>CM029657.1:37939273-39345269 GCA_017311315.1 Dendrocalamus latiflorus
AAAGACTTCTGAAGGCGTCCTCAAACTTGAGATGCGAAGTCCAAGAAACCCAACTATCGCAAGTTCATCAATCGGGTCCTTACCACTTGTGAGAACGTTGACATGAGCGATGTAGACTCAGGGATGAAGGATGATGAAGATGACTCCCACAGTAAGAAGAAGACTCAAGACTTCACTGACATATGCTTTATGGCCAAGGGCAGCACTGACGTCGACTCCTCCTCCAACAAGCCCTATAGTGATCCTGACGAGGTATGCCTTCCTTTAAAAAGATGAAACATACTCTTGTTGTTGTTGAACAAACACTGAAGAAACAAACTAAAATATTTAAGAATTAGGACATTATGATTAAGAACTTGAATTTAGAAGTTGTTAGGCTCAACTTCATGAATCCTGATGATAATTGTGAGTCTTATTTGTGCTTGCATGATCAAATGGCTAATCTGAAAATTGTTCATTCATCTGTTGTTAATCAACTTAAAGATAATTTAGATGAATTAGAATCTCTCAAATCTAGTAATGGTCATGATTGCTTAAATGCTATTGTCTTGTATGTGATTCCTTTATATGCTATCGATTAATGTAGCGATACTACCGATTTTACATTAGCGGTACTACCATTTTTACTGTTTATTTCTTAGTTTTTTAGTTTCTTGAGTTGCTAGTTTTTGTGTTGGTTTTTCATCATAAATCTTTATAGCTCTGTAGCTATTAGAGTGAGGGATCAGCAAATATTTGAGAGAAAATTTGAAGATACCATTCATCATCAATCTGTTGCTATATCGGTCCTACACTTAATCTATTGTCACACTGATCCTACACTTAATTAGATTTAACCTATAATTGATAGTAAGTATTCACCGGTTCAGATGGATCTCCATCGATGGCCAATATATGTGGCTTGGTGCTAATGGCTCCATTCTTTTCGGTTTATAGCTTATGACTTATCTACAATAATTAACTTTTAAACAGTATGTCTTGTAAAGACGGGGTCTACAAGTTAATTGTAGTAAACATTGTACCGACTTCATCTATATCAGCTAAGATCGTATGTGGGTGTCTCTCTCCGTACTCTCTCTTACGAACAACCAGAATTTAAAATTTTCAGTCAAAAATTATAAGCCACGGTTCAAATGAATCCATCTAATGATGCAACACTTGCCTGTACAACTTGCCTGGCGAAATTATTTTGTTTCATTGATTCTATATTTTGCATAGCCGTTCCATTCCCTCTAGCGCATATGCTCAGAGGGGGCAAATCCCAAATCCTAACCTGTCACATTCTCCCAGACAGTGAGAAATCTATCCTTGCTCGATCGCTCCCACTCCTACAAGCCAAAGCAACCATCTAGTCCCCAATCTACAAATACATATACAATTGGATTGGATCGCAAGAGTACGCAAAAGCAAAGAAAAAAACCAATTAATTAGCACGGCATTACGTGTGCCACGGGCGTCTAACACCTATATATCAGCCAAATATTTCATGCGTTATATCTCGAGATTTTCGTCCAAGATTCCCAACCAGTCGCTGCCATGGCAGGACGTCGTTCGTCTGCAGCACGTATCATTGCACAGCGGAAAACACAACGGGAAAAAGGCAGGAAGGGAAGGAAAACGCAGCGACCACGGCGCCTTTACGGCCGCGAGGTAAGTCAGATAAGCTTGTAGCTGCGCCTGCGCGCGTCGCTTTCCTCTACGCGGCCCGTCCGTTTCATGTAGAGAAGGATAAGGGAGGCAGGGAGCTCCGACGTGTGCGCGCGCTCGACACCATTCCTTGCTCCTCTTCCCAAATCCCAACACGGATGAGAACTTGGGGTTGGCTTAGTGACTGAGCTTGCCGTCGAGCAACCCGTCCGCCGGGGTTCGATCCCTCAGATCGGCTTGGTACGTCTTATCTCATACACACGTGGGAGTTCAGTGAAAAAACGTGTATCCGTATTTCGTGAGATACCGGAGAAATTCAGAATCTATGCAATGACCTCCATTCTAGATCTAGTTTGTGTTTCAGTGAGATACACGCACGTGTGTGTGGTGTGCGTGAATGTGTGTCCTCTATTGTAATCTAAAAAAATTCCCAACACGGATTAAGACCTTGGATTGTGCTATACTTGTTGGAGTTGCAACTAAGGTGGTTGCTCCAATTTTTGTTTAAACTAGTAAGATACATGTGCGTTACAACGGAGTTCTTAAAAAGATGATACATATCATCAAACGTGACCCGAATAATACAATGAATATTAAAAAGAGGGAGCTATCTTATCATCAAGAGTGAGGTCGGCGCGACCGAATCTATCGTTGCCGAGATCACTGCTCCGGATCTGCTCTCCCTGACCCTACCGGCTTCGTGGTTCTTCCTCATCTCTGACGGTGTACACCTCGTTCGATACGATGTACTCCGCCTCTCTGTTCGTCGTCCATGCTGGTGTACTCCATATCCCGATCGTCGACCTCGGCGGTGTATACTTTTGTTACATCATCGTCCTCGGTGGTGTACACCAACGCGTCGTCATCCGCAGTAGTGTGCTTCTCTTCTCCACCACCGAATACCGCTCCATCTTTATCTTCTTTACCATCCTACTGCAATAGCAGCATGGCGACACACAGGAGAAAGGAGTAGTGGAGGTTCCAAGGGGCTGGGCTTAGGGACCAAAGGGACTGGCCACGTCACCATTTTTCATGGCCGTCGAATTAAGATCTAGTGGCTAGGATCAGATAAGGGAGGAGGTTGCCTTAGATATAAATAAAAAATACATCTGGCCCCTCCACTCCCACCCGATACCATCTCCTCCCCTCCCTTGTCCCCCCCCCCCCCCCGCGCACCGCCACCGCATTGCATCCACTTCCCACGTCTCCTCCTAGCCAACGGCTCTACCCCACGCATCACTGAGCCCATTGCCACTGGATCCACTATCCTTGAGGTCACCACCACTAGATGCACCATCTCCGAGGTCACCACCTTCGGATCAGGCTGGTCCACCTTTACCTTCAGTACACCTCCAGTGCTCCGTCGGGGTCATCGTACTCCTCGTCAGTGTCCCCAACCCCATGACCGCCTGATCTCGAGGTCATCATCCTCAAAACCAACATTCTCCACCCTAGCGCAGTGAATCTGACGTACCTCAAGGTCACCACATTTGGACGCGACATCGTCGAGGTCGCCTCCACTGGATCCAATTGCCCTCGTATTCACCGTCATCAGATCAGGCTGTCCTCACAATGCGACAGTGGGGGCGATGGTGGATCAAGAACATGGAGCCGTAGCTAGAACCAGTCGATCACGCCGTCAAAAAAAAAGAAGTGGAAGGTGGCGGCATTGGTGGAGGAGAGTCGGAGAGATGGGTCTCTACCGCCAAACCTGACCATCCCTACGCTGATGCCACTGGACCCGAGGGAGAAGCCGAAGTTCGACAGATCTGGTGATCCCTAACCACCGCGCCACTAGATCCGACCACTCTCGACCCCAACGGCACCAGATATGGCCATCCTCGATCCCGACACTATTGTCTTTCTCCTCCTTGCTCTTCAAGCCTAGCTATTGCTTGGCGACATCCCTTTTGCTTGTCATGGGCATCGATCACCAGTGCCGCCACTTATTGTGATTTGCCCTACAAAAATGGCACAACCACTCATCGTGGATCTGCCCTGCAAAAATGGCAAGGCACTGGTGCAGGGCATGGAAGAAGGCGAGGATTAAAGGAGGTTGATCGGAGTGAAGAGAGCAGATGGCGATGATCAGGACACGAGAATAGTGAGATTGGCTAGAGGTTGGGGCCTCAAGTGTGTGGCCGTGTGGGGAAGGGAAGAGGAGCGGCTGGGATGTGAGGCCACGAGCAGTTTGAGGAGGGAGTCAACTGATGACACAGACCAACATGTCGGTGTATTTTAAGAGGAGACGTAGGAGTGCAATGCGGTAGGAAGAAGAAAGGGGAGGGTGGCGAACAGACAAACTCATCTTTTATATTAGTAGAGAAAAGGGCTACTGATTACTTACAAGCAAGTAGTAACTAGTATCTGTTTTGTCAGTAATGAATATTAACTTGTATATACAGCACATATATATCTTCATGTAGAACGCATACATACGGCTCCGTTTAGTTTGGCTAATGACTTTTTTTTACTGTAACTGATTTATTTTATATTAGAGCTGCTGGTGGCTCAGTTCGGATGAGCATGTGCAAGCGTGGTGGTTGCTTGACTTGGTAGCGTTGTTTTTTTTATCAGCCACTCTCTCCAGGTCGGTATACACTGCAGCACAGCACGGGAACGAGATGTGATAGTAGTACTGCTAGTAGTGGCACTGGTGTTAACATTTTAAGTTGCTGTAGATGAGATATTTATGGCCGGACAAAGTTGTGCGCCACGCATGCATCAATATTGAACTTTTGCAAAGATAGGTAGATATTTTCCAGAGTCAGGCTTCCCGGTCCACGGGTGAGAATTCTCTGTACATTTGCACTGGTGTAGTACGCAGTGGTGATGTAGATTTGTACTGGCAATTTGTTGGTTTCTGTACCAGTGGCCGTGCAGACCTCAACTGCCTGATGGTATGAACACTGAACGCAAGGGTTCTTGGTGAGAAGGATGGGTGTTAGTGACATTGGATCTGAATATTGTCAGCCGAGATCGATAGCTTTGGTAGTAGGATTTTTTACCACGCATGGTGAAGTCAGTTTTCACCCAATATACTGTACATGTGCTCTATCTGAAAATATCTCTTGTGCTTCGCCTGTTTGCCGATGAATCTTAACAGCAGACGCCGTACAGATCGAGCAACTTTGCACGCGATAATATATTCTCATGCGATGTGCGTGTGATGGATTTTAGCAGGCAAAGTTTCTGCGAGAACTACGGAGCAAAGCATTCAACACATGTTGCCGTGCCCAAGCTGTTCCCCATCCACCCGGGAGTGAATGGATGAGTGAATGATTGGCAGCCAACAGCCCATTCTCCTCCACAACAAGGGGAGAGAGAGACGAGGATCCGCCAATTCTATCCATGCAGGTTTCATCACACTCCAGAGTCCAGAGCACAGTGTGACAGGAACAGTGCCGCTCTCTGACAAAGGAACAGTGAGAATGTCCTTGTCTCCCCTCCCAGAACTGAAGGCCATGTGACCTGGACTATCTGCCATCTCCAAACAGCTGCATCCATGGGCATGGGCGCATGGCCCCCATCTTGCAATTTTTTTATATGTAGCAGCTCTCCTGTTTTGTCACTCCATTTGTTGTATCGTGGTTGTTGTACTGTCATGAACATTTTCATATCGTTAACTGTGTTGTATATCACTGGATCTTGCCATCAATTCTGTGATAGCCCACATTTCTCCATGCAGTTGTGTACTATTTAAAGGAAAACTGGTAGATTTTAAGGCCATGTTCAGAATGCATTCCGATGGGATCTATATGAAATTTCCATGTTACAAACGGAACCTAATTCGTTGTTCGACTTGCATACATCGGTAGCTAGCTTTACTATTTGTTCAGCTTTTAGAATCAAGATGATCTTTTTCTCAATTGTCAAACCCTCATTCAACACCTACGGAATTGAACAGGAACACATTCTGCTGCACCAGCAATGGACAGAGGGGGAAGAAATAACTCAACAACAACCACAACAAACACCAGACAACAAACATGGCAATAAAATGGAGGGAATGGCACTGGACTGTTGGGAGCGTTGTTGGTGCCTTACCCACGAGGGAATCCCTGTGTCACCATCCTCACACTTGCACACAGGTCGGCCGCTGAATTATTATCGCCTCCATTAATCTTTGCAACCACCAAAATACAATGCACAGGGATGCATCATGCTCATGCATGGGGAAAAAATAATCAAAATATATTCTAGTATAGTTCTTTTGAGAGCAAAATTCTAGTAGAAATTGATAACGGTTCTAGCTCACTTATTTTTCTCCTAACAACATGAGTACTACTTGACATGAACGCACGTATGAACACTTCATTATTTCATCTTTGTGTCATGATAGCGATCGATTCCGACGGCTACGTATGCCTGTGTTATCCATGTATAGTTTCTTACGGATCATAACTACTGGGGATACTATGACGCATGCATGTGTGTACATGTATTTTAATTTAGTTGTACTGCAAAAGATAACAAATTACAAAGATGGAGTACACAAGCAACCGAAAGAAATGAAAGGGAGATCAAGAGAACGTGGGGGTTGCTTGCTTCTGCTGCCTACCGATCGAACTTGCCCAAAATTGGCTACTTGGAGTGATGTAATGATAGGTAGGCACCAGAAAAGGACCTTGTCTCTTGTACATTTCTTGATCTCCATCTCCATGTAGCCCCTACTCCCTAGTTTGTATTGAGGAATTAGAATATATGACACTATTTAAACTCATATTTATAAAAATATTAGTATACGTGTAGTATTAGCAAAAATGATCACTTTACCGCTGATCATGGGTGATGACGCCGTGGAGCAGACATGTGTCATCTGAAGCCCCGTGATTGTGCAGCAGGCAACCTACCACTTGGCCACCGTGCGGCCAAGGCCTGCCGCCCCGCCACTAGACGGTAAGTAATTAAGCCGCTAATTAGCCGGCTTAATTACCTACCTAAATTATATTTACTGCTTCTTCAACTTTTAAATATAGCAGATAAGTTTTAAAAAATATAAAATTTTAAGTGCAGCCTTTTGACACAAACATAATTAGCTGTGTAATTTTTCTATAATTTTATCCGGTGTAAATATTACTAAAAAATTCATACGATTATGCTATTCGTAGGAGTTGTTACATATAGTAATTGAGCTCCACAAATTACAAAATTTAGAGCACATAAAATTTCTAAAAAAATAGACAATTATGTTGACTGTGTGGAGAGATTGCATATAAAACTTTGTAATTTTTGGAGTTTGTTTGCTATATGTAACAATTCCTACAAATATCATATTCATATAAATTTTTGAGTAATATTTACAGTGGATAAAATTGTCAAAAAATTACACAATAAAGTATATTGTGTTGGAAGGCTGGACATAAAATTTGATAATTTTTAAACTCATTTTATATATTTAAATTTTTAAATAAATAGTAAATAAAAAAACTAATTCTGTCAGGTAATTAAGACGGCTAATCAGCTAGCTTGATTATATGTCGTCCGGTGGCAGACCGACAGGGGGAGCCACAAGATAGCCGGGTAGCACGCCCCTGTCGCATGGTGACTAGGCTTCGCTGGCCACGTGTCACATGTATGGCGCTGCCGCCCAGTCACAGGGTGGCTAAGCTTCGCTGGCCACGTGTCACATGTATGGTGCTGCCACCCAGTCATAGGGTGGCAGAAGTGCCATTCCTGTCATTCTCGTGAGTATACGGCTATTTTTATAAATATATGTTTAAAACACGCTATATGTACCAAAAATTCACTTGTATTGCATTGTATGAGGGGCAAAAAAAATATACTCTCTAACTCCCGGAAGTCACATGTAAAATAATTTTCGTTTGGTGTGGACCATATATTACTTGACATGATATTGTAATCGGAAAATATTGACTGATCATGTCAATGCACCCTGGACGTATATTGGTAGTCTAGAAAAATTCTTAAAAACATTTTGTAATATTAGAGTGCACGTCTTCAAGTACTAGTACTCGTGGAAGCAACGACAGTCGCCAGCTACGGCATGGTTTGGATCAGAGAAATGCTATGATCAAGTACTAGTACTGCACAAACCGAAAGATAAAATTTATAAAAAATAAAAAATAAGTTAGAAGTCTAAACTAAAATGAGTAGGGCCAAAACTTAGGAATACTATTGAAAGGTTTTAGTTGATGTACTAGCTTGCCAATCATTTTTAATTTTCAGAGCATATTAGTAGCTTCTTTTCCTTTCATTCATTCATGCGACCAATCAATACATATGACTTAATGAGGAACTAATATACCCATTGTTTCGAGGTCGTACGAATATACTCCTTGTTTAATGAGGAACTAATCTAATCTAATAGAGAATGTCCCCAGCCTTACAACTTAGGACGATCAATTAATTAAAACGTAGGAGTAGTAGCAGTGTGTTTATGTTATGCCTCCCCTAATCAGGAAGATGCATCCATGGCGGCAATTACTAAATGGGGATTGGCTACCAACCGATACCATGCAAGTAACCTTTAAACTGTTCGGTGGTATTGTTTACACTTTGTTTGCATAGGCAGGTTTAGAATTTTATCATATCCCATATTGTAGATGGCTGAAGACAATTATTACCTAGGCTAAGGGAAAGATTATACCTCAGAAATGCTGGACTTTGTATTGATAAAAATCTCATGTCCTGAGCTAGAGCCTAGGCTGCCATAGCCTTGGATCCGCCCCTGCTTATTGGGCAGGTAGCAACAACAAGAGAACAACCACAATAACCGCATATACTAACAACTTTCATCTTGATATAATAGTAGGGGTGTCAATCGAATCTGAATTATCCATTCTATCTGACATCCGAATTCACTTGATAGCAGATGCGGAAAGCGTAAATGCATTCATATTATAAAACAAATACAAATCCAGATAGTATCTGAATTTTTTTGAATATGAATTCGAATGTGGTACATGGAATACTTGACGTATCTTTTGAATTTGATTTCTAATTTGGGCATATTATATATGTATTTTGATCATCTTGACGAGTCCGTAGTCATGGTGCACTCTAATTTGGTATTTAAATCTTTTTGCATGCTCTTTTTTAGCTAAATTCAGTATATTTATAACCAATTTATTTGCAATACATCTATAATTAGTTAGGATTAGTAGCAAAATGCTACTAATGATAAATAATTATGTGATAAACTAGAAAAAAATGAGCATAAATATTACTATAAAACCGATATCAACTCACTAAACTTTATTGTGCTATAGGATATTTGCATCCGACCAAATTGAGTAGGTATTTTATTTGTATTCGCATTAGTTATAATATTTTATTCATATTCGTATTCGAACATATTTAAATTTAAATTTATAATTATTTAAAGATATGAATATAGGAAGAATACTATTCGATTGTAGGTATCGGCGGTTTGCTTTCGGTGGAAAGTGATAGCGATTCGATGCTAGCGTCAGACAGCAGCTAGATAGAAATCCTAATTTTACCGAGGTAATTTAATATGCTACCCGTTTGGACTATGATGCGCAAGTGGAAACTAGCCTACCTGCCAAAGTATTGTTATTTTACGTCACTGCTAGCTAGTAAACTTAAACCAAAATATTCCAGTAATTACCTACTAGTAGTGTTACAATATATGTTGGAGTTGAACTTTGGCACACACTTCCAATCCAACTTCTACATTAATTCTACGGGATTTGCAACTCCACCTCCACGAGCAAGCACTTATATATTGTTTGATCATCTATATCACTCGATCTGAGGATTTAAAATCTGGCCCCGCTCGTTTCAGTTTCAGCTTCTGGCTTCTAACTTATTTTTCACTATTCATAAATTTCGTCTTTTTCTGATTTTTTTCAATTTTTTTATCTTTTTTATCGGTTCTTTTTCCTGTATTCGTTTGCGTTGTTTGAGATGAGCTAACATGTTTTTCTATTTTTAAATTTAATTACACCAATTAAGCCACTTTCAGCTACAGTGAAATTTCAGCTAGCTACAGTGCATTTCAGTCATAAGCCACAGATTTTCAGCCCAACCGAGCAGGGTCGAGCGAATCGAGCGCTATAGACGACCGAAGCTTTAAAACTTGTTATGATTTTTTTTAACAAAAGAAAAACCCCACTTTTCACAAGGAAAAAACACTATATAATTAAGCTCCGCGGTTATTATCAACGGACGTCACGATAAGCCCTATTCTACCAGATGAGATAAAAGTAGGAGGAGGAGCAGCAGCAGATAGAATTAAAGTTGCATCACCCACCGCCCGCAATCTTATCAGGAAGAAGGGCAAAGAAAACCGATCGATGGATCGAGCACGGCAACCAACCGATCGAGCTACCACCACCAACGTCGCCATCGATGGCATTTATGATGCTGAGCGCATTTCCCCAGGATCCGTCCAAAAACCGCTGCTTTTCGTAGGCCCCCGTCGCCGGGAGACGGTCGACGATCCCGCTGGTTCGTCGCTGCTGCCCAGAGCCAAAAACAACTACAGAAAGGCGGCGTGGCCTTGCCCAGCGAGCCCCGTATTGTATGGTGGTTTCCTTGTCCTCTCATGACTCTCCTTGGCTTCCTTCTACGCTTAGTCACTCCATTACCAGCAGCAGCAGCAAATCTCTTCTGTTTAAAGATAAAAGAAGAGGAGCCACGTCATGGTGAGTGGTATAGCGGTGGGTGTACGGCTCCACTTTCGAATACTAATACCTACCTTTATGCATATATAAATACGCTTTTAATATGTACTTTGTGAGGTCTATTGATAGTCTGGTGTGTGCGTGTGTGATGTGCTTGGGTGTGGTGGGTACGTGTGCATTTACGTCTTCTTTATAATCGAAAGAAGAGGTAAGAGATTAAAATCAGTATAATTCTTGCAGGGTTATTATCAAATTCATGTGTTCCAGACGACGCCGAAGGGGAAAAAAATAGGTGTATCGCTTTTCTTCTCCGTGTATTGGAACAGGAACAGTATATTTACATTACACAGCAGCAAAAGGAAGGCAATATGTACACAGCACAGGGCATTGCAGAGCAGGTCATAAAGCGCGGTCTAACTCGCGAGCCGCTTTATCAAAACTGTAGGATTAGGTCGCCATGAGATCTGGATCAATGGCCCAGCCTGGAAAAATACCGCACGAGACACTGAATCTAGTCTTCCGGGAATAGAATTGCTGGGGGTGGGGGCTAAGTTACAGCGACCTTGCATCAAATATTTTATTGCTCATGATTAGTCAATAGTAATTACACAGAGACAAAATGGAGCAACAGGAGAGCAGGGAAGATCTTGGCGAAAGAGGGCACAGACCCTCACCTTTCATCCACTATTTCTTTCACCTAGAAGCTAACCAATAACCAAGTGAAAAAACGGAGGAGATAGAGAGGAGGAAGCAGGGGATGCTCATTTCATTTCAAGGCTTCTGAAGTCAAGCATGGCGGTCCTGAGCCCCAGGAAGTTGCTGCACTTGCATGCTGTGCTCTTGGGGAGCCCCAGGCTGCAGCTGAAGCAGACGCCGCCGACCTCCCTCTTCACGGGCTTCATGGGCTCGGCCTCTTGGAACGGGGGGCTGATGCAGAGGTCGAGGTTGAGGTCGGGGCACTTGAGCGGCTTCCCCTGGCCCCAGTCAACGGGGTCCTGGTCGTGGCTGATCGCCACCTTGGGCTGCTCTCGCCGGAACACGGCGCCATTCTCCTCCCGCGCCGCCTCGAACGATATGGTTATGTTGGAAGCGTGCTCGTTGATCGGCCGGTGGGTCACCGGGTCGATCCCCCGGCTCAGCAGCTTCCTTCTGACGTGCGTGTTCCAGTAGTTCTTGATCTCGTTGTCTGTCCTCCCAGGCAACCTCCCAGCTATCAGGGACCATCTGTATCAAACAGGAACAACATTAGCCGTTCAGCAAACAGTATCAAAGCGAGGTTTTTTCTTTCTAAAGTTGTAAGCATGCATGTGGATATCATCGATGATATGATATTGGGAAACGTACTTGTTGCCTAGGAGGCTGTGGAGCTTGATGATCAGCTCGTCCTCCTCCTCGGTGAAGTTGCCGCGCTTGAGATCGGGCCGGAGGTAGTTGATCCACCGAAGGCGGCAGCTCTTGCCGCAGCGGAGGAGACCGGCGGCCTTGGGGAGCGAGCGCCAGCACCCCTCGCCGTGCGCCTTGATGTAGGAAATAAGCCGGTCGTCCTCCTCCTTTGTCCATGCCCCCTTGTTGGTGTGCGCCTTCTCGCAGCACGGCGACCTCCCCATGAATGATCGACGCCGATGACAGGTACTAAACCGCCGGTGCTTTCTTGAATCTTGATTCTTTTCTTCTGCCCCCTCCTCCACTTTTACCAATGCTTTCTTATCTCTCGGTGGTGGTTGCAGTGGAGGTTGTTGTTGGGCTGAAAAGGGTGGGTGAAGGAGCTGGGTTTTTATAGGCACTTGACTCGATTGGGAGGTCTTCCGGAGGCTAAGCTGGTTTATTTTGAGCTGCGGCTGAACTGGTGAGAACATCTGTTATTTTTTGCTGTAGCTGATAGGTCTAATAAATAGAACCAATGGATAAAAGCTGAAGCCAAAATCTAATTGTAAAGTCGAAAAGAATAGGACCAAAAAGATTAGGCTGGTAAGTGTCCCTCTCCCCCAGGTCATGACCTCATCCACCGGTTTACCAGTTTACAAAGAAAAGGCGCAGCCACAGCCACAGGGCGCAGGACACAGAGACGCAGCCGTGGTGCCCGCCTGATAAACCTCAAGCCAAGGGATTCGGTTCCTCTGCCGTCGACTGCACCGTGACGTCGTCACTGACGTGTGGGTCCCCCGCTCACGGGGCCCACGCGTCAGTGACGACGTCACGGTACAGTCGACGGCAGAGGATCTCAATCCCAAGCCAAGGTAGGTGTAAAGTGAGGGATGGCTGATGCCTACGTCTTGGCGCTCTCGGTTTTAACAGCTAACGAACGGCATCTCCACCAGCCTCGACGCCTCCCTGTTTCTAATTTGGTTATGGGGGCATGGATTAGGTTCATCTCCCTTTCTCTATTTGATCCTGATTTGCCCAAACTCCTACCCCGCGAAGCACGAATGCCCCACACACAAGAGGGCTAAGCCATTTTGCCCGACCTATTTCGATTCAGTGCAATCTGTCTGTCCTACATGATCAGATCAGATGGGAGTCTATGGAGGTGGTTGTTTTTGTTCTCCGACACAATTATGTCGACATGAAAATGATCCGGGCTGTACACTATGACAGTAGTAGTTGTTGTATATGAGTCATTCATGCATTTTTTTTAAAAAAAAAACGCCCTGATCTCACCAGCTCTAATCATCTTAACATTTCTTCCTTTAACAAGGCAAATGTTTTGGTGCACCCGTACAAAACCTTGTGCACATTTAAAACAGGACGAGGTCCTAAACAACGGAAGCCCTGATCATGGACTTTTCCCTTGTTTATTCCTGAATAAAATAGGATGAATCGGAATAGGTATCTGGCACTGCCTAAATGAATATTTTTGGCCACCCACCGTCTTCTTTTTCTTTATTCTCTCTCGCGTAAGTTTGTTTGCAGAATCATAGATTTTGTCATACTCTTATCAAACTACTTTCATTTGGAACATTTTCGTTTTATACTCTAATATAGGTTAGTTCATCTGTTTGGTCAACCCTAAATTAAAAAAATCACCAAACCCATTAGTCCTGCACCTGATTCGTATTTCTTTCCGGAACAAGGCATATCATGTGGATATCATATTTTTTATCGGCAAATCCAGATGGCGCTAGATAAATATTATCTGTGATCCTTAATAAGATCATCAACTGTTGTTAGGGAATTCCCAATCAAGATATTGCAAAGCAATGTCCATATCCTTCCGCATCACCTGAAAATAGCTGTAGATATAATCCCTTCAATAGATAGTGTCTATCCCTGAGTCCAAGCAATAAATTCACCTAACTCCCCCTCTCCCTCACCTCACCCTCTCCCTCACCGCACTGGGTTCAATGTTTTGCTGTTGGATTTTGTACTCAAGTAATGTCTTGCATGAGACACTACTTCTATCTCTCTCTTTAATTCTCCCTCCATTTCATCACAAATTCTAGTTAGCATGCTAATTAATACTATAGATATTGCAAACTAGGAGTGCCCTTAGAGCAAGTTTAATAGTATAGATAGCTGCTACCTCCAATACATTTCCATGTCATCAAAAGGTAAGATGCAGCCAACTCATACAATAAGCTGGCTATAAGTTGTCTCTACAAGAGCTCTCAATCATTTAATACATAAATGGGTATTGGTCATTTAATACATGCATGGGTATAGTAGTTAGTTCTATTGGTACATGCATGGATAACGCCTCTTTTCCTGTGCTATAGCCTGATTCTTGCATGGGAGCCGGCTTGGCTCTCTCTCTCCTTTTCTCTCCCCTCCACATAGGACTATGCTGACATGGATTCCCTTATAGCTAGCACAGTCAGCCTTATTAAACTTGCTCTTAGGGCATCTCCAATGGTTATAGCTAGCAACTAACTATAAGACTTCCACATCATCTATATAGTACACACTAAAGTTAGCATTCTAAAGAACTATCTATAAGGGTATCTCCAATGGTCTGAGTCAGCTATCTATATGCATGTACACATCAGCATATATCCTATGTGGAGAAAAGAGAGTATGCAAAAAAAATCGAGCTAGCTCTTCCTTAAGCACTAGTCTATAACGCTAAACGAGACAGTCTCAATAAATTCTGTGTGTGCATGTAAACATCAAATAGCTATCCTTATAGATAGTTCTTTAGAATGCTAGCTTTAGTGTGTACTATATAGATGATGTGGAAGTCTTATAGTTAGTTGCTAGCTATAACCATTGGAGATGCCCTAAGGATAGCTATTTGATGCTTACATGCACACACAGAATTTATGGAGGCTGCCTCGTTTGGCGCTATAGACTATCTCTAGAGCTGTAGAGAGCTGCGTTCTCTTTCTTCATTTAATATCTTCCACGTAGGACAGTTGATGACATGGACTCTCTTGTAGATAGCTGCTATAGACCCATTGGAGATGCCCTTAGGCCAGTCTTAGTGGAGGTTTCATGTCCCAGTTTCCAACACATCCATATTTTGGAAACAGTGCAGAAGAGTTTCATCCCCATGAAACTCTCTCTACTCCCATGAAACTTTTATCATCTCTCTCTTCATCAATACAGTGCCATGTCAGCGTATTTAATGCTCATGAAACTCCATAAAACCCCCACTGAGACTGGCCTTTGGCCTTAGAGCAAGTCCAATAATAGAGCCAAGTGTTTGGCTATAAGTCAAGTTATAAGAGCCAAGTTATACAATAATTTGTCTACAAAAAGTTTTTTATTATTATGTGGTACCATGTCTTACATTCTCTTTCCTATTCCTCCTCACATACATTTATTATCTAGGCCCACCACTGCATAGGCTCCCGTACCCAGCTTGTTGCTTGCATGAGAGCCAAGCTCTCATCTCTCTCCTCGTCTCCACATCAACAAAATGCTGACTAGCTTGGCTATAAGATCATTATTGTACTTGCTCTTACGATCTCTTCCACTCATTTAAAAAGTGTTTGCCTGTTGCTCATCAAGAAAGGAGATTAATATGAATGTTGAATTTATCAGTGCACAAAAATTTCCACAAATTACGATCTACTCTGCATTGCTAAATGCTGTGTGCATCACATTCTGAGGAAACAGATGAAATTATGCTTTGTGAGGTGGACCATTAATTGTTACTTGTTAGGAGGAACTTACATATCCATGACAAAATCCAGATGGGCTTACATAATGCTTGTCTACCTAATATATTCTTTTGGGATGGTTACCAAACTATGGACCATAGTTGGTTGGGTGTAAGGAGAGGAAATATCCCAAACCATTAGCTTCGGTTGGGGCCAGAATGATTGGGACTCCACACTCCACAATGGTCCTCGATATGAAATGTTTAAGTTTCTGATATTACCCCCTTATTCCCTTAATTTCTTTGTTGTAGGCATCCACTGATTATAACTCCAGATCTAACTCCGAATTTTGTTCTTTTCAGCATACGAGTAGAGCGACTTGATTTATACCACAGATTTTCTGCTAATTCAAGATAATATGTGTTTACCCAGGCAAAACTAACGAATGTTTCAAAACATGTTAATGAATGGTTTGTATCACTTTGCAGTACAAGGCTAATGCTAAATCTATAACAAGAGGTTTATTTGAAAATCAAAGTTTGTCAATAAAAGTGCAGCAAAGGTGCATCCACTAGTTTGTCTACCATGCAAACTAGAAAGCAGGTCAGAGTATTGGACACCGAACTGCTTTATTGCACGGCTATCAATAACTAGTCCTCATTATGGTTTCTAACTAGCAATAAGCTAGTTAGCCATAAATCAAGTTTGGGTTCCTGTCAGTTTTTATCCACTGATTTAATACACTCTTAAATAGCTCCCAGTTTGGTGCATTGAATTAATCAAGTAAACCATTTCGGTTGTACCCTAATCACTACCTCACTAACTAAAGGAGCGCAAGCACTGAACAAAACGCATTGGACTCAGCCCTCTTAGCTGTTAAATGGTAGGCACTAGTTCTAGAAAGCATGAAGGCTAGCAGGAGGGTAGGGAAATGGTTCGTAGTTGAGGTGTGGTGTCGGCTGTGTGCAGTAGTTCTACCTTCCACTTCTTAGCCACACGCTTGTGTTGGAAGCCTCCTTGTGTAAGCTGGGCTGTTTTGGGTTAGGGGAAGGGAAAGAAGGTAAGGAGAGAGGTAGGTCTAGGTCGCCCTTTTGTTGTTATCTCGTCCAGGGAGGCATGGGCAATTAGCCATCCCCACTGTTAGAATAGGCATATTCTTTTGTATTTCCTTCTATGTGTAGAGCATATTCCTTTGTAATATTTCTTTGTACTCTCTATATATATTGTCTATTAGGTCTCATGAATATGCACACAATGTTCATAACATGGTATTGAGCTAGAGCACTAACCTAACTCCTTTCGCTGCCAGGCCGCCACTGTCGTCGCCTCCTGCACGGATCCGACGCCGATCCAGTGTTGTGCCGTCGCCCACCGCCCCGTCACCACCGTTGCCAGCCCAAGGTCGTCGCTCGAATCAGGCCGCTGCCCAGCCAAGGTTGCCGCCATTCGAATTTGAGGTTTCCCGAGTCACCGCCTCCATCGCCCAAGCTACCGTTGCCTTGGGCCCCCGCCTCGCCGTCATCCATGATAGAATACCAGGTTGCCATCACTGAGCTCTGCTACCGCCCAGCTTCTGCCTCTACTGATTTGGGTCGCCGCCTTGCCGTTGTCCACCGGGGGCCACTGGATCACCATCGCAGAGCTCCGCCATTGCCCAACCGACCACGCTGCCGACACTAGGACCGACCTCTGGGTCAGGTCGATGCTAATCGGCTTCTATTCGTTTCCTTAAAAGTGTTTTCTTTAAAAAAACGTTGATCTAACCGCTGCGCCGTTCAACGTCGCCTACTGCTGACTGTCTATCATTTTCGCCCAGAGTTTGAGCCTGTCAGGGCTCAACTGTTGAGCCGCTCGCCACAATCGACCATCACCTAGGCCCTTTCAACGTTTTGTGCTAAGGAGCTTCACCATGAGTTAATAGCACAATCTGTTTCGGCTGTGCTTATTGGCCCTTCTTCAACTGCTCTGATGGTTTCCACTTCAACTACAGTCTTTACCCAGGTGCCTATTTCCATTTCTGTTTTCGCACTAACTGGGGTTCAATGCAATTACTGTAAGAACTTCAGGCACGACTACCAGAATTGTGCAGCGTAAAAAATCGGAACAAGGCACGCGAGGATGAACGATTCAGGGAGGCAAGGAGGCCCTTCCTTCATAGGAGAACAGACCAGCACGTTAGGATCTTAGTGAGGTGACTCTATTTATCAGATCTGCCAAGATCTTCTTCAACAGATCTCTTACATCTCACAATAGCTTCCGGCATACTCCGATGTGACTTGGACAAGTGATTCTTCTTATTGTCGTCCTCTTTCTACTTACTGTGTTTTTCTTAACTTCTCCTTGATTGCCTAGAAGACAAAGAAGCATACTACAGTTTCTCGTTCAAGTGTTGAGGCTAAGTTGAGAGCTATAGAGTAGTGACAACAGAGGTTACTTGGTTGAGGCGGCTATTTGCAAATTTTAGAGTGCCTGTGATGGGATCTACGATTCTTTTGTCTGACAGTATATGTGCTATCAGTATTGCCTGTGACCTAGTGAAGCATGAGCTCACCAAGCACATTGGTGTGGATATTTCATACACTTGCTCATAGGTGCAGGACAGAGTGCTTGCTCTACAGTTTGTGTCTTCAGAGTTATAAATTACTGACTTCTTTATGAAGACTACAGACTAGGGTACAACATCTGTATTTTCTCTCTAAACTCGGTGTATGTGATCCACCATAAGTTTGAGGTGTAGTTAGAATATGCATATTCCTTTGTATTTCCTTCTATGTGTAGAGTATGTTTCCTTATACTCTCTATATATATTATCTATTAGGCCTCATAAATATACACACAATATTCATAACACCCACCACATGGCACAAGCACAAACAGCACTTATCCATAACTCCTCTGTCCCAACTCCCTCTTTGTTTGCCCAAACTCCTTGTGCCAACCTCCTTTTCACCCATAATCTTCTGTCTACCTACCAGTCCTTGCATTCTTCCATGCAATTGGCTATTATTGGGTTAGGTGTGGTGTTGGCCTCCAGGGCTTCAACCCAAATTCATCAGCTAGCGGTTTCCAATCGCTGACCATTCACTCAGATTTTACTGAGTAGGAATGTTGCTTTTGGACTAATGTAAATTTGAGGATACTAAAACGCAAGAATCAGGTTGGGCAGCTAGAATTTGATGAATTTAGTGGGTAGTTCTACATTTGGCATTAAAGTTGTGCACTTCTGTATGCAACAATGTTTCAGCCTTCACGTGGATGGTTGGCTGCTTAACTGACTAGAGACCTTCAACACTAGTACACTGCCAGAGACTTTGACTGTCCTTAAACGAGTGGAACAACATGGGGTAGAAAAATACTATGTCCTAGACATATGCTCATAATTCCAAATCACATGTCAAACTAAAGTCAGTACCATCGCTATTAAGTCGGTGCGGCAAGGCACAGCGACTCACCATCTTCACACAACAATATCTTTTGTGTCACACAACGTGGCGACGCCATACACACAAGTAGCCGCAACAATATCGGACTTTCCAAGGGCCCAAACAGAAGAAATACAAAGAGAAAAGGATTTTATAGCAATCACAGAAAATAAGAAGGCTAAATTACAAAATATCGAAACCCTCACATAACCGGCCGCCGCCTTGAGCTCGGCATTCCTCGCGGCTTCGGCGCTTTGCCCCCACTGCCTCTCTTCCTCTCTCTTCTCCCCATCTCCTCCACCTCCGGCGTCGGCGAGGCTAAGCCAACTCGCCGATGGCCGCTTCCTCTTCCCACCGCCACTCTCCAACGCCCCGAAGCGGTAGCCGTGGAGGAGGCGGCGGAGAAGACTCGTCGCCCGGTGAAGCAGGAGGCGGCACCGCGGCGGAGACCGGAACTGGTAGAGCCGCGGAGAAGACCCGATCTGGCGGAGGCAGTGGTCCGCCACGGCGATATGGCGACGAGATATCACTGATATTTCGACGCCTTAATAACCATGGTTAGAACACACCAATGTTTTAAATTGCCGGCTATGGCATTTAGCGGCAGGGATTCTCCACAGCTATGAGCGGCTATAGCCGGCTATAGCGCCGCTATGGCATTTAGCGGTTTTCGAAAAAAATTGAAAAGCATAGCAGCAATACCAGGTATTCAAGTAGCAAAACCAGATATTGAAATAGAAGTATAGCACCAGATATGCACATAGCAGCAGATATTCAAATAGCACCACTCAAATACAACTACAACACAACAGTGACAAACTGACAACACCGATCAAATACAACACAACAGTGATAAACTTTCAACACCGATCAAATAGCACAAATGGCAGTTCTCAACTTCTCACGCCGAGGCAATTTGAAACATTGGTTCTCAACTTCTCATCGACAACACAACAGTGACAACACCGATCAAATAGCACAAAGCCAGATATACACTGCACCAGCAAAATCAAATAGCAACTTACAGCAATCTGGCAGAGACGGTCTGTTCTGGGCTTCTGGCTCTTCTCATCTAATCATCTCCGGATTCGAATACAGAGGGAGAGTTATCAGGATCAGAAGAATGCATTGAAATGTCGCCACTGCCATCACCATCTTCAGATTCGGAAGATGAAGCAGAGGCTGCCGGCTGCTCTAAAGCATCACGCATCAAAGACTCCAGGCTCTTGATTTTCTTCTTCCTATGGCGCACAGGCCTCTTCCTTTTGGCTTGTGGTTGTGATGTTGATTCTCTCTGTGATGCTCCATCTTCTTGTTGTTCTTCATTTGCAATTGGTACAGCTACAGCCTCAGTAATGAACTCATTGCCATCATCACAGAGAACATCATCTATATCCTTCTCTATGGGATCTCTGCTTTTGTTCTCTCTCTTGTGCCTTAGTTTGGAGTTAAACTTCACAAACACAAGATCTCTCATCCTATCATGAAGTAACTTGTTGCGCTTCTTTGTATGAACCTGTTAGTGAAGTAGTGAACACAAGTCAAATACTGAACAAAAGTTAAAGAGGAACTGCAGGTCAAATAATGAACAAAAGTCCTCTCATCCTGTCATTTTTTACCTGTTCGAATACTGACCAGTTCCTCTCACAAGCTGAGGAACTGCAGGTCAAATTTAGAATCCTTGATGCCAATATCCTCAGATTAGGTGTGCTTGTTCCATGATTGAGCCACCACTTTGCTGCATAAAAAAGTTAAAGAGTTAAACAGTGGTGTCAACAAAAAGATGATATTCATCAATCATATTAGATTCACTTATTCACCTGGATTGAAACCTTTGTTTCTCCTCTGCCTTATGGCAATGTCATGTCCAAATGACCCTTGTTGGTCCTGATATGTGTTTAGTTCTTCAATTATATTGTCTTGAGTTTCTTCATCCTCAATCATCTTTGTAATACATGCAATCACACCTGCTCTAAAGGATCCATCATGCTCAATCTCTGACTTGTTTGGGTAATAAAAGTAGGGGTTCAAATAGTACCCAGCCAAGTGTAGTGGAGTCTTGAGCTTGCTGTCCCACCTTTTATCAATGATATCCCAAGCAACTTTGTAGCGACTCTCATCATTGTCAAACCTCCCAGAAATTTCTTTCTTTGCCTCAAGCATTAATCCATGGAAGAATCCCATTGCAGGAACATCACTGTCCATTCTCCTCAACACATTAGCTAATGGCTCAAAGAAATTAACAGCCATGTCAACATTTTTCCAAAAGCCTTCAGATCTCACCACTTTGATGGCTTTCTTCCCCTTTGCCTTCTTCAAGTAACCCAAATCATTGAGCTCATCTGATCTGAAGAGCCTTGTCAACTCCTTCTTGTTGTCTAGCAAGCTTTTCAGATTCAAATAAGCAGTGGCAAATCGAGTAACTCCAGAGCGAACCAAGTCTTTCCCAAGAAATTTCCTCATCAAATCCAACACCCTTGTATGAGCATACAAGAATACAGTCACTTGTCTTGCACTAGCAATAGTTTGCTCAACCAGTCCAAGCTTCCCAAGATCTTCCAGCATGAGATCTAGGCAGTGAGCAGCACATCCATTCCAAAAAATTGAGGGTCTCTTTGCTGTCAAAAGACTTGCTGCTGCTGTATTGACACTAGCATTATCAGTCACCACTTGGACAACATTTTCCTCCCCTATCTCTTCTATGCATCTGTCCACAAGGTCAAAGATGTATTTGCCATCTTTCTTCTCACCTGAGCAGTCCACCGAATCCAAGAAGCAAACCCCACGAGCACTGTGCACAACTAAGTTCATTACTCCCCTGCCCTTCTTATCTGTCCATGCATCTGTCATAACTGTACAACCAGTGAGCTCCCATGATTCTTTATGGTTCTTGAATCCTTCCAGCACCTTTTGCTTTCTTTTCACCAAGAATGGTCCACTCATCTCATAGGGACTAGGCCCTCTCAAACCTCTGCCAAAGGCTCCTATGGCCTCAATCATATGGGCAAAGCTAGGAAGGGTGACTGTGTTGTGTGCAATGCTAGCTTCATAGAAGAACTGGCATATGTACTCACAAGCTCTGTCCCTCCTCTCTTCTCTTTTCTGAGTTGTCAAAGATGTTTGAATCTTTTGGCTGAGGTTATTTCCTTTCTGCATCTGCTCAACAGCCTCTTCTATAGATGGAGCCTTGTAGAACTTCTCAATAGGGCCAGCACCTACTGAAGCTCTAGAGCTAGAGCTATTATATCCTCTTGTTGGCTTTGGCTTCAGCACAAAAATCTCATTCCCATGTTCAGACTCTTCTTCACTACAACTTTCACCATCTGAGTGATCTAGGTCAATTTCAGCTCTGCTCCTTTCCTTTTCCTTGACTTTCTGTTCCTTTTCAGTAGTCCTCTTTGTAAGCAAAGCCAGCATCTCTTCCTTCACTGGAGTTGGAACTTTCTTGCACTTAGTAACATTGAAGCCTTTAATGCCAGCAAGATGGTACTTTATTCTAGTAATCCCAGCAGTGCAGAGCTTGTCACAATACTTGCACTGTAGGCAATGCTTTTTGTTCAAGTTTGGGCAAAAACAATGAGCCCATGCAGGGTCATCTGAGTTAACAACAGGTTGTGCTGGTGGTGCATTTGTTACTGAGGCAGAGGCGGCACTTGATGGGTTACCTATGCAAATTGCAAATGCAAACACTAAATTTCATTCTAATCTAATTTCATCCAATATCTAACTAATCTTCTATACAACATCTACAGATCTACCTAATCTTCTACCTTTGGCTCCTTGATACTAACATTTGAAAGAAGCAAAGAAGAGAACGCAGAACACTAGATGTCTAGAACAAAGGACAGAACGGTGAGATGAGGAGAAGAAAACTTGCCTGCCTGTTGCTCCGGCTGGGACATGATGGAAGCTTGGTGGTCCTCACCGTCGGTTGCAGCCTCAGATGAAGTAGCCGTCGGTCGCGGGACCGTCGCCTGGGCCCTTTTCGGGGAGGAGGAGTGGGGAATGCGGAGCTGGTTAGTCTTCCTCGCCGCCTGTCGCATCCACCGTCGCCGCTGCCGGTCGCAGGCTCGCAGCGAACGTCGCCGCTTTTTGTCACAGCAGTCGCCGCCAGCTGAGAGGAGGAGCCGAGAGGAGGAGCGAAT
Organism: Dendrocalamus latiflorus; assembly: GCA_017311315.1. NCBI lineage: Eukaryota > Viridiplantae > Streptophyta > Magnoliopsida > Poales > Poaceae > Dendrocalamus > Dendrocalamus latiflorus. Next base: position 37,962,139 of record CM029657.1, read on the forward strand.
GGTTAGGGTTAGACCAGGAGGAGCCGCCGTGAGGAGTAGCGACTAACGAATGGTTTCAGGCTTTCGGCCCAGGAGGCCCCGCGTGCGCTGATTTCGGCCCAAGAGGCCTGGAGGAGAAATAGCGGCGCTAAGTTTCTTGCACGTTTAGCGGATATAGCGAGCTAATAGCGGTTTTTAGCGCACAAGATTACGTAGCGGCAAAAGCGCACTATCCAAGCGTTGTTGCCGCCCAGCCGCTATTTCCGGCTATAGCGGCCGCTATCTCCGGAGATTTAAAACATTGGAACACACACAATACCTTGTCACTGAAATGAAGACATCAAGAGATCAAGTGCTGCATGAACTTTTTTGAAAGCTAAATGCTACATGAACTTGGACTCATGAAAGAAACCATTTAGTTTACCATGACTCTCAATTCTCAAAGCATGTTTTTTCCCATAGTAACTGCTTAGTTCCAACTTCCATACAGCAAATTCACTCAAAAGCTCAAGTTGTTGAGTAAAGATCGGCAATCTACGCAAACTTCAACGGTTACCTATATTTATTAGCATCTTAGATGTCAAAATGCTTGTTGCTCTTGTTCACTAACCATTTCTACTTTCCACTATTAAAAGCATTTCATGTACAAATCTACATAACCAGCATTAGGGCACAAGGTTTCAAGGTATTGTGGCACTTGCATTCAACATCATGCTTACCGTGGTTTCTGAGTTCCATTTTTGTTCAGTGCTTCTATCACAAAAGCTAACATCGAAGCTTTCTCTAGCTTCCTTTGATTGTGACTGAAGCAGTGGCTTTCTGCAGAGAAAGAAGAAATTAAAACTCCATGTATCCTAATTCCATTTAGCTCTTAGAGAGCTAGTTTCAAATGAAAAGGAACAAGCAGTATCTCATTCCTGTTGCCATATATGTCTCTGCCTACGGAAACATAATTTCTAATTATATATCACTCTTTGCTGATACTGAGTTGCTGACCAATGGAATGTGAAGTTGAATGGTAAATTGTAGCAGAAGGCCAAGTTTTACAACCACAACTTATACTTTAACAGAGTACTATAACCAACTGAAACTGAAACAACAATAAACTAATATCCCCAATCTATAAAATTAGCTATGGGTGTTTGGTCAGATTGATCCATCTGCAAGCAAATACAAATAACAGATAGCATTCCCTTGCTTGTCTGTCAGTTGTCCTTTTTTAACTACTGCTAGACCAACTCATTTTCAGTTGAGTACAAGTGGATCTTCTAAAAATAAAATACGTATTATTTGTTTCGCTGCATGGTATGATTGGTAATTGAATAATGGAGTGACCCTGGAATACCCAAAAGGAAACCCCAGGGAATGCACAAGCGCATAATATAAAGGGGAAATTTTATATGTGCCAGTGAAAAGTTTCAAAATTTATCATTTGTGAGACCAAAAGTTTTTAAACTTTTTAGTGGCATATACATAATTTTCTTTAATATATAAATAATTACTTATCCAACTTGACTAGAATATCCAGCCAACATGAGGGGCAATCAGGATTTGTGTGGCATAACATTTAATATAATTGCCTAAGAAGGTCCTCCAAGTAGCATCCTTTTATTTTCATTTTGTGTCTTTTTGAATAGCTTCTTGCTCCTCAGTATTATTTTTATCAAACAATTTACCTATACTAACGACAAGATGAACAGGCAAAGAGCCATGCTCAAGTTTACAAATGTCATTCCTGAACAACCTTCTCAGGTTCAGCTATAGCCGATCCTAGACTTTCTGTCCATGCAGCTACTCCCAACCTTTTTTTTTTATCTCGTTTCAAACCAGAGACGAGTATGAACCTTTATTCTTGTCTGGCCATACTATTAAGGGAGGGGATAGGTGGTTACTTAACCCATATCAATCTACAGAAGCACAAGTGACGAGGACATCCCTGCTACTACTATGTCGTCTACCTCTCCAAGTGTTCATGAAGCACTAAAAGGTGCAATGACTAGAGCATGAGCCAAGCTTTTAAATAAACATGTGAATTTGTTTCATAACGAATTTCTTTGTATTGATGAGAGCTTTATACTACCTAAGTCTAGTGTGTTAATTGTTCTCAGGTTGAATCAAGAGAAGATGGAGAATCCGGCCATTTAGTTTCACAAGAAAGTTGCATGCATGCAGAAGACATGGGAGAAGAACACATGAGGAACCAGTCCATGATGAGGAAAGAAAGAAGCAGCCAAGCCCATGACAAGCTGCTCATGGCCTGTATGTTCCTTGCGTGAAGGTGCATGTAGAACACATGTGCATGGCCGAGTAGAGACGGGCCTGCTAGTCAAAGTTGGATCGAAGTCATTAAGTCGACCATGTAAACTTATTTATCAAGTTGAGACTGAACACTAGTAATAGAGTTAGTTTGTGATTCGTTGCCGACTTGGGAAAAGACTCCGCCACCTCAGCCTGACCGAAACCGAACCGTGGCCTGTTTAAGCCCATTGCTTTGTGCGTGAGGATGAGGAGGGGACCTTAAGTAGCCACCGCTTCTCCATGTAAAGGGGTGGCTAGATAATTGAAAGAAGAGACTTTTGCTTGTTTTCGATCTCTGGTTAGCCAATCAATTTCAATAGAGGATAGAAGTTTGCAAATTAAAGGGCGTTCGTTTTTGCATTGGCAACGGAGGATCGCTGCGATTCGAGAGGCTACACGTGAGTATCTTGATCCTACGACGAGAAGATCAGGCGACCCCGTATCAACAAGTTGGTCTAAGGTCTGCATACAGTACTTTATGGTCCTAAGAGAGCTAATGAATAATGCTTATAGCCCCAAAACACTCCTTTTCAGCCTTTCACTGAACATTGGCAGAATCTGGAGCATAGAGCAATAGTCCGTAAGTATAGAAGTTACATGTAATCTCAACATTGGCAGGGTTGTGTCGGACGCTTTAGTGCATCTAAAATATAGCAATTTGCTGGATGTTTAGGGCCTTGCATACAACATAACCAAAGAGTTAATAGACTCAACACTGCAGTGCATCACCACATCAGTTCAGTCATTCTCCTAGACCTTGCATACAACCAACTCACGTTTGCAGAGCACGAGTGCGCAGTCCCTTTCGGCGTCAATGCCCATCTAATGACACATTCTCTTGCCACTACACCATAGCTCGGCAGCAAGAACTGCAACCGTCTCGCCGTTCTGCGCTTCGGCATTTCGTCGAGCACCTCGCAGGCCATCCCCACGGCCGCCCACACGAGAGAAAAGCCGCATCCTGGCGATATATCCGCTTCGGCCCCACCGTAGAGACGCCCGGCGCGGATCATGGCGTGCATACCAACGACGCCGCCAGCCGGCGCGCGGCGGAGGCGGCGGTTTCGACGAGGACGACACGACCGTCTGGCGCCGACAAGACGAGACGGTCAGACGCGAATACACGAAAACAAAAAAAACCGCGGCCTATTACGGGGTTTGGGATGGGCCAGGCGGGCTTTGCTTAGCTCAAGCCAGTATTATACAAGTAGCCCCTAACAGCTACAGTCAAACGGGCCGAGACAGGGCCGGTACGGTATGAGGCTCGGCCCAGGAAGTCCCAACGGCTAGTTTCGCAAACGGCTAATTGTCCAACGGTCGGACCCCCACGAATGGATTCATATATCTCTTGCGGAATGGAATCCAATTTCTAGTGTGCTTCTGCTGCTCGGCTTCCTCCTCCTCCTCCTCCTCTCTCTCTCGCTCTGCCTCCCTTCTTGGATCGGAATCCAAGCGCGAGAGGAGGAGACAGAGGCGATGATGCAGCAGGAGGAGCCGTGGCACGTCGCCGGCGCCCTGGGGCTCCGGCCGACCAAGTCCGCCCCCTGCTCTCCCATCAAGCCGGCGGCGGCCATGCTCCGGACCCACTCCGACTCCTTCCACGTCGCCCACAAGGTCCCCGTCGGCGACACGCCGTACGTGCGCGCCAAGCGCGTCCAGGTACGCGTCGTGTCCTTGGGTACGAGCGCTTGTGTTTGGGTTTGGATTCGTTGAGTTGACGGATCTGTTGCGATGGCCGCGGCGGCGGCGCAGCTGGTGGACAAGGACCCGGAGAAGGCGATCGCGCTGTTCTGGGCGGCGATCAACGCGGGCGACCGGGTGGACAGCGCGCTCAAGGACATGGCCATCGTGATGAAGCAGCAGAACCGCGCCGAGGAGGCCATCGAGGCCATCAAGTCGCTGCGCAGCCGGTGCTCCGACCAGGCGCAGGAGTCCCTCGACAACATCCTCCTCGACCTCTACAAGGTTCGCGAACTCTTTCTTCCTCGCCTCGCCTCGCCTCGCCTCGCTTCAATCAATGTGTTCTGCTGATGCATCGTTCTGAGGCAGTACGTGCTGAATTTGGTTGGGTTCTTGTGCGCAGAGATGTGGGCGGTTGGACGACCAGATCTCGCTGCTCAAGCACAAGCTGCAGCTGATCCACCAGGGCGTCGCCTTCAACGGCAAGCGCACCAAGACGGCGCGCTCTCAGGGACGCAAGTTCCAGGTCACCCTTGAGCAAGAAGCAACCAGGCTCCTTGTAAGTGCACACACATTTCTTGTGGCTCAAAGCTCCAATTCATCTCATTCCAAGCCAATGGTCCTGATCATTCTTGTTCTTGCCATTGTTGTGCAGGGCAATCTTGGGTGGGCGCTGATGCAGAAGGAGAACTACACGGAGGCGGAGGGCGCGTACCGGCGGGCTCTGCTCATCGGGCCGGACAACAACAAGATGTGCAACCTGGGCATCTGCCTCATGAAGCAGGGCCGCGTGCTGGAGGCCAAGGACGTGCTCAAGCAGGTGCGCCCGGCGGCCGTCGACAGCCTGCGCGGCGCCGACTCGCACCTCAAGGCCCACGAGCGCGCGCAGGAGATGCTCCGGGATCTCGAGGCCAAGCTCGTCGGCCGCCCGCGCGCTGGCGACCAGCTCGACAAGAGCTGGCTCTTCGACGCGCTGCTGCTGGGTTCCTCCTCCAGCATCTGGCAGCCGCAGCCGTGCATCGATCACTTGCTGCCACCGCTGCCGCGCGACCACTTCGCGGATGAGAACGCCGGCGTGAACAAGAAGGTGGCCGCGCCATCGCTGCAGCAACCCAACATCCTCAATGTGGACGCGCAGCCGTTCTACTCGCTGCGGATGCCGCCGCTGGCGACGAAGCCACAGAACGCGCTGCATCAGCAGAAGCCGCCTCAGGAGCACGATCCAATGGGCAACCTGAAGAGGACACGGTCCGGCAAGGCCATGGACAAGGCAGGAGGAGGGGAGGAGGGGCAGGGCAACGACGACGAGAAAAGCGGCAGGAGGAAGTCGCTCTCCGCCGAGGAAAGGTGGCCGGAGCTGCCGGACCACAGCGCGTTCGACGAGGCCCTTGTCGCGGCGGTTCTGGCCCCGGTCCTCGACGACGAGGCAGCAGCCACCGAAGGCAACGGCGATGGCAATGGCAAGCCGGCACCGGCGAGCTGCGACACGAGCCCGGCGGTGAAGGAGAAGATGGGGAAGAGGCTGAGGATCTTCCAGGACATCACACAGACACTGAACACTTTCTGATCCGTTTTGGTTCTCTTTTTCTTTGCTACTCACAACAAACAGGCTTGAGGTGGCGACGCCGCGAAGGAGATGGGCTTGTTCTCCTGGGAGTTTCTGTCTCGCCGTTAAGTTAATTAGGGGTTCGATTGGATTTAATTTGCTGCTGATTCCTGATTTAATTTAACACGCCGAAATAACAGCTGATTATTTGCTCGGTTCTTCAGCTTGACGCTTGGCAAAGAGTGCGTTTCCTGCTTCTTTGCCAGAAGGCCCTTGTAACTTCTGTTCTTTACCTGGCTATAAAAAATTGAAAAGTTGTCTCATTATCAGTGACCATCTGTGGTTTGCGATATTAATTGCCTTTTCAAACTACAAACTAGCAAGTACTTGTACCTCGCAGAATTGCTAGTTACTAATCAAATTGAAAGATTGTGAATCAAAATGTTTCCACAATAATAAAGCAATGCGATACAAACTACCTACAAGAATTATTGTAATATCACGAGCTGTGGATAGTGAAACATCCATAAGGGTTCTGATTATGACTATAGGCTAAGTGGCACTTTTTTGTTGCCTCACAAGTCTGCTATTCTGCGGTGCTAGATCGATAGTTACTAATCAATCTTAACAAGGATGGTCATGTTGACAAAAATTCAAACAATCTACTTGGTCTTCTTAGAGGCCTCGTAGATGTAACCCACGGGAAACGAGATAATGCATACCTAAATATTCACTACGAGAGGCGAGACTCCTCCTCTCCTGAGACCTTTCGCCTCCTCCTCTCCTTCTCCAGATCTGGCCCCCCTCCCCCTTCTCCGGCGGCCTCGCCGGCGTTGAGGGGGAGGGGGTCCCACCCGTGGAGCACATAGACTTTCCTCTCCTCCTCCTCTCGTAGCCGTCGGCTCCCTGGCGGCGCAAGAAGCTCAAGAGAGCAGGCGGTAGGGGCGGGCGGTGGCCGAGCTCGGTTTCGACGGGGCGGCGGTCGGCGGCGCCAGCGCGGGCGCGGGCCTGGGCAGTCGGTGCGGCTCCGGCAGCTTCGGGCCGGAGGCGGGCGACGGGCCGGTGGCTTCGAGGCGGCGGGATCGAGCGGAAGCGTCGGCCGGCTTCGTGCGGTCACCCTCGAGCGCGGGGTGTTGAGGCGGCGGCCGGCTCCGAGCGGGCGGCAAGGCGTCGGGCCCGGAGGCTGCGGCTCCCGTGCGCTTCCCGGCGGAGAAATCAGTGCTGCGGCCGGTGGACGTCCTCAAGGTCCTCGTCGACAGCGGCGTCATCCTCCTCGGTCTGGCGCTGTAGAACCGGATGGATGGCGCCGGTTGCGCGCCCAACAGGGTCATGTACAATGTGATCATGGGCGGGCTGTGCAAGCGCGACATGTCGGGGGATGCGCTCAAGATGTTCGACGAAATGCTCAAGAAGAGATCGTGCCCAATGTGAAGATCTACGCGGTCCTGCTCTCGTCCCTGTGTAAGGCAGGGAAGATTGAGGACGCTGGGCGGAAGTTGCGGTCATGGAAGGAGAAGGGGTGCCCGCCGGACGAGGCAACGAATTGAGTGGGCTGTGCAAGTCACAATCGCAGCCGCACCTGGATTTCCGCACTGGGCGCGCTTGGATCCGTGCGTGGGAGATTTCTTCCCTGGATCTGCTCAGTGCTGGCGCATAGGCGTCGCTTTGTGGTTTCTTCAGTGGCGGACGTTGCAGGGAGCGACTCGTCGTAGAGTTCAAGGGTGGCTATGCCATGGCCTTGAGGCGCGCAGGTCCCCGGTGGGTTGGTGGCGGTCTATTTTGTGAATGGGTAGTACGTGGGGTGCTGTGGAGGTGCTGGCGAAAGCCTTACCGGTGATCTTACCGGTCTCGACAACGATGACGCCTTCGGGCGCCATTTTCCTTCCTGGAGGTGTTGTCATGGTGCCCCATAGCCCTCATGTTTACTGATCTCCAGGTGAAAACCTTGCCTCGGTGAGGCGGGCGGCGTCGGCGACTCTCGTCGCCTCCTTGGAGGCGTCGCCTCGGAGGTCCTTCTTCACGCACAGTAGACCGAAGGTTAGAGGGCTCGGTCGGAAAAGGATAGGGGCTTGGTTGGAATAAGGACGGAGAAGAAGTTATGAAGTTTAGTCTTTCTAGCTTTTTTTTATATAGTCCTTAAGATTTATTTCTTGTTGTTTTATGCTCCTCAGGTTTTGAGGAATTGAGCCTAAGAGCTCGTGTATTTTGTTGGCTGTGTATATCCCTCGTGGATATAGAGGCCGGATTTTATATCCTTTATCTAAAAAAAAGATGTAACCCACGATAACTACAGCTGCAGCAACTGCCACCCCGAAGGCACTCTGTGGGAGTGTAGCAACTGTTGGAGCGTCTGATTTAGATGATGCTATGCCGCGTGGGGCGAACCCAAGTTCAGAAAGCTTCTTGTGTGATTCAGCGTAGTCCTTGAAGAAGGCGTCCTCATCCAGTCATTTGAACAAAAGCAATAGAACACACATGATTTTGAAACTAATAACATGAAACGTGGTACCAACATTCAGATGTTACTAACACATCTATTCTGTACCTTCGCATAGAGCTCCACAAAGGGCCTGAATTCAGGATCTTCCAAGAGAGCCTTGTCAGTTGGAAGTTCCAAAAGTCCCTCTGATTCCTCCTTCAGTAGTTCACTAAACCAATAGAGAAGATGTTTTCACTTTCTCATCACTAGTTTCCAATACAGAAAGTACGAGATGTCAAACTTAAGTGGTTCCCTAGTCCATGCACCCTCAAATCCAGATCTTTCAGGATGAGCCCTTCCCTACAAAAACAATTCCTGGCTGTGAGATATTATGCTCAAAGAATTGGTGCTTATGGTTCAAAAGAACATGACAGTTACCAGAGTGTGACCACCAGATAGAGCTACAATATCTTTGTCCGTCAAGCCCATCCGATGAAAGATTTCCCTTAAATGTGATGCGCCTAACCAACAAAGGAAGAAAGAGCAATCAAAATATATACCTAAGCAAATATGGCCTAGCAGTGAACATAGCAGTAAATTGTAAACCACATGAAAATTCTTAGATAAAACATGACAGCAACACCCTAGTACTAGTAGCTGCTGCATTTAATGTATTATTACAATCTACTATGACTAATAAAACTTATCCCAGCCAATATGCTATCAGCGATATTCAACGGTTGGGAGAAAGCTTTCTGGTAGGTAACCATAAAATTAGGAGTTGGTAGCCTGGTATAACATGCGAGATGGCCAATATAGTCACAGTTAACCCAGGATTCTACAAATAGATCACCTCACATCAATACATCATGATCAAAAGTGCAGCCATTTCATTTACCCGTCTTCCAGGAACAAAGTCAATTGTCGGACCTCCAATAACTTCAACTGCAACCACTCCGGCAAGCTGAGCAGTAAAATCCCAGTTATTTCATTTGATTTTCACTATTTGATACCATGCAAAAGTTCAAACATGAAACGATCTCACGTATACTCATCCAAGTACCCTTGGGAGTATATAGAACTAAAAGTACAATGGAAGAACCCAGATTATTCAAAACCATGCAAAAGCTCAAATATGAAACAATTTCAGATATCTTATTACTCCATTGGGACTACATAGAAATAAAAAATATAAGGGAGGAATCCCGGACTACCTGATAAAGATCTGCATATGTAATCCTTGGATGCTTTGCTTTAATAGGCTCTATCAGAAGAGAAGAGAACCAGACAAGCAACAAACATCGTTCAATTTCTTCAAGGAAACAGTGAAGAAAAAACCATCATAAAACAAAACTAGAATAACTGAAATTGCAGCCAAGAGTTGTCTATACAGAGCATCACTGGCACGTTAAAACTGTAACATCAGAATTTTTAGTTACTCAGCAGAGAACATCAATGCATTTTCCCTAGTTTTACACGCAAATATTTCTAAATGGCTAAGGATTGATAATTTCAGCAAAGAGATAGCTGCCATGAATGGGCACCAACATTGCAGAATAATCATGCATACGATAATAGGAAGTAGGCACCTATGTTGTAAAGGTTTGTTATATCTCTGTTTGTACCTGACTGGATGTTTATTTGAGTTTGAATTGTTACCCTGGTAGAAAACATAGGTAAGGATAAAGTTTTTGAACTATCCTATTCGTATAAGATCTACTCTGGCGTCTATCAAACGATACCAAAAGGAACTTCATTAACCAAGAAACACAATAAAAAAAATAGATATGTTCACTGTCCACAGTAATGTTGACAGGAAAAAAACATACCTCACTTCACCTATTGAAATAAGTTGTTCCATGTAGAACACTTCATAAAGCACAGCAGAATTAATTATTCAATAAAGCCAGGGATGATGCTATAGTTTTGCAGGTTTAGCAACGGGCAGAAAAAAACTAATTGCTTTCGGTAACAATAGTGAAGACAGCATTGTCGTCTACTCTTGCAACTACTGCAGAAGTGCAGATGTCCTCAGATAAAAATAGAACATTCACTTGCAAGCAAGGAACTGACGTTAATAAAGCCTCAATTAATTTGCAGCTCATTGTATCTCTTCCAGGTATGCCACTAACTTGCAGATAAATGAACTAAACAACAGCATGGAACTAACAGTCTAACAAGACAAACAAAATGCGCAGAAGCAATTGAGCATGGGATCTGTTCCTATGAACTGGACATAAGCATAAAGTAACACCACCGATCCCTCTTCACTTCCACATGCACACAGAAGTACAGGGCATGGCTCGTAGTGCCAAAACCACTACCACTAGAGCATTAAGAGGCAAGTTGTGTTAGACTCATCAAATTTTGCTACTATGTGTATTGCGTTACAGGTAAGAACACATGCTTGCCAAAGTTCTCCTTCCAATTCCGTGCTCATATAGCTCAAATTAGATACTACCGTCATCATGTAAGAAGGCCACAAATGAAGTGCGCGCGCGAGGTGTTCGACGAATAGAATGACGCGAAAAACAAAAACCTGGCTAGTGGCTACCACCTACAAATGCAATAGCACTCACAATCTCCCCGTCAAGCTCGACCACCATGACCTCAGACGAGTTCCGAGAGAATAACGAGAGGGTGAGGATCGGTACGGACGCGAGGCGGAGCATGATGAGGGCGCAGCCCTTGGATGCGACGAGCGTGCGGAGGTTGCGGCGCGCCTTGTCGACCTGCCGCAGGTACTTGGCGTCCACCACCGGAGCCGCCATGGCCGCGGCGCGGAATGGAGCGCAGAGACAGGAGTGGTGGTGGTGATTGCTGGAGACAAGTGAAGGGGCGTGGAGTCCGAGGAAAGGCGACGACGACGAGATGCCCTGTTCCTGTTGGATTGTGTTTCTGGTTTATATTTTAAAAAGCCAAAAGGCAACGTGCAATCGTGCATATCCGATTTTTCAAAATAGTTTCATCATTTTTCTCGCTAGTCTCATTTTATAGATAAAACAAGATATCATAGATGTATCACCTATCTCACTTCTCTATATTTTCTCTTATTTTTTTATTGTTTATCTTCTTCTAAAAATTATTTTTTTAATGGCTACCGTTATTTTTTAACCAAAACTTATAATCCACGAGCCAAAACTATCAACAAAGTGTGCCATTGGCTTTGGTTATCGGCCCAACAAATTAGCCGTCATTGGTGTCGTCCTTGTCAGGCCTTTTTGCTTATACTGTACAACAGAGTCGAGTTATGGGCCCAAATGCAGGACCTGATTGCCATTTTGTATGGACCTTTGTTTGTAACGTAGGGGGTTTTTTCTCCTTTTTTTTCTTTTTGAGAGAGGATTTTCTTAGGGCCAACTGATGTAGATCTATCATCTATGAGCCTTCCTCTCAAAAAAGGAAAAAAAAAGACGTCATGATTCATGCAGGACGTAATGTGATTTGCATCATGTTTTTGTGATCTATACTCCTTCGTACTAAGACTCGCTTTGCATCCTGTTTGCTGAGTTGTGCTGCACGTTTGAAGTACGATAATTCGGGCAATCTGATCTGCTAGATGCGGAAGCACGGTGTGCGTCATGCTAGTTACTACGTTAATCAAAGAAAAAAGCGGATAATTCGTAAAAAGGGCTTTCAATAAAAATTAAAATTTAATTACATAAAATGAGGCATTTTACGAAAAGTGTGGTTTATTCTGTGAAGGATGGCTTTTCTAAAAAAAAATAGATGTTATATATGTAATTTGGAAGGGTTTGTATGTAATTTTGAAAAAAACAAAGGGTTTAGTTGAAATATCATGATCAAAACAACGTGGTCCATGGTCGAATTCGAGGTCATGGTCGAAGGGCATTGTGGTCGAAGTCGACGCCGTGGTTGAAGTCAAAGCCGTGTTCGAGATCGTGGTTATGGTCAAAGGACCGTAGTGGAAGGGCTGTGGTTGACGTCGATGACGTGGTCGAAATCGATGCCGTAGTTGAAAGGCCGTGGTCGAAGGACGGGTCGAAGTCATAGCCATGATCAAAGTGGAAGTCATGGTCAAAAGGTTCATGGTCGAAGTGGAGAGCACGGCCAAAGAGGAGGGCAGCGCAAGCGAAGAGGGAAAAGAGCAGTGGGCGCGATGCTGGCGAAGAAGAGGAACCAAGAGCAAGAGCGCGAAACAAGGGAGTAGGTAGAGAATAACAAGTGAGGCAGCACCTCAGTTCCATGAGAGAACAGAAAAATAATTTCTGAAAAAATTCGATAAAGACAACACCTAATTTCTGGGAAATTCGATCGAGCTCGTGGTCGAGGCTGAGGCCGTGGTTGTGGTCGAAGGGCCGTGGTCGAGGTCGAGGACATGGTCTACGTCAATGCCGTAGTCGAAATCGATGCCGTAGTCGAAGAGCCGTGGTCGAAGGATCGGGTCGAAGTCGAAGCCGTGGTCCAAGTGGAGGTCGTAGTCGAAAGGGCCGTAGTCGAGGTGAAGGGCGCGGCCGAAAGAGGCCATGGTCGAGGTCGAGGGTGTCGTTGAAAGGGGCCATGGTCGTAGTTGAGGCCGTGGTCGAAGTCGAGGCTATGGTCGAAGGGCGCCATGGTCAAAGTCTATGTGGTCAAAGTCAAGACCATGGTTGAAGAGGGTCGCGGTCGATGGTCGACGCCGAGGCCATGGTCCATGGTCGAAGTCAAGGTCGGGCACTGTGGTCAAAGTCGACACCGTGGTCGAGGGTGCGGTCAAAGGGGGTCGTGGTCGAGGTCGAGGGCATGGTCGAAGAGGAACGTGTTCGTAGTCAACGCCGTATTCGAAGTCGAAGCCATGGTAAGCGCTATAACAACCGGCCCCGACGACTGCTTAAACTATGGCGCTTCGACCACAACCTTTTTTCTAAAAATTACTTGAAATGTCGTGGTCTGCACCATGGTCTAGAATGTCGTCGAAGCACCGCACTCAAAGCGCTATAGCAATCAGCCCCGACGACTGCTTCGACCACGAAGCCATAGTCGAACGGATGTGATCAAATTACCTATAAAACTCGATAAAGGTAGCATAAAATTTGATAACAATAGCACCTTTGATCATGAGAGAATAGAGCAAATTTGGTAAAGGTAGCACAAAATTCGATAAAAATAACACTTAGCACCTTAGATCTATGAAATAGGAGCGGGGATGGGGTCGGCGCAGCCAAAGAGGAAGAGGGCGGCACAAACGAAAGTAATGGGGCCGGCGCAGCCTAAGAGGAAAAGGGTGGCGCGAGCGAAGAGGAAAAAGGAGCAGTGGGCGCGCCCCAGGAAAAGAAGAGGAAACGAGAGCAAGGAATCGGGGAGCATGTAGAGAATAATAAGCAAGGCTAATAGAGCGGAGGACGCGAGTACAGCTACAAAAAAGGCAGCTGCGATGCGCCATGACTAAAGCGACGCCAACATTCGCAAGAACACACGGAATAAGTTACATGCTTAAGCTACATACATTTTATGAATAAGTTACCATCAGTTGAATAATTGATGTTTCCATCCATAGGTTTAACATCAGTGTCATGCCTAAACTACTTACAATTTTATGACTAAGTTATACAAATCTCTTGCTTAAGTCATTATTAGTTGCTACCTAAATTATTATACATATTATTAGCACATTGCCATATATGATGTTTCCATTCATAGGTTTAACATTAGTGTCATGCCTAAGTTACATACACTTTTTTAGCTGAATAATTGATGTACATAGAGGTATCACCTAGTTCGAATTAGATTAGATCACCTTTTTGACATACAATTTATCTTAACCTTGTTAGAAATCTTTTTTTCATATCATGCCTAAGTTATACAAACTTTTTGCTTAAGTCATTATTACTTGCTACCTAAATTATCATCCATATTATTAGCACATTGCCATATATGATGTTTCCATTCATAGGTTTAACATCAATGTCATGCCTAAGTTACATACAATTTTATGACTAAGTTACCATTAGTTGTGGCATAAATTATCATCTTAACTACCACACCTTCATTCCATGAAGAGATTTTGATGTTCACACAAAGCATATGTTCACGTGCTCTATATATCCCAAAATGGATGCATCGCTGAGACCATGAAGTCACTAGAGCTTGGAGGCCATAGAGGAAAAGCAGTGCCAGAATTAAAACTAGATCTTGGGATAACTTTCCCAAACGTGCATGAATTCACATATTTGAATAATAACTCTTACACATGCTACTATTACTTTCATGTTCCTATACAATAACTTTTTTGTGCCATCAAACTAACTTTTTCTACACAATTGGGCAATATATTTTGTATGTTTTTTGCACAATAACTTTTTGTAGTGTACGAACAATCTCTTTCTTGATTCTGGCTAATATTTTTTTCACATGTTCATGATAACTACTAATCTTCTACATGTGAACTTTTGTTTGAAGGTATGACTGTGGGTTCTTTATGCTCAAATTCCTAGAACTATGGGATGGACGGTAGTGCATTCATTCAAACAGGAGGATATGCCACACATAAAAAAGATATTAGTGCACAAATGGATAACTTGCAAGTACAACAACATCGATTGGAAGTACATCTTGGGCATCAAGTGAAGCTATTAAGGTCTCAGATAATTTGTTTTTCATTGTAATCTCAAATAAATAGGACAAGTACATGCTTTCATGTCTTAACCATGCATTTTCATAACATGAGAGGAGTGGGTTTGGTTTTGTCTCACAACACAAGATGAGAACAGCACAAATGGATATACAAAAATGCAAGATTTCTCTTTTAACCACATTGAACAATAACGATATAGTACATCCATGCTGATAACTTAAAAGTGACATGTTCATGCAACTGCTTAAAACTAGTGATGGAACATATAATTATCACAATTAAGTATATTAATAGTCAAGGATTTAATGGGAAAAGGCTAAGCTCTTGTCGTGGAGGGCCAACAAGCCTTTTTGGGCATGTGCGAGCATCATGATCTGTACCACCACACAGACTGCAGTTTCTCTTCTTATGCGTTGTCACAATATCAATTGCTGCATGTATTCTCTTCTCTTTGGCTCTCCCTTTAGTTTTCAACCTTGGGGGATCTTCTATTTAACAAACACTAGAAGTTTGATCGGTGCCAGTACTGTCAGTGCCATTTGTAGATTTTGTTTTAGCCCTTTTCTTCTCTTTTCTCTTAAGAGAAGCAAGTTCAGACTACATAGACTTCATATGTAAAATCACTATGCAATGTGATTCTTCTGAAACACATGCTTCCTTGGCAATCTTAGTGAAAGTACTGCATAAGGTTGTATATCTTATCGTTTTTCTTGATTCCTCTGGCATTGGTTGTGTTTCCTGAGGGTTTTGAGCATCAGGGGAAATAAGGACATGACATGAATCCCAAGCCCATTTGCATAGGATGTAGTTATTAGGGATCCTATCCACACCACATAGGTGATAACTTTCAGTATATGGCAACATAGCATGCTATCTCTTTCAAACTTGCAGCACTCACAACTATAAAGATCGTCTTGTACGTGTGCTTCAACGGTATACGTCCTCAAGCCATAGTTGTCAACTCAACCACAGGTAGGAATAAGCTCACAGAAGTAGCCCCCCACAACCTGAACATTGTACGAAGTAGTCGCCTTAAGCTCTTCCTAGAACCGGTAAAACAACTTTCTAGTGTATGAAAGCGAGGCTTGCTCCTCAATGGGTCATCTAGACCACAAATCAGCTGTAGTAGTTGCTGTTTGCATCTCCTGGTGATTTTCAACAACCATGATTTATCTTGTAGCTTCTTGTACTGCTGGAAAAATTAAGGATAGAGTTTTATGGATGACATACCGCTTTAGAACTGCATTTAAACCCTCGCTGCGCTATGTGGTTTGTAGGAAAGGGTAGAAACAGTGCATAAAGTATGTTGGCACCCAGCAAGCTCGCATGCTCCACAAATGCATCAAATGCTCATTATAACTTACCTGATGCCCCTCTATCATCTACAACCACTTCTCCTCAAATTCTTGTACAATCAGACTGTTGTTCACACAGTCATTGAAATCACAACACAACCAATCATTTCTTGCCATGACTGTCCCTAATTTTTCCTGTGCTTTCCTCATAATGTGCCATCTACAATTTCTGTGGGTGCTATTGGGAAAAACTTTCTCAATCGTAGACTTCATAGCTAGATCTTGGTCTGTAATGATGTTAAGTGGTCCTAATCCTCCCATTGCCTCCAAAAATGCTTCAAATAACCACACAAAACTTTTAGTCTTCTCACATCTCATGAAACCACAGCCAAACTGTATAGACTACCCATGGTTGTTTATTCTAATAAATGGGGCAAAAGGCATCTTGTACATGTTGGTCATATAGGTTGTGTCAAATGATAAACAATTGTTGTACAACATGTAGGCTTTCCTGGCAGCACCATTTGTACAAAAGATGTCCTATACTCTATCATCTTCATCAAGCTAAACTTTATAAAACAAGTCTAGATCATTCTCCTTCGTCTTTTGGAAATAGGCAAGTGTGTCTTGCATGTCTATGTTTGCATGCTCAACACGTATGGAAGCCCTGTAGTTAGCTATGTCTTTAACTGTGTAAGGCATATTATGTGCGGATCAATACAAATCGGCCATAAACTGCATTTGCCACCTTGTCAGGACATTGCAACCGTGAATGAGGCGCACAAATCCCCTTTCCTCCTTTAGTATGTGCCGATGGCAGCATAGAAACCTGCTAAGGGATGGTTTTCTAATGAGGGGATGGTTGTGATCTTGCACAAAGTTAGTAACTTCCCATACTTGACCCATGCGTTTAACAACCATACAAGCTGGGTAATGAGTCATCTCTGTCTTGTTTTGGGTTTTGAGAGTCTTCCTTCTCTTTTTTATTCACATTAGCCTTGTAACATAGCAAGTGCATCTTGTTAAGTTTTTTATCCCTTGCTGAAGTGCGTGAAATACCGATCCTGGTAGCAAATCCAAAACACTTAGAATAAACCTTATAATGTTCTTTAACAGCCTCAAAAGAATCAAATGCCATCATCTTGAATGGTTCTTGAGGTGTTGACAAAATCTCAAAAACATGTTCATCATCACCAATGATAACCTCATCACTCAAATCGCCTAGTGTGGTCCCTGTTGCTGCTTCACCCTCAGAGATATCAATATTGTGCGATGAATTACCTCCAAGGCTAGCAGCAGGTTGCGCAATGTCATCTTGATTTGGATACTTATTGACATCAATAGTTGATAGGTCATTGTAATCCATAGCAACTGCACATGTAAGATAACAATCACCATTTGTTCTATCATTTAATAATCATTAATGCTGAAATGTATGACATTCTCATAGAAAACACGCAAAAAAAAATTGATGCATACAATGTCATGTAATTTATATACAGGCAAACTTTATTCAGTAACCTAATTTAATTTTATGTCTTTGTTTCCCAGGAACACGCGGCTGGGATAGACGGATTCTTTTTTTGGGTGCACAAGAAGTGTGTTTTAAAATCGAAAAACATGTTGTTTGGTGCAATTTATAGCAAAAGGCTACACTGTTTAGCATTACATGATAGTAAAAGACTTTTTGGTATGTGGAACTATTGATGGAAACAAGGGGGAGATGGAGCGTGCTACAACTTCAGCCCAAAATATGGTTACTTATCATTTGTGCAATGTTGTGCAAAACAACTTCTTTGTAGGTCAAATGGCTGCCAGATCGAATGGCTAGTAAAGTCGTGGGGGGCGTGTGGTAGGAAACTTATCTTGTTTTTTTTTCACAGATTAGTAAATCCTTTGTTGGAACTTTATGTTTTTTAGAGGGTTACAAACCTTACTGCAATATGCTATCTCATTGTGGAAATGTTGATAGTAACGTGGATAAACAGTTCTTGAAGGGGTAAATAGGATCTATGATCTACATAATATAATCTGGGAACCATATTGTAATCTGCTGATTGTAATCTGGGAACTACATTGTAGCAAAGTTTGTAACAGAAGGTAGCAGTGGAGGTATGGTGAATCTAGGGAGAAAAACAAACCTGTTGTTTATGTTGTATATACTCCGTAGTCGTTTTTCTGCAAATTTTTATCAGCAAAACATGTTTTCAGCCGACGCAGGTGTTGGGAGAAGAAACGAGGTTTTAATCACCGCCGGCGTTATCGTTGAGAGGAACAAGGGTTTTTGGCAGCAGAACAAAAAGGGGGCGAAGAAGGCGTGAGCCAAAAGTCTTACACGGGAAAAAAAGTTCACGGATGTTTTTGACACGAGCTCGGGAAAATGACACTGTGTGAGCGTGCGCGGAGCTGAAAAGAGAGGGCCAGGTAGGTCCGACGCAGAACTCCATACCGTCTCCAATCTCTCCATCCAAAGAGCAGAGAAACGCCGCCGCGGCCCACCCAAAACAGCCGGAAATGCTCCCCGAGCCAAGCGCGGCAAAGGCACGGCACAGGCCGCTCCAACCAAACCAAACGCCGAAGCCGATCGAAAGCGAAACCACCAGCGCCACCTCCTGCTGCCCAGCCCGGCGCACACGGAACGGACGGCAGCACGACCGTTGGAGCCGCGGGCTTCCCACGCTGCCCTTGCGCGAATCGCCGATCCGGGTGGAAGCGGAGGCAAAGGTGAGGGGCAGTCTGGGGATCGGGGAGCCCGAGCCCAAGAATGACCGACCAACCTCGTGCGCACTGCCCGGACTCTCATGCCCCTGTTTTACTCGCCACTCTCTCTCTCTCTCTCGCTGCTCCGCTTGGCTGCTGTGCTGCAGGCTCGCACACCTGTGGTCGCAATCATCACGAGTACAAACGGTTACTAGCTAGCGAAGGTTGGGTGGTGTTTGGAGTGGGGGAAAAAAGAGGCGAGTGTGGTGGTGATCGGCGGGCGAACGACGGCGATGGGTTGCAGCCAGTCGCGGCTGGAGGCGGTGTCGCGGTGCAAGGCGCGGAGGGGGTACACGAAGCAGCTCGTGCAGGCGCGCCGGGACATGGCGGCCGCGCACGCGCTCTACCTCCGCGCGCTCCGGGCCACGGGCGCCGCGCTGCTCCACTTCGCCAGCGCCGAGACCGACCACCCCCATCCCCACGTCTCCGCTCCCCAGCCGCCGCCCTCCCCGCCTCCGCCGCCCCCGCCCCAGCCGCCTCCCCCGCCGCCGCTCAGCCCCACCCCCACCACCACCTCCTGGACGACCAACTCCTCCTCGATCACCGCGTCCCCGATCTTGCCCCCTCCGCCGCCGCCAATGCCGTCCAGCTGGGACTTCTGGGACCCCTTCGCCCCCTCCTCCTCCCGCTCCGCCACCGAAGACGCCGAGTGGGACGCCGCCGCCGCCACCATCGACGCCCCCAACGCCGCGCCCGTGGTCACGGCCGCGGCGGCGGCGGCGGCCCCGCCCCCGTCCATCGTCACCGCCACCACCACCACCTCCACGCCCACCGAGCTCACCGTCGTCGCGGTGCCCCGCGGCGCGGCCGGGAAGAAGGACCTCGCCGAGATCGCCACAGAGCTCGACGAGTACTTCCTCAAGGCCGCCGACGCCGGCGCCCGCGTCGCCGCGCTGCTCGAGGCCCCCATCTGCGAGCCTCCCGAGACCAATCACAGCCTCCCAGGCAAGACAATCGACAAATCACTAACTTGATCGATTAATAATTTCATCTTGCTCACATTTCACTTATTTCTGATGAATCTTTTGTTACATGCAATGGAATCAACTAATGTTGCAGGGAAGGTACTGAGTTACAGCAAGAGCCTGAAACCGATGGGATGGTCATGGGGCGGAGGAGGGTATGGGAAAGGCAGCAATGGGTTTTCAAGGTTCGGGAGAGGAGACGAAGGGATGGGCAATGGCGGAGGCAGTGGGATCCTTAGCCACTCCTCCACCGTGGAGAAGCTCTACGCCTGGGAGAAGAAGCTGTTTCTTGAGGTCAAGGTGAGTAGTGCTTTGATCTTCAACTTTATTACAGTGGCTTGACCTTTGCTTTCTCACTTAGCGGTAGGAAGAACAGACAGAATGGTCGAAATGTACTGCTTGGTTAGATCTCGGGATGGAGGAGTGAGTGAGTGGTTTGGTGCTTTTGAGGAGTAGTCTTCTGTTCTGTTATTCGTAGTTTGATTGTTGTGCTGTGATGGGAGATACTAACAAAGATTCAGCGGGGTGGCAATTGGTTCTGTCTGAAGAAAAGTAGCTAGTGGACACAGGGACAAGTAGTGCGTAATGCACATGGATGCTGGTTGCTTTGTTGTTCATTCAGCAGTAGTTTCTTTCCCTCTCTGTCAGGGCCTTCTGTAAATATGATATGTGCCATGCTTTTGATTCTACCTAGTAGAAAGATTATCTTTGTGCGTTATGTTATCTTAATTGTATAACCATGAAAGGCTTAGTCTGAATGGAGCTGTAAAGATTGGGTTTTATGTGCAAGTGTGTTTCTTAACATCATGGTAGCTGAGGATGATACTAGATCAAATAAGTTTTGATTGGTTATTTTCTGTCATGGTGAAGAGAGGATTCTTGTGCTCGTTTGATCGTCTTTGGTGAGAAATCATGAAATGCCAGCTTTATTTCCAACTGTAAGGTAGAATCCTTGTGTTCCTTTTGATAGTATTTGACTTAACAGATATTTCTGTGCACTTTCTCTTATTGCACACTTGGGCAGAGTTATGAGGGGTTTAAGCAGGAGCACGATAAGAAGGTGGGGCTACTGAAGAAGAAGGAGGTGAAGGGTGTGGACTACTTGAAGATGGAGAAGAACAAGATGGAGATGGAGAGCCTGGAGTCCAAGATGCTTGTTGCCACCCAGTCCATCGAGACCACCACTTCTGAGATAATCAGGCTGAGAGAATCCGAGCTATTTCCTCAGCTTCTTGAGCTGGTTGCTGGGTGAGTACAATGATCCCTTCATCCCTCTATTCTGTCGTACCATATGCATCTAGTATAGCAGCACTCTAGGACGCTTCACATGTTCTCTACCTCCACTTGTACCTGTCGTTTTGCATACTTGCAAATGAGCTAGATTGGACATATGGGCCAAAGTACGGCTTTCCCATACTGAGTGTAGTGGCATTGATTCTTTACTCTTTGCTTCTACCAACCACAGATTCACACCATGTTGCTGTTTTTCATTCTACTACTCATGTGAAGGTACCTTTGTCACTAGTACAAGTCACCTTTGGGCCTGTTCTTTTGGTTACGACTTATAGCTTTTTGATCTATTCTTTTGGGCTGTGGCTTATTAGCCTAATGAACAGTTATTGCTGAGAGAAACCAAAATCACTGAAAAGCCAAAAAGAACAAGACAAATGATTTGGGTGAGCTTTGAAATAGTGAAGTTTGGAGGAAGCAACGCAGTAGGGTAGTGCTGGTGGGATCTCCAAGTGTTTAGACTGTTCTGACTGAATCTCCTGTTCATTGATTTGGTCAGACTATGCCTGTCTGAGAGATCTCCTAGGCATCATTGCCCGATCTAGCTGACATCTTTGGGCAATGGTGACGTAAGTTACTTGTACATCACACTTTTGAAGTGCTAGTTGTGTTTGTTTGTCATGTGGTGGTGGTGTTTGATGATGAATAGTGGTGTTGTTTGCTGCGATTGGAACAATCTTTAGGAAGTTTTGGAGTATTAGCATGTTGGTTAACTCTTAGGTGCCTAGTTCATTCATTGAGCTCCTTGTTCGTTGTATGTTCATTGTACTTGTGCTTTATATTTGAGTTCCTTGTTCATTGCACTTGTACTTATATATTTCCATTCCTCAGAGGGGGTTTTGGCACTTAGTATAATTACATTATCTCAATAGGGAATGTGCATTTAAATTTTGGAATACTTTCTCATGGTTTTTCGACAATGTAATTTTGGCTAAGTAAAACCTTTGCACTCTTTCATTGTTTTAACATCATTTGTCTAAATGGAAGAGGTACCTCGATATTATTAAATCCAACTACATATCCATTTCACAACTTTTTGCTTGTTCGATCCACAAAAATTTTGGTTGAAATATCCATTGCCCAGCTTTGTTACTGCACTTTACTTCAATTACTAGTGTCCTAGAATACCAGCTGTCCCCTGTTTCAGTTTAAAGGGGCCTCCGTATAGAATTATCAGTACTCACTGAGTATACAGTCAGATGCACTAATTATTTTCTGTGCTGAGTCAGATCCAATTTTATTTTCTGGCAGTTACTTTCCTTTCTTCAGCAATGTCTATGTTTTTCCATTCTCATGTATATTTCTTTTTATGAATGAATTCCAGCTTGATGAGCATGTGGAGGGGCATGTACGAGTGTCATCAAGTACAGACCCACATGGTGCAGCAGCTCGAGCACCTCAACAATTCCTTGAGTACTAACCCAACTTCCAATGTCCACCGGCAAGCAGCTCTCCAGCTTGAGATAGAGGTCGACAGGTGGTACTCAGCATTCTGTAGTCTGGTTAAGTCCCAGAGAGATTATGTCTACTCATTGACCGGCTGGCTTCGCCTCTCCCTGTTCCAATGCCATCAGGATCCACTCACCAAAACTCATCAGAACTCTGATATCTACAGCTTGTGTGAGGAATGGCAGCTAGCCATTGACCGAATCCCCGATAAGGTGGCCTCGGAAGGGATCAAAACTCTCCTAACAGTGATCCATGCCATTGCAGTTCAACAGGCGGAGGAGCAAAAGCAAAAGAAGAGGTCAGAGTCTGCATTCAAGCAACTCGAGAAGAAGGCGGAGGAACTGAGATCTCTAGAATCCAAATACGGGCCATATTCTGGTGCTGAAGGTTACGGAGAAATGATACGAAAGTCACCAGTATCAGACAAGCGGGCAAAGGTGGAGGCTTTGAGGAGTAGGGCAGACGAGGAGAAGAGCAAGTATGAGAAGAGCATTGGGGTCACAAGAGCAATGACCTTGAACAACCTTCAGACAGGCTTTCCCAACGTTTTCCAGGCGATGACTGGTTTCGCCAGTGTCTGCATGGAAGCGTTTGAGTCAGTGTACAACTTCAAGAGGAGCTCAGACCGGATCCTCGACATGAAGAGGCTACTGACCTGAGAGAGTGACATCGCCTCAAGTTGGTAGGTCACTGTATAAAATGTATACAGCTCCAGACTTCTAGTATAATAGTAGGGTGGAAGAGAGTTTAATTTACAACCATCTTTGGCTGTTGATCAGGTTGTAGGCACAGAAATGCCTTGAGTTCATTTCTGCTGTGAACGAACTCGAGTCCTTGTTCTTCCTTTCTTTTTGGGTAGCGATGAGGTGTTAGTCCATTGTTGGATTCAAATTCTGGCAGGTTGGAGGGTTTCGTTTTCGAAATCTGACCTTGTTGGGTGGAATCAGAACGTTTTGTAGTATTTTATGTTTGGAGATTATTTTTGGATGTTGCAGGGAGATGACAGCAGTACTTGCGTAGTCCAGGATTCAGCCATCCCGTGCGCTCCTGCAACTGAGCTAGCTTCCACGATGCCCTTTACCCTTCTCCCTCCAGCATCTAACAAACAGGTGCTCGTTGTAGAATAGCATTCGGATTTCAGATACCGTATGTTCTGTTTGCCACCCTTAAAATTGATACCGAGACTCTGTCACTTACATGTGGGGTCGCCTGAGTCACTGACAATGGGCCCAGGTGGTAAATCTGTTGCCACCCGAGTCGTAGTAAAGATTTTTGGCGAATGTGTCAGATGCCCAATGCTTCTAGTAAATTCCAGGAAAAAAACAAGTTTCTTTTGGAGCATGTTTTCGAATTTCAATCTGTCAGAATGCTGCGTTTATCTGTGTATAAGGACTAAAATCCTGTCATTACATATAAGTTCATCCTGTCATTACATGTAAGTTCTAATTCCATTTTTCGGTGTCAATAACAAGCCTACATTGTCCGAGAGTAAAATGTACAAAGGTCATTCAACTTGTGCGGTTGTGACTGTCATATATGTCATAAAACTTTCAAAATACATATTTAGATCACTAATGTGATATAAATGAGTTATTAGCCCATTTTTGCTGCTCGCACAGGCATAGTTCATACGTGTGGTATGATATATAGGATTCAAAGCAGTTGACGAAACATTTTTAAAAAAACACTTCGCAACTTTATTTTGTTTAGCCCTACTCATGTGCTCTTACCCGAACCTAACTACATTCTATATATCTTCGCTTTACTTAATAAACGACTCACAGGCAACCCGAGAAGACAATGATTTATGCATTACTTTATTAGCTAGAGCGCAACAAGTCCTGCGTGGATGAAGCCATACTCCGCTGCCGCCTCAAGAGTTTCGTCGTAAGAGGATGTAGAGGGAAGAAGCGAATGAAGACTCGAGTGACTGGTGTGCACAAATTCAGTATCGTTCGACCATACCAAGATAAGGAGAAAGGGATATGGTTAAATAACATAACACTCAAGGGGTTTTGTGTAAATTTTAAAAGATGGAATCACCACATGTACAAAATGTACCAACGTGGGTAGTTAGAATAAACTAATGACACACTTATCAAATTAGTGACCTAAATGTATTAAAGTATAATGATTTGGATGACACGTCCGATTGTCCGAACAAGTTTAGTGATACATTTTACTCTTGTTTTGAAGACAAATTTAAGCAATTAACAAAATATCTCTCACCAAGATAAAACAGATGTCTAGAAACAAAGGAAATATCTACAGGGCTCAATTACAGGTATTCGCAAACTGCTTATAGCAACATTCAAATGTATCCTCCTGTACCTCGCGATGAGCAAGCATTTTGGCTCTTCCCTCGCAGCTTCTATGAAGTTCTCCACTGCAACTCAATTTGAATCTGCCCATTTTTTGAGTCGATGAGATGGTACTTTTCATTTATCCTCTTGTTGCTGATCACGTCTGCAAGGCTTATATCAATGTAGCCTAAGGTTTCCTGAATCAGCATAATACAGGCATCAGGATAAGACAATGGTAGTAGTCCCTTCAAATAATCGATCATAAAAATTCAGGCAAGTATGAATCATGACAAACAGATTGTAAAACTTTCCTAACCATATCATGTAGAACTTTCCTAACCATATCAACAAAAATAGTGGAGAACAGATGTTCCAAAAGATGCTATGCAACCACTAGTGAACTTATTCTTCACAGTGACAAGGTGCAGTAAGAATGCATCTGCTGGTGCTATCTAGTCGCAGAGCAACCAAAATGTTCAGTAGATTACTACGTTAAACAAGGGCCAGCATTTCATGTAGAAAATCGTACCTTGCCGTGTATTAGCCCTTTCTTTGGGGGTTTGCTTAGGACTTCAACATGTAGTTTATCATTTGTAGGTGGTTCCTCACATACAAACTCAAATTCGTCCTCCCATCGTGGATCCCTGTTCTTCTTGATCACCTAGTAGAGAGGAAGAAATTTGGAGGCCGTATCATAAACCTTTCAAATAGTGATGTCAAAGTGCATGAAACGTTGATAAATACCTTTGTTTTCTTCTCTTCTCCTTTGAAAATTATCTTCGCGTATGGGTTTGTGTGATGCTTCCCTTCAAGATCTTGAGCTTCATGAACAACAACATAAAGCAGCCCGCCATCAGCTGGAGTACCATCTGGAGCTCTCTGTACTACATCAGTACCGTCAATGCTTTCTTTCTCCGCATCTTCTTCCTTGAAAGGCTTATATGTCAGCTCCAGAGTAATCTGACCACGAGACTTCTCATTCTGTATGTCATTTGGATCCATGGTCTTAAGCAAGTTAAGAGTTGTGACTTTAGTCTCCTCTGGGGGAAGTTCTTTCAACAGAACACTGTTCATGCCCATCTTCTCATGTTTTCCAACCTAGATGTATCAAAAGACATAACTATGTATTTTTAGGTAACATATAAGCAGAAAAATAAGAAAAGATTTTATGAACAGAGCAAGACATACCTGTTCCCAGTCGAAGACATTAATTTCCAGTGCCTGAGTTTCTGGATCTGTCACGACAAATTTGAAATCTTGATTCCACTCTGGATTGAGATTGCTGCGCTTTACTGCAGTTTTCTTGGATGGAAGCTTGTCATCTGACATCTTAAGTTTCACATATGGGTCTGATTTACCCAACAGATCCTTCTTTCGCAGATTTTGAGCTCTTATAACCTTCACAAGTAAAATTCCAACAGGCTTCTTTGATGCTCTGGGAATATTTGGAAACCATTAGCAGCAGTCATTTCAAACACAGTATACAAACCAAAATAGAGCAAGTGATAAAGAATTTACTTCGAGGGATCCATTATAGGCACTTCTAGTGTCTTTGGCCACAAATACATACTTGCAACTTGTTTCTTGATGGTCTCCTGCAAATGCACAAAGATAGTAGCTTAGAAATGAACTAATTTTACTGGA
This sequence comes from Dendrocalamus latiflorus, assembly GCA_017311315.1. Lineage (NCBI taxonomy): Eukaryota > Viridiplantae > Streptophyta > Magnoliopsida > Poales > Poaceae > Dendrocalamus > Dendrocalamus latiflorus. The sequence goes on from CM029657.1 coordinate 37,988,341, forward strand.
GTGAGCGAGCTAGATATCACACTTCAGGTAGTGATGCGGCACATCCACTGTAATGAGTGAGCTAGACACACACAAAAAAAAGGCTATCAGCCATCAAATTATAATGTGGCACAAAAATCTTGATTTGGGTACAAAAGAATGTTTTGTATAGGCATCTAAACACATGTAGACCTGTTGCTGTGAGTGATAAAAGAAGTTGTAATAATCCATTCATGATAAAGCCACTTAAGCTATCACTAATTCACTACATCAGCAAACTTAATGGAACTTTCAACATTTAAAGTAAATGTCATAAATGAAAAACTTTCACATGAGAAGGCAGATTAGGAGTCAGGAATACCTGAACAAATCTGTAAAGACCAGGAATAGCCATTACATCTGCCCCAAGAAGTTTTAGCCCAAAGTCAACATGTGGCTGCAAAACCAATCATAACTGGTAAAAATGTGGATCAGCAGGGTAACAAAAATACAAGTAATCAGTTGCCAGACCTTCTCCATGAGAGAGACAAGGATTTTTGCAAAGCAAGGAAATGTAGGAACCAATGGCTTCAGAGTAATTCGAGGCGAAGCAAAGACTTGCAGGTCCACAATCTGAAATATCCCGCGAACGAATAAAGATTTCACTTGGTTGAATTCTACAAATCATAAAATGAACATCAATTACTATTTCAGCTCATGACAGAGAAGTTTAATACCTGGATAGTTGCTTTCAACCCATAAGCCTTTACAGCAACAAAAATATTGGGATTTGCAGCCCACTTAAGAGATGGTTCCATTATCAACTCTTGCTCTTCTGTGACATAGACTTTCATTCCTGGGGGAAAGTGCGTTGTTTCAAAATACATTTTTGCAACATCAAGTGTAAAAAAATTAGCATCACATATAATCAATCTAGTGTAACACCGGGATATGAAAAGAGTACATAATGCATAGTTGTCAGCTATACATGAGTATCGTGATGTATAAATGTCATTAATTCTTTTTCTCGAACACGCAGGAGAGCTGCGTATCATTATATTAAGAAGAAGAAGAACCCTTACAAACAACACTCAACATGAGCCAAGACCAATCCCCACTAGGGAAACCAAGACCAGCCCCAACAACCCTGACCTAGCCTTCCTCAGGTGCTAGGGCAGTGAGGTAAGAAATACCACGTGCCCCAGCCAAACCCCAAAGTTTCAGCTCATCTCTAACCTGGACCATGATCAAGGAAAGACTTGGTGAGACTCCATCAAAAACACAACGGTTGCGGAGGTTCCAAATAGACCAAGCACCCAGGATTATCAATGAATTGAGGCCCTGCCTGACCTCCCCTTCAACCCTGGAATTTGCATCAGACCACCAATCATCAAAGGATGCGACTGTAGGCTGCGGAGAAAGGCTATGCAACCCAACCCCCCGGAGTAACAAGAACCAGAAATCCCGGGCAAACACACAGCCCACCAGCAAATGGTTGATTGTTTCAGGTTCCTGATCACAGAGGGGGCAGCAGGTTGGGTGTGGTAATCCTTTCTTTTCAAGTCTATCACTAGTAAATGCAATGTCCAGTGCTAAACATAATATATAGCAGCTTAACTGGAACAAAGTAGTAGCAATGTCTCCATATTCTATATCTGCACTTCTGCAGCAATACAGACTTACAGAGTTTTGAACCATAAGGTCCATAACTACTTTATAAAAGGGGTGTGAATGTGTGATTTGGCTACACATGAAACTATAAACTGATACAACTGAAACTCAAGTTACAGAACACAAGCACCATATAAGGAGCGTACAACTGTTTGCAGAAAAGTCATGCAAAATGTATTGCTTCTAATGAATATTCAAGTTCAAAGAAAGGTTTAAAACCATTTGAAATACAGATGCATGCATGTAAAGAAAAATACGAACGCATCACTACTAACCTTGAAAAGTGGGTGGTAAGCTACCCAAAGTAAGTGATTCAAACTCAACCGAGTCAATCTTATACTTTGCAGTGTTCTCTGCAATAATTGGCTTTGCAATTTCTTGTGCAGTTCTGCAGATAGCCTACAGGACAAAAAAACGCGATAACCGTATAGCACAGTAAGTTTTAATGTCAACCAGAGATAACCATCTCATGCTCAGAGTAATCTACGAGATAGAGTACCTTATTAAGGTAAGGCCACATCATCTCCAAAAACCTGTTCAGCCAATCAATCTAACAACGAAGAGGAGAAACATAAGGATCTAAAAATAACTAGCATTTCTATTGTTTGAGTGTATGCGTTTTCTTCAACAAGTGGCTGCGAGCTTAAAAAATGGGGGAGCATACTCTATCATAGTCGGGATTCTTGACCCACAAAGGAATTTCAGGAAGGATGCCATCCAAAGAATTTGAGTCATATTCCACAAGTGGGCGAACTTTGACATCCTGAAAGGCAAAATTATCCCCATGTAATACATCAGTGACTGCAACAGTATTGGTACTTTTCTGTAGGTCTGTATATCCTGGAGGAAATGGCCCTTTCCTGGGAGTTGCAACTAATCCATGTGGCACCAGAACACCACCAAGCAACACTCAAAGTGTGCTATTCCAGTATATAAGGCATTAAATGCACATTGTACATGCATCTATAAAGTTTAAACAGGCTATCATAAATCGTAAGGAAAGATAACATTTCAAACCCCAAAAGTAAAACAGCAAAGTTCTCAACCCAGGTATATCAACAATGTGTCAATGTGTGGTGAAAAAAGAACTGAATCAGGAAGCGATGTACAAAAAAGTTACTGTGTTCATTAGTGACTGTATGCCTCTGTGTTTCTCCTTAACAGCAAGAGCTCAAAATGTTTCCAGATCGCTTTGGTTAAAATAATTAGACATTTATTAGCTATTCAGCTATGGAATAACGCAAGTGTTCGTTATACAGCAACACAATGAAATTATATACAGCAAGAAAGAAAGAAAAATTCCCACCTTGACATCGGTTGGCTGGAAGTAGATGAAGAGGTAGTACCCGATAACAATACCAGCCGAGAATCCAAAGCCAAACCCAGAGAAACCAAGCACCGTGCTGACTATGCCCATATCAGATTCCTTCTAAAACCTCCAAAAAAAATCCCAGCTTTCTACCAAAACTTGCAAAACCAAAAACATAAAAAAGATCAAATAAAATAGATTATCCTCAGGTAAATTAATCAATCAAAAACACTTCACTCTTGCTAAATTGTGAGGAAACAACCAGACTGAGCTAACCTCCTAGCACTGGCGCTAGTAGCCCTTTTTCTGGAAATATCCTATTCAATCTGTTTCATGAGAGAGCATGAAAACATCACCGATATTACAAAATTTTAGTGCAAACAGATATAAACAGATTCTGCCCAGCAACATAAAGCAATTTTCCACATTAAAAACTGGAGCGACCCATCAATCAAGATTCTCTCACAGTATGAAAGTAAATTAAGTAATGTTTCAGCCCACAGATCACAAAAAAAGTAAGTAGAAAGATTTTAAATTTTTAGTGAAAGCGACAGGGCACTAGGGCAGCTATCCGATAATAACAAGGCTTAGCGCAGCTAATGCCAAATGATTTAATAACACGAAGATATAAGAGTTTAATACAAGGAGAAAACTTGTAACTTTCGATCTGATCACGCGGTTTTCAGAATAATATAGGGTGGCACCAGCCAAGTTGCCGTATGTTATTATAAAGTAATTACGTGAGAAGACAAAAGGCGGATTCAAATGGTGGAGGAAAAGAACCTCGAAGGTGGCACCTTTGCAGACTTCTTGCTTGGGGGTCGGGTTGGTGTTTTAATCTTTGCTTTTGAGGCTGGTTTCGGATAGGGGATCAAATCAGGAATGGTAAATTGAGGATTTCAAAGAAATAAAAGGGTGGAAATTGCCAAAGAAAAAAAATTCGAGAAGGGGTAATCTTAGGCTTAGCCGAAACTTTTTATTTCGTAAACAGATTGTTAGAATGGATCGAATTCACCAACCAAATTAAACCATTTTTAAAGAGGCTAGATTCACAAATTACAGGGATCATGCACTGCCCAAACAGCAAACCCGTACTGTTAAGGAAAAAACCATTCAAATGGAGAACAAAATAGGGTTGCCGCATTGATTCACTGATCACGTCTGTCCTGGCTAAACACGATTTGATCACTGTATCGAAAATCACATTACGACGCATCATCGGAATAATTCAAAAAAAAACCGCAGAGGAATGCACAACTAAAGCCGTAAATCACAGGCTCCGAAATTTAAACGCTAGGTTCCAGACGAGTTGTTCTCGCGAGGCGAAGCAGGTGAAAATCACTAGCGCACGGAGACCTAGACAAATCCACGGAAGGAGGAGGAAAACACTCCGCAAATTCAAAAGCTTCGATCCTACGGACCCATCCGGAACAACGAAGGAGCCTAGATCGCCCGAACGCGAACGCGAAAAGGAGCAACGATCCTAACGGGGGGAGGAGAGACGACGAACCAGAAAGGCGGCGGCGGCGCGGTCGGGTCGCGAGGGCGTCCGTTCCTTGGCTAATCTCTCGATCCAGGAGGAGGTGAGGCGCCCGTGGAAACGCTCGGGGCTCCGACCTGCGGCGGAGAGATTTTGTTTTTTTTTTCTTTTTTGGAATCGGATTTGAAGGGGCGGAGGAATCGAGTGGGCTTCGGGGGAAGGGAAGCGCAGGGGTGGAAGATGCTGCGCTGGCGCACGCGGCCGCGATCCAAGGTGGGGTTAACGAAATTCTTGGGGAAGCAAGAACCTAATTAATTAGGTCACTAAGGGCATCTCCAATGGTAATAGTTAGTACTAGCTATATAGTCAGCTGACGTGGAGGTGAGAGGCAAAAGCAAAGACTATTTTATATTGTTGGACCCACATGCTCCTCTCTCATGTTCTTGGACTACGTGAAATAGATCAGCTATTTGCTCGTCGCTAGTGACTACTCTCTCTCCTACTTTTTCCTTGCCACATCAGATCTAGCTAACTAAATAGCCAGCTGTTGGAGACGCTCTAAGCGAGTGATTCATCTCGACCTTCGTGCTGCGAAATGGGCGGGCGTTCGATTAGCCTTTGCTGGTATTATTTGACTATAGTTCATAGATTTTTATTAAAAATAAATAATTGTAGTAAAAAGGAAAAACTTTAAGAAGTATATAAGCGGTGAGGAAAGTACGAAAGAGTGGCGGAAGCGAGAGAAGTATAGTGCGTGATGTATTCGTGACACTTTTTTATCCTCACAGCGAGATGGTAAATAAAAGTAGTACAGAAATCGTTTTAAATAACCAGTATTAATATTGTCTTTTTGCTTTTTAAGTAAGAGATCAGAAAGGACCTAATACCGCTGACGCGCGGGACCGGGCAGGGTTATCCTGTTCCCTGTCCGCTTCTTTTTTTGAAGACTTCCTGTCCACTTCGTATACGTGGCAAGCATGCAACACAGTGTTTGTCACGAGCCATGGCAAGAACACTCAGGTCCTGTTTGGCACAGCTCCACCACCAACTCCTGGAGCTGTTTAGAGCTATTTTGTGGCAAACAGGGTACAACAAAATAGCTTCACCCAAGGAGTCCCTTAAAACCTGCTGAGACAAAAGTAGCTCCTTGGGTGGAGCTGAAAAAAGTAGCTTCACTCAGCTCCACTTGTGAAGTCAAAAAAAACAGCTTCACTTGTGAAGTGGAGCCGTGCCAAACGGGGCCTTAAATTTGCAAACCACTGCAAACTACGGTCTTTTCTCCAGCTTTTGATTTTTTTTTACGGCAACTAACTTTTAAATGAAATATTTTTTAAAATAAGATCTGCTAGTTAATTATAGTACATACTATACCGACTTCATTTATATCGGCAAAAACCGCATGTGAGTTTCTGCTACTCTATAATCTCTCACATGAACAGCCCAAAAGTCATAAACCACAGCCAAAAGACATAAATCTCAGCCAAAAAAGAACAGGCCCTACGCTTGGAAAGGACGAAATTCTCAGGATTCATGCAAAAATTACATGAAACTCTTTTGAGTCTGGAGTATTGCCTTCACCGAATTCATATACTAACTCCATTAAAACTTAGGAATTTCTAATCTCCCCACACCACGTTATCATTTTTGCAACAAAAGTCCTCCACTTTTATGTAATTATGAATATATCCTTATTTTTTATTTTTCACACATAGACCCTAGCTTTCTCTAAAGAAAACCCTCCTTTTACGTCCCGCTTGCGTTGGCCGTCAGATCGGGCGGACCACGCGATGCAGCACCTTCGACCATAGCCGGGTCTTCGACCACGGCCTGCCTTCGACCACGGCGCACCTTCGACCACGACCCGCCTTTGACCACGACTGGCACTTCGACCATGTCCCTCCTTCAACCACACCCACCTTCGACCACAACCCTCCTTCGACCACGGGCGAAACTTCAACTACGGCTAGCCCTTCGACCACGACCGGCACTTCGACCACAGCCCTTCTTCAACCATGGCTAGCACTTCGATCACGGCCGACCCTTCGACCACGGTCGGTCCTTTGACCACAGCCCGCCTTTGACCAAGCCCGGCACTTACAGAGACTAATATTTCTTGCTTGATCGAATGCATTAAACTACACATTTTTGTTCGACACAATGTAGTGCACTGCCCTATCTACTTACTTATAGGTTCTTATTTTTTACATGTAGATCCCTATTTGTTTAAAAACCCCTCCTTTTCCCCATAAATACGTACGGGTCCTTGCTTTCGGTTTTTCATATATAGACCTCTGTGTTGCGGCAACTCTTTTACTTCGATATTCACATGGTAGATAGCGCAGCGTGGCGCTGTGTTTCCGCATCTAGGTTTTTTCATTGGTAGACCTATCAATTAATAGCTAGACAGTTGATGAGGACATCCGTCCATATCACTGCAGCAGTTCATCGAATTAACCTGAGCGCAACGACAAGGCTTTGAGCCAAGTTGCCAAATGCGAAGAAAAAAGAGCACGTCGCCACGTAGGCCCAACTCAATAGCCCAACACCGGGTCTATTCCCTTTTGGCTTCGACTTATAACTTATGGCTGCAGTTTATAACTTTTGGGCTATTTACAAGAGGGGTTACAGAGTAACAGAAACTCACATGCGGTTTTAGCCGATATAAATGAAGTCGCTACGATGTTAACGAGGATGTAACAATCCTCAAATTGTTATTTATCTATAAATGATATAGTTACGTCATTATACTCCTTGAGTATACTTCTTATCTATAAGGAAGAGATTTCACAAGGTAGTCGTAAGCTCTTCTACGACAACTTGTTGGTTGTAAGCTCTTTTACGACAACTCATTGGTAGTAAACTTTTTTATGGCCACTTCTTGGTCGTAAGCCTTTTTCTATGATCACTTCATAGTCGTAAGTTATCCTACGACCACCTAGTAGTTGTAGATCCTCCTACAACTAAGCTAAACTTCAATTGATCTGTCTATGACAACCCATTGCATCGTAGGTCTGTCTAACGAGACGGTTAGCACGTGCATTTATTCTTTGGAATAAATGCGCATAACTTCTCTCTGACAGAAACACCGCACGATGAGTGAGATGCCACGTCTCTAATAACTCCCGTCAGATGGTTATCATTCGAAATGTTAAGGTGTCTCTTGGCAAGGAAAAACGGCTACCGCCTTGCAAGCTATATAAAGGTGAACGTCACGGAAGAGAGAAGGGCAAACCCAGAGAGATAGCCGAAGAAGAATAGAAGTAGAGCAGGACATTCCGTATTACTTTCTCCGTTGTAATCAGTTTATTGAACAATAGCCACATAGAAGTTATTCTCCCAGGAGAAAGCCCGAACCTGTATAAAAATCACTGTGTCTTTTCTCTGTATGATCATAGCTAGGTCTTCAAGAGTTCCCCCGAACCTAAATAAATCATACGTAAGATCGATACTAAAACATCGACAAGTATATATTATAATCAATTTGTAAACCCTGACTTAAAAAGATACCCCATTTAAAAAATAGTTACTGTAGAAAAACCAAAAAAATAGTTTTTAAAAACTGAAAAGAAGAGATCCACCCTTTGTTTTTCCCTACCATTTCTTCTTAACTAGTTAATGTTGCATGGCTTAGCGACCAAGATAATGTTGCCCCCATTTTTTTGGCTTATATCTTATAATTTATAGTTGTTCTTGAACAAACAAACGAAATAATGTTTCTTTCTTATTTTTAAAATAATTCATCGATATTTAATTTATTTATATAACACGTAAGACCCGAAAGCTAGACCCAAAAACAACGCATAGTTAAGCATCAATGATTCGTCCACAGTCAAATCAAGGCGTTTTTCGTCATCTCAATACTGACAACGCATGGCCGGTCGTGGCACTTCGTGCAACGTGGATGCTTCAGGTCCTGAGATTTTAATTTCCAGCCAAAGTAAGGTGGCGCTTCAAAACGCTTACAAGCGTAACCTTCTAAGTTTTTTATTATAGTGATTAAAAATATACTATAACTATTATTAATTTTTTCTATATAATTAAATTTAAAAAATAAAAAACTATATCATCATAGACAATATAAAAATTACAAAAACGCTTTAAAAAGCTAAAAATAAAAAAAGACAAAATTTAAAAAAAATAGAAGTTAGAGAACAGAAGTAGAAGCTAGTTGAAGCGTAGCCAGTTCTTTTGACCTAGGTGGCTGCTTGCCGTGCATAATTTCCTCGGATCCTCAGCTGCTTGCATGTCTGCATCAGTTCATGGCGGACAAAATCAGAATGGCTCTCGCTATCTCCCCCGATGAATAATGTAAACAGTTGAAGCAGTCCAGTGTCGGCAACGTTGGATAAGATCTCGAATAGTAGTTGGACGAGCGTACGTGCCCTTCTCTGAAAATGACGCCGGATTCCAATTGTCTGATACTCTGATAGGATAAAAGGCTGGACATATCTCATGTGCCGGAAAGATACAAGCATCTGAACGTACGGTACCATATGCTTATGACCTAACCTCCTTTGTCGGGCATCCTATGCATCAACTGTCTCGTGTATTTTATGTTCACACTTACATTTTTTTATGAGAAATAGTAGAGGAGGCCCCTGCGGTTCCACACTTACAGTTTGGTAGCCGTATCCTTACAAGATTTCACCAAGTTCACTTGACAGTATCCTAAAGGGCCTTGCTAAAACGTAATACTAAAGTCTGCAAAATACGCAAACAGCACTGACTAGATACTAGTGACGCTTGGAAAAAGAAAAAATATTTTGTTTCGTGCTACAGTGTGGACTAGGGTGAATTCGTGATTTGGGGATGTATTTTTTTTTATATACAATGGACCATCACAAGAGTACAAGACACGTACACGTGAGTACGTGCACTCATTTGAAATTATGGGGATTAAGGACGAATCTGTGACCTCATGATTTCCCATCTATATAAATAAAAATAATTGGTGATATTCTAGACACCTCATTTGTTTTGAGACAAAAAAATCCCACAATAATCCTGAAAAGGAAAATTCTAGAAATTCTTACATTAATTGAAAGAAAAGGAACAAAATCTCCACCACTTATTTTGATAGAACCAAATTATAACGGTGCAGATTAATCATATATAGATATTAGAGTTATATAATAAATACAATTACATTTTAATTATAGAAATTAGAGTTGTATATCAAATATAACTGTATCATAATATGTAGCTATGTAGTTGCACGGGTAAATTTGCTAATTTAAAAAGCACTTAGGTGCACCCATGTAAGAACGGTCCGTTAACTAAAAAATTGTGAGATGGGCCATTTAAAGTTCCATTTAGTAGGCCGCGCATTGCCGTTCCTCCAAGTGGCACTCCTAATTCTTTGGGAGCGGAGCGGGTGGTACCGGCCGGTTTGGCCATATGCTGCAACCGTTCCTACAGCAGCAGCAATGGTGCCGAGTTGTTGGCGACATCCCAGTCCGTCACATAATCACATCGTACATCGTACCGTTCCTACAGCAGCAGCAGCAGCAGCAGCAGGCAACCGTCCAGATTAAAGAATCTCAGCACGGCACGAGCAAACTGTTGGCAAACTTAGGTCTAGGCTAATAAGTCTGCTCTATAATGAGTATCTCTCCGTTTAATTTATAAATAATAAGTCGTAATGATTAGATCTTTTATTTGAGAACAAGAAAGGAATAAAAAACAAGGAGTTCTTCTCTATCTCTTGTGTTTAATCTTATATTTTCTTGTATTATTCTATGATTGACCCATCTCTCTTGCTTAGGAGGAATAAGTCGGATTGGACCCGCCAGCGATGGTTTCTCAACACGTTATCAGCTTGATTCGCTCTGATGAATCGAAGGTAATTATCGAAGCACTCATATATTAAATTGCACAATCTAGATTGTTTTAAATTTTGTTTTCTAGATTATTTTTCACGGTGCAAATACGCTCCAATCTACCGTGAGCAGACTTGAAGTCGTTGGCTAAGACGGTCGGTAGTTTCGCACAAAAAAGTAAATATTAATTGCACTGTAGATCGAAAAAATCGCCTTGCGCACCGCCCGTACGTGTCACATGAACCACTGGCCGGCCGCCCGCATGTACCGGCCCGCACCCCGCACGGCCACCTGAGCCATTACACCACCCGTCTAAGCTGCCCGTACGTGGCTGAACGCGCCGCCAGCCGTCACGCTGCCCATCCGCGCCGCTGCCCCGAGTGACAGAGCCCTGTGTGGTCGCGGCCGCGCCGCCTGAGCTGCACGGTTGCCCCGCATCACCGCTAGCCCAGCACCGCCGCTTGCCCCGCATGGCGTGTGCCGCCGTCGCTCCTCGAGCATCGTCGGCCCGCACACCGCCGCTTCCACGCGCGCCGCCTTGCGCCCACACGGCGAGCCGCCACCAGATGGGAATGGAGTAGGTAGGGGAAACCCTACCCCATGCGTCGAATGGGTCGTGATAGGCCAAAGAAAAAGAGGAAGTGGTCGGCACTGGTATTTTGCGAAAAGGCCCCTAGGAAATCGGAAAATTACGCAAAAGATTTCCTTTGAATTGAAAATTAGCAGATAAACCCTAAGAAATTGTAGACTTCACTAAAAATTCATATTCCAGCATAAAAGGGCATCGAGAATTCAAATTTGAATTGTTTCTAATATTTGAAGCATGCTTGGCACTGTTATTATTACTTTATGTGTTTTTCTGTATTTACCTACTATTTTTTATTAATTGTAATTATTTAAATTACCTTTAATCACTGAAATTAACAGTAAAATTATAGAAAATGCATAGGCCTCGATGCTTCGAATGCGCCGCTTAACGAAATGAATTTTTTAGTAGCTACAATTTCTTTGAGGGGTGACATCACAAACTAGGAGTTTGAGGAGCTAGACAGCATGGCCAAAATTACTTTACTTGGCTTTCGACGTTAAGATTGTACTTAGAGACAAGAAATTCCACGATGCCATTAGGATTAGTGCATCAGAAGGTGCCATAATCAGGCACTTCACTTCCTCATGCTCCACCTCTGTACCACTCTAAAAAAACGTGTACATGGTAGAGTTTTACAATCAACAACAAGCAAACCATCGCGTAACATAGCATGACGCAAAATCATCAGTTGACATAATTGATGAGCCAAGAATTCTTACCTTACACAAAAGTATTTCCGTATGTTTTGACACATAGCCTATAGTACCCAATAACTAGCCATCACATCTTCACATATTCAGTCTCCCCTGAATCATTTCTACGTGCATCGGCCTTATCACTTGCTGCACTATATACACCAACTCGCAGTTCCACGATCCTTGTCTTATATATGATTTCGCTTGAGTCACATAGCCTCACCTGGATTTATATGATCGCTCCGAACCTCAGCACCCCCTGTTTAGTCTTGGTCCATTACCGTTGACCGCTACATACACAAGTTCTATGCACTTGATTCATGTTAGTTAAAACAATGCATCATACAATATGTTACACCCGAACAACGACACCCATGCCATGCACACACTTGAACATGTCCAAATCCACTTTCATTTACACCCTCATATGTCTGACTTTTGAGACACCGGTTAGATCGCCAACCACTGGTCGGTCAGACCACCGCCTCGCCAGTGTGACCACGACTTCAATGTCGATCACACCGGCTCGGTCTAACCGCCACCATGGGTGGTCGAACTGAACGTAGTCAACATCAAAACACCTCTCTAGGAAAAAAATGCAACCACCAACTAGAATTCGGCCGTACAACCCCGACAGTCTGATCGCTCCCAAAATCCGGTCACATCGGACCCTTCGGTCTAACTGCTCCTAAAATCCGATCACACTAAACCTACTGATCTGATCGCTCACTTTATGTTGGTCAGGCTGCAAGAGACATACAACAACTCTCAAAGTTACAAACTCTCTAAAAATCAAACTTAAACTTCTATAAAACTTGCACGTTAAAGTCAAATGCTCATCATGTGCATAAGTTGACTTCCACATAATCTCGCAATCCCTCTTGATAAGTAATTTGGCAAACACAAAAAAAAACGACAAAAGATAGAAGTAAACATAACTAAAGTAAAATATAATCTCACACACGTAACCTCCACACACAAGATGACCGCGATCTCGCACAACCCAACCCAGCCGGCACGCACGCCGCACGATCCCCACGTTCTTCGCCTCACCGAGCGGCACAGAAACGTAACGAGCGGGTGAGGCATCGTTCGACCGCACGGTGCAGGCGCGCCGCGGCGTGCAGCGATTAAAATTTTGGCAGGGCGGCTTCCCACGTGCCGGCCCCCCGTCCGCCATCCAACGGCCCGCGCGGCACGGCCGGCCGCCGCCCCTCCTCGGGCGTCGCGGCACCTGCGCACCCCGGCCTGTCGGCACTGCACGCGACCTCCCATATGCGCCGCGCCAAAAAGACAAATCATTGCTCGGCAGACGACGAAAAGGCAACGGAAACTTAGCACGGTACGCCTACGGACGCACGCAAGTATCCGTTGGGAGCGCAGCGGGTGGTACCGGCCCGATTGCTCGTGCTGCTGCTGCTGCTGCGGCGATATAATGGCCGGTGTCCCGGGCCAGGACACGAGCACAACGGCTTCTTGCATTCATCGACACACGGCCTGGCATATCACACAAGCTGTTTGTGTACACTAGAGGGATCTCCCGATCTCGTCCTATGATACAATAGCCTCAGCTTTGTTCATCTCTTTTGCTCAACTAACCTTTCTTGCTTCTTTTCCCGTGTAGCATACAGGCTGCTGCTATCTTGATCTGTTTTATTTGATTGAGATCGGCAAGCAAAGGAGCAAGCTTCCTTCTTTTCCTTCGATACATCTCCACGTTTTTTTGTTGGTTGGAGTCTAATTTCTTTGTTTGACAGGCCTCTAGTTTCGATTCACCCTTCAACATTTTCTGATCTAGCTGCCACTGTTCAGATCGGCTAGCCTGTTTCGCTCACGTCCAAGAACCTGTTTCTCGATCTTTTGTTTCTGCTCCCTGTACCAAAACCGAGAAACCAACTAGATTTGAAAGCGATACCGGTGATCAATGGAGAGTGCATTTAAATCCTTGAGCTCTTCGGCAAAATCACCTTCGTTGATGGCATGCAAGCCGTGTTACAGCACCAACCACCACCCCACCAAAACACTTCCATTTCCACAACCGCCGGCGCCACCGCAGCCTCCGCTCCTGCCCCTACCCGTGCACCTCCAGGCTTCGCCGCAGTACCCCTCCTGGCCGGCAAGCCGCCCGGCCCCGCGTGCCACGAAGCCGCGCCACGCTACGCAGAGCCCCAAGAAGCTGGCGAACGGGGCATCGGCGCCGATCGTTGTTGCGGCGCCGTCCAAGAAAAGGATGGCGGCGACTGAACAGGAGGTGGAATGGACGACGGACGACTCTCTGTACTCGGTGTCGCCGCCGCCGAGCAGCGTGCCGATGCCGACGTCGCTGCTGATCACGGCCAGCAGGAAGGTGCCGACCGTGTGCGCCGTGGAGGTGGCCGGCGGCGGGGGTGTGGATGTCGGCGCGACTGACGAGCTCCGGCGGCTGCTTCGGCTTTAGCTATAACGTACTCCTATGTTTGTTCTTGTTTTTATTGTCGATGCATGTAATGGCAAAGCGAGCGAGCAGTGGGTTCGTGCATGGATAATGGGTAATACAGTGCCCGAAATAAATCAGGATGAGTTTGTTCCATGTAATTTGCTAATTCAAATAGTTCCCTGTGCATTGTATGGATTGTGGCTTCTTCCACTTTTTTTTGAAGCGGCTGACAGGCTTATCTGCATTTGGGTGCATTTATTTCGCTCACATAAATGCTCGTACTAGGACTAAAAACTATCAGCTGTAGTCATAAACTATCAGCCGTAGTCGAAAAAACCTACTCACAAGCCATTAGCCATAGTCGAAAAAAACTCACATGATACTTTCTGAAAATTGCTCATCATTGAGTTGAGCCAGAAATTTCCAGGCCTCGCCGGGCTGGGCCAAGACAGCATCCCACCACCAGCCAGGCAACCATGGCAGCAGTCGTTTTGAATACTGCAAGCTTGCAGCAAGCAACAGGACACAATCTCAATCCTTATGGAAGGTAAAATACAGAATTGTAGGCGAAGTATAAGCAAAGACACCAGAGCATAGCAAATGATATCCTCCTCAAGATCAACACTTCACAGGAAAGGTAGGTTTGCACGATTTCCGAATTCTGTTAGCATGCGACAACAAAGTATGTGTTGAAAGAAACAGCGTGTACACTTGTCATAAAACAGCAATACACTTGTCATAAAACAGCAATAGCTTTATTACGATAAAGTAAAGCTCATGTCGAGAATAGGTAACGGCGACAAGACAGTCACAATGCAGTAAAACTCTATTATTCAAATATCACAATTGATCAGGAACAATGCCCTACAACCTGAAACCAACCTCTAACCGCATTCCATTATTTTCAACAAAAATTAAGGACAATATACAATGCATTCTCTCCTCTGAAACGATATGTGGCTTATTAGTATATAACAGAAGTACTGAAGTTCCAACAGAGAGGGATCAGTTGTTGCAGAATGCACGAAGGGTTTCGTCCAGGGCTTTCCTGTCATAATCTCCAGTAAAAACACAGCCTCCCAGAGGTCCTTTCAATAGGATGAGCCTCAGCAATCCATCAGCAACCTTCTTGTCGACCTGATGTGTTAGTCAAGAATTCATTAAGACTGCTTTTTAATACAAAAGAAGCAACCTGAGATATCCAATTGTACAGCTATGCTATAACAATGCATTGAAATAGCCCAAGATAGCTGTCACGACCAGTCGGTGCAGGTCCCCGACTCCGGAGCCCGTAGCCGTGATCAGAAGCGGGGCGAGGGTTTTCCCCCCTGCGCCCTATGTTGGCGAGAAGCAAGAGGTAAAGGAATAGATTGATTTCTTGTTTTCTTCAAATTATAACCTTGGTCCTTTATATATAGGACTGGACAATGCAATCCGACTCAAACTCCTAATCCTTATTGGTAACAAACTCTGACTCTTTAGCTAATCTCTAAATTCCTATATCCTAACCGATACCAGCAATCTGTTCCTAACTAGTGCCCTTCACCTATCCGGACTCTGAGTTTGCTCAGCCCGGGGACGGCGGGTATAATACTTTCCCCACATGACAATAGCACAATCTACAAGTCTTGCAAGAACAACAATAATTTGTGCAGTGACAAAAGTAGATTCAATTCTATTTCAAGTGCTTCTGCCAATCTCAAGGTACTTACAGCCATAATATTTTTGAACTTCTCCACTGTCATGGCCTCCGGTGGTGCAATGGGAAGTTTGGCTTGCTCTAGTATATCAATTACCCGTTTTTTTATTGACTCGTCTATCCAGCCTAGGCGGTGAGACATGTCAGCTGCCATAACCTAGGATAATGGCATTAAAATACGAAAGCAAAGATAAGACAACGAAATAAAATCATTACAAAGAGATGGTATCAAAATATTCAAAGTGATCTTACTGTTCCAGCTGCAACAGCCTCCCCATGGAACCATGTTCCATAACCAGTCCCTGTTTCTATAGCCTGGCAATTGAATACAATGATCAGTGCATAATAGGTGCTCACAAAACAGAAGGTTGCTATGACAATCCGATAAATGCTGTTAAGGTAAGGTAATTTAGTTTTTGATACCCGAATTGTCAAATAGTCATACATTCTCAAAATGGTCCTAATCCCAAAAGTAATAACAATGAAAGGAAAGGTATTTGCACCCCGGGTTTCAGGTCTCATTTGGCCCTATATTTGCATGAACAGGGAGGACAGGACGAGAAACATGAAAAAACACCTCTTTACAAGATGGTGCATCTTGAGAAATGGATTCAGGATACAGAAACACATTGCCCATGCCACAAATATATCCCACACCACCAACTAAAGAATTTTGAATGTCAGTTTTGCAGAATATATTTATCGTATAGACCAAAGAGATACTATGTTAAAATAGCATCAAGAGAGAAAGGATTTATTATCACATCTGTGTTTCAGATGTTAAAGTGAATTTATATATAGAATGCTTCCAAAACATCCATACAATAAAGAAAACAAAGATTACATTGACCAACCATTTTACTGACTTAAGCAAGAAATATGATTGAAGGATTTTCTTTTCCCAGTTTTAACCTGTGAGAAAGATGGAGTACAGGAGTAGCCCCATCAAATACCTCATTTAAGCAGCACCAAAAATAAAGAGGTTTAGTACCAGCTTAGCAAATTATCCAAGCAAATCCATATGACATTATAATTTTAATATAAATTACTTCAACATAGAAACCAACAATTAATTAATGATATACGTACATGGCCAAATGTATGACCCAGGTTTAGCGTTGCTCGAAGACCACTTTCCTTCTCATCCTGTGCAACCACTTCAGCTTTGTTTTCACATGATCTCTTAATAGCATAGGCCAAAGCATTCGGTTCTCTACAAACATGAAATTCAAATTAAAGGTTAACAGCAACATGGCATGCTAAGAATTATCAGTTTGTGGGAGAAAACTGCTTCAGTATTTTCTAAAGAAAAAAACTCAACAGTAATGGTGCCATACGTAATATTTTAAAAGGTAAACTAGAGTTTGCAAAACTTCTTCCTAATTACAGTTTACAGAACAACTCACTCAGCTAACAAGAACACTAGAAGAATGGAACAGTTCTATGGCTCTATGTTTGCATGTTACACAACACAAATAAATCCACCAATGGGAACAGCAGACCAATGAGCTAAGAATGACATGCACAGCACTGCCCATTCTAAGTTAGCTGGGTAACACAATATGTTTGTCACTATTCAGT
Organism: Dendrocalamus latiflorus; assembly: GCA_017311315.1. Lineage (NCBI taxonomy): Eukaryota > Viridiplantae > Streptophyta > Magnoliopsida > Poales > Poaceae > Dendrocalamus > Dendrocalamus latiflorus. Next base: position 38,005,558 of record CM029657.1, read on the forward strand.
CAAACTAAACAAGGTGACAACACCTCAGATAATAGCTATTTAGCCATCGAAGAACTTCCCGATAATTGGATGAAGTCATGTTCTTTCATATGGTCATACCACTCAATTAGTCATTTCAGCAAGTACAAACAAAAATGGTCATGCTTCGAAGAGCCAGGATGCCGAGAACATATAGAGAAAACTTAACAAATTATATGGTCTAAAACTCCAAACAAAATTAGATTGCACATCTAATTAAATCTTGAACTGACTACACATTCCTTGGCCCCTAATAACTTAACTGTCTAAAACAACCAAAGTCTAATGCTACTGCAGGCTGTTATCCGCTAGCTACTGAATCAGAAGAAGATGATAAACTTAGATAGCACAAAACATCAACTTTGAAACCTGTTGGATACCTTGCTAACAATGCTGGCATATTCTTTTCTTGCCACTCAAAGAATGGTGCATCTCTTATGAGCCCATACTTCACCACCTCAGCTATGCCTGAAGCCAGCTCCCTGACAGGCAACGTATTCAGTGTGTCGGTGTCTATCAATACACATTGCGGCTGGTAGAATGCCCCGATTAAGTTCTTCCCCAATGGATGGTTAATCCCGGTCTTCCCTCCAACAGAGGAATCCACCTAAAGTAGTTCATCCAGCCCACCGTTAGCACCAGACCAGATGTAATACAACTCTTAGTAAAAACTCTAAACCAAGATTAGTACCTGGGCCATCAGAGTAGTGGGTATCTGTATGAAATTGACACCACGGAGGAATGCGGCAGCCGCAAACCCGCACATATCCCCAATGACACCACCCCCTAGCGCAACGAACGTGCATCGGCGGTCCAGTCGGGACTCGACCGCCTTGTCAAACACCTTCATCAGAGTGTCCTGCAAATGATAACCAGTTAATTACATCCAAATGAACTGAAACACAACTGCTAGTCTCTCAGAACGCTGAATCACACACGCACCATGTCCTTGTACTTCTCGCCATCGGGCAGGATCACGGCCTCCACCGAAACGTTCGGGTTGTCGTGCGTGAGTGCCCAGGACACCTTCTCCAAGTAGAGCGGCGCAACGGTCGTGTTGGTTACCACCAGAACCCTCTTCCCATGCACATGCCTGCGCGGATAAGGCATCTGGATCACGACATGACCACACCCAAGTCACTGATCGAGCAAAAGCTTGCTGATTTCGAGTACCTCTGCAGAAGGTCGGGCTCGTCGAGGAGGCCGGAGCCGATGTAAATCGGGTAGCTCCGGTCGCCGAGGTCGACGTCGACCACCGTGGAGACCCTGGACGCCAGCGGCGGCTGCATCGCGGGGGCAGCGCTGGCGACGACGCGGCTCCGGAGGGCCCTCGCGGGGGAAGCGCGGAGAGGAGGGCAGGAGGAGCGAGATGGCGAGGGGAGGGAGACCACGGCGGGAGCTGCGCGGGGTCGGCGGGTGGAGATAGCCGCGCAGGAGGAGGACGCGGCAGCGGCGAGAAGAGAGGAGGAGGCGGCCGCCATGGGGTGGTGGAGTTGGGAAACGGCGACGACGGCGGCGGCGGCGGAGGGTTGTTTGATGTCTGACGGAGCGGGGATTTGAGGTGGGCGGAGCGGGGTTGGTAGGAGAGGAGCCCAGGAGGAGGGAGAGGGGTCGATCTGGGCCGTTGGTTCGCGGGGTTGGACGGTTGGGATGGAGCTGGTTGGTGGGGGGATGGTGTGTTGACGTGGCGGGGTGGTTGGCGGAGGTGCCGGCTCGGGGGATGGCGGCTTGGGTTTCACTGAAAGTGGGGCCGGTCAGCGTTGCCGAAATCCGACTCTTTTTTTTTACATTTTCCAACTGAGCAATTTTCTTCTCGGAGAAAATTCCTTAGAGCAAGTACAATGGTGCTGACTAGGTTGCCTCTAGTGAAATCCACATTAGCACAATCCTAAGTGGAAGAGAGAGAAGCAAGTTGCCCCTCATGCAAGAGGTGACCTCTAGCACATTATACGAGGAGAGAGATAAACTACCCCTCATGCAAGAGGTGACCCCTGATATATTTATGTAAGTATTAAATGTTTGAGTGCTTTAGTAGAGGTAACCTCTACTCTACTCATTGTATTAGCTACCTCCACATGAGTCACATGTAATCTTTTTGCTTATGTGGCTAGTCCTAGAGGTGGCAGCCACCTCTTCTATTGTACTTGCCCTTATACGCCGATGGCCAATCACTAATTTTTACCTATGCCACTGAATAACTTGATCTTCTTAGTGTGTAATTGCTTTTCAAGATCATGCCTCTGTGTGCCATCGTTTACTGCGCCATTGGCTAGAGTTGACGACCAAAATACTGTGAGGATTTTACATAATATACTCATTTTGTGTGGTCCATATGTCAGGAGGTAGGATTGCCTCAACCCCACATCACTTTTGCCTCTACATGTCAAGGTGCCCCTTTGGCGTAAATCAACGTGGTCAAAGTGGAAAATGGGTCTCTTTTCATCCTAGTTAACTGCAATCTCACGGCAAATGGACGACGATAGCTTTAAGAAGGCATGATTTCAAAAGGGCAGTAGTATACAGGAGAAGTGAATTATTCGGTGGAAGATCACAACATCAATAAACCACCCAGTGGCGTATGAGCATTTTTCGGTCAGGCTTGCGGCCAGCACAAGCCACTGGAAAACTCCGGTACCTCTGCACCGATTGGGCTAGTGGTGTTTAAATGAGTGGCATGGCCCAATTAAACATGCCCCACTTAGTCCATCAGCCAAAATAGATCGTGCCGTATTGGCCCGTGGGCCGAGTCAGCAATCCAGGAATGGTTCAACGGGCATTCATGCTGTGCCGGGCCAGCACACACTCGTTTAGCTTGACAGGCCAAATATGCACGGCTAATTTTGAAAAATATAATAATTATAAAAAATGTAGAATTAAAAGGACAATAAATTATAGAAATGTAATAATGAGCTTTGTTAACATTTAAATGATTGCCTCGTTAAAAATTTTTGTCAAGTACATGTAAAAAATCAGAAAATGTGTAATGTATTCATCCATGCTCTAAGAAGCGTCGATGTCATCTAGATAAAGATTGTTGAATGTGTGTTCCAACTCCAAAATCTCCACACAGTGTTAAGCTCACGCATCAGCTTGTTCCCAGCCTTTTACTGTGAGAAATACTTCCATCATCTTACTCATGAGAGTTGTTCCTCCAATATTCTTCCAAAAAGACTAAAAGTAAACTCAAAAGAAACTGTTGAGACATAAACGATTAATATATCTCATGCTAATATGGATAGCACTGGATATGTTAGCTTGTGCTCGTGTCACTATACCAAAATGTTGAAGTTCTTTGTATGGTGATCCATGGGATCGCTGTCAAGAAAGATTGATATTTTTCTATGACCACTAGTACAAAATGCTCCAACACTTACATTGTAGAGATTGATCTTCCGGAGGACCCGGGTGCATAAAAGATTTTGCCCCATATATTTGTCTTCTTACCTATAGTGGGTATTGGTGAAGGTCATTGTAAGTGAATTTTCTGAAACTTTTGTTCATACTTCTGATAAATTTCAAACAATTTGGTATGAATAACTAAAAAAATAGTTAGAATAATCTATCCCTACAACATCACCTAGAAGTGAAAGAACATTAGTGAATCTTATAATTTTAGCTCTTGGATCTAAAATAAAGACAAATACATATAAATACAGAATCTCTTTTTAATATTTCAAATATTTAGATTTCATAGCATACACAGCCTCTCGTAATACTATGTCATTTTTATTAACTTTCAAGCAACCCACAAATCACAAGAATACAGTGCATAATTAAAAGAGATGTTGGATATTACATCCGTAAAAGTGTTCCAAAAAAGCTAGTAACTTTTCAGCAACATAACAGTACTGCTCAGTTAATAGCGTGTGTATTGTCATGGCTATGAGAGTACGTGTGGACAAAAACAGAAAAATGTGCTCTTATAGGGTAAAATAGTTTATAGCATGAGATATCTTGAGTTCAACCTTACTAGCATATCCACATCAAACTTTCGTAGACGTACACCCATCGTAATGCAGAAGTTTTTATATGCTGCAATTCGTTGGTTAGAATGATTTACAAAAGAAATTGCATTGCGAAAAGCTTAAATATATGGATCTAATCTCTTCAAATCATATTTAACTATAATGTTAATAATATGGCAGGCACGTCGTTGATGTAGCAAAAAGGATTTGACGTATATACTAAATAACAGAGTGAGAATATCCATTGCCCTGGAAATCGCTGCATCATTGTCTAGGGTAATTAAAAAAAATAGAAGACTGGATTTTCTCATGACTTTGATAATACATTCTGCTATATTCTCACATATATTCTCATTTATATTACACGGTCATTATTCACATAATGAGCAACTATATTAAGATAATCCTCCATAGACCAACCACTCAATATTCCGATGTCAAAGCCACTAAAAATGTATAGGTTTCAGAGATTTCTTTTATTTTAGAGTGACAATTATTGTAGTATTTAACTAAATGTCTAGTTGTTGTATGTCTAAAAACTGAAAATATAGGATTATGATCAATTCTAATTTAGTTTTTGAACGCTTGCGTCTCATCAAAGTTTAAAGGAAGATTTTGTGTAGCAATTAAATAGACTAGAGATTCTTGAGCTATCTTAGGATTATAATCTCAATTACGTACTGTATCATCAGGGGTTAAACTACTGTTGCGCCTGCCTCGTGGCTATGTCTTTTTTTTCTTTACATCTTTGAGTATATTTATGCAAATGACCAATTCCACCTATAGACTTGGTACAACATATCATGTCTGAGCTCCGACCTTGTCTCGCTTCATTATCTTGTCGGAATTTTACCACATTACCGACGTACTAGGTTTGGATCTCTTTTGTACCGATACTTGTAGACCTAGTGGCACTCATACAGCCAAAGTCTGCTCTCAGGTTTGAGGTGGAGGCGGAGACATTTCATTCCCAAGGGACGAAAGATCTTCCGAATCAATTTCATATTCATTCGCATGAAATTTGTTAAAATTTTCCATAGAGAAATGTGGAAAACTGCAAATTGCAAATAAAAAATTACACAATTACCTATTTTACATTACAACAAAGAAAACCAAGAACAACATAAAACATATGAAAATTACTTTTGTTATATCTTTTCTTGACTGTAGCCGGATTGTGTTTTTTTGGATTTTTGCAAAAATATTTTGAATTTTGCCAAATTACCACAGTGTACCAAAAGTTTCACAAGAGAATTCGGAGAATAGATTATAGGGTTGAGTATGGCTGAATGAGCGGGGAGGGGGGGGTATGCTGCCTATTTATAGAAAATTGATATTTTTTATTTTTTGTATTTTAAACTCCTAAACAGCTATAAAAACGACTTGAAATTTAAAAATTCAGACCATTTCTTGGACTAAACGAGCCTGTACCCACTGTGTCGTATCAGGCTAAGCGTGCATAACGGGCTAATCGTGCTATCGGGCTTGATGTGCCTAACTGGCTCATGTGCCTGTGCTAGGGTGTGTTTGGCCTAGCACCATTTGTGCCATGCCATGTCGACATGCTGGGCTGGGGTGTCGACACAAACATGGCCCAACCGCTTCGTGCTATGCAAACCCAACACGAATCCATCACGGGCTGTGCATACAGTAGCGGGTTGTGGGTTGGCCCAGCAGACACGTCCCATTTAGACACCTCTAGGTTGGGCCAAGCCTTGACTCTACATAGGTAAAGTGGCCAAGTGGGCCACACTGGGAAGAATAGTTTAGACATGTTTTGGTTGATCTTTATTAACACAGCCAACCCAAGCCTGCTATCCTCATGTTGGTCACATTCTTTATTTTTGCTGTGATAGATGGGTTTTTGCTGCAGTTGATGATTTTTGGTTGTGTTTTTAGTAATGTGTCGAACAGCAGAGATGTTGACACGAACGACACATATGATGACAGACTCAAAAATCCATTTAGAGAAACTATTTAAAAAGATCATTCTATTTGTTACGACTTTTTGGAGAAATCGAAGTTAAAAACGTCCGAGACCCCAAAAGAACCGTGACAACATCAACGTACGGAGCGAGGAAACACCGTCTCCCCCGTTGGCTCTTGCAGTTGCACCCACGAACGAGTCGTCGTGGTAAAAGCTTTTTGCCGCGACGCCCGTTTCAGCGGCCGCGCCGCGTGTCCACTCGCGACCCCTCCATTTCCGCGCGGCCACTCCCCCGCAACGCCCCTCGCCTCCTTCAAAGCGGCCGCCGCCTCCTCCCCGAACCCTCGCTAGTGTCGCCACACCCCATTCCTCCCTTCACCCTTCCTCCCCCTCCGTTTCTCGATTCTGCGTCGGCTCACATGGCCGTCCGGGCCGCCGCCGCGGCGGTGCTCGTGGTCGCCGCCGCGCTCCTCCCGGGCTCGGCGGCGGCGTGGAGCCTCACCAAGAAGGGCACCGTCGTCTCCTACGACGAGCGCTCCCTCATGATCGACGGCAAGAGGGAGCTCTTCTTCTCCGGCGCCATCCACTATCCCAGGAGCCCGCCCGAGATGTGGCCCAAGCTCATCAAGCTGGCCAAGGAAGGCGGCCTCAACACCATCGAGACCTACGTCTTCTGGAACGGCCACGAGCCCGAGCCGGGGAAGGTAATCATCATCTACACCATTCATCTGTCCTCCAACACGGCAAAAAACTAGGTGAACCGTGAACGTCGTCCTTAATTTTTGTTGCGTTGCGTACACATACGTAGATAGATACAAATGCAGCTCACCTGTTGCACTGCAGTACAATTTCGAAGGCAGGTTCGACCTGATCAGGTTCCTCAAGGTGATCCAGGACAACGATATGTACGCAATCGTGCGCATCGGGCCCTTCATCCAGGCAGAATGGAACCATGGGTTCGTGTGACAAAACTAAATTTGTAGCAGTTCTGACATGCTCAGTTCATCTGATTGCTTCACGCTTCTTCTGTTTTTGTCTGTTTTCCCCCAGTGGTTTGCCTTATTGGCTTAGGGAGATCGGCCACATAATATTCCGGGCGAACAATGAGCCTTACAAGGTTATCATAGTTTTGCAAGTCTGGTATGCATTTGTGGTGAAAGAGTTTCAGACTGATGACCTGGCTATCTCACGCAGAGAGAAATGGAGAAGTTTGTGAGATTCATAGTGCAAAAGTTGAAGGATGCAGAGATGTTTGCGCCTCAAGGAGGACCCATCATTCTGTCCCAGGTCAATTAAATTCTACCTGTGTGATGCCATTTACTAAATCTGATTAGGGGCTCCCTACTTACTTAACGCATACAACACATGCCGGTAATTCGTGCTTTGTGCAAATGTTACAGATCGAAAATGAGTACGGGAATATAAAAAAAGATCGCGTAACAGACGGTGACAAATACCTCGAATGGGCGGCTCAAATGGCTGTTAGCACAGCGATCGGAGTTCCGTGGATGATGTGCAAGCAATCTTCAGCTCCGGGTGAAGTGGTAACTTTCTGACCAAACTTGTGGTGAAAACCTATACATAAGTTGTTAAATGGATTGTAATTTATTTAAAATCTCACTACTGTCACAAAACCAGCCATAAAATGTTATATTCAAAATTGAAAGAACATCAGATCTCTTAGAAATGACAAAAGGCTCCAAGTTCTCAAAAGAGTTGTATTACTTTGGTTTGGTTCAGTCTTCTAATTTGTGCCTTGCTCTCATTAGATCCCTACTTGCAACGGAAGGCACTGTGGGGACACATGGACGATGCGTGACAAAAATAAGCCTCGCATGTGGACTGAGAATTGGACTGCACAGTAAGTTCAAGTAATCATACTCTAACATTCTACTTGTTTGCCAAAATTTTTGCCGGCATTGCTACTTAAGGAAATGCACAGTATGAAGAATGGAATGGAATATGTACCACTGGTAATAAGAAATTTACTGCTTTGGTTAACTTATGGTCATCCAAACATGTTATTGAATATTTCTAGTGTGTGGTTACCAATTATATTTATACAACATCCTAACCGTGAATCGTATGATAATTGAATGTGGATATATGAAGATAAAAACCTTTGCCTTTTGGTTCCAAAAGAGACACTTTGGTTTTTATTATCATGTAATTTGTCGACATTAATATTAAAAAAGTAATTTCTTGGGATACACAGATTCAGAACATTTGGCGATCAAGTAGCTCAGCGCTCGGCTGAGGACATTGCATATGCTGTGCTACGGTTTTTTGCGAAGGGTGGGACATTGGTAAACTACTACATGGTATGTATTTACTTTTTTTTCAATGATATATGTTAAAAAATTCACATAGAATATAGCAGAATTTCTCATGGAATTACATGTTACCTTGTTGTGAACAGTACTACGGTGGAACAAATTTTGGAAGGACAGGTGCTTCCTATGTGTTGACCGGATACTATGATGAAGCTCCCATTGATGAATACGGTTAGATTGGCTCAATTGTGCCCCTAATTATATCTCTAGATTTTCAGCTTTTATCTGTTTCATCTATGCTTCTTCAATTGTGTTATCCGGTCCATGTACTTATTCAGGTATGTGCAAGGAGCCCAAATTTGGGCATCTCAGGGACTTGCACAATATAATTAAGTCGTACCACAAAGCTTTCCTCTGGGGGAAACAATCGTTCGAGATCTTGGGTCATGGCTATGAGGTTGAGAATAACTACTTCCATCATTTTTACACCTAAAGACTTGAGATATTTGTGTGACAGTGTTCTGTAACTTAACAATAAATCTTCTTCCGGGTTTGATTAGTTTTCTGCACCTGCAGGCACACATCTATGAGTTGCCTGAAGAAAAGCTGTGCCTATCTTTCCTCTCCAACAACAACACAGGGGAAGATGGGACTGTGATCTTCCGAGGGGAGAAGTACTACGTGCCTAGCCGCTCCGTCTCCATACTTGCAGATTGCAAGAACGTGGTGTACAGTACAAAAAGAGTATGTGTATTGCATACACTTAACGTCTTAACTGCAAACTAGTTAGGGCCTAACTTCAGTGGTGATAAGGAACACGCCTTACTGGCTTGTGATATATGTGTTATGCTAGGTGCTTGTACAACACAGCGAAAGGTCATTCCATACCGCAGATGAGACGAGGAAGAATAATGTGTGGGAGATGTACTCAGAGACGATTCCCAGGTTTCGCAAAACAAAGGTCAGGACAAAGGAGCCCCTGGAGCAATATAACCAGACCAAGGACGCTACTGACTACTTGTGGTACACCACAAGGTATTGTTCCGTCTACCACACCATTGCTCCAGCATTTCTGTTTGCTCCTTTTCACAAGCAGCAAACCATTCAACTATTTGTTGTTTGTTTATAACGATGTGCAGCTTTCGCTTGGAGTCAGATGATTTGCCCTTTAGACGTGACATCCGGCCTGTGATTCAGGTCAAAAGCGGTGCACACGCAGTGATGGGATTTGCCAATGATGCTTTCGTAGGTAACTTGGACCAACTCTGTAACAAAGATCTTGTTTATCCAAAAACACTCATCATCTGGAAGCAGTAACAGTAGTACTAAAAGGAGGCCTTAAAATAAACTATGTAGGAAGTGGGCGTGGAAGCAAGAGAGAGAAGGGTTTCATGTTCGAAAAGCCCCTGGATCTGAAAGTAGGTGTCAACCATCTCACAATGCTGTCATCGTCGATGGGAATGAAGGTAACATCAGTCAGACTGCGCAAATGTGTATCAAACAAAAGATAACTATACTTACCATGTTTGTCATTTTTTTGAAAGGGCGGGCTTGTATAGTTTTAGATCTTAACTGGTGGAGTGGTGGGTGTCTGCATGACACAGTTTATGTTAAAATCTTGAATTCTTGATCTATATTAGCTCTAAATTTGCATATTTCTCTATCGTTTGCAGGACAGTGGAGGTGAACTTGTTGAACTAAAGGGTGGCATTCAGGAGTGCAGAGTACAAGGTCTCAACACTGGGACGTTGGACTTACAAGGCAACGGTTGGGGCCATAAGGTACAGGTTATTGCCCTTAAGATTTGAGGAAAATACACGCCTTTCCTTGGTGCGGTGAGGCATAATGCGCTTTTATACTAAGATCTGATCACCTCTGCGTTTGGTTTCAAACAGGCCGGATTGGGAGGCGAGGAGAAGAAGATTTACACGGAGCAAGGTATGGGCAGTGTTCAGTGGAGACCGGCCGAGAATGACCGGGCAGCCACCTGGTACAAGGTAAGTTGAACCACGAAAAGGAACGCTTGAGAGTTTGGAAACATGATACACGCATTTCAATTTTTTGCTTCCAACTCTCAGTCACTATCTGTTCAATGTCATGTCAGAGATATTTTGACGAGCCAGACGGAGACGATCCCGTTGTTCTTGACATGAACTCTATGAGCAAGGGCATGATATTTGTGAATGGCGAAGGCATGGGTCGCTACTGGACCTCATTCAGAACTCTTGCTGGACAACCTTCTCAATCACTGTAAGCAAGTTCAGCACTGCTGAAGAAGACTTTTTGTTCTTGGCCTACAAACTTGCACCCAAACGCATTATATTTTCCTTTTCTCGCTCCTTTCAGATACCATATTCCACGCCCATTCTTGAAACCCAAGAACAACCTATTGGTTATATTCGAGGAGGAGCTGGGCAAGCCAGACGGCATTCTCATCCAGACGGTGAGGAGAGACGACATCTGCGTGCTCATCTCGGAGCACAACCCGGCGCAGATCAAGACGTGGGATACAGATGGCGACCAGATCAAGCTCATAGCGGAAGACCACAGCACCCGGGGCACCTTGAACTGCCCCCCGAAGAAGACCATCCAGGAGGTCGTCTTTGCCAGCTTCGGCAACCCGGAGGGCGTGTGCGGCAACTTCACTGCCGGCACCTGCCACACTCCTAATGCAAAGGAGATCGTTGAGAAGGTACACACACTTCCCAATGCCAATGTATATCATCTATTAGATTGCTAGCTTATCATGAATCGCATTTTGCTTGTTCTTGGCTATATTGGGGTGATTGATCTCTGGAGCCTATGAACAGGAATGCCTCGGCAAGAAGTCTTGCGTGCTGCAGGTGGTGCACACAGTGTACGGCGCGGACATTAACTGCCCCGCGACGACCGCCACGCTGGCGGTGCAGGTGAGATGCAAGAGATCAGGGAAGAAGAGTGCCTCAGAATAACAAGACAGATGCTGCTAATTGGCGCCCTTCTCTGGGCTCCGCTTGTTTGTTTGTTTGTTTGTTTATCTCGTTTGGTTCGGAACTCGCATTGATGCGTTTGTGCGCCTGTTGTGATTAAAACTTGGTTGAGGCGTGCTTGATCGGGATCGTATTCATGGGGAACTAAGATGCAAATGTGAAGGTAGCTGCTGATCGTCTCGATTTTTTTTTGTCTCTCCCTCTCTCTTCTTTTGTTCTTCTGTGCTGTTTCATGTTAACCATGACAGTAGATGCTGAATAATAATGATGGATAGTTTAGTGCAACATGGAAATGGATAGAACTATAATTCAATGTGCATGTCGTATGTGTATTTTTTTTTGTACGACTCGTTCGGTTCTCTATCTCCAGCTTCATGTCCATGGGGCATCCTCGAACCTTATGCTGCTTGATTGGTACAGTTCATTTAAGAAGAAATCAGTCAAGGGTATCACCTGTTCATACATACAAACCGAAAAAAAAGGAAGGTGCTTATGTGCAAAATGAAACAGCAAGACAGCACAAAAATTAAAAATGGTGGGGGCGTTGCGAGAATCGAACTCGCGACCTCTCGCACCCAAAGCGAGAATCATACCACTAGACCAAACACCCTCAGATGGAATGCATGGGAGGCGAAACAAATTAATCCTTTATTCCACCACGGAATTTCCCAATTCTTTCCCTCCAAAAGCCCCCACTTACCCCTCCCGAATTCTTCGTTTCCCTCCTCTCCTCGCTCCCCTTCATCCATATATCGCATCTCTCTCTCTCTCTCTCTCTCTCTCTCTGCACACACGCAGATTCCAGTGCCCTACACACCTCGCCGCATCCATGGCGGGGGCCGGCGACGACCTAGACCTCCTCCTCTCCCTGGACGAGGATGGCGGCGAGGCCGTCCTCGAGACCCCTCCCTCCTCCCCGCGCCCCGCTGACGGCGCCTTCACCCCTCCGCGGATCGTGCGCCGCGGAGGCACCGATATGTCCGTCTTCCGCGAAGCCGTCAAGGACTACCTCGAAGCCACCCCAGCCTCCACCACTTCCTCGGTCCCCAAGCGCCCCAAGCCCCCCAAATCCACCCAAGCCATCGTCGACAACTACTCCGGCCTCCGCATCAAGGACCTGACGGTCTCGCCGCTGGAGATCACCAACCGGTTCGCCGACATCCGATTCGTGCGCATCTCCGCTATCAAGTGCGGATCTATGCCCCAAATCAGTCCGCTTTTTTCTTGGTACGGGGTATTGGGCTCATCCATTTTTGGGGGGTTTCTGGTGGGCAGGAACTTGGCGGGGAGCGACAGCTTCTCGGGATGCTGGGCGACGGCGGGGGTAGTGCTGGACAAGGGTGTGACGCGAGTGAGCGCGCAGGGGAAGGACTACAGCATCTGGAAGATGGGCGCGCTGGACGAGTCGGAGGTGTCGGTGTTCCTGTTCGGGGACGCGCACGCCCACTACTCCGGCGCGGCAGTCGGCGCAGTGTTCGCGCTGTTCAACGGCAATGTCCGCATGGACAATGGGGTACTATGTTTGGACTGGCATTTGGATTCTTGATCGTTTGAATAATTTCTGCTGAGTTATGCTGAGTTGCTCGTGTGTTGGTGATGTTCGTGCAGGGGAAAGGCTTCTCCTTGAGTGTTGCTTCAGTGGGGCACATGATGAAGATGGGGGTCTCTGCAGAATTTGGGATCTGCAAAGGGAAGAGGAAGGATGGGATGGCCTGCACCATGGCCATAAACAAGTAAGTATTTCCTCCGCGATGATGAGAAATTGAGAACATGTTTGAAACATTGAATTTGTAGGTTGTTAGCTACGTTGCCATCTTGCCATTTATTTTCTAGGGATATTTAGAGACAATAGACTATACACTGCACAAAAACTGTGGGAAATTAGTGTGGTGTATACATCTCTTCGGAGATGTTAACAGAATTGCAATATGCACTGACACTGATATGCACAGACAGACCCTTGTCAAGGTGGGAGGATTATATTGTAGCTATTTCAAACAGCATAATTGTTCGTGTTGCTTTTAGGCCTGAATTTTCAACAATTGAAGCAAAATGTAATTGAACACCGTTGTAGGGGTGGTCCAATCCCTTGTGACTGGGTCTTGTAACTGGCTCAATATGTAATAGGTCCAATAGTATAGAGGACTATACCAATGTATTAATATATTTTGTAATTATTAAGCGGGTAGGATGTGAATTTCTTATCCTACCCCACTCATATATATAAACCCCTAAAAGGGGCATGAGGAGGGTGGATCTACTCATTTTATCACTAGCTCTCTCTACCTAGATCTCTTGGCTGTCTCCTATGGAGAAGGGTACCTTGTACCCGCTATTGTAGCATCAGTTTCAGATAGCATCATTGTTCCATGACAAAGTGTTGCTTTTAGGCCTGAAGTTTTCAACAATGGAAGCACATTGTAATTGAACACCCCTTTCTTATCCTAGATTTCCCGTTACATGTTATGTTTAGTTGGAAAATTACTTTTATATCATTTCTTGTGTGTTATGTGTAAACCACAAGACAAAAATGGACGCATATGTGTGGTTTTCATAGATGTAGTTCTGGCCCTGAATATGCCTTGTCCTTTTTTCAGGCGTAAAGGATCATACTGCAAATTCCATTCATCGGTAAGGATATAATAACTGTCAACATTTTGCAGCTGAGACGGATGGACATGCGATATGATTCAATATGCTTGTTTCCTTTTGGCAGAAAACATCGCAGAAGTACTCTACTGGTAGAGGGGAGCTTAAGGGTGGGTAAGTATAGTAGTGAACCCCAAAATGAATAGTCACTAGCCTTTCCTTTTGTTCCTTAACAGTTCCATATGCTATCTGCTTTTGTTGCTCCTATTTTGTATAATTACTTTGTTGGGCATGCATGATTTCGTACATTTTTTTTCCAGAAATTTCCGGTTTACTTCCAAACTTCGTTCAGAAGGGATTTACATGGTCAATCCTTCCTCAGAGCGATCCAATCCAAGAAACCCATTCCAGCCAGTGAAAGTGATGTCAATTGATGGGCTAAAAAGGGCTTTAAGGTATATATATAGTATGTTTGACCCCAGCTGCCACCTTTGCTTAATGCTCCGTTTGTTCACCCTTTTCCCTTCTCTTTTCTGAGAAAAATATACTCCGATAGTGAATGAAACAGTTGTGTGAAATATGCAGTCTGAATGTCTGCTCAGTCTGAACTTACTGTTCTATTAACATTTCCACCATGTGATTTTAAATTTGTCGTTCTAGAGGAAGTACACTTCAAATTTGCAGCTGCACCTTTCGGAGATTATGTATGTCATAAAATGATATACGATTAGAATTGATCTAGAAAAGAACTTTTGCCTTTTACTGTGAGATCCAGAAGGATCCTCAAATGAATGATTACAGGCTTACGATTACAAGCTCATTAGCCCTTGGAATAGTATGAAATTATGGCAGTTGCCATGTTAAATAGGTTGTTTCTTAATTCTGGTTTTACTTTGCAGTAATGCAGATAGAGTGACTACTAAGAACCAGTCTCAGGGTATAAGATTCCTTTCCCATGTTACAGGTACAACAAACCTATTCCCCCCCTTAATTCAAAACTGTAATAGTTGGACGAAAGTAGCACCTACTTAATGAAGGATATGATGTTGTTGGCTAGCATTGGCCATTGATTTTCTTCTGCATTTATCAGCTAATATGGAATCAAATTTCTCAAGCAACGGTTCCATCAATATACAGAAATCAAAGTTCAGCTCAAATAACAGGCGAGTCAGAATATGCCCCCGGTTTGCTTACAGTGTTTTTTTTACTTCTTTCAAGCAATGATACTAAACTGAACAACCTTTTTTTACGTGTAGGTCGACATCTTGTGGCACCAAAGTACTGCCCAAACCGGGATTGCAGAAGCAAGAACAAGATACCAAGAGAAGAAAGGTGAACCATCCTTCGGAGAATACAGTTGAGCTTGATGCAGTCAGCTCAGACGATGAGATTAGTATTGTATTGCGACGCTGATGGCCTAGCTTCACGATGGTCAAGTGACTCACTAGTTGTGTGCCTGTTCTTTTTTGCTTTGATTTATAATTTATGGTTACGGTTTGTGTTTTTTGGTCTGTTCATATGAGAACATTAAGTAACATAAATTGGCGTTTAGTTTTAGTCGATATAAATGAAGTCGTTAGAATGTATATTATAATTAACTTGTACATCTTATCTTAAAAAGATAATTTGTTTAAAAGTTAATTACTGTATAAAAGTTAAAAAGTAGTTTTTAAAAACTAAAAAGAAGATGCCTTTTAACCGTACCCCCAAAACGAGCAAACAGGGACGTCTTGCCCCTGTTTTCAACAGCTTCTCTGTATTTAGGTTCTCGTCTGGATGAAACAGAAACAGAAACAGAAACAGCCCCCCTTCTCTCGAACATCCATCCCTTCCAAAGCAAAGCCTATGCCTCCTAATGTGGAGTGGAATAAAAGTCACTCATTCCCCTCCTGCCGATCCTGAAGTGTCTTAGTCGTGTCATCGTGTGGCCATCCTTTTGCAACATGGGTGTACCTGACCTGAGGTGAGATGCGTATGTATACTTGGCTCCTTATTTAGGAATCCAAATACTAATGAGGCCAAATTTTTGTAGCGTGAATTTTTGCAGTTGAATCAGGTGAAATTCGATCAGATTCAGTGCCGTTTGGGATCTTGTCGGGATTGACGATTGCACGGTGTGAGGAAAAAAGAAGTGATGTCAGATTCCTTATTTTTTCTACTACTTGGAAGACATGACGTTGGAACCAGCAGCCTGGGTTCAGCTTATGTACTACGGATGGCCGTGGTGCTCCGCAGCGGCATCAACCAAATCGCTCGTGGTGATACTCTGGTACTTGGCAGCGAAACAAACAGGGTCGCCGCGGCAGCGCCGCTAACCCAATTCGCCGCATGGTCCAGTGGAGGCCACCGGAGCACTAAGCGCACCCAAAACAGATGCTAATGCGTAACACGCACGTCCTCGGGCTTGCAAGTGACAACCACTCTTGCGACCTCTTCAAGCTAGGAAGCACGGCGAGCTCCCGTGGCCACCTGCAGCGCATCCATGTGACCCACCTGGAACACCAAGAAACATTACCCGCAACTTACCAGGCGCATCGCCTCGTCAGGACAGAGATTCAGCGTAAACTCACGAGGCAACAATATGAATCTCGCACAAGAAGGGCACATGCACAGGGCAGCACTAGAACGCGGAACAACCAGCTACTTCCCATTCCAGGGTGCAGTGAATCCACAAAAACATAACGGAGTCAGCAAACGGTCATCGCTCCCGACCCACCCACACTTTAATTACAACTACTTAGCATAGTTCCAAGTACCAGAGACAGTTCCGCAGCCACTCCAGGCTTAACATCCCAACACATCACAGTTTCCCGCTGGTCATCTTGGAGCTTCATTCGAAGGCCCACTGGTTCTCCCTCCTCACTTCCTCCTCTTCCTCGGGGGTGAAGTCGTTCTTGATGTTGAAGGTCTTGCGGATTTCCTCCGGCGTCTTCCCCTTGATCATGTCGGCGACGGTCTGGCAGGTCAGATCCAGCAGCCCCTTGATGTTCAGGTAGTTCGCAGCCTGTCAAACCAAATAGGCGCATGAAGTACAGGTATTTCACCGGAGACATGAATGATTAACAACGAACGGAACGGATACATTTGGAGCATCAGTTCATACAAGAATATAAGGTGGCAATACATCAGTAGCCACATGATGAGATAGCAAAAGTTCATATTTAAGTAACACATTATCAAGAAATAGATTTCCAGGAAAAACTATTATAAGACAAACACAGGTAATTTCTACTGAGCAAGGTTCAGTTGCTTGACTTGCTTCTCCACATCTAAACAGCATAATCCTGACTTGTAACAAGCATGGCAGAATAACAGCTCCATTAGAGCGCACACTATCAGCTAAACCATTTCAAATATCTTAAGTATAACTAACAATTTTAAACATCTTAGGGGTCTCACAAGAGGTTATCCAAACTCATAATGCAGCAAATATAAATAATTATCGAGTCCACAGCAACCATTCTAAGCCAAATTTCTAAGCATACCAAAAAAACAGAACATTTGTTATCTACATATTCACCACTTACCAGGTTTGAATTTGTACTGAAACCTGAACAATTTTGTTTTCAAGTAAAAGGACACAGGCAGGGGTATTGCCTTCATTTAAAAAAAAATACTAAATTGTTAGGCATAGATGATAGATGCAACTTGCTTCATACTCACACCTTTCAACTACCTAACACATCACAACACATCATATTCATATCAAAAGGAATAAGCATGTCCTAACTCCAGGTATCTCACACTGATCCTCCTAAGATGAATAGAACTCTTTGTGCTACCTTCTTATAGCCTGTAACAGTAATACAAACAGCAATTCGCTGCTTCTAATACAAAGCTAAGATATGCAACTAAATTGAAACCTCACCATACTAGAAATTTGAACACAGAAACATACCCAAAACAGATTAGAACCACCACTGTTTTGAGCCTACAAATAACACATTTGACAATGCAGTGCCATGTATCATGTAATCAGACGTCAACTCCTATAACTCAACAGTGAGAAATGCCTCCGTCATATGAATGTACAATCATGCACTTAGCATTAGATAAAGCATAAAGCAAGGACACGAATAACAGCAGAACCCAAACTTGGCACGGCAATCAAACTTGATACCTCTAAATTACCAACAACTGATTGGCTGCTTCAAACACAACACTAAGAAATGGAACTAAATTGTGAGCTCGTCATGCTAGAATTTTGAACCCATAAAGGCCATAAACATATCAAAACATATTACAACCACCAGAATAGTTTCAGCCTATAAGTATATCACAAGACACTTTCAGTATCATCTAATCAGTCATCAGCTCCTATAGCTCAACAGAGAGAAATAAATGATTCCATCTATGGAAGTACAATCATGGCACAAATGTATCTGCATAACACCAAAGCATACGCCAAGGACACGGATAACAATAGAACACAACCATGGCACAGCAACCGTACTTGATAGCTCTAAATTACCACATCAATACAACACAAATATATCTGCAGTGAACCGATCACATCCAATTCCAGTCCATAATCCATCAAGACCACCAAATTGAAACTTAACAAACCGAATCTGACTCCAACCAGACTACAAAACTGCAATATTCGCAGCACAAGCCAATCTCTACCCATAATCATCCCTCGTTCTCAATAACCAACCATGAATCACGCCATCACCGTTCAATAGAGGCATACAATCACAAAACAAGCACATCTAAACAACGATCACACAAATCATACATATGTGACGGGGACTGGGAGGAGCGCACGGGGAAGTCTCACCAGGATGAGGTCGAAGAGGGTGGCCTGGTCGACCTTGACGAACTCGGAGTCGAAGGACTTGAGCTCCTCCTCGGCGGCCTTGGAGACCCCGGCGGCGGGCTCCGGTGCGGCAGCCCCGTCGGCGGGGGCGGCGCCGCGCGCCTGGACGTGCTTCCTGCAGTACTCGATGACCCTGGAGAGGATGCGGGAGGAGACGTTGGGGAGCGGGATGCCGCTGTAGGCGCAGTCGTCCTCGATCATGTGCTTAATGGTCTGCGACTCCATCGCCACAATCTCCTCCACCTCGAACTCCTCGCCGTCGCAGCTCCGCAGCGTGAGCATCTTCGTCTCAGCCGCCGAAGCCGCGTCCGCCATCGATCCGATCGCCGGGAAGTGAGGAGGAGTGGTGCGATTGGGGAACTACAAACCCTAGGAGAGAGGCGAGGGGGGAGCGGTGGTGTGGCGGAGAAAGAGAAAGGGGGCGGTTTTATTGCTGTAATCGCGGAGGGGAGAAGGCTCTAGAAGCGGTGGGCGCTTGGGACATGCGGTGCCGTCGGATTTGGGCTCCGCGCAGGTTGGAGTAGTGGCCTTTTTTGGGCCGTAAATTGTTTTAGGCTCTGGCTTTAGGACAGTGGCTTCCTCGCTGAGAGGCAGTAGGGCATGATGGGCCTTTTTGTCCCTGTTTTTTGTTTTTTTACTTTTAGATTCGATTTTTCGAAACTGTGTCTCTAAACAGTTTTTCGAGTCTAAAACCATATAAATCGCCTATATCGATACATTTATCATCCGGCGCTATCTTAAAAAACGTAGACAAAAACTATCAGTCATAGTAAAAAAGAACATGGCATTTACCTTTTAGTCTGTTCTTTTTTCTCCTAGATAGCTTGATATGTTTTATTCTTGTTATTAATCTCCCTTTTTCTCCTTGTCCTTTTCTTTCCTTTCTTGTTTATTGGTTAGGTATATGACTTCTTATGGACGCGTCTATCTGAGTCAATTCATGCTTCTGCAATGCCATTTGCAGTTCAGATATAGATAGTAGTTTAATCTGATATGATCTTTGCTAATTTGATCTTTTATATATGTTTGATTTTGTACTTTTGTTATATTACATGCGGTGCCGTCGGATTTGGGCTCCGCGCAGGTTGGAGTAGTGGCCTTTTTTGGGCCGTAAATTGTTTTAGGCTCTGGCTTTAGGACAGTGGCTTCCTCGCTGAGAGGCAGTAGGGCATGATGGGCCTTTTTGTCCCTGTTTTTTGTTTTTTTACTTTTAGATTCGATTTTTCGAAACTGTGTCTCTAAACAGTTTTTCGAGTCTAAAACCATATAAATCGCCTATATCGATGCATTTATCATCCGGCGCTATCTTAAAAAACGTAGACAAAAACTATCAGTCATAGTAAAAAAGAACATGGCATTTACCTTTTAGTCTGTTCTTTTTTCTCCTCGATAGCTTGATATGTTTTATTCTTGTTAGTATTCTCCCTTTTTCTCCTTGTCCTTTTCTT
This sequence comes from Dendrocalamus latiflorus, assembly GCA_017311315.1. Lineage (NCBI taxonomy): Eukaryota > Viridiplantae > Streptophyta > Magnoliopsida > Poales > Poaceae > Dendrocalamus > Dendrocalamus latiflorus. The sequence goes on from CM029657.1 coordinate 38,025,566, forward strand.
TCCTTTCTTGTTTATTGGTTAGGCATATGGCTTCTTATGGATGCGTCTATCTGAGTCAATTCATGCTTCTGCCATGCCATTTGCAGTTCAGATATAGATAGTAGTTTAATCTGATATGATCTTTGCTAATTTGATCTTTTATATATGTTTGATTTTGTACTTTCGTTATATTACTTGAGATGTTGCCTCTAGTACAAACAATTGTACCTTAATTTTTTGCTATTGTGGAGTTTTATATTTTCTATTGAGCAATATGTTTGCAACTTCAAATACCTATTTTAAAATTTTTGGATCCACCACTGCAGCATCTGGAGATGTGACTATTTAGCTATTTTACTTGCGCAAAATAACAAGAAGCTTGCACACTTTCGACAGCCACGAGTATGTTTATGCTTGCAGTGGCCTGTGTGCTACAGTCCTCTCTCTGTCTCTCTCTTCTCTCTCTGTCTCTCTTCTCTCTCTACTGTTACCGTGTTACGGTATAGTTTGATATGTCGGATGTGGCATTGGAAATCCATGTGTTGGAAAATAACAAGCATTTGAATGGGGTAGTGGCAGCCTTCCCCTTAAAAAAAATTGGACTACTTATCGCACTGTTTTTCATTACATATAGCTGAACTATAACAAATCTGGATAAACGTTTTGAAGGCGCAAACTATTCTGTTAAAAAAAGTGACTGTTTTGGGAGTTTCCTTGAGAAAGTAATCAACTTATTAACATGGTATACTGTCAAGCACACTGTATCAGTCAGTCTATCTGTGATTCTTCATCTTAACTGATCGATGCAGCTTATCTTATTTTCTGTTATGCATCTGAAATTTTATGTTGCACAATTTGCACCTGTAAGGGGAGGCGTTTCAGGTTGAGTGGAATCCGAATTTGGACTGTGTTAGCTTCCTCTGCTGCAAACAAAAGAGTGATGATATGGGACGTTAGCAGGTATTCTGAGTCAAACCAGCTCCCATGATCTATCTCATAGTCATTTTTACTGCTATGACATTGTTAATCAACGATGGATCATGCCTAATGGACAGAGAAAAAAGATGAAATGATATCTACCCAAGAAAACTGCGTCAATGACCTCTAGAAGTAAATAGTTAACACATCTACAGTTACTAGAAGTACAATCTATGAATTACCTTCGAGAGCTTTTCCCTGCATGAGTTGAGGTGATTTGCTAATTTACTCATGCTTATCAAATTGGAATCCTCGTTGTTTCACATGCTTGGTATGTTCCTGTTAGAATAATCGTCTTTCTATTTTGACGTATACATATACGAGTATTGTACGAGTTTGTTTCGCGTACGAGTCGGTGTCCAAGTCAGTTCTGTGATGTCACGTTTGTGTGTCTAGAAGCCGTTTCGGTTTCTAATTGATGTGGTGTCTGGCATCTAGTCTCTGTGTCTAAGTATAAGTAGAGAGGATATAACGTGATTGAGGTGAGGTGAGCAAAAAGGAGAAAAGAAAGAAACGATCGGGTGATCGAACTGAGAGAAAGAAATAAAAAGACGTAACAGAGCAATGTAAGTTAGAAGCAAGACAAAATAAAGAGAGAGCAAGATGCGTGTACTGTTTGTTTTTCGGCTGTTTCGCTTGGCAATTGCGTGTCTCCACATGACGCTGTTGTTCGCGTACAGAAGGAGGGCGAGACGCTGCTATGCTGCTGTCCTACGTGACCAGGCGGGTCACGTCAAAGATCCAGGAATAAATTCTAACAAGTGGTATCAGAGTTTGCTGATCTTGGTGGTACCTGAAGAATAGGGGAGAAGCGTCGACTTCGAGTGCCTGAAGTGGGCTGATCTCTCTCCAGTACTCTCTTCTGACGACCGACAATTATCCGGTGTGGGCAATGAAGATAAAGGCAAACATGCATGCCCAGGGTGTCTGGGGTGCAGTCGATCCAAAGGAGAAGAACAAGGAGGTGAACGACAAGGTGGATTAGGCGGGTTTAGCTATCATCTATCAAGCGGTGCCAGATTCGATGATGCATCAGCTCATCGGTAAGGAGATGGCACGAGAAGCGTGGGAGACGCTTCAGACGATACACGAGCGAGTTAATCGTGTGAAGGAGGTGCGGCTCTAGAATTTGTAGAGCGAGTTCAAAAATCTCAAGATGGGAGAGACCAAGTCGGTGGATGAGTTCGCCGGTAAGCTAACTTCGTTGTACAACCAAATTAACTCTCTTGGTGACAAGATAGAGGAATCTGTGGTGGTGAAGAAATATCTGTGCGTGCTTCCAGAGAAGTACATACATGTTATCACCATACTTATGTACTCCTCCGATCTGGACAAGAAGAAGATAGAGATCACTGGCTCCCTCAAGGCGTATGAGTAATTACTGAAGGTGTTTCAGTCACGTAACGAGTATGGATCCCAAACTCATAACGAGCAAGTGTTGCTAGTAAAGAGAGATCCGAGAGATGGTCGTGGCTCATCAAACAACCGTGGGAGATGGCGCGATCAAGGCGGCCAGAGTGGTTGAGGTGGTAGAGATGGCTGTGGAGATAAGGCTGGGCAAGGCGGTGGCGACAAATCCCATGACAAGTCACATGTCAAGTATTTTGAATGTGACGAATAAAGGCACTACGCGTCAGGATGCCACAGTCATATAAAATATTTCAACTGTAATGAGTACGTGCACTATGCTTCGGATTGTTGAAGCAAGAAGAAGAACGGGGATGTGAACCTCGCCCAAGACAAAGAAGAAGAAGAAGAACTGAGACTACTTTTCTCCTCGTAAGTTGAAAAGGCACTGGTCATGGTGATGCTGAATGAAGAGAATATAGTTTCAAAACTACACATGAAGAAAGGTAGCCACGATCACACGAATCAGTAGTATGGACAATGGAGCAAGCAACCACATAACTGAATATCGCTCCATGTTTCATGAACTCGACGAGAAGATTTTGGGTAAGGTCAAATTTGGCGACCGATCCACGGTGGAGATAAGAGGCAAATAGACGATGATGTTGCAATGCAAGAACGATATAAGAAGTTGTTGACAGGGATTTATTATATACCAAGTATGTGCAACAACATACTTAGTCTTGGGGAGATGATAGAAAGAGGGTGCAGGATAGTGCTGCAGGATGAATATTTATTTGAAAACTTGTAAATCGGTTTGTCTAAAGAGCAGCCTTGAGGAGCTGGGTGACGGCACTGAACGTGATGGCTCAGGTCAAGGCGGTGTGCCTCATGAGCAGGCATGCATGTAGCTGTGGGCGGCACCTACGGAGGTGCATGCAGCGCATATGCAGGTGCGACTAACATAGGAAGTCAAGACGGTGGGCCTTCAGGTGGAAAAGTGCACAAAGTCCAAGAGAAAGACTTGGAGTTTAGATTGGTACAATTTTCTGTGGTTTTACAAAGAGATCACAGGAAGCGTTGGAGACAGGAGCTAGGGGTGGTGTAGCTTCAGCTGAGGTGTTCGTGGGAAAGTGGACAGACTTGGTCCAAGAGAGAGGAGTAGGAGACTCAGGTAACGGCGAAGCCAAGGTGGCTGTGGGAGCAGGTGCTCCAGCTCAGGCAGGCATGCAAAGAAGGACGGGTTCAATCCAGGTGCGAGACGCGGTGAGCGTCGGATTGTGCGAGGATCAGGATGGAGCAAGCGCAGGCGGTAGAGCGGTGATGGCTCAGGAAGGAACGGTGCACGAGAGGGCAGATAAAAGGAAGAAGCAGAAGCAAGAGAGAAGATCGACGTGATCAAGATGGAGAAACAAGATTAAGGAGAAGTTTGTTAGAAAAATCGTGTTTCTATTTTTTGATGTATACGTATACAAGTATTGTATGAGTTTGTTTCGCGTACGAGTCGGTGTCCAAGTCAGTTTTGTGATGTCCGTTTGTGTGTCTGGAAGCCATTTCGGTTTCTAGTCGATGTCGTGTCCGGCATGTAGTCTCTGTGTCTGAGTATAAGTAGAGAGGATGTAACGTAATTGAGGTGAGGTGAGCAAAAAGGAGAAAAGAAAGAAACGATCGACGTGGTCGAGCTGAGTGGAAGAAATAAAAGAAGTAACAGAGCAATGTAAGTTAGAAGCAAGACAAAATAAAGAGAGAGCAAGTTGCGTGTGCTGTTTGTTTTTCCGCTGTTTTGCTTGGCAATTGCATGTCTCCACACGACGCTGCTGTTCGTATGCAAAAACAAGGCAAGATACTGCTATGCTACTATCCTACATGACCAGACCGGTCACGTCAAAGATCCGGGAGCAAATTCTAACAGTTCCGTTGGCATGATAGATTCATGTACAACTGAACTAAAAGCCTCGGTTCTTATTGGTGACATTCGCTTTTGCTCGTGCCTTTCGTGACCATCTCAGCTTTACCTGGTTCTTGCTGTGTTTTGTCACCTTCAGGATTGGAGATGAGCAGCGGAGGAAGATGCAAACGATGGACCGCCGGAGTTGCTGTTCGTTCACGGAGGCCACACAGGCAGCTAAGATATCAGAACTGTCGTGGAAGCCTAGTCAGAAATGGGTCAATGCCAGCGTCGCAAAGGATAACAGCCTGCAGATCTGGGAGATGGCAGAAAGCAAATACTGTGATGAAAATTATCTGCATGACAAGGATGACTCGTGCCTCGCCACATAAGAGATGCTACTTCCTTGCTCTGTGGAAATCTTTGGATATGTCGTATGCAGTTACTTGTAGCCAGTAGGCGTTTTAATTAGCTATCGTTTGGCACCTGTCAGGACTGAATATCGTTAGGAGGTGACTCCGAAATCTTTGTTGGGCAATATAGAAATTTTCCTTGTTTTCGGATTAAAAAAAGAGAAAAAATAATTCCCGGTGTGGAGTCCACCTGTAAGAGATATGAGGGAGGAGGATGTGGTTGGTTGGCCGAACAACCGAGAAAAAGGATCAGATTGAGCTCTCTTCTCCTTATGCTGGACTTGGTCTAGTGGCTAGTATGGTGCCATTTCCCCTCTCCTCTGATTTTGAATCTTCCCTATTTTTCTCTTTAAAAGTGAGCCATGGAAAAGTTTCGAATGAGAGCGATCAAGAGTACATACCAAGGTCTGAGAGCAAGTGGTGGCGGTTTTCCCTTGGTCTCTTATGCGGTTTGCTCCGACAAACTCACTAGGGTTTCGGTGATTTCCATACCGGCAAGGCTCTGCTGATTCTCTGTGGTGTAGTCGGTTTTGGTTGCTGCTGCCTTTGTCGTGGTTGACCTACCGTGATCGAGTTGCTTCATCCGATTGGGAATTGCATTGGCTTTGTGCAGCAATACCTATATCTCGGCTTTATGATTTGGTGAGTATTGATTTGTGAAGTTTGGTATTTTATCTTCGTTAACCTCTTCGACGATATCCGGGCATACACCAGTGATTGGCTTTCTGGGACATCATCTATGTGACGAGCCTTGTCCCTGTCGGTCTTCTTAGTGGCTTGGACTGCCACTGCACAGTGAGCTTTTACAGTGTGTAATCTTTATTGTGCATAAGTTTGCTGTGCTAGTGAGTTATCTCTGTTTATTATCTTTGAAATCTGTGTTAATTGTTAGCTCTAGGAGGACTTTGCATGATAAATGAAAAAAGGTATACCCAATAAATCTGGGTAACCCAATGGGTAAAGGAGAAGGAAAAAGAGGGGTTAAGTCAAAGAAGTTTATGAAGGAAGTTTTCGTAAAATTTTAGTATTTGGAATTTTAACCCAAAAGTTTTTCAAAATCAATTGAAATTTATTGGAGATGATTCTACATGTAGGGGATTACTATACGCAAATTGGTAGTGCTAGACGCACATATGGGCCCATATGATTTTACACGAAGCTTTCGTAAAACTTCGGTATTTGAAATTTCAACTTCGCGTTCACACTGCAAAAGTTTTATGAAACCGACTAAAATTTGTTAGAAATGATTATGTATGTATATAGCTACTCTGTGCAAATTGACGGACACATGTGCATAGGTGACTCCCACATATTTTTATAGGAAGCTATAACTGAGTATGCGTAGTCCAAGTACACTCTCAACTCTAGTTTTGAATGCGTAAAGATGGGTACATAGATATTTACCATCCATTTCTAAATATAAATATGCATTTTATTTCTCATGTATATCTTATCAAATAGTGTGAGTCTCCTGCTGTCACGTCCCATCGCACCGTCATGAGTGCGCCCGTCTGTGCTGTCCGACGTCCATCATCGTGCCACCTGCTTCTGGATGCCCGCCCAGATATACTACTATGCAACTTGGTACGTGGAAAAGGCAAAGACGGGGGAAAAGAGAGAAGCATCAATGTCCAGTGATCTAAACGCGACGTCGCCATTGGAGGGCAGGCGCTCGCTCCTCGCTTGCTCAGGAACGTGGCAGATACCCGTTCATTGTTTGTGCCCCAAAAGCGAGTATCCTGTACCGGTAGCCTGGCTGGACCGTGGCATCGAATCCTGGCCCACTGACGACTCCCGAACATGATTGGTCTGTTGCTCTCGTCGTCTCGCGTGCTCTCACAGTCCCAGTCCGGTGGACCGAGCACAGTAGTGTACTACCACCCGGTTGCAAGTTGTGAGGCCGAGTTGGTGGCAAAAGGCGCTCATCGCACGCACGCCGGCACACGGCAAACCAAAAGACCTGACACGACACACGACCGCGGCCGCGTCGCTTGGCCAGCTGGTAGTAGGTAAAAACGAATTGGATAATTTCTATTTGATTGGTCTATTGAAGATTTACAGAATGAACATGAAAGAGTTAAATAAGTATTCGGTATTATCTATGTTCAACTTTAACTCTAAAAAAAATACGAAATATGATACAGAATGAATGATATATATATGTGTGTATGTGTGTGTATATGTATATATATGTATATGTATATGTGTGTGTATGTCAAGTGATATAAAGAATTCTGCCGTGACTTCATTTAGAAACAAGATAACCAATAGATGGATTGCCGCATTTAAACATGCGGAGAATATTTAGTACTCTTCCTTCGACATCTCAACGATCAGTCTTTTCATGTTTACTCTGACTGCAGCCATACTGTAGTACGCACCACCCGGTTGCAAGTTGTGAGGCCGAGTTGGTGGCAAAAGGCGCTCATCGCACGCACGCCGGCACGACACACGACCGCGGCCGCGTCGCTTGGCCAGCTGGTAGTAGGTAAAAACGAATTGGATAATTTCTATTTGATTGGTCTATTGAAGATTTACAGAATGAACATGAAAGAGTTAAATAGATATTCGGTACTACCTATGTTCAACTTTAACTCTAAAAAAAATACGAAATATGATACAGAATGAATTATATATATATATATATATATATATATATATATATATATATATATATATATATATATATATATATGTGTGTGTGTGTGTGTGTGTGTGTGTGTGTGTGTGTGTGTGTGTGTGTGTGTGTGTGTGAAGTGATATAAAGAATTCTGCCGTTACTTCGTTTAGAAACAAGATAACAACAATAGATGGATTGCCGCATCTAAACATGCGGAGAATATTTAGTACTCTTCCTTCGACATCTCAACGATCAGTCTTTTCATGTTTACTCTGACTGCAGCCATACTGTAGTATATAAGTGGATAATTTCCGTTCGAAAGCTTGTGAAACGAATACGGAATGGACAAATGGGTATTCGATAATATCTATGTCTAACTTTGACTCTAAGAAAAAATAGAATAAACCATATCCGGACGTATATGTTCCGATTGCACGCCTAGTTACGAATAGTGATGGAGAGCCACTCCCATCGTCCAAAAAAAGCCACGAAAAGGCGTCGAAAACCGCATTCAGGTAGGCCGTGAACCTACCGAGTTGGGATGGGCCGATGAACGTCGTGTGCGCTCCTGTGCCCTGTGGGTGAACAAAAAGGTTTCAGCTCATCTGTTCCATCCGGTCACACTCGCGGTCACAGTTAGTCACATCCAAGGTTGTCAGGAGCGTCATCTCAGGTAGGATCGTTTTTTGTCTGACAGATCAGATCGTAGAATCACGATTCTATTAGATTTATAAAAAGCATATATATTTTATATAAAAACTAAATTATATTTCTTAATACGCAAGTTTGTAGTAGAAATTTTGAATTTAATTTTGTAAATTGAGTACACTTATTCATGTTATGTTGAATTAAGATTGATTTTTGAAACCTATTTGATTATTTTTAATAAATTAATAATCTAAAAGTCCAATATATCAAAGATAATACTTTTTTTTCCTTGGAACAACATGTAAATAATAAAAACAAAGCAAATTAAACTAATACAATTTAAACTATCAATAGGTAATATCAAATTTTATATGATAATATAGTTTGTTGTTACGATCACAATCCTATTGCGATCCTACCTAATCCTAACGATTCTACTAATTGAATCACGATCTCACTGCGATACTACTCGATTTTGATCCATATTGCTCTCCTTGTTATCTAACTTTGATAGGATCGTACGATACTAGGGCGGTTCGGCAGCACTTCGGCTTATGGCTTATACTATTTGCTGTAGTAACTCGTTTTTAAACGGTGCGTTTTTTCAAAATGAGATCTACGAGTAAATTGTTGTACAAATTGTACCGACCAAAATCATATACGACTATTTCTTTCTACATACTACTTCTCACAAATAACATAGAATTAAAAAAATTCAGCTATAAAATCAGAAGGCCAGCTCAAAAAATAAAACCCACCCGTGCTATCCGTCGCGATACGGATAGCCTTGGTCACACCTCGATCGTCTTTCGCTCCTGCAATTCCCAGCCGGTGCGACGGAATAACGCCACCTCACGTTATGCTGTCTTTTGGGAAACGTGAAGGCTATAAAGGTGACGAATAGGCTAGCTAGCTAGCACAGTGTAGTAGTAGCAGCAGCATCTGCGATTCTGCATGAATGGGCAGGGGTACGTACGTACCACGGGTGTGACGCGCCGCTTTTTAGGCGGCATCGGGACGGGAAGGAGCAGGCGTGCCCCCCACGCCGGCAAACATGCCACGGCCAACTCCGGCGGCTTTGGGCCTGTTTGGTTCACGTACGAGTAGAGCCTGGTTCGTATCTGAGAGCTAGCCTCTCGTAGGACAGGTTGAGCGTATGCAACGCTGTCGTGTTTGGTTCACGTACGAGTAGAGCCTGGCTGAGAAGAAATGTTGTTTGGTTGCCTGTACGAAGATATGTTGCATGAGATAAAAATAATATAAGATTATGATTATGATTATGAAGATATGTTATATGAGATGTTCGTATCTTATTATATCTTAAACTTCTTCAAAACACGTTAATAATACTTGATATTTACTAATATACACTAATAACATCATCAACTGACTAATCACCTGCATCCCGCGAGCCTGGCTCCCCAGAAACGCCCATCTCCCACGTTTCTCCATAGCCTGGCTGGAGAGGGAATCTTGCATGAGCAGAGCCAGGCTGAACCCAGCGACCAGGCAACCAAACAAGGAGACCCTGCATCCGGCCAGCCTGGTTCAACCGGATGCAGGCAACCAAACAGACCCTTTACTACACGACCGTTCACGTGCCTCATGTGTTCGCTGCCAGTTGCTTATACTAGCTAGCTACCGGCGTTTGCATGCTAGTGCTCCATTCCTGGTCGCAGCCCAAAGCTTTACATGAACAGCCTGTCTTCTCCGTGGCAACACAAGTTCATTTCATATCGTACGCCTAGTACATGGCTCGCGGAGGTTGACGTAGCACATGCCTGTCTGCACGAAGGCGTCGCGGGGCAAATGCACGGCTGAGGCTGCACGGAGACCAGCGCCCCGCGCTGAGAGCTAGCTGAGCGAAGGCATCACGAGGCGGTGCGAAGGCCGTTGCCATGGAGCATGCTGCACCAACGCGGAGGTGATGGCAAACGAGCATAGAGCTTCATGGAGAACACCTCGTGCTTCGTACTCCCGCTCATGGCGGCGCATGCGGCCCGGGTTCACACGAGAAAGTAGTGGCAGATGCGGAGACCGACGCGAAGACGAACGAAGAATGGAGCCGCTGGTGCCCTCGATGCGGAGAGGCCAACGCGCAAGCTGACATGCCCAGCTCATGCGCTCGATAGAGGGCTAGAGTACTTGTGTGTAATGCATGAACAAGAGAGCCAGTAGCCCACCTGTCTCTCCTTGGTAGTCTAGCCACCAACACCATAGTGCGAGAATAATAGACTAACAGCAATACTTACATACTAAGATCCTCTTCCAAACTGGTACCAACCTGGGGCGGTTCTGCAATAATTCAAGGGTATTCAAGGCCTCTCTTGATTAACTTTTGAGCAATCAAAGAATGTCAAATGACAAGAGAGGTATCGACTTCGTCTTCGAGAAAAAGGAGAATAGCAAGACACGGCATAATACAAGACACATGAAGAATATCAAGTGACATGGTTACAACAAGACGGGCCATATTGTCTCAAAATACCCCAACAAGATAGATGATAAGACAACGTCATAAAAAATGGTGCGAGCCGGTAAAAAAACAAGTTATCAAGGTAAAAAAGAAATCAAAGACTTAACTTGCTATAATTGCCATAAGAAAGGATACTATGCCTCTATGTGTTTAAAAAAGATGGTGGATAGGCAAATGCCATCAACAAAGAGACAAAATGGCAATAAGCAAGACAGGATGACTACTAATAGAGCAAAACGTCACTCCTGAGCTATCTCTTTATAATAAACATTATTTGCTTAGTAAGGATAAAAAATGTTAATGTAGTTGCTAAATATGTTAATTTACCTAAGTCAACTACTAGGGCTATTTAGGTCCCTAGATCCATTGTGACTAACATCCAATAACCCAACCGAATTTGGGTACCAAAATGTGCTTATTGCTTAAAAGGTGCTTGGAGATGCATTAGAAGCTTGGATCTCTCATAAACAAATATGGAACCAAGCTTGAAAATTAACACCTCACATCTTGAGCTAATGCTATCTCGGTAACAAGCATTTAAATTTAAATATGTATCCCTTGCCATGTATATTGCATTACATAAAAAATCGCATTCAAAATTATGTTATTGCTCTTATTCAAAAATCCTTTATTGCAATCTTGTGCAAGTTGGGTGTGCCACATTAAGGGAGACTGCTAAATCCCAATTGTATATATCGCATCTCTAAATGTGCCTAAACTAATTAAGTGCTAATATTAACTTTCAAAAGTAAGCCAATTTAGCCAAAAACATAATTATTTATAACTATTAGTTATATCTTGAAAAACAAGTTACAAAATGCGTATAGAAACTTTGCAAAGGTTTTGGTTTTGTATAAACTAATTTCAAAGGAAAAATAAGTTTTTAGCCCAAAAGAAAAGTTACTAGTATCTTGTTTCAAATGTGTATGTTGCATAAAAATAATTATAAAAAGGATTTTGGCAATAGTTCCAAAATGAAAATCCTAGAGTGGTCTTCCTTAACAATTCTTGTATTTAAAAGTTTCTCAAAAGTCTAACCTAGTAAAAATTATTTGATTTTGGAACTCTCTCAAAAAGCATCCTAGACCTGTATTGGTCATATTCTACCGTTGTGTGAGTTTTACATCTTGGACTTGATCTTATACTATGTCTTGGTTCAAAATGGTATTTCAAATTCATATATACCATTCAAATCAAATAATCTATTATCTAATTCATTTGGCATTCATAGAGTAAAACTTCTTTTAATATGCAAGTTTAGTTTTTCAAAAGAACCCTTTTGATCAAAAAGTCAAAAATCTTGTTTAAATGGCCAAATTAGTGAAATAGCACATAAAAGTTCTTAAATATGTACTTCAAATATCTTTAAATGCTTTCAAAATTAAAATATCCATTTTAGAAAAATAGCAAATTTGGCCCTAAAAAAGACCTTATATGATCCTGTTTTTGATTAAAAGTTATATCTTAACAAATCAAAATCTATTGAGTTTTTAACTAAGATGTCAATACTAAACTGGTAGGGTTGGTCATTTCAAACATTTCTCTTGTTTAAATTTTTTACAAAAGACCAACCAATGAAAAGTTATACTCATTTGAAATTCGTCGAAAAACTAGTATTGACCCGAAATGACCTATTTTTGCATATTGAGAGCTTAGCCATTTGAGGCAGATTTCTTTATGTATCTTGGATTCAAATAATATCTCTTACTTATACAACGCCAAGAAAGTAAAGAGCTCCATGAAATTCAAATTGGATTAGATTTTAAGCTTTTGATAAACATAGATCAACCCTCTTGCATTGAGAATGCATTTTTTCTATATCCTTTGAAAGAAAGTTCTTTCTTCAAGATCTCTTTTTTGGAAATTGCTATAATTAGTCCAATATCAAAATCTGAAAGGTCTCAAAATATTTGGACCTCATTTGAAGAGTTTTTGTTCTTCGCCTCGCTTTAGACAAAATGTTGAAAAGAAAAGCTCATTTTGGCACATCTTTTGATTAGAAAATGCTTTGTAAAAAAATTTTGTTGGAAAAAGTCCTCAAAGGTATAAAGCTTGTTTCTGCAAAATTTGATAGCATTCCATTTGATTCGAAAAAGCTTTGACTTTTTCTCACTTTGCTCAAAATATTGAAAATTCGGGTTTTGCATGCTTCTGAACAGATTTGAGATTTTTTGTATCCTCATATTGGCTCATCTTTTGAGGAAGGCACAATCATAAATTTTGATCTACAATGGTTGATCTTCCATGTAAAAGTTTCTTAAAATTTCTAAAGATCAATTGATCCTTTTTCCTTCCCTCTCAGAAGGCCTAAATGAAATGCAACACCCTGAAAAATCTAAAAACCTCAGCAATGAAAACCCTGAGTTTTCTCTAATCCAAAAGGGGTCAAGACTTTGTGAAGCTCTCAAATATACTATGTGTGCATTTTAGAGGTTTAGCTCCTACATAACTTTTGAATCTTCGGAGCACCTCTTATAATTATTGAAAAATGCTTAAAGTGTCATTTGCTGGAAAATGCTCATGTTGACCTAATATTGCCATGAAATGTCAATATCACTTTTAATTTGAGAATATAAACTTGGCATATTAGCAAATATTTCTGTGGATGTGTTCCTCATTGTGTTGGCTGAAAATTTCAAAATTTTCTCTTAACTGAGACCTTTCGCAAAATAGAAACTAATTTAGTAAAAACCTTTTTGCCAAAGAGTTTCTTGAGGGGAGATGGGTTGAAAATGCTCCAAGAGATCTTTTAAAAGTTGCTTGTGTGAATCTTTGGTGCATGTACAACGGCTTTCTCTCTAGCTTGGCCCTCTATCTTGGTCTCGACTTGACTGGCTGCCTAAGGACAGTATGACGGCTAGTTGTACCGGTTTGACTAGTTGGTCCCAATGGTCATATCGCTCAGTTGGACCAACTTGTGTTCATAGAATTGTATTGCAAATATTCGATATAGACTTGTATTGTTAGTGCACTTAGTTAAAGTTAGATGTTGTGGCTAATGAACAAATAGTATATGGGGGACTAGCTAGAGAGAGCTGGTGAGTAAGAATAAGGGGATCTCTCTTGCTCATATCCATCTTAGGGTTTTATATACATGAACGGGGCAGGATAGGAAATTCTCATCCTACTCCTTGATAATTATAAAAGGTGATGATATATTGGTATATTTCTCTATACTATTGGATCTATTATATACTGGGACAATTGTAAGGCCCAGTCGCTGGGTTGGGCCACCCGTACAACATTAGACAATTTAGGTTTTACTTGTGTAAAACTAAATTGCTTTCTCTTCCACATTATTAAATTTAGTTATAACTTAGAAGAAATTTTAAAACTATCTATTCACCATCTCTAATCAACCTCCCCGATCTTACACCTGCTTCCACGGCTTCCATGAGAAGCAGTACAAATTAAGCTTCAGATTTTTTTTCTTTCTTGCCTTTTAGTTGTTGACCAGTGGTTTGAAGTTCTAGGTGGGCTCCTGGGCCCGTACTAGAAGGCGGCCAGGCTTAAATTCAATTACACCTTCCTGCTCTTCGGCTCCGTCATCCAGCTCATTGCCTATGCAAGGTCCGTCATCAAATCCTTGAGAAAGAATGCACATATCTTTCTTCTTTACCTCTGTTAATAGCGTAAATTTTAGGATTTTTACAATACATTATACTACGTAGATATATAATGCTCTCATAAATTAACAATCAGATTTTATTTCTACTATTATATTTATATTATTAATATATAGTGTATTGTAAAAAATTCCGACAAACAAGGACGCCTAGATACCGATGTTTCTTTCGTGACAAGAGCTAGACTCACTTCTCCAAAAGAAACAGCTAGATTTGAAGATTTTTTTTCTAGTACTGTGACGTACATGATATACACCTGTGACGCTAGGTACGCCTGAAGATCTGGAAAACTGAAGGCTGTGTTTAGCTTTAGCCACTGGTTTTTTAGATGTCTAATGTTGAATGGTGCACGGCAGAGGCAGGGCCTTACGCAGGACGGCGGGAGAAAGGAGAGCCTCCCACATGACGCCTTGTACCTTGGAGCTGCATACACAGTGACGCACATGCTCTGGCACTGTACATTTGTGCCACCTCACTTTTTCAGAGAGACATGATATGGTGCGGCACCGTTTCTAGCTTCTATGTCACTACTTCTTAATTTTGTTTTTTTATTTTCAATTTTTTATATTTATTTGTATTATCCATAATGAGCTAATTTATTTTTCTATTTTTAAAATTTTTGATTTTAATTAACTAAATAATTCATCATCAGTTACAGTGCAAAATAAACTAACTATAGTGCAATTTTAGCCATCAACCAACTTATTTCAGCTGAATTGAGCAGCCCTAATCCGATCCGGCAATCCCTTTTGAAGTCGAGATAATCGCCACTACGCGACGAGAAAGTGAAGTTGATTTTTTTGGACTGCGATGGTTGATGTTTTTTAGTTATGTTTTTCATGGAGACAGTGGATGATGGAGATATCACTATGAATCGTGCATATGATTTAGACTCAAAGAATCATTTCAAAAAGTGGTTTCTAAAAATTGTTTGAAAAAATCGCTCAGTTTTTTTAGCTTCTAAGAATGCTGAAGCTAAAAAAATAAGGTCAATGATTAAGAGGAGAAATTTTACTATACCACGGTTGTACAGATGAGTTTGTGCAACAGGCAAATCAAAGGTTGACATGTGTCATTTTTATTGTAGCAAGCACTATTTAATACTGTAGCATTTTTTTTTGAGTTTCTGCTGCGTTTCATTGTTGCTACAGTGTACGCTACAATACTCAATAGTGTTGATACAGTATTAAATAGTGCTTGTTACAGTAAAAATGACACATGTCAGTCTCTGATTTGCTCGTTGCACAATCTCATCTGTAGTATGGTAAAATTTCTCGATTGAGAGAGGACAGCCGAAGCCCAGCACCACTGACAATGGTGGCCTGGCCATGAACGGTCACGATCTGGCAGTAGTTTATGGTCCTATTTTTTTATAGCTAATAGATTTAATAAATGATATCAATTCATAGAAGATAAAGTACAAAAACTAATTAAAAAGTTAAAAAGAACGATGCCATATTCTTGTAGGCAACAATTTATTTAGTCTCCCCCACGGGGACGCAGCATGGTTCGGCAAGAAAACTGCGAGGCCTTGCGGGCAGTGGGCAGTTCCAGCTTCCGACTGAAAAAATAAAAATAAAAACTACTTGCGTGGTTGCTGCGATGGGAGAAGGAAGCCATGGTACGGCTGGAGTGCGACGGCGCAAACTGTAACACTAAAATCGTCTGCAATACGGTAGAATCACGTTGAAATTTTTTTTGGTGTGTATAGGTATCACCTGGATGTTTTATTCGTAACAATCATTCAAATTTCGGACTGTTGGATTAGAGATCCAATGGTCTCTTATTTTTGGAGGGGAGGGATTTTTTTTTGGAGGGGGAGACTTTTTTTTGGAGGGGGCGAGGAGAATTTATGACCATTGGATCTCTAATCCAACGGTCACAAATTTGAATGATAGTTAGAAAGAAAACATCCGGATGATGTTTATCAATACCATTTTTTTTGTAAGAATCACTCTGTTCCTGTGAGATTGCGGTTCCGCTGTTGGCTTTTAATTAAAATTATATTATAACAATAATTAATTTTTTATGAGTTATTTAATTAAAAATAAAGAAAAAGATAAAGATGTTATTATATCTCACGAACAATAAAAAAAGAAAAAAACCAAAACCAAAAACCAACAAAACAAAAAAAAAATTATAAAGTCGACATGCTAATTTTAGATTCTGACTTTTAAAGTCGGAAGTCTAAGCCACTTAGAACAGTTCTTAACTTCTGTATTTCAAACTGGCACGTAAACGACCACACTATGCTTATCAACGACAAGTCTTTGTATTATCTGTCACTAACCACGTGGTCCCATGGACACGTGCAGCTCAGCGGGGACCGTTTAATGAATCTAGGACGAGAAAAAAAAAGGAGTGGCAGGCAGGCCGGCCAATCGGCGCCGGAGCCCCGAGGCACGAGACAGTCGCAGCGCCAGCGCTCCCTCGTCAACAGTGACCAAGTTGGTCACTGCACAGTGCACTCACACCGTCACACGTCGCGCAGCCACTGACCAGCGCGGAGGGAGCAGTGAGCCCTCCTCCCCTTCAGGCTCAGCGGCTACTAAACCAAGCCGAGCTGCCGTCTCTCCCTGTCCGAGTCTCCCGGCCGAAACAGGCAAAGAAGAGGCCGCCCGATCGAGCGCGCGCGCGAGGCCGGCGGCCATGGCCATGGAGGACGAGGAGGGTATGTGGGCCAACACCACCAGCCCGAGCGCCTCGCCCCCGACGCCCGCCGCCTCCACCTGCAGCTTCATCTCTACCGCGCTCAGCCTCAGCTCCTCCCACCTCCGCTACTCCGGCGCCTCCCCGTCCCCGTCCCACTCCAGCGACAACAACTACAACAGGAGCATGGGCTGCGACGGCCGCGGCGGCTACAGCAATGCGGTAGCCGCGTCCTTATTCTCCTCCGCCGGCTCCTACCCCCACCTCGCGCCCTCCGCACCCCTCGACTTCGGCCCCGCCCGCCGCGCGCTCGAGCGAGAGGTGTTCCTCGGCCACGCCGCCGCCACCTGGGCCGGAGCCGGAGCCGCCAGCGAAGACAGCACCGACCGCCGCAAGAAGCGCATGATCAAGAACCGGGAGTCCGCCGCGCGCTCCCGCGCGCGCAAGCAGGCCCACGTCTCCGAGCTCGAAGAGGAGGTGCAGTACCTGCTGCAGGAGAACGAGAAGCTCCGCGTCAAGTACGAGCAGGTGACCCAAACCCCGCCGCTCTATAAATCTTTTTGCCAAGAATTTAATTACCACAGCTTATTTACTAACTCGCCACTTCTTGATCGAACCGCCGACAGCTGAGGGTGTCAGTGGAGGTGCCGGTGCCGGTGAAGAGGACCCTGCAGAGGGTGCTCTCGTCGCCATTCTGATCTCTGACGAGGAGAAGAAGCGAAGCTAGCATAAGCATGGGACTACGCAAGCACACCGATCAACCTCCTGCTGCTTCAATTCACTCGCTTGCTGTTCTTTTCTGAGGTGGAAATTAGTAGCGATTAGCGAGTACTGCCACCACTACTACTCACCTAGCTTGTGACCTTGTGTTGCAGTAGTATTTAGCAGCTAGTTCATGCATGTACATTCATATGGATATTATGGCTTTGGGGCGACTAGTGCCCGATTCCGGTGTTCGATGTGGCACAAAAGTGAAGCTTATCTCTGCTTGGTCTCCGGCTGCCAGTGACGTCGGTGGTCGTAGTATCCTTCCAAGAAGTAGGTGTAGGGAGGGAGAGGACCATCTTTCGGCCGCCGTCGGCTCGTCGGGGGGTCTCATCTTGTGGGAAGAGCAGGAGGGATGGAGGAACCCGATCTGTTGCAACAAATTAACGTCGGAGTTGAGGAGGAGGAGGAGGAGGAGGAGGGATGGAGGAACTGCTCGGTTGTAACAAATTAACAAAGAGACGTAACATGGATATAATAACATGTAATAAAAATTCCTCATGTTGCAAAAACCAATCACAAACAAAAATAAATTTTGTTAAACATCATTCGGATTTTTTTTCTAATGATCATCCAAATTTAAGATTGTTGAATTAAAAATTCAATGGCCATGATTTCTCTTCCCTCCCCCTTGAATCCTGCCCTCTCCTTCTCGAAAAAACATCTCTCCCCTTTAAAAACAAGGGGTCTCTTGATTTCTAATTCAATAGTCAAAAATTTAAATAATAGTTAGGAAGAAAACATCTGGAAGATGTCTAAACACTCCCAACAAAAATTTAGCCACAAAAAAGATTAATAAAGCTCAAAAAACATCCAGTTGAAACAAGTATTGATAAAGCTTGAAACAAAAAAATCTAATTGCAACAACTCTTAGCGACAAGAAAGGTAACAATAAAATCATAAACTATTGTAACAAAAAATGATTCGAGTGTAATAGATCACGACCTTGACTGCAACAAAAAAATAAACTTACTACGATATTTTTGAGATTATACGCTACAACAGATTTAAACACTCTTTGAAACAACTGATAAAAGGGTTTTCAACAAAAACGAGCAAATGTCACAACAAATCAGATCTGATCGAACTCTCGTAGTCACGTCGGCCTTTTTCATGGTATCATCATCTCTTCGCCTCTAACTGCATTGTCCTTTGTTTGACGTCTGTTGCCTCAGCTCCTTCAGCCTTGGTCCCATTAAATTCGGCGAGCTTCGGCCGCAATAGTAAAATAATCTGACAAGCTTCAACCGCAATAGCAACAAATCTGACGAGCTTTGGCTACTCTGCGGGAATGGGAAATCCCCGAGCTCAAGCTATGGTAGCCTCGTAAGAGCTAGAATGACAGCATCTTGGGAGAGGGAGAGGAAAGAAAGAGATAAGACTTCCACATCATCTATATAGTACACACTAAAGTTAGCATTTTAAAGAATAGCTATTTGATGCTTACATGCACACACAGAATTTATTGAGGCTGCCTCGTTTAGCGTTATAGACTAGTGCTTAAGTAAGAGCTGGCTCGATTTTTTTTGCATACTCTCTTTTCTCCACATAGGATATATACTGATGTGTACATGCATATAGCTAGCTGACTCAGACCATTGGAGATGCCCTTAAGAACTAGGTTAATAGGATAAGACATGCGCACTATGGTGGCTGTGGTGTATATATGTGGTGAGATGTATGGATGAGTGGATGGAGTAGATGCCCCATATTTTACCAGTTGTGTTGGACGCACGGCCCTATCATTGCCCTATGGCTTTTGCTTTTAATTAAGGGTTGTCTTATGGTTACTGATAACTTCAGCATGTAACTTAATTATGTAGCTCTTGCCTTGTTCTGTACAGTGGCTGCAGCTGCTTGCTTGGTCAGTTGGTGGGTGTCCTGTTGTAGTGTTACCACCATATACACTACCACTATGTTTATTTTGCTTGGCGCATGGAATTAGGCAGAAAGTTTGAGCTTGACTGCACAAATGTGGTAACTATTGCTTCATGGAACAGTGACATTTTGGGGCCGTGGCAAGAGCCTAGGAAAGAAACAGCGCCTCATCTTCTCTGTTCCTCGGATCGATGGGCGAATGTTTTTTCTTTCATTCTTTCTTTTTCGACTATTTGTGTGATGATCTTGATGCGTGCGTTCGCCTGTCGGTTTCAGAAAGCGAGATGCTCTACTTCAGAATAGTATGGTTGTTGGCTTGTTGCTAGCCCTCCGTGAAGTCGTTTTCTCCTTTCTGACTTCAAAGCCCCTCGTCCTGAATGTTATAGCCTTGTTCTTTTTTTAGTTTTTTTAATGGCTTTTAGCCTTGATTTCTCGGAAACACGAAATAAATAGGGTGCGCCCTCCATTTTGGTGGCTCAACTGTCTCATAAAATACAGATAAAAATCATCAGCCGTAGCAAAAAAGAATAAGGCGCTATATTTTCTGTTTGTGTTTCCCATGCCATTCCAATGAAATCAAAACTATTTTGCATGCAGGTCTTGTTTGGATCAACTGGTGCAATTATTTAGCTTGTCTCTGTGGCTCACAACTTGCTCTAGTTGTGAATTAACCAGCCAATTATTCAGCTTGTCTCCATGCCCCACATGACATGCTATAGTTGTAAATTAACTAGCTGAATAATTGTGCGGTTAGATACTATAATATATATGTTTATATGGGAATATAATTATATTGTTTATACAATTGTAAATGCTATTGTTTATACATTCTTAATCTGCACCGTTATAATCTGGATCCATCACAATCGACAATGTATTACCTTTTCTTTTTCTTCAATTAAAGTGGTAATTTCTACCATTTGAAAGCAAAGGTGATGACTTCTTTTTATATCATTTTAATAATATAACTAGTAAGGTGGACCGCCCATTTGTGCGGCTATATTTGTTTTAAAGTTTGTAGTATCAAGTGATATAATTTAGATGTTTGAGCCTATATATTTATGTATCTTGCAGACTACTTAAAATTTTAAGACATTATAAACACTGGAAATGATAACATATAAGCCAAAAGAAAATACAACTGAGAAACATAATTGAAGTCTAAGCTTTAATTGAAGAAAATCATTGAGCATAAGAAGTTGTTGGGTTCTTAAAAATACAACCAGTCTCTATCATGCTTGGATAATGTAGTTGCACACTCCAATTCTTTTCCATTAGTTAGTCTTTTCTAAAATATATGCAACCACATGTATCTCTATTTAATCTCAAATAATACATTGATTATGTACACGGCAAATTATTTTATTACTTTATATGGTATTAGAGTGCCTTGCTTATACAAACGCCGATGCACCATAGACGACCTACTTTGAACTTATCTTCTCTCACGCGACGACCGGTTGCCCTATCGAACTGTGTGTCTTCTATCTCTTCTTTCTACCATAGCTTTTCTGCTTCAACCTCCAACAATTTATTTCTCTCAGTTACTATCCCTTTCAATAAAATATTTTACCATATACTTATCCTCTACTTCTATTTAATTACTGTTTAATGTTGACCGTTTTGACATCAAACAAACATACATGTGTAACCATCACTGATCCCTGTTGGGGACACCTGTCACGATCTCTCCGCTGGTTCTGAGTCTATTCCCTATGGCCACATCATATCTACCCTGAGCTCTTTGCTCTTTCCCTTCTGTACGCCCGTGCTTCTATTCGTATGGATGCATACATCTATGTACACATGCATGATGTTATACATATTCGATGTCCTCTTCTCTCACGTCGGTCACTCATCTTCTTCGACGCCTGCCAACTCAAAAATGTTGCTTTCTCACTAACCGTGCAACCTCCCATCTTCACAGATGTCGGTATGTCTTCTTTAGTCGTTGTCTAACAGTACGAAGAACCTTCTCACCATCGTTGGTGATGTCGTGCCCTTCATCGGCGAGGGCACACTCTCCATAGCAAGCCTTCAATGCAAAACTTCATCTCCTCTCTCTACCATGACTTCCCCATCATCGAGCTTCTTTGCCACTAACTCCTTCAACAATGTCGACGCTCACAACTCGTCATCACGATTCGTAGCTCCTTCAACTCTAGTCTTTCTCTTCAACAACTCAAGTTGGTAACACGGTATTGTCCTCGTCGAACGGCTAAGGTGAGCAACTCGACATTGTTCTCATCTCTGCCATCGCCACCTCAGCTCTTTACTTCCCTGTGGATCAATGTCTTCTAGCATGATGGATTGACACTATTGCACTTCTTCATGGCCTTCTCTGACATCATTCGTGCTATGATTGTCATAATTTTTATTTTTACTCAAAATTTCAATTATTTTTTTATTGGAGTTTGTATAGAAACTTAATTGCTATTTATTTTATTTTATTATGGATTTTAGTTATTTTGAGATTTTACTTATGAATTTGTATTGAAACTAAATTACTAATTTTCTTTTATTTTATTCTGAATTTCAATTATTTTTATTGGAATTCACATACAAATCCAATTGCTATTTTTTTCTTTAATTTTATTCCATATTACAATTATTTAGGGATTTTACTTCAGAATTTGTATCAAAATCAAATTGTTAGTTTTATTTTATTTCTATTCTAGAATATATTTATTTAAGGATTTTACTTTGGAATTTGTATGAAAATAAAATTGTACATTTTATTTTATGTTTATTGCAAACTTCAAATTTTTTATTGGAATTCACATATAAATCTAATTGCTAATTCCTCTTTAATTTTCATTCTAAATTATAGTTCTTTTGGCATTTTACTTGGAATACATATCGAAATCAATTTGCTTATTTTATTTTATTTAAAATTATATTTATATAATGATGTTATTTAGGAATTCACATGGAATCAGATTGTTTATTTTATTTTATTTTTTATTCTGAATTTTAGTTCTTTATTGTACTTAACATGATTTTTCTTTTAATATAGACTGTCATAACTTGGACTGAATTCGTATGAAAATCAAATTGCAAATTTTATTTTTTATTCCAAACTTCAATTTTTTTTGTTGAAATTTGTATATAAATCCAATTGCTAATTCCTCTTTAATTTTTATTATGAGTTATATTTATTTTGGGATTTTACTTGGAATATGTATCGAAATCAAATTGCTTATTTTATTTTAGATTTATTTAATGATTTTAATTAAGAATTTGTATCGAATCAAATTATTTATTTTATTTTTTATTTTGAATTTTAGTTTTTATTGTACTTAACATGAATTTTTCTTTTTAATATAGACTGTTATAATTTGAACCGATCATAATTAATAGTCTAGATCTTTCTCTTTTTATTAATTAATATGGTAATTTCTATCATTTGAGAGTGAATATGATGGCTTATATTTTCCTGCTTTAATAGTATCATAGCCAAATAATATAAATATAATATATAGATAGAGGGTCATCAGAGAAGGGCCTTTTTGTGGGGATAATTTGTTTCATGCCACTGCAATCGTCTTATATCCGAAAATACTATTGCAATCCCGAACTTTCAAAAAATGCCATTGCAATCATCTCAGTTTTGGAAAATGTCGCTGCAATGCAACTGCCATCATCCCAATACTTTAAAAAATGCCACTTCAATCATCTCAGTTCTGAAAAAGACCGCTGCAATCATCCCACACTTTTTAAGCCACATGATTGCAGTGGTATTTTTCAAAAGTAAGACGATTGCAGTGGCATAAAGTCAATTATCCCCTTTTTATGGGCTTTTCTGTAATTTCACTATTTTTATAAAGATGGATGCACGACGCACAAGTCTTCAATGTTGTTCATATTGGCTTCTAAAAGCTGTTTTTCTATAGTAAGTAGTTTTTCTATATTATTGTAGCATCCTCAAAAAAATCTAACCCTAACCGACCTCTCTTTCTCCTATCCCCAACATAACCAACTCATCTAACCTCTCCCATTATCTCTCTCTACTCATCTAACCTCTCGCCATTTTTTATCTCTCTCTCTCATGTCTCCAATCTCCCTTTCCCTGTGTGCGCGCTGCTGGCTGCGGGTGTAGCGGCGGTGGGCGACCGGCTGACCGGCCGACGGCAGCGACGCGCGATGCAAGCGCACGCAAGGCGGCGACACGCGCACGCATGGCTGTAGAGCAGCGGCGGTAGCACCCGCGTGCTCGCGTGGCTGTGGCACATGACAATGGCCCAACAGTGCGGCGCGTGGCGGCGGCATGGCGCTCGGCGACGGCTCGGCGCCATGGGCAGCGGTGGCTTGGTGTAGTGCAGCGGGGGCGGTGCGAGGCGCGGGGCGGCTCGGCGTGCAGTGGCCGGCGGCGATAGCGCCGGTGGTGGCTGGCAGAGGCAGCACAACCGCACGGCCTGAAGCAATAGGCTGGTAGTGGTGTGGCGGGCCGGTGTGCAGGCCGTGGTGATGCTGGTGGCCAGGCGGCGGCGAGGCAGCGCCAGCGCCCAAGTGGCGATCGGCTGGCGACCAGGCAGCGGTTGGCCGGCGACGGTTGAGGTGGCCAAGCGGCTGTGCACAGTGGCCTCACGGACGGGCTGCCCGGGGCATGGCCGAACTCAGATTTGCACGGAGGTTTTGCCAACTTTTGCAGTGTGTCATTTTCGCGCGGCCGAATAGCGTTTTCGCGTGGTGTTTTCTTGGGTCGGGCAGCGAGCCGTGGTTCGTTTGGCTGACCGGCGAATCACACGGCTGAACGGTGATTCACGCTGTGAATCTTTGCAAACGCGATCTTTGCCGACCAAACCATCTCCCGCGGCCTTTCCACAATTTTATCTACGCACCCATCTGATTCACTTCCATTTCACCTTGTAGGTTCGCACGTAGCCTTTAAGGGAATGTTTGGGCAGTTGCACACCTTGGATCCTTCGTGCAGTGGTAGCGTATGAACATGTTTGCTCGGTTAAAATGTTCATGAGTACATGCTTTTAATTAGTATTTTTAGAATCTATGCTTAAATTGTTAATGGGGGTAGCATACGAACATGTTTTAATTTATGTTTAGTTTCCTAATATTAGTTTCCTAATATTATGTTCCAATAATTGTATGATGTTATATTTGAACCATGAAGGATGTATGTATTAACCCTGTTAATCTGACTAATAATCACTTATCACATAATAAAACTTGATTGGTTGATAACATTGCGTGAGCTATATGATAATACCTCTTTAGGATAATTCCTATATCACTATCACCTTATCATTATTCCACATCGTCCTCATGTCAAGAACCATGTCTCTCCATTTTCATCCCTAGCACTCCTTTTCACCTCTCATAACTTTATCGTAGCCTTATCCTCGCCATCTCTTAATTTCCTTAAATTCATATTATATACTCTGTCCATGAAGTATCAGCTATCTTATCATCATATTATCATTCCCTATCATCCTCATATCGGGAATTATGTGTATTCATTTCCAACCTTAGCAAATCCTCGCACTTTTCCAAATTTTGTCGTAACTTTCTCTTAGTTCCTTAAATTCACACCATATAACATATTAATAATATAACGGTTATATGGCCTGGAATTATCCACATATAGGGGAGATTTTCACCCACTTGGTAACGGACGGGGGGTCGTACACTCTTGTTACTCAGGATATTACACGCCGTCTGCAGTTATACAGTCGAGGACAGCGTTGCGCCTGACTATTCTTATATAACAGGGTATGTGGGGAGTAATCGCCAGCGCTATTGCCATAACTTGTTAAATAACAATTTTCTTTAATTACACTGTTTATGCGATATCCATCTCCGATCTATATCAGTGTTTCCGATAACCTAGTCTCATTGCACTTAACCTATGTCAATTGCTTGCTTGCTTACTTGTCCTTTACTCGCCGTGTTGCGACCGTTGTTGAGTACTTACTGAGATTTCCAAATCTCACGCTTGCTCTTTTCATTCTCAGGTAAAAACCCAGTGGAGTGATAGCATCATACATGGGGTGGGAGCATTCGAGTTATCAGCACCGTGACTTGCCACTAGTTGTTGTTTTATTCGTTCTTTATTTGGTTAGAAGTGGACCGGTCCCATATTTCAGACATTTTTTAGCCTCTGTTGGTCCTTTAGTAAATTACCTTTAAAGTTTATTTACTCGTGATCTCTATTATTGCTTTTATTTTTATTCTTCATTTTGGTGATGACGTTCCATAGTAGTATCTCACATCGGTATATGGGTGCTACAAGTATCTAGCTTTCAAACGGAGTGCCTTTTTAGGATAGAGTTTACTAGTTGATTGTAGTATACACTGTAATAGCTTCATTTATATCAACAAAAATCGTACACGAGTTTATCTCCCCTATACGGCTCTCTATAAAGTCATCAATAAAAATCACTACGAATAGACCTCCATTAATTTTTGTTGTGACTCGTGTGGCACCCGTTTTTTTCTCGTGGACCCCAAAACCAAAGAGCATAGCTTCACAAGCCAAGGACGGATCCTTTATGAGGTTCATCTTGGTCTCCCCGTCAATCAGGAGTTGTCGGCATAACATCGCCGTAGATTTTAAACTGATCTTTTTGCTCCAACACTTCAGAAACTCCAATATAGTATATTTGCCCCCAAAAAAACTTCAAAATAGTATATTTATTTATTATTATTAGTCCGTAGGAGTATTGTCACACAGAAGAACATAAGTCCCCGCAAGCCGCAACTTGGTAGTACTAAGGCCTCGAATTTTACATAATTTCATGATAAAAGTTGTTCAATTCATGTATTAATTGGAAAGAAAAATTCACATTCTAATCAGGGCCTAGGTCCTGGTTGTAGTGAGATGTGCCCCGGGCCAGGGACCCATCAACAAAATGTTAGGCCATTAGGGTACAAATGAGCACGCCCTATTGTCCAAAGCCATAATTTTCTCCCTGCCTTTGTCCTGATCACGACCAATGTCTAGAGATATTTTGTGAAACCATATTGGATATATATGAAACAGCTGTCCTTGATGGGTTCATTTTAATTATGACTTATATTTTTTTAGTCTAAGCATAAATAATTATATGAATAAGCTGAATATCGATAAGTCATTTTAATAAAATTGTTTTGATAAATTGCTTTAAAATATCAACGAAGAAACTATCACGTTTATTTATTTGAGAAAATACATAGACAAAAAAGAACTCAACTGTAGGTAAGATTCTAGTAGTAGTAGAAGTGAATCGTGGCAAATCTCCCACCACATACAAAAATGTTGTAGCCTTTTCCACAAATGTCTTCGCTTAGTTTCTCATGTATTCGTGAAGCGCCTTTTCTTTTCTTTTTCGTATGAAGGGAACAGAAGTACTAATAGTTCTGGAAAAAAAGGGTTTTATATGCACCATAATTGTTGAAAAGGGTGGTAAGGTGGCAACCCAAAGCTTAGTGCGTGCTTAAGTGGATGAACAGAAGCATGATCAATTAGCTTAGATACACGTCATGATTGTTGGTGTACAAACCTAGCCAAAGAAGAACATTGTTTAATTTATCCCTTTAATTTGTTGCGGAACCAACCAATACTTTTGGTATAAACTGGCAGAATTTCTGTTGTAATTGTATAGCTAAGTAACAATACATTTATATTTAAAGTAGAGTTGTATTTGTTCTACGACTCAAAATAGTTATGATTGTAGTTATATTTATTATACAACTATAATAGTTTTAATATATATGCATGATTAATCTTTACTATAATAATTTAGACCTACCAAATAAATAATTCAAATCTTAGTTTTTCTCTTATTAACATGAAAAGTTGTAGCCACTCTGTAAGCAACCTCTCTTTCGATTAAAAAAAAGAGAGGTCATGCAAGCTTCCCCCTCAAGTGGCTTTGTATAACTATATAAATATGTAGATGAACGGCTAAGATCATGTTTCGTATAAGCTTCTAAAAACTGTTTTTATAGTAAATAACGCTTTTATAGTATATAGAATTTAAATGAAGTGTATTTTTAAGACATGATCTACTAATCGATTGTAGTAGACACTATAGTAATTTCACTTATATTGGTCAAAATTACACGTAAGTATCTCTTTACAAACTTTTTTATAAATTGCTATTATTTATTAGCTAAAATCATTAGCAAAAACTAATATAAATGATCTCTAAGTGCCAATATAAACGGCCGTCATGTCTGATAGACAAGGATAGTACTAATATGGGCTAAAGAAATGCGCCTGAGGAGGGAAAGAGGAGGTTTATGTGCACACAGTGAGTAATTACTAGATTCCATTGGCCTGCTAATAATCTTTCGAGCTTTCGAGGTGAGCTTTTTCTGGGAAGTCTCAATACGGTACTTATCATCTAGCGCTGTGAATAAAGTTTAAGCAAGCTTATCCTCTTAAGCTCAAACTCAGTAAAAATTTAAGCCGACCTCAAGCGAGCGTGAATTAGGATTCGAGCCTAGAGCTCGGCTCGAGCTTAGCTCGAATAAACTCAATAATAGTTAAAATAATTTATATGTACTTATTTTCAACAATAAAAAAGTAGAGTTCAAGTTTAGCTCGAGTAAGCTCGGTAAGAATTAATATGTATAAAGCTGTAAAAAAAGCTAGAACCTCACAAGTTATTCGAGCTCGACTCATTGAAACTCGTAAACTTAGGATCATGCTCAAACTCGACTCGGAAGTTTGAACCGAACTCAAATTAAATCTAGAGCGAATTGAACTTGAGCAGCTTATAAACCTTGAGCTTTTTCTTACCGTCCTAGTGTCATCTGCGGTGATTCGATAAACTGGAAGCTCCTCGCGGTAACGAGGACATCGTAGCCATGTGGATTTTGATCCAGAGTCTAAAATAAAGAGCTATGGACATAGATATTGTGATTCTCTACCCTTTGGAAGGATAGAGATCGCGTGCAGTCGCTACCAACGGCTTAGATTCACACTACGGTACATACACTACAGTACACATCTGCAATACTTACTGATTTAGGGAGCATTTGTATTATCTTTTACTGATGTCTTTTAGCTAAAAATAAATAGTTATAACTGAAGAAAGTGACTTTTAGAAGCAGTAAGCGAGCTATGGAAAAAGTGGGGGAGAGATACATGCGCGTGGCGAAAACGAGAGGAGTGGAGTGTATGATATACCTGTGACCCCTGCCTTTACTCTGGAGCGAGACGATAGCGAGAGAAGTGAAGAAACCGTTTCGAAAAGCTAAATATTCTTATTGACTTTTGATTTTTCTAAACGGAATCTAAAAGTAGAAACCAATTCGAACATGTCTTAGGCCACCCAATTTTTGGACCATCTACCTTCCTAGCTGGGAATGCATTGCATATCTAGCATTATAACAATATTTTTTAAAAAAGTTTAGCTTCTGAGCGTACGTTTTTACAAATTTGACCCGCTCTGTCACTGTGGTAGCAGCGGCACACTAGCTAAGCTCAACAGGAGGACACCTCCTCGACAGGTCGCTCCAGCTCAGAATTTGACAAACGGTCGTGGTAGGTGGTGGGGTCCATCCTGCAGAGTAGCGCAAGCTCAGCAAGGGCGCCATGCCTGCCAAGCACGGCCAAATCGGCAGGTGCCAATCGAAGCTACAGCTGTGAATGTTCCAAAGTGCTTAGCAATTCTATCATCGTGCATTGTTTTTAGAAGTCATCGTCATGCAATTTTATATGATGCAATTTAGCTACCAAGGAAAGTAAGATAGGCATCTGTCCATGTGGCCATGCTCGGCAGGCCTGGCGCCGTTGCCGAGCTCGCGTTACTCGACATGTTGGCTGACCATTCCACTCGTCCGATTTTGAGCTGAAGCGGCCTGCCAAGGTTAGGGCAGCACCACAGACGATACATATCGCCAATGCTGCTGCCACAGTGACGAAGAAGATCAGATTTGCGAAAACGTGCGTCTAAGAGAGCAAATTTTTTGGGGAAAAAAGTCCACTACGGTGCTAGAGATGCGATGCTCTGTCGAGCCCGAGGGGTCCTGTAATTCAGCGCTGCAACATGCACGGGGCTGCTGTCCTTGTGTTTCTCTAGGTATATGTGTAGCCACATGAGCTAGGGCCACGTGGTGGTCAGCCGGAGCCAGATCCAGCCAATCGAGGTGAGCTTGCAAAAGGCGTCTCGGCAAGTACGCTATGGCATGCATGCAGGCGCTGTGTATGACGGTGTGCTGTTCGCTTAGGGCGTCTCCAACAGCTGGCTATTTAGTTAGCTAGATCTGATGTGGCAAGAAAAAAGTAGGAGAGAGAGTAGTCACTAGCGACGAGCAAATAGCTGATCTATTTCACGTAGTCCAAGAACATGAAAGAGGAGCATGTGGGTCCAACAGTATAAAATAGTCTTTGCTTTTGTCTCTCACCTCCACGTCAGCTGACTATATAGCTAGTACTAGCTATTACCATTGCGGACGCCCTTAGGGTCAGTCTCAGTGGGGGTTTTATGGAGTTTCATAGGCATTAAATACGCTGACATGGCACTGTATTGATGAAGAGAGAGATGATAAAAGTTTCATGGGAGTAGAGAGAGTTTCATGGGGATGAAACTCTTCTGCACTGTTTCCAAAATATGGATGTGTTGGAAACTGGGACATGAAACCTCCACTGAGACTGACCTTATCATCAGTGGGGCTGAAAGCAGGAATATTGACGTGTCCAACGCCGACGCGGCCCCGTACACCACCGCGCGGTACGTGTTTCCTAGGGGCTGTTTGATCCTCGCCGGTCGCCGATCCTTCCTCATCTTGCCGGACGATTTTTGGCGTTTGGTTACACCAGAGAACCTTGTTTTACCAGGCAAACTTGTCCTTCTCCGAGCAAGACGAAAATCTTTAGCCGTTCAGGCGAGCCAAATCAGCTCTCCCGAACGGGCAAGGTTCACTGCCAATGCTCATGCCCACGCACCATCAAACCGAGGACGGATCGAGCTCACACATCCCGCCGAATTGAGCTCTTTCGCCGCCGAATCGAGCTCTCCCGAACTGGCCAATCAAGCTCCTCTTCTGCTGCATCGAGTCTTTCAAATAGCGCCAGGAGCTCTTCCGTGTCGCCTCCAACCACACCGAGTCCATTTGCCAGCGCATTGGCTCGATCCACTAGCTGTCGGCCTCGATCAGCTCGCTTCACAGTTAGAGTGTCACTCGATTGGGCTGAAATAAGCTAGTTATAACTAAAATTATATTGTATCTAGTTGAAATTACACTTTAACTGATGGTAGTTTATTTAGCATAAATAAAATATTAAAAAAAATAAGAAATACATTAGCAAATTACGGACAATACAAACGAATACAAAAAAGAACCATTAAAAAAACTCAAAAACCCCAAAAAAGAATGAAATTTAGAAATAGTAAAAAAATAAGCCAGAAGGCAAAAACTCAAGATAAAATGAGCAGAGCCTAGATCTAAGTCATAGAGTCGTCATCGGCCACTCAAGTCATTGTCACCAGCAAAACCGACAAACAAAGAAACTAAACACACAAAAAAACTTGCCTTATGGCCTGTTCAGTGTTCACATAGGTTTTTGGTTTTGACTTTTAACTTATGAATAGTAACAGCTTTATAGACAAGCTTGTAGAGAGGCGCTCACATGCGATTTTGACCGATATAAATAAGATCGATGTAGTGTGTACTATAATCAACTAGTAAACCTCGTTTTGAAAAGACACAGATCTGTTTGAAAGTTAGATACCGTAGAAAAATCATTTACTTTATAAAAAAATAGATTTTAGTAAATCAATATGGTCAGGGCCTTACTTTGCCAAGCTAGGCTAGTCTCTCCTTGTCTGGTGAGCTCGTCTCCCCCGCTGCCTGCGTACATGTGCCCTGGCCCCTCTCCCACTCCTTAACGCCACACCGCTCACACGATGCACGTACCGATTGACCGGAGAGAGGCCAGGACATACTACACAGGCAGTGGGCGCACAACCTCTGGCAGTTCAGCCGGCCGGTTTGACGGTCGCGTGCACGGGCACCCCACCCGCCTGCCGGTTGCCGTACACGGGTGGCGCCCTGTCTGCCACTGATACGCCACAGGGGATGAGATATTACGTGCAGCTCAAATCACAAACCCCACGCGTTGCCACGGGGACAATGAAGAGCCGAGATGAACTAGGGTATCAAAAGTTGTGAACGTAAGAGTTAAGTTGCATATAAGAGCGAAGAACTAGAATTGCACTTACATACAAACGCACATGGACAATTGCCAATCTCATTTTCAGTTGCTTGATCCACCCTACCATGTTGAGAGAACCATGTTCGAGCATCACAACATTACATACATGATGTAAACCTGGTAGCACTGAAATTTGAGTTGCAGTATTAGCTGAAAACAGGCAGGATGTAACACGGAAAGGAAAAAGATCACAAAGCTAAAAGGATAGTCTAGCAATCATACTGAGGGTGACGGTAGCACAGCCAAGCTCCATCTTTGGTCGACGTTCCCCTTCCCCGTCGACCCGTCCCCCCTCTCCGTGCCCAGCCACCCCTTCCTCTCTCGATCTCCACTCCCCTCCCTTGTCGGCTTGTCCCCCTCCCTCGTGCCCAGTTGCCCCCACTGCTCGACCCCCTCCCTCTCTTGGCCACCACTCCCCTCCCTCACCCCCTCACCCCGTGCGGCGTGCCCTACTGCCCCCGTCAGCCGCCCCTCCCCTCCCTCTCTCCATTGTCGCTCCCCCTCACCCGTGCCCGGCTGTCGCCTGCTCCCTCCTCGGCTCCTTCCTCCCCGCTACCTCCTCTATCTCGGTCGGATCCAGGGCTTACCTTCTTTGCCGCCATCAAGATCCGGTCCTAGTCTCCGCCGCCGACCAGATTCGGCCCTCAGCCACGTCGGGCATCGTCCACGCGGGCGGGATGAAGTCCTCATCATGCCATTGTCAAGTCCAAGCTTCCCCATCGTTGACATCGGTGGGATCCAATCCTCATCTTTCTTGTCGACTAGATCTAGTCCTTGTCTGCGCCGCCATTGCCAACCATCCTCATCCGCGCCACCGCTGCCAGTTTGTCGAGGTCCGCACGCAGGCTAAATGAGGCAACCGTAGCCTATTGGGCTTAGCATGCCTAGGCCAACACAACATGCCCTGTAACCTCCTCAGACTATGCTTGGGTTTAACCTAAGTCTATAGGCCACTACGGCACGGCCCATTGAATTAGCCAAGCTAATCAGGCCGTTCCCAAGTCCATATCTAGCTGGCCGGTGCTGGGCTGCCCGTTTGACCAGGTCCGGTTGATCCGTTGCCTTTGCCTCCTCCTTTGCTACTGTAGCTTGGCACTCGCTTCGTTGCAAAAGGGCTGACCTAGGCATTGTGATGGGCAGAGGCCCGACAAGGACTTACTGCATAAAGCCTAAACAAAACATTACTATAAAATGCCCGGCTCCCATTTTCAGACCGAAACATTGAAAATGCACGACAGTTATATCTGTTTCCATGAAATCCCTGCATTCCTTGGCCTATGCCTGTTAAGAACCGTAGGAAATCCAGCATGACCTGATGTTTCCAGCATTCTGAAGTCTCCTGATCACCTGATGTTTTGGGTAAGATTCAGGAGGATGGCCCTCCGGTCTCTGCTTTCATGGAAAGCAGACAACCCTGATCACCTGATGTACAGAAGAACATTCACATTTCGTATTTCCACAGGCATATCGGTCTTCAAATGAAATGAAAAATGACAAGAAATTATTCTGATAACATCATAGAATACGGACAATCTCACTGCTGGAATAGCCCGAATCGTTCCTCCAAGAACATAAATGAGCAGAGTGGTGCATGCACCCAAAAATGACGGGGTGATTCCAAAATAAGCCCCAGATAACATCCACAGCAGTCAACAGGACATCATCCATGATGAAAAGGCACCGATCATTTCTTTTCAGACAAAACTATACAAACAAAAAAAAAGGATTTATACTTCTGGAATTTATTTCCTATTATTGGTGTGTTTGCCCCCTCAATGCCTTTACGTGCAGCCATCATGTCTGACCTAAACAAACAAAACTTCCGACTCTGAAGATGACCCGCTGTACATCCATGATCAATCTATCACGAAACCTCCGCCCGTGACCAAATTAAGAATCCTTCTAATAGGTTCTCCAGCGATAGCAAGCAACTCTGTTTCGTCATCTCATCCTGCATTTTTCCTCAAGGAAACACTTCAGTTAGTACCTCATCTCAGCAAGTACTAGCATGTATTCAGATAAATAACAATCCAATATGGAGTGAAAGACAGCATGAGCGGTGGAACCAACCTGATTGGCAGGTTGGAGGCCTTAATGAAGTAACCATTCTGACCAATCATTGCGCCTTCGGACATTATTTCCCTGTTAGCATACAAGACCGGTAAAACATGCAAATATAAGACATGTGAGAGCTCATCATCTTAATAGGCAGAAACAGTGGGCACACAAGATGTAAAGCCAGTGTTGTATGTGTAGAAGAACCTGCACTTCCAATATCTCAGAGCCCCGAATAGCATCTAGTATATAGTTGGTATCTACCAAGTCTGTAAATCTCCTCATCTACGAAAGAACACAACAAAGTTCTGGTGAGTAGAACTGTTACAAGAACACACCTGGATCATTAATTCATTATACATAGCAATATACATTGATCTAAATCACTGGTGTCAAAGCAAAATGAGATCACCACAATAAGACTTCAATATAGTTGCAAATCAGTCAACTTCATGAGTATGTAATTATTACCAAAAATTATACAGGAAATGTGAAATGCCATTTTTTTTTATACCAGCATCAAATATGATCAATTATCCAGTCCCTAGTCCAATTAATGTATACTGACGAACTTTCTTGAACAAACATTGCTTGATTATATATTCCCAACAACTGAACCTTGGTAAGCTTTTGTAATCAGATATCTTCATGTATGAAGTGTTCAAGCATACTCAAGTAAAAGTTTCCACTGTACAATCCTCATTTGTGAGTTGCCGTTAATTCATCAAGCATGCCAACCATCTCCACATATTCACAATTATATGCCACATTGTCATCTTTCCTTCAACGTCCCCATTTTCACTTTATGAAAATTTGGAACTTATTACATATTGACATACAATACAAGACCAATGTTCTAAAGACATTTTCACACCATGTAGATATCAAAACTAGCCAATTATTCTGTTCTACAAAAAATAGCCAATTATTACTTGATAAATGTTAGCAGATAGTGCACACATAACGATATACGGACACAAGACATTGCAACCTTGGACCAACAGAAGAGTCTGCATGTCATGCTTTCTCAATGAATAGAGCACAAGGGTAACATACAACAATAAATCCAGAGATTTAAAAAGGCAAATCTCAAAAGTAAAATTCCGTAGGAACCCTCCTCGGTAATATATGTAAATTGTAGAAATGCAATGCTGCGGCAACAAATCTATTAACCCAAATACCTTCAACGATACTTGCAGGTAATGTTAGAACAATATGCAAACAAAAAAGGAGAGTACGGAATATAGTAAACATAATCCAGTGACAATGGTAGCTTCCTAGTAAGAGTAGAGGGTGTTGGATGCTAGTGCAGCAGGCAAAATAAAGTTACAACTTACAACATAAAATGAGGGAAAGGGGGGGGGGGGGGGGTATCAATAGGTACAAACTGAACGGTTAGCCTTGTGCATTCATTTTACAAAACAATGGAGGATTACATACTACTGCCACAGAAATTTCTAGATCAAACACAATATAGGAATTTGGGTGGACCAAGTGGCGAATGCACTCTCAGTGATCTTACAAAGTTCCAACACAAATGCATCTTACAAAGGAAAATTGGACTTCTTTTTTCTAAATAAATAAGAAAATGCAAATTTAGTTCAAGACAACAATGCAAAGATAACCTCTGGGGATACTGGCATTAGCCATCTACTGCTAAGAACTTATTCCGAAGCACCAACTTCAGTTCCTTATTCTCATCGCATTTTCTATCTTATAAACTCAAAAAGCAATTTGGCGATAGCTACTTAGGTAAAAAAATCTTAACACCAGATGCCATCTTTGAAATACCATCTGATTGTACCGTCTTGCAATATCGTACCTATTTCATCTATTACCTAGAAAGAAATGGCTGGTCAAATGCAGGTGTAGCTAGTCATAATAATGTTGTGCAAAACTAGCCTAAATTACAATCCAGAAAGAAAAATAAACAACTGGAACAAAGGCAAGAACAGATGCAATGCTATTACGCAAGGTACAGTGAATCAAGAATTGTAACATAACACTTCACAGAAGTATCTTTTATTGCCTTGCTCAACAAAAGCATAACATCCTCGTTGTACTATTGTCACTTTTTTGCGAACATTGAGAACCACAAATTATGCAGAAAACTAACTATCATTATGATCTAGCCATTTATGAAAAAATGCTTGTCTTTCCTACAACAGACCAAGTAAAATTTCCAAGTTATGAGAATGCAACATAAGTTATCTATATAAACAAAGCCGGCAGAAGAAGCACATAAGTGTTTAGCGTATCTGGGGGAAAACTAGGAAACCACAGGAAATCAAGAATCAAAACATAAATGGAAATAACTAACCCGGTTGAATTGAGCGATTAGATTGATATGTACCCATCCTTGATCATTCATACGTCTCCTTAAGTATGTGTCGTGGCACAGATTATTAGTGCTAGCAACATAGCAGGTGAAACACGCAATTAGCAGCAAGAACCAGCAATAGCACTTCAAGAGAAATCAAGCATATTCACTACCTAAAATAGAACTCCATCTGCAGGCGAATATCCTCTTGGAGATTTTGCTGATCCTGGTGAACCCATAAAGGTTGCATTGGCTGCCGGACAAGATGCATGTTCTGGAACTGCTCCACTGGTGTGAGGTAGAAAGGATAGGCTTGCACATCACCTGTCCACACCACACTAACCACATTACAACAAAGAGATGGGAAGTTATTGCAAATAGTGGCAGGATGAATTTCAGGCTCACCAGGGTACACAAAGGGCGGAGCATATGGCACAAAAGGCTGTGGCACCATGAAATGGGCAGGGGGTGGTGGCGGTGGTGGTCGGTGAAAAGGCCCAGGCTGGTAGATGCCCGGCTGCTGCTGCTGGTGCCGAACCGGCGACAATCGAGGATAGTTCCTAGGGGTGAAACTGCCCCCTCTCTCATGGTCACGGCGATTCCGACCACCACGACCGCTAAAGCCATTGCTACTGCCACTACCATTTTGGGCATTATTGTTCCAGAGGTTTCCGCTGCCACCACTATTTCTATTGCTCCCATCACCACTGCCAGTGCCATTATGGTTGCTGCCACCACCACTACGACCATGACTATTCCAGTTGTTATTGCCAAGAGCCCTTCTATTGCTGTCATTGCCACTGCCACTGCCAGTAGCGCCGCCGCTATGGACACTATTGTTCAGGTTGCTGCTGCCACCACCATTGCTACTGTTGCTGTCACCATAGACGCTGTTGCAGCCACTGCCACTACCAATGCTTCCATTGTTCCAGTTGCCATCACCAGCACCACCGCTGTTCCCGTCACCACTGCTATTATTACCAACGCTGCGGCCACCACTGCTCCCACTGCCACCGCTGCCACCTCCGTTGTTTCCACCGCTGCCGCCACCATGCCGAACTGGGTTTGGTTGGTTTGTGCTGCCATTGTGGTGCGAGGAGGCCGCGGCGGTGTCATTGGGAGGAGGAGACGAAGAGGTAGGGTTTGAGCCAGTGGGGATCGGATTAGCAACTGGATGCGGCAGCGGCGATGAAACAATCAAATCCTCCTGATTGCATCAGTAGATTCATCAAACAGATAAAAACATTGGGTTATACTGGATAACAAAAAAGGGAGAGAATTTCTAGATGTATTCGCATCAAAATATATCGAGTTCGCGAGATTTAGTACCGATGCGGAGGGAGCGGACCCATCGGGGAGGGAGTCCGACGAGGCCGATTTGGGCCACGCGCGCCCCGACACCGCGAGCGCCGGCCACGACGCGTCGCCGCCCATGATGCCGCCGGAGGCCGCGGCGGCGGGGGGCGGCGCCGGCACGTTCCACGCCGTCTTTCTCGCAGCCGCATTGCCGGGATCGGCCCCCTCCATGTGGCCGGGCGGATCCCGGCGATTCACATGCGGCGGCGGAGGCGACGGCGGCGCCGCGCGGTCGGGCTCCGGCGCGGCGATCGCCGCCGGTTGCGTGGGTCCGGTGCCACCAGCGGCCGGAGACATGGGGAGGCAACGCGATGGGGCGCGGAGCGTGGACGCGGGTTGGGGCTTTTGGCTGCAATGAAATCGGAAATGGAGGAGACGAGGAGGCAGGAGATGAGAGAGGAGACGAGGAGGCAGGAGAGGAGAGAGGAGTGGGGAGAGGCAGAGCAGTGGCGGAGGGAGGCTATGTGAGGAAATTAGAGGAACTCGCGGGGTATTTCTGATAAATT
The DNA here is from genome assembly GCA_017311315.1 of Dendrocalamus latiflorus. Classification (NCBI taxonomy): domain Eukaryota; kingdom Viridiplantae; phylum Streptophyta; class Magnoliopsida; order Poales; family Poaceae; genus Dendrocalamus; species Dendrocalamus latiflorus. Next base: position 38,063,230 of record CM029657.1, read on the forward strand.
TACGCTAAAGAGTAAAGACGAGGAATTCTGTTGCGCCTTCCGTTGTTTGGTAGTGAACTCCATCCAGCAACGTGGCTTGTCTAAACTATAGGGGGGAAAGGTAAAATGTGAACTTTCAAGGAGCATGCTACCAAATTCAGAGGAAAAATTAGCTAAACGGAAAAGGACGGTTTTCGCTATTGGTTGTTGGGGTAGAAAGTGAAACTAAAGCCAGCACGACGGTAAAAAAAATTGCTTCATAATTTGTTGTTAATATGTTGACTCTTCTTTCCCCATTGGATGCTAGTGTGTAAAGAGGAGTAAATGTCTGGTCTAAGTGACTTATAAACTAAAGCATATAACTTATTTTGTATTGTAGTTGCTATTAACTTATTCTACATAGTTAAATATGAAAAATAGAAAAAAGTTATATTAGTATGGACAATAAAAAGAAATAAAAAAAGCTAAAAAGGATGAAAAACCATAAGCTAGAAATCTGAATCGGAAACCGTTCGGAGCGGGGCTAAAAGTCTGCACCATACGTGAAAAGAAAAGGTTTACTAGTGCTCCATTTTTGTTTTACGGCCAGTAAACCATCTGACGAACTGGTGTTTCCAAGACCATTCACGAAGGAAGCGCTAGCGAAAGTGCGAAACAGGTTGAATTGCCAGGCAACGGTCCAACACGTACCCTGAACTACTCTTACCATTTTTGCGTGCCTCTTATGCGTAGCGTTCGAGTGTAACGTTGCGAAGTTTCTGCTGATACATACGAACTTTGGATCTTTTACATCGACCTGTGTACGATTGATCCTACACGGCTACACATGATGACTAGTTTGCGTCTTGCATTCGTCAGTTTCAGTTTTCAAAAAGTGCACTTGTATGCTCTTTTCGACAGAGACTTATAATTTTTAGTTCAATACAAATGTCTATATGAATGAATCGAATGTCGATGTACTGATAAACCGCTTCGAAAATAATATCATGATAAATCGTTTTAAAACAACGACGAAGAAAAACCGGCTCATAAACTATACGCTGAAAAAGACATTCATACTCGATGCCTCCGAATATCGCCGTATTGTTTGACTACATTTTGTACGTAAGCAGTAGTAGCACGCGCAACCGGGTAATTAACGCCACACTACTAACAGAGTGGCACGGTTGGCTCTTGGCAGAGTAGATCATCAGACTGGCGTGTCGAGCTGGTCGACACACACGACTGTGCCTGTTGTTTGCAAGCGCGCGCCTGTGTCACTCACGCGTGAGGTTGGTCGGCGGCTCCGGCCGGGCCCCACCGGTCAGCGAGAGGCCGCGTGGCAGCTATCCAGCTAATTGGCACCATCAAGCAGGTCAAGCACTCGGTCAACCCAGGTGCTTTTCAGACTGCGCCTGTACAATGTCGTCTCGGCGATAGAAGCCAAGATCACCTGCAATAATACTAATTGAGTGGTGAGGCTGCAACGTACAAATTGTTGGCGAGACTCCTAATTGACCTGCCTACCTTGTTTAGGCATCGAGATTCGAGACAATCGCTCGTTGCACTGCCCAGCAAGCAGCAGGCAGGCAGCGAGCTCCCTGTTTATTCGTTCACGAGTTCATGTCTCCTGGCAGCACATGGCAAAACAAAAAAAGAGAAGCCGGATGTCGTCTCCTGTTGCATGCATGTCTCGATGATGGACTTGGACGTCCCTCGAGAATTAATAGAGAAAGAAAAGAAAAACCAAGAGTTATGCTGCCCCGTATATTTTTCAAGTACGTGGTCCATAATAATTACGATTTGTACAGTCAATGAGTCAAGCAAAAGCATGAAGGGTTGCCAGTTAAACCAGCTCACTATTCGTGGTACTAAGCCATGTACTGGTCCGTCTTTGCCAGGATTGGTTTGGATTTATTTCACGTTTGAACAAAGGATTGGTTTGAATCGATTCGGCACCATGCACAAAGGCAGAAACAGACCAACCGACCGAACAAACATTCACCACTTAGATCCTGTTTGGATCCCTCTATCTAAAGTTTAGATCTAAAGTCTCCAAACAGGTGGTCTAAAGTTAGATCTAAACTTTAGCTAACCCCTAAAAAACACTTTAGACCATTAGTCTATCAAAGTAAACTAAAGTGGTCTAAAGTTTTGGAATCTTAGCCACAAAGACGTGTTTACCCATGCATGTTGGTCTCTCACCTCCCATTTAATGGCTGACGCACGAAACGAGGAGAGGTAGTATGGTCTTTTTGAAACTTTAGTCTTATCCATTAGTACAGGATCCAAACAGGACCTTCGACTAAAGTTTAGTGGCTAAAGTTTAGCCAACTAAAGTTTAGTAGCCAACTAAAGTTTAGTCTAAAACTTTAGACAACTAAACTTTAGACCATGAGATCCAAACAGGGCCTTAGTATTCCACATAATACGTTATTCTTTCCTTTTAGACTACGGATAACGGTTTTTAGGTATAGTTAATAGTTTTTATCTGAATTTTTTAAAATAACAACAAACGATATATATAATTTTAAACTTAGAAATCGTTGGAAGTAACCGTCAGAAAGAACCGTCATATTTAAGCAGGGGATACACGCTCGGCCGGTACATGCATGCATCAAATTCGCTTTGACGCGCTGCATGCCGAAAGAAAGGTCTCCCGTGTGGAAGTCCGGTCAAAAGTTGTTCGATCCGATCCGGTTCCTGCTTGTCAAGTGGGGGCCAACGCTCTCTAAGGTGGTAAATGACGTGCCGGTGTGGGGCCCACCCGAGCCACCTCCTCCGGCTCTGCTCGCGTTTTCCCCACCTCTTCGCCGGCATGGATCGGCTGCGATCTAGTAAACATCAACGTCCTGCCTAATTTTTCTGGATTAGCCGGTTAATTCCGCCGTTGGATTTGCTTTGCTTCGGCACTCATGCGTCAAATCCTTCTCGGGTTCACTGATCAGGCGGTAAGACCACTAGCAGTGGCCAGTGGGAGAGTGCCGACGGACGACAAAACTATAAGAGCAGGTACAATAAGGCTTAGTCAGCAGGCTATAGCAAATATAATATCAACAAAATCTTACGTGCCAGAGAGAGAAAGGAAGAGAGAGAAGGAAGCTGGCTACTAAATTACAGTTAGCTATAGCACGTAAAAATATGCATTTCACTCTCTTACACGTGGGGTCAAATAGTTATTGTAATAGCTACCTTAGTGTATGAACTATTTTTTTAAAGGCTATAGATGAAGTGGACGAGTATTATAGTCACTAGTTGGCTATACTATTGTACTTGCTCTAAGGGTATTCACACGTATTCACAGACTACAGTAGTATGTCTTTTAAGATGGTTTTTAAAAGTTTTGTCTCACCTAAAAATACCACTAGAGATAACACTTTCAATAATTTATCTCTAAATTTAATTTTTCTAACTATAATATATTATTATCACCATATTTCTTCTCTCACTTCATTACTGTTTACGTTATATCATATTCGTTTTTATCATATCCTTCTTTCTCCATATAAAAATTTACTAATACGGTATAATTAAGAAATAGCTAAAATAATACTATTGGAGATGTTAGAAGTAGTGCTTTACTAGTACGCTTTAGCTGAGAACTTTTTCCGAATGAGCATGTGTAAATCAGACGACACGATAATTAACCGGGCACCGTCTCGACAACCATTAAAGATACGATCAGTTTATTTCCATTGCTCCTAGTCATTAGGTCAACGGATGCTCCACCATTGCCACTGGACATGCAAGCGAGGAAAGCCCACCTTCTTTCCTTCCTTCTTTCTTTTTTTTCTCTCGCCGACTGGAAAGTTCCCGCACATTTCAGTTTCAACTTCTAACTTCTAATTTTTAAATCACTATTTCTTTATTTCGTTTTTCTATCTTTTTAGCTTTTTAAGATTTCTTATCTTTTTTCCCTGTATTTTTTCTCATTGTCCATAATAGATTAACTTTTTTATTTTGAAATTTAATTATATCAAATAAAGTATTATCGGTTACAATAAAAAAATAAATCAATTATAATAAAAAAATCATAGGTCATGATAAAACTAAGCACCACTTTCACAGGGTCACGCATGTCCCGAAGAACTTTCTGCCAAGAATCGATGCGGTGGTCCATTCTACTAATTGTCAGAATACAAACGGTTGTACTGTACAGCCATTAGGTTCTCCTGTTCTGACCATGGACAGTGCCGACGAAGCAGTGTGCGTGTGCTCAGAGAGACACGTGTCTGCTGTTCAAGGTTCAAAATAGCCAAATGAGATCATCTGACGTAACTTCCTGTCACTGACACGTGGGGCCACGCGGCGAGGGGCCTACGCGCAGTGACCCAACGTCAGAGGGAAGTTACGTAAGAGGAGTTGATTCCCAAAATAGCTATCGTGCTATAGTTTTTTTTTCCTTAGACGATAAGCCACGAAAATTGATAAACAGCTAGCTATAGCACCCATGAAGCTGCGAAAATCGTGATTTAGGCGTTGTTCCAAACGATTTCGACTGTGAGAAGTTATTTGAAACGTATCAGCTTCTTGATTTTAGTTTTTTTAACCTTTTTAGTTTTTCTTTAATTCTTTTGTATTGTCTGTAACAATGTAACGATTTATTTTATTTTATTCTTGTTTTAAAATTTTAAATTAAATAATTCAGAAAAAGATATCAACTACTAATCTACTATAGTGCACTTTTAGCAAAAAAAAAAAAAGCCAACGGCCACATAAGCTGAGCAGCCATTTAAAACCTTGCCGCTGTTTAGAACCACTGCTGCTCTGATCAATCAGAGAACAAACGGTCGTGTGCAAACTACTACTCTGTATCGATATGATTTGACACGAGCTACTTGCAAAAGTAAAACAAGATTTGACAGTTTCAAAAAAAGAAGAAGAAGATTTGACACGAGCGTTGCTGAATTGTAGTCATGGGAGCTCAACGAAACAGCTGCAGTTCCTTTCGCCAGCACAACAGTCAGGCCTGCTTGGAACACGAGAACTTCATACTACTTTTTATGGAAGTTTGCACTGTTACTTACAGATTTCTTGTGAAATTCTGTCGTTCCAAACGTACCCCACACAGAAGAATACATATGCGTCAGAAAAAAACTACTACGTTTAGTACAGTAGAGACCATTTCAAAGCAGTTGCTATAGCTCGTTTTCGTTCCAAGTAGTAGTTCTACTGCACATTATTGCTTCAGCTACTCTCTTCACGCGCATAGCTTGATTATCATACGATTCAGAGGATTACATTGCTAATATATATTTGTCATCATCACAGTTCACAAACCAAAGTTCGTCTCTAATAGTTGTCCGAAGCGGTCCAACGCATCGCCGGGTTGCACACCTGCACTTGCACCTAACACGGCTTCAAGTTTTGTTATTCACTCACCAAACTTGCAAATTATGACGCGACATTGGTCATCATCACATTAGTGCACATCATATTCTGATTTGCCAGGTCAAGACTTGCGACTACAAGGATACGATTAACAATCGTCGCGTCCGTGTTAACTAAGACTTGTTGTGCCGTTGATCCAAGAAAGAGACAAGACATCGCGTCGGCCTGGGCGACACGGGCACGGCCTACTTCCTGGGCTGGGCCGATCGGCCCGATCCCGTTCTAGTTTGGGAGCTGCGACCTCCTGGAGCAACGGGTGGGTTAAGGCCTGTTTGGCAGAGCTCCAGATTCTCATTTTTCAGTTTCTGCTCCAGATTCTATAAGAATCCACTTCTCTGAGAATCTGGAGCTACCTCTGAAAAGCGTTTGGCTAGTGGGTTGGCTCCAGATTCATAAAAGAAGAGATTTGAGGGAAATAGACTATGTTACCCCTAGCAAATAATTGGGAGATTTTGCTATTTCTTTCCAAAGGTAAAGTAGGAAAATCATTTACACAGAATCATACAACAATACGTAGAGGTTTGAGTGATGACATACTCCATACAAAAGAAAGTTGCACAAGCTTTACAATAATGTTTACGGATGAGCATATGCAAATAAACCACTCGATTTCTCATATACTTAAGTATCTCTTTTTCTTAATAATGATAAGCATTAAATCCAGAAGTCAAGGCAATGAACATATTATTGTTGTATACTTTCATGATTTGAGTGCGACACAAAGGGATTTTGGAATTTTGCTGTGATGATCAGAAAATGACTGAAATGAAAAACCGCATGAATTTCATGAACTACTTTCAGACATTCAGAGCTTCGGAACTCAGAACACAGGCCACATGATGCTCATTATTATTATCAATCAGACTTATTACATGTGGCAAGGAAAGCCCTTGCTCTAACAAGAATCAACTCAAGAATGTACAGTCAAGGTTGAGATCTTAGGACAAGTACACAATGCAGTGGTTTTGACTTTATATAAATACAGCTCCAGCACAAATATCTCTGAAATTATGATCAGTTTAGCCAATTCCTCCCGGACGGTCATTCTTGTTCTGCGTCAGCCTTCTGTGATCGTTCTGGAAGTCGCCGAGTAGCCACGTCGAGTCGCCGACGTCGCCGCACAATCCGCCGAGGAATCGCCGTCGAGTCGCCTCCCTATTGCTAGTTCCCCTCCTCAACCGACGCAAATGTGTCATGTCTGAAGATAACAAGTCAAACGAAATTCATAGCTGGGGAAGATTAAGCCAAATACAAATACAACAAATTTAAATCACAATATGTAACATGTAATATTTAGATCTCTATAGCAGTTGCGCAGGAGATAACGATAAAATCAGTAAGCAATGCAAAACATCTATATGATCTTAACATGTATTATGCCATTTCTACTCATACATAAAGCATAGCAATTCTACTGTATTATGCACAAGAGTACACCTGCTAAAATCACTAACATAAGCTCAGACTTGCTATTGCTATTGATCCCAACATGCATAAATAATTTAGCTTACAACTGGTGCATGTAACTACCAAAAACACACTGGTGCATGTAACTAGAACCCCACTCAAAGAATAATGAACTACCTGCAGGTTTTTTTCCCGACATTCATATGCAGATTTGCCAAATATATGGAATGGAACTGAGAAGAACTCGTTATATATAAGCCCACAGTATATACAACATTCAGAGCAAATGTCCAGAGCAAATCATACACATTCACATTCAGAGCAAATGTTCAGAGCAAATAGTTCAGAGCAAAGAGCGGAAGGAGGCGGCGGTGGCTGTGCTGGGGACCGGAGGGGCGGAAGGAGGCGGCGTCGGAGGAGATCTGGAGGGCGGAAGGAGGGCGTCGGAGGAGATCTGGACCAAAGGGGTGAAAGGAGGGCGGCGGCGGGGCGAGAGGAGGGAGGCGGCGGGGCGCGAGAGGGGAAGGGAGGAGGCGGGAGGGAGGCGGCGGGGCGAGAGGAGGGAGGCGGCGGGGCGCGGGAGGGGAAGGGAGGAGGCGGGAGGGAGGCGGCGGGGCGCGAGAGGGGAAGGGAGGAGGCGGGAGGGAGGCAGCGGGGTGAGAGGAGGGAGGCGGCGGGGCGCGGGAGGGGAAGGCAGGAGGCGGCGGGGCGAGAGGAGGGAGGCGGCGGGGCGAGGGGATAGGGGCGGGGGGGGCGAAACGGGAGACGGGAGGGTTTCGGTTTTTATATGGGTGGCATTTGCGGGTAAATTATATGAACTTCAATGGGTAGGTTGGATTTAGGTTGGATAGCTCCCCACGAGAATCCACTTCAACCCAGCTTCTCCTGGTTAGTTCATTTTGGATCCTGCTCCACACAAGAAGCAGAATCAATTAATTTTGAGAAACAGGTTGTTTGGCACAGCTCCACAAGATTCAACAGAGAAGCTGGGAGCAGGAGCTGTACCAAACATGCCCTTAATTTGGGCTTTGGATTTTGTTTTATTATTTTTTGTTATAGTAATTAGTTTTTAAATGATGTATCTTTTTAAGACAGGTTTATACGTAGATTATAGTAGATATTGTATCGAGTTCAACTATACTAGTTAAAATTGTATGCGACTATTTTTCTTTACATATTGTCTTTTACGAACAGATAGAATTCAAAAGGATAAGCCAAAAAAATAATGACATAGCTCAAAAGAATTCACTTGTTGTCGGCACAATAGAAAGGCTGTGCTCATCGATGGTTACTTTGATTTATGGATATTAAAATCAACAATTAATTTTTTATTATTTAATCCTTTACATAAATGACTCGTAGATCCATCACCCGTATTTATCAACATGTATGCATCCTCGAGCAAAAGAAATGAATGAATGAATTGGGCGGTGCCGTACAACTGGAGTCAATGAGTATGCTTACGGGAAGATTAACGCGAGTGACAGCCCGTGACCGGGCTAATCATGGACGAGAGCTGTCAGGCCAGGCGCGCATGCACTGGCTCTAGGTAGAGGTGCAAACGGATCGACTTAAAATTGAATCTGATTGATACCGAGAATTCGGTAAGCCGGATAAATATCTGATCAGATTTGGTATAGTACCTGGATAATTGTAGATGAATTCAGTAGCGAATTCGATATCATAGATATCCAATTGAATAACTCAGTATTCAGTAAATCTGGTAAATATCTAGAAAGATATCCGCAAGGGCCAAAGAGTAGTGGAGCGCAGGCAGCACACAAGTATAGTGCACAACACCCAGCCCACTGGCCTAGGTTGACGCTTCATGCCTTGTCTCCTTGACGTCTTCAAACTTGCCCTAAGCTCCTAACCAGACTAGACCTAATCACTGTCACCGCATGAGCTCGCAAGTCGCAACCTCGTCCTCGCGTCTACACGCTACCTAGGGTTCCGCCACCACAGTCTAGTCTCCAGAGCAAGCCGTCGCTGCCAGGAGCCTTCGGTTCCGCCACCACCGCCAGGAGCTATGGGTTTCACCGTATCCGTCGGGAGCCGCCACATCCGCCCTCAGCCACCTGGATCCACCACGTCCGCCCCAGCCACTTGCTGGTTTGCTCCCTCGTTGCAATTAGTGGTAATAGTTGGTTCGATCCAAGGCTTCGAGCCATTTCTAACTACTTCAACACCAAGATCTAACAGTGCAGCTTTTAGTAAGGTAAAGCTATGTTTCCTTGTTCCACAAAGTATGAAGAGCTGCAAACTAATTTTAGACTATTGGAAATAGATTTCCTCATGAACTTTTGTTATGAAGAGCTACAAACTAATTTTGGGGTTTCACCTTCGATTGAACTATTGAAAATAGATTTCCTCATGAACTTTTGTTGATAAGTCATATTCTACCTGGTTCGGAAGAAGAGTTTATTTTAACTGCATCAACATGGAATAATTTTCACTATTGCAACTGCTCAAATATTTACCTTATCAATGATTACATTTGCAGGGGAAATGGAAATTACTCAGCTAGAAGCTATTTGCGTAAAACCAATTCCTAACTTGTTTCCAGGTTGCGTTTCGGACTACTTGAGATGAAAGAGGAGCTTTCTGTTTAGCTGCGCCAGTTGGCATCTATAGCAAACCGGTGCAGATTTCTAGTTAACTATTATGTGTTGCGCATTGTTTATAGGAAGGTGTTTATATCTGTTACACTGAACCATAAGCTTTCTGGTGCTATAAGAGGCTTTTTCACTTGGGATCATGAATTTTCCATTGATGTCCTGCCCTAGCTAGCGAATCCTCCTATTGCCCCTCCCATTTATGATGAACTGTGATTCCCTTTGGTCCATGCTTTATATATGTAGATTCATGAGCAATTGATCATTAGCGTCAGTAATGTACACTAACCTTTAAGGATTCTGATTTCTTAGTGCATTTTTCAAGTGATATTTGCCAAAAGAAGCTACAATCATTTACTGTCCGTCAGCTTTCAATTTTTCCTTGATTAAACTATAGAAGAGGTATATATTAGTTTATGGACAAGTTGATGTGGAATGTTGAGTGAGAATGAAGCTTCCTTGTCGGTATTGCTTCGTGTAATATGAATATTCTGGACATGTTGATCAGAAGTTTAGAACAGCTCTGATTGATGCTGCGAGAGTGCGAGGTACACTCTAATCTTCATTTTTGTATATCCGTGCTATCCGCCTATGTCATCCATTTTCGATCCGAAATCGTTATGTATCTGTCCTGATGGTGCCGTATTTGAAACTCCGAATACTCTGAGTTCGTATTCGTATCCGGTCTTATCGTATCTAACTCCGAATCCGTACCGATTGCACCCCTAGCCTCTAGGCCTTAAACCAAACACCACTTCACCAACGTCCAAAAGAGATCATGTGGGTCTATGTGTGTGTACACGTACATACATACAAAGGCCATATGCCATTGGCTCCATGCTGTTAATCAGCTCATATAGCTACAGTTACTTTATTCTCGAATAACTTGTGCGCTACAGATATCGTGCTCGCTCATTTCTGATCCAGCAAACAGAACCGAGTCCCGTCACAGAGTCTAGTTTTGGAAGAAACTTACAAACTCCAACCAAGCATTACATTCTATGGAATCCCCCTCCCCTCTCCAAATTAGAAATAACTACCCGTAGAACCTTACAAGGAATTACAAAGATGTTGCCTCTCAGCTTTATCGTACCAACTGTGATCTCCACCTTAATCTGCTTTTTTTGCTAAAACATGTCATTTCGGTTCATTCACACACTTCCGAAAAGATACCCCGTTGCATGCTAAGTTTGCTCGAGAGTTACAGGCATGCACATCCAAAACTTGAATACGCATGATGTATTATGGATCATGCTCCTTATTAGTTATTCTTCATAAACATTACCTAATTACATAACACCAAAACGTCGCTTTATCATGGATGGGTTCTGAATCATGTAATTTTCACGTCAACATAGTCAAGTTGGCAGCAAAATTTCGTCTTTTTTTCGTAGTAAAGGGGGCAAAATTTAAGGAAAGCAGTGTACTGGAAGAAAAGAACCACCACCTACAAATATCTAGCCTCTCACCCTCTGCAAGCACTTCACTTCCCTATTTAAACCTAGCTCAACGCCTTCCACTCTTCGCGTCAAGAAACCTAGTTGTAGCCTTATTGGCACTAAACCAAAATTCTCTAGCTAGGAGAATCAATCAAACCATGTCCAAGGAGGAGGTGGCCGCCGACACGGCGGAGGCGGCGTCCGCGAAGGCGCCGTACTGGGACCCGCTGCTGGACACGAGCGAGCTGGGCAAGTTGTCCCTGTACCGCGCTCTCATCGTCGAGTTAGCCACCCTCATCTTCCTCTGCGTGAGCATCGCCACCGTCATCGGGACCAAGAACCAGTCCTCCACCATCGACAAGTGCACCGGCGTCGGCTACCTCGCGTCGCCTGGTCCTTCGGCGCCACCATCTTCGTCCTCGTCTACTGCACCGGCGGCGTCTCAGGCACTTGCTTGCTCAGTCACATATATTAATTGTACGCTGATGTATGAACGTTTGTAACGATGAGCTTGTTGCACTCATGTATGGGGTGCAGGTGGGCACATCAACCCCGCGGTGACGTTCGGGTTGTTCGTGGGGAGGAAGCTGTCGCTGGTGCGCACCGTGCTGTACGTCGTGTCGCACTGCCTCGGCGCCATCTGCGGCGTGGGCATTGTGAAGGGGATCATGAAGCACCCGTACGACTCCCTCGGCGGCGGCGCCAACTCGGCCGGGGGAGCCCTCGGCACGGAGATCGTCGGCGCGTTCATCCTCGTTTACACCGTCTTCTCCGCCACCGACCCCAAGGGCACCGCGCGCGGCTCCTTCATCCCCGTGTATGTCGTTCTTTGTCATGAATATACATGAGTAACATGACGGCCTAATTAATTTTGGTTACATGCATGTTTAATTCGTGTTTCACTGTGCATGTAGATACAGGTGTTGGTGCCGCTGCCGATTGGGTTCGCTGTGTTCGTGGTGCACGTAGCGACCATACCGATCACCGGCACGGGCATCAGCCCGGCAAGGAGCCTGGCCGCCGCCGCCTGTACAACCAGCACAAAGCAGTGGCAGACCTAGAATTTTACTAAAAGGTATGCCGCACCAAAATTTTCATATGCAATTCGGTAAAACCATTTGTCAATTCGGTAAAAAAAAATAAAAAAATTTGCACTGTAATTCGGTATACAGGCACTAAATAATATGATAAATTTTAAATTCAAGGATAAGGAGGGCTCGGGGGCTCGATTGCTCGTGGGGAAGGATGAGGATCATGCCCACAAACAGCTTTGGCTGCTGCGCATTTGCCCTGCAGACAATGAGAATGATGAGAACGGGAGATTTACTGTTAGGCAATTTTATCCATACAATGGGAGTACTGTTAAAATAGCATTTCGTGTGAAACGACTTCAGCATATCAAGCCACAAACTAAGTAGAAAGGATACATCTTTTTATCTAGACGATCTTTTAACTTAAAGCCCAAAATCCCATGCATTCCTCTAAAGCAGGAATTCTCCACTGTATAACTAGTTCCAAGTTTGGAAGTTCATTTCATACACCACAGGATGTGTAAAAACTCTCTTTAGGCGATCAACTCGTACATGGAAAACAAACTAGTCTTGTGTTCAAATATGACGGAAAAGAACTTAGAATGGTGGCAAAAACTGACGAACACAACATGCACAGTCTCAGAAATGAAACAACATACAGATAGGATATCCTACTAGCTAGGAAACTACAAAAACCAAGACAAACATAAAGCATAACGTTGAAGATATAGCGTAAATCAACAAAGACATCCCTTTCTCTGCTAAACAATGTTTGTCAGTTAAACAAGATAACAATAAATATGTCGAGTACATACACCATTTATTTAAAATAACACAATAAAGATACAGGAACTGAAAATAACGCTTGGGAAGAAGTAGCCTCATTGTTATTTTTTAATATAAATTAGGGTTACTTCCTAAGATAATTGATACACGGGAAAATTGCTCTCATGCCACAAAGTTTAGTGCCATACTCTCATTTGCCACATAGTTAAATGACTTTGTTATTATGCCACAAATTTGAGTGTTTTGCCCTTTGTTTTGCCATTTTCTCCATTTAATAATTTCATTTTGACCCTTTTGCCCCCGCCGGCGTTATTGAGCCGGCCGCTGGCTTGTCCCGGCCGTGAGGAGGGCGGAGCCAACCGGCGGCGGAGGGCGCATGGAGGCGCGGCAGCGTCGGCCAAACGGGTCACACGACCCAGCGCGCGCCTCGGGGCGGGAGGAGACGGCCGGATTAGGCCTGGCGGCGCCCGGCAATGAGCACGGCGACGGCCGAGACAGGGGAAAAGGGGCGCCGGCGGCTCAGGCCACGGGGACCCGATTGCTCGTCGAGAGAGCAACCTCGGGGGGTCTTGAGCCTACCTTGGGCCCGGGCGGCGGCTGGAGTGGAGCCGGGTGAGCTGGCGGCGGGGAAGGGCTCGGCGGCGAGGAAGAAGGTGGCGGCGGTTCGCTGGGGAGGGAGGCGGGGTCCGGCGATGTGGGGGTGGTGATTGCGGGGTCCGGGCAATGCTCCATGCGCGGGGAATCGGCCCAAGATGCAGCGCTTCCCGGAGAAGACCCGGCGCCGGTGTTGGGGAAGAAACAGCCTCGCCGGCGGCCGGCTCAATAACTCTGCTGTCGAGGAGGTCGGCGGCGAGGCGATGTTGGCTCCATAGAGGGCGGAGCCAACCGGCGGCGGAGGAGGCGGAGAGGGCGGAGGAGGCGGCGAGGCGAGCCAACGGGAGAGGACGGGGGACTGCAGCTGGGAGGAGGCGGAGAGGGCGGCGAGGAGGCAGGCCTAGGGTGGGGCCGGGGGCAAAAGGGTCAAAATGGCAAAACAAAGGGCAAAACACTCAAATTTGTGGCATAATAACAAAGTCATTTAACTATGTGGCAAATGAGAGGATGGCACTAAACTTTGTGGCATGAGAGCAATTTTCTTTTGATACAATTGCCATGTCATGTATCAGGAACTGTTATCATAGTAAGAAATTGCTCACATAGGTTCACCTTCAGGTTTTCAGGGGGGAGATCCCAAGTGGTGTTCAGATCAGATCAAAAAATTTCCAGTCTGCTAAACGGATCAAATCTAGGTCGGAATGGAGCAAATAGCTCGCGAATTACGGTAGATCAGAGCAACTGCGAGCACCAGGGCTTCACGAATCGAACGAGCAGCGTCCTAGCAGTATGGATCGGAGAAGGAGCAGGCCCAAGCTCCAATCTTTCCCCCACGTAAGCGACCACGAGACCTCCTCCGCGAGAAGAAAAGCCCGCCCTTAAATTTCAAGAGGAAAAAACGGGACAGGGACGTACATGAGAAGACGAGCGCGGCGGCGGCGCCGAGGAAGCCGAAGAAGGGGGCCGTCTCTAGAGGGGTCGGCGGCGGAGAACATGCCGAACGGCGCGTGCAGGCCGGCGTGCCCCCCGGGCTTCTGCTCGACGGTGTCGCGGATGAAGGCCTCCAGCTCCAGCTCCGACGCGCACTTCTTCATGTCGCCCCCGGCCGCTCCTTGATCTCTCTCTCTCCCTCCTTGCTGTGCCTCCCTCGATCGATCCGGCGCTGCGCTGCGGGCGCGTTCTGCGGCAAGCTGCGGAGAGTCTGGTGCTAAGTTCCGTTGGCCCCAGGGTATGCCGTGGCCCACCCGGCATACCCTGTGGGTCCGCCCCTGGCACAAAGCTTGGAAAGAGCACGCAAGAATATCCATGATTAATTAAACGTACATGACGCAGTCACTGTTCCATTCGAAATCATCAGTCCTGGGATTAACTCTGTGTTATTCCACTGGGTGAATGCATCTTAGGGCCTGTTTGGCAGAGCTCCATCACTGAAAAATGAATCTGGAGCAGCAAATCCATCAAAAACAGCTCCACCGTGAATCTGGGATCCCACCATGGAGCTGAACAAAACTGTTTGGCTTGCACAGCAGCTCCAGATCCACGAAACTGAGTTTTTGGTGGGAATGGCATGTTTTGCCCATGGGTTTTATGGTGGTATGGGATGGGGTGTGTAACCAGTGGCAAAAGGTGGGTAATTACCACCCAACTCACGAGTAGATACGAAATAAGGTTTAGTGGAGCACCCCTTGAGGTGCTCCATGGATTTCATGAATCTGGAGCTAGATTCAGTATTTTGGTGGATCCAGATTTCATGGAGCTGGAGCGTTTGGGTAAAAATTCGTGAAGTGGAGCTATTTTTGGTGAATCTGGAGTTGGAGGAGCTCTACCAAACAGGCCCTTAATTTGCAGTGGATCTTCTCGGTCGGGCCACTCATCGGCGCAGCCGCGGCGGCGTTCTACCGCCGGGAAGTCCGCCAAGGCGCTCGGCTGGTTCAGGAGCACCAGCGCGACGGCGTGATGAGATAGCTGCTGGGTGCATGCACGCATATGCATGTGTGATCGAAGCCGTTGGTGATTGGTCTTGGGTGGTGATCGGTTCGGCTGAAAAGCTCGTGGCTTATGGCTGAAACACTGTAGCTGGCTGAAAAAAGCACTATAGCTGACAGAGGCTTATTTAGCATAATTAAATTTAAAAAAATTAAAAATAAAAAAAAATATTAGCCCATTACGTATAATACAAACAAATACGGGAAAAAAAGAACCGGCAAAAAAACTCAACAAAAAGTCAAAAGTTCAGAAAAAGACGAAACTTATGAATAGTGAAAAATAAGCCAGAAGCCGAAGCCGAGTTGATCAGGGCTTGATTTCGTATTTGATAAGTAAATGAATGTGAATTAAAAGTCGAATTGTTCCCAGTTTTGCTTAGGAAATGAATTATATATACTAGGTAACAACCTCCCTCCCAGTGCTAACATGTGAACTTCAGTGCGAGGCTGCGAGTTGCTTATCAATGCGAGGAGGGATCATTGGTCGTTTTATCTTGAAATCTGGCAGCATTTCTCAAGTTAATTAATAATTACCACGTTTATTAAACGGCTTAACAGTTTCACATGTTAACACCGCGAAGGCGGCATGACTAACGACTGTAATCCAAATTCGCACCCCGTTACCTCCCATGGGCAGAGTTCATGTCCGTGTTCATGCGCTCTGCTACAGTTAATCGCGGTTTCAACTTTATACTACTGTTGGCTCACACTAGATTTTTACGCATGTGTGGCTAGAATTGGATTGGAATCCTTAGCTCCCATCCCATGTCGAGTATTCCAAAGCGATTTACTGAAAGATAAAAGCAATACCATCTTTTAATTCTCTTTGGATTGCCTGTGACTGAAATGTCCTAGCTACAGGAAATAGACTTCCTTTGACGAACAGTAACTGATGCGCGCCTTCCCTTCATTAGTGAACTTGAGTAGTCAGAAAATCTGGATTGAGCTAGCTGATGGCAACGGCCCTTACGTGTCAACATTGAAGCAACGAACGAAATCGTACGTGCAAGTCGAATACAAAGTCAACGCTCTGATCCATCCATACGGATACGGCCCGTACGTGTCAACATTGAAGCAACGAACGAAATCATACGTGCAAGTCGAATACAAAGTCAACGCTCTGATCCATCGACAGATAGATCCACGCCATGGCTAGCTCTTCCCAATCAATGCAAGGAATGGTCAAGGTCAACCATCATAAACATTTTTGACAAATCACATCGCGCATCCTCCTCACAATATCACAAGGACAAACTAAAATCCTAGGCTAATCCACAGGCCGATGCCACCGAGGCAGGAAATCCTCACCACGTCCGGCCACGCCAACCGTCGTGACGACGCGCCGGAGCTCGTGGGCGGCGGCGGCGGCATCCGCAAGGCCGGCGGGGGAGGCGGAGGCGGCGGCGGCGGAGGCGGCGCCCCCACGGTGACGGAGAACTTCATGCCGCCGAGGCAGTGGCCGCTGACGTTGCAGATGAAGTAGTAGTCCCCCGGCACGGTGAGGTTGACGAGGTCGTGCCCCGACGCCCACACGCGCATGGTCTGGTTCGCCGGGTCGCACGTCCGGAACGCGTCCTGGGTCACCCGGTACACGTCGTGCTGCCGCTGCACGTAGTTGAACACTGCACACGCGCATCGCGGCATCAAGCAAGCTTACTTGTACGTGTGGTCTCTAACTACATGTTGTTCCAGTGATCTCGTACTGGCTTAGCTGATATTAATCGCGCGTATGTCTCGTACCTAGCGTGTCGCCGGCGGTGAAGTTGTACTTCTGCGACCAGGCGAGGTAGCTCGGGCCGATGGTCCACCCCTCGGAGTCGCCGACCGTGTACTCCGTCGCCTCGGCGTGGCGTGAAGTCGCCGCCGCCGCCAAGAGAAGCAGCAGGATGGTGGCTGCTACGGTGGGCGAAGCCGCCTTGGCTCCCATGATCGGTTGGGAGACGAAGCCAAGGGGGATGACTTTGGACTTAATTTGGATTCGATTCTACAGAAGTTAGGTGGCGTTCTTGCATTTGGGAACCTAAATATATGCGTCCTGGGTTTGTTGCAGGGTTGGCCTGGTCGTTAGCGCCCACTTCCTAACATATTTTACATACATGCATCGTGTATATTCGGAGCTCTGTTTCGTCATTGTCCTGGTATGTATGTGCTACCTGGTCAAAGTCTACCGATTGCTGCAGCGGAGGCTGCCTCTCTTTCACCTGCCCATGTTACGTAATTATACATGAGCATTTCGTAGCAGCTTGAAATTAAGCCTTGTGGCATCTGACAGGGCAGCTTAATGAGCTAGCGCTGCTATGTGTTACGTAATTAACAGAAGCTGCTCGATTTGCACTGGGCCTGCAAATCTGCAACTGTAAGGCTTCCGGGCTTCCGGCTGAGGCCCAGATAGATGGACGCCTGCAGGGTTGCCCGGACGGTATGGACCTCATACGCACGGTTGCTCCTCGCACGCTTTTGGGTCTGCCTGCAAAACCGCGGCTTGACGCCTTTACGTAAAGACCTTGACGCTTGTGTTAAGCGAACGAACACGCCTGTTATACGTCGGCAGCTTATAATTCTCTGTGAGAACCCAAAAAAAAATGTCTTTGATTTATCAGGCAATGGTTTGGCATGGAACCTCGCATCTACGAGCTTTGTTGGAATATTGGAATCCCTTATGGCTGGCTACTCATTTTGCTGCCTGTAACTCAATCTTATCCTCACGACTTCATTGCTGCACGATTACACACCGTGCGAGACACAAGCTTGCTGCGTACCTACCTGCATGCGTGCCTATCCTGAAACAGAACGAATCCCCAGATATTTGTACGACAGCAATACACGCGCGGACACGCTTGGCGATGCACGCTCGATCGACGCCCCACTCGGCTCTGGACTTTTGTCCGTGGGACCCCCATCCGCCTCGCAGCAGCGCACGTCTGTCGCAAGCCAGGCGCCAGCCCAGGCCACCGCCTCGTCCCGTCCCGAGTGAGAGTGACACCACCAGCTCACCGCAGCCTCGCCGCGACGCGTCCGCCTCCCGTTGGCCGCGGGGTCCCAGCCCACCCAACGTTCGAGTGACTCGCGGCCCCACGCGCCAGTGCCACGACCCCAGGCCCAAACGGTCTCTTTTTGCCTGCTCCCGTGCGGCACCGCATCCTCGAGCTCGAGACCGGCCGCCCATGCCCTTCTCCTCGCTCGACTTCGTGGGATGTTTGAAAATATGAAAACTTTTCAATACATTTTGTTGACATTTGGATTTCTTAAAATTTATTTGGGGTTTTCCAAAATATGTGTTATGCAAAATAAAATAAGGAGAAATACACAATTAAATATAAATAATAATATTAATGATGATAAAAAGGAAACACAAATAAAAGAACAACCAAATTTAAATCTAGGATAAATTCCTTGAGAAATTGAAAGCAACAAGAAGAATGAAATCTAGATTTGAATTCAAACTTAAATTCAAAACTGAAAATCGAAATTCAAATAAAAGGAAATAAAATAAAAAATCAGAAAAATTGTCTTGGGCTGGCCAATCCTTTTTCTCCACCTCCCTTCTCCTTCTCCCAGCCCAGCGTCATTGGCCAAACAGTCCATCGACCCACGGTCTCTCTCTTCCTCTGCTTCAAGCCAAGCCGGCTTGGTTGCGCCGCTCTGCTCATGACAGGCTTAGCACCCACGCCAGCCTGGCTCGCCCATGACTGAGCCCACGCTGAGCCGTGCCCACTAGCGCCCAAGCCACGCACGCTCGCGCCAATGCCACGTGCGCTGCACTGTGCGCTCACGCCCCGATATGTGTTGCTCCGTGGCATGCCACGCCAAGCCATCTCCACTTGCGACCACAAGCGCCGCGTGAGCCAGCCTTTGCTGATCATGTCAGCTGCGTCAACACGTGTCGCAACTACTCCCATCACCTCACCACATCACGTTGCAGCCACCAACTGCTCCTGTCCCATCGACGTCATCACCGCGCATCACCTAGGCCCTGCCATGTACACTTGTGCTCGCGTCAAGTCGCCAACTTATCGTTCCGCATCGCCGCACGAGCCATGTGCGCCCATGCCATGCATTGTTGCCTGGTCGCCACGCACAGCGCCACCATCACCATCCTAGCTATATAAGCTACAACCGTAAGCCCTCGAGCTTGTCTCGATCTCCTCCATCCCCCTGCTTCCTCCCTTCTCTTATTCTCCTCCCCGAGCAAAAATCGAGCTCGTGCCCATGTGCTCCATGCCGACCGCTGCATCCCCTTGCCGTTCCAGCCAACCCAGCGGGCCCCTTCCCGATCTGACCACGTCACAGTGTGTTCCACACCTCCAATTGCATTTCCCACAATCAATCACACGACTTCTTCA
Source organism: Dendrocalamus latiflorus (assembly GCA_017311315.1). Classification (NCBI taxonomy): domain Eukaryota; kingdom Viridiplantae; phylum Streptophyta; class Magnoliopsida; order Poales; family Poaceae; genus Dendrocalamus; species Dendrocalamus latiflorus. The sequence goes on from CM029657.1 coordinate 38,082,779, forward strand.
CCAGAGCTCACTACATCGTCTTCTTCCTTGTGTCCACGAAAAACCACTACCGCCACTGCCAATTTGCTCCGATAAGCCTCTCTTCGATTCCCTTGCACTTGAGCATCTCCTCAACCCCCTCTAGCTTTCCCACTCCTCAATTTGATCACCCTCTCACCCTAGCCCACCACCACCACAAGCCTCACCATGCTGCCCCCGGCTCACATCATCTGCCTGCCTCGGCTCCTCTTCGCCCTCGCTGACCATCCCAGTAAGTTCACCTTGTCTCCCTTATGCTCGTGCATCCCCACTTTTCTTCCCTCTCCCTCTCCGACGTCGTTGCCCCTTCTTCCTCCCTATGCCTGGCCGCTAAGCGTCGCCGCCGACTCACCTCGGTGCCGCCTAAGCCCCGATGCCACCTCCCTTGGCTCCCTTACTCCCCCTTGGTTCCATTTTCATTATTAATGTCACCTTGCTGTGGTCGCCTGACCATGTGCCATGCCTCCTCTGTTTCAACCTCTATTGCAGCCAAAATGCTCCCTCTCTGCTCCGCTTTCCCTCACTGTGTATATATATAATATGGGGGCCCACGCATTGTTCATGGCCCCACCTGTCATTGTCTGCTTCTATTTTCATTTAGAAAATAATCCAGAGAAATCAAAATAATTAAGAAAAAAAATTCAAACTCAAATATAATATAATTTAGTTGTAAATATAAATAAAAATAAGTACAAGAATAATTGTGGAATTAGAATAAGGAATTAGGTAAATTCAAAATATTTAAATATTAAATCTTGATTAGTTGCATTTCAACAAGGATTAGTGAATCAATTAATGGCTAAAAATAATTAGGGTAGGATTAAGCCATGTAAAAAATATTATTATTATTATTATTATTATTATTATTATTATTATTATTATTATTATTATTATTATTATTATTATATCTCAAAAGTCATGAGGGCTCTTTTGCAAATAATGATTAAATAATTAAGGTAATTGATTTAAATAGCATGCCACTAAAGTTCAACTGGAAATATAGGAATTTAATTAAAGATTACCTTGAAATATAATTATATGTTCTTTAGGGATAATTAGAATTTAATTTAAAGTATCCACTTTAATTAAAGATTTTCCTGGAAAATTGTTTGATAGAAATGGAGGTCAATTATGTCGTCATCAATATTGTTTTAGAAACTTATATGTCAATTGAAGACATTGTATAACTTTGCATAAATGATATAAAAGTTACTAATATACCTTTAGCACCTAACTTTTAAATGTGAATTTAATATAATTGTGTATATGGAGCTCTATGTCATGAATGATGCCCTTGAAATATATATTCAAGTAATGTGTATAACAAGCTAGGTCACACATAATTAGATTTTAACTAAAGTTAATTTGTGCTAGATGATAATTAAGGATAATTAGAGTATCAACAACATTTAATTTAAAGCACAACTTTGAAAAGGTAGTCATGTTAAAATGCAACTCCATTAAGAGTTTACATCTTATCTAGAAGCACGTGAACCCTACGATTAATTAATTATCAACCACTTAGGTGTGTCTCCAGTTAAGAATATTAAAGGAATCGATTAAATAACTAATACCATATTTTAATTAACTATTTAATTGTCTCTTTGCTCTCTCTAACCAATCATTTACAGGTTGTCGCTCTGCTCTCTCTAATCATCTTTCTGAAGGGTCGGGAGTTTGCACAACATGACTGGTTAGATTGGCTTTTTCTCATGGTAGGAACAACGTGGTCGGATCCACGTCTCGACCAGTGCTTCAACGACTAGTGTTTCGACTAGTGCTCTCTACTCGATCAGTTTTGTCGAGGGTTAGACCAGCCTTGCAGATGCAGTCAGACCGATCTCAAGTGATCAGACCAGCAGGTTCTCGTGGTCAGACCAGAGTGGTCGAATGAGATTTTCAACCAACCGTTTCTCGTGGTCAGACCAGCTTCTCGAGAGATTTTTGACCACCATTCTCTGCTCAATTAGACCAGTCGGGAGATAGACCAAGTTTGCGTAAGGGGTTAGATCATTTTCGAATAGGATTTACCGCTCATTTAGACCAGTCGGGAGTCAAACCAGCTTTACACAGTCAGTAAGATCATCCTCGACCAGCGATGTCCATGCGATCTGACTGATCGGTGGTCAGACCAACTCTGCTAAGGAGGTCAGACCACCCTATGGTCAAACCAGCTTTTCAACAACTGTCTGATCGAAAATTGATAGAGGCTCACTTAAATCTTTAGCATTACCTACTGTTGCTATTGTTCATTGAGTAGCTCAGTACTGGATTCTTAAATCTTATCTCACTAACCTCAGTATTGTGAGACCGACGCTTTCTATGATGTAAGACCAGATAACGCGGGATGAAGAACATGCGCTTGAGTGAGTTCCAGTCTTTTACATCATTACTTGACTGGAATACTTGTTGGTTCTTCACTCCCTTTGATGGCATCTAAAAGTTTCATCTTCTGGTTAAACCGTGTGAAAAAGGTGATGTTATCCTACAGGTGGTTCTTTGAGATCCTTTTTTAGATTGCTTGTTTTCACTATTAACTGCTTGTTTATTACCTTTGTGCTCGGCTGAGAAGTGAGTTGGGTGTATTGTTGTCTTTAGGATTATTCTGAGGGGGGTTTGGTGTTTAAAATTTTGAAAACTTTATTTATTATACTTGTCAAATAATATAGCAAGACCCAGTCTTTGAAATCAAATAAGAGTATAACTCTCTTTATTATATTTACTCATATGCTGTGTAGCCTTGATTATGACTAGTTATAATCAATTTGCTACATTTGAACTAGAGCATGACATGGTGTAATACTTTAACTAGATCGATTATAAATGGTACTTTGCGATGTTTATCTAAAATGATTAGCTTGATTGTGAGTCTTATTTTAAATCTTAGCTATGAGGCTTGTATATTTCACATTGCAATCTTTTATTCTCTCAAGTTGGCGTGTTATAAAAAATAAGAAAGAGAAGGTTGAAAAAATGTATGCTTCAAACATGCCATGGTTAAACAAAAGAAAAAGCACAAAAAGTGCATAAATAAAAAGAAGTATGCTTCAAGCATGCCACTATTTAAAAGAAATTTGATACAAACATGTCATCATGAAAAGAAGTATGCTACAAATATACCACATGCTTAAGATTTGAGTGTAGAGTAATAGGTTATTTTATGAGACTACTAACTTGTCTAGACTTAAAGTTTGCTTTACTTTTAGGCTCTGACTCTTCAGTGTGTTATCTCATTATGCTCTTTATAATTGGTTGGTCATTGTTGAGATGTCTGTTATTGATATAAATCGCTTAATCATGCTAAAGACCTGTTTTGACAGTGCTATGTGCTATATGGCTTTATATGATCTAGGTAGCTCTGCTAAAAAAGATGGATTGGTTAAATTATTAAATCAATTTAAAGTGACTTGTATAATCTACAAAGTTTCCTGTTTTTACTCTCATGGCTCCTTCTTATAATTATCCTTTCTCTGAATTTTCTGATGATTATATTGCCAAAGGGGGAGAAAAATGGAAGAATTTGAGAATTTTGCTAAAAATTGACTTATCTTGCGTTGTGGGGGAGTTTGTCCAAGCTTCCGAGTGTTTTTCAAGTGCTTTCAATTTTGTCTGAGCTTTAGTGCTTTCGAGTTTGTCCGAACTTTCTTCGAGTCACCTCTGTAGCTATGAAACTTTCTTTTCACAAATTTTGTTTTTCTTTTCGAGTTCAACTCATTTGAGAAGGAAGTGTTGTCAACGTATTCATCACTGGGGAGATTGTTAGACCATGTGGATGGTTGTGAGTTTAGTGCTCAGGAATAATTGACATTTGGATTGCTTTTGAATTTGCATTTGTGAAAGTCTTGGTTGATCGCAGTTGAATGTTTTGGATCCAAGTGGTTTTGATTTGCTCTGAGTGTTTTTGCTGGCTCCGAGTGGTTTCAATCGGATCCATGTAGGATCGGACGACGTTTGAGTAGCATTGTAGTATTGGACGATGTTCGAGTAGCTTTGAAGTATCGGATAGTATTTAAGTAGCTTTAGAGTATCAGAGGGCATTGAGTAGCTTTGGAGTATCGTACGATAGTCGGATCGGCCTTGTGATGGATGGTCCGATCGGCAGGTCCGAACGGCATATTTCGACCATGGCTAGCGTTTACCACGGTAAGTCAACCGCTGCAGTTTCGACCATCGTATACTTCGACCACATCCGACTTCAACCACGACAATCCGACCATGGTATTTCGACCTCGTCATTCTTCGATCATGACATTTCGACCACGGAACATTGACTACGGCATAACAACCATACCTGGTCAAAGATGGGAAGTTATAGTGCTTTTGTCGATGGTCATAGCTACAGTGCGTTGTTATGGTCGTAGCTACAGTAACTGGTCGATAGTCATAGACTTTACTGGTCAGTACTTGATAGTCGTGGACTTTATTGTTGGTACTCGATAATCATGGACTATACTGGTCGGTACTCGATAGTCGTGGTCTTTACTGGTCGGTACTCAATTGTTGATGACTTTGTGATCAGTACTCATAAAATTTATAGTCTGCTGTCGTTGTCTTAGATTTTTCGATCGGTTGTTGTAGACCTCACGATCGGTAGTTGAAGGCTTTTACGATTGGTTACCGTAGGCTTCATGGTCTGTACTCATTGACTTCATGGTTGTTAAGAGTGCTTTAATTCTTACTATCTTCGATGTAGAAATTGATGAGGTGTGGTGAATATATGGGAGGTGTGATCCTGAAGGCTTCATCACGTGTTGAGTTAGGAGTTATAGACAGAGTCCATAACTAAGAAGATTAAGAGATTGATTAAAAACCATGTTTAGAAGGGTATCAGGTGCCTTGATTTGAGGAAGAGATAGGATTTTATGTTCATGTTTAAGTCGAATACAGTTTAGGGCTCTAGCATATAAAAACAGGTAGAGGCTAAGGGTTTTAGCTGTGGCTTTGTGGTGTTTTTTGTGCTAGAGTTTTTAGGGGTGCCATGAGGGCGCTTTGTAGCCACAAACATGATATAAAAGTAAAATATCAGATCTGATCTCGAAGAAAAGAAATCACTACCGACGTCGTCTTGTTGTCTCAATCGAAGCACGATGTGGTTTTCAAGCAACGTCTTTCTTGTGTTCTTGGCATCGGCATGCTAACACATCTTGATGTTGCATGATACGAGCATGGTGTTGTCTTTGGTGTGTTCTCACTCGAGCAGTCAAAGCGTTCGAGCGACCGAAGCTTTTGAGTGGAGGGAGAGTTCGACTACGTGCAAAGGAGGTCAAGAGAGTGGTCGTAGCGAGCGATCACAGCAATGATCGAAGCAAGTGATCGAACGCTGAGCAATCGAAGCATTCATGGAGTGAGAGTAAAAAGGTCAAGCAAGCCACTGTGCAAGCAGTCGAGCGTGTTATAATTGAAATCTACAACTGGTAAAGTTAGATTGCTTTTCTTTTGGTTTGAGATTTGTTTTACAAGTATCAAATAGCGGAGGCGATCATTCACCCCCCTCTGATTGTGCCATTCGATCCTACAGTAATTGATATTCAGCAATATATCTGTGTACACTATCCACTGATCTAGAGATTAATGCAGTAGAATCACAGAGGGTTTCGAACAATTAATCTGAGGTCCCACACTTCAGCTATGGGATCAGACTCTGATTCACATTGGCGGACTAGCTCATGCAGCTCAGCGGTGGTGGAGGGGATGAGGTGTCGATGACACCCTCACTGTGGTCGGTGAACATGTGTTGCACATAGGGCATAGCTAGGAAATTAATCTAGCATGGCAAGTCTTACAATAGAAAACATGTCATGGACAAATCGATATGTGAGAATCATACTAGTTTTAAACTTAAAACAATCTTGAATTCCAATACACATATGATCATATGTAATAAAAACTAAATGCAAAAAACATGGCAATACCTCTCTACCAAAGTTTCTGTATACATTTGTGATGCCAAAAGTACAATCCACACCCAAAAGACACTCATTTGGGAAATTAACAATTCAAACTTCAAATCAATACCAAAATAGTCTAACTTTTATCTATTCTAAACCAAAATAGCAAAATAAAAATTGGGATTTGGGCATTTGATTCGGGCATTGCCTCATTGAGGGAGATTGGAAATCACCTTCCGGTTATGGTTTGGCCTCAGACTTATGGACCATTCCTCACCGGCTCACCTGACTCCCTACACTACGTCTGCTTTGCCAGTCACCACCACCTACTAGCCCTCTCATGGCCGTGCACGGTCGCCTAGACTGCTCGTCGCTGCCACCACTTGGAGAGAGTTAGGGCTCATGAGGGGAAAGACTAGAGTTGTGATCCATTTGGCACTGGCAAACTAGGGCTTTAACGCTTGATTGATGTGGATGAGTGTGTACTAGCTTAGTGGTCTTCGGGAGCTAGGCCCAGTGGCCCATCACAACTTAAGTCACACAGCGTAGCAAAACCTTGGCCCAAAATGACTAAAACAATTGTCGTGTATATCCCTGGCCCTAGCACATGGCCCACATGCCTAGGAGTTTGTCTTCAACCTCTAGCCGCGTAAGCAGACCAACCATGGTGACCATAATCCTTCTTGATACTCATGGAGGGTCTAGTGGCTTACAAAAAATTGAAGCTCAAGAAAGTGCCCACCCTGTCTGCAGTGTTGTCTCCGTCCCTAGTTGCACGGTCAACGCGGCGGCCAGGTGGAGGTCGAGGAGATGATGGCACCAGGGATGGAGCTGCATGGAAGGGTGAGGAAGAGGTACCAACTGGTGTCGAAGTTTTATGCCACCATGAGTCTGGTGAAGGGCGCCATCACCAAGAAGAGGGGCAACCACAAGTTGGAGGCAGAGGCCAAGATGATGAGGTATGGAGAGTGCTACTAGAGGCTAGTAATAGAGAAGGGCTTCTGTGTAATATTTACTATTATAAAAATAGGAGCTATTGGTCGTTGTCTATTCTCTCCATAGAAAAGTACATCTTAATGTTAGAGATAATTATCTGCAATATTATCTAGAGAGAGTTGGTGAGTCAACCCACCACACGCGTGGATGCGCCCCCACTCCTCCACTCCCAATTCGATGGTGGTGGTTCATCTGCCTCCACCTCCCAAATCCACAAGCACTAACAAACACCTTGCTCCAATACATCATAAGTCCTTGGCTCCCTCCACTCCGCACCCCCACCCTCTCCTTTCCTCGAGCACCCATCCCACTCCTAAGCCTAGCAGGCAAGCTTGGGAGCAAGAGAAAGTCTAGATTCATGCTGAATAGCTTAAGGGAAGCCACAACTATGTCGGCAAGCTCATGAAAGGTCAGGTCCAACACTAACGAGCTCGTTGAAGGATGTGGAGCCGGCAAGGGGGTCACTTAGCTCATGGGAAAGAGGAAGGGAAGGCCGTCATCGAGGTTGCGGTGGTTGGCTTGGTCGAATAGCGCTGACGCAGCCCCAAGGCCACAGGGTGACGTTGCATGGGGGCGACGTCGATGGCCTAAGGGCGGTCACACACGCAGTGATGATAGACATGGGGGAGGGGTCGATGAGCTCATGCTGACCGTCGTTGGTGGAGGCAGTGGCGAGTCCCTAGGGGCTGAAAAGAAGGCTGACAATGGTGGAGGTCACCGACATCGGTAGATCGAGTCTGCGGTGTAAGAGAAGGGGGTAGGGGAGTGAGATAGAGAGGAGGAGGGGGTAGCCAGCAACGAGGAGGCGCCAAATCTAGCAACTTTGGGCCAATGGTGCCTGGGGGAGAGAGGGAGAGATAGGGAGTGGGACGGGAGGGAGAAGGTGGTGGCGAGATGAAGTAGGCAGAAGGCTAGCTCGGTGAGGCCGCCGATGGCCAAGAAAGCCACTAGCGATGGCGTATTTAGAGGTGACCCAACCGGAGAGAGAGAGAGAGAGAGAGAGGAAGAGGGAGGGCGGCAATGGCAAAGGGAGGGAAGGAGGAGACTGAGGGGAAGGTGGGGTAGACCGTCGGTGGTGGGATGGCCACCACTATTGACGAATCTGAGGGTGGCGCCTAGCGAGAGAAAGAGAGAAAGGGAGGGGAAGGAGTGGGAGTGGCGGCCGGGTGGATAGGAAATGGGGATCGAGAGGAAGGAGTGAGGGGAAGATAAGATTAGGGTTAGGGGTTTGAGGCTGACTGAGTCTGGGCCAAATGGGCCAGTTGACTAGGCCAAAATAACTGAAGAATTTTCTTTCTTTCTTGTTTTTCTTGCTTTATTTATTTATTCAACTATTAATTGTCCGATACATTACACCCCAAATTAATTCGATATAAAATAAATAAATGCCTTAGACAAAAAGGGAAAATGGTCTTGAAACAAATTAGAAAAAATTAAACCACATGCCTAATTAGGATTTTTGCATCGTATTTCTTTTCTCTTCTTTCTTGTTTTTTTGTGCTTTATGTATTTATCCAACTATTAATTCCCTGATACATTACACCTCAATTAATTCAACATAAAATAAATAAATGACTTAGACAAAAAAGGGCAAATTATCTTGAAACAAATTAGGAAAAATTGAACAACATGCATAATTAGGATTTTTGCACCATATTTAAAAAGTGATTTATTGTCAAAATTCAGAAATTATCTTTAGGAGTCGATTCCAATGATAGATTAGGACACGTAGGACTCATTTCTGATTTTGACAAATTGGTGGGAGTAGAAACACGATCAGGCAAGTCGCCCATTTGATCATGTCTTCTAAATTGGTTTTTGACGACCATGGCATGGGGAAGGACACCTGAGACAAAGAAGAGGAAGCCGTGGCTTCGAGAAGGCGTCGGAGGGGGCGGTAACGGCGAGCATGGAGGAGAGTTGAGCAGAGGATGAGGAGGAGGCAGTGATGACATAGCTCTGGCGAGCCTCGCTGGCATCGGCGAGGCACCATGTGGGTCATGGCCCAAGGAGGAATTCAGCGGCGGTAGCCATGAATGGATGAATCGGTGTGGAGAGAGATGATAGGGCTGGAGATGGAGAGGAATGTATGTGTCAATCTTGGTGATTGGATCCGCATCATACGCCCTAAATTTTGACTGAATTGTTTTGAAAAAATTAGCTGAGTAATACATAAAAACTGTAGTTTTGTAAGCTCATATACAACTCTCTGATAATGACCAGAAATTAATGGTGAAATGATTCGATAAGCTAGCTATGGTGATGGTTTTATTTTCTGGTTTTAGAACATGGAATATAATTTTTTTTTAAAAAAAGCCGGCAGCTATGAATGGACAATCAACTAGTTGGGGGTGACGCCGGTGTTTTTTGCTGCTTTCTCGCGCTAGCTTTTCAGAGAAGAAAGAGAAGACAAGAAACTACAGCTTGTACAGGAAGAAGTTGGTAGCTCCTTTCGACATTTGAATTTGAACTTTCAAGATCTTGAAATGAAATACGTACTCCTACCAGCTAGTACCGTGTTTTTCTGTGTTTGTGTGTATGCTGGCCTCCTCTCGGCAATTTGAAGTTTGAACAGGTTGGCTCTCCAAAATTCTCTTTTTCGTGCCCCCACGGTGTGTTAGAGAGACCAAGACAGGTAAGGCGTTCCTCGGGATCTGTATGTGCCGTTGGAAACTCTAATTTTTTTTTGTTTTTTTAGTGGTTTTTAGTTTTTGATTTCCAACAATCATTATTTATTAGACTAATAAGTTATAGCAAAAAGTAGTGCTTTATTAGGCTTAAGCTTATAGCTTATTTTACTGTTTAGTACTATTTCAGGCTTCTTTTTTGTACTATTACCGCTGTTAGATTTTTCAATGTAATTAAATTTAGAACAATGAAAAAAGGGGGAAATATTACATCATCTCAGACAATGCAAATGAATAAATAAAAAAGACAAAAAAAACCCAAAATAGGTCAAAATGTAGAAAATGATAAAATTAAGAAGTTAAAAACTAAAAAATTAAAGTTAAAACCTATTGAAGTAGAGAAAAAAAAAATTATAAGCTGCAGTCCAAAAGTGCTGGCCCATGACAAGGTTCACTCGTCTGTACTGAAATAACTTCACTTGCAAGCATGATGCGTGTAGATAGATGTATGTACCGGCCCCACGCTGCATATACGTAGTTTGAACAATTAACCATGGAGAGAGTAGTGGGCGCTACGTTTGCGTTTGTTGGAACGTTCAAATGGCATGGGCGGCTTTGAACTTGCAAGGTCGATCGTGGATTCGGCGATTAATAAATTAACGTCAATTGGCGGCTTTGAAGTTTGAATCGGCAACAAACTCAAACACGAATAGGTAACTAGATGCCAGTATTTTATTTTATTTTAATTTAGTTTATTGTGCACACGGGATGTTGTCCAAGCATGTATGGTAACGCTAAATTTTGCTATTTGCTAATGCTCCTTTGGAGAGGGCATGAGTAAATAGTAGTATCGCCACCAACATATTCACCGTTTCAAACAGTATCGGTTTCTGATTTTTTTTTAGTTTTCAGCTTATTTAAGTCAAAGTTACTTAGAACGTATCGATTTCTAATTTCGACTTATTTTAACTTTTTTAAATATATTTTGGCTTTTTTACTTTTCTTTTTTCCCGCGTTCCTTTATATTGCCCATGGCGATACAACTAATTTTTTTTCTATTTTTCTTTTTTTAAAAAAATTAAGAGCTGCTATCATGCAATTTTAGCCGAAAGCAAAAAGTCCCAAGCCCAGCTGAAGCCCATTGGAGCGCTGCCCTGCAATTTGTTAGTTATCCCGGCGTGGAACGGGATCCAATGACACGCTATGAAATATTAACAGTGTTGTCCAATTCAACCTAGCTATATAACTGTGCTTTATATAGAGGTTTACGTCGCTAATCTTGTTGATCAGGAACAGCTTGGCATGGAATCTTTAGGCTCTATTTAAAAGTACAGGGGTCTTTTGTTTTTGATTAAAATGGCACTAGAAAATAGAGATACAAACAAATCGAATACGGACAGATAATATTTTTACCATATTTGTTTTCATATTTTTTCTCGGATACGGATACGAATACAAAAACGAATAATATCGAAAACAGATACGGAGCGAATACGAATCGAAACGAATACGGTTACAAATATTTATCGGAACATAAAACCCCTTAAACCATACATCTAAAATCAATGAAAACACATAAATAGTTTATTTTGTCAAAACATTAATGAAATCTGAACAAACATAAGTATTTTTATCTACAATAATCATACCATTATACAGATTTTAAATCTTCAAATGACAGTTATTTTTTTCTAAAGTCCTAAATAATTCTTAATGGATTTCTACCATTTACATGTGACTAATAAACTAATTAAGAATTTAAATTTGCACCAGAATGATTTAAACGACAGTACATCAATTTAATCGGTACAAATTTTAATCTACCGACAATACTAAATTTATTTTTAATAAACATAAATATTTGCTAGTGGGCTGGTTGCAGGGAAGATGAGAGAGGCTAGCTTGGGCTGGGCAATGTTGGGCTGAAATCTCGGATATCCAAATCTATATTATCCGGATAATCCGTATTCGCCGGATATCATGTCTACCGTATTCGTTTCCGACAAAAAAAATCCGTATTTGTTTCTGATCTGACAATTATCCAAAGAAAATCCGATCCGACACAATCCGTATTTGTTTTCATCCGGATCGGTGAAAAACTATCCAACCCGTTTTTACCCCTACTAGAAAATGAATAAAAATAGACAAAGATGAAAAAAAAACTCCAATATACCTTTATGGATAATGCAAAAGAAAAGAAGTGAAAGGAAAAATAGAAAAAGAAAAGAAAAATTATATTAAAAATTAACGAGTTTTAAATAACGTGTTAAAAAGCCATTTTTTGGACCACAAGAGCACGTCTTTCGTGTATGCACATGCCACCTTCGCTGTTTGGTGCAGTTAATTAACTCCTCGTCTTGGCATGGCTGAAGCCAAAGCAAAGGCTACGAGGCCTAGCTAGCTTAGGCGGGTGGGGGCGGGTGGAGTCTTTTCGACCGTGCTTCATGCTTTTTAGTTATAGATTATGTTTTTTATTCTAATATAGTGTTTTTAAAAAATAAATTAAATACTAAAAAGCCAATAAACCATTTTGAAATAGTAGTGAAGAAGTCATCGAAAGCCATAAGTCGAAAAGAAGACAATTGGAGCTCTTCTTTTTAGCTTCTAAAAATCGTTTTTTACAGTAATTAGTTTTCAAATGAAGTGTTTTTTTAAAATTGAGATATATAAATTGATTGTAGTAGAGATTACAGCGACTTTATTTATATCGATCAAAATAGTACGTGAATCTCTCTTTTTATACTCTCACACACAAATAAACAAAAACTAAAAATCATAATTAAAAACATAAATCGAAATAAAAGAAGAACAGGCCTACATGGTATTCGATTGTAAGGACATAGTTCCATTATTAATGTGCCAAACGCTGAATATTTGCTGTTAGCAAAGTCTACCTGCCAGTGCGTACGTACTCTCAATTGCTATACAAATTAATTTCAATATACATTCGTCGATTTCCAAACAAGTACAGGAGCAAAGGCCCGTTTATTTCGGCTTTACCTTCTGGCTTATTTTTTACTATTTCTAAATTTTATTTTTTCTGACTTTTTAGTTTTTTAGTTTTTTTGTCGATTCTTTTTCCCCGTATTTATTTGTATTGTCCGTGATGTGTTAACCTATTTTTATTTTTAAATTTTTTAAATTTAATTATGTTAAATAAACCACCATCAAATACAATATAATTTTAATCATAAATCATATTTTTTTAGCCCAAATGAACGGCTCAAAGTGATTCAGAGTAAATCTTCGTAGAATTTGCAGGCTTTACTATCTTCGTTCTTTCAATACAATCGTCCAGACTGCACGAGTCTCCTCTATGTTGATTCCCCGAATTTTCGCGGAATTAAGGTCTATCTGTTGTCCTTCTCAAAACGATGATTTACTAATAGAATGAGATGAAATTAGTAGGTCTAGTTCATCTTTAGCAGGCTAGAAGTTTTGTTTCAGGCAAGTGTTATGTTAGTCACACTTTTCTACAGTGCATATGCATGGTACGACGGAAGGCGCTTCAAGGTAGTAAAGCTGATTTTCTTTTCTTCTATAAGCTTTAGCTAGTCTTGAAGCACGTTCTTTTAGGCTAATGAATAATAATTATTAAAAAGTCAAAACCAAAGAACCACTAAAAACCGAAAAGGACAAAACCTTAAGTTGGTGTAGTTAGTTACCACAAGAGAAAAACTAGATATACTTTTCATAGCGTTTCTGACGGCATAGCAATCGACCGTTTGATCTTAAGATACAGCCCACAGCCACTGTCGAATCTATTGTATCTTGGCTCTGGCCACGACGCCGTCGTGTCTCGCCATCCCCAACCACGATGCTGTTGGATCTGGTCGTCCCGAGTCAGATCCAGTCATCAATGGCAAAGAAGAGGAGGGAGAGCCACCGGATATGAGGAAAAGGAGCAATAACTAGAGGAACTGAGGCACCACCATCGACAGGTTCATTGTTCCCCTCGAACATAGAGGGAGGCCAAAGAGGCGGTGGTCTGACAGTGGGTGACAACAGAGGGAGGCACAATATACTAAATATTATGTTAGACGGGGGAGGGTGAGACGACGGTGGGGTCATCGTCGGTTGCCGGTGTTGGAGGAGGGGATGGGGAGTGGAAGAGGGGTGCGAGCTGCTACGGCGCTAGAGAAGAGAGAGAGAGGAGGGGGAGGCGGTGGTCTAGCGGTGGGCGATGGCGGAGAGGCATGGTGTAATGAATTTTAGGTTAGACAGGGGAGGGCAAGATGGTGCCGCTGCAAGGTGGCGAGGTCGCTGTCAGTCAGTGGTGGTGGAGGAGAGAATGGGAGACAGAGCCGCTGTGGCACCAGATGAGAGAGAGGGGAGGGGATGGCGGGGAGGGGAGGCAAACCAGCGGAGGAGGAGAGGGGGAGGGAAGCAGACCGACGGGGGAGGGGAGGGGGGAAGGGAAGACTATACCGTTGGAAGCTCCCCCGATGATATATGGTTCTCTAACTGCTCCGTTACCACAATTTCATGTTTGACATTCTGTCGAGTAAGGTGATGCATTGCAATAACCAACATACCAACTAACATTCTGGAAGTGGCCGTTCATACCGAGAATCATTCACGCGTAGAGATATTCAGATACGGAAACCGGCGGCTTTCTTGCAGATACTAGGAAACTTGGTGGTAGCTAAGGGATGTTGAGTTCAACAAGCTAAACTATTCTTGGCAACAAGACACGTCGGAACTCCATAACAAACAAGGATATCCTTAATTCCGTCCATAACCTCCATTTTTTTTCCCTCCCGAAGTGTCAGCAACACGGGAAAGAAAGCGCATGGAAGATGATCATGACCGTGTGTTTCGCAGAAAAGAATGGAATGCATTGTTGTAGTTTACGCAAGCATTGCAAGAATTCGCATTCCTTGCAAGTGTATATGTACGCATGACTCATGACTTGTGGCTTCTTCGTGGAAAGAGGCCGTTTGTATGGTCTGTACTACATTTCCGGTCAAGTTTCACACTTCCTAGAGGAATTCCCGGTCAAATTCAGTCCAAAATCAAACAAGCACTTTATGTTGGGGAAAGTTTTATGAGGGAGGCAGTACGTCTCCACCATTGTCAGAAATCGCACTGTCCATGAATGCCCAAGCTGGAGGTTAGAAAACCGACGAGAGCTTAGTTTCTTACCACTGTATGATGGTCATGCAGGAATGGATTTCTCAAGAAACAATATTTCCTTTGCGTGCACGTATACCCATGTTCGTGCACACGCACACGATATTTTTTCCCCTAAAGACGCTTTAAGAGAGAAAGAGCACAGATAATAACCACAACTATGCAGTCCAAAATGACATCTCTACAACTTTAGTGGAGGACACACTGGTCATGTTCTTTTTAGTTTTTAAAAATTGCTTTTCAGTTTTTTTTACAGTAACTAACTTTTAAACGGAGTATCTTTTTAAAATAGTGTCTACTAGTTAATTGTAGTACATATTTTACTGACTTCATTTATTTCGCTAAAAATCGCACACAAGTTTCTTTACTCTGTAATCTCTCGTATAAACAGTTCAAAAGCCACAAATCGCAGCCAAAAACCACAAGCCACAATCAAAAAGGACACACGCACTATTGAGTCAAAAAAAAAGCAAGTAATTTGTCTTTCTTGAGGACATATACGAGCAAACATACGCTGGCACATAAGTAGAGGTGATGCCTGTTTTCCTATAAATGAACCATGATAATGACTTCGATCCTGCAATGGGTTCCCCCTTATTGTTGTTGATGACTGATGAGCCAGAGGGTCTGTTCTTTTCGGCTGCGGTTTATGATTTTTGATTGAAATTTTTAAATTTTGGTTGTTTACGGTACAGATTACGGAGAGATAGATATCCACTTGCGATTTTGGTTGGTACAGATATTGGGCTTTTAACGTGTAGATCGTTTAACTTGTAAACCCTGTCTTGAGAAAATATTTTGTTTGAAAGTTAGGTACTGTAGCAAAAGCCAAAAGCCGCCAGTTTATGAGGTAAAGAACAGCCCCAGAATAGAATATACACAAGCACTAGTAGATGGTCCACAAACTAGGTCCAAAATTCAACCTTAGTAATCCAAGATGATTAAAATGTAAATTAACATAATAGCTTTTAAATTACATGTATGATGCTAGTAATAACTTCGAAAAGACACAACACCTTGCTAAAAGTGTGACAACCGATTCAAGTCAAATTGGTTTTAGGCCATGTTGATCATTAAGAACCTGATCTCCAAAATTCAATCTTGATAGTTAAAGATGATTAATGCAAGTTAACACGAGAACTTCAACAACGCACAACGTCTGCTTGCTAAAAGTGTGAAAACTGGCCCAAGTCAAATTAGTTTCGGACTGAGTTGATCACTAAGAATTTACAATCCAAAATTCAATATGAGGGCATCTCCAATGATTATAGCTAGCAACTAACTATAAGACTTCCACATCATCTATATAGTACACACTAAAGTTAGCATTCTAAAGAACTATCTATAAGGATAGTTATTTGATGCTTACATGCACACACAGAATTTATGGAGGCTGCCTCGTTTGGCGCTATAGACTATCTCTAGAGCTGTAGAGAGCTGCGTTCTCTTTCTTCATTTAATATCTTCCACGTAGGACAGTTGATGACATGGACTCCCTTGTAGATAGCTGCTATAGACCCATTGGAGATGCTCTGACTAATGCAAGTTAACAGAATAGCTCCAAAAAGATGTGTACAGTGCAGATAATAACTTCGAAATGATATGCAAAACAACTTACCAAAAGTGCGACAACTTGCCCAAGATAAATTGGTTTGCAACCAAGGCTTAATTCAACCTCTATATAGTTGAAGATGATTAATGTGGATGAACCTACTAACTTTTGAAAGATAAGTACGACACGATTCTAAAAATGTGAAACAACCCATTGAAGACAAATTGGTTTTGGACTGAGTTGATCGCCAAAAATCTGAAACCCAAAATTAGACTTTCATAATTCAAGATCATTTATATAAGTTAATGCAACAACTTTGAAAAAGTTATGGGACACCGCTGATAACTTCGAAAGGACATGTACCATATGCCATGCTAAAATATGACAACCGATGCAAGCCAAAACTGCTCCAGGGCGAGTTCAATGAGGAATGTGCCGACCGGTCTAATCAAGTCGTTTTCGGGTTGGGTTGATAACTAAGAATCTGGACTCAGAACCTTGATAGATATTAAAGATGTTTAACGTAAGTTAAATCAGTAACTTATAAAAGATAAATACGAGTACAAACATCTTACTAAAAGTGTGGTCATGGTTACTAGATTCACCATACCCATGTATACACGATTCATTGACTCGAGTATGATTTGTGCACTAGGTATGGCTGTCTGGAATCCTTGATGTACTGGTGTACCTATGAGTGTGAGAAGTGGCCCAAACCAAATCGGTTTTGGGATAAGTTGATCACTAGGCAAGCCACACCTATAAGAGAACAAAACCAAGCTTAATTTCAACCTCGATAATTCAAGACATTGCTAAAAATGTGACAACCAACCCAAGGCAGGCTGGTTTTGGTCTGAGTTGATCACCAAGAATCTGAACTCCAAAATTCAACTTTGATAATTCAAGACGAATAATATAAGTTCGCACGCTAACTTCAAAAGGCATGTACGATGATGTTAACTTGGAAAGGGTGTATACCATATCATGCCTTAATGTTGAAAATGTGACAACCAATCCAAGCCAAATCAATTTGAGGCCGATTTGATCATCAAGAATCCAAGCTACAAAATTTAGTAAAAAGGTGCAAACCGATTTAATCCAAATCAGTTTCAGAAATGTAATTAAGAATTTGAACTAAAAAAATAAAATCTTGGTACATGATCAAAATAGTTAATGTAGGTTAAAAATGGCAACATCTAAAAGATGATTATTATTTTTGAGGGGTCAATGGTGGGCGAGCTCACATGAAAAAGGTTTTTATTTATTGAGAGGAGAATGATTAATTACAACCCATGAGGGTAAGGATTTAATTAGGAGCAGAGGGTTAGAGGTAAAGGATTACATAACTCTCGTTCATAACTGATTACACCAAGTACATATATCGGCTCTTTGCGAAGACTTTTTGGTAGCCGTTCTATCCAGAGGTCCATGTGTTCCACGATTTGTAGGATGACCTCGAGGTCTTCGAGGATTGAGGATGATCGATGTCATCAATGGCTTTGCAATGCCTAGTCTTCCAATGGTGTTTGCTGTTGTTTCCTACATGTTTTGTTCTAAAAGATAGTATTTCGTTCTAAAAGATAAGTATGACCACGAACATCTTACTAAAAGTGTAACCATAGTTATTGGATTCACTGTAACACCTGTACGTACTGGCTAGATTCAACGACCAAAATACAATTAGCGTACCGTGTATCGTGACCCAATGTAGCGCTAACTACGAGTGTGACAATCGGCCCAAACCAGATCGATTCCGGACTGAGTTGATCCCTAAGAATCTGAACTCCAAAATTCAACTTTGATAATTCAAGACGAATAATATAAGTTCACACACTAACTTTGAAAGGTATATACGACGATGTTAACTTGGAAAGGGTATATACCATGCCTTAATGTTGAAAATGTGAATGAATCCACGCCAAATCAATTTGAGGCCGATTCGATTATTGAGAATCAAGCTACAAAGTTTAATAAAGAGTAAAGTCCATTACCGGTCCTTAAACTTTTTATGCTATGTCATCCCGGTCCATAGACTTTCAAAGTGTGTCATCCCGGTCTATAGACTTTCAAAGTGTGCCATTGCTGTGGTAACAACCATGGACCGGGATGACACAGCATAAAAAGTTTAAGGACCGGGATGACACAGCCAAGACCCGTAACGGGCTAATTTTGAGACCCAAAGAGTGTTTAGGGACCGGGATGACACACTTTGAAAGTCTATGGACCGAGATGACACAGCATAAAAAGTTTAAGGACCGGTAATGAACTTTACTCTTTAATAAAAATGTGCAAACCAATCTAATCCAAATTGGTTTCAGAAATATAATTAATAATTTGAACCAAAAAAATCAAATCTTGATACTTCAAAATAGTTCATGTGAGTTAAAAATGGCAACTTTTAAAAGTTAAGTATTTATTTGAGGTCAACGGTGGGCGAGTCCACTTAAAAATGATTTTATCTATTGAGAGGGGAATGATTACTACCCATGAGGGTAAGGATTCAAGACCAGAGACTTAGGTAAAGGATTATGTAACTCTCGTTCATAACTGATTATACTAAATATGGGGTTTGTTCTTTTTTTGATTTATGGTAATGGTTTATAGTTTTTTGCTAAAATTTTTGAATTTTAGATTATTAGCGACAGAGATTACAGAGAGAGATACTCGTTTGCGATTTTGGCTGGTACAGATATTGAACTTTTAACATATAATACAATTAATTTATACATCTCGTCTTGAAAAAAATACTTCATTTAAAAGATAGGTACTATACTAAAAAGCCAAAGCAGTTTTTAGAAGCCGCAAAGAACAGCCCATACATCGGTTCTTTGCGAAGATTTTTAGGTAGACAGGCTATCCGGAGGTCCATGTGTTCCACCATTTGTAGGATGACCTATCGAGGATCGAAGATGATGACATCGAAGGCTTTGCAATTCCTAGTCTTCCGAATCACTCAAGAGAACGAGGAGAACAGTGGTATTCGCTACTGTTTCCTGTATGCAGTTCCGTTCTAAAAGATAGATATGACGACCATAGACATCTTAGTAGGAGCGTAAACATATATAGTTTGTGGATTCACTATAACACCTGTACTGTACGTACTAGCTAGATTCAACGACCAAAATACAATTAGCGTACCGTGCATCATAATCCGAACGTAGCGCTAAGTACGATCGAGCATGGCAATCGGCCCAAACGAAATCGATTCCAGGCTGAGCTGAATAGCTGATCACTATCCAAGCAACGCTACAAGAGAAGAAACTAAAGCCAGTCCTAAAAGGCAAGAGGAGAAGGGAAACTGAGAGCCGAAGAAAGAGAAAGGGAGAAGGCAAAATTAGCCAACGCGCGTCCACGGCAACCCATCCCAGAGAGACCAATCGCCCATGAAGACCCTACAGCACCAGGTCCAGCCGGAGAAGGCGACGATGGAGCCGGAGCACAAGAAGACGACCGGAGCGCCGGGGGCCTTCACGGCGCGCGAGCTCGACGCGGCCGAGCAACTCATCCACCTCAGCGAGAGCAGCACGTCCACGGGCACCCCGACGCCCGGGCGCGCCCCCTCCGTCGCCTCCGCGGCCTCGGGCTCCACCTCCTCGCGGTCCGTGAACGCCCCGCCGGTGCCGGGGACGACGGCGCGGACCGAGGAAGAGGACGAGCAGGAGGTGGCCGGGAGCCAGCGGAGGACGAAGCGCTGCCGCCCGATCGCCGAGATCTACCGTTCGACGGAGCGAATTCGAGGGTGCAGCCTGAAGAACAACAAGGAATAGACGAGATAGAGAAAGAGAGAGAGATGAGAGAAGAGAGGGACCTGCTTGTAATTACCCGTAATTCCTAGGGGGTAGCTTGGAGTTCGAGCTGGCTGTGCTTTTGCTTGCAGTCCTCCCTCGCTAGGGGAGTCGTAATCTGGAGCCCGATCAACTGTAAAAAATTTCTCTTTGCAATAAGACTTGGGGCTTGCTTGCTTGTGTTTATCCATATGGCTTCTGATCTATCTCGGTAGTTCTTGGTTCTAGTCGTACTGTTTCTAGGTAATTCTCTGTACGTAGATGCTGGATCTCGCCTTTGCTGATCATCTCTGGGGTGAAGAGGATTTGATGGCGTGATCTCCATGGAGATTGATCTTATTATCTCCATGGATTTGGTTAGCTAGCGCTTGTGATTTTGTGCGGGGCGCGCAGCCGTTGCGCATGCACTATTTACAATTAATAATTCCGATCAAGGCGCATGCGAATGCGATTTATCGATGGAGAACAAGTTGATCATGAGTATTGGAAATCTGGAATTGTGTCCATTTGATTTGGGCAAGGAATCATGCTTTGGGAGTCTAATTTCCAGCATGCACTGGTCATGATGGGATGAAATGCGTGCTGTATATATTGAGCAGAAACGGTGGAGGAAGATGGGAAATTCTAGAATCTTTCATGCGCATCCTACTTCCAAGGGACAGTTTCTCACCTGTGAGCTTGTTCCTATATAAGCACTAGCTTATCATGTTGATTTGATTTAGGCAAGCAATTACACTTTGGGCCTCTAATTTTTGCATGGGCCGTGATGGGATGAAGTGAAGCAGAAACAATGGTGGATGAAGATGGAAAATTCTAGAATCTTCCATGCGAGATGCGCAAGCCGGCCATCCCAGTATGTTGCGCAAGTGATGCAACCTACATAAGCACTAGCTTGTCATTTGGTCGGACATCAAGGTGATTTTGCAGATTAATTTCTTTCTGCAGGTTGAACTGGTCAAATCGATGGATTTGCTGCAGTTTCCTGATATGAGTTCAGTGAGTTCACTGGGGCATTGCTAAGCTGTTATATGGTTAATATAAGTCTTGGTTTTTCTTGTAGTTGCTGCGAGACAATTGTCTAATTGATCAATGATCACTACCGTGCGTGGTCGCTGCCAATCGATCTCAAAGTTCATGTCTGCAAGAGCTAGCACCCACGATGCATGCATGTTAATTTTCAGTGCCTCCGGCCAGTATATATAATATACGATCGAGCAGGTCGAGCTAGCAATCTAGCACTGCAGGCATGTACGTACGATCACAGTGAGGTCAGAAAAGAGGATGACTTTGGCCTTTGGGCAACTGGTTATGAAGCTGCGCAGCTGGCTAGCGGTTGAGCAACTGTTGTTGATTAGCAGCAAGTTTATGCGCCTTCACATAAATAGGCTGTCTAATCCTGAATGATTTGCCTCACCCAATTAACACAGGTCATGTTGCCGAACTGAACTGCCCGTCTGCATGGATCCCACCTCAACCAAAGCCAGAGCATGACCGAATGCATATTCGCAGCACGGGCCCCTGCATAGATTTCAGCAAAAGAAAAAAAACAGATGCAGTTGTGACTTTTGAGATTCAGAAGCAGTAAAAAGGAAAAAAATAATTTTGATATGGTTTGGTAATACCGAGAGAGATTCAGAAGCAGTAAAAAAAAGAATTTTGATATGATTTGGAATGATGCAGTGAGAAGCGGTAATTGGTAAGGAATTTCGATGTGGTTAAAGATGCAGTTCTGAGAGAGTCAGACGTGGTTAAAAAAATGGGTGTGTATAAATATCATCCAGATGTTTTCTTCCTAACTATCATCCAGATTTATGACCATTGGATTAGAGATCCAACGGCTATAAATTCTCCCCCACCCCCTCCAAAAAAAAATCTCCCCCTCCTCAAAAAAAATCTCCCCCCTCCAAAAAAAGGCTGTTGGATCTCTAATCCAACGGTCTCAAAACTGGATGATAGTTAAAAAGAAAATATCCAGGTGATGCCTATACACACCCTAAAAAAATTGATATGGTTTCGAAGAAAGAAAGATAGGCCACGGATATGTAGGTAGTAAAATGTGCGTCACGCATTAAGGTTATCTCTAATAATATCATCTTAATTGTTTTTTAACTATATTATATGAGTAAAACTTTATATGAAAAAGAAAACAGATGATAAAAGATACTTGCTTTGTCTAAGTTTATAAGACGTATTTCTTTTTAGCACATAGATCAGGAAATAATAAAATAACTAGATTAGCCATAATATTATCTCTAAGCACTGCATTTTATATATACATGTAGAGAATAGTAGATAAAGTTATATATTTATTAAAGGTATAAAGGAAACACCATACTAATTTTGCATTGGAACATGAAATACGTCTTATATTTATAGATAAAATCACTCAAAAAATATGTCCTATAAACTTAGACGGAGGGAATAATATGTTATCTCTTATGTAAAAAAATGATTTACGTAGATAGTGAGAGAGCGTAAGATAAGAAGTTATAATTAAAAAAATAAAATAATTAGAGAAATAATTGACTATAGAAGATTATATCTATGATATTATCTTTAAATAAGATAAAAGATCTAAAAATAAATTAAAGGATAAACTATTATACCTAACATGTTCAAGCAATTACAGCTCGGCGCCTGCCTGTCGGCACAACGGGAGCTGGCTCGGCTACTGGCTTACAGTCCGACACAGCAGTAACACGCATTATTTGTCGGTACGATATGTGGCGTTTCAGATGGGCAATCTGTCCCCAGGCTGCGAAGCAGCATGTGGCTATACAATCCTCGTCAGTGACTGAATGGATATGTTACATAGTTACATGTAGGTGCCACCTTACCTTACGCTGTGACTGTGTGAACCGACTTTGAAGTCCAAGACCATGCACGAAACGTCATGGTTTCAGCTTTCGGATATATATAATATACCATCACCGATGATGATATAAGTATTAGGATAATGCTCTGGTCGTCTGATCTTCGTTTCTAATTTGTTTTGGGATTTGTATACTTGGCCAACTAATTTGACCAGGATCAAGCCAAGTCTAACTTAAACAAACAAAACTTTATTTATTCAGTAAACTTCACAAAACTATATTTCTTCCTACAGAACTATTAAAAAATTACGAGTGAGATTATATGCTTTCCACTCTAACAAGAATAGTACTAATATCAAAGCACACGAAAAGGTAAGTAATCATTATACACTATTTAATTCTACTTTAAAAGTTATGCAAATCACTTTGAGGAAAAGTAAAGAAACACCTCTCAAAAACTACATATTTTAGAAATATTTTATAAAACCACACTTATTCTTACCAATTGTTTCAATGAATCACACTTCCGTCAACTGCAACCATTTTGATAGAGTGGATCCACACATCATTAAAACTCCAGCACATAACTCTGTTAAGCTAACGCGGAGGACGTGGTTGCATAGCCACCGATGTGGAGGGCACTGTTTGCTCTGAAGAATTTAATGGAGCAAGAGAAGAACACCTTATTGCAGAAAAAAGAAATTGAATTGCAGTGAAGTTGGCCACATGCCACGTTGGTTGGCCATGATGCGCCCTCCATGTCGGCATAACGGGGTTAAGCACTAGAGTCTTAATGATATGTGGACCCCAACCTATTAAAACGGTTACAGGTAACGAAAGTGTAGTTCTTTGAAAAGATTGGTAAAAATAAATATAGCTTTATAAAACTAATTCTAGAAAGTGTAGTTTTCTGATAGCTTTGTAAAAACAAGTACAGTCTTATGAAATTTACTTTATTTATCTATTTTTGCCGAACAAAAGATGAGCAACCCATAGATTCCTAGATTATGGGAGTAGGTAGGTACATGAAAATTTTTGGGCCCGTTCTGAAATCTTTAAGCTTCTGATTTATGGCTTTGATTGTTAGTTTTTAGCTAAAATTGTATTGTAACGAGGTTATATTTTTTAGTCATTCAATTAAAAGAAAAATTAAAATAAAAGAAAAATGAGAAAAAGCATGGGAAAAAACTATTATATCGTCATGAACAATATAAAAAAACAAGAGGAAAAAAGAAAATAAAATAAAATAATTAAAATAAGTCAAAATTAGAAATTGACATATTCTAAGTGGCTTTAATCTTAAATAAGTTGAAAGTAAAAAAAATAAAATCTGAAGCTTTTTGAGCGGACCCTTGTCGGCTCTACTTGATAAAAGGCAACGGAGCTAGCGCCTTATCAGTATTTACTTGTTGATGCATATGCAGGGAAACTTTGCAGTACTGCTGCTGGCATGCCATTCATTGAACTTGCACGGGAATTCATCCATAGTGGCCCATGCTTTGAAGAGAGGCATTACTATCTGTTGCCAAGAGGAATCAGGAGCAGCAGGAGACAGCCCACATAAAAAGACAAATGAAGTAACAACACAGAATGGAGAATAGGTGCACTGCATGAAGAAAAAAAAATCCACAATCTTTGAATGAGAAACCATCTTTTCTTCCTTTCTTTCAAACTAGCATCTTGTTCAACATACAAGCGGTACACAAATGGAGAATAACTGGTCGATGATAAAGGGGGGAACACAATGTTTGATTGCGGGGAGTTTAGATAAAAGTGGCATTCAACCATTTGTTCCTGAACCGAAGGATTTCACTATGGTGCTTACTCTTGCGCCAAAGCTTCTTGAGGCGATCTTCTTTCCTGGAACATGGAAGGGGTTCGAAACGGCGTCTACATACGCAGCGTGGAACTTCCTGAAAAACTGAGAATATGGAAACGAACATGAGAATATATTCTTTTTTCCACATAGCAGAGCAAGCATGAGCTACAGATTATATGTACATTCAGAAATTGCTGCACCATTGTTTCAGTGCGTCTAGGGTTTGTGTCGCAGAAAATACTTTATTCTTTAGAAAACCAACACACATCATGTGGAACTCGAGATTCTGACTTATTCAAAAGCTGAATGGAGAAACCCGACACTTTCTACATTGAATGGTATGAATCAGCATGGACAGAAAACCCTTCAGAGCATTCAAGAAACAGAACTACTGCATTATAATCAAATATCTCAGTACTTGCTCTTTACAACCCAATGAAAGAAGAGACATCTAGCTTAGGTATTTATTTTGACAAGTTCAATTTAAAATTAGAACAATTAGACAGTTTACGAGCTTACATTTCGGGCATCTGCATCTTTGACATCAAGATCAGTTGTGACCATGATAAATTTGACCTTCGTGTTTGTCAAATAGCCATACCTGCACACAATGGATTGTCATAATTTATCAATTTGTTAGCCATCGACAGCACAATAACAAGAGCTGCAGGACATGCTTCCAGTAGCAATAATAACTTGGCAATGAGGGGAACATTTTAATAAAACTATATTGTACTGCTAGATATAATATCTCCTTTTTGTAATAAATATTGGATTCTTTCTCAGTTAACAAAACCAAATTATACTGCTAGATATAGTATTTCCTTTCTGAAAGTTGATAGCCAATGACTTCACTTCTTTATGAAGAATTCAGGTAAAAAGAACTTCACTATAAAGGGAAGTAAGTGGTTTTTGAAACTTCAATAACTTCTAGAGGCAGACAAGCAGTAAGGGAAAATTAAGCAGTAACCAAAAATTTGGAAGAGGCTTACACTTTGTAGTTCTCAGTAGGATATAGAAGACCCAAAAATGTCTCATTCAGTGTAGGCGCACTCCTTTTAGGATTGTTCACTGTCAATAGAATGAATGTGAAGAAAAATAAGAAAGACGATACTAGGCATGTTTTCGGCTGCAAATGATATTAGGAATAGCACTTGCAAGAAACTTTGATGGCTGCAATCCAAACAATTAGCAAAAAAACCATGTGAGTTAAGGTAAGTCTGATGAGAATGCGATGGATGCAACCATTGCACTCCTCGGTTATACTCATCTGGAATCCCTATGGCTCTACGCATGTTGAAGCCTTGCAAAGCAAGAGCGTGAAAGGTATAACCGCATGTATTTGTTCTCATATATCATAGGATTTGAAGCTGCTCCTGTTTCCTCCCGAGGTGGATCACTTGTCTAGTCTGACATTTAGTCCATCTTTTGGACAATTACAAATCTAGATTCCGATAGCTTTAATTTAACCTACGGCTCCAGAAGCAGTTTCCCTTCCCTTTTACCAGTGGACGGCAGGTGAGTCGGATTTGAGCTATTTCCACTTACGATGCATTTGGCAGAAAACAAACATATAGGTCGATCTGGATCACGATGGGTGGTAAGGCGCCTACCTCGCTCGTCGATGACGTCGAGGGAGCAGTGGACGACGTGGTGGAGTTTGAGGGCGTCGTCCGCCTCCGTGAAGCTCTGCAGGTACAGCGGGTTGTTCTGCAGCGGCAAGAGAGGAGACGAAAAGATCAAACCTTTAGCCTCGCCGGCGCAAGTGTAAGAGATGGGATCGGATTTTGGGATCTGACGCGACGAGCGAGTGGGCTGTGAGCGGGTTCCTGACCTGGTGGCCGACGACGGCGACGCAGACGATCATCTTTCCGCACGCGGAATAGAGGGCGGCCGGGCGAGTTAATCGGAGGCAGCGGCCGGAGGCGCCGTTCCCGCAGAATTCAGGCAGCGACAGCGAGACGATGCAAGGTTGCGGATGGACTGCCCGGTTGGTGCGGGAGAGCGACGACGAGAGAAAATAACGATCTACACAGCATAGTGAGCATGAACCTTGGCTACCAACAAGAAGTATGAATCCAACTGGCAACTACATTACCATGCGATTTGAGGTAAAGAAGTGGGATTTCGGATCCCGCAAGAACTTCACCGCAAGGTGAGGGAGCGGAGGAAGATCGGGATGGGAAGAAGGAGCGGTGGCAGCTCAGATCCAGTCGCCACCGTCGCCGCCCTTCCCTGCGTCGAGTGCGGCGTAAGATCCAGAGGGCGGGAGAGGAGGAAGACAGGGAGGGAAGGGAGGAGAGGCGGCACCTTAAGGCTCTCCTCGCCGGCGGCGTCGACAAGAGACGCGGGCCAGGCGGCGTCGAGAGGGAAGAAGAGGAGCGCTTCTCTGTGAAGTCGGGAGAGGAGGCGCTCGTGAATCGCGAGCAGCCGAGCACGCAACAGGTTCACCCAACCAACCACGCCCCACTACTCACGGAGTGGATCGGTCGGTCCATGACATCCTGTGCCCAGACCGCACCAATCTTGACGCGATGCCCACCCTTGTTCACTTCATTCTAGTCCCGACGACATCCAGCGCCTGCTACAATTCAATTCCTACTGGAATCGGAAAAAATGGGGCATTTGATCATTCCTCCCGTAAGTTGACATGCAATTGATAATTTGCTCTTTTTCTGGTACTGATATATAGACTCTAGACTCATGTATCAGTAAGATATCGTAGGGTAAATCATCAGTTGCACCTCAAATTTAAGGTAAATGATCAATTATCTCAAAAAAAAAAACCAGTGTTCCAAACAAGGCCTTTAATACACAAGTTTAACCTTCATAGAATTTTCAACAAGCTCACAGTTGAGATGGATTTTCATTCACACTATAACAGAGCAAACATTTTGGGGGGGGGGGGGGGGGGGTGGCAAGCAAACATCGAGCAACAGCATGCCATCACCACAAATGCTACACAATGTCTGACAAATAAAAGTCATTTTTGCATTAATCGTAGTGCTTATTTTGTTCTCAACCTATTTGTTGATGTCACAAAATCAGAGGATGACGTGCTGCCGTAAGTTCACAGAATAACAAGAGTTCCAGGTGCGAAACTTTGTTGTCGCAACTCGCAAGGGCATTCACCGTGACCTGATACAAATTAAACAAACGCATCGGCACCAAAAAGGAAGCATGGAGTAATGTACAGCATTGCCCCATTGCAGGGTGCCCTGGAAGGTGTATTCTGGATGCACCAATCTCCCAGAACACCTGCGATGAAACACCTGAAGAAAAATGAACAGATGTCACATGAACTCCATGTCAGACTGTGGCACTCAACTACAAGCAATATACTAAGGGCCAAATGAACCTTAAGTACAAGGGCTAAAGTTCTGGATATAGCACAGCATGTGGCATTCTATGCACAGATGTTCGAAATTAGAAAAATGCACATGTTTGTAACTATCATTTAAGTATGACAAAAAAAACAGGTGGATCACAACTCATTTATTGATTAAAAAAGTTGCATGCTTGAGTTTCATTACTCATTCCCACCCTATGCCTAGCTTGAAAAGTAAGTTCTTGCATAACAACAAACCAACAAGCTCAAGCACACTACACAGTAATGAGGTTTAAAGAAAGACAATAACTGGACAAAAAAGAGCATATGCCGAGCAACAACCCTTGATTCGCAGTTAGCACTTATCTGGACATTTACACTCATACATATACACCTTCGGATTTGTTTAAGACTGCATCCCCCACCCACAACCAGCTCAGTTATTCACTGGACATTGGGAAACCATAGAAAATTTTCATGTCAACTATTGATTAAAAGTACATCAGCACTAGTGTTAAGAATCATTCACTTAAAACAGATTGATTCAGCGTCTACATACAAGGGGTAAAATCAGTCCGCGCATGGTTGAGGTCGATGGATCTAAACAACACTGTAGATTTGAGGTACTACAAAAACAAAACGGGTAACAACTTCTGTACTGTTAGAGCATTGCTGCCACCCAAGAGAGAAGGGGGCAAATATAAATAATCTGGCTAACAAGCCAAAACGGTTACTTTTTTCTCAGATTCCTGTTTCCAGAATAGTGGAACCGAGTCTCCCAATTCCATCCATTGCAATCATAATACTGAAGATAGAATGCGCTACAATCCACAAAACCTCACAATTAATAGTTAGCGGCTAAATCGTTCCATCGAATTTTTGCTCCAGTCAGGCAACACTAAACTTGCAGAGAGGTATACAAAGGTATGGGGACTCACAGCTCATGACTTGACGAGCTTCCAGCGGGAGAGGAACCTGGCGACGGGCGGGGTGAGCGCGATGGTGATGGGGACCCTCACGGGGATCAGAGCCTTGTTGCACATGAGGGCGAGGGCGAGCGCGCCGCCGCTGGACGCCACAAGCTCCCTCGTCCGGTTGCACGGCCGCTCCGGCGCCTCCTCGCCGGCGATGATGGTGGCGTAGGAGGGGAACTCGTCGGGGGTGGCGGGGACCGGGGCCGGAGGGGCCTTGTCGCGGACGTGCATGCCAAACCTGCTGAAAATGGCGTCGACGTCGACGTTGTTATTGATGGCGACGTAGAGGCCGGTGATGGAGGCGCAGGAGACGGAGATGTGGACGCCGATGGCCACCTTGCCGTACTTCCTCATGAGTTCCTTCATGCGGGCGGTGAACGCCATGGCCGCCGCAGCCGCCGGCGAGGTGGGGGCTAAGATTTTGCGGCGGCGGTGTGACGGCTAGGGTTTTGGTCTTCCGGATCGGTGACGGCTAAAACCAAAAGCGAGACTGGATGGATCCGAGTAGCGACCGACCCGCGAGTTTTTTTTCCTGGAGAACCAGGCGCCCGGTCCACGGTACGGTGTACGTATAGCTGACGAAATAGGTTTTCGAAAATACTGATATGATAAGTTATTTCGAAAAAATCTATAAGCTATAAGTATGAATTGAAAAGAGCATGACATAATAGAACTCACACTTGCAAATTGCAATAAGGAGAAGAGACATGGCTTGTATCAATCAAAACATACTTGGGAGAAGCTAGGGTATTCTGGTGTGGAAAAATATCTATATTTGTTATACTCTTTAAAACTTTGATTAAAAAAATAAAAACAGTATAAGTTTCGTCTTTTTCTGAACTTTTGGCTTTTTGTTGAGCTTTTTTGCCGGTTCTTTTTTTCCCGTATTTGTTTGTATTATACATAATGGGCTAACATATTTTTTTTATTTTTAATTTTTTTTAAATTTAATTATGCTAAATAAGCCTCTGTCAGCTACAGTGCTTTTTTCAGCCAGGTACAGTATTTTCAGCCATAAGCCACGAGCTTTTCAGCCGAACCGATCACCACCTAAATAATAGGCTACCGGCTTTTCATATGATCCTTGAACTAGTCCTATAAATTGTGCATTATAATAGTATGTTTTTCTTGGATATTGTTCTTCTGCTACCATACAAATGAAGGGGTGTGTGTGTATTTTGTGCCTTTTTTTTAACTTACATAAAGTGATGGAAAGATAGGAGGAACATCCACACAAACAAAACAATCAAGGCAAAAAAATGTTTATCAGGCAGAAAAGTGGTAGTACTGAGATACAGATCATCAAAGCAAATAATAAGACCAAAGAAAAGTTGAAAACTGATCAGGAACAGAAAAGAATAAGGAAAAAAAAGAGAGAGAAAACTTATCCATCCAGAGCCGTCCAGTGGGCCCCTTCACCCCGGTATACTACACCACCTGTCCCTCACTCCGTCGCCGTCTCCTTCCTCCTCCGAGAGACTCCGTCCTCTTTCCACGCCA
Organism: Dendrocalamus latiflorus; assembly: GCA_017311315.1. Classification (NCBI taxonomy): domain Eukaryota; kingdom Viridiplantae; phylum Streptophyta; class Magnoliopsida; order Poales; family Poaceae; genus Dendrocalamus; species Dendrocalamus latiflorus. The sequence continues at coordinate 38,113,212 of CM029657.1, forward strand.
CTCCAGAAGCCACCACCCGCCGCCGCTTCCGCGCCACTCGGCAGCCGCCACTCCAATCCAAGAACCCATGGCCTTCACCAGCTCGCTCCTGCCCGCGCCGGCCTCCCGCGTCTGCGCGAACCCCGCCCCGCAGCTCGCCTTCTCGCCGGCCAAGAAGGGCGGCGTCTCGCTCGCCACCGCGCGGCGCCGGGGAGCCCGGCACGGTGGTATGTCATATTACTCACAGCTCGTACCTAACATCCTCTAACTCGGTCACCTGAGATTTCATGAGCTTCGTTGTACTGTGGAAATGCCGGGACTAAGAGATGGTTTCGGCTCGTCGGGATGAAGATGAAGATGGTATTGGTGCGCGCGAGTTTCAGAGGCTTCTAGTTGGTCCCGACACTAATTGGTGGGCTGTGCCTGTGTCTGAGTTTGTTTGCTTTGTGCTGTGACTACGACTCCGGGCTACTCAAGATTACTTCTTTTGCTTTAATTTGAAGTGAAGTAGGGTGAATTCAGGTCATGACTGTCAGAGTGAATCTGCTGCTGCAATGTTCTTGTTTAGATTATCCGTCGAGATTATAATGTTTGCATATATGACCAAGCTCAGATACGCTTCTGCTATAGTTGGTAAATTTTTAGCCTGTTCTGTTCCCTTTGCTGCACCCAAGTTAGCAAGTAGATTGTTCAACCTGTTGTCTTTGTGTTGTACACGGTGACTCATATCCTAATCTAGTCTTTTAGGATTTGGAAAAGAGTCATAGATGAATCATAATAGAATTAGGATTTCTACTTTCTTTTGGAGTAGGATTTCTACTCTACTTTGGAGGAGGGCTAGGAACTATATAAAACTATGAGGGGTAGTCATGGAGAACGTAAGCAACAAAGCAACAAGAAAAGAAGTTATTCATCCAAATGTAGATGTGCACAAGAGGATTAGAGGCTAGGTTATTTTTTAGCGTTAGATTTTTGCATAGGGTAAGGATCCGAGTGTGCTAAAAGATTCGAGAGGGTTGTGAGAGAGCGACGATCACTTATACTCTTTTGAGGTTGTATTTGAGGAATTTGTGGTCGATTTCGCCAAATCTTTTCTCTCTCGTCGTGTTTGCTTCAACGTCGTTATTTTAGTTATCTCTACGAGATTCATTTTCTTCGTTCTTGATATCGTGCACGCTCGTACCGTATCTTACAAGCTCTGATCCGATCTTGGGGGTTGCTGCGCATAAGAAAGGGTATCAGAATGTAACACTTTGGACTTTGCAAGGAAGAATATAGTGATTCCTGGCCAAATTGCAAGCTAACAGCACCTGTAGAGAGGTTTAAGAACAGCCCTTTTTGTTTATGTTTGACTAGTTACCATGATTGAGCTGAGGACCTTTTCTTTAATGTTTGTTTGACTGTTTGTGTGAAATCAGTTAGGGCTGAAGTGAATGATTCTGGAAGTGCTTTGGCTGTTGATGCTCTCTCCCAAGTTAAACACGTTCTGCTTCCAGTCACTGACCACAACCCATACCTTTCAGAAGGCACAAGACAGGTCTGTTCTCTTTTTCAGATATTTTAACTTGTTATTTTGTGTGTTAGGTTCATTTCTTAAGGAGCGTATAAAACATATGTACTAAATAGATACTACAAGACTCAAAATCTTGTGGCCATTTTGCCAGGGTAGTTTCATTCTGGTTGTTACTCACCATAGTAAGGAAGAATTTTAGCTGGTCCTTTTTCCTTGATGGAGTGCAACCCTTTGTCTTGTTAACTTCCTTTGTAGACACAACTTGCTACACCATAACTAGCAATAGTGGCTCATCCATAACAGTTGTATGATATATCAGGCTGCAGCAACAACCACTTCTCTAGCAAAGAAGTACGGAGCAAACATTACTGTGGTTGGTACGATCTCAATTGCTTAGAAAAATTGCTTGCTTTGCTTCTTGTAGTGCACATTTTCTCTTCCTCAATTGCTTGAAAGTACTGTTTTGTAAATCTACTCTTCATTTCAGTTATTGATGAAAAGCCGAAGGAGTTGGTCCCAGAGCATGATACTCAGATGTCAAGCATTAGATGGCATCTCTCAGAAGGTTGCACCATTTCACTCATCAATTTTTTTGGGTGCTATTTTCTTATTGTTGTGTTGGCAACCATGTTTCTATATATGCAGGTGGATTTTCGGAGTTTGGGTTGATGGAGCGCCTTGGGGAAGGGAAGAAACCGACAGCCATCATCGGAGAAGTTGCTGACGAGTTGGAGTTAGACCTGGTTGTCCTAAGCATGGAGGCAATCCACTCGAAGCATGTTGATGGGAATTTGCTGGCTGAATTTGTCCCGTGCCCTGTTTTACTGCTTCCCCTTTGACATGCCCGCAGAGCTGATCTTTCACCTGTCATGATTTTGAGGTAAATGGCCCGTTTTCCTCTTTTCAGATGAAACTCCTGACCATTGCCTGGATATGATACATTTGGTTCAGCTAATGTTTGTACCTTCTGAACGCTGTTCTGTTAGATCTGTGATTATGTGAATATTGGCAAGAACGTGGAAGTCGTGCTGCTGCTTTTGTATGAGCGCAAACTATGTTGTACATGGCTCAGATTACTTTATCCAAGAGTCTCAAAAGATATGCTGCTGATATGGCTGGAGTAATATGTACTATGTAAGACAACAACTAAGAATTTGAGTGTGCAAAAAAAGATATTAATTGGATGTACTATGCTGATCTTTCACCTGTCATGATTTTGAGGCAAATGGCCCGTTTTCCTCTTTTCAGGTGAAACTCCTGACCATTGCCTGGATATGATACATTTGGTTCAGCTAATGTTTGTACCTTCTGAATGCTGTTCTGTTATATTTCTGATTATGTGAATATTGGTAAGAACATGGAAGTCTGCTGCTGTTTTTGTTCTGTTCTTTTTAGCTTTTCAACATATTTTGGTTTCTCTCAGTAATCAATATTCATTAAACTAATAAGTCACAGTAAAAATCCAAAAGAATAGACACTAAGCGCAAACTATGGTGTACATGGCCCAGATTATTGTTTTCCATGAGTCTTATAAGATATGCTGCTGATATGGCTAGAATAAGATGTACTATGTAAGACGACAACTACAAAATTGAGTGCGTAAAAAAAGATATTAATTGGAGATGCGGGGTATCGATCCCCGTACCTCTCGCATGCTAAGCGAGCGCTCTACCATCTGAGCTACATCCCCTTGTTGCGTGGGTAACTCATCGTGTTTTATTCTTTGGTTATGAACATCAATTCTTCAAAGCTTTGCTGAAGCCCTTTCCCCCTCCGAAATTACGCAGATATCGTCTATTAGCCGACCCATCGACCATCTTCATATTATACCACTATACCCCATTTCCGTATTCTTGTTTCCTGACTTTGCAAATGGCAACCACTCGACTGCTACTCTATTAGAAACGGGAGCCAAGTGACTTTTTCTTCATGTTTGCGTTCGTGCAGGCGTGCAGCACATCACAGTGCACAACGGTTAGGCTTATTAGTCTAAAAAATTGTTAGCAACATAAATCACACTGGACAATGTTAAAAATTGCATGACTCGGAGGTCTAGTGGCTCTTAAAAATCGACTGAATAGTCCTTGCTTCTTCAAAATGAAACCTTCGAGGCAGCAGCTGAAAGCATCAAAAGAGATCAACAATCTAGAAGTCGTTGTCGTCCTCCTCAGCCATGTGTTCTGCTAGTTCTTCCTCCTGCTGGATCCTCTCACGCCTCTTCTCGGCGCTCTCCTTGTGAGAATTTGGAGGGAACCTCAGCGCCTTGACTGCTTCGTTGTGCATGTTCAGGCAAAATGCAATCCGGGAGTTGAACGCGATCTGTGGCTCATTTGTTGAGTAGATGTCACCGGTCTCTTTCGACAACATCCAACCATTGGTGTGAGCAATGGTGGCATCAATCGCCCCATCTCTGACGGCCTTGGCTGCAATGCTCTCAGCATCAGCGACAGGGTTCTCGGAGTCTTAACCTCAGCTTCTTGGCAATGTCAGCAAGGGAGATCCGTGTGTACGAGATGCTAATGTTGCGCAGTCCAGTACGAATGACATTGTGGCGCAGCCTCACTATCAAATTGCGAGTCCTGTCAGCACTGAAAGTGCTCACAAATTTTTCTGCAACAGCTCTGAACAATTCCAGGTCCCCAACTTGAACAGCCTGGAGATCATACAATAACAGCAACTGTTAGGAAAATAGAGACAAAAGAGACACGAATTTTTACGTGGAAAACCCTCCAATGTGAAGGGAAAAACCACGGGAGACAAATCCACTAATAACGGTACAGGATTACATGTACAAGGGTGGCCCATATTTATAGGCTCTTGCAGGCATCAAATTGGAGTAGGACTAGAATAGACTTATTCGAGTAGGATTTAATCTATTTGAGTCATATTCCAACAAACCTCCCCTTGACTCAAAAACCCTATAAATATGATCTTGAAGAAAATGTCTCCAAAACCCCAAAGGGCTGCTAAGCACCACGAATGCCTACTAAGTCCAGGCAATGCTTGAACTTAGTATTTGAAAGTGACTTTGTAAGCATATCTGCGGGATTGTCTTCAGTATGTATCTTCCCCACAATAACTTGCCCTTGAGCAACAATATCACGAATAAAGTGGTGCTTGATATCAATGTGCTTGGTCTTGGCAAGAAACATATCATTATTGGTCAAACAAATAGCACTCTGGCTATCACAATAAACAGTATTAATATCCTGTGGAATACCAAGTTCAAAAACAAGACCTCGCAACCAAATAGCTTCCTTGACACCTTCAGTAGTAGAAATATATTCTGCTTCAGTAGTGGAAAGAGCAGTAACAGGTTGAAGTGAAGCTTTCCAACTAACGGCTGAACCACACAAAGAGAAGATATATCCAGAAATAGACCTTCTTTTATCCAAATCTCCGGCATAATCAGAATCAACAAACCCAACAACATTATTTGTCTTCACTTTATTCTTATCAAACATCAAGCCAAAATTAGAAGTGCCTTTCAAATAACGAAGAATCCACTTAACAGCATTCCAATGTTCTTTGCCAGGATTATGCATAAATCTGCTAACCACACTAACTGCATGAGCTAAATCTGGACGAGTGCAAATCATAGCATACATAAGATTGCCAACGGCACTGGCATAAGGAACACGTGACATATAGTCTTTGTCATCTTCATTAACAGGACATTGACTTGAAGATAATTTAAAATGTGAAGCAAAAGGTGTAGAAACAGGCTTGCAATTACCAAGATTAAACTTGTCAAGTATCTTCTCAATGTAATTTTTCTGAGATAGAAATAATTTACCAGCCTCACGGTCACGAAGAATCTCCATGCCAAGAATTTTCTTTGCAGGACCAAGATCTTTCATCTCAAATTCATGACTAAGTTGAGCCTTCAACTCATTAATCAATGACTTGTCATGAGAAGCAATGAGCATATCATCAACATAAAGCAGCAAATAAACGAAAGATCCATTGGGAAATCGCTTGAAATAAACACAATTATCATAGTTGCTGCGTGAATATCTTTGTGCAATCATAAAGGAATCAAACCTTTTATACCACTGCCTAGGAGCTTGTTTAAGACCATAGAGAGATTTCTTCAAATGACAGACTAAATGCTCTTTTCCAGGAATAGCAAAACCCTCAGGTTGTGCCATAAAAATCTCCTCTTCTAAATCTCCATGTAAGAAAGCAGTTTTAACATCAAGTTGCTCTAATTCCAAGTCAAATAAAGCAACAAAAGCAAGCATAACCCGAATTGAAGAGTGGCGTACCACAGGAGAAAAAACTTCATTGAAGTCAATACCTTCCCTTTGGTCAAAACCTTTCACCACTAAACGGGCTTTCCATCTTGCAGGTTCAACTCCAGAAATACCTTCCTTCTTCTTATAAATCCATTTGCACTTTAAAGGTTTCTTATCTTTTGGAAGCTCTGCCAAATCCCATGTATGATTTTTATGAAGACTTTCAATTTCTTCATTCATAGCAGTTAACCACTTAGAAGAATTGTCACATGAGATAGCTTCAGAATAAGAAGACGGTTCAACAGTATCATTAACATCTTGTGCAGCAAGAAGAGCATAACAAGCCATATCATCAGTGTCACGATATCTAACAGGCAATTGAATATTCCTTCTTGTTCTCTCTCGGGCAATACAATGATCATTATTACTAGAAGATGATGAATCAGAAACTTGCTGTGTGGTAGGAGCAACTAAAGAATCATTATTAACAATAGGTAAAACTACATCAAATTCTGTATTCCTTGAAACAGCTTCATCAATTTCAGATTCAATTGTGGACAAAGAACCCACATTATCACTACTCGATGAGAGTAAAACACCTTCATTAAAAGTAACATCACGACTAATGATCAACTTGTGAGCTTCAGAACACCATAAACGATATCCTTTGACACCAGAACCATAACCAACAAATATGCATTTTCTTGCTCTAGGCTCTAATTTTCCAGTGCTAACATGAGCATAAGCAGGACAGCCAAAGATTTTCAAATTAGAATAATCAACTGGTTTACCTGACCAAACCTCTTCTGGAATTTGAAAATTGATAGCGGAATTTGGGGAGCGATTGACCAAATAACAAGCTGTAGAAACCGCTTCGGCCCACAGAGCACGCTTATTCCAAAGGCCTGCATTTGAAAGCATGCAACGAGCTCTTTCTAGAAGAGTACGATTCATACGCTCTGCAACACCATTCTGCTGAGGGGTTCCTGGAACAGTCAAATGTCTTGCAATACCCTGATTAGCACAAAAGTTAGCAAACTCACCACTACAAAATTCCAATCCATTATCAGTTCTAAGCTTCTTTATCTTTCTTCCAGTTTGGTTTTCCACCAAAATTTTCCACTTCTGAAACACTGAAAAAGCTTCATCTTTATGTTTCAAGAAATAAACCCAAACTTTGCGAGAAAAATCATCCATGAATGTCATAAAGTACTCACATCCACCAATAGAACGAAACTTAGACTTGCCCCAAAGATCAGAATGAATATAATCAAGAATTCCTTCGGTCTGATGAGTTGCAGTGCTAAAACTAACCCTCTTTTGTTTGCCAAAAACACAATGTTCACAGAAATCAAGTTTGCCAATATTATCCAAATGACCTTTCTTGCATAGGAGATGCATACCTTTCTCACTCATGTGACCCAAGCGCATGTGCCAAAGCTTGGTGATGTGAGGATCCGATGCAATAGTAGAAACAGCTGCAACACCTGTGACTGTAGATCCTTGCAAGTGATAGAGACTGTTGATTCTATTGGCTTTTAACACAACAAGATTGCCTTTTGAAATCTTAAGAACACCATTAGCACCAGAATATTTATATCCCATGGATTCTAAAGTGCCCAAAGAAATAAGATTTCTTTTCATTCTAGGAACATGGCGAACATTTGTAAGGGTCCTAATAGCGCCATCATGAGTCTTAATTTGAACAGAACCGATTCCAATAATTTCAAGTGGGGACTCATCACCAATCAGAACTTCACCACTACTAACAGAATCATAAGTAGAGAACCACTCTTTATATTGACATATATGAAAAGTGCAAGCTGAATCAATAAACCAAGCAGTTCGATTCTCCAAACTAGTAGTGCTGATAAGAGCCTCACCATCAGATTCATTGCCAACAAAACTAGCCTCAGCAGGTTTTTCTTTCTGAGTTTTACTCCTTTCTTCCTTCCTTTTTAATTTGAAACACTCAGAAATATCATGATTAGTTTTCTTGCAATAACGGCAAAAAGGTTTGGATTTACTGTCTCTTGATTTAGATCTGGACTTTGATCTAGAAAAATCACCTTTTTGGGATGATCTACCTCTAACAATTAACCCCTCAGCTTTAACTTCAGAACGAGAATCAGTATCAAATTTCTCTTTGGACAATAAATTTGATTTAACATCCTCAAAACTAAGGGTATCATGATTGCCATAAAGCATAATTTCTTTGAAGTGTTTAAAGGTAGCAGGCAAAGAGACAACCAATAAAATAGCCTTATCCTCATCATCAATTTTCACCTCTAACTTCTCAAGATCAATGATGAGCGAATTAAACTCATTAAGATGAGACTGAATAGAGGTACCTTCTGCCATGCGAATCGTGTACAGACGTTCTTTGAGGCGCAATTTGTTGGCGAGACTTTTCTTCATGTATAACGTCTCCAATTTCTTCCATAATGAGGACGCGGACGTCTCATTAATAACTTCGCGCAAAACATCCGTAGACAAACTAAGTTGTATGGCAGATAGGGCTTTTTCATCCAATTCCTCCCATTTATCATCAGCCATGTCATTTGGTTTATTACCCAAAGCCTTTCGAACGCCAATTTGTGTGAGAACAGCTTTCATCTGAACCTGCCATATGCAAAAACTGATCTTGCCATTGAACTTCTCAATGTCAAATTTGGTGGATGACATGTTGGAGAAAAATTGCAGATCAAAAAAAAATATACGGTAGGTTCTGAAGAAAAAACTTCCTGGGACACTTCTATGTGTGTGAAGCAATGTGCTGAAATTCCTGGTAGACTTGGCGTGTGATCGTAGCAAAAACTCCAAAAGCAAGGTCTTCACGTAAGCAAGGTCTTCCCTTCACGTAACGTGAGAGACTTTGATTTTTCTTTTCTCGATCTGTGCGCTGCAACACGGCGATGTAGATGGCTGGGTGCTGCTGCCTGCTGCTTGATCTGCTGTGTTGCTTCTGCCGAGGACGCAGCGGCCGATCTTTTGAAGACGAGCGCTGGTGCTTAGAATCGAACTGAAATCCGGCTCGGAACAGGCGACGAAAAAAAAACGGCTGCTTCTCGGCGATGTACAGAACTAGCGACTTCGAATCCGACTCGAATTCGACGAACGCTGCAGCACCTTCGATGATTCCGCCGATATTTGTACGAGCGGACGAACGCGGACGGTGTCGCTATTAGATCGGATCTCCAATGCTCTGATACCACTTGTTAGGAAAATAGAGACAAAAGAGACACGAATTTTTACGTGGAAAACCCTCCAATGTGAAGGGAAAAACCACGGGAGACAAATCCACTAATAACGGTACAGGATTACATGTACAAGGGTGGCCCATATTTATAGGCTCTTGCAGGCATCAAATTGGAGTAGGACTAGAATAGACTTATTTGAGTCATATTCCAACAGCAACAAACCCTTATGTTCCAAACAAGTTGGGATAGGATAGGAATGAAATATTCTCAACATCAAAGAAATGAGAGTCTTGAAATAAAACCTACAATACTAAAACCCTAAGCCGTACAACCTGTTATCTGAGCTGACAGTCTAAAGCACTGCTCCTAACTTTCCTATGGTTGCGGTATGTGGATCGCTAACTTCCATATGTTCCTATCTAAAGCTAATTCTTTAGATACATTCCAATTCCTCAAATCTCTTTTAACTGCTTCCTTCCACGTCAGTCTTGATCAACCTCTACCTCTTCTTACGTTTTCAGTACGTTTTAAAATTCCACTACGTATCAGTAACTCAAGAGGCCTTCGTTGGAGATGTCCAAACCATCTCAAGCGATGTTAGACAAGCTTATTTTCAATTGGTACTACCCCACCCTATCACGTATATCATCATTACAGATGTGATCCCGCCTTGTGACCATAAATCCACCGTAGCATCCTCATTTCCGCTACACTCATTTTCTATATATGTTGTCTTTTAGTCACCCAACATTCTGCTCCATATAGCATCACAGGTCTAATCGCTGTCTTATAGAACTTACCCTTCAATTTTTAAGGGACTTTTTTATCACACGAGACACTACTAACGTGTTTTCTTCCTCTTGTTTCTTTTTCGTCTTTGAAGTTTTTCCCGTGCTTAGGCTACTAACATGCTCTATCGGGAATTCGGGGTTATATCAGTTCATTAAGTCTTTTAGTTTTGAACTTTAACTTATAAATAGTTATAGTTTATAAACAAATTTACAGAGAAAGACTTATATTCGATTTTAGTTAATAGAAATGAAGTCACTGTAGTGTGTACTATAATCGATTAATTGACCTCGTCTTGAAAATACCACTTTGTTGAAAAGTTAGATATTTTAGAAAAGTTATTTACAGTAGAAAAATAATTTTTAGAAACCATGTTGGGAAAATAGTCCCACATGGATTGTGGGAAAGGAAAAAGCACAACTTATAAGTGTGAGGGAGCCTCCACCCATTGGACTAGTCTTTTGGGGGGAGAAGGCTCAATACCACTTATAAGGTTGTTGCTTAAAGGGCTTGCTTGCGGGCAGCCCGTGGGCTCAGATGCGTGGGGTGCGCAGCCCATTTAAGACCTGGGGACCGGGGCACGGGCGCGTACGGATCAGGGGCGTGGGCATATGACGCATGGCGCGTGTGGGCCCGTAGCGGACACACGGCATGGTATATGCGCAACACTGGACGTACGGACGTGTGCTAATAAACCAATATGAATATGACATAATCTACATATGAATAACGCCGGTAAAAGTTTAGTTTTGAGGTCGAATTCTTGTAACCAGTGTTAAGTTCGAACTCAAATCTGTGTATTTTGCGTTGGATTTGCTTGAATACTATCCAAATTCTGTCCCCGAGTGTCTCCCGACCTGTCAAGTACACACGAATTTCGCAATTTCACATGGTCGAATTTACAGAGATCGGTGTAGATCCTAAATTCGAATTTACAGGTATCAGTGTAGATCCTAAATTAATCCTCCATTCAAAATGGAATTCTTCGGGCACGCAGGTAGCTTCACTTCTCTTCAGGTGTCTAATTAACACGTAATGCCGCAAATCCATTTGCACAATGTGAAGCTGTAACCAAGGCAACCCAATTGTAAATAGGGAAAGACTAGCGTCTAGACGTTTGACGCTAGCTCTGTACACTGTCTATGACATCGGAACTTCGTTCGGAGTGAAATCAATAGTTCAATCTCACTCCCTCAAGGCACAACAATAGCATCGTGCTTGATATGCTCACGAAGAAGAAGTTGCTACCACGGAGAGGAGGTCTATTGCAATCGGTCATGGAAGGGGGCCTCTTGTAGAACCTTCTCATCGTCGGGTAGCTCTCACGGTGGAGCACCCCCATGAGAGCCAAACCATCAGACAGATAGGCGTAATATTTTTCAGTGATGTTCACAATAAATTTAACCAATAACTGCAACAAATAATTCAATATTGCATAATTTTACAGCACAAACACAACAACAAGTGGCTACATGTGCAACAAAATCTCGCTCTAACTACAATAAAACTCATAGCAATAATTAAAAGATGCAACAACATAGCAACAGAATAAAAAAATATCCTGCAACACTTCGAGTGAACTCATGCAACAAATTCAGCTAATGCCTGCAAGAAATCGTACATGTAGAAGGCATACACAGAAGACAGCACAGTGACTCTTGGTTGGCCCTCTATTTGTTATTCCCTCGGTTCTACACGGATTCGATACCCTGGTTCCCTCCGATCTACACGGATTCGACACCACTGGCTCCTCCAACATGTTGCCTCGACAGAGAGAACGCAAGAGCAGGGCAAGTAGAGGAATTGTTTATAGCGAGATGCTCTTCTACAGCAACAAAAGGATAAGGTTTGGGGGTGCATGTTCAGATGGTGGGTGGGCCGTCCGAGCGAGCACACGGGGGCGTGCCCTGGATAGAGTGTCTGATGGTATTGATTGTACGCTTGGGTGCAATGTTCCATACAATGTGTGCAACAAATATAACCATAACTATAATCAAAAGAATTTAACACCGCAAAAAATCATAGCACAACGTAACAATGATTGCTACATGGGCAACAAAACCCCTCTGAACTTAATAAACTCATTGTAGCAATTTAAACGATGCAACAATATTGCAACAAAAAAATACAAGCACATAGGATGTAACATTTTCATTGAACTCATGCAACAAATCAAATGAACAACTGCAACAAAATTGTACCCAGACAAGACACATAAAGCCAACTGGAGTAGGAAGGCATGTTAATAGTGCCCATGACCGAGTTTGCTGAAGGAGACAACCAGTTGAAAACCTCATCGTCGCAACCCAAATCTAGCGATGCCGATGCTAGCATTGTGGCTCATTGTCACTGGCCCTTCGTTTATCATCTGTTGCTCTTCTCTGCACATATCTAGCATTCTAACTACCTCCGATCTGTACGTATTTGGCACCAGGGTGCCACATCGACTCCCCTCCGGAAAGAGAGAGAGAGAAGCGATCACACACAATAGCTAGCCAGGTGCGGAACATTTCATGGGTAACCGAAGGATTCAGAGAGAAAAGTGATCACACACAGCAGCTAGCGAAGAGTGCAGCATTTCATGGATGACCAGAGGTTTCAGAGAGAGAGAGATAAGAGCAGGCAGTAGCTGGAAGCATCCAATGGTTTCTCGTATCGGACAGTCCCTAACAATTCCCTTGTAAATAGAACCTACATTTCGAATACAGCAACGGAAACTGGCACAATGTAACAGAGAACAAGACTTCATTTATGTAAAAATTGAAAGAATGCCCTGCTCTAAACCTTTACCAACTTAACACTACAATTAGTTTTTGACATCTACTGGCGAAAGAAATAACAATTGTAAAGACACTATCCTACAAACCTAGTCAATATCAAAATCCGGCTGCATTCAAACGGAATGTCAAGCTTATACAAAGTATACGTCAACCGATAAACAACACAGATGATACATCTTCATACTTGGAGCAGGCATCCAACTAACAACAGCTTCGGAGTAGCAGCAAACAGCTTATGCGCCAGCTGCAGCAGCGTGCACCGCGCCGTTAATGTTGCCACCGCGTCCTCCGCCTCTAGCTGGGCCCCTCCCACGGCCATGACCTCGACCACGACCTGCTTCACAACATATAAACAGCAGATTAACGGGGGCAGTATGCATATAAATCAATTGATTAAAAGAAGCCTCACGCACCTCGGGCTGGTGCAGGAACAGGTGCCTCATCATAATACCCTCCATCCTGCTGATAATCAGGTTGGCCGCCATAGCCACCTCTTCTGCCACGGCCCCTGATTCCACGGCCTCTTCCACGGGTGTACCCATTGCCAGCATATGCAGGAATATGGTCATCCTCCCATCCACCATCGGCATAGTCAATGTATCCATTTCCTGAAAATTGTTATGTAAGCAACAGTAGCACATTTTTTTCCTGATGATGATTTACTCAGCAGCAATTAGCCTCACCACGTGCGCCTCTACCTCTACCTCTTCCCCTTCCACGGCCTCGACCACCATGGACTCTCCCTCGGCCAGCAGGTGAGGGTTCATCTACAACAAGTCAACAACAGTGAAATATGATGCCAAAAAGAATAAATAAAATGTGTAAAAGAAAATCTGCAAGTGAATCTTGCACGATACCATCTTCGTTATCATATTCAACCAAAGGCTTCACCATTTCGGCGGGCAAAGGATATTGATATCTGCCCATATAAATCATTAAACTTATCATAAGCAAGAAAATCTATTGCTAATTTGCTATTTTACAACTTCATGCATTGTATAGCTCTAGTGCAAAATTTGAATGGGCAAAGGTGATGCCGAAAATTATGTCAAGTAATCAAGTTACCAACACCAAATGCAGAACACAGAAATTATATATGCAAGCTAAATTTATGTTTACAGTAACTAATGAATAACCAGCAATTCAAAATAGAAACAGAGGCTAGCGTAAAAGCTACCAGCAAAAACATATAGCTTAGCAATCAACTAAACCACAGAAATGATGGAATACAAAGCACTGGAATTTTTTTTCCCTCAGGACAGAAATACAGTTAATAAAAACAGCATCATACCCGACAGCGGATGTGTCCAACTCCTTCTTCGAAAGGGTTATAGTAATCATAGACACATGCCTTGTTGTCTCAAGCCTGCAGAGAGAAGATCAGACAGCATATCACAAGACCTAAACTTACATTGTTCATGTACAATATAAGACACAAAACCATTCTTTAAAATATTATATAATAGTTCTATATCCTAAAAAAAGGAGTCACTTCTTACGGAAGTAAGCCTTCCTCCAGTGGCTCCCACATATCGGTGATATCTGTAGATCCAGTGGTGGTGTTCTGATGGAGACCAACAATCCTCCTCTGCACAGCAAAAGAGCGACCACCAATTAGAAGAGAAGTCAAAAGTAGTGTTTACAAGTGCTGCGGCCATCAAAAGTACCTTGATTAATTCCGCAATCATGACAGTTTTGTTGATTGCCCTTCCCATAGCCTTGAATACAACTTCATCAGAGCCTTTATCCTTTTTTGGTAAACAATTAAATATATTGTAAAACATCAGCCGCAGAAATATGCATGTAAAAAAGAAATATTGTCAGGTGAAATCTGACAATGCAATAGTATTTTAGGACACTCCTTGCATGTTGGAATATTACAGTAAAACCAACACTTGATGAATAGGCCTACAGACTAGGCAACTGGCCAGGCAATTATTTCAAGAAAATGAAGCATCATGCATCCTTGTCAACGCCGACTTTGCAAAATGGGCACAAGTCCCTAAGAGACGTTGCGCTGTTTAAAATACTTAAAAGCCAGTTAAACGCAACCGAAGGAAACATACGATTACAAGGTAGTGGTGGCCAAAAAGAAACGCAAAATGAGCAACTGACCAAATTAGAGAAACATGGGCATGATGTAACGGTAGGTCTCCATATATTACATAATAGATGAAAGAAGACAACAGTGTGCCATGTACCACAATTGCAGCAACTAAAGTGGGAATGCGATTGGACAGTGAGGACAACAGCTACATAAAAAGTGGCAACTTAGCACCTACATTAGTGATCATGATTTTGCATTGTTCGATGCTTGGAGTGGCATATCACAACCCACAGAGTGGAACTTTTCTATTTGCCTCCCTGCATTTTATGCAAAATCTAGGCCTATTCTAACCAGATTTAGCACACTACATTTCGAGTTTAGGCAACCACTTTAAAAGTGCTTGCTTACAATGCTGCAGAAAGTTGGCAGCCACAACACAATGTTACATCACACAACTGTCCAACATACCAAATACTGGAAACCATATAGCCATTTTCACCCTGAGCCAGGATCGAACTCTCCATGAGATTCATAGTTGCATTACTTATAGCTTCCTTATTGGTAGACAAAGTGGATTCGGAATTGACTTTCCTTCCTAACTTGTATTGACATTACTCTTAAAATCATTACGGAACATATCAAAAATGGGCAACCAGTCCACCTTTCCATTCTACCAAAGAAAGCATCACGAAAAGACAACAATTTTCTCGTCGCCCCACTTAGTTTGCATTAAAAAACATACTTTAATGCATAGTACAATAATTTGTACGGGACAATCATTTGGCTTACTTTTTAATCACTCCCCTAAACCCCACAGCTATCACCGACCACGCCACAAGCCTACCACCAAACTTCATGGCGCTAAAACGAAAATTCGAACTGCGAAACGGCAGCACGAAGCTTCTCCACGGGGGAGCGAGCCGAACAAGTGTGAGTGGCGGCGTTACCTGGAGCAAGGTGGTGGCGTAGGTGATGTAGTTGCGCATCCTCCCCTGCGTGGTGATGCGGATCTCGTTCTCCTTGATGGGCACCTCCTCCCTCGGCTTCTCTACCCTCTGGTACCGATCCATCCCTTTCCCCCTTGGCTGCAACCACAGCACGGAGCGCTCTCAGATCCACAGAATACGCGACAGCGAGAGAGAAGATCTACGGACCGGCGGCAATGGCGCGCAACGCGCAGCTGCGAGAGGTTAACCTGCGGGTCGGTTGCCGGCGGCTACCTGCGCGGCGGTTGGGTGGCTCCTGCGGGCGGCGGCTGTCTTGTCTTGGCGTCGATGCAGCCGTGCGGTGGTGAGGTAACCGCCGAATTGGGGCGTGGAGGGAGAGCTTTATACGGCCGCCTCCGTTTGGGCCGGGAAGGGGAGCGACCGGGTCGGCCTCGCGCGCGTCTAGGGTTTTGAGGAGTGCAGTTACGGAAATGCCCCTGGCCGTTGTGGGGTTGTGCGGGCGCGGGGATGCTCTTTCGACGGACGGATCTGTGGCGGCGGTGTTGCGGTGTACGGCTGGGATTTCGTTTGCGGCGGAGGGTGGGGGAGGATGCGTGGGGTGTGTGGACTTGTTCCGTTTGGGCCTTTGGGCTTCTTGTGCATCTTCTTGGCCCTCATGCATACCTTTCTTTTAATTAAACCAGACTCGAGAAAAATGTTTCATATTCAACACGAATACATTACAACTTAAAATGTGAAAACGGAAGGCATCTGACAATGTACTGTTGAGAAACTCGGCGTGTGCAATCTCCTTACAGACCAAACAATAAATAATGATGCTACAAAGAAGCCACAAAAAGAACTGTCTGAAGCTTTACAAATCACAGAGACAGAAGATAGAAGTATATGCTAGCTAGATTTGTCTAAAAAAAGTCACGGCGTCTGAAGACATATATTTATAGCTATGAGAAGACTTATTACATAAAAATCTCTGTTTGAATCTTCAATTATAAGGATAATACCTTTTTTCCTTACAACAGTTCTCACGGATTAATTATGTGCCCTCACGATTATTAAACCAACACTCCCAATCTTGGTATTGCCCTATGCAACTTTGTACCTGATACCACTAGATGTAAGTTCAGACCTAATACAATCATACAAATTTGCAGCAGATTGCAGCTGAAGGTAGCCATGGACAAGAGCACATAAAACACGCATGAAGTATACGCTAGTGTCATCATTATTCTATGACTCGATACAACCAAAAGTTCTGTATATATGTACATCCACCTCGACACAAACCCTGGGCGGAGTGCATTATTACGAGATATATGAACATGTAAAGAAATCGAACAAAAAATGGCCTATGGCTCATCCTGTGCTCTATCCTGTAAATCCTACCGCAACTATAAAACAAGCCAAAAAAAATGTGATCCTATGTCTTGCTTAAATCAATACCACTATCGTGTATGTGGAATCGAGATGATCAAAGAACGGCGAGGAATAGCAGAGCAATGGCCATGAGGGCGCTTCTGCTCAAATGCAGCTGCAGCGACGAGCTCGCCGAAGGTTGCAACACGTTGATCTGGGTGCCATTTGGCGAGCTACCCTTTGCGGCTTCAGGAGTGTAGCCGCTCGGTCCCAACGCCGGTTTCGGGGGAACAGCAGAAGGATTGGGGTTCACCGGAAGGTTGCTTGAATTGTCAACGCTGTAGCCTGATAACAACCAGAATATAAAAGGGCATTGTTCTAGATTAGTGGCGAAGTGAAACCAAAGAACAGTTACAAAGGATATGGAGGTACTCACAATTAAAAATTTTCCAACCCAAGATCAACCTCTCTCGGTCAAACACAACCTTTAGTCCAGACATAAAATTCTCTGCACCCAAAGTGACCAGCTAGGGTAAGAACACTTGAGGCAATTAGGTGGGTTATCATTATTGAGATCATTCAGTGAATAATTTCGAAGATGACAATTATGTTTAGCCAAATACATGTGTTACTTCATAAACCGTAATACAAGCAAACAAACATCAAGGCAGTAGCTGGAATTGTTTGGCAATAAAATGATACCAAAAGGCACTACGCAGAAATTGCTGAAATATCTGGGGTTTTGACATAAAAAAACGTACATAAACCTCCTATATAGTCTAGCAAAGCAAGTGCGAAAAATGATAGTATACCTACTGTTCCATTAAGTATCTAAAAATCTTAGGCCCTGTTTGGAATGCGGGAATTTTTCCCGATTCCTGCGGGAATTGAACTGTTTCCTGCAAAATTCCTGCAAAATTCCTGTGAAATTCCTCTGTTCCAAACAGGCCCTTAACAGTCATGAATTGGCTCTTCCCAACACTATCATATGGTACCAACTCCAACAGGGAACTCAAATGAAGAATAGAGACTATAGAGGGCTACGCTCTTGCACACCACAAACATCACTACTGCGGTTTACAGAATCAATGTTTTGTGGTTTATTTCAACTAAAACATAACAAAACTTGCAGCATTTCCAAAGCATCAGGCATCTTTAAATGGTGCAGCAGTGTAGAAAGTACAGGAGCTTACCCCCTATTATGTTAACACCCTCACTCTTCATAATAGCCAAGCAATAGCCAATTGGATTCTGTCACATCCAAGAGCAGCAACACATAAGTTACAAACCTCCCTTACATGGCTGGAAGAAAGTGCAGAATATCAATTCTATCTTACCGAAGCAATATCTGTTATGGTAATTATTGGATCATTAACAGGAAATATGCTTCCACCTCTTGTTGTCAGAGTTATGTTTGGAGGATTAACATCTTTGTTACTGGAAAGTGCAGCAACATATCCATCAGGTATAGGTAGACAGCAGCGTGTGAATATGTAATCTATTAAGGCCTGTGACTAGATAAAGTTACCTTACGGAGTAGCAATATTCAAACGGCATGGAAAAGCCAAGCTTGTTTCGGCTCTCTTGGACTTGTGCATTGAACTGAATAAGAATGGAGATATATAAGAACCACCGTGAAATATAAAATACGGTCAAATCACTGCTAATATGGGAATACTTACGCTGCCGGTGATTTGGGTATACATTGGATTGGACAGAGCTGTGAAAGAGGTACCAGAGTCAACAATAGCACTGAACTGGGCGTCGATCGATTTACCTCCCACCATAATTCCTGTGATGCTTATGTTGTAATATGGACTGTAGAAAGAAAGTACACCAGCGTGAGGTTGAAGACCTATTTTTTGTTTCTGAAATAGTGTTCAAACAAACATACCTTTCTTTATAAATATTCAATGGAGTTTCCTGCTGGTCCGAGCTTCCAGTGTCCCCAAAATTGAGTCTGCCATGACCGTCTTCTCCAAAGCACATGGAGAAGGAATTGGCAGCAAGTCCTTTGCTTGCTAGCAAGCTAGGAACTGATTTACTGTCCATACCAAGCCCAAGCAGACCGTTGGGTGCAGCACTGCCTAGAAATGAACCTGTCTGGACCTGTCCACAACTGAACAATTCATAGAAAATTCAGCATAACAAAGTGAGTCATAAGCATGCAGCAGATCATAAAGGACATACCCGAATGTTATGGGGGCTGGAATAATTTTTGATTGTGCAGACTCCGTTGTCAGGTACAAGACATCCTCAACTAGTACCCCAGAGGATGAGGTGTTATCCGATAGGTACTGGATACTGTAGGGGCAGCTGTTACTTGCAGCACGGCAAACATTCTGAAGATCACACAAACTACTACTGCACGGGACCTGTCGGCTGGTATTCGACTCCTTAGGGCTGTACACGTCGAACTTCAAATCCTGTTTAAATTTGTCATGTGCAGAAATGCAGTGAGTTGCATATTAGCAGGGTTGGAGCTTCTCTAGAGCAAAAAGGGGCCGTGGCCTACTTCTCGTAGAAAAGTTGCGAAATAAGTAATTAGTTTTACCACTCAAATTAAAACATTGTTCACTAAAGCAGCCTTCTCTTCCTAAGCTATCTAAACGTATGATGTTAAATTAGTCCCTTTGTGTTTTACTCCAGCTCCGTCCAGTGACAAATAAGCACTTAATTTTACCACTTAAATTAATACATTGTTTATTAAGGTAGCCTTTTGTTCCTAAGCTATCTAAGCATATGATGCTAAATTAGTCCTCCCCCCCCCCCTGTATTTTCTTAAAAGCTACGCCACTGCATATTAGCAAGAACATGAATCGCAGACATGTAGCACTTGCTGGTAGAGTCAATAAAAGCATCATGATGCAGCAACTTTCCATAAACAACCAGCAAGAAATCATCTCGAATTCCAACAATAATACACAGAAAGGACAAAAGACTGGTTATATTTTAAGGCCGATAAGGTCTCAGCTCAGGCTGTCATGCTTCCAGAAAGGTTTTCCAAGAATCAGACGACACATGCCGAGCTTTCATGAATTTCTACCACCAATTTGTTCATCTCCACTATGGAAGAACTAATCTTTTAAAAAAAACATATGGAAGAATTAATCTGTTGTGCCGTTATGTTAACAACAAAGTTTTTATCGTACTCCGGAAACCACCTAAAATATCTAGTCGAGCAACTAACCAGCTCTAAACGTAACAAACAATAGTCCAAGAAGAAGAATAATACATACGCCGTAGTTGGGCGAGACGAGTGGGGCGCACTTCATGCAATCGCAGGGCACCCAGAAGAGGTCGCTGCCGGTGTCGAGCGCCACCAGGAACGTCACGTTCGGCGTCCCCAGCGCCGCCACCGCGTAATGCAAACTGCGCAACCAACCCCCACCACCAGCACCATTCATTGTTAACCCAAAAGGCTAAAACAAAAAGATGACCAAACAGCAACTTTTGATGATTTAATCCCTCTCGATTGGCCAGATTAAACCATGGAGAATTGGAGACGGTAATAAGCTCTTACAATCCAAAGTCGTGCAGGCGGTAGGTGTCGTTGCCGTCGGCGAAGGAGAGCTCCCCCCCGGCGGTGGCAAGCGACCGCCGGCGCAGGTCGTGCCCGGCCAGCGCGGCGTAGTACTCCACCGTCCCGGCCGCCGGCGCGCGGTAACCCTTGCGCCCCGCCGCCTCCGCCCAACCCCGCACCGTCGACGAGTACCGGTGGTGGACGTCCAGGCTCAGCGCCTCCGCTGCCACCGCCGACACGGCGGCCAGGAGCAGAACCCGCACCAGAGCGGCCATACCGGCAGGGTTCCCAAAGCAACAAAAAAAAAGTTTGCAACTTTACACACACACACAGGGCTTGGTTCTTGGCTGCGGCATCGGTATTTATCTGGGATTCGGAGAGGAGGAGGAGAACGGAAGGAGCAACATGTGTTTCTGCAGCCTGCGAGGTGGCCGGCGGTGGTGGCCGCTCGGTTCCCGCGGGAAGGGTGGGTGGTGGGGCCCACGAGGCAGTGACCTGGGGGAGACGTCAGTGTTCTGCCTGGAAGCTTCACTTGCACTGTGGCTTCCTGCCCGCCGTGGCTGCTCTCCTTTTTTTTTTCCCTTCGATTTTCTTTAGGCCTGTTTGGAATAGAGGAATTTCACAGGATTTTTACAGGAATTTTGCAGGAAACAGTTCAATTCCCGCAGGAATCGAGAAAAATTCCCGCATTCCAAACAGGGCCTTAGATTTTCAAAAGGGAAAGGCTTGGGGGACCGACCGGCACCGGCAGCGATGTTCGGGTTGAAATGTTGCTGCCAATCCGAGAAAAAGCTTTAAGCTCCTGCCTTATGACTTTGGTTATTAATTTTCCATTGAAATTATATTATAGTGGTTATTAGTTTTTTATACTATTTAATTAAAAATAATAATAAACTGTTATATCGATAATATAAAGGATAAGGGGGGGAAATGTTGCAGCCGACCTGATCAAAAAAGGTGAGAGGTGGAGTTGCGATTGATGGCGCTAGGGCGTGTCGTTTGACCGTCCGATCGTGAATCAATGCGTCTAGTTAACCGTCGAGAAAGAAAGAGCTGGATTTTTTTTTTAATGTCGTTGTCTATGTTATTACTATCGAAATGGACGGAGCAATGCATTTCGAGCAGTTTGCGTTGCAGTTTCTACGTTGATGACTTGACGAGGTTCTCTGGGGAGGAGAAAACTGAACAGGAGTCAATGTGTCTCAGTAACAGTAAGATCCAAAAAAGTTATTGTCCTCTGTTGATTTCACGTGGAGAAGAACTCTTCACTTGTGGACTTTGGTCTTCGTCGTAGCCTCGTTCCGACCACCTGTTAACTTCGACTTCTAGAAACCATTTAGAAGTGTTCATTTTTAACATAGTTTTTTTTTCTTTTTTTTCTTTAATTGCCCGTAAAAATATATCTGTATTTTCTATTTTCTTCTTCTTTTCATTTTTAATTAAGTGTCCAAGAAAAGCTAATAGAAAAAAGATAAATTGCCCGGTTGGAAGTGTAAGCGTAGCCATGCATGGCACGTTGCTCACGTGATCGTCTGGTTTCAACTTTCAATAGAGTTGTGCCTCTTGGAGGGTATCTACAATATTATCATTTTAATTGTCAATTGGTTATATTAAATGAGTAAAATTCTATATACAGAAAAGAGGAGGTAAAGAGAAATAATATGTTATTTCTTATGTAAAAGATAACTTGAACCCGTAAACCAACACAAACAGTGAGAGAGTGTGAGGCAAAAAAAAATATGGTAAAAATAGTATAAAATAGTTAGAGAATTGATTTGTTGTTAGAGAGGTTGTCTCTAGTAGAGGTGACAACCAGGTGAGGGGTCCCGCCTTGCTAAGGCCACAAGGGAAGATGGCCCCCCATCCCCGTAGAGGATAAAAAAATATGTTAGTTTTTAAAAAATATAATAATATGATTTATTTATTAATTTATAATTATTTAAACATATTTATTTTTCAAAAATAGCTTCAAAATATATATTCTAACATATAGATTCAAGTTTTAGTTAAATATACAAGAATAGGATAAAATCTTCCATATTAAAAAAACATAGTCTATTATTTCAAATTATCTATTATATTGTTAAATCAGAAGCCAAAAGAGCCATCACATTCGCTCTCAAGAGGTATAAATTACCACATTAATCAGAGAAAAAAGAAAAAATATGTACCATCGATTGATGTGGGTCCAAATTATAAGGGTTGAGATTGAGATGGATCCTATTATATCGATATATACCGTCGATTGATATGAGTCCAAATTACACTATCCGGGTTAGCCATGATCGGGTACGTCACGTGGCTCCCAAGCTATTTACGTGCTCGCACACACAAAGCAAATAAACCGGCTAATTAGTAAACACGCGTATCCAAATCTAAAACAATTACCGGTAAATATCAAATTGAAAATCACTCAGTTATATCTATGCAGCATGGCAGCACCTTCGCTATGGCCGCCATCTTAGTCGTGCAAATCGGGGTGAAGTCAACTGATCACACAAGAGCGAAATTTTTTATTTAATCCTTTTTTATTAACATTTTAAAGTTAATCCCTCGGCAACTTTATTTTCAATTCTGACCCATTTGGCCATGCCACCCATAGAGGCGTGGCAAAGCTACCACGTAAGCCCTTGGCCGCGCGCCATCCAGCGTGGAGGCTTGCGTAGCATCTGTCACACCGTAATTCTTGGTGTGATAAAACCTTATCACATTGTCATACTTGGCGTGACAGGTTGAGATTGTCAGCCACTAGACTTGGCATGGCATTATTAATTAAAAGTGTTTCAACAACAGAACTCATACAAAAAAACCATATTATAATTCTATTTCACCAAGTATAATTATATTATAAACAGGTGCGCAAAATGCACTATCAAGGGCTAGAAAAACCAAAATTATAAGGTGGAAAAAACTCTGCACCGTCAATTGTATTGTGGGTTGTCCAAAATATAAGGGTTTATATTAAAAAGTCCATGACGAGTAAAATCCAACAAAAGATGAAATAATCAATTAATCTGCGTACGATTTCCAAAATGAAATCCCTAAATGACTGAATAGCTGTAATTTACAATAAAAGAAACGGAATCGTATATGAATTACAATAGAAATTACTTCAAATTAGAAAAAATGCAATTCAAATTTCATATGAATTCCATGGTAAACTCTCTAAGTTATATTTTCTTTCAAACTTCTATTGTTAACACAAATATTTATGATATCTTAAAAAAACTTAAAAACAAAAAAAAAATATTTCAACGATCTCAATTGTATCATTTCATGATACAAACTTTGGACCAATCTAGCGCGCTTTTGCGCGGGCTCCCTGCTAGTTTTTTATATTTATCGGATCCTTATGGGGCCTTGCGGTGGGAAGGACGATCCTATCCTCGTCCCGCTAGCATAACGGAGCCCCACCATATTCTCTTTGAGGGAGATCACCACCGTCCC
Source organism: Dendrocalamus latiflorus (assembly GCA_017311315.1). Classification (NCBI taxonomy): domain Eukaryota; kingdom Viridiplantae; phylum Streptophyta; class Magnoliopsida; order Poales; family Poaceae; genus Dendrocalamus; species Dendrocalamus latiflorus. Next base: position 38,137,028 of record CM029657.1, read on the forward strand.
CATATGGATATTCCCTGTAGGACCCAATCCTTACGGGAAAATTGTCACTTTTAATCTCTAGTGTTGTTTTAGGTAAGGTGGAAACTTTAGAAATAATTTTATGAGTTAAACTATTATACAGCTTGAGTTTGACGAGTAAGGCGCTGCTTTTCCTGTAGTTTTAAGACCACTAAACAGAGTCAAGAGTCCTCTATGATGGTTATTAACATTGTTAACTGATTAGCAAGGGCCATGAATGCCAAGCCAATGGAGGTTTTTGTTTTGTCATCGTTGAACTCGCAAAGCTGCCCGTTTTCAGCACCGTGATATCGCAAGCCTGCCACGTACAGGCACAGCGACGTTGTTGCTGGAGATCCAAGTACACGGCTGGGTTCTTTTAGCTATAGTTTATGCTTTATGGCTATAGTGTATTATTTTTAGTTTTAACATAAGTCTTTATATAAAAAAATTAAATGATGATAAGCTATTTTAAAAAAGCTATATAATAAACTGTTTAAGAACGATGATAAAAAATTATTTCCTTTATTTATTTAAAGGAAGTTATAAGAAATAAATCAAAAAAGAACTCGATCACGGCTGACAATCGTCCTCTTATTATCCAACTAATTAAAAAAACCATATCTTACGCAGATCTCTCTGTGTGCGCGCGCGTGTCGCAGAATTTGGTCACATCGCACGGCTCCAGTGGTACTCCCCGGGTAGTCCCAGCGGAATAACGCCATGTATCACCCTAACAAGGTCACATCTCATCTCACATGAGATGCAGAAGAATGATAAGATGCGTAAGATAAGAGCAGAGATGACGGAATTTGATCTGAGAACCACCCAATCAGCAACCACCACCGAGTTCCGTCGTCTCTTGGCAACGACACGTAGACCACGCCAACCGATGGGTGGCTACTTGCCTCTCGGCTGGCATATAAAAATCGTAAGGAGCTTATCATGACAAATTGACAATTACATGCATGGCGAATCCTCCATCATCCATGCCAGGGCCCTACGTTACGTGCCCCTTGTTCGATGCGTTCTTGCGAGCCTGGCCTGGCCTGGCCTGAGCTGCTCTGCAGTTGGTGACGCTGCTGGGTGCTGACACGGTAGCGTCAGACTTCAGTCAGCACGCACCGGCCGGTGCCACAGGCAGCTGAAGGCAACGCATTCCCTTCAGTCCAGGAGACGCGACTCGTAAAGGAGGAAGAGAAATCGGGCGTAAACGTGGCAGGGACCGGGTGAAGAAGAGGGGGATGGAGCCGCGTCAGGTTTAGCGAGGAATCAACGGAGTCAGTGGCGAGCCATGACGGCCGACGAGGAGGTTGGCGGCCGTCGAGAGATCGGCGTACTGGCACGCGCGCCGCGCTTGGAAGCTGCCCCGGCCCCCGGTTGCGTGCTGCGTGGTAGTTTCGCTTGCCCCTGCGTTGCGAAACGATCTTGGGTAGATGATCAACCTGGGGACCGTTTAGTTATTAGACGTAGTTGTTTTTAGCTTATAATTTATTTTTTAATAAATAAATAAATATAATAGTTTTTTATTATCTTTTTGAAACGATTTTACCGATTTAGATTTTTCAAAACGGTATATCAGTTTATCGATATTCGGTTCGTTTACACAAGTATTTACATTATAATAAAAAAACTATAAGTCGTAATTATAAACTAATTATAAGTCGTAATTATAAACCATTAGTTGTGCCCACTTTAGGGCTGGATAACGAGCTGGCTCGGCTCGGCTCGGCTCGGCTCGGTCTGGCTCGGTAGGATAACGAGCTGGCTCGAGCTGGCTCGTTATAACTAACGAGCTAAAAAGCCAGCTCGGCTCGGCTCGACAAAAAGCTCGAGTTAGCTCGTTTGGCTCGTGAGCCAGGGCCAAAAAATATCTCCATCATATATTCATCCATGGAAGTTTGGCTCGTTTGGCTCGTTAGGCTCGTTTGGCTCGTTTGGGTATAATAGAGTACAAATTAACACATGCATGGCTCGTTTGGGTACAATAGAGTACAAATTTACACATTAACACATGCAATAGAGTACAAATTAGGTCCATAGAAGCAGCATATGCATATCTAAATTCCTGGAAGCATGGCTCGTTTGGCTCGTGAGCGGCTCGCGAGCTGGCTCGAGTTGGCTCGTTATAGCTAACGAGCTAAAATCTTGGCTCGGCTCGGCTCGTTATCCTAACGAGCCGAGTCGAGCCGAGCCGAGCCAGCCACGAGCCGAGCGAGCTAACGAGCTTCGAGTTTTTCGTCCAGCCCTAGCCCACTTATAGTTCGTTCGGGAGCTAGGCGATGTACTTTTGACTCTTGAGGTCTGTACGAGACTAGCATCAAGATTCAAGTTTTTCCCTTCTCGGTTAAGTGCGCACGAGATTGGTAGCCTGCGAGGGGCATGTATGTGTTGTGGCTGTGCGACATGGTCTGCATCAACCAGGGGTCAGGCACACCTGACAAGCGTGCGTAGGGTGCTCGGTTTCGGGCCCCTAGGAACTAAACCGCACGCGTGCCAGCGAGTTCTATCTGACTGTATATGCAAGGCGCATCCCTCATGCGGCTCTAAGGGCCTGTTTGGTTCATGACCAGAAGTTACCTAGCCACAAGTTTGGCGTGCCACAGTTTTTAGGTAGCTGTTTGGTTCACTGACGTAACTGTGACATGCCACACTTTCTTAGCACCCGGCCCCACACGTCATAGACTCAGTTTCTTGCCAAACTTTGCCACAAGTGTGGCTTCGATTTTGTTAGCCACACTTTCTGTGGCAGCCACATATTGCCTAAGCTTAAGCATGACAAGCTTAGGCACCAACCAAACAAGCCCTAAGTGTGTAACATCCCAGGAAATTTGATTTTGTAGTATATGGAGTTATTGAAGAAAAATTAGTAATATATTTTATGTTGGATTTGAATTTCATGGTGTTTCTTAAAGGTTTTTGGTTGAGGTTCCAATTAAGGAAGTAATTTCAAATTGTAATTAAGGGGGTGTTTGGTTGGAGGCCACAATTTACCATGCCTCAACTTAAGAATTTGCCACACTTGTGGCTAGCCAAATTTGTGGCAAAAAAGAGGTGTTTGGTTGATAACTAAGGTGTGGCAAAAACTTTGTGGCTATTGTTTGGTTCATTGCCACAAAAGTGTGGCAAAAAATTGTGGCAAGTGTTTGGATTACTCCACATGTAGGCTAATATACTTGTGTAAAAATTATTATTAGAGTAACAACACCTAAGATACCAATAGTATAAACAATCCACCATTATACCATACATTTCAACAGTACCATACAGTCCATAAGCAATATAATACAATAGTGCAACTACCAACAACCAAAATATTAGGTAGTAGTCATCCCACATGAGTTTTCATTACCATACCAACAGCCAAAATAATCACAGAACCAATAGTCCCAATGCTCCATCCACCATCACATAAAGATCCATCTACCAACAACCAAAATAAGCATGAACTATTAACAACACAGATTCTAGTCATTGCTAATTGTCTCACATAGCCAAAATAAGCTGACATCCAACAGGAACTTCAGAGGTTAATTCCATCCTTCTCACATAAGAACTTGAACACCCAAGCATTCAGAGTAGAATCACTTGCACTACACAGCCAACCACGCTTACCTTTGTTCTCCTTGGATGAGGTCACGATCAAGGATACAAAGGGCATCTAGAACAAGATTGAAATACCTACTAACAGTCTCACTTGACCTAATGAACTCAAATGCAAGTGCTCTTGGTGACCAATTTTGACCAACAACATGGATAAACATGGCAACTTGTTGCTCAATTGTGACATGAAAGGTCTCCTCTAGCAATGCACGTGATCTAAGCTCATTACACAGCCTATGAAATACAGCTTTTCTCATTCGCAGCTCACTAATGCAATGGGCCTCAGTTCCATGATACAAACGATTTAGACGCCTCAATCTTTGAATATCTCTATCAATCACAGGAGCATATGTTATGGATCTTTTCCTTTTCCTTCTATTAATCATATACCAATACATGGCTAGGCACATAAGTATAGCAGTAATCGTTCTTCTCCTCCACAAGAAATGGCAGTACTCCAAGTAATATTGTAAATATAGTTTCCTTTGACCCATCTATAACATAATTTCAGATGTAAGACATTAATCAGTACAAGGAAAAGAAATGCATCAACAGTTCATTGCTAAAAACATGTGTATATGTGTATCATATTCCTACAGGTTTTCAGGGTTATCTAGCACCATAACTTTTCCTCTGATCAGTGACACATCAATTCATTGCAAATCTTTAGTCATTGCAAATAGTGAGGTATTATGCATCATCAATTCATATTATGAAGGTTGCTACACATAAGAGCCCGATTGTTCTTCTCAGTTCATCAGTACATAACAACAAAATGTCACAAAGCGTTCACTCAGTTCATCAGTACTAGTGTTTGTACATAAGAACACAAGGAAAATATGGAATGGTTTAGAAAGACAGGCACGGGATGGAGTATTACTTAAGCTTCGGCGACCGGGAGGGGGCCACCGCGGCCGGGAGGGGAGCGCGCGGCTGGGAGAGCGCCGCGGCCGGGGGCGCACCGACCTCGGAGGCCGGGCCGCCGTCGCCATGGATCCGCGCGGTCGACCTTGGAAGGGACGGAGGGAGTGGCTGCCGACCTCGGAGGGGAGGGCAGGAGCGGCGGCCGAGCTTGGAGGCGTCGGTGGGAGCGGCGGAGGGCGCACCGACCTCGAGGCCGCCGTTGATTTCTCAGGCCGTCGCCGCCATGGATCTGCGCGCTCGACCTTGGAAGGGACGGAGGGAGTGGCTACCGACCTCGGAGGGGAGGGAAGGAGCGGCGGCCGAGCTTGGAGGCGTCGGTGCGAGCGGCGGCGGCGGAGGAATCTCAAGGCCACCGTCGATTTCTCAGGCCGCCGTCGCCATGGATCCGCGCGCTCGACCTTGGAAGGGACGGAGGGAGTGGCTGCCGACCTCGGAGGGGAGGAAAGGAGCGGCGGTTGAGCTTGGAGGCGTCGGTGGGAGCGGCGGCGGTGGAGGAATCGAGCGGCAAGCGATTTTCTTGGCGCGCGCGAAGTGGAGAGAGAGGGGATTTCTCCTAGTGAGAGGGGATTTGTGGCGCGCGCGAGGGCAGTGTGGCGGGGATTTTCCCCGCCACACTTTCGCTGTACAGTGTTGTGGCGAGAGGGATGGCGTGCCTCGGTTTGGTTACCAACCAAACAGCAGCCGAAGCAGATGTGGCACGCCTAAGGTGAAGTGTGGCAGGGTGTGGCCTCCAACCAAACGCTCCCTAAGAATCTGAAAAGATGATCCAAAAATTAGGAGGAAGGTACTTAAAATAAATCTAGACTTTACACTAAAACTTGTACAAAAAGTTGAATTAAAATATAGCAAGAAATATAGAGCAACAAAAACAAAAGAAAAAAAAGCCGGGCCGGCCGTTCCCCGGCCCAACCATTCCTCGCGCGCGCACGGCTTAGCCCTGTGCGCAGCGCGCAGAGCGCGCGCCCTGGCAAGCGGGACCCGCCCCGCGCCCGTTCTCTCTCCCTGGCACGCGGGCCCGTGCCCGTTCTCTCGCTGCCGCTGGCCCCGCCTTGCGCCAGCGTCTTCCTCCTCCCTGCGCGACTGCGCGTGCGCCTCGCTCAGAAGCTCCCGTCCCCGTGGCGTTCATGCCTCCGCCAGCTCTGCCCGAGCCGTCCCATCGCCCGGTGGGAAAGCCTGTGAGGCCGCTTCCGCCCCTGGTTTCGCCGCCTCCACCCCTGGTACGGCGCCACCGCCCGCGGTTTCCCTCCGCCCGGTCGCTTCGGCTCGGCCACGTGGCGCTGGTCGTCTGCGCTCCATCCGTGCGTGGGAGGCGGTAAGAGCTGAGGAGACCGCACGAGGGGAGGTGCTTCGCAGCTTTGCCTGGCCATTACGCCGCCTGCGTCACCGTCTGCCACCGCCACCTGCTCCGACAGGACCGAACGGCCACCCGCCCGTTGCTAGCTTCACCCGGCCGCCTATAAAAGGCACCGAGCCCTCCGTTGGGTTCCCCACGCCGCCCTCTCCGTTCTCCCGAAGGTAATCGAGCGCCCTTGCCCCGTAGCCGCCGGCGAGCCATTTCTCTCCAACTCCGGCGACCTAACTCCCCACTGTTCTACTGCACCAGAGCCTAATTCCTCGCGCTAGGACCGTCTCCAGAGCGTCGCGAGGCTTCCCCGACCCTCGCCCGAGCTCCCCGTCGCCTGTGGTTCGCCGCCGTCGAGAGCTTCCCCGAGCCGCCGCCGCCGCTCGACGCCGACCCATCTCCGGACCTCCTCGGCCCCTGGCGATCGCGTCATCGTCTTCACCGTAGCTCGAGGAACGCATTTCACCTCCCCGACACTCCCTCGCCGCCGGCCACCGTCGTCCCCGACTCCTCTGCCTGACCCGGCTGCCAACCCACCTCAAAGGAATAAATCACTCTATAGGGGTAAGATAAACTTCCCGTCTCACTTGGCTATCACCGTTCTCTCCTCTCTCCCAACTCCCCGGCCGCGCGCGTTCGAGCCTTCGGCTCCGCAGCGACGGGTTGAGTTTTCTTTCTTTTCCATCGGGCTGACAGGTGGGCCCCACCTGTCAGCCGCTGTAGCCAGAGCCGCCCACTGACCATTGGGCCCCACTGGTCAGTGGAACACTTACACCGAACCCGTACTGACATGTGGACCCCCACTGAACAGTAGCTGGACCCACATGTCAGTAGCACAGAAAGTAAATAAAATGGAAAATCAAAATAAAACTGAGGCTGACAGTGGACCCCACATGTCAGGATTTAGTAATTTTTGGATTTGACTGAAACAGAGAACTTTGACCGCTCTTAACTTCTTCATATTAGCTCCAAATTGAATGAAACAAATTTGTAAATTCGTCTAAATTCAAGATCTGTCTAATGGGACCAAAACCTTGAATTTTTGAGTTCATTTGAAATTTTGACTGTGGATTGTATGATTTGCTAATTTTTATCCAAAAATTTCGCGCAACGTATATAGTGTTCGAGGCCCAGCAAGAGGAGGCAGCAGACGACACCAATCCAGACAGCCAAGACCCGGACACTAGCGACCCAGGCGAGTCAACACTTTGATCATATTGAACCCAACATTTCAAAGTTATTTCCTTTTAAATTATCAACTTGCATGCTATTATTTCATGAAATATGATATGTTTGATTTCAGCAAGTTAGATATACCCTGTTATTGTTATTGTGTATATTATTCTCCTTGCCAAACTTAGAAACATGAACCTTGTCGCCATAGTAAGAATTAATATATGATTTCACAAAATAAGTCCTTACTTATACGGCATGCTTATGAATGCTAGATACTTGGGTGACACTAATGCCCCAAGGAATATTCTTCAAACTATTATGAACACAATGGGTAACTTATGGTGTGATGCCATAAGCAACATATGGTGCGATGCCATATGTAATGTTGGTGCGATGCCGACAATGAGCGTATGGTGTGATGTCATACGCAACCCTTGGTGTGATGCCAAGAGGTAACTTATGGTGCGATGCCATAAGGTTAGTTGGTGTGATGCCAACAATAAGCATATGATGCGATGTCATATGTAACACTTGGTGTGATGCCAAGAATGGGATATGGTGGGATGCCATAAATATGGAAAACAATGATTACATGGATTATTACAACGAATGGTTTAAAAATGTGATTTCAACCTGCCAGGTCATAGGGAATTTTAAGTAATTGTATTCAAAAGTACTCATTGGCAAAACAAAATAACCCTATGCCTTTCCTTTGTCAAGCCATGCATGTTATAAATATTTGCATTCTGTGTGTTGGCTTGCGGAGCACAGGGTTGGAGTGCTCACACTCGCAAATATCAAACAGAGACAGGGACACAGGAGCACTGTGAGCATGAAGAGGCTCCTACAAATGCAGGAGGAGGCGACGACAACAACTAGGACGCTTATTACGTATTTTTAAGCATAGACAAGAGGACTAGATGGAGATTGTGTGCATATATATATATATATATATATATATATATATATATATATATATATATATATATATATATATATATATAAAATATCCAATCTTGGGTAATATGCATGGGACACAATTACCCTCCGGTCACTTGCCTGTGGTAATGGTTTCACTTTTGCTGCTATTCCGCTGCTTAAATATGATGTAACTGTTAGCCAGTGTGGCTTCTATGTGAACTATCGCCCAGTATGGGAAAAGACCTTTATTGCATGTAATATTTTGCGATGTATGCTTATGATTCAGCAATGTTACTGTGTGCACTATCTACTGATCCAGGGAATAGTGCAGTAAAATACAGTGGATTTGGATTGAAAAATCCGGGTCCGACAGCGCTGGTATCAGAGCATACGACCGTAGGGTAAAACCTTAGGATGGAAAATTAGGATGGCCTAGGAACACAATACTTATGAAATTATGAAAATAATTTCCAAAACCATAGTATAATATTCTTACTCGTATCCTTCCTAGAATCTGCTCTACTCCATTTTTCATTACATTTTGGAAAAGTACTAACATTAGTAACTTAAAGTTTACAGATGGCAGGAGAGGAAGGAAACTGGGATTACCTCGCCCACGGTGCCTACGAGGGAGAGTTCGCGAGTATCCTACGCAAGCTCCTTCACTACTTGGAGTACCCGGAGCAGCCCATTTATCGAGGGCGCCAGACGACCGCAGGAGGAGAGGATAATAGAGGATAATAGGGGATGGGACGGGGCGATCCTAGATTTGGACCTGTTTGGATTGGAGTCAGTAGGGGACAGAGTCCATCCCCTTTAGGGAATATCCTGGGAATATTCCCCTAAATCGAGGATGCCCCCGTCCCTCAAAAACGAGGGGATGGGCTCGTCCCTCTTCCTCGCCTCTCAAAAACAAGAGGATGACAAAAGGGCCCCACACGTCGGATGATTTATCCCATATTTTGATGTCCCAGAACCAAACAAAAAACGGGGGCGGTCCTATCCTTACAACCAAACAAAGAACAGGGACGGTCCCGTCCTTAAAAACAGGGATGGAGCCATTCTATCCCTACTGCCTCCAAACCAAACACACGCTAAGACAAGAAGCAAACAAACACACTGGAGCTATATCTCGCTCATGTGGTCACATGATATGTTAGAATAATCTTATTTCTAGTCATAGAAGTTGTACTCGTCGTTGTCGAGTCCGTGTACGAGTACGACTCTATCATAATCGGAGTTTGTGTCATAGTCATAGTCTAAGTTCGAGTCAATTGTCGTGGTCGTAGTCGAGTACGACTTTGTATCTGAGTCGCTGTAGAGTCCTAGTGCGAGTTAGACTTCGAGTCCTTCTTGGAGTCGTAGTTGAAGAGCTGGGTATAAAAGGCAGAGCCATTGTACCGAGAGGAGGGCACCGAGTTGAGGCGATGTAGTCGCAGAGAAGAGAGAGAGGCGACCGGTGTGGTCACAGGTGATCAGTATGATCGCAGAGGAGAGATGCGACCGGTGTGGTCGGAGGCGATCAGTGTGATCGCAGAGGAGAGAGGCGATTGGTGTAGTCAAAGGCGATCGGTGTGATTGAAGTCAATCGGTGTGATCGAGTACAAAGAAATAAAGAAAAGAAGGAGCGGTTTGGCTCAGGAAAAAATATTGAGTTCATCGTGTGTTCTCAGACGTAGTCGTAAACGACTTATGACCATGGTGAGCAGAGGATTGCAGACGTGGTCGTAAAGGAGTTACGACCACGATCACAGAGCAGAGGACGTGGTCGTAAAAGGAGTTACGACCACGACGGCGAAGAGAGCGGAGGTGTCCGCAGGTGCTGAAGACGTGGTCGTAAAGGAGTTACGACTACGGTCGTGAAGCAGCTAACGTGGTCATAAGGGTTATGACAACAGCGGTTGACAGAATCACTGCGTGGCCGTAAGGAATTACGACTACAATAATTGACCGTGGTCAAAGAAAGTGCGGCGCAACGGCGATGAACGTGGTCGTAACTGTAGCTGAAGTTTACGACTACGTGGTCGAAGCAGCGAGGAGTGATCGGAGGGATCACAACGTGGTCATAACAACTATTAGCATGGTCGGTGAACCAACAGAGCGATCATAACGACATAGGAGGTGATCATAGCCTTTTCAACGTGGTCGTACGGCTGCAGATAATGGTTGTAGCGGCTATAAAGTGATCGTAAAGATCCTAGGAACAGCCGCAAAGACTGTAACATGGTTGACAGCGGCCGGATCTTGGTCTTGGTCGTTCGCCGCGTCCGGCGAATGCCCAGCGCAACGCACTGGCGGAGTGGCATTGGCAGGCATAACATAACCAACCACGGACACAACACATCACTCCACAATCCTCCCGTAGACGATGGCCAAAAGATGGTTTGGCTCAGGTCCAACCACACAATCTCAGCAAGATTTGCTGATCGAATCAGAGCGAGCCAGCACTCGTGTTTTAAGAAACAAGATCCAAGGCAAACCAATCGCCCATTCACCAGATAGGTGGCAGGCGAATTAGTGCAGGGGCTGCGCACCTGATCAGCTTCTGGATTCCATCGACCGATGGTGATCATCCACCAAACCAAACCCCAAGCTCTAGTGAGCTAGAAATTTTGTCAACAGGCATAGAACTGGAAGGCCATGTAGCAAGCAGCACACGCTACTTTACCACCCATCATCAATCCATCGGTCTGTTCAGATCAAAGGTTACATGGAACCAGGGAGACAGATCAAAGGTTCAGACACATAACTCCAACTAGTGTCACTGTTCAGCTATTCAGCCTGAATTTCCCGCTGATGGTGAGTGAAACAGGTCAAAGGTTCCTTCCGACAAATGGGCAACATTGCAAAAATAACCAGACCGACTTGTTGAACGACAAAATTAGTAGCAAATTTCTACACAAGATTGTTTCGTCTTACGCAGGGTATTGTCAAACAAACACCACAGAGGCACAAATAAGGCAAAATACTTTCGATCAGTGCGAAGCTTACACACAACAGCTGTTAGTACATTAGCCAAGCACCGATATCCTTCACAACACAGTTAAACTACTTACATAGAAGTAAACATCTCGATCCTATCACCATGCTGCCCAACAAGCGGATCCAGGATGCTGACCCATGTGCTGTAGTCAATAGGTGATCCACCTCCAGGCTGAAGGAAGCCATTCACAAAGAAGAACGGCGCACCAGCTACCCCTCTTGTGCACCCGTACTAAAGCAGAACGAATCCACAATTTAGAGACATTTTGTCAACAGTACCAATAATAAGCAAGTCAAGAAAAGATGCTTAAAACTTCTAACAATGTACTTGATGCAATAAGTAAAGCTGACCTTGAAGGAAACCCTCGCTGCCAAGTCAGTCCTCACATCACTAAAGCCTGATTGGATCTCGGACACTGAATGACCAACAGCAAGTGATGCCATCTTTGACATCACACCAGTTATAGCAGTGCTAGACAGAGATGATGTTGCAGAGTTGGAGAATTTATCCTGATTGTGTTCAATTCAAAATATATTAGCAAAATATTTATTATAAGCGAGAACTAGGAAGCTGCAGTAGACGAATTGTTTCATGCAAGAAAGCTATGTAGCTAGCTACAACTCATTTGAGCAGCCATGGTGTTCCCTATGAGGATACTGAAAGATAGAAAAATTTACAAGGATGCAAAAACAGGAAAATTTTATCTTGCTACCTAACTAATAAACTTCCAAAATCATGATGTAGAATACATTTACACCACCCCTGGAGCAACATTAACCAATTATAAGAAAGGAAACCATAACTTGCACACGTAAAGAATAAACCAACATATGGGCTGAAAGTCTGAAATGGTGACAGGGATATCAAAATGGTTAATTTTAAAATAAAAAATGCTACAGACCTGGTTCTTGAAGAACAGCTCCAGCAACGGATAGGTTGATGATGAGTTGAGCTTGTTAGCTATATAAAGTGCACGGCAGGCATGGAATGCATTGCTGTGGTATCTGCAGTTTTGTAGTACAGTAAAAATGTTGGAAGTGAGGTATATGGCATATAACAATCATAGATAATGCTTTTGCACTTTACACGACTGAAAATGCAATGCGAGCTAACCCTGCGAAAATCTATTCTAGAACAATGAGAAATTATGTCCAGAGTCTAGCACAGATAAGCAACTCTGATGCCCAGGGTCAGGTAGTTTTAGCCTGTACATTTGTAATCAGGGTCTATAAATAGATGAGAAAATAGAAAAGCAGAGGGCGGATTGACGCAATACAAATCTTGTGTATCTTGAGTAGATTAGAGTATCCGTGTGAGTCTACGACCACCGCATACGTGCGTCTGACTCCGTCTCTGGGCCAATAATTAATCTGCTAATCACTCAGTGAGACTGTGAGACTACCCAGATTTAACGATTTAATCTGACAATCACTTTAGTAAGACTACTCAGACTAGCCAAAATTACAGACGTCAGTCACTTCAATAGGAGTCTTACTCTTAGGATCAATTAGCAATTCAGAAGACAGATCACTGTAACTACGGTGATCGATCAGGTCAAGAAAGCTGCAGGAGAGGAGAAGAGACGAAAGTCTTACGGGAGTGGGAAAGGGTGGACGATAAGGGTGACGCGCGGGGAGTAGCGCTCGACGGCGAGCTTGAGCGGCTGCCAGGCGTCACGGCTGTCGGGGCAGAGCGGGTCGAGGAAGGCCTCGACGAGGACGGCGTCCTTCCAGGCGGCGGCGGCGGCGGCCCCGTAGGCGAAGCCGTCGTAGCGCGGCGGCACGGAGGCCTGCGCCTGGAGGACAAGGAGGTAGTAGGAGCATGAGGCGGCGAGCGCGCCCAGGAGGAGGAGCCGCCGGAGCAGCGGCGCGCGCGGTGGCCTCGCCATGGCTCGCTGTCGCTGGTGCCTGCTCCTACCTGCGCTCTCGAGTGGTCTCAGAGTCGATCGCGTTTTGCTCCTGCAATTGGGGAGAACGAGAGGAGGAGACCATGTGATCGTCATCGTGGAATTAATCGAATATTAATTTCTTTTTTTCTCCGTTTCTTCTTCTCCTCTCCGACTCGGGTGCCGATCCAACTATCTAGGCCCAAAGCCCTAAGAAAACAAACCATCCGGGCCCAAAGCCTCTAAGAAAACATGCTATCTAGGCCCAAAACCAGTACGGTGTCTTGATGAACCAGCATTCCGGCCATAGTTTTTCATTCACAAGGAAGGCTATATTTACCGGATTCTTTTGGACTTAAAATTGATTTACGTTTACAATAACTTTTAAATGATGTATTTTTTAAAGTGGAGTTAGTAAAAAAATTATAGTAAAAAGTATACTGAGTTCAACTATACTGGCCAAAATCATATACGACTATTTTCCTCTGCGTACTACCTCTCACGCTAGCCCAGAATTCAAATTAGAGCTGTCCACTGGGCGTGTCGGACTGGCACAGCACGGGCCCGATTTAGGTACGGCCCGTTTAGGCCTGGCAAATAAACGGGTCATGTCATACCAGCCCACGGGCCGCGGTGTGAACCCAGGCATGGCCCACGACTGTGTCGTGCCGGCACGTTAAGCCGAAAAAAGATAAAAAAAATTCAAAAAATTGTACAAAATTAAGGAAAATTGGAGAAAATTACACAAAAATATAGGAAATTATAGACATTGTTAATCATCAAGATAATTATTTTCAATTATATAATGAGCTTTTATTAACTTGTTAAATTACATAGGATGATTGCCTCGTTAAAAACTTTACCAAGTAAAAACTCAACTAGAGAAAACCATGGTAAAGAAAAAAGAGTACAATCTATAAAGTTCACTAGTGACTACATATTGAAAAACTTATTCATTGCTATCTAGATACGAATTCTCAAAAGATTCTTCTAAGTCTCTATTCTCTGCAGTATTTTGGAGTCTTGATTCAGCTTGTTCCCAGTCTTCGATGATCAGAAGTATTTCGACCATCTCGTTCGAGAGACTTGTTCGTCGTCCCTCGATTATTCTTCCAGATAGATTGAAAGGTTGACTCCGAGGAGACCGTAGAGACAGGCTGGGCTGGGCTGGACGGGCCGTGCCGGCCCATCATGCCACCCTCTCAGCCTAGGCACAGAACGGCCCATGAACTAAACGGGCCATGCCGTGCTTGAGCTGGGCCAACAGTAGCGGGCCACGGGCCGACATGGTAAGGTTCGGCCCATTGGCCACCTCTAATTCAAATATTTAAGCCATTAGCTTAAAAAACCCAGGATTGTTTCATATTCCAGGGTGATGCAATTCTCTCCTCTCTCTCTTTTTCACGAAACCGTGGTTACGACTGAAATCACACGGTGATGAGCCAAATTATGGGCTCTTTTTTTTGGGTTTATGGCTTTATTTTCTGCAGTAACTTAGTTTTAAATAAAGTGTATTTTTAAGATGAAGTTTATAAGTTAATTGTGGTAGATACTATTCTGATTTTATCTATATCAACTAAAATCGCACGTAAGTCTTCGTACGCTCTCTCGTGTACGGCCCCGCTCATTTCGGCTTCAACTTCTGACTTTATTTTTTACTATTCATAAATTTCATCTTTTTCTGAACTTTTGGCTTTTTTAGCTTTTTTGCCGGTTCTTTTTTTCCGTATTTGTTTTCATTATACGTGATGGGCTAATATGTTTTTCTATTTTTAATTTTTTTAATTCAATTATGCTAAATAAGCCTCTGTTAGCTACAGTGTTTTTTCAGGCAGCTACAGTGCTTTTCATTCATAAGCCACTCAAAAAAAACCATATTGATCACAACCTAAAAATTTTAAACCATAAGCTATCATTCAAAAGAACCCATACATTTTATTCCTCGAATCAAACACCAAGACGAGAAAATAAGTTTCTACTTCATCTGCTTCTCAAAATTAGGTACTCGTTAGAAGAAGCATTCTGTGCTTACTGCAATCCAAGTAAACAGCCGCATGTTAAAGTACCGATAATTAGCTAAGGGGTGTTTGCTATGGCAGATGATTTTTTGGTGGAAATAAATAGTATTGGTTGAAAAAAAATAGCCTTTAGGTTTCACTCGTTTCGACTTTAGTTTCTGACTTCTAGTTCATTATTTTTAATTTTTGTCTTTTTGGTTTTTTCTGTATTCGTTTGCATTGTCTGTAATTGACTAATTTGTTTTTTCTATTTTTAAAATTTTTAAATTTTGTTATGCCAAAAAGCTACCAATAACTATAGTACAAAATAAATCATAAGCTAATTTATTTTAGGCGAACCGAGCGAGGCTTTAGAAAGAAGGAACGAGTGGTGGAAAAAGTAAAAGAGAGATACATGTATGAAACAAGATTAACAGAAAGAAGATATGTGATACATTCGTAACCCTCTGTTATATCTTTAAAACAAAACGAGAGTTAGAGAATAAAAAATCGTTTTAAAAAATTAAATGTTTATATTAATTCTTAGTTTATCAGTGAAAGTCAAAGCAGTAGCCCAATCCGAACATTAGAAAAGGTTCCTGTGCCCGAAGCCGCAAACGCCGGTGAGAGACAGACAGCGGTCATGGTCTCGTGCACACAGCGACAGCGCTAGCATGGCACTAAGTATAAAAACACAGAACAGTGGCAGCAGCAGCGTGGCTCGAAACATCGGTTTTCTCGCCCCCCCCCCCCCCCCCCCGCGGCGTTCCACTTCTTCCCATCCCTCCTCCCTCTCTCTCTCCTCTCCACTTCACTGCACCCATTCATCTGTGAGCAGAGTACAGCTCTACTCATGTACTGTCCTAGGTAGTGTTTTATACGCCCATAAACTGAGTGCTGGAGTAAACAAAGTTACTGGCAGGAGTACCTTCGTTAACTAACGAATCGAAGGTACCGATATTTCATCCTTCTTTTCGGTGTATGACTTATAATGCTTTCTTTTGGTACATGACTGACGTATTTTATGTGTACTTTGAAATGACAACGGACGGTAAAGACGATGATTAAGGCGGCTTACATGGTTTTGAGTTCAAAAAACTGTTTGGAGAAGCTGTCTATTTATTTCAGTTTACGGAGAAACCAAAGCTAAAAACATAAAAAGACAGAAAGAACATGCTCTATAAGACTTGTTCTTTTTAGCTGCGGCTTATGCTTTTGGCTGAAATTTTTGAATTTTAGCTATTTACGGTACAGATTACGGAGAGACAGATGCTCACTTGCGATTTTGGCTGGTACAGATATTGAGCTTTTAACGTGTAGATCACTTAACTTGTAGGCTCCATTTTGAGAAAATACTCCGTTTGAAAGTTAGGTACTGTAACAAAAGCCAAAAACCGTTCGGCTTCTCTCCTGCCGAACAGGCCCATAGTTTTATGCCTTATGCTTCCTCCAAACAAACTATTAAAAGGTGAAGAAAGAGAGAGGTTGGGAGAATCGCCACACCAAGGGGCATTGCTTTCATGTGTATTTATAGATATACATAACGTCGATTACAGCCAGATTACATGGGAAGATAACAACTAAATCAGTTAGTAAGATGTCAATCTTATCTATACAAGGAGGCTATTTTATCTATACAGGGAAACTAGCCAAACAGTAGGTGCTGGGGTCAGGGAGGCAGGCGTGGTCACAGGCGATACACTCGGCGGTACTCAATATCGCTAACATCCCCCGCGGTTGAATCATGGGGAGGTTGAACGGTGAGACTGGAGGAAACTCTTGGAAGGTCTTTTTTGGGAGTCCTTTGTTCATCATATCGGCGAATTGTAGTGTCGTCGGAACATGAAGAATGCGATATCGATCTTGATATGCTTGGTCTGTCGGTGTCGTACCGGGTTGGTGGACATGTAGATGGCACTGACGTTGTCATAGTAGACGACCATGGTGGAAGACAGTGGGCGGTGGAGCTCCAGGAGAAATTGGTGCAGCCAGACACACTCAGCTACGACATGAGCAACAACTCGATATTTAGCCTCCGCACTGGAGTGTGAGATAGTGGCCTGCCGTTTAGACGACCATGAAACCAAGTTATCATTGAGGTAGATGCAGAAACCAGACGTCGAGCGTTGTGAGTCAGGGCAGCCAGCCCAGTCTACATTGGAATACACCATGAGGGAGTCTGTTAGAGAAGCATGCAGGTGCAGTCCATAGTCTAAGGTGCCTTTCACATAGCGCAAGATTTGCTTAATGAGGGCTAGGTGAGGATCATGTATATGAAGGCAAACTTACGTCAGATATTGCAAGGCACTGGCCAGACTCCGATACTTAGTGGGGTCAGAAACCATGGAACCAGTTGAAACAGAGAGTTTGGAGTTGGTGTCGACGGGGGTGGCAATTGGATGACAGTCCATCATGCCTGCATGATGTAGAAGCTCGACCGCATATTGTATTGAGAGAGGAATAGGGCGACAGGTGATCGAGTGATGGAGATGCCTAAGAACAAGTGTAGGTCACTGAGGTCGGTCATTGAGAACTCGGTATGAAGTGATCGAGTGAGTGTGAGGTAAACATGTCCGATGCACGAGAGAGAGATACAGATGGAGTACAGGAGTAGTTCTTGCAACTTTTTCTTGAGATCACGTAGAAGAAATACAGTACTCGCTGATCGCTGGTGGAAGTAAAATGCGGCGTCCCAAGTGAGAGTCCCAGACTCCCAGGTGGTGTGACTTGTATGATTGTATCACAAAACTACGAGTAGGGGTGAAAACGGGTCGGGTTAATCCCGACCGATCCGGCACCGAATCCGACTAGTACCGAATCCGGAGAAAAAAATATGGGTTAGGATATGGTAACAGCAATATCCGTCCGAATCCGAATGTCCGTCCGAATCCGATACATCTTCAAGTTTGATTTCAGGTTAGTGCTACTATTTGACATTTCATTTTCTTTTGCAATGGTAAAATAAAATCTTCCACATCAGCTATTAAATAGTAACATCAAGTCAGTGCGTCCTACTCCATTTACTGCACTGTATGCATTCCTTACAAACAAGTAGGGGTGCAAATGAAATGGGTTAATCCCGACCGATCCGACACCGAATCCGATTGGTACCGAATCCGGAGAAAAAAATATGGGTTAGGATATGATAACAATAATATCCGTCCGAATCCAACCCATTTTCACCCCTAACTACGAGCACGGCTCCTAAATTCTAATCTAACGGATGGAGGCGGACTGAAATTTATTTCCCGTGCATAGTGTTCTTTTGGAATTTTTCGCGACTGTTTGGATCATTTTTCGGAGAGTGGAAGCATGGGCTGCACGAAATATGCTTGGAGCACACAATATGTTCCGGTAACTCTATGCGTACCAAACATCCATAAAATCTTCCTGAATCCTGACTTGCATCGAGCAACCTTGTTGAGCGCTGGGGTAAATCGCTGCGAAGTCCGTCAGTTCCAAACGAACCTAAGATGTTCGTAAAAATGGCTCCAGACACACAGAG
Source organism: Dendrocalamus latiflorus (assembly GCA_017311315.1). Classification (NCBI taxonomy): domain Eukaryota; kingdom Viridiplantae; phylum Streptophyta; class Magnoliopsida; order Poales; family Poaceae; genus Dendrocalamus; species Dendrocalamus latiflorus. Next base: position 38,155,361 of record CM029657.1, read on the forward strand.
ATGCAAGGACCTGGCATCCTCTCTCCCGCTCAGTGACGTACCACCATCTCATCTCGTGCGCCTTTTTCTGAACATCCAATGCGAAATCCCGGTCAGTTTTCTTCCATTACCAGACCAGAAGAACGGAGAGACAAAAGACACCGTTTTAAGTTCAGAAAAGCCGGGCCTAATTCTCTATTGTCGCCCACCATCTGATGCACATTCACTTGTGCGTGCGCGCGGCCATGCAGCTAGCAAATCCACCGCCCCCGCTTTGCCGCTCGCCTCTCGTGTCTGCTCCTAGATAACACCAAACAAAAACACTCGTTATCCTTGTAACTTGGGTCATCAGATTATATACTAGTTTTACCAGCAGCCTACCATGTCCAACTAATTGTTGCTTAACTCCAGCATTACGCAAGGAACAGAAATGAAAAAAAAGATAGTACATAAACAGGAGCAGGCCCACAAGGAGAATACAATAATTGGCAGGGAAATTGCTGCTGGGTCTCTGCTCCTCCGTGACATGCACTGCGGCAGCATATGCATATCAAAAGGATGGACGAGCGCAATGATGGAGCGCAGGCGGAGCCCCAATGCTCCACACGACGATCTGCGCTAGCTGCGGTTGGTGCCTGAAACGATGAAACATGCATGCTATTGCTCTTGATTGATGGATTCTTTACTGCCATCAAGGTGCAAGGGTGGCAAACTGGCAATGGCGTAGAGCACCGCTGGCTCTGTACTTTTGCTCCTGTGCAAAAACCGGAATAGGTTATCGGATGATTTGCTCATGTCATGCAAAAAAAATCAAGATCGTTCGCTCCTCCTGTCGGCCGGCAGGAGGGAATAAATCACATGTGGGTATACTTGCATGCTTAGTATCAGTCAACATCGACTTGTTGCTGCTTGTACCTGCAGCCCTGCACGCAGATTATGGCCTACTCTGCATCATGATTGCATGCCTGAATCAAGCGAAGCCGACAGCAGTGCCTGATGAGTCTCCTTTTCGTTAATTTTGTTTTAATGCAGATGAAGGTTATCTTGGCGTGTCGCGTGGATGATAGTTCCAGGGCAGGGGATTTGAAGAACCTAAATCGCTTCCAAAATTGACTCAGGCACCTTTTGATCGAGGATCTCACGTATAACAGTTTTGAGTCCTCGACAAAACCGAGCAAATCTATCGCGTTGCTAGCTGAAGCACAGCTGCACAAGTGCAGTACCATCCGGTGTAAGCGCCCTGTTGTGAATGGTACCGTCAGTGCTGTGCCACATCGATGTCGATGGTTTGGATCAGCACCGATGAGTGTCTGAGGCGTTTGGAGTTTCCCGTCGTCTGCTCTGGTGTTAGCCATTTTAAGGTTGATGCGAGGTTCGAAGAAGGCCATTCGGAGTCTTTCTATGTGGGTGTGTTTGGTTTGGTGTGCTAATGGCATATGAGTTTATCTGTGCAATTTTTAGTCGGGTTTTTTGGCTTCTCGCCATTACAATTTTCCAACTTTTGAAAAACGCCATTACAATTCAGCTTATTGGAAATCTGCCATTACAATTCTCATTCTCCCGCGCCCATGCCCTGTTCTACGTCTGGCGCGTAGCTGGGCCCACTTGCAGTCGCCGTATTCCCGTATCTCCCCGTATTGCCCCTTGTTCAGTCGGATCAGGCAGCGGCTGTCCTCCCCATTCTCCATTTCTCGAGCTCTTGGACCAAGGATTCGCTAGCACAAGCTAGCAAAAAACCATGAAAAAAGGGTAATACAAAATCTACAAAATCTTTGCACGTCAACTCTGAGAAAAAATCTTTGCTTTTGCAGCAAATCCTGGCCAACTGGCTAGCTAATCAAGAAACCAAGAACAGTCAACCAAGGAGGCAAGGAGCCAAGAAACGCGACCTTTCTTGAAGAATGAGAAGCTCTACGGCAGGGTGGGCATCCTCTCGTTCGAGGTGGCCAACGCCATGTCACGCGCGGCCAACCTCTACCGCTCGCTCGCCGACGCCGAGGCCGCGCGGCTGCTCGGTCCGCTCTGCCTCGGCTCTCACGCCGTGCGCGCGCTCGTCCCCGGCGACGACGCGCGGCTCCTGGCGCTCGCGCTCGCCGAGAAGCTCGACGCGCTCAACCGCGTCGCCGCCGTCGCGACCCGCCTCGGCCGCCGGTGCACGCTCCCGGCGCTCCTGGGATTCGACCACGTCTACGCCGACCTCCTCGCCGGCCGCTCTGACGCCGCCGCGGCCGCCTTTGCCGTCGCGTCCCCATCGGAGGCCGCCGCGCTCGTCCGCAAACTCGACCGACTCGCGGTCGCCACGGCCGCGCTCTACGCGGAGCTCGAGGCGTAGGTTAGGGTTCGTCGCAGGGAGAGGAATGGAGAATGGGGAGGACAGCCGCTGCCTGATCCGACTGAACAAGGGGCAATACGAGGAGATACGGGAATACGGCGACTGCAAGTGGGCCCAGCTACGCGCCAGACGTAGAACAGGGCATGGGCGCGGGAGAATGAGAATTGTAATGGCAGATTTCCAATAAGCTGAATTGTAATGGTGTTTTTCAAAAGTTGGAAAATTGTAATGGCGAGAAGCCAAAAAACCCTTTTTAGTCTCCATCCTCCAGGCGCAATTTTCAATCTACTCTGCTTATTTCAGCTTCTCCGTTGGGTTTGGACTTCTAACTTCTTAATTTCGTTAATTTCTGATTTTTTAGCTTTTGATTTTTTTCTTATTTTTTCCCTGTATTTATTTACATTGTCTATGATAGGCTAACATATTTTTCTATTTTAAAATTTTATTAAATTTAATTACACTAAAAACCACCAGTAGCTACAGTACAAAATAAGTTAGCTACAGTGCCAAACAGTGAAAAATAAGTTATAAACCACATACACCCTAAATGAGCAAGGAATGTGATAACCAACCGTTCCCACTCTAAAGAAGGTAAATGCATCTCGCTCAGTCTGTAGCAATCGTCAACGAACCCCTCCCCACCGGCAAAACAACCGAAGCGCTCCTGTCGCTCAATTCGGTGGTAGTTTTTAATTATTAAGATGGTGTTCCAACTAGCTTTTGATTTATGCTTTTAGCTGTTATTTTTGGTTTATGATTAAAATTATATTATATTGGCTGTTAACTCTTTTCTGAGTAATTTTTTTAATAAAAAAACCGCTATATTATCCCAGACAATATAAAGAAATAAAATAGAAAACAAAATAAATCAAAATTAGAAAAAGAACCTAGAGCCAGTTGCAGTGAGCCTAAAAGTACAGGTTTATAGAGCTCCTAACTTCTCTAAGAGCAGGTACAATAAGGCTTAGTCAGCAGGCTATAGCAAATATAATATCAACCAAATCTTACGTGGCAGAGAGAGAAAGGAAGAGAGAGAAGGAAGCTGGCTACTAAATTACAGCTAGCTATAGCACGTAAAAATATGTATTTCACTCTCTTACACATGGGGCCAAATAGTTATTGTAATAGCTACCTTATTGTATGAACTATTTTTTTGAAGGCTATAGATGAAATGGACAAGTGTTATAGCCACTAGTTGACTATACTATTGTACTTGCTCTAACAAACAACAGACCTCGTGATTGACAAGTGGTGTTTAACCTTGCCAACCATTAGCATAACTAGGGTGAAACAAAACTGGAGGACCCAAAAAGCAACGATTTTGCTTGAGTCATGAAAACACTACGATGCATACAAACTCAGGTCTTCTCCGAACGTGCTCATCTTATCTGGGGCAGCACTCTTCCTTGTTGCCCTAGGCTATTTTCACCCGCCATAATGGCTCATCACTCCTCCCAATCCCCAAATCTTCAGCCCCACATAAACAAATCACACAAAGATTCCCTCCCTCTCCCCCACAATTTCCCCACACACCAACAAAATTTCACACACCTCCACCACCACCACCACCTCCACCACCTGACAGACACCAACCAACGAACCATCCCCACCCCACCCCTCCCCTCTCCTCTCCTCTCTCTCTCGGTCACAGTCTCACACACCCCACTTTGACTGCTCCCCTCCCCTCCCCCTCTCCCCCACTGCTCCACTCTATTGTAAACCCTGCTCTAAACCCTGACCAACTAGGTGGGCGTAGGGTAGCCTCCGATGGGGAACTGCGCCGCCTCCCGCCTTGCCGGCGGCGGCGGCGGCGGCGCCGGCGCGGGTGGGGACCCCGTGGCGGTGTGCCGCGACCGAAAGCGCCTCATCAAGGCGGCGGCCGAGCGGAGGTTCGCTCTGGCGGGGGCGCACGCCGCGTACGCGGCGGCGCTGCGCTCCGTCGCCGACGCGCTCGACGTCTTCGTCGCGCGCCACACCGCGCCGGCGCCGATACTCATCACGCTCCCCACCCCGACGGCATCGCCTCCCGGGTCCCCCAGGCCGGCGCCGCCGCTCCCCTCGCCACCCACGCCGCCGCCACCGCAGCAGCAGCAGCCGGAGGCTCTGGAGAATGCTGCGCCGGCGGCGGACGACAACGAGGCGCAGACGCCGGAGATGGGGTGCCCCTACTACTACGCGCCTCCCGTGCCGCCGCCGCCTCCTGCGGCGCCGGTGGTCGGCGGGTGGGACTTCTTTAACCCGTTCTACGGAGCCGAGGAGGTGACGGCGGCCGCGGCTATCAGCGACGAGGAGATGCGCGCGGTGAGGGAGAGGGAGGGGATCCCGGAGCTGGAGGAGGCGGAGGAGGAGGACGACGAGGGGGCGGAGGCCGAGACCCCAAAAGTAGAGGCTTCGCTTGGAGTAGCCAAGCAAGAAGAGGCTAAAGTGGTGGGCGAGGTGTCGGGGAATAACGGCGGATTGGAGGTGGCCGTCGCGCAGCCGGGGCGCGAGCTGCTCGCGGCGCTGAAGGATGTTGAGGAGCTCTTCGCGCGCGCCGCGGAGGCCGGCAAGGAGCTGTCCGGCATGCTCGAGGCCGCCGCCCGCGTCCCAGAGCTCAAAGGTCCGGCCTTTTCGCCGTTCCATAACTTTTCTTGCCTCGGTTTCTCTATCTCTTTGCAGCTTGTTCGATCCTTGTCACGAATGTGGTGCCGGGATGGTCAAAATCCCTTTTGCTGTTTGTGGCAATGGCAAGATTTGGTTGTAAAGCTGCGAGTTTTGATTGGTTTGTATAAATCTTTTATCCAAGATAGGCCTTTTCTTATAAGTTGGATACCTTTTTATACTCAGGGTGGTATGGAATTTTAGATGGTACTGTTCTTTGTTTAGGACCGCCTGTGCCTCTGGAGATTAGACAGAGCATATGTCTTAAAAAAGTGCCTTTAAATATTCTCGGCTGATGTAATAGCCGCCCACTGTCAATTTGTTATCACCTTTTCTACTTTGCAGTCATTTCATGGACCATTTTTTGTAGCCCTTTTGATGCTACTATTTGTGTTGCTTGATTGCCAATGTGATCCTTTTGAGCTGCAAAAGGCTAAAGGTGCCTGCTTGATGATTAGTATCATGAATCCGAACTTTCAGTTCTGTTAGAACAATGCTAAACAAACTTGGTTTTGTTTGGTATTCACCCCCTCACTGATTTGTAGTTATCAGTTGCTAATATATTTGGTGTGCCTTTGATTGATGGTAGTAACTTTGATATTCCTTTCTTGGCGCAGAAAATTCATCAAAAATAATTCATGCCATCACATGGCATTGGTCTCCATCATCTGGCTCCTCATCCTATAGGAGTGAGCTGGGAGCAAGCTCAAATAGTTTGTCATGGACAGATAAGAGTGAAACTAGGAGCGATATATTCGATGACTATGGTGGGATGAAGTCGGGAAGTCACTCACAGACTTTAGGGAGATTATATGCCTGGGAGAAGAAACTTTATGAAGAAGTTAAGGTGGGTTTTGTATGGTGTCCTTGAATTTACATGAGATTTTAGCTTTTCTGTATCTGGTGGAGTCTGTTGATGTTTCATGTGGCTGCATATATATTTAGGAAAGACTTCGTCTCTTTTCAAGTGAGTTGCTGTTGTTCTATCGATGGTTAAAGCAATCAGTTATTTGAGCAAGAGTGACGCCACCTTGTAATCAAGTTACATGTTATTTCGTGTTCACATGTCTTTAGTGAACGAGGCTAAGTTTTAAAATCTCCCTTGCGAGCTCTGGACATGGTGATCTTATTGATAGTGTTATCTATGATTTTAGAATTGAAAGCAATATGCTATTTTTTCCCATGCATCATGGTCAATTTGTGTTGCTTCTTGTGCCATGGATTACTGTATTTCGTAGTCTCTTGACATGTTCAAACAAGATGTTTTGTTCTGTCAGGTATTGCATATTTGTACATCAATGCTAAAATGATTTGGTTCTGTGCAGGCTATAGATCAAATCCGACAGACTTATGAGAAGAAATGTGTGCAGCTGAGGAACCAAGATGCCAAAGGTTCAGAGCTACGTTGTGCTGAAAAAACTAGGACAACTGTTAGAGACTTGTACACAAGGATCTGGGTTTCTCTACGGGCAGCAGAATCAATATCTGATAGAATACAAAATTTACGGGACGAGGAACTGCAACCGCAACTTGTTGAGCTGTTGCAGGGGTAAGCTGACCTTACATTCATGTGTAGGATTGATGTATTCTCATTTCAATCACTACTGATACTTTGCCTGCTCCTTGGCAGCTTTACGAGAAGTTGGAAAATAATGGTGGACTCACATGAAACCCAGAGACAGATAATGTTTGAGGTGAATTCCTTCACCTGTCCTGCTTATGGTAAATTCTGTAACGATGCCCAGCGGCATGCTACTCTGAAGCTGGAGGCTGAACTGAGGAATTGGAGGTCCTGCTTTGTGTGCTATGTGAGTGCCCAGAAAGCATACATTGAAGCTCTTAATGGCTGGTTGTCCAAGTTCATTCTAACAGATACCATCCGGTACTCTCAAGGGATATCATCAATTGCCCCTGATAGGGCTTGTGCACCACCTTTAGTTGTGATTTGCCATGATTGGTACGCTATGCTGTCAAAGTTTCCAAACAAGCGGGTAGCTTTCACCATGAGAAATTTTATGAGAAGCGTGAGAGTGCTGTGGCTCAAGCAAGGGGAAGAGCAACAGCAGAAAAGAAAGGTGGACAGCCTGGCAAAAGAGATGGACAAAAAGATCACTGCTTACAAGAGAGCAGAGAACAAGGTTATTGAGACCAAGCTTCTGGAGCACAAACCGGAGCATGATGCTAAGCAGCGCATGGAGCACCTGTCGGAGAAGAAAGAGACGCTGAACGCTCTGAGGAAGAGGGTTGAAGCAGAGAAAGCGAAGCATCACGCCTGCATGCGCGACACCCACGACGTCACCCTCAACGGATTCAAGATCGGCTTGGCCAGTATATTCGAATCGCTCACCGAGTTCTCCAAGGATTCCGTCAAGCTCTACGAAGACCTCCTTACGCACGCCGATCCCAAAGATTCAGAGAAGGCCGCCGAGAAGCGGCCCTGCGTCGAGGAGCCATACTCGCACATAGCGGTGGATGCTACATGACTTCAGTGCTCCGGTTTAGGACCCTGTTGCATTGCCCCAGTTTTTGGACCCCTAGAATCTTTGTCTATTGTTAACCTGTAGAGTAGCACCATCATGTTGTCTACTGCTTGTAATTATTCTTTTAGTTTGGTGTCAGGGAGGATTCGCTTCAGTGCTTGTGTTGCCGTTTTCTTGTCGTACGGTTTAGTTACCCTGTCAAGTATCTGGTGATGATAGTGTGCAGGAGAAATCGGAGCACTCAACCGGTATGTATTAGCCATGGAAAAAAAATGGTACGGTCAGTAGTGAAAGAAGATATCCATCTGACCCATGTGACGGGCTGCTGGTGTGTCACACTGTCGTGGTGACGTATTTTGCACTAGTGCTTACGGTGCAAGAATGGATGGGAGCTCCTGGGCATGTACGTGTGTGAATACAGACAGGAACAGAAGCAACGGTCTAGACAGCACGTCTGCACAACGGGCAGGAGGCGTGCCGGCAGTGGCGGAGCTAGGATTTCAACTTTGGGTATTCCTATTCCCACATAAAAAAATCCAATCCATAGATTTAAAATATAGTTCAGAGTAGTACGTTATCGATAATTAAAGTCACAAAAATAGTCAAATAACAAATTGTTCCGCTCTAAAATATGCATGAAACAAATTAATAAGTAATAAAGAGAACTTACAAAATACTATAATGTTGCTTTAACCTTACGATTCTTCATGGCTTGGAAGCGGTTGATGATGTCTTTGTCCTTAACTTGTAGAAAGATCTCCCGCTCAATAAATGTAACCAAACAATCATTCAAGTATTGATCCCCAATCTTATTTCTCAATTTGTTCTTCACATAATTCATGACAAAAAAGACTCTTTCAACACTTGCAGTTGCTACTGGAAGCACTAGCACCAATTTGAGAAGCCTGTAAATAACTTCATGTCTAAGATGCTTCTTTGTTTCAACAAGCTTAATGGAAAGCTCAGCAAGACTTCTCACATTTCTAAACCTTTCATCAGTGCGCATATCAGTAATGTACAAATTGAGTTGAGGAGGAAGATTGAGAAATCCTTTGGATAAAATCCAGCAAGCTTAACTAATTTGTCTTTGTCAAAAGCAGCAAATGAATCAATAGGACTGAATGAAGCCATGCAAATAAGCAATTCTGTGTTTACATGCTTCTTAAATTGGTGCTAGTAGGCTAGAATAGCGAAAATATCACAGAATACATCATTATACATTTATATATATAAGTATACATACATATATACTACAGATTACACCAAAAAAGTTGGGTATTCCCGGGAATACCCAGGAATACCATTGGATCCGCCCATGCGTGCCGGAGTAACCAGCCGTCGATGCACGGCAGATGGAACGTGTGACGGCACACCGGCAGGCTCCTCGCGCTCTCGCCGGCTTCGAAATCCTGCCAACAAATCATCGCAAGCACCACTTGTCATTTACTCCAAAAGTACTGAGGCCTATGCATTCTGGCTTAGAAGCTAGAACGACCATGTTAGCTTTTGTATTCTGACTATAATGTAATTTCAGCGAAAAGATGAAGACAAAAGCCGCTAAAAAACCGATTGAACTGGGCCTGAAACTGCTGCGTGCATAAGGTACTGTAGTAGTAGTCAATGCTCACTAATGCTCACTGACGCTGCAGTGTCATCACACACGCTAGCAAGCAACAGCAGCACTGCAGCAGAGCTTCCCCGAGTATCACTACACTAGGCTACTACTGTCTACTGGCGCATACCTGAAGGCAAACCGAGCAGCCGACCTCGTCGCCACCCGCGTCCACCACGTTGCCGCTCGCTGCGAACTTCACCACGGGAAGCACGTCGATGGCCGCCCTTGGCATGCCGCTGGTGCCGCCCGTCTCGAAGATGTCCGCGCCCTCTCCGTGTCCGACCGCCGATTCCAATGCACTCATCTGCGAGAGCCAAGCACAGCAGCGAGTACACATTACTGCTCTTACATAGTCGCATTTGGTCGCTGCGAAATACGTGAGTGAGATCAATTGGGCGCCATGAGTACACGTACCTGGCTCTCGACGGCGTTCAGCACGGCGGGGTCCACCTTCTCGCGCACGAGGCGGCCGGTCAGGAGGCTCCAGATCACGTCGAGCTGAAGAAACAAAGACGTTAGCAGGCTCTTGTTCCATTCTGACACGGCAATATTGTTCACCGGAAAAGCTAGTTTGCATTCGACGTGTTGCCTTCAGTATGCTGTACCGACCACGTACAAGACGCTCCAGATGGCCGGCTCGTCGGAGCGCCACATCGCGAGGGACGCCTCGACGACCTCGACGGAGACGAGCGCGCCCGTGATGCCGCCGATCCCCGTGCCGCGCACCACGCCGGTCTCCGTCGCCAGCCCGATCAGCCCGCCGGTGACGGCGCCCAGAATCGTGCCCACTGCAGTGCCATTTCCAGCCACGCGCGCATGCACACGTCACCGACCCGAAGAGGACTCTCGGGACACACACAACTTACAGCAGCGGCTGGATTTGTAACGTACTTACCCGCCGCGAAGACGAACGTGACGAGGCCTTGGGCGGCTCGAGCGGCCAGGGAAGCCGGCGCGGAGGCGTCGTGGCTCGCACGACGGAATGCGGAGCTCGTGTCCATGGCGGCCGGCGCGCGCGTTCGGACAGGAGGCATGGGAGCGGATTGGATTGGCGTGGTGAGAGAGGGAGCGAGCACCGTATGCGCGATCGATGGACAGGGACTCGGGGCTGCTAATGTTATGGTACGGTGGGTCGGAAAATCTACATGCTGGACAGCAGACCTGGCGTGTCGATGTTTTGACCGAGGAGGTACGCGGTGAGCGTGCTCTGCCAGGTCAGACGTGCACCAGCTCCTGTTCTGCTCACCTCCCCTACATATTGTAACTAGCCGAGTTTCTCGTCCAGCTGTACGGAGTGTTATATTTGTTATTCAACTCTAATACTTATATACAATCGAAAATACAGTTGTATTTCTCATACTACTATAATACCTGTCACATAGTTTGTACATAGTAAATTTTAGTCATTCAGAACGAACATGGTAATTTTATTTTACTGTTTTAATAATAATAGTTAGATAAATAGATCGACGAGGTCGTTTCACTGGGGAAACTACACTTTAGGCTCCATCACACCGTCATTGCCAATTGTTCCGTCTAAAGATACAAGAGCGATATAGGCTCTGTTTTTTTTTAGCTTTTAACTTCTACTTTTTGATTTTTCTGCAGTAACTATCTTTTAAATGAAGTGCCTTTTAAAGATATGATTTATTAATTAATTATAGTACATACTGTACCGATCTCATTTATATCGACAAAAACTGTACGTGCGTTTCTGTTACTTTGTAATCTCTCGCACGAACAACCCAAAAACTATAAACCGCAATCAAAAGTCATAAATCTCAGCCCATAATTGGAATTAGCATTTCTTTTTCGCGGTACTTTCACATTGACCTGTCAGGTGTCAACCAAACGTGAGTGAACGGCGCAGCCTGGTGGAACGGGTTCATCCAGAGGCTGAGCTCCATCGGCAATTTAATGAATGGAAAGCCATCACGCTGCGGTTGATGGGAAGCCAGGTGGTTGGGTTACGACTCGAGCGATGATGCCTCGCCTCTCTCTCCTTTTCTTCGGCCTCTCGCTCTCTTAACGACTAAGCAGTCTAAAGCTTCGCTCCAGCGGCCGGCGACTATGGAAAACGTGCGTGGCGACGTGTTCGTCAATCTGTACGTGTGGGCTACAACTCACAGCGTCTCCACGGCAGCTTTAACGAAACGAGAGCGTGGTCCAGAAGGTGCAGACGACGGAGTGGCCAGTTTTTGTTCTTGTGATCTATCAACAACACGTACAAACATCAACACAGTTGGATTTAGACGCAAGAGTTATATGGCCCTATGTTAAGGGTATTGTATTAGAGATAGAATAGGAATCGGTATATTCCCCTGTAATATCCCTTTGCACTCCCTATATATATTTACCATTGGGTCTCTTTAATATATGCACAATATTCATAATATGGTATCAGAGCCAAGAGGTCCCGAGTTCAAGACATGTTTGACGCAATTAAAAAAAATATTTGCAGTCCACTCTATTCCACGAATTAGGCCTAAGGGAGTCTACACGTGAGGGGAAGTGTTGAAGTATAAGTGAATTGCCCTATTCTAAGCCACTTCTACTGCTGGTTTTTGAAATGTATTTGTTTCTTATTTTTTTTGTATTGTTCGTGATAATATAATTTTTTAATTTTTAAATTTAATTACTTAGAAAAAGTTAACAGATATTATGGTGCAATTTCAGTCACTATAGTACTTTTCTTTAACCACTACAGTGTAAAAAAGGATAAACCCTAAGCACGCGGCTGTTTGGAGCACCACCGTAGGCTTTAGTGATATGATATCAACCAAACAAGCATTAGTAATATGATAGTAACCAGACAAGCATTAATGATCTGATAGCTGTACTCAATGGTATGGTGACATATAATCGTGGAACATATGATATGCGGAACAGAAAAGTTACGGCCGCGAGGCACTTACCTTGAGCTCACTTGGTGAACTCGCTGCACGAAGGATCTGATATACGCAACTGCTCAAGCGTTCCCTCAAAGGCCGCGTGTGAACCTACATGACAAAACGGAGATAAATAAGATATGGCTAAGATAATCATTGCCAAAGGCTGGAAAAGATTCGTTTGGCCGCAAGGAACATGTTCACCAGATTTTTGCCATGCGAATCTCTGATCAACAAAACGAAACGCTCATTCGGCCAATTGAACGACGTCTCACTGCACGGGCTAGAAATCCCCACGTGAAACGTGATTCGGCCATGCTCCGACTAGCCGAACCACGTGGCCGCTGTGCAACACAGCCACTGTCGGCGCCGCCGGTCGGTCGCCGCCTCTCGGCCGCGCTGCCCGATCATCGCTGTCGCCTGGCCTGCACACCAACCGGCCACAAAAAAAAAAGCCCAAATGAGCACCAATACTCCCAGCTCCGAAGCCGCCGTGCCAAATAATACTGACATAACCAGGCTGCAGCATTCATATTAACCGGCACAAAAACACGTGAGAGGAAATTGATCCAATGGACAATGTAATACTCTTATTATGTTATGAATATGAGTCCTCAGTTTATAAATTTCGATGCAAACAAGGTTGGAGATCGTCACCACACATTAATAGGTTATGCGCCAAGGGGGAGAATATTTAGCTCTCTTACCACACATAATGGCCGGGAGCTCGTCATGAGGCCCAAATATACAGAACCTATCAGGACGGTGGTTCTGAGATGAAACAATTGCATTCATGGATGAAGTTTTCATCCTCGGAACTTAAATGTGAGTAGTGCCTTTATACTTACATAAGAGTTTTTTTCGGTTCCTACAGAAATTAAACTGTTTTATACGAAATTCCTGCCTTCTAAGCAGTTCCTAAATGAAAACGTATAAATCTCGAATCACCTCAGCACGGGTAAGTAAGGAGGACTATATATCTACTCTTCGGGTTCGGGGGAGGGCATGGAATCAATCACCTGTGGGTTGTGATTTTCCCTTTAGAGGCAACCCGTCTTTAATTCCTGTGTTGACCTGCCATCACATCAAACGATGCAACGATTTACCCAGTATTTGAGCAATTCCAGCAATCTCGGCGACAGCAAAATGTTGTTGGCCGTCGCATACACGGATACCCGGGCTAGACCTGTTCACACGCTTCGTTCGTTCGTGGGTACAAAGGAGGGAGAAGGACGTTTCGCATCATCGTCGAGAGCGAAGTAGCGAAGCCAATTGATTGGGAAAAGGGAACATCGAATCCGCGCGACCGCCCCAGAGGCCATGACCGGGGGCCGAACGTGCCATGAACGAGACGGTGATGGGCGGAACGGCACCGAAAAACCCACATGTTGTTTCTCAAAAAGAACGGAATTGACATGGCTCGTATTGGATGTCTCAGACTCCGTGGCTCAGTCCCAGTCACATATAGCCACCTCCATCAATTCAACGACTTACCATCACATATGGTTCATTTCTCGGACATAAAACCTTTTTCTGCCTGAGCTCATATGCTTCCACTCACGCCCGTGGAGGCATAGATCCGCCACATTCGGGAGCTCCTCCGCTATGGCATCCACAAGCTCCATCAACCTCTTCAATCTCTGTTGCCCTTCCTAAGTAGCAGTAGTATTCCACAGTCATCGGGGCGTGCCCTCCTCGATCACCATCGTGTATGGCCTCTGTCAGCTCCACACCGGCCATGGCCTCCACAAGCGGCACCAAAAGCTCCATAAGCACAACGAGATCTGGCGTGGCCAGCAAAGCTCGCTGTCGTGGGCTTCTTGTTGGAGGCATTGCATCCCCCTTTTACAATGATTTTTTTTGCTACTGTTGCCATCCACCCACTGATATATGCACCTCCTCCGGGTAGGCTTTTGTTGCAAGTGTTCTCAAATTATTACAACATCTTTCTTCAATTGTTGCAAAAAAGTGTTTTGGTTTGTTGTAGGTTGTCAGTTTGAAATGTTGTAGTAAGAATCTTTTGTCGTACTGGGTTAATGAATTATTGTATCAGAGGACATTTGTTGTTGCAATTGATTGTTGGGTTTATCGCACTATTTGTTAAGATGAGTTTATTGCAACGGAACAGGGGTTTTGTTTCACACACGATAATTGGTTGTTGTGCCACTATAAATTTGTTGCACACATACCAATCTGTTGTTACATGGCGATAAAATTGCCCCTTTCTTGTAGTTGAGGTGATTTGTTGCACAATATTTCTTTTTTGTTACAACAGGGTAATTGTCGTCGATACGAGATCGGACAGTAAAGTTGTACGCACCCCTGGTCGGGTTCGAAGGCCGCAGACGATACGAAGGGACCCAATGAGAATTACCCACGAATGGATAGACAAGTGTATCGCATGCGAGTGTCTAAGGTTACAAATGACCTCCCCTCTCCACTTACAAGGGGTCCTATTTATAGAGTGGAAGAAGGAGATGAGTGAAGTTACAAGTCTACCCTCGGGGCCTAGTTTACTTTTAAAGGTATTTTCATCCTTCATGCCAAGTGGGTCCCGTCATGTTTGAGAGACTCCAGGGCTGGTCCATGGACCTCACTTGAGGTTGTTCCCAGACCCCGTTCGAGGTTGGCTTTTAGACCCCACCAGATTGGCCTCTGGGGTCAACCTCTGGACCTCGCCCGAGGTTGGTCTCTGGAATTCGTCTTGGGTTGGCCACCATCTTTGACTTTCCAATATTTTATCAAGAGAAGCCTTTCATTTGTAACTATTTTTCAAGTCACTTTTTAATGTTGTGATTTGGGTCTTGAGCTCTTTGTTTTTCTCTATAAGGTTAGTATTGCAATACATAGAGAAAGTAGAAGTATCTATTTGTGGGCAACAGGGTATATCAAGCAAATCATCATATGATGTGGATATGTTAACTTTAGCTAAAATGCAAGGATTAGGATTTACACATGGCTCAGAAAATGCAAGGATTGAGGAGACACTGTCGAGGTGAAGCAAAGTCCGATTGAGGCAAAGCCATCAATCCAAGTTGAACTACGTGGAGGCCAAGCCATCGAGAAGTGTTGGAGCTTGCCGAGGTGTGGCCTGAGAGCGTGGTGCAGAGGCAGTTTAGACGAGCACACCCCGTGGGGGTCCGAAGGGTGGAGCACCTGGATGGGGTCCAGATGGAGTCCGAGGTCCAAAAGGGTGCTAGCACGATCCAGAGGACTGGGATGTGCAGACGGAGTTCGAGGGCCAAAGGGGCATGGGCACAGTCCAGAGGGCTGTGATGTGTAGACGAAGTCCAAGTTCTAGAGGAGCGTGATAAGGAGATGGTCTAGGACGCTTGGCTGAGGTGGTCTAGAGGAGCAGAGTTGGGACACTCAGAGGGTGTCTAGGGAGTGGAGCTGGAGCGTCCGTAAGTGTTTGGGGAGCGGGGCAAGTTGGACCCAGGGGAAGGCGGTCTGAGGAGAGGAGTGGCATCAGCTCGAAGTTCACAACGTGGGGATGAAGGTGGTCTGGGAACTGAGCGATGACAGTCGAGCGAGTGAGCCGAGGGCGCGCTATGCGGTAGGGTGGAGATGGGGATTAGTGAGGGAGGGCACCTCAGAGGGGGTTTGGGGTGCTTGATAGAGGCCGTTCGGTGGGAGTCTGGGATGTGAAGTAGAGTCTAGACCAGAGAACGTCCAGGGAGTGGAGTGAGTCAAGATCAGAGGGCATCCGGGGTGCAAAGCGGCACTGGCTTGGAGTCCATGACGTAGGGATGGATGCGGTCCGAGAACTAGCAACGATAGCCAAGCGAGGGAGCCGAGGCACACTAGGCAATGGGGTAGAGATGGAGATTGGTGAGGGAGGGCACCCTAGAGGGGGTCTGGAGGTGGGCACTTCGGGGCACGAAGTGGAGTCCGAACCGAAGGGCATCTAGGGCACAAGGCGAAGTCCGAACCGTACAATGTCCGGGGAGTGAAGCGAGGGTGCTCGGAGGGGGTCTGGGGCGCAGAGCGAGGGCGCCCGGAGGGGGTATGGGGAGCGGAGCAAGGGCGCCTGGAGGGGGTCCAGGGCGCGGAGCGATGGCCGGTCGGGACGACGTGGGGCGAAGGCTGACCGGGATGGCATGAACTCGGTAGTGAAATCCAGAGCGTTGGAGTGCGTTATGGAGATGTCCCGAATGCGGTTCGAGGTGCGGAGCGAGGGCACCCAAAGGTGGCAAGGTGGGGGTTTGGGGCACCCAAGTAAAGGTGGCGTGGAGGGGGTCCAAGGCAAAGTCTGGAGGTGGTCCAAAGGACCGTCGCACGGATGGAGTCTGCAGCAGGTTTAGAGGGATCCACGCGGACGAAGTCTGGGGCACAGCCTGAAGGGGGTTCAAAGGGCCTCCAGGACGGCACGGATTCGCTCAACAACCTTTCATGCCTTCATCTTCCTAGGCGACATGGCTTCTCTCTCAAGTCCTTATGGATGGTGCCAACCACAGCAAGTGGTTGAAGGTATTAAGGAATTCAACCCGGATAGCATTGTTGTTGATCTAGCACTTTGTATACCGTCTCATTGAGTTAGTGTTGCTCCTATCGGTGGCGAAAGCATTGGTTGAGAAAGTATTCTTGGCTACAAATATTATCAAGACCGATTTACGCAATAAGATATTCAACGACTAGCTTAATAACTTGATGGTGTGCTATATTAAGTAGGAGATATTTAAAGGACTTGATTGTGATAGAAATAAGAAACTATTTCAAAACATGAAATCTCGAAGAGTGAAATTACCTCAGCCTCCCAGATTTAAGTAGTGCTTTAGGGCATGTACAATGGTATGAGCTAGTTACTAGCTCTAAGCTAACTTCTCCAATGATATTAACTTTTAGCACATAGCTCATAACATGAATAGTCCCACATGACATCCTCATATAATCTTGGAATGTGTGTATGAGACTAGCTCTTGATCAAGAGCTAGCTTTTCTCTCTCTTCTATTAAAATATAAAATAATATGTTTAGAGCTAGCTCATAAATCACCATTGGACATGCCCTTAGTGGTATGTTTTTTGGATTATTAATGGTCAGCAGCTTTTATGATTTATGATCAATTATGAGTTATAACATTCACTAATCATCTACTTTTGATAGATTGCTACATATATGTTCCTAGTATGTTTACATTCAATAACTTGGTGGCAAATTATTATATAAACTTCATTGCCGAGGTGCCATCATCTATATCCTATCTTCGTCTTTACGTGTTCAATTATGCACATGGGATTATAGTTATTAATTCTATTTAGCGTTATATACTTTCATTAGTATGATATAATATAGTTTATGTGCAGCTTACTTTATTATTAGATACTACTATTTATCCACGCCATCGGTTACCTAATATTTAGTGCCGGGTCTGTCACTGTGCCCGGCCGATTCGCAGCACCGGCGTCGGGAGCAAATTGAGAAAAGTACGCACGGGCCGCGACGGCCCAAAGGCCGAAACTGGGGTTCAATTCAAATGCCGTCGCGTTACGCACGTACGCGCGCCACGTGACGCGGACCTCGCGTCCAAATCCTGCCCGTGACATGCGTCCGTCGTCACACGCCGCAGCTAGAGCTAGCCACGGTCCGGGTCTCGCAAAATTACTACCTCGCAGAGTTCATTTTGGCCTTTCGTAAGGCTTTATTAGCTTTAGGTTTTTGTTGAAAATGGTATCGCACTGATTATTATTTTTTCTAAATTATTTAATTGAAAAATAAATAAAATAATAAAAAAATAAAAATCACTGTTATTTCTTCACATATAATATAAAGAAAAAAAGACAAAAAAAAGCTAAAATTAAGAGTCTAACATGTTGCTGGAATGAACAGGATCTAAATGTATAGTGCACCTGCGCCATGTATGTGCTTGCAACATCCATCGATCGAAGTATCTCGTTTACCCACGCTCCGCTTGCACAACACGGTCACAGAATCGCCGCGCCGTCGCGGACCAAAACGACACTTTGCCAACGCCGTGCCATTAATTCTGGCGTCGCGGAGCGCCCACACCAACACGCATGTACAGCAACAGCCAGACCCAACCCAGCATCACGTATCGATAATATCGTCCGAGAGCAAAACTACTTGGCGCTCGCGGCGGCGGCCATCTCGAGCCTCCGCCACCGCGCGCCCCGCACGGCGGCCTCCATCTCCGCCTCCGGCCGCCTCGCTGCGAGGTCGCCGACGCACCGGGCGTACAGCTCCGGCGCCACCTGCTCGAGCAGGCCCTTCACGCTGGCCGTCACCTGCTGCACGCACTTGCTCCAGTGCAGCTCCAGGTTGCTCTCCATGCTCGCCACGAACGCCGGCAGGATCTTCCCCATCACCCCGGACCCCGCGGTCGCCATCTCCAGGAACCGCTCGTTGTTCCACACGTACAGCGCCCTCTCTGCCACCTGAAATGGAGTTTTTAAGCGCAAGTTGATGCACGGCTCACTTGTCAAAAGTGTCACGTCGGTGCAGAGTTTGTGCGGTTTTAGTTCATCAAGGACAGAATTATGACTGCAACTAATACGAACGAAAAGAAGACAACCTCTCTAAGGCTGGATTACACGACAAGAAAAGTGCAATTGGAAAAGGAATCATCACTTTATAAAGCTGCTTTACTGGAACTCTGGATCAGTTGGTATATTCGGATGCAGGGCATAACATTTTCTCCATATCAAGGTCACCAGTCACCACATTTTCCCCCAGGATTCAGTGAAGGGATGCATTTAACACTGACAATTCAAGGCCATGTTTGTTTGGGAACCACATTTGCTAAAGCGAATGCCTTGGAATTGGAAGATGAAATGGGTTGCAGAAAAGTGGAGTTTTGAAGCTGAATTACACGAACACCGTACACGAATGAAGTCGACAATCCAAAGTGACATCGCTTTATCAAGCCACTTCATCCAAACCTTGGATCAACTGCTGCTGTTCACTGGCAGGAAACTTTTTTCCCCACATGTACGCAACCATAGGGCAGAAGTAGATCACTGATGATGAATCTAACCAAAAGTTAAGCAAAGCCATATGTTTAACGGTATGTTCGGTGACCACATTTCTAAAAGTGAACCCTCTTGATTTGAAAGATTATCTCGGGTGCAGAGAATTAGATTTCTGAAACTGAACTACACATGCCAGACAGAAACCACTTAACTAATTAAAACCTTAATAGATTTCTGAAACTGAACTACACATGCCAGACAGAAACCACTTCACTAATTTAAACCTTAATCGTATAGTTAGTGTAAGTAAATACAGGAAATAACATTTACACACATCTACCAAATTATATGCGGAAAAAAAGAAGAAGAATTACTGCGAAAAGAAAACTGAGCAAGTTGTGTTGAGACAAACACAAACCTGGGAGCTGCAGCTACTGACGCAGCGGGCAATCCGCGAGCAGATGGGCACGGCGAGCTTGTCGAACTGCTGCTGGTCGAGGATCTCGAGGATCTCCTCGAGCTCCTCGATGAGCAGCACCTCCTTCTGGCAGTTGGTCGCCGGCCAGTGGCGCAGGATCCCCAGGACCACGGCGTCGGCGAGCCCGGGCTCCTTGTGCACGAACTGCAGCACGCAGTAGGCGAGCTGGCGGTGGTACGTGTGCACCCACCTGGTCCGGTGCAGCGGCAGCAGCACCCGCAGCAGGAATGCACGGTGCTCCTCCTTAAGCGGCAGGGCGAAGCCGTTGATGATGCTGCCGCAGATCTCCAGAAGCTCGCCGACGCCGCAGTGCCGCTCCGCCGGGGACGTCTCGTATACGAACCGGAGGAGCGCGGCGCTCATGGACCGCCGCATGAAAGCGCGCTCGGTCGTGAGCTTGGAGTAGAGCTGGTGGTAGATGGTCTTGAGACGGTCGCGCTCCCGGGGGTCCTCGGAGCTGAACAGGGCAACGAGACCCGAGAGGAAGGCGCGGTCGACGTGGTTGCGGAGGGTCTTGGCGTCGGCGGCGGTGACCACGTCGAGGAGGACATCGTACACCACCTGGAGGTGTGGCCACGACGGGAGCAGAACCATCACCGGCACCTCGTCGTCGGCCACTTCGGAGGGCAGGGGAGGGTATGCGGACGGCGGCAATGTTCGGAACAGGTTGGCGGCAAGCATCTTCACCAGCGCCACCATGACCCGGTGGTCCAGCTCCAGCGGCTGCTTCCCGCTCGACCGGACGGCGGCGAGCACCTCGGCGAGCCTGTCCCGCTTCGCGTCCCGCTCCTCGGTGCACTCGTTGGCGGCGTCGGCGAACGTGAAGAGCCGGTTGCACGAGTCGATCTTGTCGATGAGGCTGTCGGCCTCGGGCTCCGGGGACGGCGGCGGCAGCTTGGCCATGCCGGGGAGCACGCCGTCCGGCTTCTCGAGCTGGAAGAGGTGCCTCAGGGTGGTCGACCTCCTCTTGGCCGACGGCGCCCTCGGCACCTCCTCCGCCGCGGCGCCCATGCCTCCTCCCCTAGAAACCTTCTCTTCCCTCCCTCTCACCTCTCACCTCGCACAGTGGCTGGCTGGCTGCAGTCGCAGAGGGGTCACGGGGGGAGCTAGAGCGAGGCGGGCGAAACTAAAAGGAGACGACGAGGAAGGAAGCGGCCAAACGGGGCGATGGTTTCGCTGCGCGCGACGCGAATAGAGCTTGGAAACGCCGAGCCGCGCGTTGGATGGGACGCCCTCTGCGGTGGTCGCAGCTGCACATGCAATCTAGGCTTGGACCCATCCGGCTTTAGCTAGGTTTTCGGGTTGCTGGAAAGCAACGCGGAGATTTCTGTGCTCAGATAGATATCCAGAGAGAAATCCACTGCATTGGATTTAGACGGTGGTCCAGTTATCTTCTATTTTATTTTAGGTTGTGATCGTTTCGGCTTCCATTTCTGATTTTCAGTTTATTTTTTATTATTCATAAATTCCGTTTTTATCTGAATTTTTGGTTTTTTGTTATTCTTTTTTTCTCGTATTTGTTTGTATTATATGTAATGGGCTAACATATTTTATATTTTTTAATTTTTTTAAATTTAATTATGTTAAATAAGTCTCTGTCAGCTACTGTAGTTTTTCAGCCAGCTACAGTGCTTTTCAGCCATAAGCCACCCAAAAAAGCCCAAATGAGCACCACCTTAGCTTTTCTGGCTATAGTTTTTGCTAAAATTATACTGAATTGCTGTTAGTTTTTTTAAAGAATAAATGTGATTTAAAAAACCGTTATATCATCACGGATAATATAAAGAAACAAGAAAAAACCAAAATAAGTTAAAGTAAGACGAAATTAGAAATTGATGTATTTTAAATAACTTCTAATTTAAATAAGTTAGAAAATTTAAAAACTGAAACCGTTCGAAGTTGGAACATGCTACTACTGTTATTACCGCGTGACAGCGACCACAGCGTGAGGCTGTGTGGTCCTTGGGTTCACAGGTTGGTGAGGCCGTGCACCTGTGAGTGCACATCCAGTGTTGACTGTCTGGTATTGGTAAGCCCACCTGGAGATGGGTTAACAAAAGCAAACAGGAGAAAGACAAATGCTAATGCTATCATTAGGACACCTAGCTAAGTACCCCCACGCTAGATCAAACAAAGTGGTGAGTGCATGAATAAACAAAAAGGAGGGAGATGGTGGCAAACATAAAAGATGATCGTACCACTAGAGTCCCAGGTT
Organism: Dendrocalamus latiflorus; assembly: GCA_017311315.1. Classification (NCBI taxonomy): domain Eukaryota; kingdom Viridiplantae; phylum Streptophyta; class Magnoliopsida; order Poales; family Poaceae; genus Dendrocalamus; species Dendrocalamus latiflorus. The sequence continues at coordinate 38,176,916 of CM029657.1, forward strand.
AATCTAATGGAGCCAGTGAGCCATTCAGGCAATGGGGTCCAAGAAGAAGCTGGCTGCTCTCCTGTCACAAATCACAATGGCTCACTGGAGCGAGTGAAACAGAGCTGGAAAACAAAGAGGTTCACATGTATCCCGTACACACACAGGGAGAGGGGGGGGGGGGGGGGGGGGCAAGATTCTGACCCAATTTGATCCTATTTCATTTCATGCAGAACATCTCCTGGTGTCCGGTTGCGGCTCATGCTTGACAGTGTCCCGGGGGGTGCTTCCAAGCAGAAGATGCCCTGCTGCCATGTGCTGCTCGCAAACTAGGAAGCTTAGGCAAGCTACGAATGGATTGGTGAGTCAAATCAGAGGACGTACCAGTGCATGCACCGGCCATTTGGTGAGGCAGAAACAGCAACACAAAAATCTCATCATGATTCATTACATGGAAAATAAAGAAGCTAAAGGAGAATGTTAGATAGAGCCACTTGCACGCAGTTTCAGAAAGCTGAGGCTGTAGCATAAATGACGCATCTTATAAGCGGCAAAAGTACTAGTGGAATGTTTGTTTGCTTGTTGTTCGTGGACATTTTAATATATAATATAGGACACAAGGAGATTATTGGTTACTGACAGATGATTTAAATACAAGCACCCTTCAATGGTACTACTGTATGCAGATGGGGCTACGAGGTTCTGTTATTACTGTTTCAGAAACTTGGGATAACAACTCTAATAAGCATCAATTATACGAGAAAAGCTCATGGAACAGCGACGAGTATGATCAGCTCGTGACTGACTAGTGTCGTAACAGTGTTTAATTCTATGAGCCCAACATTTTATCAAACTAGCAGGTATTCCGCAATCATACTTGTGCCAGAACACGTTGATCCTGGAGGCAGGGCGCAGCTTCGTCATCTGGTACTCTCCCACCTCCTTGAGCTTCCTAATCCTGGCCTTAGTGTTGGGCATGCTCTTCGTAACCATCTTAACTCCTGTATGAATACATACAAGGAAGCATTGATGAAATATGAATAATGAAAAGGTTCATCGCATTAACATCAAGAACAACAGCAGCAACAACGGCACGAGGAATAAGAGAAGGATGGTACAAATGCACACATTCTAAAACCCTAAACTCACGTGAGGAGACAACGATCTCTTAAACATTCCGAAACAGATGATAAAGTTTAATTAAAAAAGCAACAGAGACGAAACAGCAATCATCGTGCTACCGCACACAGTAGCATCAAGAACAACAAGAAGATGCATTAAGAAACGGATTGTGGGAAGAACAAGACCATAGAGTTCCAAGAAAGGTGAACAGAGATCACCATGGAGTTGGGGGTGCTCGTTAGCCTCGTCTTCCTCCAAGAAGCAACAACGGAAACAGCAACAAGAACGAGGAAAGAACGCAAGAACAGCAAAGAAGATCGAAGATTTCTAAAAACTCTTACGAGAGTTTTGGAGATCGAAGGGCCTCATCAAGAAGAGAGACCAAGTCTCGAACATTACTCGCTAGCACTTGACAATTCCACATCATTAACACCACGAACAAAAAGAGGAGGCCAGGCATCAAGAAACGGATGGTGGGGAAGAACAAGATCATGGAACTCCAAGAGAAGAGGCGAACAGAGATCACCATGGGGTCGCCGGTGCTCGTTAGCCTCCTCCTCCTCCAAGAAAACCACCAACATCAGCAAGATCAACAGCAGCAGCATCAAGAACAACAAGATGAGGCCAGGCATCAAGAAACGGGTGGTGGGAAAGAACAAGGCCATCCAGTTCCCAGAAAAGAGGCGAACAGAGATCACCATGGGGTCGCCGGTGCTCGTTAGCATCAAGAACAACAAGATGAGGCCAGCTGGCATCAAGAAACGGATGATGGGAAAAAACAAGGCCATCGAGTATCAAGAAGAGAGGCGAACAGAGATCACCATGAAGTCACCGGTGCTCCTTAGCTCCCTCCTCCTCCAAGAAAACCCAACAAAAGCATGCAAGAGCGCACGATAAGAACGGAGAGCGCCAACATCTTGCGAATCGTTAAACATCGAGGATGAGCTGTCTCGCTGTGAGAGTTGTAATATTATGGGCAATGATCCGATAAGACACTACAACAAACAATACCACATGTACTGTTTATGTGAACAATACCCAAGCGCACTGTTCATGTGAACAATGTCCACGTGCATTATAACAAACTTATTAGGAATAGTTGTTCACGTATCTTCGTATTAGGAATAATTAGATAGATATATTTATATTAAGAATAGATATATGCATATCTTTATATTAGGAATAGATATCTTAATATTTAGATAGTATGGATATGATATTATCTTTAGTTGATTAGTTGCATTAGATTATATTAGTTTTCATATTGTTATGGGCTAAACTTATCTATATAAAGAGAGAAGCCGCACCATTCATAATCAAATAATGAATAAATAAAAGTTCACCAAATAAGCCTTAGAGCCTCTCTATCTCATTAGGAAAAAGCCTAGCTGATGGTTAAATAAAGGCGGGTGCCATATCCCTAATCTTTGAATCTGTATCCAACCACCAACCATAACAGAAGGCCTCAGTACAAAATTGTCAAGAGCCGCAACAAACAAGAAGAAGAACAGCAGCGACATTAACAAGAAATAGATGCATGAGATCGAGCAAAAAGAGATCGTAGAAGAGGGGTAAAAGGGGGAGAATCTTACAGGGTTTTGGAGGAAAGGGATTTTGTGGGAAGGAGACGAACAAAACTAAGAGCAGGTGAGGGTAGAAAAGGACTGGGAGATCTCAACTTGCTGCTTGATATAGGGCCTGTTTGGCAGAGCTCCACCAGCTCCAGATTCACCTAAAAGGTGGATCTGGAGCTGGATTCACCGTGGAGCAGCTCCATCGTGGATCTGGGATTGTCAAAGTGTTTGGTACAGCTCCACCTCCCTCTCTATCTCACTTCCACCTGGGCCCCACGCGTCAGGGGGCAAAATGAAAAAAAAAGAGGCACGGACATGCACGGAGGCGCGGCAGCGGCCGACGGGCGCAGGCGCAGGCGAGGCGGAGAAGAGGAGGAGGCGGCGCATGCCCGGGGGAGGTGGTGCGGGCCCGGGGGCAGGCGGCGCCGGCCCGGGGGGAGGCGGCGCCGGCCCGGGAGGAGGCGGAGGCGGAGGCGAGGGAGGCGGTGTTGGCCCGGGGGCAGGCGGACGCGGGGCAGGCGGCGCCGGCCCGGGGGGAGGCGAAGGCGGGGGAGGCGGCGCCGGCCCGGGGGCAGGCGGACGCGGGGGAGGCGGCGCCGGCCCCGGGGGCAGGCGGACGCGGGGGAGGCGGCGCCGGCCCGGGAGGAGGCGGAGGCGGGGGAGGGAGAAGGCGGAGGAGGCGGCGGTGGAGGGAGAAGGCGGAGGAGGCGGCGGTGGAGGAGGGAGGCGGAGGAGGCGGAGTCCCGGGAGGAGGCGGGGGAGGCGCGACGCGAGAAAAAGAAAAGGTTGAACCGTTTTTTTGTGTGTAATCAGTGGCATGGTGCGTAATTTTCCCCAACTCCACCAACTTGAGTTTGGTGGAGCACCCCTTGAGGTGCTCCATGGATTTGGTGGATCTGGAGCTAGATCCATGGTTTTGGTGGAGCAGATCCACGGTGGAGCTGCTGGAGCTAGAACTGTTTGGCTTGGAAAAGTGGATCCGGATCTGTTTTTCGTGAATCTGGAGCTGGTGGAGCTCTGCCAAACAGGCCCATAGCAAAGTATCATCGAATCCACGTCTCTTGCTTGGTTCGTCCGGCCGGGTGCACCGACCCGACTTGGGCCGCTTCGCCCTACATGGTTCCGGTTCGTGCTCGTCAGGACAGCGCTGTGATGATTAACTAACCTGCCTAATTAGGAAGTTTGTTAGTAATTACAAGAGAATCTAAGGCACAGTAGATAACTTAAAACCTAGAAAATTTAGCTTATTAAAGCGTGGTAACGTCCACATGATTGGTGGATTAAGACCCTGCTCCATCAGGTTTATGTTTCTGACTTCTGCTCCATCAGGTACCAAAGCCCATCGTCGTGCGCCTCCTCCCAATCAAGCTGTGCGAAGACCTTCGCCTTGACCAGTCGAAGGGTTTGCATTGTGGCGATGGGGATGAGTGCTTGAAGCTATGGTTGAAGGAGCAGTCGACACAGTGGTCAAAGCCACGGTCAAAGGAGCAGTCGAAGACGCAGTCGAAGCAGTGGTCGAAGCCACGGTCAAGGACCCGAAGATGGTGACGACCCTAGCCATCAGGAGTGTGGCCTCATCATCATCCCCTTGCGTTAGATGAGCCTCGGTGCACTTTTGCTGGCTGCGGCAATCCTTGGCCCAATGCCCCATTTTGCCGCAGTTGCGACACTTGTCCTTCGAGAGGTCGCGGCCACCACACGTTCCTAGCCTTTCCCTGCTCTCGTCCGCGTTGCCACTATCAGACTGTTGTCGCGGTGGCTTGCGTCGCCGGTTGCCGGACTTGGAGCCTCCAAAGGATCCCTCCCCTGCTGCCGCTCCCTCATCCATGCAGACCACTCCTCCTCAGTGAGGAGCAGCTTCACCAGCAACGGGCGCCAGGTCTAGTCAATTTTCTGCCGCCTTGAGTCTCCTAGTCACCTCCTTTACTGAGAGCGTCGTGAGATTAAGCAGGGTTTCAATTGACAGAGCAATTTGGGAGAACCTAGATGGGACGACATGCAGGTACTTCTCGACAACCTTGTGTGGCGGCTCTGGGTCACCGAGGGTGCTAAGTTGGTTCACCAGCCCGGTGAGCCGCAACGCGAAGTCATCGACGGATTTCCTATCATGGAAAGCAATGCTCTCAAACTCCTTGCGGTGCTTCTGAGCATTGGCCTTGTGCACTCGATCAATGCTGACGCGCATGATCTTCAGGGTATCCCACGCCTTCTTAGCGGTTGCCTTGATAGCAAGCGTGGAGATTATCTTCGGCAGAACGGCACGCAGGATGGCCTCCAGTGCCATCCTGTCCTCTTGGAATTTAGCCCCGCCGGTATCGATGGCATCCCAGAGCCATGCGCCTCGAGCATGACCTCATCATCAAGACTCAATCACCATACTTCATCTTCGTGAGAGTTGGATACGCCGCCGATCCCCCAAACCTCTTTCACCACCCTTTGTACCACTAGAGCACCGTCACTGCCGTCGATGCGGTCTCAAGAACGTGGTGATGAAGACTGGGAGCGACGGGGCATCGCGGATTGACCTGGCTGCATTGTGCATCAGCGTTCCTTGGCTCTGATACCACATGTCAGGAAATTCGACTGATCAACACCCTTGAGTAGAGCTGTCCAAATGGGCCGGGCCGTGACGGGCCGCACCGTAGCCCGGCACTGTAGACCTGGCCCGCGAACGGCACAGCACGGAGGCGAGGCGGGCCGGCACGGCACGGCGGACCAGGCCGTGCCTGGGCCGAGGGCGCGGCACAGTGGGCCGGCACGGCACGGCCCGTTAAGAAATCGGGCCGTGCCGGCCCGGCACAGCACGGCCCGCCCAACGGCTCTAAACGGGCTGTGCCGGCCCGGCACGGCACGCCCGGCCCGATTAATTTGAAAAATAGTCTTTTTACCGTTGGGTGGTAAAAAATTCGAAAAAATAGCAAACAATTCAAAAAAATCTGAAAATTTTCCTATAAATAGGGGGCACCCGGCCTCCATCTTCCACACCTCAAATCTCATTCTTCTCTCTCGGTTTAGCTGTGAAAAACCTGAAAGTGTTTGCGCAAATTTGGTCAAAATTCGGGCAAAATTCCAAAAATTCAAAATCTTCAAATTTTTTGTGAGAGCTGCAAAGGAGGTAATAATGCTGTCTTATTTTAATTTTTTGGTATTATTTGTTGGTTTAATGTTTTGTTATTATTTGTTGGTTTAATAGTAAGTTAATCGTTCTTTACTATTTCAATTTACAGTTGATTTAATGGAGAACTACGATTTTCAACTCTCCGAATTCGGCCTCTCGGCGGAGGATATGCAATCGTTTCAACAAGCATATCCATCTGCGGAAGATCCACATGTACAAACTGGAGATGCCGAAGAAACGACGGCCCCGGTGGAGCAGGGTCTAATCGACCCATCTTCTGTTGGCTCAACAAGTGCATCCACGACCCAAAGCACGGGTGCAAAAAGAACAAGAGCTAGTACATCAACAGTTTGGAATGATTTCGACAAGAAGTTCAAGACCGACAATGATGGAACTGAAGTGAGGTATGCTGTTTGTAAAATTTGTGGTAATGAATTGACTGCAAAATCTTCAAGTGGGATGGGTCATCTACAACGACATGCTGCAAGCTGCAAAAAAGCAAGGAATACGAATGCGCAGACACAGCTGCATTAACCCCGACGGCTCGGTACGTACGTGGGAGTACAACCCAGAGGTAGCTCGCGAATCTCTTTGTAGATTAATTGCTTCTCAAGATTTACCTTTGAATTTTGGTGAGTCTGATGCTTTCCAAAAATATATTAGGACTGCTCATAACCCTCGATTTACTTCTGTATCTAGGCAAACAACAAGTAGAGATTTAATTAAATATTATAACAATTATCGTGATAAATTGAAAGAAATGTTTCATACCTGTACATTCTCTATTGCTTTGACTTTTGACATATGGAGTGGTAGGGCTAGAGAGGATTATATTAGTGTTGTTGCTCATTATGTTAATGATGACTGGATAATGAAAAAAGAATTATACAATTTAAATTAATTAATGTTTCACATAGTGCTGAAAATATTGCAGAAAATATTATTAAAGTTGTAGAAGATTTTGGCCTCACGGACAAGATTTTTTCTATAACTTTAGATAATGCAGCTGCAAACACTAAAGCTATGGAAATTCTTACTCCTTTGTTTAATACTTATGCACACTCTTTCTTATTGCATCAACGTTGCGCTTGTCATATTATTAATTTTATTGTTAAATCCGGTTTAAAAAGATTAAATGCTTGTATTGATTATTTTAGGGATGCAATTTTATTTATTAATTATTCTAACCAACGAATAGCTGCATATATGAGTTTTTGCGTAGCAATGAATGTTCGTCCTAGAAAATTTGGTTTAGACATGCCTGTTAGATGAACTCTACTTACCTTATGCTTAAACATATATTGCCATATAAGAGCACTTTATCTGTTTTCCTTCACACCCAAGGTCATCAATCTCGTAGCTCCTCTAGTAGAACCCAAGTTAGAGACCCTGAACTTACTGAGGACGATTGGGCTGTTGGTGAAAAAATATTTTCCTTTCTAGAAATTTTTCATAAAGCTACAGTTTGTCTTTCTGGAGTATACTACCCTACATCTCCTATGATTGTTCATAATATTGTTGAAATTGCCACTCACCTAAGGGCTTTTGAAAATGATCCTATACTACAGGATGCTGTAATTGCCATAAAAACTAAGTTTTTAAAATATTGGAGAGAAATTCCTATTTTATATACATTTGATTTTATTTTGGATCCTAGGGCCAAACTACAAGGATTTATAAATGTTTTACAAGTTTTAAGTGAGGCTACCGATTTAGACTATTGTTCATACCTTACATTAGTTAAGGATAAATTATATGAGGTATATAAAAAATATGAAAATAAGTTTGGGTCTGTGTGTTTGGAAAGACCCCCGGTAGTCCCTAGCACCTCTAGGGGGGCTATGCAATGGGGCAAGATTTTTGGTTCTTCGTCTAGTTCTCGTGCAGGTGCAGGTACACAACAGTTAGGAGGAGGAAGGCGACAAAGCACTGGAGACCTATCAAGCTATCTCAACAGTGATAGCGTCAGTTTCGAGCAGGAGTTGAACATCCTCTCATGGTGGCAAACCCAGAAGGTATCATATCCAGTGCTATCCATATTAGCGCGGGATGTGTTGACTGTTCCCGTCTCTACAGTCTCCTCGGAGTCAGCATTCAGTCTTTCCAGAAGAATAATCGAGGAGCGACGAACAAGCCTCTCCAACGAGATGGTCGAAGTACTTCTGACCGTCAAAGACTGGGAACAAGCTGAATCAAGACTCCAACATACTGCAGATAATAAAGATTAGAAGAATCTTTTAAGAATTTGTATTTAGATAGCAATGAATTGGATTTTCAATATTTTTCTTCACATGTAGTCACTAATGAGCTTTATAGGCTGTACTCTTTTTTCTTTACCAAGGTTTTCTCAAATTAAGTTTTTAATGAGGTAGCCATCCCATGTAGGGGTGCAAACGGGTCGGATTCGGACAGATATTGTTGTTACCATATCCTAACCCATATTTTTTCTTCGAATTCGGTACCAATCGAATTCGATATCAATCGGATTCGGTGTCGGATCGGTCGGGATTAACCCGTTTGTAAGGAATGCATGCAATACAGCAAATGGAGTAGGAGGACGTACTGTCAAGAACTTGATGTTACTACTTAATAGTTGATGTAACTACTTAATAGTTGATGTAGAAAATTTTATTTTACCATTGCAAAAGAAAATGAAACGTCAAATAGTAGCACTAACCTGAAATCAAACTTGAAGACGTATCGGATTCGGACGGATATTGCTGTTACCATATCCTAACCCATATTTTTTCTCCGGATTCGGTACCAATCGGATTCGGTGTCGGATCGGTCGGGATTAACCCGACCCGTTTGCACCCCTAATCCCATGTAATTTAATAAGTTAATAAAGCTCATTATGTCATTGCAAATATTTATTTTTGTGTTTAACAATGTCTACAATTTTCTATATTTTTCTGAATTTTCTACAATTTTTTTTACAATTTTTCTTATTTTTTCAATTTTTTCGGCTAAACGGGTAACCGGGCTGGCACGGCCTCGGGCCGTGCCTGGGCTCGCACCGCGGCCCGCGGGCCAGCACGGCATGACCCGTTTATTACACGGGCCGTGCCGAGCCGGGGCCCGTGCTGTGCCAACCCGGCACGGCCCATTGGACAGCACTACGCTTGAGCTCACACATGACCACACACGAAGTTGAAAAACACAGAGCAAGAACACAAAAGTTTTACGCTGCTGAAAAACTAGGCAGCTCTTTCCTGTTGTATTAGACTGCTATTTAAAGAAAATACTAGTCTAACTTTGGTGGTTAAGCCACCCTTGTTATGCGCCATCTCCTGCACGATCCCACAGATCCAGGTCATGTCGCACACGACGCTAACAAACCGGGAAAACTGCTCTTCCGTGAACTGAGTACGTGTCGAGTGTTTATGACTGCTAGAGTGATCTTTCGACCACAACGACTACGACTGCTACAATGATCTTTCGACCACAACGACTACGACTGCTACAATGATCTTTCAACTACGACCACTACAGTGATATTTCGACCACGACTACTATGACTGCTACAGTGTATCTAGCCTTACGACCATGACGCTATAGTACTCTTACAAGTACGATTTATGATCATGATTATTTCGACCTACTCTTCGATTACGGTGAGCGAGTTAGTTGGATTATTCAACAATTATCCAACACCTGAGCGGCAGTAGTCATCATCCATACTATCTAGCGCTCCCTGGATGACCGCTACACCATCTGCCACCCACTGGTCACCATGCCTGCTTCGGCAAGTGGCGTGGCAGTGACGATGACATTGCCGAGGTAACCATCTCGACTGCAGCCATTGTCGTCCATCAGTGGCACAGTACAGCTTGGTATGTTGTTCAGGAGACACATCACCACACATGGGCAGCTAGCACTGCATGCGTTTTGGGGAGCTGCAAGCGCAGGCAGCCAAGGTCTGAGCGAGTGAGCTTAACAATGTCCACAGCAGTGGGGGCGGCATTGGCTTAGCAGTGAGAACCTGGGTTGTGGAGGACAGCATGATCGAGGCAGGATGGTACTCGACAACTGGGTAAGATGGATTTGATGGATCATGGGCACGGAGGGTGAGGTCGATGAAGAGCGTAACGGCAATTTGATCCCCGGCAGGGGTCAGACAATGAGTTAACGAAATGCAAGCCGGATATGCCATCTGCCAACACCAAGGGAGACACCCCCATACTTGAACTCGAAGTGTAGGTCACCTGAAGGGAAAATCAAAATCAAGGAGAATTAGCCTCTTGACATGTTTCGCACCTTTTTTCTTACTAAGATGAACAGAATGCATATTCCAGCTGCAGCTACCATTCTACCAATTAATAGACGATTGAAATAAGCCACTAAGACAAACATTCGAAACAGGACATTAGTAATCTTCAACTAATAGGCACGGATAACCTGGATATTTGAAATTAACCATGGAACAACAAAATCAACATTACATTTTTAATAAAATTCTATAAGATAAAGTTGTACATTTAACTGAAATCCAGATTTATACAATATACCATCCTTAAGCGTGTAGAATTGGAACCTCCACTGGATTTCAATCCTTAGGACATGAACTCTGATTTCTGAATCTATTATCAAAATAGTCTTAAATACAGCCGTTAGCACATGAACTCTCATTTCTGAGTCCTTAGTCCTAACCATAATTTTTTTAGGAAAAACTGCAGGGAAGGCCCCTACAGTATATTAAAATTAAAATAATAGAGAAATATTTACAGAGTTTGAGGCAAGAATTTACAAAGTCCTAACCAGATTTTTGTTATGTAAAGCATTGCAAATAATCTGAAACTCTCAAATTCTCTATTTCTCACGCAATTCCAGTGGCGATCCGCTCCGCGACGGGCTAGCCGCGCGTGCAGCGCCGTGAGGCGAGTGCCGAGTCGCGCAAGCCCACACGTGTGTTCGCATCCGCTCCGCCACAAGGCCCAACACTGTCGCTATAACAGCTCTCGTCGCGTGCCGTCTCAACGTTTTCCGGACCCTCTCCGGGCCCATGAAATCAATGGGCCTTCGCTGGTATGGACCAACTCGGAGCCCAGTACGTTCTGGAAGTGCCCAGCAATGTGTAGTCAGGCCGTCGTCTAGAGATGGGTAGCGTGTGACCTGGGCATGCCATCGCGCTGAGGCTAAGTTATTTTCAGCCGTGCCGATTGTTTCAGCATTTATAGATCAAAATAGTTAAAATATAATAGAACATATAGTCAATAACTTCTCCCAAATAAATAAATAAGACAGTTTCTCTATCACTATTTTAAAGTGACTTATTAAAACATTCTTTTTTGAATGGGTTTATAAGCATTCAATTTATTCACACAAGTGCTCGTATTAAGATTAAAAACTATCAGCTATAAGCCACAGCCGAAATAACATAGCCTGATAGCATAGGTTTTGAAATGTGAAAGTGCCGAAATGGAATACTACTGGGATCCTCCACATATGAAAATTTCCTCCAATGTTGGAGTTAGGATCTGTCGGCAGAGCTAGGAAACGAAACGGAAAATTGTATGTGTTAATTTTGTGCTTAACTAGCTGGTGCTTACCCTGAAAGCGATATATAGGGCTTTATGAATTTTGATTGAAAATTTTGAATTTTAACTTTATTTAAAAGTTAAGTACTATAGCAAAATCAAAAATCACTTTTAAAAACCGTTAAAGAACAGCCCACATACTCTTGATACCTACTCAACCTAAACCTACCGAATATATATTGCTCATTCCTGCGCTTTTACCTACTCGCAACAAGTTCAAACAGAATGTTCTACACGCGCAAGTGTATGACTTAATCAATTCCAAACATTTTCCTTTGCAACAAATCCAAAGAGAAATCTACACGCAAGCATATAACTCCCAACAGTTTCAGACCTTTTCTTTCTCCTAGCTCAAACACTGCATGCCCTCGATCGAACTGAAAATATACATACAAAACAAATGGATCTCTCATTCAAGAGAACAAATGAATTGAGACGAGCACGTTAGTTAGGTTAGGCACGACAGCACGTCGCTGAATGTATTCCGACGTTACGGCGGCTAGATCCATCAATCGGCAAGAATCAAAACAACATAATAACAATGCACACCTGATCGACTCCTTGCATATATGTATTGTATGGTCGAGGTCAGCTAATTACTAATCATTTCTAGCTAGGAAGATTGCTGCTACAGTGTTACATCAGTTAGTCGAAGTAGTTGCAGTCCAGTCATCTAATTAAGTGGCACGCCACTTCACCGCACGTTGCATATGCAAATTATAGTAAGCCACCTTGATCCGGACAATCTAACCGTTAAGATTGCTTTTATAACTTAGCACTCAAACCTTTTTCATACTAGATATATGGCCATTATAGTAACGACTATGTGAGCTTTCAAACTCGATCGTGTTGGCCATATCTATGCTCGCTTGAGCTGTTACGAGCTCATTTTATTTACTCTCGCTCTATCTTATTTAAGCGAATTTTCTTATTCCGGGTGACTTTTTGTAGTCGAATCTCGAACAAAACCTAAGGTAGGTGCAACAAGATTTAGTAGTACATGTGCCAGTGTGCAATAAGATTTGTTAGTACATGTCTCTGAAGTCGTTATCCATAATCTTCAACCAAGGATAGGGTAGGTACGTCCCAACTTCTTTATCGCTTCGCCGATTATCATCCAGATGTGCCTATCAGCTGAAAATTAACTTGATATGCCTAGCTAGGGCCAGAAATTTGCTGCCTACGGTATGATCATTGCGAGAGGTCAGAGTTGAAAGTATGCGAGAACTGCCACGAAAACGATGTAAAAACTTGTTTAATTAATTGGTAAGAGTAGTTAGGGTGTGCGTGAGGAGCAAGGTTTGTAGAAATATTGATGTTAGCACAGCTTTCAGAATGTGTAAAATACGTCATGCATTTGTTAATTCCTAGACCTAACTTGAGACGGCAAAAGCACTATTTTATGGGTTGATACTTCTAAGGGCATATACAATGCAAGATGCTTATATATGAATCCTTAAAGAGAGAATATAGCCACATCATCAAGCACCTATGCAAAAGTTATTTACTCCAATGCAAGCATCTCTTTCGTGGGTGCTTACACTACTACAGAAAAGGTCATCACAGACGGTTCAAAAACGTCATCACAGATGGTTTTGTGAACCGTCTGAATTTTTGGGTCAGTGATAATACGAGGTCATCACAGACGGTTTTCGAACCGTTTGTGATGCAAATAAAAAACCGTCTGTGATATGTAAATATCACAGACGATTTTTAACTAAAAATCGTATGTGATTATAACTATCACAGACGGTTTTTAAAGGTTTTTAGTTAAAAACCATCTGTGATATTCCCTTCTATTCCTAAACCTATTTCTGTTTATTGGCTAGCCTCAGGAAATGCTAGCCATACTCTCTGAAACAAGCAGATCAACATGTACATGTATACATCCAATTCACATCTCAATTCATTTCACAAACATAAAACATCAATTTTTATTAAGATTAGAGTATACCATTACAATATCTCAAAACAACGAGCAGGTTACACAACAAGAACAACGAGCAGGTTACACAACAAGAACAACGAGCAAGTTATACAACAAGAACAATAAGAACAACGAGCAGGTTACACAACAAGCAAAGATCATCTATGCCTTCTCGCCCTTGATGCAACGCATGAGCTGAATGTTTTGACAACCACCATCGTCGGCGTTGATTGAGCGTCTACCCGGTTGGCACGAGCTAGATGCTTCTGCGTCGTCTGCAAGGAGGAGGACAGCAAGGAGGAGGAGAACAACAAGGAAGAGGACAGCAAGGAGGAGGACAACAAGGAAGAGGAGACCAGCAAAGAGGCTGGATTTTGGTTATATTTATAGGGGAGGGAGAGGGAGGAAGAGGCGGGAATTCAAAATTTTTGGCGCGGGAACGGAAAGGCGGAGCTACGATTCGTGGGGCTGAGAATCGACGGGCCTAACGGTCAGATTATTACAGACGGTTCTATATATAGAACCGTCTGTGATGAATGAATATCACAGACGGTTCTATATATAGAACCGTCTGTGAATTGGAGCACAAATTTTATATACCGATGCAATATAAAAAACTAGTCTGAAAAGATAAAATAGCAAAGATTTATATAGTTTATATATACTCATTTGAAAGGTTTCGACGAGATCTACAACTTTGCAGCTGAAGAAAAATCCAAATTCCGAAAATAAAACCAAGAAAAAGGGCAAAAACAGAAACCAAAACTTGCGACGCGAGTTTAGGTCCAAAGATGGCCGATTTTCGGGGTCTTGGAGGGCTATTGGCGCAAGCGGGTCATTGTTTTGGATCGGGCTCATCGTTAGCTTTCCAACGAGTACAAGAACGTCGAAAACGAACACCGTATGCAAAAGTTATGCCCGTTTTACTGAAGGTGTCTCAAAACTGAACCATACTCGGACTTAAGCGGGAAAATATGAAATTTTGAGGGATTGCAAGGCGGGAAACGTATCACAGACGGTTCAGCGGTAAGAACCGTCTGTGATACTCCTTTTTCCCGCCACAAATACCACAGACGGCCTCCAAATTAAAACCGTGTGTAATAGTGAAAATCACAGACGGTTTCACAAAACCGTCTGTGATTTGGCGTCTACTATTAGACTTTCTGTAGTAGTGTTAGATGCTATATTGTCTATTAATAGATATAGTTATACACATAAGCATCTACTAAGCATCGATGCTTCAAAATAAGCACCTTATCTATCCTATGTGGCAAGAAAAATCAGTTTTTCATTACTAAGCATCTCTCTAAGCGTCTGCATTGGACATGCTCTAATAAACACCTTTTTTATGTAAAAATTAAAAAGATTGTAGGGTCATATAGAGACAACTTAAGAGATTACCCATCGTAAAAGTTATCTTTTATTTTATCTTTATATAACGTAGAGGCATATAGGCAGTAGTTGTCTCTATAATTATAAATGGCCTTAGAATGAAACATAAGCCCAAGAGTAGTAACAACGGCCGACTAGTGGCTAGTTCAACATGTGTGATACCCATGTCAATTAGTTAAAAGGCTACATTTGAGTTATACTAACACTATTGTAGAATAGGTCATCACAAACGGTTCAAAAACGTCATTATAGACGGTTTCATGAACCATTTGAGTTTATGGATTAGCAATGATATGAGATCATCACAGACAGCTTTAAAATCATCTATGATAGCAATGACATGAGATCATCATAGACATTTTTAAACTGTCTGTGATATAGACTATCATAGACGGTTTCTACTAAAACCCGTGTGTGATAGTAAACTATCATAGACAGTTTCTAGTAGAACCCATTTGTGATAAATTATATATCGCAGACAGTTTCTACTAAAAAACTGTCTATGATAGTTGACTATCACATACGGTTATAAGTTAATAATTATCTATGATATTTTTTCTATGTCTAAATCTATTTGATAATTTAAAGAAACATAATTTTGCATAAAATGTATGATCAATATGAACAAAGTGATGACTCACTTGGGTCATAGGTTGGTGGGTCTTGCGGTTCCTGAGTGGTGTCTACTTGAGGTTCGGTTGCGTCCTCGAACGAACGTGCCGAAAACAAACAACAAACAATGAGAGCAAATAAATTCTCAAGCAAAAAATTTCAAATGAACTTCAAAATGAACAAAACAAGAACCGTTAGAAAGACCTCGAATTTAGAAAATTTTAGAAACAAGTTTTGCTAAATTCGGAGCTACAACGAGGGAGAACGAGCTTTCCAAGGTTTATTTTCAGGAAAAATCCCAAAATAAACTGAGGAGAGAGTTCTCTCTCTCACAGGTGGGTCTCACCATTTTAATTGTTTTTTGAAATATTTTTAATTCTTAAAGGTTCAGTGTATGACATGTGGGGCCCACGGTTTATTTAATTAAAGAAAAATCATTTTCTTTTCTGAAAAATGGCCAGAGGCTGACATGTGGGGTCTCAGCACTGCGTAAATAGTGTTTTGGGCCTATATGTTAGTGGTCTGAAGTTACAATCAGGTGATCTGTAATGTGATCTCTAGTATTATGCTTTTTGTAGTATTGTAACTACATGCTAGGTGAGTTTATTTCTGGATTTTCCATAGTTTGATCGCATGGTCTTTGGGTTGCTAAAACTAACAATGCTAACTAACCATTGAGAACGATATTTTAATTAATTGTGAGAAACTGTACTGTACACACAGATGTTTATCGTCCCTCTAATGTTTTTAATCCAATGAAGCTGTTGGGTATATTAGGATTTTTTTACCTCCTTTCCAACCAAGTTGTGGCCGATGTCGTCCCACGAGGTGCAAAATAGGCAAATAATAAAGCTGTACATACTTAGGTTTACCGTGGACGAGACGTACGGTGGATTGCTGATAGTTTATAATTTAAATATTTAAATTTTATTTGTTCGTTTGAGATAGTATATATAGAAAAATAGTTATATATAATTTTAACTGATACAGTTAAACTTAGTATATTTTTTACTATAATCTTTCTATTGACTATGCTTTAAAAAATACATCACAGTCACCGATATGTGTTGACCAAAGGGATTAAGTGATGTGAGGTTGCTGTCACAGGTCACACATGTCTCCAAATATAGGTCGACGAATTTAAACTGACGCGATTACATTTGGATTATGATGTGAACTGAGAACTACCTTGTCTAATCTTGTGACGCTATACAACGTGAAGTGAATGGAAATGCTAGCTTAACACATATAGTTCTCCTACACCTTCAATTAAAACAAGTTCTTAGCTAAGCTTCCGAAAAATAAGGTGCATATATGTAATGGTTAAAACTGACAATAACACAATGAAACTAGTTATAGTTACTGTGAGAGACGACCAAGCTTAAGTATTGCTCGGATAATTGTACTTCTATTGCAATATAGTTTATATATACATGAGAAAAACAGGTCAGAAGTTTGTTCTCTCTCTTTTCCATATTTAATATGAATTTAAAAATCATAATAAACTTCAATAGTAACGTAACAAGTTGCCTTTTGATGCTTCCCAGAACCAATTACATTTTCGCAGCATGCAGTTTGAGCAGAATAACTACCATACACGCGCTTCAAATTGAAATAAAGAAAAAAATTGGATTATGGATATGCTGAGGAATATCGTTTGTACTTGGAGTAGTTAGCATCAAATATACAAATTAAACTCCCTAAGGACAGCCCAAATACAAGTTATGCAGCACCAATACATCTGGATTTAGCATGTACGTACTCGAAGAGGGTAAGCATGATGCAATCCTTTTGTCAGAGCTATTCCATAACTATTCAAAATGTATGTGAATATTTCACTGAAACCAGTTTGCAAACAGAGATTTATAAGAAACGCAACACATATTTTTGCAAGTCACCCAGTGCTTATGTGACAGTTTATTAATTAACTAGATCATTGCCGTGCGTTCACACTAGTATGTTGATTGCTTATCTAGACTCTTAACACTTTTGTACTATAAGGAGAAATTAAATGATGCGGCAAGTCGTCGTTAACAGAGAGTGACGGTTACCGAATAAAGTTAGACGCGCCCGGGCTTGTCTTTTTCTATAGTTTACACATGAATTTTCTGATATACGTCGACCAAAATGCCTCAAGCGATCCATGTCATGTCGTCCCCTTTCAAAGTGATGTGATTTTTAGTTTTTAACTGAAATGATAATATAGTGACCATTATTTTTTCTGAGATATTTAATTAAAAGAAAATAAAAAATAATATTATACCTTTATTAATAATATAAAAAATCATGTTAAGAAATCATCGTGTTTTAAGCGGAACGCTGTTTGGAACGGGCTATAGCGTCACACTATGGTGTTCTAGGAAACGAAAACATGTGGATATTATGATTTCAACTAAGTTCGGCCGTCTTAAACGTCACAGTGAGAAATGAACTAATCGAAGATATTAACACATCGAGAGAAGTTCATCATTCATTAAGCTCAATTTCAGAAAAATAGGTGTAAATGGTGACAACACATCAATGAAACTTGTAGTTCTGAGTGTATAAATCAAGGAACTAGCTGCAGCAATCTGTAGTAGTACCTAAATAATGCTAACCAATTCGATACTGTGTTTTATATATGTGACAACCTATTCATCTAAAGCTTATAAAAGATTTGTCAATTTTACCTGTATTATAACATTTCCTCTCATTTCCTGGCCTGATCAGATTTATGACGAGATCGGTGCATGTAATGCTGCCAAGGAGCGGTTGGTCATCCAATCTAGCTATGTACCTTCGTCTTTTACGTACCGGGGATGGTTACCAAAGTTATTTTCTGAGCTCAACAGCCAAGTGGTGGTTGGACCAAATTCTGAAAACTGTTCATCGATAAACCCATCTAACATTTAATTAATAGGACTCGAATCATAACCATTAGCCACAAGAGACACGGGTGCCATATTTACTGGACTAGCCACCAGCTGTGATCGTTTTGGCTTCAGCTACAGTATTTTTTAATCAGTTACAGTACTTTTCAGCCATAAGCCATCAAAAAAACGTCTAAATAAGCACCACCTAGATATGTACCTTGAACTCGAGGCCTCCTCCTGCCAGGTGTATATGGTGAATTGCGAAATGTACAAGCTATCGGCAAATGACGTCCATTGTACTCATATTAGTTCATCATCGTAATTAGTACTTCTACAACTGGAGACTCTAGATCCTGGATTCTTGGATGTTTTCGACCTGCTTGGAAGTGTAATCCGGTAAATAGTACTGCATTTCGGGTGTCACTTGCAGGATAGCTTACGCAGGGTGATAAGAATCGTCGGAAGCTGCTTATTTGCATATCTTTTCTTTTGGCGTGTTGTACGGAGTACAAGTTCTGGAGCTCACGGAAGCGTCAGCCAAAAAAAAAGGCTCACCGATCGAAGCTAGCGAATGAATCTAGACACTTAGATAAAAAAGAAATGAGTTTCCTGGATATATAAACTAGTAACTTTGAATACCATTATTTTGATCAGTCGTATGTACTTAATGATGAAGTTTAAGGTATTAAGCAGTGACCGGTGAAGGAACTGTGCTAGCTGGCGCCGAATTTTATTTTCCAACGGTCTTGAATGAGGCAACTCGATTCAGGAGGTCAATGCATATGAATGTCTAGCTGGAACTTCAGAACTATTGTATCTATACTGACTCCGGTGCATTCAACTAGCATCTGAACCTTTCAACTAGTTATAGTTCTACCTAAATTAAAAGTTGTGCAGCTAAATCTTTTTGTCTTTGGACTCAACTTTTTTCTAGAGGAGGTCTGCAACGCAACTAACTAATGTTTCTGAATGTTCCTGAATAAACTAGTAATGTTCCTGAATTCTGTACCTAATGTTGTGGACTGGATAGAAGAGGAAGGTTGTTACAAGTCTGGGCTGGGCTCCAAGCCTGTGGCACATCAATATTAGCTAATGGGCCAGAGTTAAAGACTAGTCCGCAACTCGAGCTACGCACGAAATCGGGTATGTAATCGTTCGTGAGTTATGTAACTATTGGCCCGGTTCTTTTTATTTTTTATTTTTATTTTTATTTTTTGCTTTTAGCTTTTTGGCAAGACGAAATAAATAGCACGATTTTTTTAGCCGCTTTTTGAAACAACTTCTTAAACATAAAACTGTATGCACTGTAAATGTTCATATCTCCACCGTTTATAGCTATTTTAAAAACGTAACCAAAAATCAAGTACAGCCCAAAAGAGGGCGATTAACCTTCTTCAACCCCGATCCTTGTTTTGCCATGCTAGCTACTCCACGGCTTGTAGGTAGACACGGCGTGTAGAGACGAAGGCCCCGTTTGGCATAACTCTAGCTCCGAGATGTATGCTGGATCTGTAGTTTGTTGACTAAATTAAAGTGATTTAAATATTTTTATTTAATATATAATATAAATGAAATGAGTCATGTAAATGCACTTAACATGCCTGCAACTCTAGATCCAGAATTTTCTAGAGCTACAGATGACCAGCTCTACAAAATCTACAGAATTTCTAGAGCTAAAGCTCTGCCAAAGGGGGCAGAACTATACGACTTAATTTAATTAAGATAAGAGATGGAGGGTTTGTTCTTTTGGCCATAACCGATAGTTTTTATATGTGTTTTTTTAAGATAGTAATGGACAGTAGAAACTTTAATGTAGATGTTGTAAATAGTTTTAGGCTCGAAAAGCTATTTGGAGAAGCAACTTCGAAAAACCATTTAGAAAAACCGCCTCCGTTTGTTTCGGTTTTCGAAGAAGTTAAAGCCAAAAAAAAACAAAAAAATGAGGGGGGAGGGAGTTCGAACTCGCAAATTATCACAGCTTCATTAAAAATTAGAACTCGTTTCAGGAAACTCAATTTATGTTTACTTGACATTTGATACATAGGAATTAATCAGTTACACTTAAATTAACCAACTTGTAAAAACAAATCAACATTGTACGTACGTTTGTATACGAGCTTAATTACAACTCTGTATACGTACACACAACAAATCAACGTGTCCATATACGATGATACACCCGATCGACGGTCGTCTCAGCTGGAGTACGCCACGTAGGTCTTTATGTCCGACGTGGCGAAGCCGTTGAATTTGGAGCCGGACGCGGTGGTGTAGGCGCCCATGTCGTCGAACACGAGCCAGTCGCCCACGCTCATCTCCGGCAGCTGGTACCCAGTCACCACCGTGTCGAGCGAGTCGCACGTCGGCCCGAACACCGTCGAGGTGTACGTCTCCTCGCCGGCTCGCGAGCTCGCGAGCGGCCTCGGGCGCGGCACGTAGTAGTCCATGAGAATGCAGTTGAGGGAGCCGTAGAGGCCGTCGTCGATCCAGTACTCGCGCACCTCGCCGCGCTTGCGCTTCCCTATGACGCGCGCGGCGAGGGTGAACGCCGTCTCGGCGAAGTACCGCCCCGGCTCGCCGATCACCTCCACGCACGGCAGGTCGCCGAAGTACTGCGCGAGGGCCGCGTTGATCACTACCGCCGCCTCGTCGAACGTGGCCCCGGCCATGAATCCACCACCGATGTCGAGGACGCGCATTGGCGGCATGCCGAGGGCCGCGGCCGCGTCGAAGGCCGCGCGCGCGGCCTCGATGGCCCCGCGGTACACGTCGGTGCGGGACGCACCGCTGCCTACGTGGAAGGAGACGCCGGCCACGTTGAGGCCCGCGCGCTGGGCGGCGCGCAGGAGCGGAAACACCTCCTCGGGGTGCGCGCCATACTTGGTGCCGAGGTCGATCTTGGCCTCGCCGCCATCAGGGGCCTTGAGGCGGAGCAGGAGCTCGCACTTGGGGTGGCAGCGCTTGACCTTTGCCACCTCCTCCTCGGAGTCGTAGGTGGTGAGGTTGACGCCGACCTCGGCGGCGTACTCGATGTGCGCCTCGGGCTTGCACGGGTTGGCGTAGACGATGCTGTCAGGCTTGACGCCGAGCGCAAGGACAGCCTCGATCTCGGCGCGGCTGGCGCAGTCGAAGCCGGCGCCGAGCGCGGCCAGCGCGCCGAGGATTGCCGGCTCGGGGTTGCACTTGACGGCGTAGTAGGGGCGCACGTCGGCGAGGGCGCGGCGCCACACCCAGAAGAGGTCGACAACCTTGGCGAGGTCGAAGACGTAGAAGGCGCTCCGCGATTCGCCGGTGGCGACGATGGAGCGGATGAAGCCGGCGATGGCGTCCTTCTCCTTGAGCGCGTCGCGCTTGAACTCGAGCACCTTCTTGTCCTTCACGCCGGGCGCCACGAGCACCGCCTGCATGGGGCTGCCTCCAACCATGATGACGACGGAGATTAGGACGTGATATATACTTCAGTAATGCAAAGCTAGCTGGCTGCAGCAGAGCTCTAGCCTCTAGCTTGTCACCTACAGACAAGGCAAAAACATTTAGTTAGGTACTCACTTCACTAGCCGTATGAAAAGAAAAAACAATATACGTAGGCGACAGGGGAGATGGAAGGGCGAGCTGGGAATGCCAAGCATATATATATAGCTTGAGCTAGCAGTTTGTTAGGTCAGTTTATTTTGCATCGATCAATGATCTCACCACGTTGTTAGGGTTTCTCGAGAGATCGACGACGAGCGCTGATCGATCGATCAGAGAAGCTAATGAATTTGGTGCCAAGTGAAGCGAGAAGATCGGTTGGTCGATGGATGCTTCTCGGCGTGTGCGGCTTGGTTGCGATGAACTCGGCGCCTTATATAGTGAAGCTAGATGGGCGGGAAGATACTTTAAGCTAGAAGGGGCACGGGGTTCGGTAGGTGTGGCGAGAGGTGCTGTGGTTTGGTGTGGTTGTGGCTGCGCGGTCAAATCAACCATGCCGGCTTGAGCTTTTAGGTTCCGCTCGGTTGGGCTGAAAAACTGTGATTTATGGTTAAAATTACACTGTAGTGGCTGAAATTTCACTGTAACTGCTGAAATTTTACTATAGCTGAAGGTAGCTTATTTGGCGTAATTAAAATTAAAAAAATTTAAAAATAGAAAAAATATTCTAGCTCATCACAGACAACACAAACGAATACGGGGAAAAAGAACCGGCAAAAAAGCTCAAAAAAGCCAAAAGTTTCAAAAAAGACGAAATTTATGAATAGTGAAAAACAAGCCAGAAGCTGAAGCCAAAACGAGCGGGGCTAGTTTCCGGCTTATTTCGGCTTGAGCTTCTGGCTTCTGGTTTATTTTTCACTATTCAACAATTTCGTTCTTTTCTAATTTTTTTGACTTTTTTTAGCTTTTTTGTCGGTTCTTTTTTCCCATATTCGTTTGTACTGTCTGTGACGAGCTAAACAATTTTTTTTCTATTTTTAAATTTAACTACGTCAAATAAGCCACTGTCAACTACAAGTGTTTTTTCAGCCAACTACAGTACTTTTCAGTCATAAACCACTCAAAATAAGCCCTTTTGAGCAGGGCCTAAGCTAGAAGGGGCACGGGGTTGGTAGGTGTGGCGAGAGGTGCTGTGGTTTGGTGTCGTTGTGGCTGCGCGGTCAAATCAACCATGCCGATATCGTGCTGCCACCCAAGAATCAAAGGTTATAGGATATGTTCTTGCGGACTCTAATTTATAAGTTTGATAAATAGTAATTGCTAAAAAATAAAAAAATCAGCCAAAAAACTAAGGCCTTGCTCGATGTAACTTTTGGCTTTTTTATACTCTAGCGGCTGTTAGCTTTTCTGAGTAACTAAATTTAAATTTTTTAAAAAAATACAAACATTGTATCATCACAGACAATGCAAGGAATAAGAAAAAACAATAAAATTAAAATTAAAAAAATCATAAGTCAAAAGTTGAAGTCGTTGGAGCAGTGTCTAAAAAGAGCGAGATCATAGCGAGTCCTTAGGTTTCTGAAATAGTATAATATGAAAATAGGTTTCCAAAATAGTATGATAGGAAAAAAAGTGCTTCAAATGATTGCTATTTGACTCAGACCTATTCTGAAGAAGTCTCTATAGATGAGTTCTTTAAGGCTGATGGCTTATAGCTTAAATATTTTAATTTTAATTGTTTATGAAAGACAGTATGTAGAGAAAAATAGTTGTATGTGATTTTAGATAATACAGCTGAACTCAGTACACTTTTTACTATAATTTTTTTTGTTAATTCTGTTTTAAAATATATATTATTTAAAAATGAGGATAAACATAAGCTAACTTACAGGCTGCTTCGATGGGGGCGCCCGCGCGCGGCAGGTGCAGATAGATGGCCCCTGCGGCCTGCACGGTAGCTAGATAGGGCGTACGCTCAAATCTCATAGTTCCCCAATTCCTTTTTCCTTCGAAAACTTCAACGAGTAGCTCAGCATACATATATGTACGTCTCGTCCTTTCCCGATTCATTCGCAGGACACTTCCTCCTTTCTATGTGCCCTTGAGCTCCGGTCAGATAACAGGAAAAGATATGCAAGGTTAGAGGTTGATATTAAGCCAACTTCTCGTCTATTGAGTTTTTTTTTTCTAAATTAACATAATTTAATATTATTTTATTGATAGTTGAAAGTATTCTTAGAATTGAGCTAACCAGCTAAATTGAGTCGAGTCAAAACAAAATTTAATTTCATCCAAAATTAACTCATTCAATGTTTAACCAATTAACGAGTGCAATTGAAGCAATTTTGAACCAAACCAACTAGCCCCACTAACGAGCTTTTTTTTCTACCCTTATGCATGGTGTTCTTAATTTGAGTGCATTTTCAATGGCTTTATAATATTATTATTGCCGGCACGTTTGTATGGATGGGTTCTTTTGGACTGTGATCTATGACTTATACCTTAAAATTTTTAATTCTGTCTATTTGCAAGAGATAGTATGCAGAGAAAAATAGTCACATGTGATTTTAGCCGGTACAGCTTTTTACTACAATCCTCCTATTGACTCCGCCTTAAAAAACATTGTTTAAAAAGCTAATTACTATAATATAACTTATAAGCCATAAGTGGAAGAACTCTACAGCTAGAAAAGAACTCAATGTCTTCCAGCATATTGGAATCGTTGGAATTAATTTACATGTGTCTTCACCCTTCAGCCTATCAGGTGGGAACTTCCCTAGAATGCCAGGATGTGTAGAGGCTTGAGCAAACTCCGGGCCCTTTGGGGCCCTACGAACCCGAGCCTTTATCCGTTGAAGTTGTCAGGTGTAGTATTTTGTTGAGTATGAAGTCCGAGTCAAGCAGAAGCAGATAAAACCTTGTTTTCTTTTTTTTTTTTTAAAAAGATACCAAGCCATGCTAATACATGGCAGGGTTCACTAATACTTGTATTGTCTACAGTCACTAGCTATTAAACGGTGTGTTTTTTTTAAGACGGAGTCAATAGAGAAATTATAATAAAAAGTGTACTGAATTCAGCTGTACTAGCCAAAATCGTATGCGATTATTTCTCTCTATGTACTGTCTCTTGTAAACAGACATAATTCAAATATTTAAACTATAAGTCATAAACTATCAACCAAAAAACTGACTCAATACCATAATGCAATGTTGCTGTTCGAGGTATTCCATCAACATGCATGAAGAGGGTCGTCAAACGTACGTGCGCTTGATGAACTAGCTACTAGGAGGACAGAGTACGGAAGGCTTGGAAAACAGAGCAAAGCTCAGCAGCGCCATTTTCGCTCCATGCAAAGCATGCAGGGGATGGTGCTGCTGCAGTTAGTCTGCATCGAGCGACCACGCACCAGGCACACAAATTCCTCGCACACACAAGTTTTATATTGATTATTCGGACGACTCTAAACGGGTTTAACTCCTATCCTTTTTGATTTACACATCGGCTTCTAATATTAGCTTACTTTAACTTTTTTTTACCTTATTCTTTTATATTTTTCATGATATTATCATAATTTTTTAATTTTTAATTAAATAATTCAGAAAAAACTAAAAATCGATACAGCATAATTTTAACTAAAAACCAACCGTGCAAACTATAGACATGAAGTTTAAGCTTTTGAGAGGGCTTACTTGATCTTCAGTACGGTACGGACAGGCAACAGATGTCTGAAGGGCCTGATGGCCTAATTCATGGTCCAGCATCACCCGTACTCTTTCTCGTGCTCGCCCACTATTTTATCATATGTATCAGCCGTAAAAGTGACAACGGTACGGGAATACGAACAGAGGCGTACGCATGCAATTCCCTCGTCACTGAATTCAGAGAGACCTACGAAGATCCAGACAAGGGTTTCTAGGCACATCTCTCTAGATCTCCAGTTGAAAATACGTACGTACGTACGTGGCGCCGCAGATAATCACCATGATCGGTACGTTTAACTGTTTCTAAACGTCGCGGACGACGATGGTGTTTAATTTCGACGTTCTTGGTCCTCAAATTATTTTGTCAGTCTTAATTGGGGCAACTAGCTAGAGACCATCGCTGACCTTTGGACAAACGCGGTCAATTGGAAGAACGTGCGTGTTTCAACCATCAACCTACCGCTCCTACATTCTGTATATACTATGCACATGTATTAAATTGTTGAGATTACTAATTGAGAAAAAATAAGCTGGCGTATATAATAACTAGGAGTAATCCTTCAAAAATAATTATACAGGAGTAAAATTTAGGTCATCAAGTCGGCCTTGTACTATACTAGTAATGGAAAAATAAGCAAGTTGCCATGTTCTGCATCTTGTGAATAATGATGCAACAAGCTTAGCAACCAGTCAGTAGTATATATACATTGTATGAACCTTGATTTGGAGAAGTAACCGTACTTTACATGTAAATAAAAGAGATGCTGTGGAAAACTATTAGGTGAATGAACGTGTGCATTGTCCATAATGACAGGTTGAGGACAGTCTGTCGATCACATCTTACAAGTGCTGTCTTTAACATGCATAGCAACACATTTTTTTTAAATTACAATGTAGACGCATGGTCATATACACACCATCACACATGCACAGGCCTTTCCATTGAAGCATCCCAACACACGTCTAGAATTGTGGAGGTCGATGATAAATTCGCGGTCTCACGGAGCATGGGCATACGCATTTCCATTGAAGCACACTTGATGCGAGTATAAAACTGCGCTGTAGGATTTCCTGTTGTTAAAAAAACTATTTTCACGATAAATCCATTGCGTTATTTCAACGTGACCAATCGAAATATACAGCCCTTTATATTTAATCGCTAGACAAAGTTAGCAAATTTTGAATGCACGATCTAGAACTTCATTTGTTTTTTGAACGGAGGGAATCTTTTTTTTTCTTTATATATCTTTCTCTTGCTCTTCCCATTTGTCCCTTGCTTTTACTTTTTTCGGTGGAACGAAAGTGACCGGCCGTGCACCGGTGGGGAAGAAAAGAATGGAGTACGTTCAAGGCCAGGGGGTTGGTGGTGCCGGCGCGGCTTGAATTAATTGTATCATCGTTCCGATCCGCCAAGTCGCAGCTGGCCGTTCGATGGTGCACGCCAAGTCAACGGTTGACGATTAATTAGCTACTTCAAGATGCAGGTGACCACCACTGTACTACTGTTTTCTGATTAAAAAAACAAGAACATGAAACATGATGCATGTGCAGCACGGGTTCTTAAACAAAAGTACTGTTTTGAGATTCAAAAAGGAAAGAAAATGAAACATATATTAATGCATGTGCAGTTGTTCAAGAACCGGATCGGAAAATTTGAAAGTATCATTCTCAAGAACCGGAACATGGTATAATTGGACAAGGTTAATGCATGAAACTAGCTAGGTTAAGGCATGCGCAGTCTCGATATGCTGCTTCTCGATTGACCTGCAGCGGGTTAGCTAGATCGGGGTTGGTGATCTCCTCCTCTGAAACGAAACGGAAAGTGATGGAGAAACAGTTTAGGTTAATGCATGAAACTAGCCATGACGTTCGGGTGGGTTCGATCGAGCTTAGGTTTTAGTTTATCATTTTTTGCTACAGTAATTAGTTTTTAAATGATTACAATAATTAGTTTTTAAATGATATATCTTTTTAAGATGGGACCTACTGGTATGCTATAGTAGATACTATACCGAGTTTATCTATACTGGTCAAAATCGTATGCGACTGTTTATTTTTGTGTACTGTTTCTCACGAACAGTCAAAATTCAAAAATTATAAATCAAAAGTCAAAGATATATCAACCGTTTCTTGCGAACAGTCAGAATTCAAAAATTATAAGTCAAAGACACAGCCTAAAAGAAATCACAGCCAAAAAAAAACCCATCAAACTTGAATGTCTAATCGATGTATCAACCGTGAAGGAGTAAATGCACCAGTCACACCTGCAAATTGGCTGGGGGCTTGACCGGCAAGTCTTTATATTAGCTAGAAAGAATGTGACACCGAAGCGGCCGGGTGAAAGGTATCGATTCCGCTCTACAGAAGAAATGAAAAAAAGCAGAGTCGTTTGCATGTGGATCTTCGTTTGCATGGAACATTTGAAATATGTGTTGTCACAGTCAAGAGAAGCATACGAAAACTCTTAATTTGACGATCGACGCTGCTCGTGATTAGGTGGAGAAAACTAGATTATCTATCGGGTGACGTTTCCGCTACTGACGAACGGCGACTGGAATCGGTCGAATTCAACGACCAGTTGAAAGCGATGAACGGACAACCCAGCAGTTAAATGGAACGCGTTCATACGCAGCAGGAAGCGTACGTGCACACCTGCTTTAATTCGAGATTTGTTACTGACCTTGACGTCCGATTCCATGCGTTAATTACCGACCATCTTGACATATATTCGCGTTCCTATCTAAACGTTTTGACAGTGCTTCTCACACTTGATAGGGAAAAAAAGAGAGTACCAAGGACCGTGTGAGATGGTACATGGTTTTATTGTGATGAATTATAGATATTTTGGAGGAGCAAAAATTTAGAATTTACAGATTTTTCTAAACATGTTGTAGAAATAGATGATTTTAAGAAGTTGGAGTCATGGAATGATTTAGTGACTTAGGTCAGTGCTTATAGGTTGCATGGACGTGTTATTGCTAATGTGGGTTAAGCTGCGAAGAACTTGTGTTCGAAAATAATTTCTTTGTCTTTCGATATGCATAGTTGCTTGGAGTCAACTATGATCAACGACGAAGATCAGGCTACACTCATGGAAGAGCCCAGACCCAGAACAATTCGAGTGAGATGAATGAGCTCAAGCATGGCACAAGTAATGCGGAAAATATTAAAGGGAAGTTTGAGCAACAGGTTGTACTGTGTGATTTGGTCGGTCCAAGTAATGCATAGTCCGATGGAACCAGAACGGGAGACTTGTCGACACGTGGCAAACTAGTGATGCACCTACATATGGCAAGCATGACGATTGCTTGTAATGTAAGAAGATGATGAAATCAAGAAAGAGTATTTTGGTATTTTGACCAAAATACCGAAAACCACCTTAAAGCAAAACCGTGAGCTTATGTGATTTGAAAAAGGGGCATAAATATAGCGTGTGAGTTAAAACCCGTGTGTGGGGGTTATCGGATTTTTTCCATTGTGCTAAGTGAATAGTATCCACTGAGGGTTATATATGGCTGGCTAACCCATTTATTTAAGTGGTTGAGATGGTGACTTATGGTTAATCATCCAACCATCCTATCTTGAGACCAATTGTTCATGAGTTCTAGGGTTAGGGTTTGCGAGAAGTTGAGTATTGTGGTATGCTCGCTTGTCTTTCAAGTGAAGTGACTGTAAAATATTCATCCTCAAGTAGCAATAAATCAATCATCGTTCAACTCCATGAATCCCTCTTTTGTTGATTGAGTTGCTATTGATTTGGTTAGTTTTTCCTCTTCTCTTCTTATCTTGCTCTATGCTAAGGACGTGTAAGAGATAAAGATAATTTCTGAAAATCAATCTCCACTCATCTAGACACCTGGTTTTCAAGTTCATGAAGAAATCCAGTTTTTGCTCTTTTTAGCATCTTTGAGTGATTTTTCGATCAAGTTGTTTCTACTTTGATTTTTTTTGTGTTCTTGCTTGTTGGGATATTTGGGAACATATCTAGAGCTATCTTGGCTATCATTCATCTACGAGGAACGCATATTCACTGTTTGTGATTTTGACCTATTTTTGATGCAATCTTCAAATAGGAAAAGGTCATAATTTTGGCAATAATTTTCTTAATCATTGATTGTAATAGGTTCCTAAACATCCTAGAGAAGGTGCATACCAAATTTTAATTGATTTGAAGTTTTGGTTTGAGAGTTAGCTTAATTTTAGATTTTAGTCCGATTTTAATGCAACAGAGCTTCATGAACCAAAAAAAATCTCAATTCTCTTATGTTCTTTCTAGTTTTTTTGGTTGGGATAGTTTCTTAAGATTATGAACTAGTCTTGGTTCAAGTTTCAAGTGTTTTGCATCGACGTATCAAAAGTTTTATAGTTTTTTGGATTTGAAATAGTACTGTTTTTACTATTCACAGGCTGAAATCACTGTAGCACCAAAATTATTTGGATTTTTCGCTTCTTTATCTTCATAACTTCTTATTACTATTGGAGTGAAGATTACGAGAATATTTGAAAAAAAATTTGAAGGCTCGATTCACCCCCTCTGTTGTCATATCAGTTCTACAGAGTAGATTATAACATTGTCGTTTGAGTAACATATGAAAGTGCCGGTTTTCACCATGTTGGATATATGAGTACATCTCATGGCCCTGATTAAATACTGTTGACAAAATGAGCTTGCATTACATATGTCACCGACGATGTGATTAACTAATTATGGGCATGCATAAGCCGGTTGTCCATGGCATTGTTGCTGAAAAAGTTTTGCAAATCTGAAGCTAACTAGCCAGGAACCAATGGGGGAAAGAGATTCTAGTTTCGCGACTAGCTAGTACTATATGTCCCTGCTCCCACAGGAGACTCCAAACTTTTTCTTAGATCTCCAAAAATACCAATGTGCAATATACCTAGTATGTAATCGTCAATAAGTCAGTGGAAATTATCAACCGGAATAACACATGCTGTACATATGTCGTCATTTCCTTACACTGGCAGGTAGGTTTCTAGAGAGAGGACCGGCCGACGGGTCTAGGAGCCAGCTACTCGAAGCTAGCTGAGGACCGTGCATCTTGACAAGCAATGAACTCAGTTGAATTCCATGATCAGATTAAGTTGTACTCAGGCAATGAAGCACGCAACATGCGTTCACACGCAGCACCGGGACTCAAAAGACAACTACTGAGCGTGGTCTCCCAGGAAACGAGGTAAGGCCTGTTCTTTTTCTCTGAAGCTGGTGGTTTTTGGCTTTTGTTACAGTATCTAACTTTCAAATGGAGTATTTTCTCAAGACGGGGTCTACAGGTTAAACGATCTACACGTTAAAAGCCCAATATCTGTACTAGCAAAAATCGCAAGTGAGTATCTATCTCTCCGTAATCTGTACCGTAAATAGCCAAAATTCAAAAATTTCAACCAAAAATCATAAGCCGCAGCCGAAAAGAACAGGCCCTAAGTAATACCGCAGCTTCCTAGCTAGATATCCAGAAACTGGGTCGGTGAAGACAAGAAAAGTAGCTCGGCCATCCCGCCGAGCCCGGCAAGTAGCAGCTAAATTAATCTCGGTTGAAATCGTGCTGTTTTTTTAGTTTATCTTTAATTTCAACGTGTGTCAAAACCTACCACTGGTCAGAAATGACGGGGCAAATCGAGCTTCAGTTGCGGCCCCGGGACCCGACATGTCTATCCATGGCCCAAGTGATGTTACAGCAATCTGCCGTCTTGTCAACGATGGCGATTGGAGAAGCCATGGAAAGCAGAAAACGAAGCGCTGCCAAACACACAGCCGAGAAGTTGTTGTGTTCTGCGTTCGTCAAATTGGATTTCTGTTGCGAATTGACCGTGCTGTTTCAGAATTCAGAGGGAAAAATGAGGCCTAGGGTTCTAGGAACGGAATCCTCTGTACCTGGACAACTAGAGGCACACTCACTTAGGCCCTGTTTGGAATGCGGGAATTTTTCCCGATTCCTGCGGGAATTGAACTGTTTCCTGTAAAATTCTTGCAAAATTCTTGTGAAATTCCTCTGTTCCAAACAGGCCCTCTGGGGTTTAGAACTGCTACATGTACGAATATTCGTTCGCTCTGCGAAGTGGTCGCGAACCATCACTTGCTGGCGTGGCTTACCTAACCCGTTTGGAAGTCGCCATCCATCGGAAGCTCAACTACCTCCGTCGTTTTTAAAAACTAATTTGCAACATCCACTGACATGCAACCATACAAAACAACAGGTATCATTACAAACCAGTTGACGGCTTGGCCCACTAGCAAAATGACAACAAAAGATTCCCCGGGCACATGAGCCCCATCAATCGAGTAGCAAATCTCTACTCCTTAAGGGTCTGTTTGGTTGCTAGTCACACTTTGCTAACAAAAATTGCCACACTTACCTAAGTTGAGGTGCTCAAATTCTTTGTCATACCTTAGCAAGGCTCAAGGGAATCTTGCCACACTTTTTTGACTCATTGACGCGTGGGACCTAGTTTGCTGGAAGGGAATCTTGCCACAACTGTGGCTGCAACCAAACAGCTCCCAAAGTTGATCAAACTTGCCTAATCTTAGGCGTGGTAAACTGTGGCTGGCAACCAAACACCCCCTAAAAGTATGAGTTGATAGTTATTAATCCGTTCTCCCTTAACTCTTTACAGCCATTCATTTTTCCTCGATTCTTCCCAGCAGTCCGATCAAATGTGCATGGCTCCTCTCAAACTATAGCTTTCCAAACCGCTCCCCGCTACGCCCACTACTTTCCTCCGCTCTC
Organism: Dendrocalamus latiflorus; assembly: GCA_017311315.1. Lineage (NCBI taxonomy): Eukaryota > Viridiplantae > Streptophyta > Magnoliopsida > Poales > Poaceae > Dendrocalamus > Dendrocalamus latiflorus. The sequence continues at coordinate 38,208,888 of CM029657.1, forward strand.
TCTCCTAAGTTTCCACGCCCGCACCGCCACCATGTCCCCAGCAATCGATCCCGTCTTTCCGCATCTCCGTCTCCCTCTTCTCCTCCTCCTGGGCGCTGCTCCTTTCCTTCTCGCCGCTCCCCTCCGTGGCCTCCACCGAGACGTTTTTTGTCTAGGACAAGCTGTGCCAACAGCAGATGCTGCCCAACCCCGCCCGCCCGTAGCGGGCTATGCCTAGGATCGCCTACCTCGTCTCCGGATTCGCCCGCGACGTTGCTACGTTGCGCCGGACGCTCCGGGTGCTCTATCACCCGGCCAACCTATACGTGGTGTACCTCGACCTAGAGGCGCCGGTCGCCGAGTGCATCGAGCTCACTGCTGTCGTGCATGCTGACCCCATCTACTCACGGTTCCAGAATATCAAGGTGCTCGCCTGCACTAACCTGGTCACCTACTGGGGCTTGACCATGGTGGCCAACACGCTGCATGCGGCGACCATCCTGCTGCACGAGGGCGACGACTGGGATTGGTTCATCAACTTCTTGGCCTTCGGCTACCCACTTGTCACTCAGGACAGTAAGCACAAATGTGATCTGCTCCACCCCAACTCCGCTCTCTTACGGCCGATAGTCATAACTACAGTGGTCGATGGTCGTAGCTACAGTGGTCGATGGTCAATGGTCGTACCTACAATGGTTGATGGTCATAGCTACAGTGGTCGACGGATATTGGTCATAGCTACAGTCGACAGTCGGTGCTGGAAGACGTGTGTGGTCGTAGATGTAGTCAAGGTACTGTGGTCGACAAGCCTTGGTCGATGATGTAGTCGACAAGGCATTGTTGAAGCTATGGTCGAAGGAGCAGTCGAAGCTGTGGTCGAAGGAGCGGTGTGCTATAGCAGACGTGTGCGCTGGTTGTGGTCAAAGGCCTGGTCAATGTCGTGGTCGAAACCACAGTAGAAGGCATGGTTGATGCGTGGTCGAAACCACGATCGCAGCTACAGTAAAACAGTTAGTGCTTTAATTCTGCTAGTATATTTACTAAAAATATTGTCTACAAAGATGTCCTTACATCCCAGATGTCTTATGTATTTTATTTTTGATCATGTTGCACAAGAAACAATATCAGCTACTAAACATGAACATCTATTTCTAATTTAATTTATTTATGAGTTTGTACATGTGCACTTTGCTTGATACGTGTTTTTCGAAAGATAAAATTGATGTTAAATATTTAGTTTGGGATCATCGTTTGATAATATGAATCACTCTCATTTGGTACTTCGTTGTAATACACGGGTATCTTACTTGTAACAATTAGAAGCTTCACCTTCCGAACCAGGATTTCGGAGATAAGTGTTCGAAGTTAATAAAATATTATTTTAAAAAGGTCATTGGGAAAAAACTTAAAAGTATAAATTGTTTCAACTAAAAACATTTCAAAATAATATAGAAAAAGTATAAAATAATTAAGCAAAATATAATTTTAACTCTACGACCCTTCATATAATTTCAGGGACAACTATTTCATTGTTTCTTATGACCACATTGCTAACTTGTTTAAATTTGTATGCTATCAAACTAACATTATCTACAAAGATTTCAAATTTGCAAACTTCTTCTTTATTTTGATGGTTCTATGATCAATATTTTACAAAGACACAATCATTCAATGAACTATTTAGGATTTGCTAATTTCAGAATTGGGAAGGAGAGTGAGAAACCAAATGCAGCTGACTTGGGAATGGGATCTCATCGCAACGTCGTGTGTTTCATACTTTTCTGTCTGCCACATCGCCACCCAACTCACGTGCTTCACTTTCCTATTCACCTGCACCGCCTCGTGTCCTCACTTCACTCCTAGATCGCACATGTAGTTCTGATTTAGGAATTGGTTTGCCTTCTCGTTGGCTCGCTGTCTGTCCCAGTTCACCTTATGAAAAAATAATAGGTGTTGAATTGAATACCTATAAACTATAATAGGACCGCCCCAGTTCACCTTATGTTCTGTCATTTGTCATGACATCCTGAAATCTGAATAAAGTACCACACATTCACTAGTGCGCTGTGGGTGCACTTGATCTGAACAAACGCTTATATGTTTGGCTTGGAAAAGTCAGCTTATATACAGGACTGCCAATGTCCAATCCAATGCCACGAAGGATCGATGATGACGTGTATCATTGCATCACATCCACCTTTGGATAAAAATATGAACAGCCGTGGGTCAGAATTTCTACTACTGCTGCTCATTTTGGAGTCAACAGGAATACTTAGTAGTGTTCTTACAGGGAAATTAAAGAGTGTCATTAGTCGCTTAATCTCCTGGTTTCTTGTGCAACACACACTACTACCGAATCAACACAAGTTGAAGTCATTGGAGAATCGACGCAGGCCTGCTTGGTATAGGTAGCTATTTTTGATCAATTAGTCTATTGTCAACAATCATAAAATCCAGCTTTGATCTGGTCCAATCATAAGGCTCGCCTAATTTGTTGAAATTGGGACACTAACATGTGAATGAAGAAACAGCTAATCCCTCCATAATTCCATTCTTCTGCAGTGTGGGACCTATTCCATTCTTCTCCATACTGTATGTTACCAAAATTTTAAATACAAATATATCCCCAAATAATCTAAAAGTAAATACGGTAAATTCTCAAAATTGCAAGATACAAAAGGTTGCAATTTCGAAAAGTGCGTACATATAGCTATTGATTCAATCCGTAGGTTTACCATCCTGAGTCACTACTTGTAGTACAAAATATATTGATCGGCAGGTATGTACATAGCTTGAGGTATAACGTATACCTATAGTCCTATGCTATATAGTGGGGAATTTTTAGCTAAAAACAAGAAGGCCTATACTATAATATTGAGTAACAGAGTAAGTATTGACAAACAAATCAAACAAGAAACCTGCACACACACACATGTGTGTGTATGTATATAGCCAGCTGCTCGTGCATTGCAACGAAAGATATATAGAGAATTATGCTATAAAAGATGGCTACTCTGATCAGTGAAGAGTAGTGAGAAGTTGAGAATGGGGTGGTTAGAGGAGAAGGGACCTACAACCACAAACTCATTCTTTTATAATAGTAATGATATATATATATATATATATATATATATATATATATATATATATATATATATATATATATATATATATATATAGAGAGAGAGAGAGAGGGGGAGGGAGAGAGAGAGAGAATTTACTATCGTGCGTGAGTGAAGTTACTGTCAAATACATGTAGAGTTCTGTCAGTAACTCTACATGTATTTGATAGTAACTTCACTCACACACGACAATAACTTTCCGGCGCGCACAATGCGCACAGGCGAAAAATGGTTCTATACTCCTAGGAGTGCGTGCTCCTATTTCTAATATACCCTTTAATGATGTTGCTATACATCTTTATTTGTTTAAGCATACTTTAATAACAATTATAAGAAACTTCAAAATGAGTTTCATAAATTTTTTTTATCAAAGCCACTTTTTAGTGTCACTCGGTTGGGCTAAACTAAGTTGGTTTATGACTGAAATTGCACTGTAACTGGCTGAAATTACACTGTAACTAATTGTGGTTTATTTGATGTAATTAAATTTAAAAATTTTAAAAATAGAAAAAACAGCTCAGACTATCACGGACAATACAAATGAATACAGAAAAAAGAACCGGTAAAAACACTCAAAAATCCCAAAAACAAAAAAAACAAAATTTAGAAATAGTGAAAATATGTTAGAAGCTATAAATAAGCAGGGCCTTTATATATATTGAGGCAATTTAATGGCCTGCGGATGAGCAAGACAGACTACTAGACCGATCGAGCCCTAGGTATGCTTGCGTGACGTCGGAAAGTTCCAGGACGAGGCAAGGCAAATTCCCACTGGGTTCTCTCCGGCTAATGCAACATGGCATAACTAAACGGGTACACCGCAAAAGAGAATCTAAAAGCTAAATTATGAGGCCAACACAAGTTGCTTTCAGTAGATTATAATATTCTCTCTGTCCAAATTTATAGGACGTATTTTTAAATAATTTTGTTTATAAATATAAAACATATTTTATGTTATAATACAAAATCAGTGTAATATTTCCTTTAAACCTCTAATAAATATATAGTTTTATTTGTTATTCTCTACATACATATATATATATATGCCAATAAAAAAATCTTATAAATTTGGATAGAGTGATTATCTAATTTCAACTTTGGCATTTTTTTCCCTTTGCCGGAGACATGACAGCTACAGGCAGGTCCAAAATTTCACCAACCAATCCTCGTAGCTCCGTTGGCATTTGACCGTTTTATTACCTAACAACGATGGACTTATGCATGGCGGACCTTAATTTCCTCGTCAAAATCGTCATGCACCAGACACCAGAGTATGTGTCCCTATCAGATCTTTCCTCTCATGCATGTAACATGCAAAAACTATACTCATCGTGTCAGTGCCTGATCTACAAAAGATATTCATTTCAAATTTTGTTCCTGAGCAGCAAGGCCACTAGCTATATATACAGCATCGATGCTAACGCTAGCAGTTGACGTGGACAGAGCGTCAGCTCCCAACAACAGAATTACAGAAAAGCTTGATCATCAAATGATCGAGAGAAAAATGAAGAGGAAAGGTTCATATATATGTTGAAATCTGGGGGAAGAACTATATATTGTGATGTAAAATCGTTTTTAGTATAAGTTTTAACAGAACGAAGTCAGTCCAAACACGTGTAACTCGCTCAGTCAAACATGCTACCCAGAAGTGCTAGATTTCTCCGACGAGAAAATTGGTTCGATTTGTACCACTAATCTCTCGAATCTATTGGTTGTTGGCATCTCAACTTTGGACGAGTGTTTCCACGTATAATTAGAGTCGTGTACCCACTTCCCAGTTTCCTTACACGTCTAAAACTCTAAATTAACAGAACAACAAAGGCAACAACTTTAATTTTGCTAACTTTCGCCTAACAAAGACATCATTTTTTTGGGTGTGTATACCCCTTTTTTTTTTGCTAACTCTGTCACCATAGTCTAGTTCAACTCGTCTCAATTCTCATGCCTAACTAAGCTTAAAGCAGCTAGCTGGACGCAGAAAACGCTGCACATACTAGGCTTTTTTGGCAAGGGCTAGAGTTCAATTCCCACCATTGAACGTGTTCTTACTGCCTTGCTTGTTGCACCGATTTTAAGTGCACTGATGACACTACATAGTATAGTAAGTAATGTCTATATTAGCAACAATTAAAGTAACCTATAGCTGCAGCGCAACAATTAGGAAGAAGGTTAAACATGCATGCAAATTGTTTCTCAACTCTTCTACATGCATCGTTCGAGCAGTACTAACTATAGGGCCTGTTCTTTTCCTTCGAAAGCCGGCGACTTTTGGCTTTTGCTACAGTACCTAATTTTTAAACGGAGTATTTTCTCAAGACGGGGTCTACAGGTTAAACGATCTACATGTTAAAAGCCCAACATCTGTACTAGCCAAAATCGCAAGTGAGTATCTGTCTCTCCGTAATCTGTACCGTAAACAGCCAAAATTCAAAATTTTCAGCCAAAAGCCATAAGCCGCAGCCGAAAAGAACAGGCCCATATATGCATCCAGTTGAATACAGTTGCACTGAAGAGAGGTCATGCATCAAAGCATGCATACGCTTGCAGTTCCATGGTTAATTAGCAGTTACAGACTTGCAGTTGGAACTTAATTTTTATTTAGTACACGTACGTTTAATCGTAACAACCGTGTCAACCAGTCAAACCCACGAGCGAGAGGCGGCCAGTTCAAGGTTTCAAATATAGCAAGCTAGACCAGTGCAGTTCAACTCCACCTACTGTTTTCCCGCGCTTGCCATTGCCCTATAAATAGTGCACAGCACGGGACGAGAAGATCATACAGCCCAAGCAAGCAACGAGGACTCGACGTACCAGCTAGCTAGCCTCCGGACTCTTGTTGCAAGCTCTTTCTTGGCCGCCAAAGTTGATCGACGAAAGAACAACTACACCTGCACGACGTTCTGCTCGTCTACTCCGATCCAAGCTCGACAGCGATGGAGGTTAAGGTGTTGAGCTCCAAGCTCGTCAAGCCAGCCTACAATGCCGGCGCTGCGCCGCCCGTTGCCACCGAGTACATCCCTCTGTCCATCTTCGACAGGGTCACGTACCAAATGCAGATGGCCATCATCTACGCCTTCCCGCCGCCGGCCCCCTCCACGGCCGCTATTGAGCAGGGCCTCGCAGCGGTGCTCGCCGAGTACCGTGCGTTTGCGGGGCAGCTCGGCGAGGCGCCCGACGGCACACCGGCGGTGGTTCTCAACGACCGCGGCGCGCGCCTCGTGGAGGCGTCCGTGGACGGCGACCTCGTTGACATGGCGCCGGCGAAGCCCACGCCGGAGCTGCTGCGTCTGCACCCCGACCTGGAGGAGGAGCTCGAGGAGGTGGTGCTGCTGCAGCTGACGCGGTTCCGGTGCGGCTCGCTCGCCGTCGGGTTCACGTCCAACCACGTCGTGGCCGACGGCCACGCCACCAGCAACTTCCTCGTCGCGTGGGGGCGCGCCACGAGGGGCCTCCCCATGGGCCTGCCCCCTGTGCACCACCACGAGGAGCTCTTCAAGCCGCGGTCCTCGCCTCGCGTCGAGTACGACCACCGAAGCAGGGAGTACTACCTGCCGTCTCCGACCGCCACGGCCGTCAGCAAGCACGGAGACGGCGCGGACAACATCGTCATCCACAAGGCGCACTTCACCAAGGACTTCATCGCCGGGCTCCGCGCCAATGCGTCGGAGGGCCGCGGCCGCCCGTTCAGCCGGTTCGAGACCATCCTCGCCCACCTGTGGCGCACCATGACGCGCGCGCGCGGACTCAACCCCGACGAGGCCTCCACGATCCGGCTGTCCGTGGACGGCCGGAACCGCCTCGGCGCGCCGGCCGAGTACTTTGGCAACCTCGTCCTCTGGGCGTTCCCGCGCGCCACGGTGGGCGATCTCCTCAACCGGCCGCTGAAGCACGCCGCGCAGGTGATCCACGACGAGGTGGCGAGGGTGGACGGCGCCTACTTCCGGTCATTCGTGGACTTCGCTTCCTCCGACGCCGTCGAGAAGGAGGGGCTCGCGCCGAGCGCCATTCTCAAGGACGTGCTGTGCCCGAACGTGGAGGTGGACAGCTGGCTCACCTTCCCGTTCTACGAGCTGGACTTCGGCACGGGCAGCCCGACCTACTTTATGCCGTCCTACTTCCCGACGGAGGGGATGCTCTTCCTCGTGCCGTCCTACCTCGGCGACGGCAGCGTCGACGCCTTCGTGCCCGTCTTCCACCACAACCTCGAGGCGTTCAAAGAATGCTGCTACTCCATGGAGTAGGAAGAAAAGAGTGGAGTACGTACCAGACTGCATGCCGACGCGGCGCGGTTGTTGGATGTCGGGATCAATTTGGCCAGGGGTAGTGATTAGTCGCTTGCGACGCACATTAAGGCGTCGATTGATTATTTATACCGTACTTTGAGCTAATGATGCTCAAGTTTTGTTTTAGTCCCTTTGGTTGTGGGATCCATGTCTAATAGCATGCATCTCGATCGATCGAATCAGGGACATTTTCGTGTTTAGTTTATCAAATTTTGGGCATGTATTTATAAAAGCATGAATGGAAACGCTACATGTGTCTTAACAAAAATGCAGGGAGCAGTACTGATCACACCAATGCTAGCAGCTGGGATTGTGAGGATCGACCATCTCGAACTTATCCAACTCTTTCCGTGATTCCGTCTAAACCATACTTCCATTAGTCCCTTGTACGTAGTGTAGTGTCACATATAGGCTCGTAGGCTTGACGAGACCTTCCATGTGTATATCTAGGGCTGTCACTAGACACCCATTATCCTTATTTAAATTTATACCTATACTATTGCGTAAGGTGTAGATAAAAAAATAAAATATCTATTTAAATTTGAGTATGTGAAAGATAATATCCATCTTTATTCATACTCATTCAAACATAAAGTTGAGAGTGTACTTAGATTATCGATAGGCTTAGACTACACATACTCAGTTATAACTTCCTATAAAAGCATGTGGAAGCTGCCTGTGCACCTGTGCCCGTCAATTTGCACATAGTAGCTCCTTTACATATATAATCATTTCTAACAAATTTCAGTTGATTTTGTAAAACCTTTGTGGTGTACACGTGAGGTCGAAATTTTAAATACCGAAGTTTTATGAAATCTTACTAAAAGCATGTGAGGCCTACATGTGCACTTAATCCTGCCAATTTACATAAAGTAGCTCCCCTACACGCAAAATCATCTCTAACAAATTTCAATCAATTTCGGAAAACTTTTATCGTGTGAACACGAGGTTAAAATTCTAAATACTGAAGTTCTACAAAAACTTTCTTCATAAGCCTCTTTGACTTAGCCCCTCGTTTTCCTTCTCCTTTTACCCATTGGGTTATCCAAACCCATTCGATACATCCTTTTTCATTTAGATATGGATAATATCATTTTAAATAAGTATAAATAAAATTAAAAATAGATTTAGATTACCTATATCCTATCCAATGGCACCCCTACATATGTCGCACCTAAGTATGCATGCATCTCCATCAGTAACAGCAGCCAAGAATCTTCGTCGGACGACCACGCCGCCGGCGCCGTGGACCAGCCTATACGTCGCGCGCATGCCCACACACGCAGTGGCCTCCAACGACCGTGCCGCGGTTTGACGTCGAGCGATAGAGCAGCACCGGCCACGGCGCGCGCGCGGGTGCTCCTGAGCTAGCCCAGCCCCCAGATGGTGTGCGCGCCAGCCACCGGCCGGCATCCGTATCCTAGCTAGTCCGTTTGTTTGCGTAGTGTGCCGAGCTGCCACGCCGGGGCGGACCCAGTAAATGCCAAATATGGACGTCGGCCTTATTTAACTTTTAGCTCATATCCATATTTGTTAAAATTCCACCATTTATACCTTCACTGACCCAGCTAGATTATTTTCACTAAGCCTAGCATCTATTATCTTATTAAAGGATAAGCCAAAAGAGTCATCACATTCGCTCTCAAGAGATAGAAATTATCATATTAATTAGAGAGAAAAAAGAAAAAGATATGTACCGTTGATTGATGTGAGTTCAAATTATAATGGTTGAGATTGAGATGGATCCAAGTACCGTTTAGGATTGATCTAAATGTTTGGAATAGCACCTAGAGCAGAGCTCTCGCTCGGGATAGAATAGGAAAATCAAGAGAAAAACTTTACAAGCCAATTCAAATTGAATACGAGGATGGAAGAGCAAAGGAAGCTGTATACATCTATAAGGCAAGACATCTAGAGTAGAACTCTAGTTTGGAACAGCAAAAGGAAATCGTGTTTAGGTACAACAGCAAATGTAGCCTACAAATACAGTGTCCCATGTAGACCCATGGCCTTGAGTCCACTCATACCCTCGGTTTTCGTTGGAAGTGACTATAGAATCGGGAATCGCCATTACAATTTTTCCCCTGTTTCTCGGCATTGTAGTGCGCTCGGGAGGAAGATGATGAACAGTACCGGTTCAGTATTGTAGCGTCAACCCATTAAGGAACAGTAACCATACCCAGTACTATAGCAAACGGACCCGGTATGAACAGTAGGTAACTCGTTGTGAACAGTAACCGACCCAGAGTGAATAGTGCCAGACCCGCAATGAACAGTACATATACCCGTTACTGTTCTTCCATACCCAAAAATACAAAAATACATCTATTTTGACCATTTTGACCCTGCGAAGTCAAATTCCTATCCCATTTGGTCAAACTAGACACCAATAAGATTTTAATTAGCTCAAACACCATTCCAAACCCAAATTCAAATACTTTTCAAACATTCTTTATTCACCGAAACCCTAAAAATATTTATACATCCATTTCGATCATTTTGAACCCATCTACCCATTTCTCAGCTCCATATTTCCCATATCGAATAACGATAGCACTCAAAACCACTAAAACACATTTCCAAACCCTAAACCCTAATACGGTTTGAACTCTTATTGTTCGCCGAAACCCTAAAAACACATATGCCCTTTTTATCGTCTTAAGCCTGTCTACACCTTTCCAACTTAGCTCTGCCACCTTAGACTCTGGTAAAGCTCTAAACAATCCAGATAAATATCCCAACCCAAAAATCTGATACCATCCACACCTTCAGCTGTTCATTGAAATCCATACAATGCCTATACACATTTTCGACCATCTCAAACCCACTTAACATAATTCCAATCCCGTTGAGCCAAACCACCCACCGCCTAAACCCTGATCACACCACCTATCTTCTTTATGTCTCTTTGGTTATTTATTTGCATTTTGCTCCTAGCTTGCGTTCTGCAAAGCAGGAGCTCATTTGTATTCGTCTTCCACAATAGTACTCGGACCACACGAGTTGGTCAACAGAAGGACTACAAGAGCAGTTAAAGAAGTCGGTATCCAATCCGAAGATACAGTAAAGATAACAAGAGGCTATGGATAAAGAGGCAAGTCACATGTTTTTTATCATGTTGAACCTACATTCCTTTAGCTATTTATTTATCAGTACTTTCATTACATTATTTACAAGTTGTTATTTTATGTATATTAACTGTTTAGAATAACATAATATTAGTTGTGTCCTTCCACCCGAAAAAGCCCAGTTTAATTTGATGGCCATGTTCACCTTGACAAGACCTAGTAATATAAAATATATTAAGGTAACCATGGTAGTTTAGTAACTCAACAAATTTTATCACTATTAAAATATTTGATATTTGTTGGTGGAATTTTGGAAAATGGTTCCAGGATAAGAAATGATTGCTGGGGGCCACAAGGGTGGAGGCATGGGTTGTGAAATGGTGGCAGTGTAGAGGCACTGAATATGGGTACATGGGAGGAAGTTGCCTCAGTGAAAATATAAGGATTAGACCCTTATGCTAAGTAAAGAACATAGCACTCGCCCAACCACAAGCGTTGATACGTCAAACCTGGTTTAGTAGCCGCTCCAATTCGATTGAACCTCTACACGGGCAGTGGGAGGCCAAGTGTGAGTCCATGCGAGAGGGGCTAAGTGGGTCCGTATGGAAAGTGGTTATCCACACAACGGTAGGGCTGAGATAAGTTGGGCAGACCTGATGGGTCACCTGAGCTTGTTGGGGAAGCCTACTGGGTGGAGGCTATATAAAGAATTGAGCAGTGAAAAGCCTTATTTTTTGAACCCAGACGCGGGAGTTAAGAGATCTTGTGGGTAAAACTAGGTAGCTCTGCAGAGTCATTGATTAATGGTATTCGAATATGTCGTGCTTTTGGTAAACGAAGCTGTGTTTAATGGGTGAATCCAACAACCAAGCATAAGTAGATTGGAAATGATTTGGACATGTTAAGGTCTGCTAATCAAGTTTTGGAACCCAATTCATTAAGAAATAATTGTTCTTTTGTGTTTAAAAGTGTTTACAAATAAAACTGCATCCACAACTACTTAATCAAACCCATATATTCCTATCGTTTGGAAACCCTGGCAAGTAGCTATATAGCATTTCTCCATGTGACTTGTTGAGTACGATTGATTGTACTCAGTCTTGCTTTATTTTTCCCCTACACAGAGATCAGAAGAAGAAGAAGGAATGTTACAAGTTTTTGTGTTAGGGTTATGGCCACGCTCAAGCGTTCCTGTTAGTTTTCTTTGGTTATTCTGATTATAAGTTAAATTTTGGGCTTAGACACCCTTAAAATTATTAAAAAAATTGACTGTTAAGTCCTATTTTAACCAAATTAACTCCTTTTAAACGTTCGTGAGTAGGCATGATACTTCTTCTGTCCGTAACTGAACTCCTGAGTTGTTACGGAAGGTAATGACGTTTCTGTTCCTAAAAACAGGGGCGTTTCAATAACATAACCTAACAGTTTGGCATTCTAGCTCTTTGACCAATGACCACAGTTGTTCCCACCGTCTAAAAAATGTTGTTGTATTGGATTTGGGAGTAGTCCCGTACATATATTGGTCAATGTTTGCTCAACTCTTAACCTTGGTTTAAACTACCCTAACCTGAACCAAACCTTTGCTTAATTAGGTGGAGCAGCTACAACCAACTTTAATTTGATAGTGGTGCATCTGGACCGACCACGCATGATCTGCAGATCGATCGAGGGTGCAACGCGATTTGTCAACTGTTTCATTATTGACTGTGAGAGCAAAGGGTCTCAAGTGTTAGGAAACTGGCCCCGCAGGCCAGAGTCCTGATAGAATTGGGCACCCCACCGTGGACTATAAATAGGGACCTAGACCCCCCTCATTATGTACACCTGATGAATGAAAGCAATAAAGAAAGACCAGGAGTTCTCTCTATCTCTCTGTGTGTTCAATCTATTATTCTGTGATTCTGTGATTGATTCGTTCTTGTTCTAGCAGAGGAATCGCTCGGACTGGTCTCCAGCGTCGGTTCCTCAACACGTTATCAGCACGACTTCGCTCTGGTGAACGAGGTAATCATCGAAGCACAGATTGAATTTTTCTAGATCGCTTTTGAATCTGTATTTTCTTTTCGCGTTCTAGATTGAAATTCTACGGTGCAAATCCGTCCTAATCTACCGCGAGCAGACTTGAAGTCGCCGGCACAATGCCGATCGGTAGATTGTGAAACGGGGTAGATGTTGATTGCGCTGTAGAACGATGCAAATCCGCCCTAAATCTACCGCGAGCAGATCTGAAATCGCCGGCACAATGTCGATCGGTAGATTGTGAAACGGGGTAGATGTTGATTGCATCGTAGATTGGAAACGAAAAATTTTGCATGATTTTGTTTGATTTTACATTATCATTGCACAAGAAAAGAAATCATTTTCTCTGTTCGGTCAATGCACAAAAGAAAAAAAACCGACGCTGGCCTGAAGCCACCATGAACCACCGGCCTGAAGCCATCGGCCACCGATCCTTCTCCCCGCATGCACGGCACCGACCGTCGGCCTGCAACCGACGCTGCCCCGCAAGGCAGACTTGGCCTCGAGCGCCGCCAGCTCGGCCGTCTGCTGCCCGGCCCGAAGCCGTGGCCGGCCCGTCGCCATGCGTTGCCGCCACAACCAGTACCCGAAGCTACTCGGCTGTCGCCGGCCTCCCAGGCACCGACCGCCTCGACGCTGCCGGGCGTGACACCCGAGAAGAGAGCGGCCCGAAGCCGTCGATGCGCCGCCTGTAGACCGCGTCTGCTCGGTCTCCGGCCTGCACGTCGGCTAGTACGCCGCACCCCGCAGAGGAGTCGCCGCCGGCATAGGCACTTGACCGTCGAGCTCCTAGCCCGGTCGGCCGAAGCCAGCAGTGCGCTTCGCCCGAAGCTTCCACGTCTCGGCCCCTCCGCCTGCCGCCCGCATGCGGCTGCCTCCGCTCGATCCTCGCGCCGACCGACACCCAAGGCCCGCGCCCCGCATGGCGCGCCGTCCGGCCTAACCGGCACCACGCCCGAAGCGTTGCGCCGGCCACTCGAGTGCGCCGCCCCGCCTTGGCCCCGGCTTGCCGACGCACTCCGGCGCCGCCTCCGCTCGTCTTGCGCGCCGCCTCCATGCGGCCGCCGCACATGGCTCCGGCCGCCTCTGCCCCGCATGGCGCCGGCCGACCTTCGCCCCGCATGGCGCCACCCGTCCTCCGCCCGCACGGCGTCGCCCGCCGCCGGCCGCCTCGCCCCGCACGGCGTCGCCCGCCGCCGGCCGCCTCGCCCCGCACGGAGTCGCCCGCCGCCGGCCGCCTCGCCCTGCACGGCGTCTCCCGTCGCCGGCCGCTTGCCCCGCCGCTTGGCTCGCCTTCCTCACCTCCTATTGCGCCGCTCCTCCCGCCGACGGCCGTGGCCCCGCTTGCGCCTGCACGCGCTCGCGCCGCCCGCAAGGCACCGGCTGCCCTTCGCCCCGCACGGCGCCGCCCGCTGCCGGCCACTCGCCCAGTGCCTTGCGCCGCCGTCTCGCTGGCCGGAGCCCGCGCCTGCACCTTCACCCGGCTCGGGAGCCGCCGCCGCCCCCTGTGAACAGGGGTAGGGGAAACCCTACCCCTGCCTTTGCTTCGGCCGTGAGGTGGGCCAGACAGGCCGAGATGGGCCGGCGCTGGGTCTTTTGCAGAAAAGTCCTCCACATCTCGGGATATTATAAAGAAGCCCTTAAATGTTTAATTTAAGTCCAGATTTTTACAAAAAGGGGCCTCGGAAGTTCCGAAAATTGCCGATAGGTCCTCTGTTTTACGTAGGGGTCCAGAATTTTACAGAAAACCCCTCGGTAAATCAGAAAATTGCGCGAATTTTTCTCTGAACTGAAATTTTGCGTAAAAACCCTCTGGAATTGCAGAATTTGCTGAAATTTCATATTTTAGCATATAAGGGCCTCGGGAATCTGAATTTTGCATTATTTTTAGAATTTGAAGCTTATTTATTTATGCCATTACTGTTTTATGTATTTTCTGTATTTATTTACTGTTTTGGTTAATTGTAATTACTGAAAATTGCTCTTAATCACTGAAAATTACAGTAAAATTATAGAAAATACATAGAAAATTTTGGAACATTACGAGAAACTTTTGTACCATTTATTCACCCGCAGTGAATTATTCCGTGCATGTCTGCCAGCAGTAGACTTACACACATTTAGATGACTAGCATCACGAACTGGAAGTTCGAGGAGCTGGCCCCGTATGGCCAAAACTATCTGAAATAGGCATCCGATGTCGATATTGTACTTGGAGCTAGGAAGCTCCGCGCGACTATTGGGATTGGCGGACTGAATGACGCCTAACCCACGCCTAAAGAGAATGATCAGGCACTTCATTTTCTCAGGCACCACTTCTGCCTCACTCTCAAGAATGAGTACATGGTAGAGAATAGTGCGCTAGCACTCTGGACCGCACCCAAGAAGCAGGTTTGAGAGGCTAAAGTACACCATTCTTCCTCAAGCAGAGTAGGAGTGGATCAGACTAAGGTTTGCCGACTTTAAGACGGTCGGGGAATACAATTCTGCCTTGCACAGGATTTGTATCCCAATGCAGAAAATTGAGAAAATCCTTCCACCCCAATGCAGCATAATCCGCACGCAATTATTGTCAAGACGGCTATGAGGAATATGCCGAATTGATTGATATGATGCAAGTTGCGGAGGCTCAGGACAAAGTTCTCCGCAAGAACTAAGTCACTCAGCCATCTGGTAGCTCCATTGGCCGTGAAGCCAACGCCGAGAGCAACAAGGTGCGAAAGCCCTTGATAGAGAAAAGGGGAAGGAAGGGTAAGACCGTAGCCCAGAAAGGCAAATCAAACGCTCCACATGAGAATAAGGCTAACAAGCCAAAACGGGATGGCAAAGGGCAGCATGAAGCCTACTTTGCATCGGTTGAGGGGGAGAGTTCCGAGCAGCTGCCCGCGCTAATGGAGGTTGAGACCATCCAAGCAGCAGCACCCCCTCTCGGCCTAGCATCAGCCAATGCCATGATTTCTCTTGAAGAGAATATCACCCCTGAGAAAATAGCAGAAGAAGTCTAGTGCACTGAATGCATTTTGACTTTAAATGTCATTTATTTTGTGTGGAAGAATATGTTAGAATTTGCATGGATGGTACTTAAGAATTGTTATCTTCTCGTGATGGTTGGATGATATTTGAAGAATTCATTCATTTATTCAGTTTATGATGGCATGATATGTTCTGATATTGGAGTATTTTATCTATGTGTTGATTGCCTTCTCATGCATGTTAATAAAATACCCTATATTAGAACGCGTGTAGCGCCCTATGAAGGAAGTGTGCTTAGCTAGCAGCGGCACAATGCATATCATCTTAAGAGAGACTAAGTATTTTCAGTCGATTCGTAAGAGCACTAGCAGCCTTACGACAATCGCCAGAAGCGATGCATGTATAATTGGTTCCGGAAGAGCCATAATGGGCACAACTTTGGTCATTGAAAAAGCCTTATTGTACCCAGAATCGACTAGAACTCTCCTAAGTTTTAAGAATATCCGCGCAAATGGTTTCCGCGTTGAGACTGAAGAAGAGTACGGTAAGGAATACCTGCTCTTTACGAAGCGCGAAGCGAATTGAAAAGGGTATTAGAAAATCTTCCTGGGCTATATTATACCAACATTAAGGCGCCTGAAGCGTACACTGTCCTGAAGACGGTATTTAGAAGCTCTGAACTATTCTGTCTCTGGCATGACAGATTAGGCCACCGAGGTCTTAGGATGATGAGAAACATAATAAATAACTCGCATGGGCATAATATTAATGTGAAGAATTTTCCGAATCATGAAGATTTTGTGTGCCCTGCATGTGCCACCGGGAAACTAATTACTAGACCCTCCACTCTGAAAGTGAAGGATGAAGTCCCTACATACCTGGAACGCATCCAGGGAAACATTTGCGGTCCTACTTAGCCCATCTCAGGGCCATTTAAGTATTTTATGATGCTCATTGACGCTTCTTCGAAGTGGTCATATGTGGGTTTGTTGTCCACAAGAAACCACGCCTTTGCAAAATTGATCTCGCAGATCATTTGTATCAGAAATGTGTTTCTGATCAAGTCCACCAGAATGGACAACGCCGGAGAATTTATTTCGAAGGCATTTGATGATTATTGCATGGCGATGGGAAATTGCAATTGAGCATTCGGTACCGCATGTCCATACCCAGAATGGTTTGGCAGAGGCTTTAATCAAAAGAATTAAATTTATTGCCCGACCCCTCTTGCATAAAAAAGTAATTTGCCAGCTACATGTTGGGGACACGCAGTTCTTCATGCAGCGAATCTCATCAACCTTAGACTTTAGGCCTACAACATGCATTCACCTATGCAACTAGCGCAAGGGTCACCACCGAAAATTTCCCAACATTAGGGGGAGGAAATCAACCCCTTGATGAAGAATGTCGGGAAATTACGTGGCAAACCTGGGAAATCCATGCAGATAACCCGCGCACTAGAGAAGTCCAGAAGACAATAGAAGTCCAGAAGACAAGAGAAGTCCAGAAGACAATTGATTTGCGAGCATTGGCAAATCAGCTGCCTGATCACTTTAGTGATTTGAAGAGCGTGACTAAGTCGCATATGCCTGTACGCACTGCACCGGAGAGGGTTGAAATACCAAAGAAACAGAAGGTATCCCTAATCTCGTCCAGAGGCCTCGAAAAATAAAAAAGAGGACGAGAACTCCGGTTCCTCGAATCCTTAGTAACCGGGGACGCCTGGTGAAAAAGGATAAGAGAGATTTATCACAGCCGATCATTGAAGTCCCCCAGAATGAGAAGGGGAGCCAGTTGAGACCTGGCACAAGTATGACACCTTCCGAAAAGGGCATACCGGATCTGAATATCCCCATCGGCATGGATGTGTGCGCACACATCGGAGCCGAAAAGCTAAAGGGACTTGCCACCGCAATTGAAAGAAGCGATGCGCAAGGTGAAGTTCCTGAAGAAGCAACTCATGAAGAAATAACTATAAATTATGTGCACACGGGAGAGTCCCTGAATAGGACAACAGCTAATATCGATATCTACTTCGCAAAGAAAATTGCCACCATCATCGATCTTGATCCCGAGCCTGCATCGCTCGCTGAATGTAAGAAAAGATCAGATTGGGAAGATTGGAAGAAAGGCAATAGCAACTGAATTGCTATCTCTGAATAAAAGAGAGGTGTTTGGGCCCGTATGCCGCACACCTCCCCACATACACCCCGTTGGGCACAAGTGGGTATTTGTTCGAAAGAGAAATAAAAGAAATGAAGTAGTGAGATACAAAGCAAGGCTGGTAGCCCAAGGTTTCACTCAACGTCCTGGAGTTGATTATGAAGAAACCTACTCCCCAGTCATGAGTGGAATTACCTTTAGATACTTGATCTCAATGGCAGTGAACTTGAATTTGAAAATGAAATTGATGGATGTTGTGACTGCATACCTTTACGGTAATTTGGATTCGGAGATTTATGTGAGAGTCCCTGAAGGAATCCCTCTTCTGAACCAAGACAGAGCAAATAGAAATCTGTACAGTGTGAAACTTAGAAAGTCACTGTATGTACTGAAACAATCTGGAAGAATGTGGTATAATCACTTAAGCGACTTTCTCTGAAAGAAAGGCTACACGAACAATGAAGACTGTCCTTGTGTATTTATACGGCGATCCCAGAATGGATTCTGTATAATCTCTGTGTATGTAGATGATCTGAATATCATTGGGACAGCCGAAGACATAAAAGAAGCAAGCTCCTACTTGGAGTCAGAATTTGAAATGAAAGATTTGGGCAAGACCAAGTTTGCTTAGGCCTGCAGCTTGAGCATGTCCCTGAAGGAATCTTGGTACATAAGTCTACCTACACCCAGAAGGTGCTTGAAAGGTTTGACTTTGAGAAGGCATTCTCATCAAAAGTACCAACGATCGGGAGGTCTTTACAGCAAGAAAAAGATCCTTTCCGACCTAGGGAAGAGGGGGAGGAAGTCCTGGGACCGGAATTCCCATACTTGAGTGCAGTGGAAGCGCTCATGTACTTAACAAACTGCACTAGACTGGACATTGCATTTGCCGTGAACCTGTTAGCAAGGTACAATGCAGAGCCCGCCAAAAGGCATTGGCAGGGCATAAAAGACATATTCCGATACCTCCGAGAAAGTAAGGACCTTGGATTATTTTACAGAAAGAATCAAGATCTGAACTTGATTGACTATGCAGATGCTGGGTATCTGTCAGACCCGCATACCGCTAAGTCACAAACAGGCTATGTATTTCTGTGTGGTGGAACTGCATTTCCTTGTAAATCGTCTAAGCAAAGCCTTGTAGCTACTTCGACGAACCACTCAGAAATCATAGCACTGTATGAAGCCGCACGAGAGTGCGCTTGGTTCCGCTGAACGGATCACCACATCCAGTAGTCATGTGGAATGAACATTGTGCAAATCCCCACAATTATCCATGAAGATAATGCAGCTTGCGTTACACAAGTGCAGATGGGCTATGTAAGCATATCAACCCCAAGTTTCTCTATGCTCATGAATTGCAAAAGATGGACAAGATTAAAATACTGCACACAAAGTCATGTAGATTTGTTCACTAAGTCACTCCCCGCACCTAGCTTTGAAAGGTGCGTGTGAGGGATTGGAATGATGAGACTTAAAGAAGTGCAGAATTCAGGGGGAGAATTCTCTCAAGCCTGTCAATAAATCTTGATCATGAAGATCAAGTACCCAAAAGAATAAGTCTTGAAGACTGAATGAAATTGGGTGAATTGTACTCTTTTTCCCTTGACGAGTTTTCCTGAAGTTTCTCGACCAAGGTTTTTAATGAGGCAATTCGTGCATCGCAGCATCACATGTATCATGTGCTCTTTCTCCAAAATTTTCCCACTGGGTTTTTATGGAGTTTTAGTGAGGCATGAACATATTGGGTGAGTGCCCAAGGGGGAGTGTTAGGAAACTGGCCCCGCAGGCCAGAGTCCTGATAGAATTGGGCACCCCACCGTGGACTATAAATAGGGACCTAGACCCCCCTCATTATGTACACCTGATGAATGAAAGCAATAAAGAAAGACCAGGAGTTCTCTCTATCTCTCTGTGTGTTCAATCTATTATTCTGTGATTCTGTGATTGATTCGTTCTTGTTCTAGCAGAGGAATCGCTCGGACTGGTCTCCAGCGTCGGTTCCTCAACATCAAGGAGGGGCCAACCTAGCTAGCTCCTACGTATGTGTGCCACTTGGCCACAACAACCTCCGACGTATGTGCATGTCCATTGTGAGCAGGGACAAATTAGCTGCCGCTCGAGGGCAAGTACTAGTACTTGACTGCACCAGCACTGGCAGCTGGCAGGCACGCAGTGGCGGACCTAGAATTATACCAAAGGGTATATCGCACTAAAATTTTCGTATGCAATTCGGTAAAATCATTTGCCAATTCGGTAAATAATTATAAATTTTGCACCGTAATTCGGTATACAGGCACTAAATAATACGATAAATCTTAAATTCAAGGATTAAGTTGAAAACTTACACAAATTGCTCCGGCCTTCGGCCCTGCAAGAGAATAAAGAGTATGGGTCTGGCATTCTATAAATTTTCAGTTGATCATGTTGATTGTAAAAAAGAGCTATATATGTACCTTAGTTACATCTTCTCAAGTTCCCATCAAGGCATCAAGCACTGCCAGCGTATGGGTCTGGCGAAGGGCCAGGGGGCGCGTCTCACGCCGACGCCGTCCGTCACGCGACCGGCAGGCGATGGCGAGAAGGCACGTCTCGGAGTCGGACTCTCGGTCTCACGCCGTCACGCGTGCGTGCGGCAGGCGAGGGCGCGAGGCGAAGGCCGCAAGACGAAGCCGAAGCGTCGCTCTGAGGATCAATTCGAAGATTTAGAGCAGCGCGGCAGGCGTGGCGAGCGAATGAGCGAATCGAGCGAAGGTTCACGTCCACCGCCACAGGGTCCCACCGCCACAGGGTATGCCGGGGCCCACCCGGCATACCCTGTGGGTCCGCCACTGCAGGCACGACGACACCACCGCGATGTGGCATCAGCGCGACCAGCCGCATCGCCGAGCAGTCGAGCAGCACGTTGACACGGCAGGTCATCACCGTTGTCAGGGAGTCCACTGACTCGTTGACTTTTTGTGTCGCCATTCTACATCGATGACGATGGCCATTCCAACTGAGCTTACCGTGTAAGTTTCTGATTGTAAATGTAGCTTATGACTAAAATCGTACAATAGCGACTGTAATATTGTTTTTAAAAAAGTAGAAAAAAATAAAGAAACGTTATATTATCATAGATAATGCAAATTAATAAAGGACGAAAGAAAAGACAAAAAAATAAAATCTTGAAAAGTCAAATTAAGCTGAAAGTAGAAGCCAACACATTCTAAATAGTTTCTAACTTAAATAAGTCGAAAGCTAAAATAAACCAGAAGTTGAAACCGTTTAAAGCGGGGCCAATGGCGGGGTTCCTTTCGATTTTGGCTTTGACTTATCACATCATACTACAATAGCTAACTTTCAAACGGTGTGCCTTTTTAAGGTAGGGTCTACAAATTAATTGTAATAGACACTGTATCGAGTTTAGGTGTACCGGCCAAAATTGCATGTGACTTTTTTCTCTTTGTACTGTCTCTTGCGAATGGCTAGAATTCAAAAGGCATAAACTAAAAGTCAAAGCCACAGCCCAAAAGAACCCACCCGATGAAAGAACGGTTTGTGATGGTGGAGGGCTAAATAGCCATTTTTCCTATTTGTTCCTGAACAGGACTCTAAGTCGTTTTTACCCTTTTATTTATACTCTCGTGGTGAGCTAACGATCCTGCTTTGTATCTCTTCTCGTATAGTGATCATGTTGATTGCGCGTATATTGTTTTTTCTCACAAGGGATTTTTTAGTTAAAAATATGTGCCTCATGTTCTTGATCATCTTTATTATTTTTGCCTTGTCGTTTTCTAACAAGACGATACACACACATATGTATGTATGTATGTATGTATGTATGTATGTATGTATGTATGTATGTATGTATGTATGTATGTATGTATGTATGTATGTATGTATGTATGTATGTATGTATGTATGTATGTATGTATGTGTGTATGTAAGAAAGCATGTGAGAAGGTTCAGGATATTGTGTGATGAACCATTGTAAGTTTATAGAGTTGGAATTTGAATTTTGTATCGTTTGTATTTTTCAAAGGTTTTTCAAGGAAATCGATCAGACTGGTCGACAGGGCGGCCAGACCACTAGAGGTATGGCCAAGGTTTTACTGATAGTTGCATTTTTCCAAAGATGATGTTTTGCACTATGGTTGACCGGTTTGACTGCCCCCTGGTTGGCAATTGGACCAGCCCTAAGGATTATTTCTCATATTTTAGGAATTAGGTCTTGGGATGAATTGAATTATGTTTGGTCATTGTATGTATATTGCATAAAGCATGTTTTAACTAATGTGGGTCAAGTTGTGAAGAACTTATGCCTGAAAATGATTTCTTTGTCTTTGAATTGCAAGGAAATTTGGAGCCAACCATGGTCAATAGCGAGGATCCTCGGGGTTACACTCATGAAGGAGCCGATGCCCAGAATGGTCAAGAATGCCGGGTGAGATATTTGAGCTCAAGCATATCACAAGGAAGATGAGAAATATTGAAAAAAAAGGTTCGAACAATGCATTGGACAAATGGTTTGGTCGGTTTAAATAAAGCGTGGTGCGATGGAATCGGAATGACACAGATTTGCCGATGCATGAAAAACCATTGGTGCACCTATATGTGGCAAGCATAACGATTGCTTGCAAAAAAAAGATGAAAACCGGGTCAAGGCGATGGTATTTTAAGGTAGTTTGCCAAATACCGAAAATTCCATTGGATCAAAACTGCGGCGCTTGGGAAAGCAGTTTAGGTCAAAGAAATGTTGAGAAAATCAAGTGGATCAAAGGCTAAAGACTTAGCGGATTCAGGTTTATATGCTTTGAAAAGCGTGCATGAGTTAAGAGTGTGAGTAAAACCCGTGTTATGTGTAGTTAACGAGTTTATCCCAAATATGTTAGGAGATAATATCTATTAGGTTAGATGTGGGTTAGCTGCCTCATCTATTTAACAGGTTGGTAATGAAAGATTGTAAAGAAACAATCCAACCATTCCAACCTTGTGTTCTTAGAATAGAGTTACAGAACAGTGAGTGTTGTGGTATGCTATCTTATCCTCAAGGTGAAATAGTTGTAAAACTTCATCTTCAAGTTTGCAATGGATCAAATTTGTTCATCACTCATGGTGTCTTCTTATTTTGGTTGCTTTGCTCTTGTTTTTGTTGGTTTTGATCTCTTCTCTCTCTCTTGATCTTGTTGTATACCAAAAACATGTAAGTGATGGAAATCAAATCTCATCTATCTCAGCATCAAGTCTTGCAAGCTTTCAAAGTTGTCTGGTTTTGCTTAAAATTGACTTCATCTTGAGGTTTCTTAATCTTAGCGTTTTTGCTTCGAATCTTTGGGAGAGATAGCTTGCTGTGACATGTAAAAATTCATCTTAACTATCTTGGCTATTCTTTACGCACTAGTAAGTTGTCTCTGAAGATTTTGAGTTTTGTATAGTTTTAGTGCACACTTGCATATTTTGATGAAAGGTTGGGAGTTTGGCTAGGATCATCCCAATTCTTGGATGAAATAAGTTTCTGAGATCTTCAGTAAAGTGTATGTAATGTTTGATATCATTTGATCATAGATTTTGAAGATTGTACTAAAAGTGGTTTGGACCTAGACTGATTTTTGTTCTAGGAACAAAAGAGCTGTCCGAATGTTCTTAAGCCCGGTTAGACAACCCAAGTGTAGAGCTAAGCTCTTTAGATTTTGTGGTTATTATTTTGCTCTATTCTTTTAATTCTGTTTTTTTTATAGTTTTATAGCTATTGAAATAAAAAATTTATGAATACTTGAAAATAATTTTCTGAGATATCATTCGCTTGCTCCTCTCTGTTGGCATTACCGGTACGACGATATGTCTCTAGGTCCAATGGAGATTGAGGAGCAGCGCTTCATTCATAGATGGAGAGTATCGAACCTAAGCTACTAATAACGTAGTAGGTAGTACAGTCTCATAGATGAAGAGTATGGAATCTTCTAGTAACGTAGTTGGTAGTACAGTCGAGGGACTCGTTTAAAACAAAAGAATTTTTATAGAAAATAGTTTAATTTGTTTAGAAATTGAGAAAAAGAAACAATTTAGTTTCTTTATAAATCAAAATTTTCTTGCGTTCCAAAATTGCACGCTTGCAGTTCAACACGTCCGTGTGTAGAAGTGCATGGTTGCCACTAGTTCCAACCCACTTTTACCCATATCTATCTATTATCTATTACTACTATAAAAGAAGGAGTTGGTGGTTGTACGTTCATACTCCTCCAACCGCTCTATTCACTTAACTTCTCACCATTCTTCCATTTTCAATCGATCAAAGTTGTAACGTACACGTACATAACTAGTACGTAAACTACATGTCTAGTCTTGTTGAATATACATGGGTTGTAATTTTGTGATCAAGTGATTTTGGCAAGGTGCAGGTGAAGTTGAGTTATTGCATTTACATATGTTTCTTACTATCTATGGGCATGTTTGAAACGTAGAAATATTATAGAAATTTTGCGGAAACTTCATAATATATAGTTCAACTCCTGTATAAATCGAAAAAAATCTGCCAGGTTGCAAAACATAACAAGTACTGATCCATAACCGCTTCAATGAGGAAGCTTCCTGCCCTGAGATGATCTCACCATGCATAAGGGCAGCTGGTAACGTCGTCCTCCGGTAGATACAAAGTTGTTCGGCACCGCCAAATCAAAACAGGTGACGAACAGATTGAGAGAGCCAGATAAAAAAAGTCTCACCCACACACCCAGTAAGCAAAGGCTTACTAGCTAGCATGGATTCGAACGCGACTTTCTTGTTCCCTTTTTTATGTTCCTCTCGTGTTTCTATCCATGTGGTGAAGATCCAGATCACTCTGGATTCACTAGCAAAGAAATGAGTGACTCTAGATAAATGCCACATCGACAGGGAACATAAGAAGAACAAGAAAAAGGGAACAAGGAAGCCACGTTCCTGGTCCGCCTCTCTAGAGCCTCCACTACATGCTCTTGTCTTGGTTAGCTTTCCAGTCGGTGCCAAGCTTTTAGATAACTCAACGTATTTTTTTGGATTATGATTTATAACTTTTATCTATATTTTTAAAAATGGTAATAGACAATAGAGATATAGATCTTGATGTGACACACGATTTTGAGCTTATGAAGCCGTTTAAAGAATCCGTCTCAAAAAACCGTCCTATTTATTTAAATTTTCAGAAAAGCCAAAAACAACAGTAGAAAAAACCAAAAAAACAGATCCAATATCTATGATCCATACGAGCTACGAGCTGTAGGTATCAAAAAGATGACATAGATGAGCTTGTGCACAATGTATATGTAAACTCTCCAATAATCTCGCCGAAAAGGATGAAAAAATAGGCCGTAATGGTTGTACTAGCTCGGGGACTCGACGTGTTAACAACTCAAGAGAAGCCAGCCTGGCCTAGCTGTCTGCCGTGTGCACACTACCGAAACAAGAGAGAGAGAGAGAGAGAGAGAGAGAGAGAGAGAGAGAGAGAGAGAGAAGGAAATGCGCATGCACAGGAGCGTTAGTTCGGAGGTCGTAAACCGCTTACTCAGAAGCATCAAGGAACAATACAATTGGAATATCCAGTTACTAATATACTCTGCTGAAAACATAATGTTTGGGGGGGCTCCTACCAACTAGCTTGTACATACATAGATTAGTACTGAATCGAAACCACTTACTGAATAACCCGAAAAATTAAGTTTACCTTACCTTGTCATATGATGCTTCGTCAACTGCCTCATCTTCAGATCTTAAGAGAGGGCCCTAATTGTGTACTTATTCTATTCGAAATGACTAACGTCTAACTACTGCGTTCTTGATCTTTAATCTTTTTTCTGGTGAAGGACCAAATTCTTGATCTAGGAAAGGATGCCTTGCACATGCGCACGCAACAGCGAAATCACTGGCGGTCGCAGCCATAGCCACGAGGAGACTGCATGCGTGCTGGGGGTTAGCCTGATCGAAAGCATTTGAATCGATCTTGGTTGGTCTTTTCATCGATCGATCAGTGCTTC
The DNA here is from genome assembly GCA_017311315.1 of Dendrocalamus latiflorus. Lineage (NCBI taxonomy): Eukaryota > Viridiplantae > Streptophyta > Magnoliopsida > Poales > Poaceae > Dendrocalamus > Dendrocalamus latiflorus. The sequence goes on from CM029657.1 coordinate 38,234,483, forward strand.
AAACTCTAGACGATCGATGCTTCAAACTCTGGATCCGTCCTATCGTACGTGCTGTTGGGCATGTGTACTAATCATTCGATAAATTATTCCGCCGGCTGCCGCCGCTACCGACAAAGCTGCTCTGGCTCTGTTCGAATCGATTCACCAAACATGCTTGGCGTTTGGTGGTGACCATGATAGGACCATCTAAATATTCGTAATCAATCCTCGCACTAGAATATTCATTTTAAATGGCTTTAGCTTCTGATTTATTTTGATTTTTAATTTATTTAAGGTAGAAATCACTTAGAACATATTAGATTCTAATTTCGATTTATTTTATTTTTTTTTGTTTCTCTTTTTTCCCTTAGTCTTTTGTATTGTATGTGACGATATAATATTTTTTAATTTTTTCTTAGAAAAAATTAACAGACGATACAGTACAATTTCTGCCATAAATCAAAAAATCACAGCCAAAAGTTTAAGCCATGAGCCAGTTAGAACGAGGCCTAAAACCCTGCTCAATTGGGCTTCAATGTTTAGCTTCTAACTTCTTAATTTCATCATTTAAAAAAATTTGAATTTTTTTGCTCTTTTGCCTTTCTCTTTTTTTTCTCTGTATTGCTTTCTATTGTTCATGATGAGATAACCTATTTTCTATTTTTAAAATTGTTAATTTTAATTATATTAAAAAGCTAATAATAGCTACAGTAAAAAACTTTAAATAATAAAAAAACTAAAAGCTTAAACTTTAAGCTAAGATGCGCACTACCTAAGTCATGGGAAGCTCCCCGGCCTTGTCAGCTAGCTACTGCCCCACGACAATGCCGACCAAATAATTAAGATAATCTTAATACAATACGATCGGCATCTGTCGCTATGTACACCACTCAGTACTCGATCTCAGTAGTGCCGATGATCGTTGAGTTAGTGAAGCACAGACTTGACTCGCTGAGCGATCGATGGATGATGGATCGAGCCAGCAACACGTACGCTCTAGCCTGAAGCGTACGTGCGTGCCCGGGCTGCAGAACCGGGCGTAATTCCGGCCACAAATCAGTGTTTTAAATCTCCGGTTATGACGTTTAACGGATGACTTCTTAAACAGCTAATAACGGAGCTAAATGAGTCTATAGCGAGCTATAGCGGTTAAATTATACATGGACTCAAATAACTTTATCTGTCTAAAACAGCTATAGCGACAGCTATAGCCGGAGATTTAAAACTATGCCACAAATCGAGAGAAGTTGCATGCGATTGCCGACGCGGCCGCGCGGTGCTGCGTGCCCCGCCGCAGTCAAACCGCGGGTGTGTTCGCTGTCGGAGCAGCCTCTCGCGGTCACAGACAAGTGGATTTTTCCGCACGTCTCTGTAGCACGACGGCGTCGTCTGATTCTAGGCCGGGGAGGAACCATGGCCGGCCTCCCACTACAACGATCTGCCCAATCCTCGTGCTCTCTCCCTCTCCGTATAACGCACGGCGAAATCAGTGATACGCCTGTGTGCTCGTGATATCCTTTTATTGTCCACGAAGAAGGTGTTAAGTCTCCATCGAACGATAGCCCTATTAGCTTTGGCTTCGAACTGTTTTTCTATAGTGTATCACTTTCAAATGATCTATTAGTTAATTATAGCATATACTATAATAATTTTATTTATATCGATCAACGTCATTAGCACAAGCGAGTATTCACGCTCTCGATGTATACGGGCATATTTTTTACCTAAAAAACTGACGGCTTTTGCCTTTTGTTACAGTACTTAACTTTTAAACGGAGTATTTTCTCAAGACGGGGTCTACAAGTTAAACGATCTATATGTTAAAAGCTCAACATTTGTACCAGCCAAAATCGCAAATGAGTATCTGTCTCTCTGTAATCTGTACCGTAAACAGCCAAAATTCAAAAACTTCAGCCAAAAACTATAGGCGCCAGCCAAAAAGAACAAGCTCGTAAGTTGATGCCCACCACACGTATGCTGTATTTACCATTTCAAGATCCCCCAGAATAAGCTACCCCGAACGAGCCACCACTAGAACAGATTAAGCACGAAATGTTTTAAGTCGATCAAATTACCACCGCGGGGCGCGCGCCTACCTACCCCGTTCGCGCGCTGCTTATTTATAGCGCGCGCGTCGCCACAAGGGAAGCAAAGCCACACCTGCAGCAAACACAAAAACACACACCCCCTGCTTGTCACTCATGCAATACTAGTAGTAGATACCCTCGAGACTCGATTCGTCGTTGCCACACTACAATTCTACACAGGCAAGCAAAGCAAACGAACAAACTAGTAGCTCTCAGGCCGTTGCATGCTTTTTTTTTCCCATTATCACGATAATAGAATTTATGTAATTTTGTTTTAGTGTTTTTTAGCTACTGTTATTACGGATCTACTGTTTTGTTCTTTGCCTCTGCTCCTATCCCTGGCCGTTGCATGCCATGGAGGTGAATGTGGTGTGTTCCAAGATCGTCAAGCCGTCCTACCCCAAGGGCGCGCCGCGCCCCGACACCACCGAGCACGTGCCCTCCTCGGTGTTCGACAAGGTCACGTACCACATTCAGATGGCCATCATCTACGCCTTCTCGCCACCGGCGCCCTCCACGGCCGACATCGAGCGCGGCCTCGCCGCCGTGCTGGGCGTGTACCGGCTCTTTGCAGGGCAGGTCCTCCCGGGCCCGGACGGCTCCCCGGGGGTCCTGCTGAACGACCACGGCGCGCGGCTCGTTGAGGCGTGCGTGGACGCCAACCTCGCCGACATCGCGCCGGCGAAGCCGTCGCCCGTCGTGCTGCAACTGCACCCGGGCCTCGAGGGCGAGATCGAGGAGGTGGTGCAGGTGCAGCTCACGCGGTTCGCGTGCGGGTCACTCGCCGTCGGGTTCACCGCTAACCACGCCGTGGCCGACGGACACGCCACCAGCGACTTCCTCGTCGCGTGGGGCCGCGCCGCCCGCGGGCTCGCCTTCGGCCCGTCGCCGCCGCACCACCACCCCGACCTCTTCCGGCCGCGCGACCCGCGGCTCATCGAGTTCGAGCACCGCGGCGTGGAGTACTACCGGCCACAGCCGTCCCACAACGCGGCCAACGACAACAAGGACGAGCACGGCGAGACCCACCACAGCATCGTCATCCACAAGACCCACTTCACCAAGGACTTCATTGCCGGGCTCCGCGCCAAGGCGTCGGAAGGACGCGGCCGCCCGTTCAGCCGGTTCGAGACCATCCTCGCCCACGTCTGGCGCACCATGACGCGCGCGCGCGGCCTCCGCAATCCGCACCAGACCTCCACCATCCGCATCTCCGTCGACAGCCGGCAGCGCTTCGAAGCGCCGGCGGGATACTTCGGCAACTTGGTGCTCTGGGCGTTCCCGCGCGCCACGGTGGCCGACCTCCTGAACCGGCCTCTGAAGCACGCCGCGCAGGTGATCCACGACGCGGTGGCGCGGGTGGACGGCGCCTACTTCCGCTCGTTCGTGGACTTCGCGTCCTCCGGCGCCGTGGAGAAGGACGGGCTGGCTTCGACGGCCGTGCTCAAGGACGTGCTGTGCCCGGACCTGGAGGTGGACAGCTGGCTGACGTTCCCGTTCCACGAGCTGGACTTCGGCGCCGGGTGCCCGAGCTACTTCATGCCGTCCTACTTCCCGACGGAGGGGATGCTCTTCCTCGTGCCGTCCTACCTCGGCGACGGCAGCGTCGACGCCTTCGTGCCCGTCTTCGAGCACAACCTCGAGGCGTTCAAGCAGTTCTGCTACTCCACGGAGTAGCTAGCTAGCCGTTACATAAGCTAGCTCCTACAATCAAACTGGCTGATCATGCGCGTATATTTTGCATGCATGCAAGTATTTCTCCGTATATTGATCGTATGCATACAGTGCATTCCAGTACATGCGTACCGTGTTCATGTTGTAGCGCATTGGTTTCCTGGTATCACTACAAGGATTCCTATTTATTGCAACGAAAAACTACAATAAAATACAAATAATTGCAATATTTAACCTAATTGCCACGAATTATTTTTTGTGGTGATAAGTATATCATATTGCCACGATTTTTGGTTGTTGCAGTATTTTTATTTGAGTAAATTTCACAAAACTTCATGTTTTGTGGTCTCAATTATACAAAATCATAAGGTTTTTGGCATGTGATACATAACCCCAGATATTACATTATTGCAATTTCACAAAACCTCACCCCTGCACCCCTTCCCTCCCAGTTCATCTCCCGGGATGCGCTGTCGCCCCCGGTTCATTTCCCATGCTGCCCCCTGGTTCATCTCCCACGCCGCGCCCCCGGGGCTTATCTCCCGTATCACTGCCCCCCACCCCAGTCAGACCAGTTCGACCACTCTGGTCTTTCTGTGATGACGTTTTTGAACCGTCTGTAGTGACATATTTTGTAGTAGTGCACGTCAACCTGCGAGTAGGCCCTAAATGTAAGAGTAGCTCAGAATTTGCTCGGGGTGAGGTTTTGTGAAATTGCAATACCATAATACTTAGGGTTGTGTTGGTTGGAATAGGTTCAAGATTTCCTAGAGAATGTTTGTACCAAGTTTTAAGTTATTTGTGTCTACAGATCAAAAGTTACTTGGTTTTTTGATTTTAGAATATTGTTTTTACGGTTCATCCTTTGTTTTTTAGCTTCTTGATTTGCTGGTTTTTGTGTTGACTTTCATTGTAAATTTTTATAGCTTTATAACTATCAGAGAGAAGGACTATAAGAATCATAGGGAAATATTTTGGAGAAATTGTTATTATTGTGGCTTTTAATCAACCCCTTCTAATCGTGTTCTCAGCCCTACACAAATGTAATTGACTTTCTTTTATTGCAGTGGGCATGGAACGGAACATCCTGATCCTGTTTTCTTGTGTTCTCTTCTGTGAGATGGGGCCAAGATCGTTGAATTTTGGACACTATTGGACTCCATGGACACCCGAAATTCCAGTTTTGGCCCCCAAATGAAAAAAATTCCAGATTTGGACCCCTCCTAACCGCGCGTTTAACACCAGCGTGACACGTGTCCGGTCGTGCGGTACCAGACCGCACGACCCCGCTGCCCTCCGCGCCGCCCGCGCGACTCGCGTCCGCGCCCGCCCGAGCGCGCGTCCGCGCCGTCCGCTCCCGCCCGAGCGCGCGTCCGCGCCCGCCGAGCGCGCGTCCGCGCCGGTCGTGCGGTGAGGGAGGCGATCGCGCGGTGAGAGAGGCGATCGCGCGGGCGGCGCGGAGGGCAGCGGGGTCGCGCGGTGTGGTTCCGCACGACCGGACACGTGTCGCGCTGGCGTTAAACGCGCGGTGAGGAGGGGTCCAAATCTGGAATTTTTTTCATTTGGGGACCAAAACTGGAATTTCGGGTGTCCATAGGTCCAATAGTGTCCAAAATTCAAGATCGTTTGAATTTCTCCTTGTTCTGTTAGAAAAGGATTGGATGCATAAACCCTTCCTAGCTAGCCTGCCCCGTATGTGTCTTTCTGGCCGTGAGATGCGAATCATAGTGATTATTTGCGCAAGAGAAATTCAGATGGAAATCATAGCATAGAGATTAGGCAGGGCAATTAGTTGTTTTCTTATCAGAAAACACGAAATCTAGTAATACTGTAGTACTGTACTGCAACTGCATAAAAAGGAATTGTACTGTGTCCTTCGAAAATAAAGAATATTGTGCTGCGTCCAAGAAAAAATTAAGAGCTGTACGGGAACTACGAAAATACAGTGAATTGGAAAGGCAGCAGCTGTACTGGAGGAGGAACTAAAGAGAACCGTTATGGGCTTATTCGCATTGGATGTGGCCAATAGATTCTGACTGAAAATGACTTATAATAACTAAAAAATAGTTTTTTTAAAAAATAAGTGATGATAAAAGTGAGGGAGAGATATGTGCACGAGATAGGAGCAAGAGAAGTAGAGAGCTCATCAAGGTTCTATTTCTTCAAAAAAAAACTCAAGTATTGTATTTCTAACTTTTTTCTATGGTTATTAGTATATAGCCAACGGTATTATCTTTCGTAATACCTCTTCAAATGCCTATTATCTTATCGGTTATTACTTCGTATTGTTGCTGATTCGTTCTACACATATATTAGAAAATTTTGGATTACCCTAGAAGCACCATCGGCTATCTGAATAAAATAATAAATAAGTATAACAAACATCGCGCATTCACGATAATCATCTTCTGGGAACATTGTTGACATAGTAGAATTTTAGTCCCGTTCCAATCGATTTAGGCTTTTGGCTTTTATGTTTTAGAAACTAGAAATCAGAATAAACGTGTCAGCTTTTAAATTTTAACTTTTTCTTTTTTTTCTTTTTCGGCTTTTATCTTTTTCTTTTTTATTAGGTGTTTTCTTTTTTTAATTGAATAATTTAGAAAAAAAATTAACAGTTGTTACAATGTAATTTTAGCTAAAACCTAATAACCAAAAGTTAGAAGCCCGTCAACCGAACCCAGTTAGAACGGGGCAATCTTCATGAATCGACACATTGGCTGGTTGGCTGGATTGGAACTGGACCCGGCCAGTACCTGCATACTGAATCGACTTCCTACCAAGGTTCCAGTAACCAGATGACCTGTCCGATTTCCAAACAGCCAGCAAAAAAATTTGGATATACTTGAGTAGTTGGCTTCTATGCAATCTGCAAGACCAAGTATTTCACCGTTGATTATTGCGCATGATTGCTATGGTATCGTGTAGCATTGTGTTGTCTTGCATAGTTGCACATATATTGTAACGATCCATGCCATCATTGTCTATCTATTACTATTATAAAAGAATGAGTCAATGGTTGTACGTCCATTTTCCCCAACCGCTTTATTCACTTAACTTCTCACCATTCTTCACTTTCCAACCAATCAAAATAACTCTCTTCTATAACATAAATATCTATATTTTCAATGAGTTCCGTTGCAACACACGTATACATAACTAGTTTTAGATAAAAGTATCAGTATGTAATTATTTTCTAATAAAACAGAATAAATTCATGTTTTCTCAAATAATAAAATAAATTCATGTTTTCTCAAATAATAAGCTACATTAGAATGTTACAGTAGAACAATAGCTAGAGATAATACAATATTATCACAACACCATTATCATGTAGGGCTACAGTCTTTAACAGGGCTGTACCAGACTGCCCAAATATTATAACACTTGAAAATAGAAGTGGTACTACCTAATAATTATATAAATACGGAAACTACGAGATAAGGACACACTAAAATACTCGGGTTCGCGTAAATGGTTACTGGCCGTCACCTACTCATCACAACTCCATATAGGGTATCCATCTCATATTTGTCATACTCCGAGTCCACTGCATTCCATTCAACATGATAGTTGTCCTCCGAGTAGGCTTCGCCAGAAGACTGACTTACCTCTCAACAAGGAAAGTTAATAACAAGGGTGAACACAAAAGTATGCAGTAAGTATTAATAGCAACATGTAATTTTCATACCAACATTTCATCAGCTCAATAATCCTATCTTATTTGTCATCATTTTGAAAGTAAGTTTCTATGTGGTTAAAAGTTCCAATTAAAATTTATAAATACTAATCACTCGTATTTAGAGATAAGACTATATATATAGAGAGAGAGAGAATACTGAAATAGGACACTATGATCTCATCCAGCATTTGAACGGATCCAGGTTAAAGACTTGCTAGCATTTCGTTTGATCAGCACGTACCAACTTGCACATTGTGATAGATCGGTCCATGTCAGTTTTTCGTTTTCCTGGAGAAGAAACTGTCTTGCGTGAGATGATGCTGGATTCTTTTAGCCTTATTACTTATAATTTATGGTTTTTACTATAATAACTAGATTTCAAATTGTGTGTCTTCTTAGGACAGAATCAACTAATTGATTGTAGTAGACACCATATTGACTTCAGTTATACCGATCAAATTGCATGTAACTGTCTCTTTTCTTCGTACACTCTCTCACGAACGGTCAAAATTCAAAAGTCATAAGCAAAATGCTATAAGTCATAGGCTAAAAAGATCGGAGTGTCCTTCCATTTCCGTACGATCAATTAATTAGCTTTGTTTTTAATGGGATTTTAATCACTTGACTATCAGCTGGTCAGATACAAGATTCGTGGTACTAGCTCGACGTGCAAGTCATTCATGTTCGATGTTCTAAATTTGCCATCAAACTTTGTTAGGTCAGCGGAAGCAGTATGTGAAAAAGCAAAGAAAACAACACAAACTTGGGTCGTCATGTTTAGGCTCTGTTTGGAATGCGGGAATTTTTCCCGATTCCTGCGGGAATTGAACTGTTTCCTGCAAAATTCCTGCAAAATTCCCGTGAAATTCCTCTGTTCCAAACAGGCCCTTAGTCAGTTTCTGCATGGGCCTTAATTTCTAAGCCCATGTATACTTGTCTACCCTTATTCTATTGGGCCTGAACCAAGTCGACTACCACTTTCCTTATCTCGGATAGCCCATGCTGATCAGTTAACCTCAGGAGGTTAATCGAGAATCCTCTAAAAAATTAGATTAATCCAGATTGGTTTATGCTCCGTTCGGTATTGACGTATTGCGGTATCTTTTCAAAATCATTCTTTTTTTCTTCTTTTGGATATACGCATAGTTTTTTTAGAAAGATATAAAAATTAGTTGGAATCATCTTTTTTAGCTGTAACAACAAAATTATATTAAAATTAGTAAATATTCATGTATCTGACTAAGAGCAACTCCAGCAGTAGCCCTCAAAACAGAGCCCCTACTTTTTATTTGAGGGCTCTCCCTACTTTTGAGAGCTCTGTTTTTTGGGCTACACTCCAGCAGGAGCCCTCAAAACAGGACTCTCAAATTCATTCTTAGAGGGGATGACACATAGGACCCACCCTCATCCTCATCCTACTTTTGAGGGCCGAGGGACAAAAAACTCACTCCAGCAGGGCCCCTACTTGAGCCCTCAAAAGTAGGGGCTCCCTCCAGACCCCCAAGAATGAGGGTTCGAGGGGGAGATTTGAGGGCCCCCTACTTTTGAGGGCTCAAGTAGGGGCCCTGCTGGAGTGAGTTTTTTGCCTCTCGACCCTCAAAAGTAGGATGAGGGCTCAAGTAGGGACCCTGCTGAAGTTGCTCTAATAGATCCTAAAGTGAAGCACATGACAACCGCAACTTAAAACCCTTAGCGTTCTTGCATACAATTCAACCAGCACAATGCCCTATAAAATGAATGTAGCTTTCCTGTTTCTCTTCCAGTAGATTATTCATTATACTTTACGTTTTTGTAAGTTTACAACAGCATCCATCACTTTCAGACTAGTGATAGGTGTGAAGGAACACTGGAAAAGAGACAGAGAAGCTGAGCTCCTAAAAAAATGCCGACTGTATTTCAACACTCCAGCGTGTACATTAGGCAATCCATGATGGATGCATGATCCTTACGTCATACTGTAGATGTACCAATAGATCATGTGTGTGAAACAGGTCTCCAGTCAAGTGAACCGGACCGCCATCGTGGAAGCGTCCATGTTCAATGAACCGCTAGCTTGTTCCAACCGTTTGAACTATTCACACCCTCCGCGGCAGGGCATGATGGGCTAATGGCCATGATTAGCGCCAAGTAAAGCTATTGATTAGCACTAATTAAATATAATTAGTGTTAATTAAACAATGCACAGTGCACCGGCCGGCGATCTGGTGAGCTCGATGGGTCGATCGAGCCACGGTGCCACTTAAAAAGCAGCTTCCAACCGTTCAGCCTACCGCCACTGTTACCAAGCTAGCTACTTATTTTGATCTGTAAAATAGGCCTTATTTTGATTTATTGTACTTAGAATGTATATTGGCTTTTTTACTATGGTTTATGATTTTAAGTTATTGTTTATTAATCTAATTAATAGTAATTATTAAAAGAAATTGAAACTAAAAAATCGGTTGAGAAACAAAAAAAAGGGCCATTCCCACGCACGGGTTAACATCCAATGAACCGTGCCGAGATCGTGGAAATGTTCACTTTCAACGATCCGCGTGTTCCTGCAGTTCTTGCCTATGTCTGAATTAGTTGACATGTCACTGTCCACTAGTTGACGTCTGAATTCATTTTTGATTAAAAAAATATACTAGTTCATGTTTTATATGAAAACTATACTTGTTTATTAGTCTCATAACAGTTTTTAGGCTTGTTCGTATTATCTTCTGCTTATAAAAGTTAAAAGTTAATATAAACATCTAACTTCTCAAAGCGTCTTCTCCTCTCCTCTCATTATCGTCTCATTCTAGAGACGAAGAAGCAGGTCATGCATGCATCATACACCCTACTTTTCTCACTTTCATCATATATACGTATCTCTCCCTCGCTTTGTTCACTATTCATGCATCCTTCTAAAAACCATTTTTTAAAATAATACTATTTATTTTTAATTAAAAATCATAACTCACAACTAAAAGAAACAAGAAAAGTTAATCCGAACGCCCACTTAGTAACGTATACTGTTCTACATGTTAGGTTAAAAACGAGTAGTTCTTGGATCTTTCTAATCAAGAACCAATAGGACAGGACAAAACCCAATGAAATGCGTCAATGGGCTCTGGGCCCTAAGTATACATATACTTTGGGCCTGATAAATTACGAAATGCGCGCTGAAATGCGCCTCATATTTCCACAACCATGAGCCATTCTGAACCCAGGATAGCTGAGCCAAATTAGCTCAATGGTCTATATCTTCTCTCAAATAAATAAATGATTTTTAATATTATTTTAAAATAATTTATTATAATAATTTTTTAAAACAATTTATTGACTTATTGTTATCCAATTTGTTCGTATAAACGTCCACTCTAAGGCACAACGCCTGTATTTCGCTATCGCTGCGTGTGACGCGCCTCGTTTCCCAAATAATTAAGCACAGCATATGATAAACGCAGGCTAAATCGTGTATACTTCGCCTCGCATTTTGTTTTTGAGTCAAAGCGTGCAGTGCGCTACCTTTTTTTTATACGGTATTCCATCAATGATACGAACGGGACAAGGGTAAGGGGTAATAGGTGGGTGGGAACGATGGGAAATTGTTGTTTCGCATTATTTTTCTTCCTTCACAAAAAGCACATGGCTCAGGGGTAAGAGATCAGGGCCTTGGAAGATTTCCTAACTGTCGGTACGTAATAAAAATCAAGAAAAAGCGATAGCAAATCGTAGCACAAAGTCAAAACTCAAAACTACGTGAGAGCACAGAGAGAGATACAAAACCAGGCAAGTGGTAGCTGCGTGAACGCGTTGTTGTTGTTTTTTTTTGAAGTTAGCATGATTGCGTTGTTAGTTCCCTTGTTACAAGTTACAATGGTCGAAATTAATCATGCTTAATTCAGGTCATGCACCTTGAGTGTGAGAGAGAGCAAAAAAATGCAGCCAAAGAAAAGCGGGGCATCCTTTGAGAGACATATCAGTCGGTAATTATTGAAAGAAGTTAAAACGAAAAGCTAACTAAAAATCGAAAAGAACATATTACACAGTGGATAGAGAAAAAACATGTGTGGTGGGACTGTGGGGGCAGGCAGGAATGGGGAGGAATCCGCTTTGTGTGGCGGTTCGCAACATCATCTCCTGCCTGCTTTGCGTGGAGCGAAAACGACGTGGATAAGCCTTCGCATTTGTGCTGCTCGCTGGCGACGTGTGACGATCGGCCGTGGTGTCCCAAGCACGGCTCCACCTCGATGCCTTTGTCTTCGTCTAAAACATAAGAATTTTGACGTCTCCAGCAAGGCTAGAATCACGAGGCATAGAGGAAAAGATGCGTGATATCGTTTTACTTTCTCGAGGCATTGAGGCCACTAGCCACGTAGGCGTGGCGCCACGCCACGCCAGCCACCGTGTGAGCCGAAGCAAAAGAGACGGCGATTCGCAGGGAGTTCTATAAAAAAAATCAAGGACGAATACGTATTTCCAGAAAAAGCAAAGGGTTTTTTTTGGAAAAAATCGAGGACCTGCAAGGACCTGTACGTAAGTAAATAAGGACCTATACGTAATTTCGGAAACCCGCCGGGCGCAATCCAATTTTTTTTTGCAAAGAAAAAACTTCCAGGGACTTTTTTGCGAGGAAAAAGGACCTTTACGTAATTTTGAAAAAACCGGAGGGAATGGCCTCCCCCGGCCGTACCGAAATGGCCCCGCCACGCATCGGCCGGCCGAGGGAGGGGGCATGACGTGGATAGCGCGGGGGGGCCGGAATCCCCCCGGCTATAAGGAGGTTAGTATATCCTACGGACACGGCACAGCTGCTGTACACATACATGCACCGCTTCTCAGCCGAGATCCATCTCAGCTTGACCGTTGCGAGTGGGAGCTGTGTGCATTTTGCACAAACCCCCTTGCCGTCATTGTTTTACTAATTAGGCCCCATCCGAGTCTTTCTCCGGAGTTATTCATATTAGTTAGGAGTTATTAATATTAGTTAATAGTTACGGCTGATAACTTTTAACTAAAAATAAATTATGATTACTAAAAAAATGATTTTTAGAAAGAAAGAAAAACCAAGCGATACAAAAAAGAAAATGAGATATACGTGTATGAGACGAAAACGGAAGGAGTAAAATGTCTAATGTATTTGTGACCTCTGACTTAAAGCAAGACGAGAGTGAAAAAAAATAAGAAAGCTATTTCAAAAATTAGATATTTATAGTAGTTTAGGACTTATCAGATACAATTCAGAAATAGATACGCTCTTTAGTAGGACCAGCTGGCAGCTGGTTTATCACGATTAGATTAGAGATGGCAATGGGTACCCGAAACCCGATACCCGATGGGTTTTTACTCTATTAGGGCATGGGTTTGAGTCAATTTCCTAACCCATGGGTTTCTTAATGGGCAAAAAACCCAACCCATCGGGTCTGCCGGGTTCGGGTACGTTCCTATAGTACCCAAACCCGTAAACCCATGGGTAATATAAACCCGATCCATAGGAGTTATAAACCCAAACTCCCAGCCTCCCAGGCAAACCAGCCCATAGCCCATTAGCCATTTAGCCCCAAGCCCCAAATCCAATGCGGCAATGCCTCATTACCCATACAGCTAACCCTAGCTAGCACTCGCCACGATCACTACTCACTCATCCCCAGTCCCCACCCCGATTCAACAGCCGCCGCAGCGGCGGCGCATCTGGCGCTTCGCGCTCGGTCTCCGGCAGTCTCCACGCTCGCTCTCCCACCCCGCAGCTCCCGCTCCTGCTCCTGCTCCCGCCACTCTCGCCGCACGCTCGTCCTCCCACACGACCTCGTCATCACCTCGCCTTCCAATTCAGCCCGCCACCCCCATGCCGCAGCCAACGTGCATCACAGAAGTAGGCCCTTGGCCATGGTGCTGCCCTCCGGCTCCAACGAAGATGGACGGTGAACTTCTTCCTTCTCTCCATTAACCATTGTTGCAGCTCGCATTACTGACCCGACGGGCGACCCATGGGTACCCGTTAACCCAGTGGGCAAAAATTTGCACCCGTCACGGGCATGAATTTTTTCAGCGGACACGTCCAACTTTTATGGACCTGAGTTTGGAATAGCAAAACCCAGCGGGTTTATGCCCGTTCCATCTCTAATCACGATAACATTGTTCACTTGTTTCTTTTCAAGGACCAGCGGATGCGAGACACGATGCCGTATCGCTTCCTTTTCTATTTTTTTTTGGAGTCGCCGTACCGCTTTTCAGTGGGGCTGGATTGCTGGAAATGGTTACATGTACACGGCAGCAGCAGGTGGAGGATAAGGGTTTTTGGGTGGCGACGTGGGGCCCGCGATGCTGACCGGCAGGCCTGGCCTCTTGGCAGGCCCCAAGAGCCACTTTGGGGAACACGGATGGGGTGAACAGTGTTGCTACATGCACCAACAGGTGTCTCGCTAAAACTGAACGGATAGCGACTGACACGTGGGCCAGAGTCTAAGGATGGTAACCATCGAGGTCCCTGTTTCCGTCGCAGGATTTCCCACGTTCAAGCTTGTTCGGAAAAGAGAATTGTTCTTCTCGACCGAAATAGAGAATTATTACGGGAGAATAATTGAAGGGAATATATTGTCGCCTGTATTTTCTTCAAATTTACGAGAAACTTCTCAGAGCATCTCCAAGAGATACTCTATATGGCTCTTAATATTTAAATTTTAGAGTTGAATGGTAAAAAGTAGCTCCAACAGATTCCCAAATAGACTCCCAAAAATAGAACACACCCAAAAATGGGCTCTCGCTCTCTACTTATAGAGGATGATCTAGGCTCCCAATACTGTTTTTCTAGTTTAGGGTATCTGTTGGAGGGAATGATTATTTTGGAACTTTATCGTGATTACGATCTGTAAAAAGAGATTTAGGGTGTGAATTTATTAGGCATCTTTTGGAGATGCTCTCATGTTCCAACTTCCGGGTATGCCTCTGATGTATGCGAAAAATTGCTCGGTGCCGTTCGGGATGCATGATTTGTGTTTATTTATTGAGGAATTTCTCCAGAATTCCTGCTGTACCTTTGCCTAAACAAAGCCTAGAAAATTTTTGCCATGCTTAATCTCACGTGTTGGCATATATCTTTTTTTTACTAATAAAATGTCAGTGTGTTACTAAAAAAAATCATATAAACCAACACAAAGCTTATGTTGATAGACTTTGCTTGTGCTATACTCTTAGCTCTACCGCAACACTTTGTCAAGCTTTGCCTCAGGCTCCGTTGTTGAGATTGGTTCACACCGATTCTCAACCAAGTATCGGGATTGTCATGTCGTCTGTGGTTAAATTAAACCATGTTGAGGCCAACAGAGATGGCCTCATTCGACAGTGATGAACGTGATAGCTTAGCGACACCAATGTCCATTGCAATCTTATTCATGGGTGTAGCTAAAAAATAGAGAGATACAAAGGGATGACGAAGACCCATGTAAAAGAAAATTTTGGGAGGCAAAAATTTTTAGTAGTTAATTTGTTTATTATGGAGTGATTTTTTTGTTAAAAATTTTTAGGGTGGAAAAAGAATGTAAGAGGAGGGGTGGGAGGAGTTAGAGAACACATTCCCAACTCCTATTAGGCTATGTTTGGTTCAAGATTAAGATAACTAGGTTAGTTAACTTCAATCTAAGTAGGTTAGCTTAATCCAAATTCTATGTCTGGCAAACAACCTTATTAATTTGAACTACTGTTTAATAATATTAGGTGGGTAACAATACAAAAATAAAAGGAGGGTTAGTTATATTAAGCTAGCTTATTTTATCAATTTAGTGGGTTAACTTAATCTTGGTTTAGAAAGGTTAAAATGCTTAGATGTGTTAAGTTAATTCTCTCTGCTCAAGGGTGTTTTGACTTGTTAAACCCTTGCACCAATGATCGTACAGTAGTTGCCTCTCGGCATGTTTGTCCTATTTTTCGGATGGGATCCGGCATCCGAGAGGAGGAATAAAGGGAAAAGGGTAAAGGTCAGGATTCAATAATCAAATCTGGGAAGGAAACGGGAACCATCATCTCCTTTCCTGGAGAAGCGGATGGCGTTTTCCTCCCGCTTTGCCGTCGCCGTGTCAGGGGCCTATCCATTTCTTCCTCTCTGGACATGGGCTTTACTATTCTTTTCAATTTATAATTTATAGTTTAACATTTAATTTATTTAGATAAACGTTTGTACTAAAGTGCTATAACCATAAATCATCAATCGACCATTCCATTCCCTCTCTCACACGAGATGCCACGGCTCATACACTGGCAAGTTGCAGCAGACGCAGGGATGCAATGCAATGCAAGCAAGCGGTGGCAGTTACTGTTACTGAACAGTAACAGGTGCTTAGAGCAACTCTAACCGGTTCTTTATCCTGCTCTTCATTGTATATTTACCCAATATGACTCAAGAAATGGACTCCAACCGGTTCTTTATCCTTCTCTTCATTTTTATCGAGTCGCTATTTTCTCCTGGCCGCTAGCTAGATTTGGCGAGCGCCTCCTCACTCGCTTCTCAAATAGCTAGGCCATTGGAATGCTAACTCAAATAGAGAGCTGAAAATAATAGCTAGCCTCTTCATCCTAGGAAATAGAGAGGGAGAAATGACTAATGGGATGAAGTTGCTCTTATGCTGCATGCTCCGCGGCATGGGCGAGACTGTAGAGTGAATAGGAGAGGTCACTGCGTACACCATGAGTCGGGGATCCTGGAGCCTTGTCATCAAGGTGTCCTGATTAAGGGTCTCCGTCCATATTACTTTTTGTTTTTGGCTAAGTCAATATAAACGTTTTAGCTTGTATAAGTCATTTTTATCGGTCACTACTATTCATTAATGACTATTTTTGTTTTCATATATTATAATATACTTTGTATTTTATCATATCACAATTCCGTAAGTTACACGACGGTCGGAATGTTATAGTATTTTTCATTGTACCATCTTTCTTATATAATACACTTTTTTATTAGCCACTCCTATTCATCAGTCGTTTCTATCAGCTACTACTGTTTATTAATTGTAGCTAAAAACCATCAAGTAAAAATTAATATAAACAAATCCTAAAACAGCTAGGAATTAGGATTGGTTGAGTCGTATAATCATGAGAGATTGCACGACGTGGAAAATGTGGCCTTTTTTTGCAGTCTTTTCTTTTAACAACATCCAACTGCAGCACTTTGTGAAGCAGAGGGGAAAAGGAAAATAATTTTTTTTGGTCTCCAATCAGAACTCGAGGGAGTTGGGAAAGCAGATCCACTGGCATAAGCGGATCGGAATATCCTCTGAAATGTACTACTAGCATAGTAGCTTTCATAGCGCAAGATGTGTGGATGGCAAAACCATTGAAAATTTCGGATATAATACATTTGGTTGCATATTGCCATATAAGAAAAAAAAACAGATTATAGGACATTGATTTGTCGCAGAGCATATCCCATTAGAAATGCATATCACAGGACAGGCAGGAGAGGATGAACACACGCCAAATCAAATGGTAAGGAATAAAACAAAGTGGTGTACTGAATTTGACAAAATCACTAGCACAAACATGCTCCTGCTTCAAAGGGCTTAAACTTTTGCTTTTGGTTTTTTATTAGGCTTTGTACTGCAGCGGTGTTAGTATTTTTGTAAGTTAAAAAAAATAAAAATAGTAAAAAAATCAAAAAAAGAGAAAATACTATTTAATTTTTAGGATAATATAAAGGAGTAAGAGAAAACAAAAAAGCAAAATAGTCGAAAAGCAAAAAAAAAATTAGGAACTAAAAACTTAAGCCGTTTGGTGCAAAGCCTAGCGTGCAAGTTTGAACATAAAACTCTCCGAACTCTTTCTTCAGAACGAGCTTAACGAGGCAAGATCGATCGATCATGGAGGATCATTAGCTCTCGACTGACTCGAAGTGGCGAATGATGCAGGCATGTGCATCCATGGGTGCACTCTCATGGCCACCACTAATTAAACATTAGCTAGGCGCTTAACTTTTTACTAATCAAGTGGCCGGGTTCGGTGGCCTGTAGCGCTAGCCTCGTCAGCACCAATCCTCCTCCTTATCCACCCGACAAAAGGAGGGAAAACGCAGTCCACAGGGCGCGGTCACGGGGTTACCAACTGCGTCCGCGCGGCGGCGTATTCCCGCAGGCCATTCCTCTCTTTTTTCTACGAGTTTTCGCCAGCAGGGCGGGATCACGTATAACTGTATATAGTCGTTGATGTTGTAGGAATAATTCATCCATTCACTAACAGAGTCTGTTTTACGAAAGACACCTATATATAGGTATAAGGAATGCAATTATGCTCAGAAAAGACCGTAATACCTCTCGCTTACACTCATAGACTAGCTATATTATAAAGAGGTATTTTCGTCATTTGTACAAACCCATTAGCTATAAATATCCTATGTATCTCTCATTTGGGGGAGAGAGCTCGCTTAAGTAATAAAGAAGCACATTCAAACTGGTGAGCCCTCAGGGACCCCCTCCCCAGAGATAACCCCGTTGGTTCATCGACAGGAGTAGGGTGGTCTTTTTGGACTCCCGAACTTATATAAATTCCCGTGTCATTTTCACTCTCGTGGATGATGACCCTTCATAAGGTCGATGTTCAACTCCTCATTTGTGTTTGGGTTTCACACCTACAAATTAGCGCCGTTCGTAGGCTTGCTTCTTGTCCTTAAAGCATAATTGGATCCAGTCGTGTTGTGCCCACAGGAGCACAATTGACCATTTACGCGATCACTCGTGCAGCCACATTTCCTGCATGGCAGCGAGTGGCAGTACTCCCTACACTACGGCTTGACTAAGAGATAAGAGTATATTAGTAATATCCATATTCAATGTCCAGGTAAGGTGGCTGTTGCCATCTAGGGCAATCAAGATCCCTCTTAGTGATGTCTAACACCCCCATAATTTCCATGCAATTTTCTACAAGTTTCTGCTGGTACAATAATTTAAATGCATGAATCGAGTGCAAGATAGTAAAGATTAGCTCACTATATTCAATAGATATTTTTCTTAATTTCCTAGAATATTCTTAGCATTATCCTTATTCTTGGGACTTTGTGCCCAATAATACTCGGTACCTCGTGCCTAAGAACACGTGGAACCATGCATCCAGGAGCAATAAATTATGTTTTTTTAGCAATTTTTAATTACCAAACACACAATGCTAGGAAAAGAAACCATAAAATATGATACTTGCAGAATATATACTAAGTCTAAGGTTTCATAAATTTGTGGAATCTTGTATACCTAAAAATCATGTTTCTAGGATTATTTATGCTTATTTCATAAAATTAATATATTGTTAAATTAATTAACCTAAAACGGAAGGTCTAGGTTATTATAGGATAAAGGATAACCGATTAAAATTGTTTTGCGTAAGTCAAGATCTAAATTCTCTGTGTCTTACTAAGGCACCACAAACCTATGTCTAGGCAAGATACAATTCTAGCTAAAGAAATCAATCAAATAATTGCTAGAAATATAAGTGCATAAAGTAAAGGCAAGAGATAAGCCACACGAAGGACATGAGAATTTTCCTGTGGTTTTAAAGACTTACCGGTCTCTCCTAATCCACGTTGAGGGAGCTTGAACTAATCAAGCCAGCTCTTTGTGCAATCTTGAGCCTTTCCTCAATTCACTATGGTAGCTCTTTCCCACTCCGGGAGGTGAACTCTGACCTTTCACAACTATGTCGGGTCTCTTCACAATTTTCTTTAAAGATATCACCACGTAAACTCCAAGTTGTCTAGTTGTCAGCAACCACCAAGAGTGATAGGCCAATGACGCTTGCTTGAAGGTTTTCAAGTGCTACAATGAGTAACTATATGATGCAATGAACTTGAATGCTCTCAGCAACCTCAAGATAAAAAATAAAGCAAATGAGTTGAAGAGAGAATGGCAAGAGCTCAAGTGTATTCAATGAGCTCTAAGAGTTCTTGCCTGTTGTTAGTGGGAAGGTATTTATAGCCTCCACCAACTAGGATGACCATTGGGGTCGAAATCTCCAAAAATCAGGGGGTACGGTTCTACCGCCATGTAATAAACGGTACTACCACACATACTGTTCAACGATTACTTAAGGTTCATTAAATGTATAGAAACTAGCCGTTAAATCAAATATTGGTAGTACCACACTCACATGCCCCGGTAGTACCGCACCTCAACTACAGTAATACCAATTTTCAAAGTAGAGAAAATGCTTTAAAAATACACCTCTATGGAAATTAGCTACCATTAACTAAAGTGCAGTCATACCGTACTCTGGTAGTACCAGACACCAAGTGTGGTTATACCACTATGGTACTACCGGCCAACAATTGTGGTAGTACCGTTCCAAGGTAAGATCAAATATACATATATCTAGAAATAATGTACGACATGTAGTGGCTGATAGTACTGATGCAATGATACTACTGCTAACAACACTGCAGTCATACCAGACTTCAAATGAAAAATCAGAGAGTGCTCTAAAATGAGATTCTAAATACATGCATGAACCATAATTGATCAAGGTGGCACAAGATTAACTTCAAACTACCAGCCATAAACCCTCTTTATACTACGACATCTATTCTACCAATCCCATCTTTTTCACCAAACACCGAGATCCGTAAAACCTATAAAAGAGGTCCTTAGGCTATAATATACCTTTGCCTTAAGTCATGCCTTCAGCCTCTTTTGTGGAATTTAACCTATTCATCCGACTCATACAAAATGTTAGTCCACAAATCAATTGTCATCAATCACCAAACTTCACCATTAACTCATAATGGAGGGACTAGATTTCACAATCTTTTCTTTTTGGTAATTCATGACAATCTCAACAAATAATAAGATAAAAGATTATTTTTTCGAGTATACAACATGTACACAACAATTGTATACTCTAAAATAAGCTTCTTAAGTAAAATTTACTTATCTAGTTATCATTTATCATTCAACCATTAACACAAATAGATGGACTAGATGACAACCCGATTATGAGTATATATAAACTATACAAGCTATATCATGTAGTTCATAGGTGTTCAGTTGAACACCCAATTTTTAAAGAAAATATTCTGTATTTAGTAGTATGTTAGTTATATATGCTGATAAATTGATCCAAATACTTGATATTTATACCTATAATAGATTCCAGCCTACTCCCACACCTCCCTCCCCAATTTGTCTCAGAAACTACAACCCAGCTAAAGCTTCAAGGAGGTTGGGCTGTCTATAGGGCTGTAAACGAGCCGAGCTCGAGCGAGCCTAAGATCAACATCGAACTTTAAGATGGGCTCGAGCTCAGCTCGAGTTTCTACCGAGCTCACTCGAGCTCGGCTCGTGTAGGCTCCGTGGTCGGTGCGTACCTGCGTGCTGCGTGGCCGGATCCCGTTCCAGGAGGGGCGGCGCCGGTGGGGGAGGAGGGGCGCCGGGGGATGAGAGGCGTCGGCAGCGGGGGAGAGGAGGGGCAGCGGCAGGGGAGAGGAGGGGCGCCGGGGGGAAGAGGGGCGGCTGCGGGGGACGAGGAGAGGCGGTGGCCGGCGGGGGGCGAGGAGGGGGACCGGGGGGGGGGGCGAGGAGGGGGGCGGGGGAGAGGGGGGCGGCGGCGGGGCGAGAGGCCAGGAGGGGAATGGGGGGGGGAGAGGAGGGGCGCTGGCGGGGGGGGGGGGGAGGGGCGGCGGCCGGGGGGGGGCGAGGAGGGGGACGGGGGGGGGGGGCGGGGGAGAGGAAGGGGTCAGGGGGAGGAGGCCGGAGGGGCGGCGGCCGGGGGGAGGGGGGGCGAGGAGGGGGACGGGGGGGGGGGGCGGCGGGGGAGAGGAAGGGGTCGGGGGGAGGAGGTCGGAGGGGCGGCGGCGGGGGAGAGGAGGGAGGGGCCGAGGGGGACGGGGAGGTGGCGGCGGGGCGAGGAGGGGGACGGGGAGGTGGCGGCGGGGCGAGGAGGGGGACGGGGAGGCGGCGGCGGGGGAGAGGAAGGGGCGGGAGAGGGGGCGGCGAGGAGGGGCGGCGGCGGGGAAGAGGAGGGAGACGACGAGGGGGACGGCCGGACGGGGGTGCCGGGGTGGGGGCGGCTGGCGGCGGGGGCGGCGAGGGGCGGCGGGGGCGGGGCCGCGGGTGGGGGCAGGCGGGGGAGAGGCGTGGCGGCGGGGGGCCTGGGCCCTGGGGGCTGGGTTTTGAGAGGAGAGGCGGGAGGGAGGGGTGGGGACTGGGGAATTAGGGAGGGGTAAAAAATCCTAAGCTCGCGAGCTATTCGAGCTCGGCTCATTAAAGCTCGCGAGTTTAGGATGAAGCTCGAATTCGGCTCGTTTGGAGTTCGAGCCAAGCTCGAATCGAGTCTAGAGCGAGCTAAGCTCGAGCAGCTCGCGAGTCTCGAGCTTTGTTTACAGCCCTAGCTGTCTATTGAGCTATTATCAAACTTCGTTCGAAATTGATATAGTTCAACTTTAAATTATTTTTATTTGTCTTTTAAGTGGTTGTTTTAAATTTGAGCTAATAAGCTACTATCAAGTTGAGTCTCATTAATTTTTTTAATTTAAAATTGACTCATTTCAATTTTGAATGCATTAACTATTGTAATCACAACAATTTTGATTCGAGTTCAAATGAATATTTTTATCAGCCGACTAAAGGGGGTGAATAGATGATTTTTTTTTTGCCAAAACTGAGTTTTATGCAAAAAAAATTTTTAATCATGGTAGCAAGCGAGCAGTGGCAAGCACCAAGCATGGTCAAGCTAGACCCCCAGGAGCCAGGGTCCTGAGATGGAGCACGCTGTGAATTATTGGAGATGTTGTCTCTAGTACAAATAATTTGTATTTTGATTTTTTGCTACTATAGATCAATCTCTACTTTCTTCATTAAAATAATATCTTATTAACTTCGAACACTCATTTTGAAAATCTTGGATCTGTCGTGAGGACGCATTTGGCTCCTGGGTTTGCCTAGCACATAGATTGTGCTGCCTAAATCATTGCCTGTGCTAGATAAATCATGTGTTCAAGCACATTGTATGCTTGCATATGCAGTTTCCTTCGTTTTAACTTGATTTGTTTGTTGCGTTTTGGGCCCCTACCCCTTGCTGAACTTGTTGAAGTTTATACTTTGTTTCTCTTTGATATAACTGTACATTATGGGCAATTTATCTCTACTATTATATAAAGAGGAGTTGGTGGTCGTCGGTGCGTTCTTCTCTCCACTCTCTACAACCATCTGATTTGATCTGGACCATTTGCCTCTCTCCTCCTCCTCCTCCTCCTCCTCTCTCTCTTAGGATACAATTCCACCCCATCTACTTTCCTCATCTTCTCGCGCATTCTGGCCACCCTTCTCTCTCTGTCGCTTACTCTCTAATGTTTGATGTGTGAAATTGGCCAGGCAGTAAGTTTCATCTCATCATTTTTATGACTCCGTTGTAACGCACGTGTCTCTAACTAGTATTTTAAAATATCTAAAGTCATTAGGTTTGAAATGGGAATGACTCAAATTCCAATTGATATATAGGCGTTTGGATCCTTGCTTGCCAGTACATTTGTTCGTAGAAAAATGTGTGTGTGTGTGTGTGTTTGGCAAGAGGTTTTAGGTCAACATTTGATAGCAGATTCGCTGTAATTTGAGGGTAAATTTGGCGAAGCACCAAAGATTATTGGTCTATAAATATTCACATGACCATTTCTTTTATCACAACGTTGAAAAGCTCTATAGGATACGGTAGCACTATCTTGTGGCAACATTTATGTTTATAAATTGATTCATTCATTTTTTCCTTGAAGATTCATAGTTCTTAATAAAATTTTATGGCTGTTGAGAATTAACTCTAGACAAATAACCCAATCCAGCTTCTCCTACTCGAACAAGGAGATCCAAGCACAGGATTAGAGAATATACAATCCTATCTTATAGCAGCACATCACATGGCAGACCTAACCAGTGCACCGGACAAGCCAAATCCAAATGCGAATCGGCCAACCGGCCTTTTTTTTTTTGCAAGCCCAGACTTCCAAAATCAACCAAAACTTTGACCCGTTTTTTTTTTAAAGACTTGAAACATCGCGAGATAAACTCAGGCTAGGTGGCACCGCCGCACGCGGCACGCCTATATAAACACTGTGTTCACCAGTGACGACAAAATCTCTCTCTCCCCCGCACCTCCGCCTCCACAGCCGCTACCCTTGCCATTGTTTTTTCTCCTTTTTAAAATAGCGTACGATTAGTTTCCTTCTTCCGCTTTCCTAATTCGCGAGATCGAGACCTAGAGTGGGAGAGCTAATGGCGGTGGAGGAGGCGGCGGAGAGCTGCGGCAGCCACGCCGCCGCGACGTCGTCGTCGTCGGCCGCGGCGGCGCAGGCGCGGAAGCAGCAGCGTCACAAGCTGGAGGTGTACACCGAGGTGCTCCGGCGCCTGCAGGACGCCGGCGTGCCCGAGGCGCAGTCGCCGGGGTTCGACGACGAGCTCTGGAACCACTTCAACCGCCTCCCCGCCCGGTCAGTGCGTGTGCGCGAGCCTCCGATGTGACGCGACGCGAATCGAATGCGCTAGTGTCGATGCGGCGGTTTGAACTGATTTCGATTTGGTTTGGGTTGCAGTTACGCGATGGATGTGAACGTGGCGAGGGCGGAGGACGTGCTGACGCACAGGCGGCTCTTGGAGCAGGCGAGGGATCCGGCGCAGCGGCCGGCTTTTGCTGTGCGGGTCGTGCAGGTGAGGTGTTCCTCACGACGATGTCGCCATACGATAGTTTTTGGAATGCAATTCTGAACGCCACTGATGGAATTACTGTAGATAAGTGAAAACACAAATTTTCTCAGTTATTATATGATTTGACTGTTTGCTGATCATATTTGGTTGGGGCTCGGTTTCTGCAATTGAGATTTCCTTGTTATAATCGTTCCCATTCTGTAGTTAATTAATCAGCATGAAGGCGGCACTGCGTGAGTCAATGGGTTATCCTCGGTGGTAGTATGTCTTTTCAATCAGAAAAATGGAAACTTTCTTACTCGATTAACTTTAAAGACTGTTATTCTATGAAGGATTGGTTCATTGCCTTTTAGTGTACTGTGTACCCCTTCAGATTCGAACAGCCTGTGGGTATTGCATCAACACATTATTGTATCTGAGAGATGCCACGTAGGGGTTTTGAACGGTCTAATGGCAACATTGTGAACTTTCCTTGGTATTTGCTTGATTAATGGAAAATTTCACTATGCTACAGCTGAATCTCTAAGGAATCTTCTTCCACTACAACATCTCAATTGTGGGGTTTATCCTATAAAATTCCTTATAATGGACAATTAGAATCCCAAGGTATTAGCAACTCTATGTAGCGGAAACACAAACTCACGAGCTCATCAAAGCTAATAGCCAATAGCTCAAACCAAATGAGACTTCTCTGTCTCACCAGTACTACCGCCAACCAGGGTGCGGTAGTACCACTCAGGTCATAGTGGTATGACCACTCGCTGGTGGTACCGCTCAGGTCCCTGCGGTATGACCACTCGTCGAGGCACAACGCAGAATAGTATTGCACACGATCCAGGAAAAGAGCTAACTTCTAACCTACTGATCCAAATGCAGTGAAACTTGGCACAAGTCCTCCCTAGGATGTTAGGAACTCCTACTCCAATCGTAGATCGTGAAGATTGATGTTAAAGTTTCGACCTTTATCTAAAATAAGGAAGATTGCACTAAAACTGGACAAAAGAGAGAAATCTTGATATGCTCTTGCTCATGAGTCCTAGATAATCTAGATGATATTGGATGAGTTTTCACATGTCATAGAGCACTAACTCAAGCCAAAACCCCCCAAATTATCTCTCGAGGAAAACCGGGTAAATTCAAGAATTCTCCTTAGAAGATGCCTAGATGGATGGGATATGATTCCCAAGAGATATCACCATCTCTTATATGTCCTTAACACTAGGAAAGATCAAAAAGAGAGAAATCTAAACAAGAAAATCAAGCAAATCAAAAGCACAAGGAAGGATTTATGACACAACTCACTTGCGCAAACTTTAGATGTTTATTTCACTTGGAAAGAAATGTTTTACAGCTACTCCCTCGTGTAGGACAGAGCTTTAGCCTATAGTGCATACACACAAGGCTCCATATAAAGGAAATCCTAATCTCTCTCAAACCCTAGAAGTGTTATCTATCTCATCTCACACAAGAGCTTATATAGTGAAGACTCTCATCTTACATCAAACCCTAAATAACTAGCAACACTTAGTGGATACAACCACTTACAAATGAGGAAACCCAGTAACCCACACATAAATAGGTTCCACATACACTTGCACGCTTTTCAAAGCATGACTTCCATGACTTCAATAGCCCGTTATGGCGTTCCATCCTTCAAGACGTGATGTAAACCACCTAGGCCAATGTCACGGTTTTGCAAACCGCCACTCCAACTAGTATTAGACAAATTTCTCAATTGCCATCCACCAGACTTCACGAAAATACGATGGCCAATGCCTTGTCGCCAAGATCGTACGCCTGCTCCAAGACTGTGACCACTTGAAACGTTCAAGTCCTATGGCACACCACATCACACCATAGTCCATGATACCCAATTACTTGCCGCCAAAATCGTATGCCTGCTCTGAGGACTGTCACCACTTGAAACACACAAGTCCAATTAGCACACCACATGTGCATACTTGCCTTTTTACGATTCTTGTCTTTCTTCCGTGCTTTTCCGCTTGAGATGATGCTCCACTCGGACTTACGCGATACGCCATGGCCTCAAGATTCCTTCCGTAGCCATGGTCTTGTTGCTGACCGCAACAATTCATCAAGCACCCTACACATCAAAGACCAAACAATTGGTCCAAGCATAAATGACTTGCACTTGACTCTTCTTAGCAAATCAAATCATGCATGGACTCACGCCATGACTCATACTTGCGTTGACTCCGCCATGGCTAACATTTGCATGGACTCCGTTATGACTAACACAACCGAAACCAACTCAACTCAGCCAACTTAGCAGAGGCCGGTACTATCGCCAACCAATGGCCGGTCGTACTGCACCAAACTGACTCCAACTCCTCTCGGTAACAGGGGACCGATCAGACCGCGGCACCCATGCCGGTAGGACCACCGTTAGAAGGCCGGTAGTACCACTCGCAACTCAGTGCGGATCTCTCTGGAAAATAGCTACCGCTAACTATGGGCCGATACTACTGCTGTTGGCCAGTCATACCGTGGCTCCAATGCTGGTATGACTACCGCACCACCACAGTCTAATCGCCAATCGAAGGCCATGCTCCAAAGCCGGCCATACTGCCATCAAGAGAAAGCAATAGGAAAGGATGTTAATACTCAAAATCAAACTTAAACTTCGACATCGAAGCATAAGCACAGTCAAATACTCATCACAAATATGAGATGACTTTCACATGGTCACATAATTTCATATACGGGTAGCTCTTGTTACCGGCTAAGTAGTTGAATGATATTGATATGTGGGCGTGTTTTTTGGTTTCGACTTATGGCTTTTGGTTGTGACCTATGATTTTTGGGTTGTTTGTGAGAGTAAGTACAGAGTAACAGAAACTTATGTGCTGTTTTGGCCGATATAAATGAAGTCGCTACAGTGTGTACTGCAATCAACTTGTAGACCCGTCTTGAAAAGGCACTTCATTTGAAAGCTAGTTACTACAGAAAAACTGAAAAACTGCTTTTAGAACCTGAAAACAAGAGGCCCTGTATTTGATTGTGAGACACTTTTTGCCACTGTGAAGTCTAGGTGAATACCTGTGTTCTTATGAGTAGTGATGTGCATTTTGTTTTTCTGTCAGTGTTAAAGTAATAGGGACGTTTATATCTACACTTCTATGGCAACTTGCTTGATCATTGACTATAGCATGCATCTACGCTTTCATTGGTTTTGACCAACTAACTGAACTTAGAAACTGAGACTTTGAGCTCGTCCATTAACTGACAGTGTCAATGCCTGCCTTTATTTTTAAATTGTTTGTGTTATTTTTTTAGTTTCAGATCTTCCTTTTTCATACGAGTTTTTTTTAACTGTAAAAATAGTGGCAATCATATTTAAAGACCTACTATTGTTGGTCATTATCCTTATTGGAGAGTCTTGATTCATTAGGTGTCTCCAGTTCTTGATGGGAATCAGACTGATGCTGATTCAAACACTGCAGGGGAGGAAGTTGCTTCAAGGCTGTTGAACAGGCAACAAAGGTACCTGTGCCTTACCATCTGTTGTTGAATATTTTTGCTGATTGGGAAATGACTAATATCTTGCCTTACTGCCATGTATTGCGAAATATATATCTACTAGTCATTCCATTTTCCATGTTTTCTTAATATGTACGATTTATATTCAGCATCCACCCTCCTCCTGCCTTTGGTTCATCTACAAATCTTGAGGCCCTTGCTCTTGAAGCTAGCAAGTCTCAAGGTCAAGATCATGATAGCACCTCAGATAATGTTCGATCTCTCTACATGTAAGTCTTTGCTGCTAGTTACCTCTGCCCTCTGTTTTATCTTACTCATACGATATTTTTGTGTTAAATCTGTAACTTGGGAGTTAACATAGTTTATGGTATAGGAAAAATTCTGATTATCGCATTTCTCCTTTTGAAGTGCTTGTTTCTCTGCAGCATACAGTAATTTTCTTGTATTTGATGGCCTTACAGACCCATGCATGAAATCACTTTCTCTACCATTGACAAACCAAAGCTTCTCAGCGAGGTAAAACTATGTGCATTTGGGGTTTTCATTAGGAATTTTGATATCTTCAGAAGTATAACTGTATATATATATCTATCTTTCTCTTTCTGTACATATATGTATTTCTAGATTTTTACCGATATAATTCATGGTATGTAACTCGAATAAATACTAGACATTAGCATTTGCTTTTTAATCTATTTGTTTAGTGATACCATGTTTTCTGATACTTCCAGCTGACATCTCTGCTTGGTGAACTTGGTCTCAATATTCAAGAAGCACATGCGTTTTCAACAAATGATGGCTACTCACTCGACGTCTTTGTTGTTGTCGGTTGGCATGATGAGGTATTCAATACCTGATTTGTTTTTGTACCTATGTTAATTACTATTTGCTGGTGACTTGTGAATCCTGTGTTGATTTCTAATATAATGTATATAGCCACTGTGTAAGTCTATTTTTGTAGTCGGCATCACTGTTCATTTATTGTCACTCGCAGCTTAAAAAAACTTATGTCAACAAGCTTGAGTGCACCTCCACTTGTCTATGATTTAAAATGGAGGAGAATTGACATCAGCATTTATGTACATGTTACACAAGTGGTTCAGATGAAGGGTATGGAGCATCTAGAGATTCACGATTAGAGATTAAGGAACCCAGTATCTCCTTTATAGAATCTTGTCTCTGTGGACAAATCTAATTGACTTGATACAACTACACTTTGTTTTTTATTTATGTAGCTCTAGCAGTCAATGCCAGTATTGGTAAATTGTACTGTAGGACATTTAACCAGGCATGTGGAACTGCATGAGTTTGCATGTAAGAAGTATAGACATTCTTAAACAATTAAAATGCACATGTCTTCTGAGCTTTGTTGAGAGCCTGGTGAAGTCTAGTGTGTTGGTGTGGTCACCATGTACGGAAGGTTGGACTTAGAAATTCTCAGAATGTTGCAAGTGCAGACCATGAATTTTAGGCTGACTAAATAGCAGGGTTTTGGTGGTCTGGTGGATGAGTGGATATCGGGGGTACTATTGCAGATATCGTGGGCTTAGGATTATATCAGTTGGCTTGGTAAAATGAAAGGTATCCGCATAATAAGTTATATACTGATATAGTCCAGCATTGTAAAGAAATGAGGCCAATGATGGCCGAGGTATTATTGCTCAGTGCTTACAGTTAATAATAATAAAAAAGGATATAAAGTTTTAGAAATCACGAGCCATCCTGTTTGATGCAATTGGTTGGCTTATTTTGTGCATTTGCTTGAGAGCCTGTAACCAGTACCATGGATCATGCTACACATATCAATCAATGAAGTAATGTTGGTAGCCCATAACACCTCCACAGTTTTGCACTATCTACTTCAAACATTCTCAGTATCAACAATGAGAGCTAGTGCATGTCTGTGGTTTGCATATTTTGTTTTGTATCTTTTCTCTGTCGTTTAACATCTACTTATATGTTCATTTATTTAGGAAACAGAGGATTTAATAGAAGCAGTACAGAAAGAAATTAGCAAGATTGAGGAGGTGAACCACAGTCCACAGACTTATACCTTGTTGTGATTTAATTAGAGTATTAGACCCTAGTTGTCACGTGCTTATTTTCTGCGTGCTCATTTTCTGCTTTGGCTTGAATTTGACAGACGCAAGCATGGTCTACATCTCATTCATGGTCTTCTCCAGTTGAAAATATGCAGATTGGGGAGAATTCAGCAGCTGGCCATGTTGAAATACCTACAGATGGTGCTAACGAATGGGAAATTGATGTGAAACTACTAAATTTTGGGAATAAAGTAGCATCCGGATCATATGGTGATCTGTGAGTGTTTGTGCTGGCTATCATGAAAATCCATTTTGAGCTTTGATGTAGTCACTTAACTAATCTGTTTCTCTTCCCAGTTACCGGGGTACATATTGCAGTCAAGATGTTGCTATTAAAGTGCTCAAACCTGAGAGGATAAATGTGGACATGCAGCGTGAATTTGCCCAGGAAGTATATATTATGAGGTGGGTTATAGGAACCGTTTCATTTTGTGATATTGGAATTCCAGCATGTTAATGAAATATACCTTTTAAGGTATTTGAACATAAGCTTGTGTTATCATTTTGTTCCTCTGTGTAGTTACCTTATCTCACTCATGTCTTGTTTCTTCTGTTTTACCATAACAATATCCTAAAAATGTTGGTCCCAGATGCTTCTATCTTCCTGTTTTTATTGCTAAAATAATTTGCTTTTAAGAAGCTAAGATCCTTTGCTGCCATTTACCCGCCAACATCTTATTCTATCAGCCCCTTGTTTGCTTATTAATTGATGTCTCATACTACAAGCTATGCAAGTATAACTACATGTTAAAGGCATCACCCTTATGGATCAGTGTCCTCCATTTGTGCTGATCTGTGTTTTTCCATTTACTTTAAGTTTATGGAGTATATTTTGGATTTTAGGAAGGTTCGTCACAAGAATGTTGTGCAATTTATTGGTGCATGCACTAAACCCCCAAATCTATGTATAGTCACAGGTATTGTTAGAGAAGGCTATCCTTTCAAGTTTCCCATTTTCGTATTGTGATAGTAATAGTAATAATGTGCGAACCTGCATATTTTTCTCTCTTCCAGAATATATGTCCGGTGGCAGTGTGTATGATTACCTCCATAAACATAAAGGTGTCTTCAAGCTTCCTGCTTTGCTTGGAGTTGCAATGGATGTCTCAAAAGGCATGAGCTACTTACACCAAAATAATATTATTCATCGAGATTTGAAAACTGCCAATCTTCTTATGGATGAAAATGGGGTAAGTAATGTAGGGAAGCTTCTCCCAGAATATGTACTTTCCTTCTCTACTTTTTTTTTGGGAAGTAAATTCTCTACTTTCAATATGAAAAATGCATTCATTGTTGGAAACGAGTTTCTTGTGCCAGAACTGGCTTCATGCTGGTTTATCGCCAGGTAGAGTTCCTACCGTGTGAAATTTAGTTCAGCTGGTATTGCTCCAGCTACCAAACTGTGTTTGGCAAATCTTGGTTCAAACACCGATTTATGACTTCACTTCTTCTGATGTTTTTTTTATAAAAAAAACAATACGATGGAACAATGCGCTTTCAAGAAAGATTGACGTGAAAAATCACCAGAATAGATGTGGATGTCCTATAATACAGTGTGTTTTAGCTGGATTTTGGTTCTACCTAGCCAAACCTTGGCTATCATTGATAACTTGCTGGTTACTGGGAATATTTTCCTTCCTGGTTGGTAGTCCATTATGATGAACTGCAGTGTTATTGCACAATAAATGTTTGTTTCATTCAATGCATGATTTACAAAGTGGAATTAGATAAATTTGCCTGGCTAACCGGTTGTTTCCCTCTGCAGATTGTTAAGGTTGCTGATTTTGGCGTTGCACGTGTAAAAGCTCAATCTGGAGTAATGACTGCAGAAACTGGTACATATCGTTGGATGGCCCCAGAGGTGATTTCTCTATTATTAACTATGTTACCACTATCACTAACTTCGTTGTTCATGTTATGCCAATGAGAGTATAAGCTGTGAGCAGTGTGCATCAGCTGTTGTGGGCCTGAATACCCAAACTCTGAGTTCATTCCATGGTTCATGCTTGACATGTCGACAAAATTGATATGGTTCCATACAAGGTTCCAAATCTCGGAACCGGGGGTTTTCCCGGCCGGCAACCAGTAACGGTAACCGGCCGGCTACCAGAAATCCCGGGAAAAACCTGGACAAAGTTTATGTTTCAAATTTTGAATTTAGACGGTTTGAAACTAGTAACCGGACTGGTTACCGGAAAAAACCGGAAAACCCGCTAAAAACCGGAAAAAAACTAGAGAAAACCTAGCATAAAATATTGGAACTAGCGTATTTAGTTCATACAATAGGTAATTTAGCACAAAAAAGACCTAAACTAATCTAGGAAGTGCATTTGTAACCACGGGGATTTTTGGCCGCCTGTTGTCACCAGTATTTCCGGTTAACCGCCGGTTTTTGGAACCCTGGTTCCATATATTTGAGAGAAGAGGGAAGACCTTTTTGTTTGTTTGTTTATTTTGAAACTAAAGGGGAATTTTCAATAATTAAATTTTAACAGTACTTAATCCCTAGCCAGCAAATAATTGTCAAATGGTAGAGATGGTGTGCAGGCTAAGATCATTGGCGAAGCAAATATTTTGAGGACTTGCATGCTATGATAGCTTCCTCTTATCTTTCTCTGTATCTTTATGACAAAATAGCATTTATTTATCTTTCTATGTATCTTATAGTTCTGTAAAATTGTAAATCCAAATGGGATTGCAAGTTTGCAGCGGCAATGAACTTAAGGATTGGAAAGCTTCAGTGTATACATTGCCCTCAATTGGTATATCACCTTACAAAATTTTACCTGTACAGGTCATAGAACACAAACCCTATGACCACAAGGCTGATGTTTTTAGTTTTGGAATTTTGCTGTGGGAACTGCTCACAGGGAAGGTATTTGCATTAGTCTTCTGCTACTTTTTCAATCATTAAGTTAGCTCCATTGTTTTGAAATGAGTTATTAATCGGTTCATCCATCTATTGTTTGCAGATTCCTTACGAGTACCTGACACCATTACAAGCAGCTGTAGGTGTGGTTCAGAAGGTAAACATTGCCTGTCAATTTTTTTTCTCTTCTAGTCTTATTTGTTCTTATTATGTTTCAAAGTGGAGTTATTACTCAACTTATCATGCCAACCACATAGTACCATGATAATGATCCCTTTATATGTTTTGGACTACTGCGCATGGATAATGTAGCTTGTTTTTAGTTTTCTTGTTTGTTCCATGAAATCATGCGGATGTTTGAGATATGAACGGTGTAAGAAACACATTTTAGGGAAGTTTTGCAAACGCACTAGTAAAAACTGCAGAATGACATTATGGCTCTTTTACATCAGGTTTTTTGTTTGCCACTTTGCCCGATCCAAGACATTATAGTTAAATAATAATTATCCATCTAGTCTTGTGTATGAGTCATATGACTGCAGATGAAACATTCTTTCCTTTCCACTGGAAAGAAAAGAAAAGGAAAATAGAACTACATTATCGAAATCTTCTAATATGGTAAGCTTCCTGCTCAGGGATTGCGGCCTACAATACCAAAAAATACTCATGCAAAGCTTGCCGAGCTTCTTCAGAAGTGCTGGCAGCAGGACCCTGCTCAAAGGCCAGATTTCTTTGAAATATTAGAAACTCTTCAGAGAATAGCAGAGGAGGTTTGTGACTGAGACTTAATAACAACTTTACTTAAATGAATGAAAATTTATTTTCCTATCAACGGATGGAACAGGTTGGACATGAGCATGAGGGTAAGCATGAAGGAAAGCACAAGGAGAAAATACTGGGGGGATTATTTTCAGCTTTGAAGGGGCGGGGACACTGAAGTGGCGCGAATGTACATGGTTTCAATTCATTCGGAAGTCTGAGGAAAGATTAGTGATAGTTCCTTGGCACGCCCAGTGCCAGTACATTGAGACATATGCCTGCTGCAGTTGACTGAAGTGGCAACTTCAGCTGCAGTGTCGTCCATAAGCTGTTGTCATAGTTTTTCCGCTTATTACTTCTGGGTTCCATTACATGATGTAACATAGGAAGAGAATGGTTGTGAATTGTACATTATTGATCTGATTTTTCTAACAGGTTGCAACTTGTGGTTGAAACAATAAGCCAAATTTAGGGCGTGCTATAATTCCTTTAGTGCCTATCATCATGTAGTTGTAATTATCTTTCTACATACTGCTTACAACTAGAATATCCTGCTTACATACTGTTTCTTAGGGATATGTTATGTTGTTCTTCATATTCTTTTGTGTTTTTGAGAATGGTATTTCAGCATAACAATATCCTGATGCTCTATCAATCACGGTGAGTTACTATCTGTAAAAACGCAGTTAGCCTGCGAGTTGTGACTTGTGAGCTGAACAAGGCACATGCGTGCCCAGCTCTGCTCTGAACAAAGATGAGTTAAAGTTGGAAGCTCTCTCGTGCCAAGATTTTGTTCCTGCATTGTCGTGAGAGTAAAGATTCAGCCCTGCTCAAAAGGTCTAATTTTGAGTGGTTTATGGTTGAAAAGCACTGTAGCTGATTGAAAAAACACAACTGACGGTGACTTATTTGGCTTAATTAAATTTTAAAAAATTAAAAAAATAGAAAAAACAGGTTAGCCCATCACGGCATACAAACGAATACGGGAAAAAAGAATCGACTAAAAAAGTTAAAAAAATAAAAAAAATGAAATTATTGAATAGTAAAAATAAGTCAGAAGCTTACGCCAAAATGAGCAGGACCCACTCGTAGTGGTAGCCATCTGATACTAGAGTTGCCCTATTAGCATTGCTTTTCTTCTATCGTAACGATTCTACCTCCTTTGATGAAGGACCAAGGAATGAATAAAGTGGTGGTGCAGTTGAGAGCGCAGCGCTTTTACTCTTCCTCTCCAGAGGCCTTGTTTGTCACCTACGACTCCAGGAAGCAACTGCACTTGTTCTACACTTTCCCACTAAGGTGTGCAAGTGCTGCATGAACTACATATCAAAAATTTATTCACTAGTTATGTTGGGTCACGGTACATCTGATTTTGTCAAGCAAACGATTCTAACAGTGCTGATTTGAACTCTGGCGGTAATGTAGGAGGCAAGGGCGAGGGCTCAGCTGTTGTCCAGATAAGACGACGTGGTTATGGTTTACTAGCAAGTAATAAACTGAGCATTTTCTTCCTGTTACGAACAGTGACTTCTGGTTGCAGGATTGCCTGTACCGTTGCCGATCTAACAATGCACGTTTACCAATGCCAGACTGCATTTGGCTGCATGAGTTCCATGTCCGCGGAGCTGTGTTTAAGCATGAAAAAGCAAGCAAAAGATGGGCAGCTTGTTGGGTGTCCAAAGAAACTAGTTTGTTTTACTAACATCAGGGCTGTTCATACTAACTTTTGTTAATGGTTTTGGCTGCGGCTGATGAATAGTAGTAGCTGATGAATTATAGTGGCTAATATAGTGGCAATAGAAGCAACCGATAAATAATAGTGGCTGATGAATAGTAGTATATTATGTAAGAAAGATAGTGCAATAAAAAAACACTACAACATTCGAACCGTCATGTGACTTACAGAATTATGACATAATAAAATAAAAATACATTACAATATATGAAAGCAAAAAATAGTGGCTGATGAATAGTAGTAGCTGATAGAAGCGATTTATAAAAACTAGGGCGTTCGTATTGGCTTCTATTTCTAGAAGCAGAAACCACAAGTAGAAGCCAATATGAACAGACCCGATCGTCATAGCTCTCCATTTTCCCCTACAATATTTTCTATAATTAGTTAATTTTAGGATGTCCTGGCAGATGGTCTAAGACAGGTATTGCACATGGACACTGTAGGTTCTTTTAGAGTTCAGTCGGTAGGAAGGAGGTGGTATGCTCTAGTCATTGTTGATGATTACCATAAATATTCTGGGGTTTTCTTCCTAGCATCTAAGGATGAGGTATTTAGTCATTTTAGAAGGTTAGGACTTAGATTGTCAGTTGATTTTCTAGGAGCCCTTAGGGTCATTAGGAGTGACAATGGGATCGAATTCAAAAATCCGTCCATCTATTCATTCTGTTCTGAGCATGGTTTAGAGCATCAATTCTCTTCTCCTAGAGGTTTTCAGCAAAATGGTGTAGTTGAGAGGAAGGATGTGACTTTAGTTTAGATAGTTAGGACTATGTTAGATGAGTATGTCACTCCTATAAGTTATTTGGCTGAGGTAATTTCCATTGGTTGTTATGTGTCTAACAGGGTATTTTTGAGAACTTCATTACACAAGACTTTCTATGAGTTAAAATTTAATTGTAAGCCTAGTGTGTTACTTTAAAGTCTTCGGTTGCAAGTGCTCTATTTTTATACGTGACAATCTTGATAAGTTTGAGTTTAGGTCTCGAGATGAGATTTTCAAGGCTATTCTCCTCATTCTCGAGACTATTGTGTGTTTAATCTTGAAACTAAAAAATTATGGAGACCCGTGGTGTTACTTTTGATGAGGCTAGTCCAGAGACGAGACCAGACATTGTAGATACATAGGTTTAGGGAGATTCTAAGGACATCTTCCTTGAGTACGGTGAAAAAAGATAAAGCTGTTGTTCTACTTCCTTTTCAGCCAGCTAAAGCACCTGCTTCAACTACTTCACCTTTATCTGGACAACTGAAAGCATCTAGGCCCCTAAAAAGGATTTTGGTAATTAATGAAATTAAGAGAATATGGAATATGGGACTAACGTGTTTTTAATGAGTATGCGAAAGGTTAGTCCACACATATGAGCGACAAGATGCAAGCCAAAGGATACGTGTGAAAATCAAATTGGCTCAAGACAAAGGTATACTTAGAATAGGACCCCTTTTGAATTTTACCGGTCTTAGGTGAATGGTGGAAGACCGGATTATAGGATAGATGATCGTACCATAAAGGGGGATCTTGGCTAAGTAGCTTGAATACTTATCTCATGTGCCAAATGGTTTTGTCTTAAAACTTGCATCCTTTAAAGAAATCTAGCTTTCAAAAGAAATCTGTGCTCTGTCTGGAAGAGCGGTAGTACCGCAGTTTTGAACGTCGGAACTACCGGAAAGCGGAAGTTCCGTAACCAAAATGCGGTAGTACCGGCCAGCGGAAGATCCGGTTTAGGAGCGGATCAATATTTCCAGAGAGCACCCATGGCTCATTCCAAATCTTGCGGGAACGGAAGTACCGGCTGTTTGAACGCCGGTACTACCGCTGCGAGCGGTAGTACCGCATCCTAAAGCGGTACTTCCGGACCCCGGAAGATCCGGAGGGAGAGCGGATCAACTTTTCCAGAGAGCGCCCTCCGGATGAAGCCTGGATTTATCTGGAGCGGAAGTACCGGCTATTTCAACGCCGGAACTACCGCTGCATGCGGTAGTTCCGCTACTCAGAGCGGTACTTCCGGAGTCCGGAAGATCCGACTTCAGAGCGGATGTATTTTTCCAGAGAGCGCCAAATCTGGGACCCTTTGGAGTTTGGCTGGAGCGGTAGTACCGCGCCGACTTTGCGGAACTACCGGGTAGTGGTAGTACCGCAAATATCAACGGCGGTAGTACCGCGCCGCCGAATCCAACGGTCACTGCAGACGTCTGACATAGCCGTTCTGGCGCGAAGATTTGGTAGCGGAAGTACCGGTCCTTGGGAGCGGTAGTACCGCTCGACCAGAAAATTTTCTGGAAACTGGGTCAAACGGCTAGTTTTGGTTGGTGGAGGCTATAAATACCCCCACCACTGCTCAAGGGCACAGTGAAGAGACTCATTGCATATTTCTCAAGCCCAAGTGCATTCATTTCACCTCAATTCTCTCTTTGCACATCAAAGTGAGGTGGTTGAGCATTTAGTGCTAGATTTCAAATTGCAAATCCATTTGGCACTAGGATTGCATTCAAGTGAACACCGGGATCTTTTACTCTTAGTGCTTGTCGGCACTTGGACGATCCGGTGGAAGTTGGCTCGGTGATCTTCTCAAGGAGGTTGTGAGAAGACCCGGCAAATTGTGAAGGTTGGAGCTCGCCTACCTGGAGTGGGGAAGAGCTACATTAGTGATCGAGGTGCTTGGCTCAATTTGTGGAGCCGGTCCGATTCGTCCGGGCTTACCTCAACATGGACTAGTGGAAACCGGCAAGTTTCCGATTACCACGGTAAAACATCGGTTGTGTCTCTTGTCTTTTTAGCTCTTGTGTATTTGCTTATGCTTATTTGATTATTTAGAGCTAAATTGTTGACTAGAATTGCATAGGATTAATTGCTTTACATCATTGTCATTTAAATTGTGGAGAATTAATCAAGTAAACAAGAAAAGTTTAAAAACCTCCTATTCACCCCCCTCTAGTCGGTATCCTTGATCCTACAACAACCTACTCCCACTGCTTCCTCAGCACCGTGTGGCTTTGCTCTTACCTCTACAGCCCATGAGATAGATGCCACGTCGACTTCAGGAATGTCTCAACATCTCCAGTGGTGACATCCTTTAGATCAGATCACTGGAGATCTTCATGAGCGAGTTACTCGCTTCAGGTTCATCCCTCCTAGCTCACATGCTTATTATGTTTTTATTGCTTCTTTTAAGCCTCGTGATGTCACCCATGCACGTACTGATAAGTCTTGGATTAATGCCATACATGAGGAATTAGAGAGCTTTGAGAGAATAACATTTGGACCTTAGTTGAGTGTCCCTATGGTCATAATGTTATAGGAACCAAGTGGGTTTTCAAGAACAAATAGAGTGAGGATGGGGTAATTGTTAGGAATAAGGTCAGACTTGTATCTCATGGCTTCACCTAGGTAGAGGGTTTGAGAAGACTTTTTCACCTGTAGCCAGCTTAGAAGCCATTCGAATTCTCTTAGCATTTGCAGCCTCTAAGGAATTTAGACTATATCAGATAGATGTTAAGAGTGCCTTTCTTAATAGTTTCATAGAAGAAGTCTATATCAAGCAAGCTCGTAGGTTTGAGAGTTCAAAGTCTGTCCAAAGCCTTGTATAGACTGAAGCAAGCCCCTAGAGTTTGATATGATAGATTTAAGTTATTTTTGTTGAAAAATAAATTTCAAATGGACAAAGTAGACAAGACACTATTGTAAGTTCAAGCTCCATTAAGTGGGTTCTGGTAATAATGTCAAATACAATTGTGAGACTAATATGTTTATTGATTATGATATTGTTTAGTCTCATTTGGATGAAAAGGTGAAAAACATAAGAGGTATGTATTCAATATCATATTCTTATCTTATTACATTTCTTAGATCCGAAATATAGAATGAATTTCACCAAATAAGTCAAACTTGAATATGTGCATAAGCTTTCACAATACATTCTTGTATGCATACATTTAGGGGGAGTTCACTCTATATTTTATGATTTCATTAGTATTGATCCATGTTCTATTTCTACATATTAAGGATTTTTACTTTGAAACATATCCCTAGAGTATATATATAGCTTGTGTAGTTCATATATACTAATAATCAGGTTGTCATCTAGTTCCTCAATTATGTGTTGATGGTTGGATAATTAATGACAACCAAATAAATACGTTTTGTTTTGAAAGCTTATTCTAGAGTATACAATTATTGTGTACATGTTGTACACTCGTAATTCAATTTTTATCTCCTTATTTATTGAGATTGTTATGAATTATCAAAAAGAGAAGATTGTATAATCTAGTCCCTCCATTATGAGTTAATAGTAAAGTTTGATAATTGATTACAATTATTTTGTGGACTAATATTTTTCATGAGTTGGATGAATAAATTAGGTTCCACAAATGAGGAATACTTGGGATGACTTCATGTGTTGAAGATCATAAAGTCAAGTGAAGGATGCATCATGAGTTAATACATATCCAAAAGGAGATGATCATGTGTTGATCATCAAGTCAAGTGAAGACCCATCATGTGTTAATCCATGTAAAGACGATGACCGATACTTAAAATGTAGATGCGAATCATCAAACTTTAAGGGGATGTGAAAGACAAATGTATGACTAGTTAGGGCTAAGAATGTGTTCCTAGTGTTTTACCAGTCTTGGTGTGTGGTTGGAAGACCAAATTGCTATGTGTTGAATCCTTGTAATATGATACTATACATTGCAAATGTATTTTACAAGTGTTTGAAGTCCATGTTTCCATTCTTTGTAGTATGAGGCTTTTATTTGCAAATGTGTTTTGCAAATGGTTGAAACCCATACATATAATCCTTGTGTCATGATTCTAAAAGTGTGCAAATGTGTTTTGCAACTTGTTGGGAATCATGGATAATCCTTGTGTGCATAATATTGTAGTTTGCAAATATGTTTTGCAAAATTTGTTAAAATATATGCACTTCTCAGGGAAATCAGAACTACTGCAGTATATTCTGTGGCACTACCGCTAGTCGGAACTACTAGCATTGTAATCATGGACTACCGTGTCTGTTGGTGGTCGGAAGACCTGTGTGGTTGAAGACCTGTGTGGTCGAAGATCAATGTGGTCGGGAACCAGCATGGTCAAAGCCAACGTAGTTGAATCAACGAGGTCGAAGATCGACGTAGTCAATGACCCGTGTGGTCGAAGATCAACGTGATCAAATATCGAAGTAGTCGAAACCAACGTGGTTAAGATCTGTGTGATCGAAACCAACATAGTCAAAACCAGTGCTGTCAAAACTGACGTGATCGAGATCTGTGTGATCGAAGACAAGTGTGGTTGAACCAAGATGGTCGGATCGGTCGTGGTCGAACCAGACAACAGTAGTGATATGATATTGACCAGATAAGGTTTAGTGATATGCTAGTAGTCAGGTAATTTTAGCGATATAATATTAGCCATATAACCTAAATGATGAGATTTTAGTGATATGATATTAACCAAGTAATACGATATTAGTTAGGTAATTATAGTGATGTGATATTAGCTAAGCGTGAAGGTAAGAAATCAAAGAAATCACTCGCTGCTGAACTCAACCTGCTAGTATAAACATGAATACGAGTGCACAACTGACAGGTACAGCTATGGGAGACTACGAGCTTATCGTATGACATCAACGGTAGTTCCATTACTTGTAAGTAGAGATACAAAGTCCTTGGCTCACTAAGTAAGCTCATGTTGCTTCTATTCTATACAGGGAAAATCTAGCTCCACAGATCAGAACAGGATCTATTGATACCTGCTGACCATGCGGAGACATGCCTACAACCGGTCCTTTCTTCGCTGCCCTTCAATCCCTTTCGGGAGCATCTCCTGCATCTTTCCTAGCGCTCAGGTTTCCAGCATACGTCCAGACTTTCTCTACATCACCAGAAAAGAGCTTCTCAACTTTAACTTCTTGTTTTCCTTGCAAATTGCTTTTGCTTAATGGAGGCTGTACTCTTCCAGGGCTGCCTGTAACTGGAGTAGAGGAGCAGAAAGTGGGTGTAGCAAATGGAGAGGCATACGGCGTGTTCTGAATCGAGAATGGGCTTGGGGAGATTCTCTTCTGAACTGGTATGCCTATGCCGCGATTGAACAACGAAACAGACTCATCAGCAGCAGGCTTCTTTGTCGCGTCGTCCACATAAATCACATCATCGATTCTTGCAATTATGTTAAACGCCAAGCTCTCCAAAACCCTTGAGTAACTTTCAAGTATGGACTGCCCAACATCCTGGACAAGATATGCAAGAAACAGGTTGAATATTTTGATTAATGGAGTCATGAAGAAAGTTATGTTAAAAAGAGTAAGGTTCTAACAATACTAGTATGCTTCAGATCAGGTTAGAGTCAATTCTAATAGGTCATATAGAAAATGCAAAAGAAGCATAACAATCAATTGAAGACCATTGTATTCAAATGAGTAGATGCGAAGAATAACCTTGTTATACTGGATCTTGTTCATGTCAAGGGAAGTTTGTGGCAAGCCAGGGTATCGCAATCTTAAGCTCTGCAACAGACCATCAGCTCGCTGGGACAAAACATGAATCTTTTCCGTGTCTCCAACAAGACCCTTCACTCTTCCACCCCAAGATTTCTTTGATTTCGCTTGAGGCATAGATTTCTTTTGACCTTTCAGCCTCCAAACATGGATGGCAGTCTCTATTCTGTTTGCTACTTCAAGCGTGTGGTGCTCAGATGACAGATCCAAGCAATCGAGGAGGCATTCTGGTGAGAATTGTTCAGCTGTTATGTATTTATAAATTATCTCACCCAAGCAAGATTTACCACTCTGCAGAAAAGATATTATAATAGATGAAACTGACAGAAATATCCATGATCACCACTATTGGAAACAAGTGTTCTTATGGGCAAACATTAAGCACACAAAATGCAGTGTAAAATATGTCAGCTGTTACTTCAAGAAGATTCATTTTCCAGAAGTTACCAATACTATTCAATTACAGAAAAAACAGCATAAAGATGGCGTAACATTTTGATACTCCGTGCCTATTCTCAGGCATATTACGCAAATTGCCTAGACAATCAACGCGAAGTGAGTTCCCAGTATCTTATGAATTGAGTCTTAAGGTAATTTGTTTTAGCAATTGCTAGAAGAACTACCTCAGTGCAATTACAAGCTTGAATAAGAAAATGCAGCATTGACCTTAATTTTGCGCATGATAGGTGTACCAAGTATAGAAAAAGGAAAAGATATCAAATTTGAACTTGACCTGGTATATGCCTTTATAGCGCTGTCAAGCTTAAACATATTTATAAATTCGAGTTCTTCACCTGATAAGAGCAATCAAATTTGAATTTCTCCTGATAATAGGCAGGAACGTATTCACCCCATTCCCTACAATTCTACATATTGATCAAACTAACTTCGACCATCTTCTGGAATCAACTTTTGATTGAAGGAATGCTCATTGCAAGGAATTAGTTTCTTCCATAACAAGAACAAAATGATTTGAGCAAATCATCAAACCTTCAAGAGAAGCATTGATAATGTCTGGAGTCAAGACACATTTACTGAACAAGAGCTATGAAGAAGCAGACATAGCCATGGCTGCTTCAGTTCTTCTCCATCAGAGCTTCCTAGACATGAATTGAATCCTCATAACAACAATAAAGGGGCTGCTACGGACTTTTATTAGAAATAAATTGTGCTCCGAATGAAGATAGCTAGAGCAACAGGACTAGCTCGTGCAAACCGACAAAATTGCCAACAGGCACCCGGCACTTTCAGTACACAACTTGTACTAACAGACACGTTAATTCAGCTATTGCATTTACAAGCATGAATGATGCAAAATGGTCCCGTTCACAGCAATTTCACGCAATTGGACCACTTTTAATAGCAACCGAATTACGCTACACGTAAGTCCTAACAATCTTCAACGCCTCCATGCATGACTAGTAAGTATATTGGGTTTTGTTAAATATCATTCGGATATTTTCTTCCTAACTATCATCTAGATTTAGGACCATTAGATTAGAGATCAACGACCATAAATTCTCTCCACCCCCTTGAATTCTACCCCTCCCCTATGAAAAAAATCTCCCCACTTCAAAAACAAGGGGCCTCTTGATCTCTAATCTAAAAGTCATAAATTTAGATAATAATTAGGAAGAAAACATCCGGGGACTGGGATACCTGGACACTCCCAAGTATATTAACACCGGTGAGTCACTAAACTAAAGTTTTTACCTTTGGCAATGTCTCCAAGTACACTTCCGGAATCTCCATCTCGGCGAGCACATCACTATTAATCGCCATGGCCGCCTTCAGTATCTGGTTTGCGCAATCCCTGCTCTGCTGGAGCTTCCTCCTCGCATCCTCGGATAGCCCCTTGGGCGGCACTCGTGGGCACGGCAGCCACCACTTCTCCTCCTGCCGCACTGACGGCCGCCCGCAAGACGACGACGAGGGGAACGGCCCTCCGCTGTCCTCGACCACAATCCCCCTATCCACATACCAGAACTCCGTCTCCTTGAACCCGTCGATCATTGCAAGGAGCATGGCGTCAAGCTTCTTGAGCGCGGGGAGGTTCATGTACAGGTCGCTGCGCGGCCGCGGCACCATGACCTCGAACTGTCCCCCACCGTCGGGCAGCTCCTGGATGGACGGGGTGAGCTCCACGATGGAGTCGGCCACGGAGAGCAGCCACTCCATCTCCCGCGTCCACATTGCCTTCCTCGCCGGCGCGAGCGGCTCCAGCCTCCACAGCTCGCCGAACACAGTAGCTGGATTTGGAAACAAATACCCATTCCCATTTTTTTTGTCAAAAATCATGAAAATGTGGGTTAATAGCTAGCCGTCTGGGCGCGAGCGTACCGGAGAGGTTGGTGATGGCGTTGGAGATGGCGAGCGCGGTGCAGACGCCCTTGCCGCTGCCGGACATGTCCTCGCCGAGCAGAAGCTTGGCGAAGCGCTCCTTCATCATGTCGATCTCTGGTAAACAAACAAGCAAGGAAAGAGCTCGTGAGAGAGAGGAAAAGTGAAGGAGAAGATTTTTTTCGGAGGAAAGGTGGAGTAAGATCCAAGCAAAGTGGGGCGCGAGGCGAACCGGAGAGGTCAGAGGCGGGCTTGGAGAGGTAGAAAGCGGCGGCGGAGGCCGGGGTGGGGAGGGAGGAGGATGAGGACGCGAGGCGGGAGGCGGAGGGGGAGGAGGGGAAGCGGCGGGCGGAGGTGGTGGTGGTAGTGGGCACGGAGCAGTCGCTGGAGGTCTCGGACTCGCTGACGTCGGCGCTGGGGCTGTAGCTGCCGCAGCGGCGCTCCGAGGCGGCGTCGTCCTCCGACGCGCTCGCCATTGCGGCACCGGCGACGAGGGCACTGGGCTAGGCGCGGGCGAGGCGGTGGAAATGGAATCGCATCTGGATGGGATGCGAAGGGATGGTGAGGGAAAAGCGACGGGAGCAAGCACTGCACAGCACACTGATTACTGATGTGGCCGCGCTCCTTCTCTCTCTTTTCCTTTTTTTTCGAAGCTCCGTTGGTTTAGTTTTTTTAATTACTCTCGTCCTCCCGCAATACAAGTACAAAAAACACACCAGCACAGTTAAAAAGATATT
Organism: Dendrocalamus latiflorus; assembly: GCA_017311315.1. NCBI lineage: Eukaryota > Viridiplantae > Streptophyta > Magnoliopsida > Poales > Poaceae > Dendrocalamus > Dendrocalamus latiflorus. The sequence continues at coordinate 38,279,064 of CM029657.1, forward strand.
AATTTTTTTAAAAAATAATACTATTAAACTATATATACCCTTATTAAATAATATACTATAACTATTCACTTATTTAAAAGTATGATATGTGATAAAAAAATATCATATTAATTATACCTTCGATAATACGGACTTAAATTGTGGGCCTAAGAAATAAGTTCAGTTCATTGTTACTATTTATGTGTGTATTTATTTACGTCTAGTGTAGGTTGTCAATGGTTGCATAGAGTGGGCTAGACTTGTACCTAGTATACTATCTTGTACCTCATTACAATCCCTTTTTTCCCTCTCAGCTCTTTTTACGTTGGTCAAGATTGGCGATCCTACTTTAAGAAACTGGCTAAGAGCAGGTCTAACAGGTAATGTAAATATCATTTCAATACTATTTTAGATTATTTAAGTGCTAATTAGTCCTCCAACAGGTACTGTACACGTCTCGCTATTTTGCCTCGCTCGCTATTCCTTTGGTTCCGCAGTGTATTCCTAGCGTACGGACTTCGCTCGCTAGTTGCCTCCCTCGCGCGCTCTCCCGGCGAAATCGCCCTCCTCCCGCGTTCTTTCCCGCGCGCCAATTCACCTCTCGCGCTCCCGCTCGAGCTCTTCCCGCTGGTCCCTTCCGCTGCCGCCTTCCCCCTACCCCGCCTCACCCCTGCACCCCCCACCCGCACACCCCACCGCTCTGCCGCACCACCGGGTCTGCATCGAGGAGGCAGGCAGCGGACGAGCTGCCTTCCGGCGGGCCGTCGAGGGAACCGCAGGCTGGCGCCAGAGCTGCCTTCCGGGGGGCCGCCGCGGAAGGACGCTGCAGCAAACAAGATCGCCGACCTTGTAGTGATCGCGATCGCCCCAGGACAGCGCCCGTGCGTGTGGTCGCGACTCGCGAGTCCAGGCGTGACGATATGCTGGCCGACCTCAACTGCCCAGATGCAACGACCCAGGCCCGATTTGAAATTGTGATAATCCAAAATAGAAAGGCTGATGTAGAGGGGGATGTATAGGAAGTATAGATTAGCCTTTTGACTCTCTAAATATGAAGTTTAGCCTACCTATTATGGATTATCTCTTGGAGATGCTCTAAGTCAAGTTGAATGGTGGTGTTAGAACATATACAATGATATAATATCAGTTATATATAAGTGTTATTATATTGGACATAAGATGATGTGAAAGAGAGAGGGCGAGGATAGAGAATTAGGTCATTTTTTATACAACAATCGATTGTAACATGAGAAATAAGGCATATTCTATTGTGGATGAGTTGCTTATAAAAATATGTAAAAAGATAATCTATTGTAGTAGCCGTCTTGTCTATAGATAATATAGAGTGGTATATGCCCTTATGAGCCATAACATCTGACAATTCGCTCCTAGTAGAGAATGACATGGTGGAGCAACTTTGTGGTTTGCGGATTGTTTGCATACGCATGACGCATCTGGTTAGCACTCGTTGTAGAAAAATGTTGTTTTTTGAAACTATGTGTCGATTGCGCTGACAGTTGAATCTTGGCATAAGTTGTCAGTAGTGAGACCACTATCTACCCAAACTTTTTAAAGAACACACGGCAAATATTAAGGATCGAAAAAACATGAGATAAATATTTAACTAAATAACCCTTTTGAGAGAAACCATGAACACACGAAGACATAATTCACTATATGATGAAATGCTTATAATGAAGCTCTTGCCCTTCCTATGATCTACATGGGTATATTTATAGTTTTTACATAGAGACTTTATGTAGAGCAAAACTCTATGTTGGAAACGGAAACAAATTGAATAAGATTCGGATTACAAACTTAACAATCTCTACCAAGAGCCAAATTCCCTCCTATAGCCAAAAAAAGCAATAAACTCCTCCAATCAAATCAGGTGAACACCTTGTGCGCCAAAAGTTCGTAGTACTAATCTCATTAAGAAAGACTAGCACAGTCTTATCCAAATGCTTCTCATGAAGAAAAATTGAGCAAATCACCAACAAGTTCAAAACACTCGACTATCAATAAAGCAGATGAACAAATATGGTCTTCAATAATTCCAGTAAAGTCTGAGTCTATGCAATTGACCTTCTGATCCAAATATTTAACTATCAAAATGGCATACGTCAAAATATCACCTGTAGCGTTAGATAGATAACAAAGAACTCATATAATGGAATCTAACATACTCCACTTGGAATATAAAACTTGGCAAACAATGATCACTGAAAGAACAACTTGTGTGTGGCTATCATGTACATCAAACTGTCGGTTCAAAGGTAACTAAATTCCACGATATGGTTAAAACTGCTCCTATAAAATTGTCCGGATGAAATGAGCTCTTCTGACGTCAATGGAGTATAAATTACATTAGACCTCTCGTATCGAGCTGCGACAACTGGACAAATGTTATGGTATCCACGCAAAAAAAAACTCCTTACACATAATTCCTTCATCTCAAATTGAAATTGGAGTAAAATACTCACTTTCAGACAACAAAACTTCATAGAGTATTATGCTAACTACCATCAAGGTGTCATCAAACTTGTGAAAATAGAATGTTGTCAAAGCCTCTGTAATTATCACACATGTGATCTAAATTGTAACCTATCTAAACGATGAATAAAACACCAAATTCAGTTGTCCCCACAACTGAAATCGATTTTTTTCAAAGTCTCTTCGATCAACATAGTCTAAATTAACTCATTGTGTTGAAAACATGCAACTCCACCTTAGACTTCATATGTGCGGATATTACCACAGTAACCTATAGTAGATAACAAACTGTCAAAGAATCGTCAATGCTTAATCCTGTACGGATGCCACCAATAATCGACACAAATGTTTGAATTGCAATGAATTCCACCTCCAACAAAAACATATGTAAAGCTGATGATTCAACTTCTTAATGGAAGATGACGATCAACTGAGATAGAAGATCGCCGATGGAGATAACGCAGTACAACAGTGGTGTCAGGTGGGGTGGGTAATGGTGTTGGTGAACCTAGCACTGGAACAGTTGTTGAGGTACAACATGGGTTGATGCTCGGTATGGCACAGGTTGACGCCAAGTCAAAGTTGAGATGCGAAAACAGAGTCGACGCGAGTTGAATCACCAAGAATGATAACCTCCTGGATGCCACTCTTGATGCCACGCAACGGTCACCCCAGGAGTCTCCTATTCCCACGGTAGCAGCTTTGAATTCGAACCTGAAGCTCTGATACCACTTATTATAAAACGCACGGTAAAAGTAGAGGATCGAAAGAACAAGCGACAGTGATTTAACGTAGAAAAACTTTTTGGGGAAAAAACACATATGCATGAAGACAAAATTCACTATATAAGAAGATATTTACAATGAGTCTCTTGCCTTCTCTAGGTCTGTAGGGGGTATATTTATAGTGTTTATAAAGGGACTTTAGTTAGTAGTAGTAGAACTTCATGTTGAAAACAGAAATAAACTGAATATGATTCATATTGCAATTTAACATTTTCTGCACAGTTTTGTGTGTAAAGGAGTAGCTAACCCACTCAATTTACATATGGATTGTATAACCATCATTCGTTAGTTTATTGAGATCTGGTGGGTTCTTTTGAGCTGTGACTTTGGTATTTTGCTTATGGTTTTTAAATTTTGACTGTGCACGAGAGACAATACATAAAAAAATAGTCGCATGTGATTTTGGCCGATATAGCTGAATTTGGTACAATGTCTACTATAATATACCTGTAGACTCCACCTTAAAGAGATGCGTCATTTAAAAACTAGTTATTATAGCAGAAAGTGATAAATGAAAACCAAAACAAACAAGAATCCAGTCGTTATCCACGAACATTTCTACTAATGTCTAGCATTGGTAGGAGTCGACGATTCTTCGGATACAATATGATACAAATAATATTCAAACCAAAAAAAATAGAAGCAAATGAACGAATGGATTGTTGCATATAAGGTCAGTCTCAATGGGAATTTCATCAGGGTTTCATGGACATTAAATGAGATGACACATCAGCAAAACTGATGACATGGCACTGTATTAAAGAAGAAAGAGAGAAATACCGTTTCATGGTGAAGAAACGGATAGGCACTGTTTCCACCACCTTGGAAACGGCGTGAAACGCGCACTGAGAGCGTTTTGTTTCATCTCCTCCTCGTCGCCGGATCCGGTGCGCCATCTCCCCTCATCTCCCTCCGTCTCCCATAGTTTACATGGCACATTTGATCACAATACATGCCAGAATTAAATGCTGCAGATAGCATATGAAACTGTGCAGATGAAACAGCATGTTTCATTTATCACTCCAAACCTGAAAAGGTGACATGACAGTCTTAGAAACTGGGACATGAAACCTCCCACTAAGACTAGCTTAAGCAACAGCCAAAGTCTGGAAAAGAGAAGAAAAGGTTAATGTTTTAACGACGCATTCAGTAGCTTCATTAACTGATTCCGAGGGACAACCGTGCGTTAGCTGGATGTCTGGCGCTGCCGCAACGCACATCATGGTGGTGCTCATTTGGGCTTTTTTTTTTGCTTATGGCTGAAAAGCACTGTAGCTGACTGAAAAAACACTGTAGCTGACTGAAAAAACACTGTAGCTGACAGTAGCTTATTTAGCATAATTAAATTTTAAAAAAATTAAAAAAATATGTTAGCTCATTATATATAACACAAACAAATATGAAAAAAGAACCAGCAAAAAAGCTCAATAAAAAGTCAAAAGTTTAGAAAAGGATGAAATTTATGAATAGTGAAAAATAAGCCGGAAGCTAAAAGCTGAAGCCAAAACGATCATAGTCTATCCGGATTCGATCCTAGTATATTTTACTTAAAAAATTAGAAAAAGATGTACATATATACATATTTAGTGTGAAAGCGAGTTCTCATTTTCATAAGATCTTGATTCATTCCTTAAATTTCTATGCGTATGTTAGAAAAATGTGCACGCGTGTATGTATGTATGATGGTATGAGTAAGATGTAAGTTATGTGTATGCAAATATGAAAATGAATAAGACTCGAAGGACCACGACGAGTATTAGTTAGCTAGGTTTGGCTAGTTGCATGGTTGAGAGTACTACTGTCGTGGATGTCGCAGTTTGTATGGTCAGTGGGCAGCCTTTGGGGCTGTACTTTAAGTTACAGCTTATAGATTTTGACTACACTTATTAGAACAAATAGTGACCGTTGAGATAAACTAAAAGCCACTAAAAGTTAAAAAAAAAAAACGAGCCTCCGTTCCGTGCCGTCTGCCGTGGGGAGTCGACAGGTGGGCCTTGACTAAGGGAGCCTGGTCTGTAGGAGAAGACCTGTTTTGCCCTTGATCCATGTATAGGCCCAATACGCAAATAGTGTAGCCCATGTGTAAAATCTCGTGTCTGTTTGACTCTCTCTCGGGAATTGATCTGTTTATTAGGGTCTGGGCGTACGGAGAACGAGCAAGTACCGGAAGTCTAGAAGCAACAACGGCTACCCCAATTTCGGTACGTATTACGGATGATAGGTTGATGGATAAGATGATTTTGTATTTGTTTTTAAAAACTGTTTTTACAGTAAATGATTTTTCTACAGTACATAGGTCTTACTTCAAACGGATTCTGTTTCTATCTTTTCTTGCCTTTTTGCTTTTTTGGACTTTTTTTTAATTATTTTTATTTTTTATTTTGTATTGTTTATGCTGATATAACCTTTTATTTTTATATTAAATTACACAGAATAAGTTAACACCAGCTACGGTATAAAAATAAGGCATAAGCTCTAGCTTATAAGCCACTTGGAGCAGGCCTAGCTTTCAAGCCGAGTGTTTTTTTTAAAATGGTGTGATGTGACTTTATTTATATCGGCTAAAGTCATACGTAAGTATCTCTCTATAAAATTCTCTATAAACGGTTACTATTTATAAGTTAAAGTAAAAAAACAATATAAACGGACCTTAATCACGCGTCCGTTGAAATAGCCAGCAAAACCATGCAGCGATGCAAGTAGAGCATGAATGGAAATTTTAACCTGAGCTCATGGGAAGTGCACATGAAGCTATTTTGCAAACGCATGCGTTCCTGTAGTGTATATGCACGCGAGGTAATGCGTAGGGCTGAAAACGAAAACGGTAATTCTCGGTTACCGAAAATCGTTTTTGAAAAATTACCGATTTTCCCCTCTAAACGGAAACGGTGACGGTAACCGATCAAACGGAAACGAGAACGGTAAAAATATCCGATAACGAAAACGAAAACGATTTAGCTCTCTTCCGATCGTTTTCGAAAAATACCGTATTTAATCGGTAATTACCGACGGTAATTACCGATCACCACGCGGCCGGGAGTACCGGGACCCATCTCCGCAGGACCGCAGCTCCGTTGGACGGTTGGACCGTTGAGTCCCAGGGCCCAGGCGGCCAGGCCCCTTTCCCAGTCCCATTTCCGTCTCCCGCAGGCCGCAGACCCGCACGGCGCGGCCCGGGGCTGCCACTGCATGGGGCGCTAGCTGACTAATCATCAATCGCAAGAACACATATGGATATGGTGCAAGGCGAGCAAACTAAGAGGAGAGAGATTTGTGTCTATGCATGCAGGCGTATTTTCTGATAAAGAAACACTAGCTATATACCTGATTAATATGTGAACAGGCTGCCGTCCAGAACTGATAGAGCCGTACGTCGTCATATGCATGGTCATATCCAATTCATTTGGCAAAACCAAGTGGCATTTATTTAGTTACTTATGCATGAAACGTCAGAAAGGAGAAGGCTAGGAAATGGTAGGAACTCAAATCTTTGCATACACACACGTGTGTCTACACATACATATTTTATATACACACACACATATATATACACACACATATATACACACACACATATATATGCATATATTATGTATGTATGTGTATATATATGTATACAAGTATGCCTATATGTTTGTGTGTATATATGTATATGCACATATATGTATGTATGTACGTACACATACGTAAGTATGTATATAGCATGTATGTATGTATGTGTATATATGTGTGTATATATGTATATGTGTATATATATGTTCATGTATATGTATGCACATATATGTATATATATGTACATGTATATGTATAGTTGAGAATTTGTGATATGATGATATGAGTTCATGGCTTAGAATTGATTATGGTTGCATGTTTTGGCTTCCTTAGATGTGGAGAATATCGTATTTTAGCTATCGCTTTCATGATTTTCGATCGTTATCGATGCACTTTTGATCGAATAGTTTCGTTTCCGAATTTACCGGAATATCGATGTCGTTCTCGTTTCCGACAATATCGTATCGATTTCGTTTTCGAAAAAATAATGTGAAACTGAAAGTGATTTGACCTCCTACCGATCGTTTCCGACCGTTTTCAGCCCTAGTAATGCGGACGCTCAAGCCGTGAACACCAAGCAAATTAGGGACATATTTTCCCTGTCACAAAACGACATCGTCAGCATGCAACACTTTGACCAAAACGACACCGTCAGCATGCACGGAGCCCAAGCAAGCGATCATCGTACTGAGGCTCGCATCCCGAGTCCCTACTGTCGCTAATTAGTTGTCAAAGTGTTGCACTTACGATCGGAAACATATATTTTCCCTGTCGGTCTCACCTCAATTTGCAAAACTACTCTTGGTTGGATCAGATGGACCGATCCATCGGTGGATCTTATTATAAGCAAGACACTGAGCAGAGCGCCCACAAGCCGGATCGGATGACGAGGAGGGCTACATATTAGTTAGAGATCCGTGTGTTGTAACAGAGTCATAAAAATAAGAGACGGAACTTACTACCTGACCAACTTCACACATTAAATATTGAAGAGCAAACGACAGAGATAGAAGGGTGGCTAGAATGCGCGAGAGGATAAGAAAAGTGGAGGGGATGGACGGTTGTATCCTGAGAGAGACGAATGGTCCAAATCAAATCGGATGGCTGAGAAGAGAAGAGGGAGAATGGACCAACCACCAATTCACACTTTTATAATAGTAAAGATATATGTATGTATGTATGTATGTATGTATGTATGTATGTATGTATGATGCGTGGCTCCGTGTTGGTTTGAATAAAGATCAGTTTGGTAGAGCTCTGCTCTTTATTTTTGTCTTCTAGCTTCTATTTCTTTAAAGATTTACGTCTCTAAGAATATAGAGCTGCATGAGAAAAGTGTTTGGAAACGTACAAGAGCCGTACATTTTCGTTACTCAGAATATTACACCCCATCGACGGATATGCAGTCGAGGAAAATGACGTGCCTGACTATTCTCGTATAACCGGGTATGTGGAAAGTGATCGTCAGTACCATTGTCATAACTTGCTAGATAACAATTATCTTTAGTTTTATTGTTCCTGTCATCTCTATCTCTGACATTTATCAGTATTTTCGGTAACCTGGTTTCATTGCGTTTAACCTGTGTCAATTGCTTGCTTACACTACTTGTCCTTTACTCACCGTGTTACGACCGTTGTTGGATATTTGCTGAGATTTTTAAATCTCACGCTTGCTCTTTCTCTTCTCAGGTAAAAGGCCATTGGAGATATAGCAACATGCATGGGTAGGAGCACTCGAATTTTCAGCATCGTGACTTGCCACTATTTATGTTATTTTATTTATTTTTCATTTGGTTAGAAGTGGACCGGCCCCATATTTCAAACATTACTTTCAGATTTCATTGGCTCTCTAATAAAGTACCTTTAGAGTTTTAATTTCTTGTGATTTCTATTGTTGCTTTTATTATTTATTCTTTATTTTAGCGATAACGTTCTATAGTAATATCTCATATTAGTATGTGAGGTATTACATTACAGCAGCTCACACATGACAACCCTACACACCAAGCAGCTAGCAACACTGGTGGGCTGTTCTTTTTAGCTGCGGCTTATGGTTTTTGGCTGAAATTTTTGAATTTTGGCTATTTACGGTACATATTACGGAGAGATCGATACTCACTTGTGATTTTGGCTGGTATAGATGTTGGGCTTTTAACGTGTACTACGTTTAATTTGTAGACCCCGTCTTGAGAAAATACTCCGTTTAAAAGTTAGGTACTGTAACAGCTGCGAAAAGCCGACCGGCTTCCTCACTGCCGAACAGGCCCACCAGCGAATGAAATAGCTGGTAGCACAGTGCGGACTACAGCCAACAGTCCAAAGAACAGCAACCTAACAAGGTAGCAGTAGAAGGTCCAACCTAGCAAGGTAGCAGTAGAAGGCCCAATAGATGCCGAGCCCAACACTTCTGCTACCCCTTGCGTGATATCGAACCAACAGCGAAGTAGGGGCTTATTGATGACGGCGAAGCTCGAAGTAGATCGCGGCGGCGAAGGTGGCAGCAGCAGGGTGTTGCTCAAAGAAGAGCAGATGACTGCTCTCGGCTGGTGCGAGGAGAGATGCCAGCGACGATGAGGACGGCATTTGTGAACCCGAACTCTTCTTGAGACATCCTCAGGAGCTCTCCGATTACCCTTGTGCTGAGGTATTCTAATGGGATCTCGAACTGCCTCCCATCCACAGTGTACATGATGCAGTTGCCCTTGGCTGCAATTTGAGTCTTGAATGTTTTGATCTCCTTCGCAGCTGTAACCCTTCTTCGCGCGGTTGAAGCCATCCGTTGCCACCTTTTCCGCCGGTTGAACTACATGTTTAGGATCTATCATGATTGAATTCCTTGATGAAATTTGAGAGGAACTCCAAGTGATTTATGGTGCTTGCCAATTTCTTGTGCTTATTTATAGCACATGAAAGGTAGAGTGCCTTAATGTTGCTATCACCATGGCAGCTTGGCAAGGGACAAGGCCATGAGTTTGCTGAGTGAGAGCTGACCATTTGAGGAAGCATGATTAATTTGTTGGGCCATGTGTTCTTGTTGGGCCATGTATTCTTTTTTCAAGTCATTACTATTTCTCGCGTGGTGGAGCCGTAGGTCGTAACTACCAGTATGAGTTGAGAAAATGTCAATTAATTCACTTTTTGTCAGCTACTTCCCCTTGGGACTGAACTTATTCTTTTCTTTTTCTCTCTCTCTCTCCTGCAGTCCTTCCATCATGCATAATTTGGAATTAGTTGGTAATGTACGATCAACATGACAATCTGCTGAAACCAGGTAAGCTCCTTATGATTCAGTGACTGGCTTGCTGCTAAAATAAAACCATCTTTTACTTCTTTGTGCTGTGTTTGTGCGTCCATTCTGGATTTTCATTGTCTTCGTGTTCTTCATGCTGGTGCATGTCATGCATGTTTCAGATGGACATGATGAGTTCATAGCTGTGGTTCTATATGTTCTTTCTCCTTTTGTTCTGTTAGGCAGTTGACTTGTTTGTGTAGCATATCTTGTTGAACCAAAGGAGGGCTATAGGTTCTTTAATTTGGGATGTGGACATGTCTTGAATGTAGACTCATCCCTGAGTCATCGTGTAGACAGATTTCAGCAAATGCCATGTGTATCTACTCTGAACCTTAGGAATAGTCACTATGGCCTTTTTGGCATATGAATCTCATTGTGTTTAAATTGATAATTTGTTCTACAGAACTATCGGTTCTGCTCACATGCAGATGCAGGCCTCTCGCATCATATCAGGTACGCATTTGAATACCTAATGTCCACATATCCTGACTGTAATATAACAACAGAAGAAGCTGTGCACTTTAATTCTTTTAAATTTATAGATTCGATCATTTTTATACATATTTCTTTTAAAACTTTATATATTGCTATACAATTTATTTCTCATGTATTACAACAGAAGAAACTCTACACTTGATTCGTGTTCTGAAGCTGGAGTATATCATATGATTGTGCCTGTCCATGTTGCCCATGCACTTTTGCGCTTGGATCTGTGTGTGACTGATTACTTGAGTAATAAAGGATGATGATCCCATCGTTTCTGTTATTTTTTAATGGAATTGACATAGTAGGTCTTATCTATGCGGTACTTTCTGTGGAGTCTTCCGGGAAATTTCTTTCATGGAATCTAATCTTTCTTCCTTGATGTCCATTGGATGAGGGAGAGAAAATTGTGCCTGCAGTCATATTCAGGGATGCTTTTTGGATGACAAGGTACGTCAGCTGAAAGCTCCCATGATGTACTGCTGTCAGGTGTAAGCTACTGTGAGGTTAGATGTATTCTCAATTCTTAGGAGTCGAGCTATTTGGTAAAGAATGGTCCGCATGTTAGTGCAAGGCATAGTCTTGCTATTGGAAATTATTTTCACGGCATGAATAAGGAGTTTTTTTAACAAGGCCTTCCTTTCATGTGCTTATTGACATATGTCGTGCTTGAATAAAGAGTGTGCATTTTTCCTATTTGAATCACTTTAAGCAGAAAGTAATTCATTGAAGCTAGCAATTACAATTGTTTAACATCTTCCATGTTACTCTTGATAGCATAACAGGATTGCATACCTTCACTTCAGAAAATTAAGAGGGGAAACAGTAACATTCTTTTTTTTAGAACCTTGCAAAAGGATTTACTAGACACTGGGATCTTGAGCCCTGGAGTGAACCAAGTATATCAGGTCTGTACAATAGCCTGGTTGCTTCATACCAAATTAGCAATAATGGAATATAGAACCGATTGTGAAACTAATTCTCTACTTGTTTACTGGGGTATGTACATCTATTTAAACATTTCATCACATGAAGATTTAACGTCACATAAGGAATGCACATCCTGAAGACAGTGCTTCTCACTAGCTAAAATATAGGTAGTTGTTAAAGTTGATTCGAATTCGTATCGTGTTCGTGTAGGACACTTTATCGCCTCATGCCAGACGTGGCATGGCAAGTGCATGCACAGGTTGTGTCAAATGTGGTGTCAATCTATAGCAATCGACTCTGATTCGGTTTCCTCTCCGTGTGAGACTCTTTTCCCTCACGCTATAAATATGTACCCTAGTAGCCTATAGGAATAGCAAACGCTCTATTGTAAACTCTCCTTATTATAGTGATTTATCTTCGAATGCCTGTGGTTTTTTGGTAAAAATTGCTAGGTGCACCCAACAAGTGCAAGTTTACCAGGATTTTCATATTACGCGACTTTTGCTAGGTATACCCAAATTTGTACCAGCAAAATTTGGTTTTTCTTCCGCATGATGACTCTAAAGTACGATCTCCTACTATTGGATCGCGACACGAGGTTTTCTCTATGGCAAGTCAAGATCCAAGCTGTTTTACCACAGCTTGATTTGGATGATGCACTTCTGGAGATTGACAAGATGCCAGCTACATTGTCTGCTGATGAGAAGCAACGTAAAGATCGTAAGACCTTATCTCAAATTCATCTTCATTTATTAAATAATATTTTACAAGAGGTTGGAGACATCCGCCGCCGCATTATGACTTAAGCTGGAGCAGATTTGCATGACCAAGGATCTGACCAGCAAAATGCATCTGAAGCAGAAGCTTTATTCCCATAAGATGGCGGAGGATGCCTCGTTATTGAACCACCTAACAGCTTTTAAGGAAGTTGTTGCAGACCTTGAAGCTATGGAGGTAAAATATGATGATGAAGATTTGTGTCTTATTTTGCTATACTCTCTGTCCAGTTCATACTTTACTTTTAGAGATACTATTTTATATAACCGAGATACTCTTACTCTTAGTGAAATTTATGAAGCTCTGTATGCTAAAGAAAATATGAAGCTTATGGTTCCCAATGAAAATTCAAGTACGCATACAGAAGGTCTGTCTGTCCGTGGCAGGCAATACGAGAAGGGATCAAATGGCAATTCAAAAGACAGAAGTAAAAGCAAATACAGAGACAGATCTAAATCCAGAAACAGTAAGTCATGCAGGTATTGCAAGAAGGATGGTTATGACATATCCGAGTGCTGGAAGTTGCAGAACAAGAAAAAAAGGAATAATAATTTCAAGAAGGATCAACAAGATGATGAAACTAGAGTCACTATTGTCACTAAAGAAGCTTCTGATGGAGATGTTCTCATCGCCTTCGCGGGTAATTGCAAAATCGATGATGAATGGATTCTTAATTCAGCCTGTACTTTCCACATGAGCCCGAACCGCGAGTGGTTCGTTACCTTTGAAGCTATGCCAAGTGGATCAGTGTTGATGGGTGATAATACACCATGCAAAGTTGTAGGCATTGGTTCTATCTAGATCAAGATGTTTGATGGCACCATCAAAACTTTATCGGATGTTCGTCAAATTCCGAATTTGAAGAGAAATCTTATCTCATTGAGTACTCTTGATGCCAAAGGGTACAAGTATTCAGGTGGAGGTGGAGTTCTGAAAGTCATCAATGGTTCTCTTGTTGTGATGAAGGGTGATATGAAGGTTGCCAACTTATATCATCTGTGAGGCACTACAATTTCAGGTAATGCTACTGTTGCCTCAAATAAATTATCTGATTCTGATGCTACTAATCTTTGGCATATGCGGCTGCGGCAAGTTGGAATAATGGAATTATGCAAAAGAGGATTTTTTGATGGTCAAAGCATCGACAAGTTGAAATTTTGTGAACGTTGTGTCTTCGGCAAGCAAAAGAGGGTGAAATTCAGTACTGCAACCCACTCTACAAAAGGCATATTGGATTATGTTCATTCTGATTTGTGGAGAGAATCCTGTGTTCCGTCATTTGGAGGTGCAAGCTACATGTTGACCATCATTGATAATTACTCAAGATTGTTAAAGTTGATCCGAATTCGTATCGTGTTCATGTAGGACACTTTATCACCTCATGCCAGACGTGACATGGCAGGTGCATGCACAGGTTGTATCAGATGTGGTGTCAATCTGTAGCAACCAACTCTGATTCGATTTCCTCTCTGTGTGGGACTCTTTTCCCTCACGCTATAAATATATACCCTAGTAGCCTATTAGAAGAGCAAACACTCCATTGTAAACTCTCCTCATTATAGTGATTTGCCTTCAAGCGCCCGTGGTTTTTTCCCGCAAGGGTTTTCCACGTAAAAAAATTTGTGTCTCTTGTCTCTAATTTTTTGTGTATTATTTACAACAGTAGTGATTGGCTAAGACCCTTGGAAACCATAGTGATGCTACTCTCACAGTTCCATGGCATTACTACAGAGCTAACGACTGCCCTCTCCACCTCTGCTGAGGGCTTTCTCGTAAGCAAGAACATCACATACTCCATCACCGCAGCGTCACAAGGCACTTTGATCCTGTCTTCACTTGTGAACCCGAACTCGTCCTCAGACATCCTTAGGAGCTCCCCAAACACCGTTGTACTGAGATATGCCAATGGAACCTCAAATCGCTCTCCGTCAGCTGTGTAAACGATGCAGTGGCCCTTATCTGCGATGGCTGATGTGCTGCGTAGGTGTAACGCCCCCGTTTCCAGGGGCGCGTACGGACACGGCACTCCGCAACTATTCACGCATGAACAGTTATGAAGTGTCGCGCAAGAGTATACCATTGCATACTTACAACAAAAGACCAGCATATATTTCACATACGGATTAACATCCATTTTCGACAGCGGGGCGTGCAAGCCCAAAGTATACTTACATCACAGAAACTCCAAGATCCGCTTGAGCGCGGCCAAGACCTAAAGCCACGAGTCCTCGACGACGAAGCAATCTTCAGGGGCGACCTTGACGGAGAAACCTTCACCTTTGTCTTGATCCTCTAAAGAGTGGATTAAGCAAGCCGTGAGCCAAACAACCGGCTCAGCAAGCCCCAAAGGGACTCTAACTTACTACATGCATGGAACAACAAAGGAGGGGCATATATTTGGTTTATTAACTTTGAGTGGATGCAGTTTTATTTGCAAGCATTTTTATAAAATGGTCCCAAAACTACTTCTCAAGAACTCAGGGGTTTTCACGAAGAGTTCATTAACCAACTAATCAAGTTAAAGTATGTACAAAACTACTTAAGCTTCGCGGCTGGAATCACCCAAGTGACACAGCTCCAGTAACCGGGAGCACGGCGTATCCGAATACCATTTATTTGACTCTGCAGAGTTTGCTCAGCTTTACCCACACGATCCCTTAACTCCCGCGACAGAGTTAAGAAAGCCAGGTCGTTTCACTGCTCAACTCTTTATATAGGCTCTACCCGGTAGAATTCACTCGGGTCTGGATCCCACACACACACACACGCACACCCACACAAGAGAAAAACAGTGTCCGCTTCGAGTGAACTCTACCGTTGTTAGGCACCCATAGCGCGGCTCACCTAACCTCACTGCTAAACCACCTGTAGAGTTTCAATCGAGTTGAGCAGCTACTAGACAAGTGTTGACAAGTCAACTCCTGTGGTTGAGCGATTACTGTGACATTTGCTCAGCGTAAGGGTTTCAGTCCTTATATTTTCACATGGTCCGCAACCTCGCCAGGCCCGCGACCCAACTAAGGTAAGCGGTGGGCGTAGACCGTCCCGCGGTTTCCCACTCACCCTTACCCTACTCCAAACCTAGGGTAAAAGATTGGCGAGGACCGCCTTGCGGTTTCCACTCCCCCTTACCCTACCTTGTGCACGCCGGCACTCCTCCGCTCTAAGATACGGTGTCCCATACCACCCTACCTTAGAGTCGGGTTTTTCAAATTCTATTGGCCCCACAGCCACAACCTTATTAGTGTAAAACTTTGCATGATAATAATAGCCTACAATTATCTAGATTATCAGATAATTAATTCTAGGGTTTCAAAGGCATGGCTACAATTTAGACATGGCATTTAACGGTGGTAGGACTAACTATATCACACGTCATTCTAAACATTTTATTTTATTTTCGAACTAACATTTCAGAACTAGCTCAATGCAAATAACATATTAACATAATTAAACATCATGGGTTGCAACATGATCAAAGGATTTGAGACTTGCCGGCAATTCGGACGAACTCGGCTAGCTTGAACGTAGAAGCACCGGGGTCCTGAGTCTGCTCCTGGGCTTCCGGGATCTCCGATACTAGCGTAAACAATTTAAAATAAATTAAATCCGGCTTGAGACTAATCAAGCGAGGCAAAATAATCTAATTAAAAAGGAATAAAATTCATAAACACCCCAAATGGAATTTTAGGAATTTATCTGGGATGAAATTGTGGAAATGGATTTCACCACTGGGTCTGGAATAATATTTGGAGCAATGTGGTGAAATTTGGGAATTTTTGGGATTTTCTGTGATTTTCTAGGATTTATTTGAGTTTTCTGGAATTTTAGAAATTGGAAAATCACTGGAAATTGGAATGAACAGTGCCGGGCCGGCCCAAGCCAACAGTGCGGCCTGGCACTGTGCAGCCCTCGCGGCCGAACGGCCGACGCGGCCCGCGAGCGACGCGCGGCCCGCAAGCGCGCGCGCTCGGGCGGCGGAACGGGCCAGGGAGGCGGCCCACGCTCGCGCGCGCCCACGCCGTCTGGATGCGCGACGCGTGGAGCTGGCGGACGGGGAAGATCCAGCGAAGCGGGCGGATGGGATGCGGTGGTGGGAAGATCGGACGGAGGGGAGGCGAAGACTTAAGTGGCATCGGACGGCTGCGGCGGGATCTCATCCGACGGTCATCTTTAAACGGCAACGGGGAGATCGGGCGACGGAGGAGAGGCCACGTCGCGGGGGAGGAGTCGTCTTCCTCCTCCAACCGCTACAGTAACCCCGCGGCGAGGTTACGGTGGTGACGGCGGCCTGGGCGCTAGGGGGCTCGTCGGCGACCACCGAGGGTACCGGCGGGTAGAGGGAACAGCGGGGAACCCATTTCGGGTAGTTAGCATCTGCGGGGACCAAAGGGAAGAGAGGGAGGGAGAAGGGTGTAGTTCGGGCATTTTGCGGTGGAGGGGGTTGCCGGCGGCAAGAGGGGCTAATCGGGGGTGGTTTCACCATCTAGGGAGTGAGGTGCTCACAATGGCGGCGGTGGTGGCGGCGGGGAGAGTCTGGAGTGAGCTGGCCACGGAAGGGGGCGGCGGCCGAAGTGGAGCTTCGTCGCCGGAGTTCTTCGGTGAGTCTCCTGCCCAAACAAAGATACCACGGTGATTAGGAGGTAAAGGAGAAGCTCGGGGCAGAAGTAATTGAGGAATGGAGGGAGGAGAGGGGAGATCCGCTTGCGGGGCTTGCCGGCGCAGGGGACGACGGCGGCGGAGCTACGGGCGGCGGAAGCTCAATCGGACGCTCGAGGAGGAGCTCGGGAGTGGCAGGAGGGGATTGGGAGTGTTTGGGGAGCTCGGAAAGCAAAGGAAATGAGGGGGAGCCGGGGGAGATTTTATACCCGCACGGGAGGGGAAGGGGAGTTCCTTCGGGGAGAAGCCAGCGGCGGGGCCTCGGGCTCCGGAGCGACAGGGGGGACTGGGAGCAGGTGCGGGGCGTCTCCTCCGCAGGATGGGGCGGCGACCGGAGGGTTGACGCCGGCGCTGTAGCGCATTGAAGGCGAGGGACGGGAGCAGGTGCGCTGCGGCCGGGGTTGGGGCGTGTCCGCGCGTGGGAGAGGGAGAAGCTGCCGCTGCCAGGTGGGGCCGGAGTTGCGCGGGGCGACGTGGAGCGACGACGGCCACTCCTCCGGACCCGGGGCTGTCGGGACGGCGCGGCGCGAGGAAGGACCGGGGCGGCGCGGAGGCGGGCACGGCGCGGCGCAGCGCGCAGCGCTAGCGCGCGTGCGCGGGGCGAAGGCGGGGCGCTGGGGCGGCGCCAACAGAGGGAGGGCTCGGGGAGGCGCTGAGGCGAGGGGGAAGGCGGAAGGAGGGATGGCGCCAGCGGAGACGCGGGCGCGGGGCGCGCGAGAGAAAGGGAGACGGAAAGAGAAGACGGGCGCCAACGGGAAGAGAAAGCGGAAAGGCCGAGAAAGGAAAGCGCATTCCCGACGAAACTTTCCCGAAAAGGAAAGTTTTCAAAATTCACTCAAAAATGCAGCAAAAATCACAAATTTTCTGGTTTTGAATTTTTAGGGACTTTTCAACCTACCCCCCTTAAAAAAATCTCGACCCCGAGATTAACTTGGTCCAGGGAGTAAGTTGGGGAAATCTCGCTGCAAATCTGACTCTCGTTCCCAAGTTGACTCTTCAGGTGTATGATTCTTCCACTGTACTCTGCAAAACTTGACGTTCTTGTTTCTGAGCTGCCTTTCTGTCGTTTCAAGTATTTGTAGTGGTTCTTCAGCATATGTGCAATCATCTTGCAATTCAATGTCTGACAGTGGCACTTCATCTGTTGGCTGGCGTAGACACTTCCGAAGCTGGGATACGTGGAACACATTGTGAATTCTAGATAAGTTGGGCGGAAGCTGCACTTGGTAAGCTACTTCCCCAACTCTTCCAATTATCTGAAACGGTCCCACATATCTTGGTGCTAATTTGCCTTTGACTTGAAATCTCTTGACTATCTTGAATGGGGTGACTTTGATGTAGACATAATCTCCAACTTCGAAACTCAAATCTTTCCTGCGATTATCTGCATAGTTCTTTTGTCGGTCTTGTGCCATCTTCAGTCTGTCCCTAACAATCCTAACATGTGTTTCTGCATCTTGAGCAATCTGGGGACCAATGAGTTGTCGCTCTCCTGTTTCTGTCCAGTTCAGTGGAGTCCTGCATTTCCTGCCATAAAGTGCTTCAAACGGTGCCATTTGAATACTGGCTTGATAGCTGTTATTGTATGAGAACTGAGCAAATGGTAAGCAGGTGTTCCATGTTGCTCCATACACTATCGCACAAGCTCTTAACATGTCTTCTAGAATCTGATTGGTTCTCTCTGTTTGTCCATCTGTCTGTGGATGATATGCTGAGCTGAAATTCAGATCGGTGCCCATGGCTTCATGCAATTTTTCCCAGAACTTAGATGTAAATTGTGCTCCTCTATCTGACACGATCTTCTTCTGAACTCCATGCAATGTCACAATTCTGGTCAGGTACAACTCGGCAAGTTTGTCCTTCCCATAAGTTTGCTTGATCGGGAGGAAATGAGCCACCTTGGTCAATCTATCAACAATGACCCATATAGCATCATATCTCTCACGAGTCTTGGGAAGTCCAGTGATGAAATCCATGCCAATGCTATCCCATTTCCATTCGGGAATTGGTAAAGGTTGTAACAATCCCGATGGTTTTTGGTGGTCTATCTTGATCTGCTGGTAGACATCACATTTAGCTACATATTCTGCCACTTCTCTCTTCATTTGGTTCCACCAATATCTTTTCTTCAAGTCTTGATACATCTTTGTGCCTCCTGGGTGAATTGAGAATTGAGAGGAGTGGGCTTCAGCTAGGATCAACTCTCTCAACTCTTTCTTGTCGGGTATGCAATAGCGATCACGGAAGGTAAGGATCCCATGCTCGTCTATCGCATACTCTGATGAATTTTCTCCTTGGATATCCTTTTTCAGTTTTTGAATTTCTTCATCTTCATCCTGGGCTGCTTTAATCTGATCTGGCAACAGTGGTTGAATCTCTAAGGCTGCTTCTTCACCTTGTTCTGTGATTACCAAGTTCAGCCGTAATATGTCTCTCTGCAGCTCTGGTGGGTACTCTGATTGACTGCCTTTGCTTGGACGAGCCTTACGGCTAAGTGCATCAGCAACTACGTTTGCCTTGCCTGGGTGATACTGGAGATCAATATCATAATCTTTAATCAGTTCTAACCATCTGCGTTGTCTCATGTTCAACTCCGGTTGTGTGAACAAATACTTCAAACTCTTGTGATCTGAGAATATCTCACAACGATTTCCTAGCAGGTAGTGCCGCCAAATTTTGAGGGCATGCACCACAGCTGCTAGTTCCAAGTCATGTGTGGGATAATTCTCCTCATGCGGCTTCAACTGTCTTGATGCATAGGCAACAACTTTTCCGTCTTGCATAAGCACACAACCCAAACCTTGCTTTGAGGCATCACAATAAATCTGAAATTCCTTCTCTGGATTGGGTAAAATCAGCACTGGTGTTGTTGTCAACTTGGTCTTCAACATCTGAAAGCTTTCTTCGCATGCATCAGTCCACGTGAACGGTTTGTCTTTCTTCAACAATTGAGTGAGTGGGCGAGATATTCTTGAGAAACCTTCTATGAATCGGCGATAATAACCCGCCAATCCTAGGAAGCTTCTCACTTCAGTCACTGTCTTAGGCTGTTTCCATTCCATCACTGCTGAAATCTTCTCTGGATCGACTTTCACTCCATCTTCAGATATAACATGACCCAAGAAAGCGACTTCTCTCAACCAAAAGCTGCATTTATCAAATTTTGCATATAATTTATGCTCTCTCAATCTGGTCAAAACCATATGCAAATGCTGTTTGTGTTCTTCTTCACTCTTGGAGTATATCAGAATATTACAGAATATCATCAATGAAGACAATCACAAATCGATCCAATTGGTCCATATGCACCAGGTTCATAAGATTCATGAAATAGGCTGGCACATTGGTTGAACCCAAAGGGCACGACCGTGAACTGAAATAATCCGTATCTGGTGATGAAACTGTCTTCTCTTGATCTTGCTCTCGGGTCTTGAGCTGATGATAACCCGAGCGCAAGTCGATCTTGAAAAGTACTTTAGCACCCTTGAGCTGATCAAACATGTCATCAATTCTGGGCAAAGGGTATTTGTTTTTTTTTAACCTTCAAGGGTTACCAATGATACTGTTTTGATCTCATAATCTACCTTGTCTTTGTTCTGAGCTAGCCAGTTCATACCAAAAATGGCATCTAACCCTTGCATATCTGGTTGCAACAAAACTGCTTTAACCTTCTCTGGATTGACTCGTACCTGTACATCATCCTTGCGTGTGGTGATAGTTCCCACTTAGATGAATTATGTCATGCTAAGGTTGGGTAGGATTTGTTCTGCTGGAATTAACTCTATTACAACATAACCATCACATCCATTTCACTTTACACAAATGGTCTTCATACATCTTCATAATTTTGCCACAAGCCTTAGTTAAAGTAATTTACAGACAAACCATTAAGTTCTTCCAACCGGTTTACAAAAGGATAACCAAAAGTACATCATCTCATTTCTTGTTCTACATAGCTCATGTTTTCTTGACTATCTGCTGGTTTTGGGCTTGGAGTTTAGCTGCTTCTGATGACACACTCCTCCTGGGACACTGATGTTTGTAGTGTCCAATCTTCCCACAATGAAAACATGCATCCGTACTTCGTGGACAACTGCTGGTAAAATGTTTGCCACCGCAGATGAAGCACTTGATGGCGAATGGTGAGGGAGTGGCCTGCTGCTGAGGCTGTCCAGACTGGGTCTTCGGTATCGTCACAAACTGACGGAAGGGTGGAGATCGAAATGAGGGAGATCCCATGGTCTTGTTTTGCTGAGTATTGTGTGAAGACTGAGACTTGTGCACTGACTTACATTTTCCGTCATCCTCCATTCTGGTCCTCTTAGGGTAAGATTCATCTTCTTCCATCGGTGGCTGGCGGGATGATGATTTCCGCCTCTTTGCTTGCTCTTTAGCTTCTTCTCCGGGTAAGAACTTCAGTGGGCATTTGTCACGATAATGCCCATCCTGTTCACAGTGAAGACAAGCTGTTGGTGATGGAGGCAAAGGCTTCTTTCGTTTCATGCCTTTCACGTAACATGGTCTTTCTTCTATCTGTAGAGCTCGATCAACCAGGCTCAATAGGCTTGAATACTTCATGGCCTGAAGGCGTTGCTTTATATTAGGTTGTAGACCTTTCATAAAGTACTCCATCCTTTTAGCTTCGGTGTTAGTTTCTTCTGGAGCATATTGGGATAACTGATGAAATTGTTCTAGATATGCTGTGATGGAGTTCTCTCCTTGTTGAAGGTTAAGAAAATCCTGATATTTTTCAGTGAAAACTTCAGGAGAAATGTGGGCTTTACGAAATCTCTTCACAAAGTTTTCCCATGAAATATCTTTCTCCTTAGGGTGCATCCACTGGATAGCATTCCACCAAGTAATTACGGGCTCGGACAACTGATAGGTGGCGAAAAGAACTTTCTCCTTATTTGTACACTGGATAGTATTCATTCTCCTCTCAATATCTTGTAACCAGTTATCTGCATTCAGTGACCCTGTGGTTGAAGGGAATTTTGGGGGTTGAGTTTGCAGAAATGCTGTAAACTTTAATGCAGTTGTGCTTGATGCTAACACTGACTCTTCGGGTGTCACCTTGACAAAGAACGGTGGTTGTAACTCTACTTGCTGCTCTGACATCTGGACTTGATCTGTGGCAGGTGCACCCTGCCCGTTGGTCTGACCATTCTGCTGTGTTGGGTCCATCTGCCAATTGGGAACTTGGAATCAGCTTTGCAGCGGCTTTGGAGAATAAGAGTAGATAAGTAAGACATTGAATTTCAAGGTAAGTATAGGACGAATAAGGTAAGAACGAGAGCGAAAAGGGACAGGAGAAAACTTTGAACACAGGGGGATTACTGATAATTAAGCAAACAACATACGAGGGTAATGAACATAAATTTACAATATGCAAGTGGCACACAAACCTCTTAGGGTTCATGATTACACCTGCTTTACATTACAAAAGCACCACTACTACTCAGGGTCAGTCTAGTCTAGCGAACGATGGCTACTTCTCCAGCTGCCGAGAAACGAAAATTTTGAAGCTAGACAAGGAAAACAGTAAACATTTTGCCGAAGTAAAACTTAAGCAGGAGTAAACTAAGATAGATAAGGTAGCAACAAGAGAGGGAAAAGACAGCAATAGTACTTATATTTTTCGTAAACCATTTTTATGGCTTAAATTAAATTTTGCGATAAAATCGCTTCCTAGTTTGCCTTAGGTCTCAACCTACGGTCAAGAGCCTGCTCTGATACCACTTCTTGTAACGCCCCCGTTTCCAGGGGCGCGTACGGACACGGCACTCCGCAACTATTCACGCATGAACAGTTATGAAGTGTCGCGCAAGAGTATACCATTGCATACTTACAACAAAAGACCAGCATATATTTCACATACGGATTAACATCCATTTTCGACAGCGGGGCGTGCAAGCCCAAAGTATACTTACATCACAGAAACTCCAAGATCCGCTTGAGCGCGGCCAAGACCTAAAGCCATGAGTCCTCGACGACGAAGCAATCTTCAGGGGCGACCTTGACGGAGAAACCTTCACCTTTGTCTTGATCCTCTAAAGAGTGGATTAAGCAAGCCGTGAGCCAAACAACCGGCTCAGCAAGCCCCAAAGGGACTCTAACTTACTACATGCATGGAACAACAAAGGAGGGGCATATATTTGGTTTATTAACTTTGAGTGGATGCAGTTTTATTTGCAAGCATTTTTATAAAATGGTCCCAAAACTACTTCTCAAGAACTCAGGGGTTTTCACGAAGAGTTCATTAACCAACTAATCAAGTTAAAGTATGTACAAAACTACTTAAGCTTCGCGGCTGGAATCACCCAAGTGACACAGCTCCAGTAACCGGGAGCACGGCGTATCCGAATACCATTTATTTGACTCTGCAGAGTTTGCTCAGCTTTACCCACACGATCCCTTAACTCCCGCGACAGAGTTAAGAAAGCCAGGTCGTTTCACTGCTCAACTCTTTATATAGGCTCTACCCGGTAGAATTCACTCGGGTCTGGATCCCACACACACACACACGCACACCCACACAAGAGAAAAACAGTGTCCGCTTCGAGTGAACTCTACCGTTGTTAGGCACCCATAGCGCGGCTCACCTAACCTCACTGCTAAACCACCTGTAGAGTTTCAATCGAGTTGAGCAGCTACTAGACAAGTGTTGACAAGTCAACTCCTGTGGTTGAGCGATTACTGTGACATTTGCTCAGCGTAAGGGTTTCAGTCCTTATATTTTCACATGGTCCGCAACCTCGCCAGGCCCGCGACCCAACTAAGGTAAGCGGTGGGCGTAGACCGTCCCGCGGTTTCCCACTCACCCTTACCCTACTCCAAACCTAGGGTAAAAGATTGGCGAGGACCGCCTTGCGGTTTCCACTCCCCCTTACCCTACCTTGTGCACGCCGGCACTCCTCCGCTCTAAGATACGGTGTCCCATACCACCCTACCTTAGAGTCGGGTTTTTCAAATTCTATTGGCCCCACAGCCACAACCTTATTAGTGTAAAACTTTGCATGATAATAATAGCCTACAATTATCTAGATTATCAGATAATTAATTCTAGGGTTTCAAAGGCATGGCTACAATTTAGACATGGCATTTAACGGTGGTAGGACTAACTATATCACACGTCATTCTAAACATTTTATTTTATTTTCGAACTAACATTTCAGAACTAGCTCAATGCAAATAACATATTAACATAATTAAACATCATGGGTTGCAACATGATCAAAGGATTTGAGACTTGCCGGCAATTCGGACGAACTCGGCTAGCTTGAACGTAGAAGCACCGGGGTCCTGAGTCTGCTCCTGGGCTTCCGGGATCTCCGATACTAGCGTAAACAATTTAAAATAAATTAAATCCGGCTTGAGACTAATCAAGCGAGGCAAAATAATCTAATTAAAAAGGAATAAAATTCATAAACACCCCAAATGGAATTTTAGGAATTTATCTGGGATGAAATTGTGGAAATGGATTTCACCACTGGGTCTGGAATAATATTTGGAGCAATGTGGTGAAATTTGGGAATTTTTGGGATTTTCTGTGATTTTCTAGGATTTATTTGAGTTTTCTGGAATTTTAGAAATTGGAAAATCACTGGAAATTGGAATGAACAGTGCCGGGCCGGCCCAAGCCAACAGTGCGGCCTGGCACTGTGCAGCCCTCGCGGCCGAACGGCCGACGCGGCCCGCGAGCGACGCGCGGCCCGCAAGCGCGCGCGCTCGGGCGGCGGAACGGGCCAGGGAGGCGGCCCACGCTCGCGCGCGCCCACGCCGTCTGGATGCGCGACGCGTGGAGCTGGCGGACGGGGAAGATCCAGCGAAGCGGGCGGATGGGATGCGGTGGTGGGAAGATCGGACGGAGGGGAGGCGAAGACTTAAGTGGCATCGGACGGCTGCGGCGGGATCTCATCCGACGGTCATCTTTAAACGGCAACGGGGAGATCGGGCGACGGAGGAGAGGCCACGTCGCGGGGGAGGAGTCGTCTTCCTCCTCCAACCGCTACAGTAACCCCGCGGCGAGGTTACGGTGGTGACGGCGGCCTGGGCGCTAGGGGGCTCGTCGGCGACCACCGAGGGTACCGGCGGGTAGAGGGAACAGCGGGGAACCCATTTCGGGTAGTTAGCATCTGCGGGGACCAAAGGGAAGAGAGGGAGGGAGAAGGGTGTAGTTCGGGCATTTTGCGGTGGAGGGGGTTGCCGGCGGCAAGAGGGGCTAATCGGGGGTGGTTTCACCATCTAGGGAGTGAGGTGCTCACAATGGCGGCGGTGGTGGCGGCGGGGAGAGTCTGGAGTGAGCTGGCCACGGAAGGGGGCGGCGGCCGAAGTGGAGCTTCGTCGCCGGAGTTCTTCGGTGAGTCTCCTGCCCAAACAAAGATACCACGGTGATTAGGAGGTAAAGGAGAAGCTCGGGGCAGAAGTAATTGAGGAATGGAGGGAGGAGAGGGGAGATCCGCTTGCGGGGCTTGCCGGCGCAGGGGACGACGGCGGCGGAGCTACGGGCGGCGGAAGCTCAATCGGACGCTCGAGGAGGAGCTCGGGAGTGGCAGGAGGGGATTGGGAGTGTTTGGGGAGCTCGGAAAGCAAAGGAAATGAGGGGGAGCCGGGGGAGATTTTATACCCGCACGGGAGGGGAAGGGGAGTTCCTTCGGGGAGAAGCCAGCGGCGGGGCCTCGGGCTCCGGAGCGACAGGGGGGACTGGGAGCAGGTGCGGGGCGTCTCCTCCGCAGGATGGGGCGGCGACCGGAGGGTTGACGCCGGCGCTGTAGCGCATTGAAGGCGAGGGACGGGAGCAGGTGCGCTGCGGCCGGGGTTGGGGCGTGTCCGCGCGTGGGAGAGGGAGAAGCTGCCGCTGCCAGGTGGGGCCGGAGTTGCGCGGGGCGACGTGGAGCGACGACGGCCACTCCTCCGGACCCGGGGCTGTCGGGACGGCGCGGCGCGAGGAAGGATCGGGGCGGCGCGGAGGCGGGCACGGCGCGGCGCAGCGCGCAGCGCTAGCGCGCGTGCGCGGGGCGAAGGCGGGGCGCTGGGGCGGCGCCAACAGAGGGAGGGCTCGGGGAGGCGCTGAGGCGAGGGGGAAGGCGGAAGGAGGGATGGCGCCAGCGGAGACGCGGGCGCGGGGCGCGCGAGAGAAAGGGAGACGGAAAGAGAAGACGGGCGCCAACGGGAAGAGAAAGCGGAAAGGCCGAGAAAGGAAAGCGCATTCCCGACGAAACTTTCCCGAAAAGGAAAGTTTTCAAAATTCACTCAAAAATGCAGCAAAAATCACAAATTTTCTGGTTTTGAATTTTTAGGGACTTTTCAGTAGGTTGGCATCTTTGATTGCTCCCATCATCGTCAGCCTCCGCCTCCCAATGGCTGCCATCTGTTGCCACTTCTTTGCCTGTTGAACTAGCCTCTTAGGAGTGATCATGCTGTATTTCTTCTGATGAGATGAGGTTTTGTTGAAGTGTGTGTGTTAGTACTTCAATTTTTGGATGGTGTGAAGAAGGTATGTGCTAGTTCCATGTACTTATAGGACAGCAAGGGAACACTGGAGCCATAAGCTACGTCTGATGGGTGTAACCATCAGTATGACTAGTTGCAAGAGACAAAGCCATGATTTGTATCTTCCTAGAGGTTGCTATCCATCAGTATGACTAGTTGGCAAGAGACAAAGCCATGAGCTTTATCTTCCTAGAGGTTGCTATCTTGCTCTGCATGATGAGTTTGATCTCCACTTTGCTTCTTAGCCTACTTGAGTACTCGTGCACTTTGGGTCCACTCTATTTATCTTTTTGTTGGTCCAGTCTATTTGTGCAAATCTCATCCTTTCATTATGGTAGTCAGTTTCCTCCTGCGTGGTTCTACATTTGTAACTGGTTACATTCGTACTGAGGGTGCAGAGGAAGGTGTTTTTAACTCTTTATCGATAATTATTTGAGGTCTACTATACAGACAAGTGAGCTCGTTTGCATACTTTTATTTCTTTAGGGTTGGATAAGAACTAAGATCTAATAAAACATCCAAGAAAAAGGTTCAAATTGGTGTTTCGTTTTTGTTTATAAGTTTAGCCTACGTCTGCAGCGAACCTAAAAACACAATGTTAATTCGATTTTTGAGGCAAATTCAACTTGTTGATGTAGAGACACAGGAGACTAGGAGAGTGCCAAAAAATTCTCTGTTTAGCCAATTCTTCATGGTTTTCATTGCCCTAACAGATCCGGGGCTCTTTCATTAGTCAGATATCCTTTGTTAATACTCATTTGATGTTGGTGTATAATCAATTTGTTTAACCCCTTCAATATCTGTTCATCGCTTTGGTTTCTAGATTCTCTGTGGTCTACAGTCCATAGATTCTTCCTAACATTTATCTTGTTTTCGTAACTACTTCCATATCTCTTGTTCACTACTTTGATTTGCAGCATCTCTGTGGTCTACAGTCCATAGATTCTTCCTGCATTTTTCTTGGTGACCACCATCTATCCAAGCGTCAACATGTCGCCAATTTTATGTTCAAACGGAGGTTTTTCTGCAGATGTTGTTTTCTAGATTCAGTCAAAATCCAGTGGCGATTGTACTTTCTAGAGTACTAGAGTTTCTGTGCTTTTCCCTTTGAGATTTATCTGTGGTTGTTGCTGACAGTATGTTGAACATATTACTGATGGAATATCAAGTTGAAAGATTCAAACAACTGGATTCTATATATTGCCTGATTAGTAAACGTTTTATTGTATTTCGAACAAGAACGCTTCCATAATTGTAGTGAACTGCTTATATACTAGGTATATTCTAAGAGACTAAGAGAACTGCATAGATGATGGACCATGGAATAACGAAAGTTTGAGTGGCTGCTAATCTCACCAAATCATTACTTCATTAATAATAATAATAATGTTTTTTAGGATTTATGTAACTTTTTAAGCATCGAAGCACTCTGAAGCCTGAGGTTAAAGTAAATTACTTTCTCATGCCCTATGGCCTAATGCTATGGTTCGTAGTTAAGGGTATTGCAATCAGCCAGTCCGTAAGATCATGTGGTGCTAGCCTTATGATAATGATGAGCATTTGTCTATTTGATTTTATTTATACCTTGTTATTATTTAAGTTTGATTTTGTACCATTTGAATCTTTGGTTTTTTTAGTTTGAAGCTAGCGGTCTGACCAGCCCTAGAGTGTCGGTTTGACTGGCGTGCAGTCTGACCGCCCGTGGTGGTGGTCTGACCGATGTGTGGTAGTATCGGCCTGTAGTTGGCGGTACTTATTTCTCGAGAAGATCTTTTGGATGTTTTGGGTTGTGACTTGGTACGGTAGTATTGGCATTAGAATTGCGGTATGACCATAGGAGAGCGATTTGACCGGCCTTGTCATTGCGGTCTGTCCGATGAGTGTTGGGCAGTCTGACCGACATGGGTACTGTGGTCAGGTTGGCCCCTGTGCCAAGTTGAGTTATTTTGGTTGTGTTAGTCATGTGTTGTCCATACAAGTGTTAGTCATGGTGTCTCCATGCATGTAATTTGCTAATGAGAGTCAAGTGCATGTCATTTCTACTCAGATTGATTACTTGTTTATTGATGTGTAGGTGCTTGATGATTGTTGCGGTTAATAATAAGACCGATGCGACGGAAGGGGTCCTGAGGCCATGACGCGCTGCGTAAGTCCATGTAGAGCAACATCTCAAGCGGAGAAGCACAGGAGAAAGACAAATCGTGAGGAGGCGAGTGTATGCATGTGGTGTGCCAATTAGACTTGGGCATTTCAAATGATGACGGTTCTCGGAGCAGACGTATGATCTTGGCGACAAGTAATTGGGTATCATGGACTATAGTGTGATGTGGTGTGCCATAGTACTCAGGCGTTTCAAGTGATGACGGATTTGAAGTAGGTGTACGATCTTAGCGACGTGGCATTGAGCATCACATCTTCGTGAAGACCTGTGGGTGGCAATTGAGAAAATTGTCCAATACCTAGTGGAATGGCGGTTTATAAAACCACGACATTGGTCTAAGTGGTTTAAGTCATGTCTTTGAAGATAGAGTGTCTTACCGAGCTATTAGAGCCTTGTGCAAGTTGCACTTTGCAAAGCGTGTAAGTATATGAAATGTAAAACCTATTTATGTATAGGTTACTGGGTTTTCTTATTTGTAAATGGTATGATCCACTAAGAATTGCTAGTTGCTATGGTTAAGTGGGAGGTAAGAGCCTCCACTATATAAACTCTTGTGTATATTGAGAGAATTATCAAGGAAAAAGATAGGATTAAGATTTTCTTGTGTTGGAGATTTTTAGTGTATGTACTTTAGGCTTAGAGCTCTGCCATCCTGAGGGAGTGGCTGTAAAACATTTCTCTTCGAGTGAAATGAACATTCAAAGTATGCCCAAGTGAGTTGTGTTATGGATTCTTCTTTGTAATTTTGATTTACTTAGATTTCTTGTTTGGATTTCTTTCTTTTTGATTTTTCTTGGTGTCAAGAATATGTAAGAGGTGGAGATATCTCTTAGAGATCAGATCTCACCCAGTACTTTCTAAGGAGAGTTCTTGAGTTTACCTATTTTTCCTCAAGAGAGGTGATTTTGTGGTTTTTGCTCTTATGATTGATTTGGCTTGAGTTCGTACTGTAATTTAGTTTACTATGATATGTGAAAAATCTATCCAAAGTCATCTAGATCATCAAGAACTCACGAGTAAGAGTAAATCAAGGTTTACTCTTTTGCCTAGTTTTGGTGCAACTTTTTAGATAAAAGTTGAAACTTTGACATTGATCTTCACGATCCATGATTGAAATAGGTTCCTGACATTTTAGGAAGGGTTTGTGCCAAGTTTTATTGGCTTGGATCAGTGGTTTGAGAGTTGTCTATTTTCTTGGATTATGTGCAGTGCAGTCTGCACTGTTTCTCGACAAGCAATCAAACCGCAAGAAACCGAGCGGTCAGATCAGCCAGTGGTCAGACCGTTTCTAGGCCGGTGGTCAAACTGGTTGAGACATAGTCTTGGGCGATCTTTGTGATCCTTGACTTTGGTGAACTTATAAGTTTGTGTTTTCGTTGTGTGTTATTGATAATGCCTAGGGAAAAGTTTTGAAGAGTCACTCATCCCTCCCTGACTTGCCATACCGATCCTACACAATTAGAAGCAACAAGTTGGTATGCTAATATGTCATTTCCAGTTTGCTGTATTGAACTATTTTACGGAGTATTGGATAAGACAAGCAAAATGGAGAACAAGGAGGGCAAAACTCTTCATATCTTCTGGAGCTACAAACTGCAAATTGTTGGTGCAGCACCGCAGGTTACACCGTACATCTTGAATATTGGCAAGGCATCACTACAGAGCTCAGGAACGCCCTCTCTACTTCCTCTGATGCATTTCTTCTGAGCAAGCACATGACATACGCCATCACCGCTGCATCGCAAGGCAGTGTGATCCTGCCATCACTCGTGAACCCAAACTCCTCTAACATCGTTAGCAGCTCACCGAAGACAGTTGTACCGAGGTAAGCCAGCGGGACATCGAACCGCCTCCCATCCGCCGTGTACACGGCGCAGCGGCCCTTATCTGCGACTGGCGAGGTCGTGCAGCACGCTTCGTCGTCTCTGGCAGTCGTCTTGACCCTTTGCCACTTCCTCGCCAACTGAGCAAGCCTCTTGGGATGTATCATGGCTGGTCGCTCTTGGTTCTCAGGTATGTTGCTTAGAAATGCTTAGTTTATGACTTTGTGGATGACGTGATGGTGTCTTAGTAGCCAGTTCATGTATATACAAGTGGAGGGTTGGTTCATGGCGACTTGCCAGTGTGTGACTAATTGGCATTTGGCAGGGGAAATGGCCATGAACTTGGTGCGTGCAATGGTGGCTCCAAAGGGAGGCAGCGAGATTCAGATCAGATTTTGCTGGGGCCATGACTTGGTGTACTGTGGAGGCAATGGTAGTGGACTACTGGTTGGGCAATCAGATACGTACTACAGTCCTTGCTGCTGAATTGGGCAGAGGCGTTGTGCAACCATCCAGGGTCCAGCTTTTATGGGGGTGTTCCATTCGGTTCGGCGTCATGTATCAAGAGATCGGAAGATAAGCTGGTTAGGCTTGTTCAAAAGCAATCATTTCTGATTTGACGATCCTGTTTTTGGTACTTTGTACCAGCCCGGTGATTGCAATCAGGCGAAGAGCCAGCATCAAAGGGGACACGGCCCGATTGATTCAGGGATCAGGTGTCTTCTTTCCTGAGCAGATACAGGGTTCTCTTCGCTGCTTTTGGGATTTGTACTTTGCACTTACAGCTGCAGCTGCATGCTAGGTGTCGGTTTAGCGGTGCTTTGATTGTTGCAAATCAAGCAACTTGCTCGACAGTTCCATATCTCAGTTTCCTCCGATGTCTGCATGCTTTCGAGCATCGCATGTGTCAGCTATTTCGTGGTATCTTTCTGCATTTTCCAATGGGCCTACAACCAATTGGTAACCATCAAGGTAGCCGGTTTTACCTGGAAAATCCAGAGCTTCAAGCTACCGCCTTGAATCCATCCAGGCAACTGTCATTAGTTTCATTTCGATATCATTTTTTGGGCGAGGATTGCAGTAATGTGAGTTGCAATGCAAGGCTTATTTGTCAGTACCTGATAGTTTACTTGGGCATTCAGGACATGGAAACCACTAGTTGTATCAAAATTAATTTGCAAAGCACAAATCTTTTGCTTATGCTGTGTCACATACCCGATTTCTGAACATTTGCAGGTTTGCTAGTCCTGACTTCAATATAGTCCCTTTGTTCATCTGTGAATATTTTTCCTGCTCACCTGAACGTTTCTTTGTAGTGCTGAATGGCAATTCTGCGTGGTCTGTAGTTGCGTTATGCCACCTGAACGTTTCTTTGTGACATTTTGCGTCTGAGGCCACGGGAACTCTGCAGAAGAAATTTGTTGACTCGTACTGACCCAAAATGTGATCAACCATTTATGTCTGCAACGAGGTATGCATTGGAAGAACAATGGCTCTAACTGCTAGTTGGTCACATTCCTAGATTGTTTTCAAGATCAAAATGCTTTGCATAACAACTTTATTTTTCCGATTTCCTATATGTAACTATAGTACATGCAAGAGTACAAAACAAATGGCAATTAGGAGCTGCAAACAGCAACATGCTGGCTAACTCCCAGAGAGGGCGCCGCACAGTTTGCATAGTGGCATGGCATCGTCATGGAGCTGAGGAACGCCTTCTCCATCTCAGCAGAGGTATTTCTCCTTAGCAAGCACATGGCATACTCCATGACCGCAGCATCACACAGCAACGTGGTCCTGCCATCGTCGCCTGCGAAGCCAAACTCCTCCTGGGACATCCTCAGGAGCTTGCCGAAGACTGCCGTGCCGAGGAACGCCAATGGCACCTTGAACCGCTTGGCATCGGCGGCGTACACCGTACACGACGCAGTGGCCCTTGCCGGCCACCGACGTCGAGGTGGAGCACCCTTCGGTTTCTATTGTCGCCGCCGTCGTGGTGAGCCTCTTCCTCCCGAAGGCCGCCATCCTCTGCCACTTCTTTGCCAGCTGAGCGATGCTTTTGGCACTGATCATGGTCTGTTCTTGTTTTCTGGCAACTGATCGAAGGACTCCTCTGTGAGTTGGAATGCTTTGTGTTATAAAACGCGAAGCCGAAATAGAATATCAAAATAACGGAAGACATCTATTTAACATGGAAAATCATTATGAAAAACCATGGATACACGAAGACAGAATATCACTATATGAGAAATTACAAGCACGAAAAACTTCGGCCCATCTTAACCGTGCAACTATAGGAGTACATATATAGATTAGAAAATAAGAGTTCTAAAATATTACGAAACCGAGACGAAGTTGGCATATGTCTCCACTTGATATGCATATGAATTCATATCATACTTAATAATTTTTATTTTGAGACGAATTCGGACACACACTCAATAATCTTCAACTCGAGGTGAATTCACTTCTGTACCTAAAACAAATCAAATCTCCCCTAATCATAATTCACTATTAATGATCTTTGTGTGTTGAAAGTCCATAGGACTAATTTAATGAGTAAGATTGGATTAGCCTTCTCTATATATATCTCCTGTGGCGTTAGATAACTATAGTGAAGAACTCCTCTCATGAATATTTTACATGCTTCACTTAAAACACATAACTCGAAAGAATGGGAGATACGGATTTAACGTGAAAAGTCTTTGCCAAAAAAACCATGGATGTAAGTGTTAGAGATATATGTATAGTTTGTTATTCCCCATTGTTATGAGGGGTTCTTTGCATATTTGCCACCTGTACTTTGTGTATATATACCGGCCCATTGGCCTCATATGAATACAAGCGCTATTCATAACATGGTATCAGAGCCAAAACTAGGGTTTTGGCTTACCTAGGGTTCCGTGCGCCCGTCCGCCGCCGCCGACGCCGACTCCCGGCCTCCGCCGCCGTCGCCGACTCCTGGCCTCCTCCGCTGCCATCCCCGCCGCCCGTTCGGCCTTCACGGCCTCCTCCACCGCCGCCTGTCGGCCTCCTCCGCCGTACCGCCGTCGTGCTGCCCGCGCCGCCTCGCCGCTTCTCCGCCCGAGGCCGCTCCTCCGCCTCCGGCTGCCGTCGCGCCACCGCTGCCTTGTGCGCCGCCGCTGCCTCACCGGCTCCTCTGCCTGAGGCCGCCTCCTCGCCTCGAGCCGGCTGCCGGCTTGCCGAAGAGAGGGGCGCCGCCGCCGCCGCCTCCGTAGCACCGCCGGCTTGCCGAAGAGAGGGGCGCCGCCGCCACTTTCCAGAGGGACCACCGTCCGCGCGCCTCCGCTCCTCCCGCGCCGGGCCGCCGCCGTGCGCAGGGCCGCCTCCCGCTCCCGCTCCCGATCTAGGGTTGGTTCGGCTCGGTCGGTCGGTTTGTAAACCGACCGAAGAAGAAGAAGAAAAAAAAACGTCGTTCTAACCGCCGCGCCGTCCAGCGCCGCCTGTTAGACTTCGTTGTCTTGGTCGCCGCGCCGTCCAGCGCCGCCTGTTAGACTTCGTTGTCATGGTCGCCGCGCCGTCCAGCGCCGCCTACCAATGGGCACCGTTTCCCTCCCTCGCTGCCCGATAATCTTTGATGGTGTTAATTACACCGACTTCGTGTCTCACATGCGCATCCACATGCGTGGTCTTCGTCTCTGGGGCGTCCTCTCTGGCGATGTCACCTGCCCGCCTTGCCCTATTCCTCCGACGGAGCCTACGCCTGTTGCTTTGCCTTCGACAGCCGATAAGGCTGCTACTGAGGCCGCTCGCCTTGCTGATGATGACGCTGCCTCTACCTACCAGGAGGATCTGGATTCCTACAAGGATCGTCTGACCGTCTACACTCAGTGGTACGATGACGACGCTCGGGCTGCTGCTGTCTTCATCGCCAGTGTCCAGCCTCAGTTCTCTTCTGAGGTGGTGGGACTCCCTTCGGCTTTCCAGATGTGGACTCATCTTCGTCAGCGCTACGAGCCCTCTGGTGATGCACTGTACCTGTCCGTGGTCCGTCAGGAGCACTTTTTCAGCAGGGTGATGCTACTGTTGACGCCTTTTACGCTCAGAGCTCTGCTGTTTGGCGTCAGTTGGACTCACTTCGCACTGCTGGCTGTCGTACTTGTTCGTGCTGCCTGGATGTACGTGCTGACCTGGAGTTTCAGCGGGTTTACGAGTTCCTTACTCGCCTTCGTCCTGAGTTTGAGCAAAGGCGTGCCCAGCTCCTTGCACGCCACCCTCGTGTCACTCTCCTGGAGGCTCTTACCGAGATACGCGCAGAGGAGACTCGTCTGAGTGGTGCTGGTCTGATGCCACTCCCCTCTGTGCTCGCCGCTCGTCCGCCTGCTACACTGCCTCCTCCAGCGGCTACCACAGGTGGTGGTGGCCGTCCTCCGTCTGGAGGTGGCCGTCCTCACTGTTCCTACTGCGACAAGGATGGCCACACTGAGTCCCAGTGCTACAAGAAGAAGCGGCATCTTTCACGTCGTTCTTCTACTGGCACTAGTGCTTCTACGATGACGTCTACCTCGACTTCTTCAGCAGCTTCTCTCACCGAGCAGGAGATAGCCAGACTTCGACGCCTCCTTGCCGCTTCAGGCTCTCCCTCGACAGGTTCTGCAGGTTCTGCTACTGACTCTTCGGGCACTGAGAGACCACCTCCTACACAGTCAGGTACCTCCCCGTGGATTCTTGATTCTGGAGCATCCTTTCACATGACTCCTGATCCTTCCACTCTGTCTTCTATTACACCTCTTGATTCTCCTGTCAGTGTTCTTACTGCTGATGGTACATCTCTTTCTGTCTCCGGTCGAGGATCTCTTAGCAACTCATCTTTTCATGTTCCTTCTGTTGCTCATGTTCCTCGCCTTACCTTGCAGCTTCTTTCTGCTGGGCAGATTACTGACCTTGGTTATCGGGTCATTCTCGACTCTGACTCTTGTTGTGTTCAGGACTGCCACACGGGAGCTCTGGTTGGTTCTGGCCCTCGGCGCCGTGACTCACAGCGTCTCTGGGAGCTTGACTGGCTTCACCTTCCTTCCGCTGCCACCATCGCCGCCAGTCTCTCCGCTTCTACCACTTCGTCTACCGGTTCTTTCCAGCAGTGGCATCACCGTCTTGGCCATCTGTGTGGATCCCGTCTGTCGTCCTTAGTTCGTCGTGGTCTTCTAGGGTCTGTCTCAGGAGACGTGTCTTTAGATTGTCAGGGCTGTAAGTTAGGTAAACAGATTCAGCTTCCTTATCCTCATAGTGAGTCTGTGTCTCAGCGCCCTTTTGATCTTGTTCATTCAGATGTTTGGGGTCCGGCTCCCTTCGTTTCGAAAGGGGGTCATCGATATAATATCATTTTTATAGATGATTTTTCTCGCCACACTTGGATATATTTCATGTCTTCTCGTAGTGAGGCCTTGCCTATCTATAAACAATTTGCCACCATGGTTCACACACAGTTCTCCACTCCTATTCGTGTCTTTCGTGCTGATTCTGCTGGCGAGTACCTCTCTCGTCACCTACGCAGCTTCCTTGCTGAGCAGGGCACTCTCGCTCAGTTCTCTTGTCCTGGTGCTCATGCTCAGAATGGTGTCGCTGAGCGCAAGCATCGTCACCTCCTTGAGACTGCTCGTGCTCTGATGATCGCCGCCTCTATTCCACCTCACTTTTGGGCTGAGGCTGTTTCCACTGCCACCTATCTCGTCAACATTCAGCCCTCTTCTGCTCTTAAGGGTGCGATCCCTGTTGAGCGTCTCTGTGGTCTTCTTCCTGACTACTCTGCCCTTCATCTATTTGGCTGCGTTTGCTACGTTCTCCTCGCCCCTCGAGAACGCACCAAACTGACCGCTCAGTCTGTTGAGTGTGTTTTTCTGGGGTACAGTGCCGAGCACAAGGGCTATCGGTGCTGAGATCCTGTTGGTCGTCGGTACTTTCGACGAGTCTCGTCCATTCTACCCACGTCCTGCCTCTCCTTCGGCTTCCTCTGTGGAGTCTTTGTCTTTCTTGACCTTTCCAGATACTCCTATATCTGTTTTGCCCTCGTCCACCTGTCCTACTGAGTCTCCACATATTCCCCCTGTGGTCTCTCCGCCGTTGTCGCCGCCTGTGTCGTCTCCTACGACTCCCCAGGCTCCTCCCACTATCGTCTACACTCGTCGACCTCATATTGAGAATATTTCAGATGAGCCATCTTCTCCTGATGTTCCATCTTCTTCTGATGCTCCATCTTCCCCTGATGGGTCATCTTCTCCTCGCTACGCTCTCCGCGATCGCCAGTCGATTTGGCCTCCTGCCCGTTTTGCCTTTGCTGGCGCAGCTACTCGTGAGCCTGTCTCCTACTGGGATGCTGTTACTCACCCTGAGTGGCAGCTTGCCATGGCCGAGGAGATTGCTGCCCTCGAGCGTACTGGTACTTGGGATCTTGTTCCTTTTCCATCTCATTCTCATCCCATCACATGTAAGTGGGTCTATAAGATTAAGACTCGCTCTGATGGCTCTCTTGAGCGCTATAAGGCGCGCCTTGTTGCTCGTGGCTTCCAGCAGGAGCATGGTGTTGACTACGACGAGACTTTTGCTCCTGTGGCCCACATGACCATTGTTCGCACTCTTCTTTCGGTGGCGTCTGTTCGCCACTGGTCTGTTTCTCAGCTTGATGTCAAGAATGCCTTTCTTAATGGCGAGTTGCGTGAGGAGGTCTACATGCATCCGCCACCTGGGTATTCTGTTCCTGAGGGCATGGTTTGTCGCCTTCGTCGCTCTCTCTATGGCCTTAAGCAAGCCCCTCGTGCTTGGTTTGAGCCTTTCTCCTCTGTGGTCACTGGTGCTGGTTTTTCAGCTAGTGATCATGATCCTGCGCTCTTTGTCCACACTTCGTCTCGTGGTCGGACTCTTCTTCTCCTGTATGTTGATGATATGATCATTACGGGAGATGATTCTGAGTACATTGCCTTTGTTAAGGCTCGTCTTAGTGAGCAGTTCCTTATGTCGGATCTTGGTCCTCTTCGGTATTTCCTTGGGATTGAGGTTACTTCCACTCCAGATGGTTTCTTTATGTCCCAAGAGAAATATATTCAGGATCTTCTTGATCGCGCCTCTCTCACTGATCAGCGTACTGTTGAGACTCCCATGGAGCTCAATGTTCACCTCCGACTCTCTGATGGCGAGCTTCTTTCTGATCCGACTTGCTATCGTCATCTTGTTGGGAGTCTTGTCTACCTTGCTGTTACTCGTCCGGATATCACTTATCCAGTTCATATTCTGAGTCAATTTGTTTCAGCTCCCACTCAGGTTCACTACAGCCACCTTCTTCGAGTTCTGCGATACCTTCGTGGGACTATCTCTCGCCGTCTCTTCTTTCCTCGTTCCAGCTCGTTACAGCTTCAGGCCTATTCGGATGCTACTTGGGCCAGCGATCCCTCTGATCGCCGGTCTATCTCTGCTTACTGTGTTTTTCTTGGTGGTTCTCTTATTGCCTGGAAGACAAAGAAACAGACTGCAGTGTCCCGTTCGAGTGCAGAGGCTGAGTTGCGAGCCATGGCTCTCTTGACAGCAGAGATTACTTGGCTACGGTGGTTACTTGAGGATTTTGGTGTTTCTGTCACTACACCGACCCCTCTCTTGTCAGACAGTACAGGTGCTATCAGTATTGCTCGTGATCCTGTGAAGCATGAGCTCACCAAGCACATTGGTGTTGATGCTTCTTTCATGAGGACTTGTGTGCATGATCAGGTGATTACTCTTCAGTATGTGCCTTCGGAGCTTCAAATAGCGGATTTCTTCACGAAGGCCCAGACTCGAGCACAGCACAGCTTCTACCTCTCCAAACTCAGTGTTGTTGATCCACCATGAGTTTGAGGGGGGTGTTAGAGATATATGTATAGTTTGTTATTCCCCATTGTTATGAGGGGTTCTTTGCATATTTGCCACCTGTACTTTGTGTATATATACCGGCCCATTGGCCTCATATGAATACAAGCGCTATTCATAACAGTAAGAAGGCGAAATTTACTATATGAGAAGATATTACAAACACAGTGAACTTTGGCGAATCTCAACTGTGTGACTACAGAGGTATATATATAGACTAGCGAATAAGAGTCTTATGAGATTATGAAACCGAGGTGAAATTAACGTATATGTCCACTTGACATATATATAAATTCATATCATACTTTAACACTTTGTCTGTGGATGAAGCGATGGTGTTTGGAGGCCACTTAGCCATGGATTTATAGCTCAACGAAACGCGGGCGTTCAGTCGAGCGCATGCGATGATTGGGCAGGAGACAAAGGCCATGAGCACGGTACGTGCAACGTCGCAATTTGAGGTCTTTTGTGTGGTGATCTGGATCAGATTTTGATGGGGCCAAGTGTTCGGCGCGTGCCGGTGCCAGTAGTAGTGAGCTTTTGGTGCTTGGATTGGACGTCGTCTGCGCGACCATGCCGAGCGGTTTAGCCGGGAAGCCGCACGAGGAACCCATGTTAACTGGGGCCAACGTGCTACTGCTACTGTCTTGTGCAATGAGATGGTATAGGCAGAGAGAGGCATTGTGCAGAGAGGACATCTTTTTCATTAGGTGTTGGTTAGTGCCATGGCCATGGATGCCTCAATTTGTACGAACTGCAAAGCAACTGGCTGAAAGGACAATGCCATGTTTCGGTTTTGATTGGTGATCTGCTTGACTTGCAGTTTGGCATGTGGCATCCATTTCTTATTAGAGTCTTCCTGCAATTTCCTGTGGGCTTTCAACCAGCTGCCAACCATGCACGGTTCATTGTTTCACTGCTGTATATACAAGGGCTATACTTGATTATTTGTTTGATAAACCTTGCGCTAGTCTTGACTCTTGAGAATTTGTGCAGGCTCACAAGCTATCTGTACAGCTTCACAGTTTCAACGTTTCGTCTTAATTAGTAGTAACAATTTGACAACATCCACTTGCTTTTCTCCAAACAAATCTACGTTCTCTTCACCTTTTTGTTTGAAGCATAGATTGCACACAAACTAACCTTCTACTCGTATGCACTAACATGTGACTATTCTAGTCTAAAAAAATGCAACTTAATTTGATATGTTTTTCAAAATAAGTGCATCGTAAAATAAAACAGAATTATGACTGTAAGTGCTGGTTGGCCATGTTCCTGCTTGATTAATTCCTTGCAGCCTTACAATATTGAAAAGGCTTTCCATAACAGTTTTCTTGAAGCAGAAGCAGAAGCAGAAGTATTACTACCAACCATTTCGTTGAGTTTTTTTTTTTTTGAGAAAAAACCATCTCGTTAAGATTGAGAAAATGTACAATTGTAAGAGTGACAAGAGAGATTAATTTGTTGGTTGGCACTTGGCCCCAACGATTGGTGATTGCAATATCAAAATGGGAAGAAATGCTCCCATGCATAGAAATCTTCTTGTTCCTGTATCGAACTATTTACATACAAGAAGCACTGATCGCTAAACAGATGACTACGACATTACGAGCTGCAAACAGCAAGTTGCCGGCTAGCCCCCAGAGATGGCGCCACACAGCTTGCGTAGTGGCAAGGCATCGCCATGGAGCTCAGGAACGCCTTCTCCACCTCTGCAGAGGCATCTCTCCTGAGCAAGCACATGGCGTACTCCATGACCGCAGCATCACACGGCAACGTGATCCTGCCATCGTCGCTTGCGAAGCCAAACTCCTCCTGAGACATCCGCAGGAGCTCCCCAAAGACTGCCGTGCCGAGGTACACCAATGGCACCTCGAACCGCCTCCCGTCGGCGGTGTACACGACGCAGTGGCCCTTGCTCGCCACGGAGGTGCACGTGCAGCACTCGTCGGCTTCTTTGGCCATCCTCCTCGACGTCAGCCTCTTCCTCCCGAATGCTGCCATCCTCTGCCACTTCTTGGCAAGCTGAGCAATTCTCTTGGCACTGATGACGACCATGGTTGCTTCTTTGGTTTTCTTTTTCGTCTGGAAACTGGAGAACTCTGTTTGTGAATGAGCGGTGGTCTTTCCAGGCCCGTTTCCTACTGAATTTATAGCTCAAGGACAAGCGGGCGTTCAGTCAAGTTCGATGACTGGGCAGGAGACAAGGCCATGGCCATGGACAAGGTGCGTGCATTGTCGCAAGCCGATGGAGTTTGTGTGTACGTTTCGGATCAGATTTCGATGGGACCAAGTGTTCGGTGCATGCCGGAGCCAGTACGGTAGTAGCACGCTTGTGCTGCTCGGATTGGATTCCATTACCTTTTCCGAGTGGCTTGAGCACCATATTTTTGTACTACTACAGTACTACTTTGCAATGCAACACCACTGACTGAGATTGCAACCAGCTGGAGCGCCAGCTTCGGGGGGAATTTCAACACGTAGCTTTTCTACAGAACCATGTGTGCATCATATATAGACCACATTTTCAGCATCTCATGAGATAGTAGATAAACCTTGGTTGAAACTCCAATCATATATTGCTTGCACTAGAGATATCAGTTTGGGTCCTATTTCAGAGCTGGATGATGAGGATTCAGCTCTCCTTTCAAAGTTAAACCCAGGCAACGCCCACAGCAAAATGCAGACAAGGAAACATGGATTGAATCATAAAACCGAGAGCAATACTCTGGATACAGCAGCAAGTTGCCTGAATTGAACACCAATATAAACACATGGCCAAGGCGCAAGGATAGGGCCACACGAAAGCTGTGGGCTTTATCAGTTCCTCGAGCCAAATCACACTGGGGCACGGATTATGCTAAGGCTCTGTTTGGCACAGCTTCATCAACAGCTTCATGAGAGCATCTCCAATGGGTCTATAGCAGCTATCTACAAGAGAGTCCATGTCATCAACTGTCCTACGTGGAAGATATTAAATGAAGAAAGAGAACACAGCTCTCTACAGCTCTAGAGATAGTCTATAGCGCCAAACGAGGCAGCCTCCATAAATTCTGTGTGTGCATGTAAGCATCAAATAGCTATCCTTATAGATAGTTCTTTAGAATGCTAACTTTAGTGTGTACTATATAGATGATGTGGAAGTCTTATAGTTAGTTGCTAGCTATAACCATTGGAGATGCCCTGAGCTGTTGTGAGCTATTTTTTATCAAACACCCTTTTTGCAAACAGCTTCATAGGTGAAGCTCCTTTTTTTGTGCTCTCACAAAGGAATAGGGAGAGGTGAAGCTGAAAAAAGTAGCTTTTCACAGCTCTCTCCCTCTGACCCGCAGTCCTAGGAACCCACTGCCCCTCTGGTTCACCAAAATTACACGCATTTGCCACTAGTCCATTTGTTAAAGCATGTGACTACGAAACATAAACAAGGCACTAATATTGCTTCCTAATGATTTTATTTTTTATTTTAATTTTTTAATTCATACTCATTCAAATATATTATTTTTTAATTCATATGACCATATACAAACATACAACTCCAAATGTTAGAACAAGTCAGGTAGACAGGGGCATCTTGGATAATTGCCCTCTCTCAGCCATGCATGAAGCTGTTTTGCCAAACAGTTTTCCAAAACAGATTTAGCTTCATCGGTGAAGCTGCTCGTGAAGTTGAAACAAAAAAATAGCTTCACTAGTGAAACTGAGCTGTGCCAAACGAGGCCTTAGCTTAATGTCTCTTAACAGTCGTACGAGTCGGTACTACAGTACATCACCAATCATCCAACAAGTATCTATGGATCCATCACGTGCCGAACAGCCGCTGGTCCCATCAAAATCACATTGTCTGGAGCTGCAACGTTGCATGCACATCACTCATGACCTTAGGCCTATTTGATATAGCTGCGACTTATGACTTTTGATTGAAATTTTTGAATTTTAACTGTTTGCAATAGAGATTATGAAGAGAGATACTCGCTTGCAATTTTGATTGATACAGATGTTGAGTTTTTAACGTGTACTACAATTAACTTGTAGACCCTATCTTGAGAAAATAATCTGTTTGAAATTTAGGTATTGTAGCAAAAGCCAAAAGCTGCTTTTAGAAGCTGTTAAAGAACTGGCCCCTTGTCTCCTGCCCACCACATGCTGATAGCTACGGTTAACCCTTGCACAGCCCTCTATTCCTTCACCTATAAATTCATAGCATCTCAACACAACTTCTGTTGGGATACGGGGTAGACTACACTAGCACGAATTAAAATTTCTATAGTTTAAATTAGGAAACCATGCGAGCAACAGATCATGAATCGTTACTACCAGACATGCAGTGCGGTGGAAGAAGAGTTGAAGTAGCCTAATTCAACACAATACGTGTCGGTATAGTGGAAGTAGTCAATCATCCAACATCCTTGGAAGGCGGTCCTCGGAAGCCGATCGTCCTCTAGTGATAGTGATCTCCACGAGCCAACTATCTCCTCCTTGCGATTGTCCTAATTAGCATCGCAATCACAGCAATGTCTCTATCGAAATCTACATGTCTAGGGGAATGCTAGAGTTTCGGTGGGTGTGTACAGGATCCCCCCCTCAACCTTACGCCTCTCTTAATATAGCTCATAGGTGGAACCCTACATTAGGGGCCTAACAAGGTGTGAAGCTCTCTTGCCCATTAGTAACGGATCTAATCCGAACTAATATGTTCCAACTTATTAAGTGTGTAATTCTGTAGGTTTATGTATATTTGGACATGGTCCGAAAACTTATTTCTGGTCCACAAGTCAGTAGCAATTCCTAGCGTATTCTAGAGAGGTTGTCTCATTAGGAGTTATTTCCGGTCCTTCGACCAGAGATGGCTTCTGGAGTTGCTCCAAGAAGACTTCTGGTGGTACTTACGATCGGGAAGAAGCTACCCGAACCAACTGATCAGCGAGAAAGTTATCCTTCCGAGGGATAAACAATAACTCAAAACTGAAAAAGTGCTTCTCTAGCCTGCGTACTTCCAACAAGTACTAAGA
Source organism: Dendrocalamus latiflorus (assembly GCA_017311315.1). Taxonomy (NCBI): domain Eukaryota; kingdom Viridiplantae; phylum Streptophyta; class Magnoliopsida; order Poales; family Poaceae; genus Dendrocalamus; species Dendrocalamus latiflorus. Next base: position 38,322,353 of record CM029657.1, read on the forward strand.
CATGGTCAAACTCGAGCATTGATACTCTTTGCTGACCTGATTCACAAACGGTTGAGAGTCTCCTCTCACGAGTAGTCGATAAATCCTGAGCGCTTTAGCAGCTCATATGCTAGCCAACAAACCTTCGTATTCGGCCACGTTATTAGTGGCCAAAAAGTGTAGTTGAATGACATACTTTAAGATCTCTCCCGTGGGAGATTCTAGGACCACCCCAGCCCCCGAGCCACTTAGCGTAAGTGACCCATCAAAGTACATCGTCCACTGGTCGTGGGAGTTGTACTAGGGATCCTAAACGAGTTTAGGATTTGTCTATTTGGTGATAAAGTCTACCAAGATCTGGGATTTAATGGCTATTCGAGACACAAAATGGATGTCGAACTTTCCAAGTTCTACTGACCATTTTGCCATGCACCCCACTGTTTTCCTATTCAAATTTTGTCCCATTTAATGTATAAAGGTCAATTGCATCAAATGTTGAAAAAGTCGGACTAGCATTTTTCAAGCTAATTGGTATTTTGACATAGCAAAATACTCCAAATGGCGTAACAAATATGGTCTTCTCTTTATCTTTTGAAAACATATTAATCTGGTGATAACCAAAGTATATATCTAGAAAACTTAATATTTCACAACCAGCAGTAGAGTCAACCAATTGATCAATACGAGGAAGTGGAAAATTATCTTTTGGACAAGTTTTATTAAATCAGTATAGTCTATACACATACGCCACTTACCATTAGACTTCTTAACCATTATAGGGTTAGCCAACCACTTTGAGTGATCTATTTCTCTTATAAAGCCTGCTTTGGCTAGCTTATCCAATTCTGACTTGATAGCTTCTCATCGATCTGGTGCAAATCTCTGTAATTTCTATTTTATGGGGTTCTTATCAGGTCGTAGAGATAGGCTGTGCTTGATCACCTCCGTGGGGACCCCGGGCATGTCAAATGATTGCCACGCAAACACATCTATGTTTTCCCAGAGGAAAGTGATGAGGGTGCCTTTCTATGCGGGGTCAGAGATAACCCCGATGCGAACAGTCTTCAAAGGCTTCGCTGAGTCCAGAGGAACCTCCTTAACCTCTTCGTTTGGCTTCGACACGGCTTTTGGCTTCAAATGCTTGCTCGAAGGCTGTGCCTTGATAGCTACTTAAGTTGGTAGCTGGCCAACCATCTCGAGGGACCTGCGGTTACACATCAACGCCAATTTTTTTATCAAAGTAAACTATGATGACTCCCTTGGGACCTGGCAACTTGATACATTGATACGCATAGTGAGCAACTATCAGAAAGCATGCCAAAGTTGCTCATCCGAGTATGGCATTATACACTGTGTAAAAATCGACCATGTCAAAGGAAACTTTCTCTATCCTGAAATTGCTTGGAGATCCGAACATAACAGGCAAAGAAACTTGGCCAATGAGCTTGGCTGAAGATCCCAGTATGATTCCATGAAATGAATATCGTACTAGTTTTATTCTGGTACGAGGGACTTGCATCTCGTTCAGAGCACTTACAAATAGAATAGTTAAAGAACTGCTACCATCAATCAACACATGATTCACTCGTCAGTTATTGATGGTGGGCTCGACCACGATCAGAAATCAATTGGGTCAAGTCGAAGGGATCAGATAGTCACTCTTCTTGAAAGAGATGGTGACTTCCAACCACTTAGGAACATTATTGACAAGGAAAGGGTTGATAGAGTTTACCTCTCATTCAAGAGCCTTATACTATCGCTTCGACTCATACGCCGACAAACCTCATTAGATGTGCTCGATGGTGTGCTTCAGATCCTAGAAAGGCTTGTTCTCGTCCTCGTCCGAGTGCTTTTGACCACTCAATTGCCCATCTCACTAAGCTTGGGAAGCGGTCCCTTACCAGAATGGTAATCCTCGAGTTTTCATTGGAAAACTCAGTAATTACGAAGGTCGTCTCCCTCCTTATGAAGCGGACACCACCTATAGTTGTTGTCCTTCCATGTGGGTGCTTTGCCTTTGTCCCGATCAGAGTATTGCTTGGGGTTCCATGGCTCTTTATTGCCTATAGCTAAGACTTCCTTCGAACTATCGGCCTGAGGCCTCTGACCTTTGGTTTTGTTCTTGAATTTCTTAGCCTTCTCCTTCCTCTTGTTGCCTTCACCTTCCTCTTTGGGACTCCGATTGACCTGATCAATAGATCAAGTCCATTCGACCACCTCAGCAGTAGTTGTGTAGTGATTAGCAATCTCAAAGAGCTCAGCGATAGTGATCAGAGGGTACAAGACGATATCCTCTGTGAACCTCCTATTGTGGACTCGCTGCTTGAACGCCCTAAATAGGGGCATTGCCATTCAGAGTTTCACGAAGTCGCGTTGGGCCGACCTAGAAGGGTGAAACGGGAGTACGAAGTCTAGCCTGCCACTCGAGGCAGCAGACAGCAAACCCTTGACGTGTGATATTTCTCATATTTCAATTTACATTTAGCATATAGTTACATGAAACGTCTAGATATTTGGTGTGTGAAATTTCTCAGATTTCAATTTACACTTGGTACTGGAGCTTATAGTTCCATGAAGCATCTAGATATTTGATCTATCAGGATTCAGCAGTACAGCAGTAGTATCATTCTTTGTGTAGTTTAGACACTATTTGATATTAAATGCAAGCAATAAACTGAAACTGGACCAAATTTGGAAGATGTAGCATATTACCGATTAGTTTAGCCTGAGTAGAACTCAAAAATAGATGGAATTGCCTCCATGTAGTCGTAGCATGGAGTATTTGCTCAAAACAAACATGGAATATGGGCTTGAGCTACTTCATGTGTGTGGGCTGTTCCAGGAGGCTGATTTGCAAACAATATCAACCGCAATGTTATCTGTTACAGAAACAAGGAATCTCTTGCTCGTCTTACAAGGCCCCCCAGAGCTACCATACCACTTTTGCTCATCTATGCATACATTATCTGATATATTTCAATACGTGGTCCTTTTTCCTTCAAAACAAATAACATGGATTGCTCCAACAATTCGACCTTTCGTGTAACAAATGTATATTTCACATGATCATGTACCTCTGTACAATCAAATGCAACATACTTATATGGATACGGGGGAAGAATGATCGCATTGGGGGCATCCAAATCATCCTCCCAACTTCGTGCCTCTAAAGGGTACTATCTATGTAACATCCCGGTCCCTCCCTGAGTCCAAAGTGCTACCACCTACTCTATAATATTACTAACCCCAACTTTTGCCGCTGGTCTTGTGAAGCAATTCTTTTATTTAAATATCAACCAAACGACAAAAGTCGATACACTTGACATTAAGCACAACATAGGTATAAATTTGTTAATTACCAAAAAGGTACTCGACCATTCAAGGTTAAATATGTTAACTGTAGATGATATGTGAATTACTGTTGCATGTGAAACAACTGTGCTATTCCCGCCCATGCATGTCGCCTTCAATAGATTCCTGAAAAAATAACGATAAAGCAAGTGTAAATCCGAAGACTCAGCAAGCACACGATAAAACAGTAACATCACTTTAGCAACTCAATCGATTTCATGAACCGTAAGCTGTAAATCAACGCTATAACTGTAAACTGTAAATCAAATCCGTAACTGTAAATTATAGATCCAATCTGTAACTAGAAACTGTAAACCAATTCTATGTCATTGGTATAGTAATAATCAAATCACATTTATGAACTGTAATCCAGAATCTCTGGGTTTCCTCCCTATCTCTTGTTCGTTTCCTGCAAATGCAATGCACCTCTGTTGCAGCTTATACCGGTATAGTGGAGTTGCTTCACCTGTCGATGAAACCCCTCTGCCTCCATCTCTGGAGGTGCCTACCGAAATAGGTCTCGATTTCCCCACCGTCGTGGGAGGCCTACCGTCGTAGGTCCATGAGTGCAATGCATAATGCGTCGTTGTATACCGCTTATACCAGTATAATGGAGTTGCTTCACCCATTGGTGAAACCGCTCTGCCTCCATCCCTAGAGGTGCCTACCGAAGTAGGTCCTATCATTACCACCGCGTGGGATGCCTACCGTCGTAAGACTTTCATGATGCTCATGGTGCAATGCAAATGCAACATTCTTCAAATGTTAATATTCAATCATAAGCATCACTCATCGCAATACAATCAACAAATAAGCCGGGATATCATTTCATAACATGGCATAAAACAAATACAGGCAGTCATCACAATCCACTATTCTACCATGCACTTGTCTGGTTATCCCTGTGGACGATGCGTGGAGGAGCGTCAAACCAAAACCTCCACCTGGAAGCATCACCCGAACACTCAATTCAATATTGTAATTCACACAAGCATGCAAACAACATTGAGGGCCTGTTTGGAACAGAGGAATTTCACAGGAATTTTGCAGGAAACAGTTCAATTCCTGCAGGAATCGGGAAAAATTCCCGCATTCCAAACAGGGCCTGATTCTTTGCATATAGACAATCAACAGCGTTCCTACGTGTAAACCCGATACCAACAATCTCTCTCTCTCACCGGACACCTTTTAGATGCCCTGGTATCCAAACAATCATAATTTAATGATCGTCGTCTATAATCGCAGATAAATCTTATTTACACATTTACCATTTTTCCTTCATTTATCTCCTCTTTTCTTTTCTTTTTTCCTCCTCTTCTTTCTTCTTTTTTTTCCTTTTCCCTTTTTTCCCTTCCTCCCCTTCTTTTCTTTTCCTTTCCTTTTTCTTTTCTAACCGCCGACGCTCTTATTTCTTTCCCCGCTCTCTCTCCTGCCGTTTCCTCCTCTCCCGATCCAATAGGATCCCAGTGCCACGCCTCCGGCTCTTCGGTGCTGCACCACCTCGGCCTCTTCCTAGCCCCAGCGCCTTCACCTCCATCTCCTCCATGCGTCGCCTCCCCTCGGCTCGGCTGCGCCATGGCTATGCCGCTACGCGTCGTCTCTGGGTGCCCCTCACCGCCAACATCTCTCCTCGGCCGCCCTCTCGACCGGTGATGCAGTTTTCCCCTTACTGTTACTCCTCCGGCCTCTCGCCGTCTTCGGCCCCTCATCGCCTGAGCTCCTCGCGCCATTCCGGTAACCCTAGGTTGACTCTAGGTTTAGGGCTATCGCCTGGCGGCTCCGATTTGCTCTTCCTCTTCTTCCTTGACTCACCTCCTCTAGTCTCTCCCCCTCTATTTCTTCGATTTGATACTAGCTTTTGATTTGGTTCGATTTGGTTTGCTCACGATGTGATAGACATGGAGGCAGACATGGAGGTGAGCTGCTTTGGCTAGTCACAGCCGAGCTAGAAGCCGCCCGCATGCCGGGGGAGTGCGCGGTGGCGGTTGGATGCGTGGCTACGCCAATGGTAATGCGCCGCTGCCGGTCTTCGTCTACGGTAAACCTCGTTGGTACTATTTACTCCCTCTACTCTCTTTCTCTACCTCCGGCTGGTGGTGCTCTAAGGTTTTGGTATGTTGCATGTGTGGCTCTGAATAATGAAATCTTGGGGGAAATGGTTGGCATAGCCTACCTCGGTCAGCTGGGATAGGGTTGTCTTGTGGTGGCATCGTCATTGTCTTCCCCTGGTGCTCGGCTAACCCTAGAGCTGTTGTTTCCCCGTCGCTCGTGGCTCCTCAACCTGGCGCTTGCAACCGAGCTGCTCCTCCCTCTTGCTCTTGGTTTGCTTGGCGTATGATGTGGGGAAAGATGAGGGATGGGGAAGGAAGTGAGCTTCGACTAGGTATACTCTTCTTTCTTGTGGCCGTACTATCCAGAGGCGATGTGCTGTTTTTTGAAGAGTGCTGTGCTGACTTCACTGTTCTATATGGGTTGCCGACTAATATAATTTTGGTAACCAAATGGGATTTTGCCTCTTTTACTTGGCTAGCTTCGGCCTAGCTTCACACATTGCTACGCTGTCCTTTTGATGTAGCTGCGGGCTATTTATGGATATTTGGAGACAGTGGGCTGGTTTCCAAGGTCCTTTGAATATTTCAGGTTTGTTTATGCCTAGTGATGACCCTAAGGTTGTGAGAGGTACCGACTGGCCCCCAGACAGTCGGGTATCTCTGTAAAAGGACTACCATGCCCGAAATTAACCTCTAGGGCTTTGACGGCAATTTCTTCGCTTTTCTTTCCCATGGGTATTACAATCTACCTTGCCTACAAAAAATGGATGATATCTACCCTGTGCACATGCATTTTGGGGAGGGCAGAGAAACGCTCTTCCCAGCCCAGCCCGCAGCCATAAAAAAAAAGCTACGCGACTTTACACCAACCTATGGCTAAAAACTGAAATGACTAATTTACAAGGCCCAGCTGGAAAGAAAGGAAAACCTATACGACAATTTACAGCAGCTGAGGGTGGAAGGAATGATACAACATTCTATCTTCCCGCAAGATATCATCCTCTGCTCTCGGAGAGAATTCAGCTCTTCAAGAATTGGAACGCGGCGTTCTCAAGTAGTTCTTGTGGTGGAGTGACATTCTGAAATTCCTTGGCGTCCATACAATTGGCTATCTCCTCCAATGATAGGGGCATGCTGCAGCAGGAAACAAGGGAAATCAAAGCCAAGATCCTGAGACATATTCCACGACAACTTTTACTTTTCAAAAGAAAACATCGTGGGGCATTCTGTGTACCTTATTTCTTCATCTAGTAAAAAGGTACTGTCCGAAGTGCCCTGGCCAGATCCCGTGTTCATCAATGATCTCATCTCATTAAGAACCTATAATCAAGGAATGAGTCAATTTTTCACCTCAATTCTCTGCACCCCTTCATCTCAACCATGCATTTTCTGATTGAATGGCTTCATGCGGAATGTAGGAAACCATATTGTTCATTTGAAGTTAAACTTTTTCCGGTAGAGAATGGTGCCTGATTAGGCCCCTGAATTTGCATTGAATCCATAATCATAGATTTGGTGCTTACCTCTTCAGATACACTTTCAGTATTATATTTGTCATCCCAGTACTGCGTGCATATTTTGTAAAGCTGCTGGACACTCAACACCTGCATAATGGCAACGAAAATTTGATGGTTAACTACTTTTCTAGAAGATGTGTGCAGCCTCTGTGCGCGCGTGTGGGTTTGGGGATGGGGGATCTTACTGGGCAGAGATCACTGACTATTTCGTCATATGAAATCCTGAATTTTTTGAAAATGACCTGCAGCGCATCACAAAAGATATAGCATTACAAACTGAAAACCGCAAGTAGGATGGTAACACCAAAAATGGCCGCAGTTTTCATCAAGGTTTCACCTATGAAAGCACTAAACAATGTTTTTAAGCTAATGATAAGAATCTATATAAAGGAATAGGCACATGCTGAAGTTCGAAGTTGCATACCAAGAAACCAACAGCCTGGCATATGTGCTTAAGTTCAACCCATGCAGATCCTGCGTACTGTTAATGTTTCTCCGTTAGGTATAAGGAAAATAAAGGGAAGATACTAATATTGGCATTACACTACAATAACAATGGAATGCCTTTCTTACAGTAAACCAGTAAAACTATGCATGCGCTCTTTTTTGAAGAAAAAGGTTAATATTAGTGACCACACAAGACAATCGTCTGTCATGTTGCTAACAGAAGGACAATGATGTAATTTGGACAAACTACAGAGTTTCCCCATATAGCTAAAAAATCCAGAACTTCGACGTTGGTTGGAAGCAATTAATAAGATACATGAGAGGAATATCATACTACAGAAGTGCGCGTCTCTAGAAAGAATAGCACAATCATTTGTTTACCTCTGGCTTGGTTTGTGTACACCATGCCTCCAATTCTTCAAGTCCTTGTTTCACATATTCTCCATTGCTGAAAGAACAGCACTCCCGGCGTACGAGAAGACTAGAACATAGTACCAGGAGAAGGGGAAAAAATTAGGAACTAGGGAAATCGATGGCGGCCTAAAGCCCAGACACAACAAAGTTACCTATTGAAGAGTTGAGCGTTGATGAATGAGAAAATCTGTGTAAAGATCTTCCGAGCAAAAATTGTTGGCACCTGAAATTTTAGTTTAATGATCAGAAGTCAGAACACCATGCAATCAAATGCAACACAGGCATAAAGATGTTAACTTACACAATTTTCTTGCAAGGTTTTCAAGAGATCATTCAAATGGTTGACTATAGCTTGCCAATAGCTACCTTGATCTGTTATCAAACCAGCTTTTGCAGTTCTTGGTGCCTTGATTATCAATGTGGATACAGGAATTAGCATTAGACTAGCAACAACAAATTAGGGTAGGTACATAATTAGCATGAAACTTTAACACAAAAATGACAGCCTAAACAGCAACCAAGAGAAACTCCTCATAGCACAAAGGTCCTCATGATAGAAAGAACATTCTAATCTCTTGACATTTTGATTGCAAAGTGTTCAAACGTTCCGCCAACTAAAGGAACTAGCAAGAATTGGTCAGCCTAAGTTAAAACCAACTTAGAATTTCCAGTGTCGCTACTTGCTATGCTAGCTTGTGCGTCAAGATTGCTGAGTTGTCTTGTACTTATTCTAAAACTTATATTGACCCACAAGAATCGTCTAAAATATGAAATAATATTTAACCTGAAGTTGACTCATGATAGATGGGGTAACCTGAATAACAAGTGAGAGTACTGAAGATATTTCTCTCTTCACATTGTCACGGATCATTCCATATAAGCCTTCCACAAAAGCTGTAAGCTGTTGCTTAAAAAGAAATGCAGGATACTTGGCCTCAACTTGGCGCACAAGATCCATATCAACAGTAATGTTTGAAGCACGAAATACCTGAGGACCATATAACACCGAGTGAAAAAAATGAGTCAAGATAACCATTTTTAAGATAGCCCATAATTTTTACAAATTAAAATTGCTAGCACTCAGACAACCCTTGTTTAATCTTTTGTAAATTAACTTGAGCAATATAGACAAATAGTTTACAAATGATCTTGTATCTATTAATTCTACTACAATTCACCCATATATCTTGCTTAAAACTGCTCCCTCTGGTCACAAATTATTGTCATCATGTGCCAAGCTTTTTATCTTTGACCAATGATATCTTTTTAGGTATTTAGATTTGTTGCACACAAAATATGACTAGAATCGTCTCATCATGAAAAATATTTATATAATGTTATAGTTGTATAGCCTTTACAAGTATAATATCTAGAAAGTTAGAAGCTAATGGTCAAAGATGCATCTTGGGGACCATGGAAAGTCCAAAACATCAGTATTTATTGACTGGGCAGCATATCGCCAAGGACTTTCTTCCATCCAAGCTCAAAATATTAAGTATATGTTATGTTTACCAAGCGCAACTTCCCTAAATTACACCATTATCCAAAATTCTTCTGTTTCCCAACATAATGAATAGATCTGCATGATCCACAAGGTTGGTGCTTCTAACCCTCAATTTCTTATTACTTTTTTAAAACAATTTCTTAATACTTGTGGTAGCAGCTTGTTATATTTAATATTTTCATATTCAAGTTCAATGGACAGGAGCCTAGGAAGAAACTTTTACAACTACTGGTATATATTTATGCTTTTTTTAGGGAAAGGTATATATCTATACTCGACTAGATATTACCAACTTCATCTCCAAAATAGCTAGCTCTTGGCAGTTGGCACCATCCAAAGACAACAGTTCAATTTCTTAGCCCATCCCGGATTATCATGACTGGAATTCGAAATGCAATTCCATATTACAAGACCAATGTGATTACCCAAACAGAGATGATTGCTAGTTATTTTTGGTTAAAATCTAAAGATCATTTATGTGACACTCCTAGGGTCAAGAAAGTGTCGCGAGACTCACAACCACCATATGTCTAATGAAATGCATCCCGATTGAGAAAAAAAGGTTAAATCAGCTAATGCTAAATATATCATCGAATGACATATACAAATACAGCATACCATCCTCCCGAGGAATGATGTCTGAGTCTGTGGTCTTTTCAGTGGAGTTGTTCCAGATGAGCCAGCACGTTTCAGACTCTTTTGTAGTATAATCAATAAAGATGATGAATTTGACAGCCAGTATGCAAGATCGGAATTTCTTTCTTGTTTCTGTGATAACCATTGTGTAAAATTTTACGAGGATAACAAAAACTGAGTATATTGAACAAACAGGACAGGACCACATTATCATAGTATATCATAAAAGCAGCACAGGAAGCATTTAAGGCTTGGAACACTATCAAGAAATACCTGCATTGCTGAACCAAAAATCTGAATAAGCTGATCAAAAACATTTGTTTTTTCTGCCTCAAAAGTCCTCCAATGAAGAAGGCATTTGTATATGGTTATTGCAGCAACTGGCTTTCCTTCACTAAACCCAACATTTTCAACAACACAATTTATCAGTGCTTCAACACTCTCCTGTAAGGAAAAGGTAGAACCAATCATAATTTAATTTGGTTTCTTACAACGTTAGTAAAAACTTCTAAACATTGAATATCAGCCCAAGTAAATATACATGATGTCTCTCAATATAGGACCTCCTTCCATGTTCCATTGGTGTGCCATGAGGTGTCTGGAGAGATGATTCCATTAGGTTGGAACATGAAAAGAAAATCTAAGGTGTTTTAACACCCAACATAAGATTGATGCCCCAAACCTGTTCGTCACCATGTAGGCTCCCGTTAGCCAAATTCTGCATAGTTGCAAACACTCAGAAGCATAAGAATATGGACAGGCCAACTCCCACCCTATTACTAAAACAAAACATCTCAACAAAACATCATGTATATTTTGCGCGTTCCCTAAAAACTAAAACAAAACATCTCAACAAGGGCAAAAAAGGTATACAGGCAGCAAATAACTGCGCGTGCGCGCACACACACAGAGAGAAGAAATATTACAGATTTTCGATGCATGTTAAGCAAAGGCATATTCTCAGGTCTTGTTTTCATAGCCTGCTGCCGAAGAACATGGTTTTCTGCTTCCGTACTAGTCAGCTTTTCTTGAAGGCTGGTCATGGAAATAATTACAATCATTTAATGTAAGATAGCTTGACTAATGAAGGATAGAAGCATGTATCAACACCAACAAATTTATTTAGAGACAACATGAAAGAAGAACCTTAGCATTGTGTTCTTCAATTCATTTATCTGTGATTCTGCATCTGTAGCTTTCTTAAGCCACTCTTCCCTGACTTTCTCCATATCTTCAAACTTCTGTTCTGTTTCCTGAATTTTTGTCTCAAGAGAGGCCACCAGTGTCTGTAAGTTAAAAAAGTGTCATATCGTTACTCTATTGGGTCTACGAAACAATAATTGGATAGCAAGTGTATTCATGTTATATACACGGTTTCTATGGATTGGCTATTTAATAGCAAAGGGCGTCAGCTTGAGGGTTGCTAAATGTTGAATCCAAGCAGTTCTTTATTTTGAATATTGGAGCTACTAGATTAATTTAAATCTAAGATATTCCCATAACACATTATTATTTGCAGATTGTAAAACAACTTGAGTAATATTCATCTTCATTTATGGTTACAGAGACATCCACAAAAGGATATGGAGAGGATTACAGATTCATTAGTACCTATAAAGCTACGAAAGTTTCCATGCTAGATTTTTATTCTGTTACCACATTTTCATTTGTATTTTTTTTTCATATTTGTATGTTAATACCTTAAGCCTCTCATTTTCAGCAGTAAGCTCATTGACTAGAGTTGCATCAACATGGATCTCTGGCACTAAAGCAGCTTTCTCTGATGCTTCCTTGGCAGCTTCCTGTTCCGTTTTTAACAACTCTTTTGTGTCCTTGAATTGCAATTGCAATTCCTGCAATTGTAATAGGAGTTTCTTGTTTTCTTGTGTCTTGGCTTCTTCCATATCAGCCTGCAAGTACGAAAATATCCATAGGCAATTACATAATAATCAAAAGTTTTCTTTGTAATGTTATCAGATGCATGATGATCAGCTATCAACTAAGCATCAGCAGCCTTGCAAATGTGCAAACTGTTCACATGATACCTGCAAGGGTTTCTTCTTGTTGTCCAATCATTTTCCCTCTTCTTGTGTCATTTACTACAAGATAGTTTTAATTTACATGACACACTACAGAAGTTCAGCAATCTGATACACAGAGGCCTAAAGCACCAGGTTCTAGAAAGTAGGGTGAACAAATATACGCAATCTTTAAAACTTACAAATGCAGATTTAAGAGGCTATGTTTGTGGTCACAATAAATAACAGTTTTGTTTTTTTTTCAGTGGAGACAGCTCACCACTAAGACAAAAGCACGTTCAACATTGTACATGGCACATACAAGTATACATAAAATTATAAAATCATCAGACGATAGAGAAAATAACATAGGCCCACAAAAATGTTTGCCTGAGACATATATTGCTTGAGAGGTCATGTCAGGGAAAAGCATGTCCTAGAGATAGTGAAGCATTGAAATAATGATTCTATGTCAATAGCTAGTTTAGTTAGTCTCAACTTCCAAAATTTAGCGAAGACTATGTTACTCCTCTTGGCATTTGCAGTTTTGCACCATACATAAACAACATTCTATTAAACAGTGGCCATGGTTACTGTGCTCGTTTACCCTGATGCGTTTCTCCAGTTGCAGTCGCCATGTAAGCTCCTCAACTTCCTTCTCTAGTTTACTCTTGGCAGCCTGTAGAGCACCAGTTTCCTTTGCAGCCTGAAAGTAGTAAAGAAGTGGCCAGGCACCAAAGAAATGAAAATGGTTCTTGATATTTTAATCAATTAGAATTATACTAAACCCAATGATATGCTATGTTTGGTGATTCAAAGAAACATAAATGTACGATCATGGTAGTAGGTGGTGTCCTGATAAAAATAGTTTTAACAACACAAGTTTGCAGTCACAATACTCTAATCAAATCTAAGAGGGCAGCAAAGGTAGAGCTATGCAATATTCATAGAGAAACTAAAGATGCAAACCAGGTTAAACAAGGTCACGTTTGCACCATAGTTGGCAGTATTGCTCACTTTTCTAAAAAAAATGTTGAAAATGTTTTAGCATTTTGACATGCAGTCACCACACTGAGTGGTAACACTTAAGACATACAGAGCATATGAATCCTTTAGATTTTCTTTAAAAAAGATGAAACTGCCACAATCTATACAAAGGAACAAAACTGACATGCCTTATTACTGATAAACTACAATTGAGATCTAGGACAAAAAAAAAAGAGAATGTAACAGTGTTGTAGCTTGATCCCAATGGGAAAAGGGAGAAAGAAGTCAAGGCAAGTTTACAACCAGGGGCTTTTACCATTTTGAGTTTCCGAAGTTCTCTTCTGGCCATTCTTCCTCTCCAAGCACACTGAGCTGTGATTGTGGCCTTCATCAGCCTCACATACTGTGAGTGCACTAAATAACAGCGGCAGTGACTCTGCAAGGGATGAAATCGTTTAAAAGGGAGGGTAATTAACAAACGTGGATATATAAGTGATTATAAGGGAAAGAATCACTTGATGCTGCAGACTAAAGTCAGCATCCAGTTGGATATGGATGCACACATACGAGATATAGAGATATTGCCATATTGGAGCCAGATATCAACTTATTAGGAGAATGCCTTAAAGATTTTTTTTTTTATGCCACCTGTCACTGCAGATGGGGCACCTAACGGAATACTGAATACCATGCACAAAAAACAAATTCTATGGTATTCCAGAAAATGTTATATTAACTCAACAGTGTTACAATAGCCATAAGAAAAAAGGTAAAAAAACTAAAGAGTTTGACAAGACAGCTAAAATGTAAAAACAACTGATGTTAATAGTGGGTATGATGAATCGTATTATAGCTGTTTTCAATAAGCAGAAAACAAAACCATATTTCACAACATATAACTCTATTTGAAACACACCCTAAAACCCAGGATGCCACATCAGAGAAATATTGGAACTGTAATACAAATTGTCATATTTCCACAAAAAAAATAACACAAACATTTCTGACACGGTGATATTTATTGCTGTCTTGGATTGGCAGCCCATTCCACTATGGTACAAACATATCATGTTTATTTTGTGAATGGAGAATGTATCAGTCCATTCCACTGTGTTAGATGAGGAACAAGACGGTGAAAATAATGGCAGTTTCAACATATACTTTACACAGGGATGAATGGAGAACGTATCAGTCCATTCCACTATGTTAGATGAGGAACAAGACGTATCAGTCCATTCCACTATGTTAGATGAGGAACAAGACGGTGAAAAAAAGGACAGCTTCAACGTATACTTTACACAAGGATTTGATATTAGCCTCTTGTTACCATGAACAACACAAATATTTCTGATACTTATTGCTGTCATGGATTGATAGCTCATTCCACTATGGTGAAAACATATTAGGTTCATTTATACAAATAGACAACACATCGAATTTGTGTTAGATGAAAAAGAAAAAAGAAAAAAAATGACAGATACTATATATGATGAACAACATTTGCCCTGTAACACAATTATATCCTGGTAAGTTTATTATTTGTACATTCCAAACAACGAAAATTTGGGATTTGTAACTTTTGCATTAGATTTTTTCCAAATATTTGGTGGATGACTCAAAACTACCTACTTTGATGGAACTAAAACTAAAGCCTTGGAAATACCTGAATAATCACTGCAGCTTTTGTTTGCCGGCAAAAGCGAAGTTTGCTGCGAGCGGCCATACCACGTAGACCAGATTGGATAGTAGTTGATGCACAACATATATCTCTATAACTTTTTGTTTCATGGTGCATACGATAGCAGGTTTGAATTTTCAATGAAGCTGCCTCTCTACGAAGATTTTCATAACACCTTCTTGCAATTGTTCCTTCGGTAATCAATATATAGAAGTCACTCTCTGCTAAAAGAAGGTTTTGTGTGTGCGTGTGTGTTGGGGGAAGTAGAAGAACGAAAGTTTTCATTTAAATTTCAAACAAAAATATGTACCCCTGCATACTGCCTGGAGTTCTGTAGCACATATTTGCATCTGGATGTATTTTTTGCGAGCCAGAAATGACCGAACTTTGGTTTGTACTTTTTTAGCAGAGAGTCCCAAGACCTCAGTTCTTAGAGCATCTAACTCGGCCATTTGACCAGCACGAAGAAACACTTTTGTTTTCCCTATCTGTAAATGTGAAATCATAAAGTGAGGTAGATACAAGAATAACGAAGCAAGATATTATCATATTAGTGTTTGACATTGTTCCTTGTCACACAGACTGCTATACATTACAGGAATATCTGTCAACAAACAACTTTGTTGAGGATATATGGATCATTAAATCCTTAAAACTCCTACATTGATCCAAGAAAAATAACAGGATATACACCACTTATTTTGGGGGCTCCAGATTATAATGGTGTATATTAGTTTCATAATACAACTCTGTTTAACACTACCTATTCATTATATTGATCATAAGTAATTTTGAGGGCTCCTGTTGTCATACTACTTCTTTTAGGATTGGAGTAAATGAATAACAGGTACAAGAAATGGAAAAAAAAACTAATATCATCAAAGCATTGCTATTTCTTCTAATAATTACCTGATAGCCTGTAAGATTGGCTTTCTCAAGGAGCATCTTCGTAGCAGTAACTTCATCATGACTGCCAAGGGAACACATAAGTATTTGCAACATAAAAAAGAAACACAAAAATACTAACAAGAAATCATATGTTTACCTTCGACCCAGAACTTTGGGTTGCAGAATAGCAAATCGATTAACGAATTCAAAAAATGTCCGTCTAGTAGGGTATCCTAGACAACTTATCCTTATTGCCTCTAAAACTCCCTGTTCAGAAAGAAAGATGGCATCTCACAAATCAAATGGCTAGTTCTTGTAAGATTAGGAAGCTATTTTTTTTCTCGAACGACGCAGGAGAGCTGCGTTGTCATTTCATTAAGGAAGAACAAAAGTACAAAGGGCTGGGGAAAAGAAACCTAGCCTAAGAACAAACTCACACCATCACACCCCAGAACCTAAATTGCTAGAGTTAACGACCAAGTGAGAAAAAACTCCAAGCTTAGATGCCCCTGCCATACACCAGAGACTGCACTCTTTTATAAAATCACTACCATAGAGATGTAGGAACAACATCCAAATGTAGATCATTTGTTTGTTTTCTGACTCGCACATCAATTTGTAGGCGTGCATCTTTTTGTTGATAACACTTTCAACAACAGAATTGTGTTATTACATCATCACATTATGCTTTGGGCTAAATTTTTATGAACTTAAAAGGCTGGTGAAATATACATTTTTGCTGCATTTAAACCAGTAAAATTTTAACCAAAGGAAAAACATTGGTTAAGGAACAACATGGAAAGCTTGGTCTGAATTAAAGTGGTATATAGATTACCAGTTTATTTCCAGAAGTTTTCTCACCTATATTTATAAGGCATGATGTTTCAGTTGGTCCCATACAGGGAACAAAAAACAGGTGGTTACCGGCCGTTAACCGAAAAAATAGGTGGGAACTAGAAATATAAAAACCGGCCAGGTTACTTTTAACTTTATGGCTGTATAATGTATTTTCTAGGTTGATTTAGGCCTTTTTGGTACTAGATTACCTATTATATGAGCTAAATATACTTTAATTATTGTACTCCGAACTTAAATTCAAATTTTTGGGTGTTTTTCTGGTTTTTGGGCGGTAACCATTCTGGTTATTGATTTTAAAACAACCCTAATTCAAATTTTAACTTTCGAATTTCAACCGATTTTTTCTGGTTTTTCTGGTTACCAGCCAGGAACACGACCAGTAATGGCTTTTCTATCCCTGGTCCCATATCCAGTTAAAGATGTATTCCCAGTAAAATAACTAAAGATGGTGCACTCTATTACACATGCAAAACAACAAGATGCTCCGACAGGATCACATATGCAAGTAGTAATTTATAATAAATTACTATGATTGGTAGAATCGGATAGGATAGTGTGTAAATTACTAAATTGTGTTCACCATCCTGCCTTTTTTTTTGGTAAAATCATAACAGTATTAAGGTTCTACCAAATTAAGATCCTATCTAGGATCGAATTCGTCCACCAAATCTAGGGTCATAGAATCATAAGACTTTAAAACTCATGTTGGACTTTATTATAACCTACTAATACTAAGCATAGTTCCAATAGTGTGGAAAATAAACATAGATATTAGTAAACTGTAGTGGTCACCACAGACAACTTTTGGATCAGCGTGCTCGTATCTGCATGTTTAATGACTACAAACAAAGTGAGATTGCACAAGTCTCACCCCACATCGAAGCTGTTGGAGAACATTACTATTCTCAAATATTGTTGGCTTGAGAACATTATTGGGTTTTATGCAGCGGATGTAGTGTGGTTCTGTTGCACTCAAAGTTTCTAACAGAGATTGTAGTTGTTGCTGCAATATCATGCCAAAATAAAGAAGTAAATACATACAAAAATATGAAGGAAATAGAGTAACAGAAAACATTGTTTACCTTGAAACTTGAAATACATACAAAAATATGAAGGAAATAGAGTAACAGAAAACATTGTTTACCTTGAAACTTGAACCTATTGAAGAAAACTTTGTGGACTTCGTTGATTCTTCACAAGGTGGAAAGAGACTTGAAACAAATGAACATTTTGAAGCATTTAACAAGACTTGATGTTCATTTACAGCATAATCTATGTTTTTATCTAAGAAAAGATCAGTTTGATAAGTAACCTGCAACAGCAAGAGATATACATTTAGTGTGCACATCTTAACTGTGTATATTGCCAACTAAAATGAAGGACCGACTGACTAGAAAGTTCAATAAAACAATGACTCCTGACTAGATAGATGAATCGTGTGTTACATATTTGTTAGGAGGATCAAGGAATATTTTACTGACTCCAGGTCAAAAGACTACGCAAAGCAAGCACATGCAGTTATGCACAAAAGGTTGGCTCCCTTACTGGGTGATTATTCAATGATTCTTTAAACAACATTATTCAACGACTAGAGCCCCGTACATTGTGCCTCTTTTCCTTTTTACTATTGGAAAATTCCGGTATATGCCACTGGTTTTTTTTTTTTTTTTGCACTTTTGGATTTTGCCATTGTTTTTTTATTATTTGGTTTTTTATTACAAGGATCCCGTTTCTTTGATCTTGAGGAGGTTTCATTCCTAGTCTATCTTAACTTGTTTGAGACAAAAAAAACTTTATTATTATTTTTGATTAATTGGTTTCATGCCACTGGATTCGAAGTTTGTTTGGAAAATGCCTCCCCAACAGGGTCAAAGCCCTTTGACCAAGTGAAAATGACCCTTATGCCCTTCTTAATTCACAAAATTTATATTCAATCCATTTTGCTTGTAACTTGTTCCGGTCATTTCGACGAACATGTTGTGGGCAAGGGCGAACTCCAACCCTGACAGCCCTGTCTGATCACGAGCTCATGTTGTGCCTCCTCCGCTGCTGTGAGCACGAGACAGGCCTCCTTTGCCATGAAGAGCTCGTGCTCGATTGACTCCGCCTTGCCCAAGCTTGTGCTGTGCTTCCTCTGTTAGAGATATAGTCCTGCTAGGTTGGCGTCCAGATCTGTTATATTATAACAGATCTGTACCAGCCGGTTGTAATCCTTAGAGATATCTTCCCCAATCTCTTGTATTTGGTAACTGAACCGTGAGATAGAATAGAGATCTGATTAGGTATAGAAAGTTTAGATCTTTCCTTGTATAGATTGATCAGATCTCTATCCTCTATTCTCACGGCTCCCCTTGTAACCGTTCTCTGGGCTAAGCCCTATATTAACACGCAGGGACAGCAGAGGTCCTTAACGCCAAAGTTCACATGGTATCAGAGCCTTCCCATCAAATGGCGAGCGCCTCCAATTCCCCTTCTATCTTCCCCTTTGCCGTCCCGGTGACTGAGAAGCTTACCAGAACCAATCATGCATTGTGGAGGGCGCAGATCTTTCCCACGGTGCGAGGCGCCCAGATGATGGGTTTCCTGGATGGGACTACCAAAGCTCCGCCAGAAGAAATTGAAGCCAAACTAGGCGAGAAGACAGGCAAGATCCCGAATCCGGAGTATACTCAGTGGTTGGTTAAGGATCAGCAGATCCTTGGCTACCTGCTGTCATCTCTGACCAGAGAGATCCTTGTCCATGTCGCCATGAAGAGATCTGCCGCTGAAGCTTGGCAGACCCTTGAGGCAATGTTTGCCTCACAAGTGCGAGCGCGATCTGTCAATACGCGCATAGCACTGGCCACAACCCAGAAGGGAAACTCCAGCGTGGCTGAATACATTGGCAAGATGAGGATGCTAGCAGATGAGATGGCATCTGCAGGAAAGCCCCTAGAAGATGAAGAGTTGATCTCTTACATTCTGAGCGGGCTTGACATGGATTACAATCCAATTGTGTCAACGATTGTTGGCCGTGCTGAACCAATTTCAGTCGGAGAAATTTACTCTCAGCTTCTCAGTTTTGAACAGCGGGTCCAACTCCTTCAGCAAGGCGGCCTGATGCAATCCTCCGCAAATTCTGCTATGCGCGGGCGTGGAGGATTCCAACGCGGTGGCTTCCAGAAGAATCGAGGCCGCGGCCGCGGTTCTGGCAGTCGCAACAGCTACAACAACACCTTCAACCGCTCAAGCAATGGTGAAGACACTCGTCCGAAGTGTCAGCTCTGCAAGAAGAGAGGGCATACTGTTGAAGCCTGCTGGCACAGATTTGATGCAGACTTTGTGCCTCCAACTGAGAAGACAGCTGCAGCAGCCTCCTCTTATGGTATTGATACTAACTGGTATGCTGATTCAGGTGCTACAGATCACATCACCAGCGAGCTCGAGAAACTGACTGTTCGTGACAAGTATGGAGGAAATGATCAGATTCATGCAGCAAATGGAGCAGGTATGGACATAAGGCACATTGGTCATTCACATATTCACACCCCTAATCGTAATCTTCATCTTAAAAACATCCTTCATGTTCCAAAATCTGCAAAGAACCTTGTTTCCGTCCATCGATTTGCTGCTGATAATCATGCTTATTTCGAGTTCCATCCTGATTTTTTCTTGCTTAAGGATCAAACAACGGGGCAAGTTCTTCTGGAGGGCAAGAGTAGAGGAGGGCTTTATCCTCTCTCCTCTGTTAGCGCAAGAAAACAAGCTTTTGGAGTCTCCAAGCCATCCTTGTCAAAATGGCATAGTCGTCTAGGTCACCCTTCATTACATGTTGTTCAACAAGTCATTAGTCACAATAATTTGCCTTGTTCTCTAGAATCAAATAAAGACTCAGTTTGTAATGCTTGTCAACAAGCAAAGAGTCATCAACTTCCTTTTTCCAGATCCTCTAGCGAGTCTAGTGTTTCTTTAGAACTCATTTACTCCGATGTATGGGGTCCAGCCCAAGAATCTGTGGGTAGAAATAAATATTATGTCAGTTTTATTGACGATTTCAGCAAATTCACTTGGATATACTTGCTAAAGAACAAAGCAGAAGTGTTCCAAAAGTTTCATGACTTCCAGACTCTTGTTGAGAGATTGTTCAATAGGAAAATTCGCTATGTTCAAACAGATTGGGGTGGTGAATATGAGAAACTCAATTCTTTCTTTCAAAAGATTGGAATCTCTCATCGCGTCTCATGTCCTCACACCCATCAACAAAATGGTGCTGCGGAGAGAAAACATAGGCATATAGTTGAGGTTGGTCTTGCTCTTCTTTCACATGCATCTATGCCTCTTAAATTTTGGGACGAAGCTTTCATTGCTGCTACCTACTTGATAAATCGCATACCAAGCAAAGTTCTAAATTGGTCCACTCCTTTAGAGCAACTTCATGACACTAGCCCTGACTATTCCTCTCTCCGTGTTTTTGGATGTGCTTGTTGGCCTAATCTTCGCCCTTACAATAGCCACAAACTCCAATTCCGCTCCAAGCAATGCGCTTTCCTTGGCTATAGCAACCTACATAAAGGATTTAAATGCTTAGACATCTCCACTGGGCGCATTTACATCTCCAGGGATGTTATCTTTGATGAGTTGGTGTTTCCTTTTGCTCAGCTTCACCCAAATGCAGGTGCTAGACTTCGATCTGAGATACTTCTTCTTCCCAATACATCATCTCACTCTGTTGATCAAGGGGGTGACACTGTGATTGATCAATCTGCTGATATATGTCCTGTTTCTGATACATCTGAAACTGCTAATCTCTCTGTTGTATCAGATAAAGTTTCAGGACTGCCTGGTGAACTTCAGCTGCAATCAGTACCAGATGTATTAGATACAGTTTTGCAGCCGAAACCAGCTATTACTCAAGTCTACAGCAGGCGCAGATTTGTCCAAAATCCTGAGACTGCACAACCTGTGCAGCTGAAACCAGTTATCACTCAAGTGTACAGCCGGCGAGTTCAAGCTCCGGAATCCACACCTGAGACTGCTCAGTCTGGCTCAACATTCTCTGTCCATGAAGAAACAACTAACCCTCACTCAAGCAGCAGCAAGGTATCATCTTCTTCAAATAACAACAATGCATCATCTTCCTTCTCAGGTGACAATACTGCTCCAATCGCATCAACTAATGATCCAGTGTCATCTGAGTCTGGCAATAGCATATTTTCACAAACCTCTGTATCAATGTCACCTCAGCACCGTCCAGTAACAAGGCTACAAAGAGGTATTATCCAACCTGCAACCTTTACTGATGGTAGAATCAAGTATTCTGATGGCAGAGTTAAGTATAGTTTCTTTACCTCAAATGAAGAACCTCATACCTTAGAGGAAGCTTTGAAAGATAGAAATTGGAAAGAGGCAATGGATGCAGAGTATATGGCATTAAAAAATAATAAAACTTGGCATCTAGTTCCACCTAGGGATGGAATAAACTTGATTGACTGTAAGTGGGTCTATAAAATTAAGAGGAAAGCTGATGGAAGTATAGATAGATACAAAGCTCGTTTAGTTGCAAAAGGTTTTAAGCAAAGATATGGAATAGACTATGAGGATACTTTTAGTCCGGTAGTCAAGGCAGCATCTATTAGAATTATCTTGTCCATTGCTGTCTCACAAGGTTGGAGTCTTCGTCAACTTGATGTGCAAAATGCTTTTCTCCATTGGGTGCTTGAGGAAGATGTTTATATGAGACAACCTCCTGGGTATGAAGAAAAATCTTTCAAAAACCATATTTGCAAGCTGGACAGATCCTTATATGGTCTCAAACAGGCACCAAGAGCATGGTACTCCAGACTTAGTGAAAAACTGCAGACACTTGGTTTTATTCCTTCCAAAGCTGATACATCCTTGTTCTTTTATAGAAAAGGAAGCACTGTAATTTTCATGCTCATTTATGTTGATGATATAATTGTTGCTAGTTCAGATTCTGATGCTACTGCAGCACTTCTTAAAGATTTGAAGTCTGAGTTTCCTCTAAAAGACTTGGGAGAGCTACACTATTTTCTGGGTATTGAGGTAAGGAAAACATAGGATGGTATTCTCCTAACCCAAGAAAAATATACTGCAGATTTGCTTAAAAGGGTGCAGATGTATGATTGCAAGCCAGTCAACACCCCTATGTCAGCAAGTGACAAGTTGACAGCACAAGGAGAAACGCTTGGAGCAGAAGACTGCACCAAGTATAGAAGCATTGTTGGAGCTCTTCAGTACTTAACATTGACTAGACCTGACATTTCTTTTTCAGTAAATAAGATTTGTCAGTATTTACATACTCCAACTGTTTTACACTGGATGGCAGTCAAAAGGATATTGAGATATCTGAAATATACACTGGGCATTGGATTAAAATTAAGTGCATCATCATCCATGTTAGTTTCGGCCTTCTCTGATGCGGATTGGGCCGGTTGTTTAGATGATCGAAGATCAACTGGAGGGTTTGCAGTTTTTCTGGGAAGGAATCTTATTTCATGGAGTGCTCGAAAGCAAGCAACAGTGTCAAGATCCAGTACAGAAGCAGAGTATAAAGCAGTTGCCAATGCTACAGCCGAAATCATGTGGGTTCAGACTCTTCTCAAAGAACTTGATATCAATAGTCCATCAACTGCAAAACTGTGGTGTGATAATATTGGTGCAATGTACTTGTCAGCTAATCCTGTTTTCCATGCCCGCACAAAACATATTGAGGTTGATTACCATTTTGTACGAGAAAGAGTAAAGAACAAGCTGCTGGAGGTAGAATTCGTCTCTTCAGGGGATCAAGTTGCAGACGGCTTTACCAAATCACTTCCAGTAAAACAGCATGAGGAATTCAGATACAATCTCAACTTAGATAAGTTGTGATTGAGGGGGGATGTTAGAGATATAGTCCTGCTAGGTTGGCGTCCAGATCTGTTATAACAGATCTGTACCAGCCGGTTGTAATCCTTAGAGATATCTTCCCCAATCTCTTGTATTTGGTAACTGAACCGTGAGATAGAATAGAGATCTGATTAGGTATAGAAAGTTTAGATCTTTCCTTGTATAGATTGATCAGATCTCTATCCTCTATTCTCACGGCTCCCCTTGTAACCGTTCTCTGGGCTAAGCCCTATATTAACACGCAGGGACAGCAGAGGTCCTTAACGCCAAAGTTCACATCCTCGTCGGACGGTGAGATGGAAAGCGGATTGTGTTTTGGCATAGAAAGAGAGGGAGAAGAAAGGGAATGGCAATTCTGGAATTTTAAGAAAAGGTAAGCCAACAATGGCATTTTCTGAAAAAGTTTGTAATTCTAGTGGCATGAAGCCAATTAGTTTTCCTTTACTATTCTAGCATGCCACTTGGGAAATCTTTTATTCTAACACTGATTTAAGCAAAAACTATTAGTGGATCAGTAGTCCATATTCCAAACCTTCTAACATAGAGCCTTTTAGTGCTCAAATTAACACACACATATTTTATCCAGGTGTAGAACAGGACTGTTATTTTTTTAGTCAGATAAATACTTGCCCCCTATATGTGAAACTTTCAACTGAGCCGCAGTTGTCAATTATTGAGAAAAGACATAAGAACCTGGTATGAACAAGCCTTGTATACTTGTGGACAGCATTCAACCCATATTCACATACTAGAAGTTAGCCACAAGAAACAGCTTGACTAATAAAAAGTTGGGAATTACAAAGGAGCTAATTGCCATTGATTGCCGTATGTGAGTGTCAAGGTGCAGCTATTCATGCACATCAAAGATGATCTTAGAATGCTATCATCTTGTGCAGTAAGTAGACCATTTGTAACACAATTACATGTGCAATCATGAGTACATAATGTATCACAGCACTAAGTCTAGATATGTCATACAGGCTGTTATGATTTCCAGTGTGGGTAGACGATCTGATTACCACTCCAAAAAATAAAACCACAAGACAACAGCTTTAATATTAAATGTACATCAAGAATATGTTACCTACATTTCCAGCATAATGATGAATAGTGAAATCGGATCGTGAAAATTTGGGTTTACTGAAGTGCTGGTTGTCTTTAAATTTTTGATATAGCTTCTCGGCAAATGTTTCATGGGTTGAATTCCTCAACATGCTGAAGCATAAGAGAAAGAAAATGTTAAAAAGATTTGGGATTCTAATAGAACAAAAGGATATGCTTACAATTATTTGTATATACCATGTCTCATCCAACAGAGCAATTATCCCCCCTGGTTTCTGCATCAAATAAATAAAAAATGAGGAATAAGATTCCATTACATGACCAAACCACAGAATGAAGTGCTGATTACAATATATCATGTCTAAACAACGTACAGGAATAATAAGAATGCAAGAAACAAAGTCAAGTAGGCAGCACAAGAAAATAAATTTATGCTTCAGTATTCAAATGGAGACAAAAGAGGGAAGAAATACAAGACGGACTGCTAAACTGAAATGCAAATATGGCATGCAGGAATGTTGTGGCTGATAATTATTAGCATCCCAGTATACACTCTGGTATACAGATGTACTAGCTAATGACCGATACCGGTACATGGAACTCATCATCTACCAGATGATAGTAATTGACCCTAAATGGGGAATGCAGATGCAAGAGATTGTTCAAAGTAGTCAGCAATTAGATCAGATTACATCTATAAGATCATGTTTACGAATTATATAATTTTGTTGACATGCACCAAATTGATCATAAAGATGGCATTGCAACCAGAATCCGAAATTCTTTACCTTCTCGATGAGATCAAGAATTTCTTGGTTGTCTACAAATTGAATGTAACTCCAGTCAATTTCTTCTTTCGTATATTCTTCTTGTTCCATCTTAAACACATGCTGTTCATGGGACATGTTGGTTACAGGACTCGAAGTTAAACTGGTTGGATAACTTTAAGACAAAAAAGATGTGAAACTTGTCGACAAAGGAGATTTCCATTTTATAACCTGGTTAAAATGTTGCTGGAGCTTCTCATTAGTTAAATTGATACAAAATTGCTCAAAGCTGCAGAAAGTCCAAATGTCAGCATGTAAGAATTACCTTCTTGCAAACCTGACATATAAGCAAATGTTTATTCATGTAGAAGTTGCTAACTCTCATCTATTACCAGTTAGAGCATTCAGTATCAAACACTTCGATGAATAAGCAAGTTAGACAAATCTACAGATCAATATAATCTAATTTTCTCTTCAAGTAACAAACTATTTTCCTTGTCATTTCTGGCAATGCTTACTTTTTAGTGCTGATGAAACAAGTGTAATACCCTGGCCAAGTTTGGACCAGGAAGGCCTTGTAATGATGGGATTGGTCCCACACGGGGCCAGTTGTGTAGATTAAAGTAGCATGTTTGTGCGTCGGGAGTCATCCATGCCAACCAGGTTAACCATTTGAGACAAAGCAGCTGTGTAGGTCGCTGCCGATCCTGGATCCGGTGCCTCCCTGTCGTCCTCAAGCCTCCGTGCCGGCTTTGTTGTCCTTGTACTTGCTCCTTGCCGGATCCGCTCGGTTTGGCCAGATCTGGTCGTCCGCCGCCCTAGAGTCGTCCACATCGCCGAATCTGAGCTCCTCTGCTTCGCCCGCTGCCTCCACTAGCCCTTAGCCATCTGGATGTTGGGCGGTCGACGCGGGTGTCCTCTCCTCACTGTCGTCGCCGGCGTTGCTGCGGTAGCAGCGGCAACGGGGGGCTTGCCAGATTGGTGGTATGCCGATAGGGCATGCTAAGGAGGTAGTGTCTCGCGGGGGAGGAGGTGGCGCACTCCACCCTCCCCAGCAGGGTGAGGGCAAGTTGCCGGCGTTGGTCAGCGCCGTCGGTGCTACTCGTCTACGTCTAGGCTGGCGACGATGTCGCTGCCTTCGGAATCCTTTTGCTGGGTCGCTCCTCGTCGAGTCAGCCGCTAGTGGTGCAGCCCAGCACGGTCACGTGAGGGTGCACACATGTGTCGCGACAGCGATCAGGATTAGAGCTGTCCAAATAGGCCGGGCCGTGACCGGCCGCACCGCGGTCCGACACTGTAGATCCGACCCATGAACGGCGCGGCACGGAGGCGAGGCGGGCCGGGCCGGCATGGCACGGCGGACCGGGCCATGCCTGGACCGAGGGCGCGGCACGGTGGGCCAGCACGGCATGGCCCGTTAAGAAATCGGGCCGTGCCGGCACGGCCCGCCCAACGGCTCTAAATGGGCCGTGCCGGCCCGGCACGGCACGCCCGGCCCGATTAATTTGAAAAATAGTCGTTTTTTGACCGTTGGGTGGTAAAAATTCGAAAAAAATAGTAAAAAATTCGGAAAAAATCTGAAATTTTTCCTATAAATAGGGGGGCACCCGGCCTCCATCGACCATCTTCCTCACCTCAAATCTTATTCTTCTCTCTCAGTTTAGCTGTGAAAAATCTGAAAGTGTTTGCGCAAATTTGGTCAAAATTCGGGCAAAATTCCGAAAATTCAAAAATCTTCAAAAAAAATTTGTGAGAGCTGCAAAGGAGGTAATAATGCTGTCTTATTTTAATTTTTTTGGTATTATTTGTTGGTTTAATTTTTTGCTATTATTTGTTGGTTTAATAGTAAGTTAATCGTTCTTTACTATTTCAATTTGCAGTTGATTTAATGGAGAACTACGATTTTCAACTCTCCGAATTCGGCCTCTCGGCGGAGGATATGCAATCGTTTCAACAAGCATATCCATCCGCGGAAGGTCCACATGTACAAACTGGAGATGCCGAAGAAACGACGGCCCCGGTGGCGCAAGGTCCAATCGACCCATCTTCTGCTGGCTCAACAAGTGCATCCACGACCCAAAGCACGGGTGCAAAAAGAACAAGAGCTAGTACATCAACAGT
This sequence comes from Dendrocalamus latiflorus, assembly GCA_017311315.1. Lineage (NCBI taxonomy): Eukaryota > Viridiplantae > Streptophyta > Magnoliopsida > Poales > Poaceae > Dendrocalamus > Dendrocalamus latiflorus. Next base: position 38,349,516 of record CM029657.1, read on the forward strand.
TTGGAATAATTTCGACAAGAAGTTCAAGACCGACAATGATGGAACTGAAGTGAGGTATGTTGTTTGTAAAATTTGTGGTAATGAATTGAGTGCAAAATCTTCAGGTGGGACAGGTCATCTACAACGACATGCTGCAAGCTGCAAGAAAAGGCAAGGAATACAAATGCGCCAGACACAGCTGCAATATAACCCCGACGGCTCGGTACGTACGTGGGAGTACAACCCAGAGGTAGCTCGGGAATCTCTTTGTAGATTAATTGCTTCTCAAGATTTACCTTTAAATTTTGGTGAATCTGATGCTTTCCAAAAATATATTAGGACTGCTTATAACCCTCGATTTAGTACTGTATCTAGGCAAACAACAACTAGAGATTTAATTAAATATTATAACAATTGTCGTGATAAATTGAAAGAAATGTTTCATACATGTACATTCTCTATTGCTTTGACATCCGACATATGGAGTGGTAGGGCTAGAGAGGATTATATTAGTGTTGTTGCTCATTATGTTAATGATGACTGAATAATGGAAAAAAGAATTATAGGATTTAAATTAATTAATGTTTCACATAATGCTGAAAATATTGCAGAAAACATTATTAAAGTTGTAGAAGATTTTGGTCTCACGGATAAGATTTTTTCTATAACTTTAGATAATGCAGCTGCAAACACTAAAGCTATGGAAATTCTTACTCCTTTGTTTAATACTTATGCACAGTCTTTCTTATTACATCAACGTTGTGCTTGTCATATTATTAATCTTATTGTTAAATCCGGTTTAAAAAGATTAAATGTTTGTATTGATTATTTTAGAGATGCAATTTCATTTATTAATTGTTCTAACCAACGAATAGCCGCATATAAGAGTTTTTGCGTAGCAATGAATGTTCGTCCTAGAAAATTTGGTTTAGACATGCCTGTTAGATGGAACTCTACTTACCTTATGCTTAAACATATATTACCATATAATAGCACCTTATCTGTTTTCCTTCACACCCAAAGCCATCAATCTCGTAGCTCCTCTAGTAGAACTCAAGTTAGAGACCCTGAACTTACTGAGGATGATTGGGTTGTTGGTGAAAAAATATTTTCCTTTTTAGAAATTTTTCATAAAGCTACACTTTGTCTTTCTGGAGTATATTACCCTACATCTCCCATGATTGTTCATAATATTGTTGAAATTGCCACTCACCTAAAGGCTTTTGAAAATGATCATATACTACAGGATGCTGTAGTTACCATGAAAACTAAGTTTTTAAAATATTGGAGAGAAATTCCTATTTTATATGCATTCGCTTTTATTTTGGATCCTAGGGCCAAACTGCAAGGATTTATAAATGTTTTACAAGTTTTAAGTGAGGCTACCGATTTAGACTATTGTTCATACTTTACATTAGTTAAGAATAAATTGTATGAGGTATATGATAAATATGAAAATAAGTTTGGGTCTGTGCGTTTAGAAAGACCCCCGGTAGTCCCTAGCACCTCTAGGGGGGCTATGCAATGGGGCAAGATTTTAGATTCTTCGTCTAGTTCTCGTGCAGGTGCAAGTACACAGCAGTTAGGAGGAGGAAGGCGACAAAGCGCTGGAGACGTATCAAGCTATCTCAACAGTGATAGCGTCAGTTTCGAGCAGAAGTTGAACATCCTCTCATGGTGGCAAACCCAGAAGGTATCATATCCAGTGCTATCCATATTAGCGCGGGATGTGTTGACTGTTCCTGTCTCTACAGTCTCCTTGGAGTCAGCATTCAGTCTTTCCGGAAGAATAATCAAGGAGCGACGAACAAGTCTCTCCAACGAGATGGTCGAAATACTTCTGACCGTCAAAGACTGGGAACAAGCTGAATCAAGACTCCAACATACTGCAGATAATAAAGATTTAGAAGAATCTTTTGAGAATTTGTATTTAGATAGCAATGAATAGGATTTTCAATATTTTTCTTTCACATGTAGTCAATAATGAGCTTTATCGGCTGTACTCTTTTTTCTTTACCAAGGTTTTCTCAAATTGAGTTTTTACTTGGTAAAGTTTTTAATTAGGCAGTCATCCCATGTAATTTAATAAATTAATAAATCTCATTATGTCATTGCAAATATTTATTTTATGATTAACAATGTCTACAATTTTCTATATTTTTTCTGAATTTTCTACAATTTTTCTTAATTTTCTACAATTTTTCTTATTTTTTTCGGCTAAACGGGATAGCCGGGCCGGCACGGCCCGTTTAGCCTTAACAGTGCCCGGGCCGGCACGGCACGGCATCGGGCCGTGCCTGGGCTTGCACTGCGGCCCGCGGGCCGGCACGGCACGGCTCGTTTATTACACGGGTCGTGCCTAAACGGGCCGTGCCGAGCCCGGGCCCGTGCCGTGCCGGCCCGGCACGGCCCATTGGCCAACTCTAATCAGGATCAGCTGGCTCCATGTCAGCGCGGCTTGGTGGGCATCGCGGTAGTGGCGGCGTGTTGCGGGCAGCGCTACGCAAGAGCGGCACAGCATACAGCGGTGTGTGTTAGAATGCAGCTTCTCTGTCTCTTTCTCTGTATTCTTTCTCACGTGACAGCAGCCTATTCGCTAAGAGCCTGGGAGGAGTGAGTGCTATTGCAGAGTAGAATGAATAGGGTGCTGCCACGTGTGAGGGAACAGGGACGGAAATAAGGAAGGGGAACAGGGAGGCCGCATTCTGTGTGTTAAGGGAAGACAAGTCAATCTGTTATTGTTGGGGATGCTCGTGGTGTGCAGTTGTCCTGAGGAGCAGGCCAACGTTGACGAGGCTCGAGAGCGGGCACTCAGTGTTTAATTGCATCTTGGTGCAGACCAATCGTGGTGGAGCCCCCTGTGAGTAGTTGATTCGGGTCTTTGATTGAGGCAGGTCGTCGTTGGTGCATCGCATGGCCGTCGGTTGGACGCGGCGGGTGTCCCAGTCGCTGCGTGAGTCCTATTTTCGAAGCTCTTGCTGGTTGTCCTGTTGTTGATTTATCCTATTTGTGGTCTCGTGTTCTTTCGTTGTGGCTTGTAATACTGGTGATTGCCGTCTGTAATTGTTTCGGTGCTGGCATAGTCAATAGTGTGATGTGCCGAGGTGGGTTCACATTAGTGAACCATGGTGTGGCTACTACCGTGGTGAGCATCTTGGTGTTAATGGTTGTATCTCAAGCCCCTACAAGAGTCATGGTTCTACAATTTTGCGCCTTACCTCGTGGATAGCTAGTCCTAGGCTTCTTTTTTTATAGGAGGTTTTTTTGTTATTGCCCCACAAGGTGCTTGTCTTGCGAGGTGGATGTTGCTTTCATAGGAGTTCCAGTTTGGGACTCCTTTCTGGTGTTAGTGTCCCCTTTTTGGGGGCCAGTGTTGGTGTTCTTGTTGTACCCCTTCGGAGACTGTATATTTCTCTTCTTAAAATGAATGGCAGAGCTCTTGCCCTTGGTCTAAGAAAAACAACCCTCGTGATTACAACATCACATATCACTACGAAGTGCATAGTTTACATTCTCACCTAGAAAATAGTGCTCCCCTAGTCACAAAAGGAAGTCATTTTGGGATACATACAGTCAAACATTCTAAAGTTTGGCTATTAATATCTTCATGAGTATTTAGATTAGACATATGAAAATAGTACATATAGATTTGTCTCGAAAAGTACTTTCATAATACTATAATTTATTAGATTTTATTAATATATTACAATAAAAATGAATGATCAAAGTTGTATTTTTAGGACCATATCGATGTCTAAAACGATTTCCTTTTGTGACTACAGGAAGTAGTACATTAGTTTATGTAAAAAGTAAATATCCTGCTCAACATTGTCTTACATGTTGGCAGCTTCCAGGACATAGCCCTGATGTGGTCAACTATCTCGGCATTTAGCATTGGCTTATGCTGTGTTGTTGTAATAGACAAGGTGCTAGTTTCACACTCACAATTGGACATCCGGCAGCATTTTTTGTCATCTTCCATCTTATATTTTTTTTATTGGAGATGAAATTGTGAAAAGGTCATCTTTGATAGGAGAGCAAAGTTTTTTATTTGCCTTCTTGAAAGGAAAATGACAATATCTACAATAGCAGCACTTCAGGTACAGCCAATATTATCTGCCATCATCACTTCAGTCAACTTGTAGCTAGTTCACAATAATATCATCATTTAAGGAATTAATATTTATGTCACTTTGTTGTACTCACTGTTATAGAGAGGCTTTTTAGCAGTTGTACACTTGTCACTACAAGTCTACAATTTACACAGGTCAACAGGTACAAAGCATTGCATAAACCAGTAAACTTAATTCTCCAGCACTATGCTCTGCTCATTTCAGTTTAAGCTTATGGCTTCTGCCTTATTTTCACTATTCAACAATTTTGTCTTTTGTTCTTTTTTTAGCTTTTTTGTCGGTTCTTTTTTTCCCTTATTCGTTTGTACTGTCCGTGACGAGCTAAACTATTTTTTCTATTTTAAAATTTTTTAAATTTAATTACGCCAAATAAGCCACCGTCAACTACAGTGTTTTTTCAGCCAGCTACATTGCTTTCCAGTCATAAGCCACTCAAAATAAGCCTTTTTGAGCAAGTTAACTACTCAAGATTTCATCTTACGAGGGGGAATTACCCAACACTCCATTGCGTTTTACTTGATTTCCACGACACCCTTGTTTCAAATTTTGAATATAGGCCCCATATATTTAGCAACTAGCTGCAGTCAATCCCTTATATTTGATATTTCTACCATATAAATTTGATTAATGTTCACATGATCCATACTTGAGGCATACCAGATGAGCAGAGCTTATCCTACAAAGTTTAAGTGCTTATATGAATGGAAAAGTGCATCTGCCAAGACTTCCATATGTAACTTCTATAACTACAATTACATGAACATAAATAGTAGATTAAATGCAAAAGCATACCAGTTAAGCACCTGTTTGTCTTGAAACTTTCAAAACCATAAATGTCCAGCACACCAATCAAAATCTTTGATTCAGGATCTTGACCAATTGAACTATTGATTTTATTTACAAGCCTGCAACCGCGAAAAACACAATAGTCATAACTGATCTTTGTCTACACCAGGTATAGTACAATATACAGCAGCATAAAAAGGACCTTCTAAAATGATGGTTTCCAAACTTACCAATCAAACAAACGTGAGTAAACAATCCTAGCCAATGCATCTCTGCTGAGAGCTGCAGCTCGTGCATCTAAATTTTTTGTGATACTCTCCCCACGTGTTGCCATAACACGCTTGCACAAAGATTCCTCAAGACCCTTTTCATCACACCTGCGGAATATTTCCAGTGCATGTCCATATAAGGGATGCAAAAAGGAACTTTGGGTTAATTTGCAAAAGAAAATATTAAAGAAATAAATACATGAAAAGCTCAGCTGCTGTCCTAAGATGGAACTGGGATTTCTCATCTTTTGGTACAGAAGAATCTGCTTCACTTCCTTCTGAAAATTCCACGTTCCCCAAATGAAGAATAGCGGCTACAACTCTGAATATTGCTTCCTGCAATACATGCCAACAAAATTTGCATGTAAAAACTGTTCCTCTGCTCCTGATGTACTAAGTTGATTGCTGCCAAAACCTTGGTCATACCTGTTCATCGGAACTAATACCCACAATACCCATAGCTCTTCTGGTTTCCATGTATTCTTTAGAGTCATCCAGCCCATCAAGTTCAATACAATTAGACTGGTTGAGATAGTGAAATGATCTGGCATCTCCCAGTTTATATTTCTTGCAATCCTGATAGACACATTCACATATCAAAGCTTGATAAATAGATTACACAAAAAGTTAACTTGCTAAGTAAACTAAGGAAAAGACTGACGAAACATTCAATTTACAAAGGGTTACCCAATCTGTAACATCAAATGGTGCATCAGAGGATGCAGCAAAGCAATAATAATGTTAATTATATTTAGATAATTTACAGTTGCTACTTAACATATGAAAATTCTTAGCTCCACCTATCCATTTCCTGCAAAATCGCTAATTTGAAAATCTAGCATCTAAAATTCTTAGCTCCACCTATCCATTTCCTGCAAAATCGCTAATTTGAAAATCTAGCATCTAAAATTCTTAGCTCCACCTATCCATTTCCTGCAAAATTACTAATTTGAAAATCTGGCATCTCAAAACAGATACATTTACTTCACATAAATGTACGGCATGTTATCTCTTTCTTGGGTTGATTATGTATAAGCCTATTTTACAGTTTCCATATGCAAAGTTTATCCAGGGAAGAAATACAGTATATATTTCAGCTTGCAGCACTTAGCCTCTGTGTGTGAATGCACTGAGGTTTTTGCAAATTTCTTCAGTTTTTATAATGAGGAATAGGATCCGTATCACAGACTTTCATTGTAAACCAGTTGTGCAAAGATCCAACAATATTTAGTAGTTCCAAAAATGCGGTTGCAACAAAATTTTGGGAAAAAGTCACAGTGAACAGGTTCTTACTTCTGGTGGCGCAGCACACAGCATGTAAAAGCAGTGATAGTTTCTTTCCGGGTCAGATATTTGACAAACACGTGACCTTTCCAGAAGATAAGTCCTTATGGCGGCTCCTGAAATCTTCCCATTCTCATCAAACTGAATCTCCACAAATTTGCCAAAACGACTGCAAAATCAAGAAAGGTAAAGTGTAAAGATAAATTGCTATGAAGATATATTGTAAAGTTGTATAAGCAAATAAATAACCACCTAAAAAGTAAAGGGGATTATTGCATCACATTTAGGTTCATTACCTTGAATTATTATTCCTGACTGTTTTTGCATTGCCAAATGCCTCAAGAACAGGGTTGGACTGTGTCAGACAAGTAGGTACATTAGAAAATATGTCAATGATATTTATTGTTTCTTAACCCTAAAAAGAGAACATCTTTCATAGTTTGGTATATAAATGTTCCAGCAAAATGAAGCGCCTGAGGTGCTAACCAATTCATGATTATTCTATTCTAATCCAGGGGCACCACTTTTTATGGTGTTTAGATTGCCAATAGTGCTTGTGCTACCACCCAAAAAAATGCAGTGCCACTGAAAAACGCACCTCCAGGATTTGTTGTTGCACTGACCTTCCTTCAGCTTGAGCTTTACCACCCATAAAAGCAAGATATTGCATAAGCATTTTAGTGCTTTCTGTCTTGCCAGCTCCACTCTCTCCACTTACTAATATTGCTTGGCTGATACGATCATTAATCATAAGTCTGGGCAGAAGAAACATAGAGAGCTTCGTTATGATTCATATTTGAAATGTTTAAAATCATAATGTGATCAAAACATACCTATAGGAACGGTCAGCGATAGCGAATGGATGGGGACTCAGCTCACCAAACTCTGCCCCTTTGTAAATTCCCATCATGTGGTTGTTATAGAGGTGAGGAAGTCTTTGAAATGGATTCACAGCTATTAAAATATTCCCAGTGTAAGTCTGGAAGAACAATCTAATCCATTAGAGAAGCTGCATGAACATAAATAAGACAAAGAAAAAAGAGCAAACTCCTATCAAATAGAAACAATAACAGAACTAGTATTTCTAGAACACCTATGTTCACCCCCATCTGTCATGTCGAATCGGACAGGCATAATGGATCATCACATCCCCACAATTTATTAGAATTCTTGTTTCAAGTATGAATTAGAACCTATGTCTAAAACAAGGCTGGTTATATATTTGTTCAAAAGAAACAGTACGCAGTCAAGATCTATGCAGAGTATTTAGTATAATATTTGTTTACTTTTAGAATGAGCTAGTGACAATGCCTGATAGCCACATCCCTGACAAGGTAGTAACAGTGAGATCAACATAGTCCATGGAAGAGGTGAAACATACTAAAATGAGCATGTATTGTTGGTGTCATCTCACGAGATAAAAGGGTGAACTTGGTGCAAGAGTCACTAGAGTCTAAACACAGCATGATCAAATGCCACGAATCCATGAATGGGATAGCATAAAAAGGCACCAGCTAAATGGTCTGTGCATTTGGATGATGTGTTGAGAGACTCGACTTACGTATATTTCATTGAGTGCATATCTAGACTTCAGATTCTGGAGCACTCCTGGTTCATGTAAGTAGGCTAGCCTTGTCATATCTTCCACGCCACCACGTGGAGATTCAGTGTCCTTGGGATAGGCAGTGGAGACATTAGCAGTGACCCTCTTGCCAGAAGTACAGTTTATGACTAGTTCATCATCTCCATTGATCTCCTCCACCAAGCCATCCATCCAGGCCTCATCTGGGTCCTCAACCCAGACATGAGAGCCCACGACAAAGCGGCTTTTGGATGCCTGCAACTCAGGATTAAGCAAACGTATGATTTGCTGATGCAGGAACAATAGAAATCTCTATTCCCTTAAACAACAACAAATTGATAGTGTTGAATTATTAATGAAAATGTTCATGTGGAGGATCCTCTCCCCCGTAGCTTCCCTAAAAATGAAAGAGTAAATTTGCTTTGTGCCATAGCAATTATTGTGAAGTTGGAAAATACCATCGCAAAGGAGCCCTACTTCCTAATACCATCGCAATGGCCCAAAATTCTGCAAAATGCAATTGCCATCCATTTTTCTGTTACAAGGGTGTCAAATGACCATTCTGCCCTCGTCTATCTATATCTAGTTCTTCCTCTTCTCACCTTTTCCTACTGAGGCATTTCATCCAGCATGTGTTGCGCACGGGAAGTAGGAAGTCTTCTACCCTACCGGTGTGCACCCGCGCAGCACCATCATGCCCAAAACCTCATTGCTCGTCACTGCGATGCCCAGGTCTTGCCGATGCGCAAGATGCGCCACGACTGCGTTCCCACAAGTGCGGCATCAAGCACACAGAGATCGTCGCTAGCGCGGACGGTCACGTGGTTGGGGCGATTAGCCCGCGATGAGCAGCGCGTCGACAGCCCGGAGGGGCAGTGTGCGTGCGGGCAGCGCAAGGACGAGGGCACGAGAGCGCTGGAAGGCGGATTATTGGGTTAATCTTGTTGTATGTGTGTTGTACTCTGTACTCATGTGTGTGTACTTTGTATCTGTGGTCGATACGACTAGTCATTCTATTGTCGTTACGGCCAGTACTAAAGCTACACCGAGTATTGTAGTTCCGAGTACTCCGTGGTCGATAGTCAATGGTCGTAGTCGATAGTCGATGGTCGTGGCCGTGGTCGATAGTCGACGGTCGATAGTCGATGGTCGATAGCCGATAATCAATGGTCGTGGTCGATAGTCGATGGTCGATAATCGATCATCGTAGTCAAGAGTCGATGGTCGGTAGTCGTCAGTGCATACTCGGAGAAGTGCTGTAGGCGTTATACTCGGAAAAGTATTGTGGACGTCATACTCAGAGGAGTACTGTGGACATCATACTCAGAGGAGTACAGTGGACGCTATACTCGTATGAATATTGAAGCATCCGGAGGACTCAAAGCCTATGTATGGTCGTAGCACCGTGGTCGTGGTGCCTGTGTGCGTGGTTAGTTACGACCATGCTGTGTGTGGTCATAATGACCAAAGTTGTAGTCATTAGCGTCACGGTCATAGCACCTGCGTGTCCATGGTCGAAACTCCAGTGCAGTGGTCGAAGTCAAGCCGAGGATGAAGCAGTGGTCATGGTCGTGCAGCGATCACTGTAGCAGGTGTCAGCACGGGTGATCGTGGATGACGCAGGCCATACCTTGGTCGGCTACCTGCCTGGTATGGGCAAACGGCTGGTATCATCATGGGCTGGTTGCTAAAGCAATCCCAGGGAGTTGAGTGAAGCGGTATGGGCAAGCGGCGATTACTATAGCAGTCATGGGCGGCTGAGCTGAGCAGAAGCGGCAGGAGTCATATTGAGTGAGTGGCCTGAGTAGCTGGCTATGTCTATATATACTCTGTAAGTCATTGAGAGTTTTGAGCCAATATATAACAGAGAAAACACAGTGAAAAGGTGCGTTAGTTTGCGTCGCATAATCGTGCCTCCGTTCGTTGTGTTCAGTCCTGTTATCTGCTTCACCTTGTCGTTCCCACCTCCGGCAAGTCGTCTACAACCGTGCATCAGAGTCCACAACCAAAGCGTGCGTTTGAGAGAGCCAGAACCAACCGCGGGTGAGCAAGTCGTAAACGAGTTACGACTGCTGACCCCGAATCGGTTACGACCACTGAGTGAAGGTGTTCCGAGTGGTTGTATCCCTCCCTTCAAGTCTGCGTTGTTCCCCGTCCGACAACAGAGCACTCAAGCATGTTCCGACCGAGTGTGGATCCTTGGAGGGATTAAACCCATCATGGACATGGGCAGTAGGACGCCGGTGGCCAGCGGTGGTAGCGAGCGTACCCATGGCTTGTGCAGGCCGGGCACTACGCACAACGAGAGCATCCAGGGATGTGGCCGGACCGGTGTCGTGCTTGTGTGAACAACAATGCATTACATTCATTGGCCATGGCTTGTGCATGACAAACGTTTACCCACGGAACTCAATGATGGAAGGCTTGGTAGCTAGTCTTGCTATTAAAGTATAAGTGAATTGTTCGTCTTTCTTCATCAGCTTAAGTTTTTGAGTAAATTTTTAGGTAAATTGGTTGGTGCATATAACTCAATATGATATCAGAGCCAAGAGATCTTGAGTTTAAGCCTCGGTTGGAGCAATTAAAAAAATAATTACAGCTCATTTCTGTTCCACGTCTTAGGCCCAAGAGAGTCTACACATGAGAGGAGTGTTGAAGTATAAGTGAATTGACCGTCTTTCCTCATCAGTTTAAGCTTTTGAGTAAATTGGTTGGTGCATATAACTCAATACTCGCCACCAACACTGCGTCGAGCTTGCGCACTGCATCGCAGGTGAGGCCGTGTGCAAGTTGGGGCGGTTGGCCACGCCAAGCAATGTGTTGACAAGCCCGGTGAGGGGTGGGGCGTGTGAGGACGCTACAGGGATGACGAGGACACGAGCTAGGCGGGATGTGGGCATGACGGTGCCAACGGCCTGCGACATCCTGAGAAGGAACGACGGAGAGAGACATACTCCCTCCCCCTCATAACATTAGTACATAGCCTATTATATATACACTAGAAAGATATTAAATTTAGGGAAAAAATTAATATCAGTATATTTCTATTACATGGTATAATATAACTATTTTTTTAGCATTAAAGTTGAGGTATATAGTAGAAATGTTATAATAACTACATCTTTAATCTGAGTAATAGACTTATATTATAAAAAACATTTTTAAAAATAATATCTTATATTGCAGGCCGAAACGAGCAGCAAAGATGGCCACAAGGCAAAATTGACATCCATGACTGTCACCTAAGAGTAGCAAAAGAAGGCCACAGGGCAAAACTGACATCATGTCTTTCACCTAAACGGACGTTAATTGAGCCCATGGATGAAAAAGTGACGCAATGGGACTTTTCAAAATTTTGTCCTTGCAATGGTATTTTGAAAACGGTCCGATTGAGTTCATGCATTTTGATGCCATGCACATGGATTGCTCTAGAAATGTTCCCAAAGGCTGAGGATATCATAAGGGCGTCTCCAACAGCTGGCTATTTAGGCCCTGTTTGTTTCCACTTAAGATTATTATAATCTAGCTTATAGGTGGGGATTATATAAGCTAGCTTATAATAAGCTGGTGGGAAATAAGCTGTCAGGTGTTTGGCAGCCTGGATTATCAGAGTTATGGATTATTGTATTCGAATGTTTAAATACTACAATGCCCTGGGAGAGAGAGGCACGGGATTTGGGGGTTGGATGAATGGCAAAGGTGGGTAATATTCCTAAAGTATTGTGGTCATTAAGATAAAAGGTGGGAAATAAGCTGAAATAAGCTCTTTTTTTGAGCTTATTAGATTACAATAATCTGGACTATTAGATTATAATAAGTTACCTTATAATCTAAGCTGTTTGTTTCCACTTATAATTTATAAGCTAGATTATAATAATCTTAAGTGGAAACAAACAGGGGCTTAGTTAGCTAAATCTGATGTGGCAAGGAAAAAGTAGGAGAGAGAGTAGTCACCAGCGACGAGCAAATAGCTGATCTATTTCACGTAGTCCAAGAACATGAGAGAGGAGCATGTGGGTCCAACAGTATAAAATAGTCTTTGCTTTTGTCTCTCACCTCCACGTCAGCTGACTATATAGCTAGTACTAGCTATTACCATTGCGGACGCCCTAAGGAGTGGAACTGCACGCGTTCGAAGAAAGAATCAACGGAACAGCGCCTGCCGCATTTAATTGCATGTGGGCATTTCGGCAAACATTTGGATGGAGCAAGGCTAGACATGCTCATGCAGGAACGGAAGATGCAGTGCGGCAAAGAATCGATTTTGATGTCAAAAGGGGGAAAAGAAGAGAAAAATGGGTACCATTGCGTGCGTTGGAGCGATCAGACCGAGACCGTCGGCATCTACTCCGTCCGGCGATGCAACGCCGAGCGGTGGCACCACCGCACGGCCGAGGGCACAACGGCGAGCTGGAGAGAGGGGGAGTCCTACCTAGCTAGGATCGTATCGCCGTCCCTCGTGGATGTCGTCGTCGTGAGAATTGGTTGTGCTGGGTTTCATGCGGTGTTACCATTTTTAGTAGTGACTTCGGAGAGGGGGTGGTGGTGGTGTGGAGGAGAAGGCGCCAAGGCGAGGCCGCAACCAGGAGACGTCGAGCCGAGTGGTCAAGAAAATAAGAGCTCCACATTTTTTTTAAAAAAAAATGGACAAGCAAGAGGACTGCCTGCTTATGACTCACTCAGTCCCTAAACGTAGATCATCATAGTTCCGTACGGTTAAAGTTTTTAAGTTTTAACTATTAATATATATTAAAGTATATAAATTGATTGCATAAAAATAGTATTATTGGATTTATCTTGCAAAATGTTTTTATAATATATTTTATTATTTTTGCTAATATATAATAATAATAAATTATAGTCAAAGTATATTGGAGACTAAAAATAAAAATATCATCTATATTTAGGGGCGGATGAAGTATATTAAGGTGGTGATCGGTTCGGCTGAAAGCCTCGTGGCTTATGGCTGAAAACACTGTAGCTGGCTGAAAAAAGCACTGTAGCTGACAGAGGCTTATTTAGCATAATTAAATTTTAAAAAATTTAAAAATAAAAAATATGTTAGCACATTACGTATAATACAAACAAATACAGGAAAAAAAGAACCGGCAAAAAAGCTCAACAAAAAGCCAAAAGTTCAGAAAAAGACGAAACTTATGAATAGTGAAAAATAAGCCAGAAGCCAGAAGCCGAAGCCGAGTTGATCAGGGCTATGTATAGTGGAGTTAAGTGTTAAAGAGAACCTCCACTCACCTTGTATACTTGTATAGGGCACATAGATCATGACCATGAGGCCCACACTCCTTGTATTGTATATAATCCTCTGTTTCAATAGTGAAATACGGATTGGAGAATGCATTTTGTTGTCTTACATGGTATCAGTGCCATGCTCCCAAATCCCTAACCCTAGCATCGTCGTCGACGTCTTCCTGCCAGTCTCTTCACCTCGCCTGCCCGCCACCACTGCGGCACAGCCTTCTTCATCACCAGTGAATTCTTCCGCTACATCACATTGCGTCTTGTTGCGTTCCGCTGCATCGCGTTGCGTCGCCGGTGGGAAATCGCACCAGTCGACGACTTCCTCATCTCCACCACGCTGCCACAGCACACATAGCTTTGTCTTGTACGCCGAGCCACGACGAGGAGGGCCCAACGGATCTCACCGTTGCTGTGGACGAAGCTGCATGTGTTGCGGCCGCCCTAGAAATCCCCTTAGCCGCTGGTGCTGCTGGCTCTCCTTGCCGCAGAGGGAGCTGGTTTTGCTGTTGGCTCTCCTCGCCGCAGAGGGAGCTGGTTTCTTCTTCGTTATCGGAGCAGGTGTTCTGGCTGTTTTCTACCTCTTCTTCATTTGTGCTGCAAATGATCCTGTCAAGTATGAGCTAATCAAACATATTGATATGGATGCTTTATTCACACGTTTTTATTGCCAACAATCAACTATTCATCTCTAATATGTTTCTTTGAAGTTTCAAGTGGCAGACTTCTTTACGAAGGCTCAAACTAAAGAATACCATAGGCTTAATACCTTTACGAAGGCTCAAACTAAAGAACACCATAGGCTTAATATTCTCAAACTCAATGTGTTAGATCCACCTTAAGTTTTGGAAGTATAAGTTGTGATCGTTTTGGCTTCAGCTTTTAGCTTCCGGCTTATTCTTTACTATTCATAAATTTCGTCTTTTTCTGAACTTTTGGCTTTTTGTTGAGCTTTTTTGCTGGTTCTTTTTTCCCGTATTTATTTGTATTATATGTAATTGGCTAACATATTTTTTTATATTTTTTATATTTAATTATGCTAAATAAGCCTCTATCAGCTACAGTGTTTTTTGAGCCAGCTACAGTGTTTTTCAACCATAAGGGTATCTATAGTGTATATAACCCAAGGGGTCTTAAGGTGGGTCCCATCTAAACCTTAAGGCTGACTCCATAGTGTATATAACCCAATGGGCCTTAAGACGGTCCCACTTGGCAGATAAAGAAAAATTGTATTTTAATGCTTATGGTCAGGTCTTTAGCTTGAGGACCAGCCTTAAGCCTTTTTTGCTTATAGCCTGCTTAAGGTCACCCCTGTAATGTATAAGGTTGACCTTAAAGTGGCTTAAGACCCTCTATTTTCATACACTACAGATGCCTTAAGCCACCAAAAAAAGCCCAAATGAGCACAACCTGAGAATCTCCTCTCTCCTTGTATTCTTGTATAGGGCCCACAGATCATGACCATAAGGCCCATAAGGCCCACACTTGTATTATATACTAGTTACATGATCGTGCGTTGCAACGAAATTCATTGGATGTATATAGAATCATGCTATGGAAGGGGGTTACTCTGATCGGTTGAAAAGTGGAGAGTGATGAGAAGCTAAAGAAATAGAACGGTTAGAGGAGAATGGACGTACGACCACCAACTCGTTCTTTTATAATAGTAATGATACTCCTATGTTTCAACAGTGAAATACGGATTGGAGAATGCATTTTGCAGTCTTACATTAAGAACAGGATGGCCATGAGGCCAAGAAGAAAATAGGCCGTGAGGCCTAAAACAAAACGGGCCGGGGGCGGGTATGTACAAGGGAGGAATTGTTGCAAGTGTTTTGCCCCCGCAAGACTCGAGGCACTAGGCTCCTTAATTTTGGCAAACAGAACCATTGGTACAGTCGCTTTGCGTTGAAAAGCTCTAGTGTTTCACTTTATTTTTTGGTATTGATAAACATCATCCAGATGTTTTCTTTCTAACTATCAATCAGATTTATGACCGTTGGATTAGAGATCTAAGGGCCACAAATTCTCCCCACCCCCTCAAAAAAATTCACCCCTCCTCCAAAAAAAATGCTCCCCTCCAAAAAAAAGAGACCGTTGGATCTCTAATCCAACGGTCCGAAATTTGGATGATTGTTGGAAAGAAAACATCCGGGTGATACCTATACACATCCTTTTTTTTCGGGTTTCCCAAAGATGACCACTGAGGCTAATGCCCTCCTTGGCACTAGGGGTGAAAACGGATCGGATAGTTTTCGCCGGATCCGGACGGATACGGATACGGATTGTGTCGGCTCGGATTTTTTTCGGATAGTTCTCGGATCGGATACGGATACGGATTTTTTTATCGGATACGGATACGAATACAGTAAGCCTAGTATCCGTCGAATACGGATACGGATACGGATTATCCGGATAATACAAAAACGGATATCCGAGGGGAGTGGAGGGACTTTAATTTTTATTTTTGATTTTTGGATTTCAGAAAAGCCTATGAAATTCATTTAAGCTCAGAAAAATATGAAATAAACTCCAAAAATTCCAGAAAAATTCACATAAGTTCCTGGTGACATTTTGAACTTAATAAAAATATTTTTAACTAATGTTGGTTTTTAATTTTCATACTCAAAAATAATTTTTAATTTCAAAAGTAGACCTTTAAACTCCAGAAAATCCAGGAAACCAAATAAAAGCCAAATAACTCCAAATAATTAATTTAAAGTAGGATTTTTATAGAAAATCAAAATATCATTTTATTTAATATCTATTTTTTGGTTTTCACTTAATTTACTTTTCAAATCAGGCTTTTTTCAAAAACAGAAAATCCAGGGCAAAACCCAAAAATAAAATTTAGGCAACAAAAATACTTATTTTAATTTAAATTTTATTTTAATTAATTTTTATTTATTTATTTTTATTTTAATAAAAATCTAGGCTGTTACAACTTGATGGATGAAATGGAGGAATGAAATGTTCTTATGTTTGTTCAAATTGCTATCATGTCATCATGTGTATTCCATGAATTGCACGTTGTTGTTACTTATGTAGTTATGTTATGATCGACTATTGGGTATATTTGTATTGTGGATGAAAAGACTATGCTTGTTTAGATTTCATGAATGTTTTGACAAGATGAACTATTTACGTATTTTCGTTAATTTTGGATGTATAGTTTAAGAGGTTTTCATGTTCCGATAAATATTCGTAACCGTATTCGTTTCGATTCGTATTCGATCCGTATCTGTATTCGATATTATTCGTATTTGTATCCGTATTCGTATCCGTATCCGAAAAAAAATATGAAAACAAATATGGTAGAGACATTATCCGTCCGTATCCGATCCGTTTTCACCCCTACTTGGCACTCGTAAATCGTTGGTGTTTGTCCTCCATTCCGCGACGGTCGCACTTGGAGGCCGCTGGCCGGCCGCCGAAAAGGCAACCGGAAATACTCCGAATATTAAACGTGGGATTCTCTAGCTAGACACCCCCGTGCCACACGTCGCTTTAGCTCGTTCTTGACTCGGCACGCGTACGTGCATTAGGGCGTCCGCAATGGTAATAGCTAGTACTAGCTATATAGTCAGCTGATGTGGAGGTGAGAGACAAAAGCAAAGACTATTTTATACTGTTGGACCCATATGCTCCTCTCTCATGTTCTTGGACTACGTGAAATAGATCAGCTATTTGCTCGTCGCTAGTGACTACTCTCTCTCCTACTTTTTCCTTGCCACATCAGATCTAGCTAACTAAATAGCCAGCTGTTGGAGACGCCCTTAGGAGCGCCCTTGCCAGTCGGTTAATGAGCCGTGGTTTCCGGACGCGTTTTCGCCTTTTTCTTTAACGGCTATAAAAGTAATTTTTTATTTTTACTATAGTACTTAATTTTCAAACAATGTATTTTCATAAGACGAGATATATGAGTTAATTATAGTACACGTTAAAAGTCTAACATCTATATCAACTAAAATCGCAAGCGAGTGTATCTCTTTATAATCTCCGTTACAAACAGCTAAAATCCAAAAATAATTTAGCTAAAAACTATAAACTATAGTCATATCAAATAGACCCACCGCACGTGTTCCTAGCGTGGCGCCATACCGCGCTTCCACAGCTAGTTAATCAGACCAGCTGCCTGGCCGTTTCCACAGGAACACGTATTATACTGTCCTTGGGGCCGTAGTAATGTTCCAATCGCGCCACGTGCGAGCAGCACCGAAAGTACCGAGATATATAAATATATCGCGTTAGAGCAAGTACAATAGTATAGTCAACTAGTAGCTATAACACTTATTCATTTCATCTATAGCCTTCAAAAAAATAGTTCATACAATAAGGTAGCTATTACAATAACTATTTGGCCCCACATGTGAGAGAGTGAAATGCATATTTTTACGTGCTATAGCTAACTGTAATTTAGTAGCCAGCTTCCTTCTCTCTCTTCCTTTCTCTCTCTGCCACATAAGATTTAGAGCAAGTTTAATAGTATAGATAGCTGCTACCTCCAATACATTTCCATGTCATCAAAAGGTAAGATGCAGCCAACTCATACAATAAGTTGGCTATAAGTTGTTTCTACAAGAGCTCTCAATCATTTAATACATACATGGGTATTGGTCATTTAATACATGCATGGGTATAGCAGTTAGTTCTATTGGTACATGCATGGATAACGCCTCTTTTCCTGTGCTATAGCCTGACTCTTGCATGGGAGCCGGCTTGGCTCTCTCTCTCCTTTTCTCTCCCCTCCACATAGGACTATGCTGACATGGATTCCCTTATAGCTAGCACAGTCAGCCTTATTAAACTTGCTCTTAGTTGATATTATATTTGCTATAGCCTGCTGACTAAGCCTTATTGTACTTGCTCTTATACGAGAGCTATAGCGCTTTTGACCTGGAATCTTGGCGTGGCACGGCGTGATTGTACTCTTTTTCTCCGTGCCCGCCTCCGCCTGCCCGGTTTCTCCGGGCCGTCGACCCTACGCTGAGCACGTCCACCGTGTACGCCCTCTGGGCATGTGTTAGCTAGCTGCTCTTCTTCGTTGCGAGGCCGCCCCCATTGGCTTCTCGAAGCTAGGTAGAACAAAATGGAACTATAGATAAAAATTATAAATCGTAGTTAAAAGAATAACAGCAAACACATCAGCTAAGTGACTCAGGGGCGAGTGGTTGCACATGGAACCCTTCACAGAAATCATGGTTCTCAGTTCACAAACGCTAGCTCGAGGCAACCCTCTGGGCATGTGTTAGCTAGCTGCTCTTCTTCGTTGCGAGGTCGCCCCCATTGGCTTCTCGAAGCTGCAGGAGGGAGACGCATGCGGCCTAGCTGACAGGACAGTCATCCCGGACGTGACATGTGTTACATTTGTGCTGTACGTGCCAGGAGAAATGAGATCCGGAGACCGGAACCCAATCGCGCTTGGTTAGTGTTCAGCTCGAAACCGGTCGTTGTTGTACAAGCTAGGTGAAGAGGTCGCACATACGTACGCATGTCTGGCTCTAGCCAGGCCGGACCTGGGTTTCGCGAGATGGACGGAGTGGGGCACGAGAGCTATGACTTCCGGAGTCAAAAATTACATATGTTATTCACTGCTCTGCTGTTTTGAAAAAAATATAGATAAAAATTATAAATCGTAGTTAAAAGAATAACAGTAAACACATCAGCTAAGTGACTCAGGGGCGAGTGGTTGCACATAGAACCCTTCACAGAAATCATGGTTCTCAGTTCACAAACGCTAGCTCGAGGCAACATGGGCCTGCCCGGCCTGTGCATTCCGGCGGCAACGAACTCCGAGGTATCAGATATGCATGCACAACGAAGAGGACTAGAGGAGATAGGGACCATGTAAAGCTCTGCAGGCTGCTGGGAGCCTGGGAGCGAGGAAGTACGTACGTGCTGATAGATCAAGTGCTGACCTAACCATGCAACAAGTGATATGTGGCGGTGGCATTTGGCTTTGGACCGACCCCCTTGTCCACGTACGGTCGCCGGGCGGGACCCCCTAAACTCAGCGCGCGGCGTGCGTGCGCGCTAGCTGCGACTCGATCGTTCGTGCATGTCTATGTCCGGCCTATTGGTCCAGCCCAGGAAGAAACGCATATGAGTAGAAAAGCGAATAAACGCGGAAGAGACTTCTTTTTCGGTAAAACATATTTTTTTTATCTTTTTCTATTTACTGAAATTTTTCAAATTGTTCTACAGATTGTATGGCTTAAATAGACACAACAGGATCATACATGCAAGCCACTTACGCACTACAGCCACACAGCTACCTGACCAAGTTTACGACCACACACATACTGACCAATTTCGAGTCCTTCTTCGAGTCTTTCAACCACGACACTCCAAACACTGCTCTTCGACCACGGCTTCTCCACCGCAACTCCTGTAGTACCGCTCACACTGAGTCGGTACTATCGGTCTTACTACCACGAAGCTCTTCCAAACACCAACCGGTTACTGTAGCTCCGACTACTGACCATTTCTCATAGCTCTGACAACCGACCGACCCACTGTAGCTATGACCAATTCGCTATACTTACGACTGGTTTATTGTAACTACGACCACTACGTAGATCGACTCATGACTGCGACTGCTACGACCGATTCACTATAAATACGTCTGGTTCACTGTAGTTACAACTGGTTTACTACGCAGATTGACTCACGACTACGACTGAGTCTCCGACTGCTCTCCGACTCTGGGGTCTTCGACTCCTAAGCATACTCAGAAATACGAGTATTCAACACATGACTACACAGTACTCAAACACATCGAGTACTCGACACCGACCATTATCAACAACACAACAAAATTAATTCCAACAATCAACCCCTAATCTTATTGTTATTATTTTTCGTAGCTTCTCACTAAACTTCAGAGCAGTGTCGGTTCATCATCGGCATCAGTCATAACAAGATGTGCCTCCTTCGGCTTGAGGCACTTACTAGCAAAGTATCCATTTACGCCACAGTTGTAGCACTTCACCTTCTTCTTGAACTTGTGTTTACTGGTGTCAGAGTCGCTGTCATTGCTGTTGTCGTCATGGTCATCGCTATGACCACCACCTGTGAAGCAGCTGTCACCACGGTCACGGTTCTTCTTTGCACCGCCGCCTAAACCTTCTCCTTTCTTCTTCTTATTGAGAGTCTCCTACTGTGTGCGTGCGAGCAACAAATGCTCAGTCTCCTTTGCCTCGCCGCCGAAATTGATTCGGGCACGTTCGTCGTAGGCTTTGTATTGCCCGACGAGGTCTTCAACTGTGAGGGTCTTCAAGTCCACACACTGCTCAATGGAGGTGACGAGCTGCATGTAGCACGCCAGAGCAGCCCAAAGAAACCTGCGAACAACAGCAATTTCATCCACCATGGTGTCGCCCAACGTACGGATGCTAGTGATGACAGACATCAGCCGATCAACGAAGTCTTCAACGGTCTCCATTTCCTCCATCTTCAGCTCCTCGAAATCTCTGAAGCTTAGCTTCACGCATGCGCTCGTGCCCCATGTGCGCTGTCTTGATTACCTCCCATGCTAACTTGGCCGTGTCCTTCCCGACAAGGGAAGACATGACCTCTCCCACACGGACTGGTAGATGGCATACAAAGCCATCCGATCCTTCTGGCACTTCGCAGTACTAGGCTCCACTGCTTCCCACACGTTCTGAGCCTGAAGAGCGACACACATCTTCATTGCCCAAATCGTGTAGTTCACACAAGTAAGCTGCGGGTACGACAATGCCACCGCGCTATCCCTTTTCACCACCTACGAGTTGGACAGACCAGCTCGCAGCATACCTCAAACTGCGGACGGAGACACTTTTTTCCCTCGGTATCTTCTCCAACTCACAGGATATCAATTGTTGGCCTAGTCTAGGGAAGAAACGCACACGAGTGGAGAACGAGTAAACGCAAGATAGACTTCTTTTTCGGCAACACACGCCTTTTTCTATCTTCCTCTTCTATTAACTCAATTTTTTTCAAATTGCTCTATAGATTGCATGGCTTAAATAGACACAACCGGGCCTTCCCTGTGATCTAGTTTTGCCGACCATGATCCCTACAACTGGGTGCACACCACGCACTAACCGAAAGACTCGCTGTACTAACCAACTTGCTAGTGGATACAATTAGTGCAAACACATTGCTACATGAACAAGTCTACGACCACACACAAGACCTGACCAACTTCAAGTCCTTTGAGTCTTTCGACCACGTCACTCCTACAACAGCATCTTGACCACGACTCTTCGACCACGGCTCTTCGATCATGGCTCTCGACTACGGCGTCTTGACCATGGTCCCTACGATTGTGACTGCTACGATTAGTTCACTGTAGATACGACCGGCTCACTGTAGCTATGACCAGTTTAGTACACAGCTCGACCCACGACTACGACTAATTCTATGGAGTCCCGACTGCTCTCTGACTCTAGAATCTTTGACTCCTAGACATACTCGGACACACGAGTACTTGACACACGATTACACAGTATTCTAACACACCAAATACTCGACACACGACTACATAGTACTCGAATACACTGAGTACTCGAAACACCACCACTATCAATAACACCCAACACGACCGGCCACACCAAGCACCACGTGCCGGTCAGGCTGATGGCGCTACAGGCCCGCACCTGCACACGGTGGAGCTGGAGTACGGCATCAGCACACGCATGCATGCTCCAAACTCGATTCGCAAAAAAGCTGCAGGGTAGCATGCATGCGTGTAGATCCGGGGCCGGAGCAAAAAGGCTGGGCTGGCTGCAACGGCCAGATCGATCGGCGTCATGCCATGCTAGGTCTGAAGCAGCCGTGCTCCTGTAGCGGTGCCACCGTAGGCCAGCGCTATCGACCGGCCGGCCAGGCAGTTTCCGGTCGGACTCCGCACCACCTCGAGCTTTTAAACGTACGGGCGGCCGAGAGACGCACAAGGGGCTCGTGTTACTTTTGAGCCAACGACCGTGCTTTACATCGCAGACGACGTTGATCCGGCCGTTTTACAGGGCACGAACGTACTACTCTCACGTGGCGGTACAAGATTTTTCGTAAACAAGCAGGGACCTTGGAACTCGCGCATGAGGCCGGCCGTCTGATTGATTCCTGCAGCCTTGTCTGTCCCAGAGAATTATTGTCCTACTTGTACTCTTTTTTGTTCACTCTCGCCCTCGAACCCAAACCCGCCCACATGGGCTTCTTGGAGCTTGCCCGCTCTGATCCCTGCCTTTTCATCTCCTTGTCGTTTCCTTTCATGGACGTTTGCTGAGCTTGCTAAAAGAATGTTAGGATGCGTTTGGTTTTGAGGCAAAGTGGGATGGGATGGGTCATCCCTGTTTTCTGGGACGAGGTGGCCCCTGTCGCTGTTTGATTGAATGGATGGGGCGAGCCCCTTTTTTGTTTGGTGCAAAGGATGAGTGAAGGACGAGGCCGCCCCAGTTTTTGTTTGGATGGATGAATATGGACACATTGATCTTTACCCCATATATATATATATATAAGTTTACATACACAAAAATCAACATAAATATAATAGATAATTAGCAAGCCCCTAACATATATAATTAGCAAGTTTAGATCTTCCACTAGCCTAAAGGCTATACAAAAGAACGGTCAAGTATCAGACCACACCATCGAATAAACAATGGTCCAAAAGAACAGTCAGGCATCAAACCCCCCCATAGAACCCACCAGTGCATTGTTTATGGGTTACAAGACAAAATAAAGATCACAGCCCACAGTCCCTACTCTAAGGAAAGGTTTCATTAACGAACTTAGCTAGCAGGCTAATCTGATATGTCAAAGGCAAAGTAGGGAACTTCCTGCCCATACGTGGATTTTCAACCAAATGAGCATAGTAATACGCCTTCTGGGTGTCATCGAAACCTGGAATACTTTGGATTGTTTCAAGCAAGTCATCTGGCACCTCATTATCAGAAGCCTTCTCAATTGCATTGGCAAGTCTCTCAGAACCAGATTTGAAGGCAGCAATCAACCCATCTTCTTCATTGTCAATAATTTTGGCTCTCTTGTTGGGTCTAGTGGCTGAAGATGAAGCTCCATTATCTTCTGGAGGGCTGCGATCAGTTCCAACCACATCATCATTTCCAATCTCAGGAGTTTCAGTTCCAAGAGCCTCACTTGATCCCTTTGCATATTTTCCTGTAGCCATGCTGCTTCCGAAGATAGTGAACATTTCCTTAAAGTGCTCAAGAGGCTTGTTTAAGAATTCAGCATCAGATTTGTGATCCTACATATAAAAGCATACAAATATATGACAAAAGAATGCAAGATGACAAGTACAAGGGTGGAAAGTTGTTTTACATACCGCCACATAGTTTGTGTAATGCTCATGGTCAAGAGTGATGATAAAATTGTCTTCATCCCAGCCAGCAGCACTCAACCTCCTAAGACTATTAATCCTTCCATACTTTCTCTTCCATATTCTCAAATGGTTCTTGATATGGTCTGCAGGAAATGTTCATTTAATGCTCTAGCACACATGTTGAGATGGAGTTTCTTGAAGCCTGACGATGTCCTAATGCCATCAGACACCAAACTTGATAGGTGAGTGAGCATATAAGTGGACATTGCAGAAGTCCATACAACATGGCCACTTCCTTCAGGTTGGTCCCCCAAGAGCTCTCCTCGTCCTTCAGACTCCATTGCCTACCATATAGACAAATAGAAAAAAATCCAGCAACAAATATGTCCATGAAACTATATGAGCCTCAAAACCATTTTTCAACAACAAACATGTCCATACAACTGGATTACAATAATATTTGTCCACAGAAATGCAAATTACAGGAATGCAAATTACAGAAATGCAAATTACACCTACATAACACATACAAATTAGTTTGCATAGTAATTTTGACGGTCTTGCCACATTTGATCTGCTATTTGTTGTCTGAAATTAACCATAAACGCATGTTCAGCAACTTGTCCACTAGATGTTGTAGCATGGTTATGAATTGGCCAATTGGATTCTTCAATAATCAGATGATCACCCCCATCTTGTATAACTCAATTATGAATAATGCAACATGCTACAACAATGTCTACTTGAGTACGAAATGGGAAGAATGGTGTTGCATCATCAAGAATTTTGAACCTCCGCTTGAGTGATCCAAAAGCACGCTCTACGGTGACACGAAGGGAGGAGTGTCTAAGGTTGAACAATTCCTTCTCATTTTGTACCGGATTGTTGCCCCATTCATTCAAGTGGTACCGAACAGCACGAAAAGGAGGCAAAAATCCAGGTTTAGCTCCGTATCCCGCATCAACTAGATAGAACTTGCCTAATACATGATGTGAAAGTATGTCACATTTCTATAAGACAAGGATCGGTATTGTCAAATGATGCTACAAACTTAATCTATTTACCTTCTGGTACACGAAGGTCATTTTCCCGCTCTAAAGCATCTCTCAATACTAAAGCATCATGCGCTGACCCCTCCCAACCAGCCAAGACGTATGTGAACCGAAGATCAAAATCTACGGCCGCCATTATATTTTGAGTGGCATATGACTTTCTACCACGAAAGGAGGGCTCCATATCCTTAGAAACTGATGCACGTACATGTGTACCATCAATAGCTCCAATACAATCCTATTTAGTTCAGCACAAACAAAAAAAATAAGTTCCATACTGCTTTGAATACCTAAAATCTATATTGAGAATGAGGTAAAATTGAACCTCGCACCTTAAAGTATGGATCCCATCTTGGGTTTCCTGCTATTTTTGTTGGAGTCTCCAATGAAGGTGGCCTAATAAGTTCAGCTCGTAGCTCACCAATAGCACGAAGCACTATGTTGAAATAGCGACTAACAGTTTCACCTGACCTATCATAGTTAGTTCCAACTAATCTATTCCTAAGATTGTGTCCCACCATGTTTAGAAACATAGCCACTTGTTCCTCAACACACATATGTATTGTATCCTGAAGCAAAGCACGATCTCTAAAGACCTTGCAAAAACGGAAGAACCTTTCTCTACTAAGTCTAAGCATGTTAACACAAGTTGTATCGTTCCTCCATATTTTTGTGTTAAGGTATTCAAGTCTAATCCTATCCCTTTCTTCCATTGGACCATAAGTAATACCAACTCTAGTATAGCCCCTTTTCCTTTTTCTAGACTTGATAATCATAGCCATCATGGACAGCAACATGTGTGCAGCAGTAGCATAAATCAAAAGCTTTTTCATCTTGTCCATCTACAACACATAATCACTCATTCCAATTAATCCATCCAAGATAATACAGATCTAGATCCAATGAAATCACTCATTCCAACTGAGCTTAGGGTTGACATTGGACACCATACCTTACTGGTCGCCGTTCCCTGAGCTGTTCCTTCTGGTCACCGTCGGTCCTCGTCGCGCCCGTCGGTCGTCGGCCCCTGCGTGGCCCCTCAGCTCGGCGCCAAGGCGGGAACCGCGCGCGTCGCGTCGCGTGGAGGAGAGCGAGGCGCCGAGGCTTCAACCGCGCGCGTGGGGGAGCGACGCGTGGGGGAGCCCGCGGGAGCGCGCGCGTGGGGGGAGAGCGAGGCGCCGAGGCGGGGGAGCGACGCGTGGGGGAGAGCGCGCGGGGAAAAGCTACGCGGGAGCGCGCGCGCGGAAAGCTGAGGAATCGCGCGCGCGGGAGCTGAGGCGGGATGGCGCTGCTGGGGGCGAGCGCGAGTGGGGGCAGCGCCATCCGGTCGATTTCGGTGGATGGTGCTGCCCCCGAATCTGCGGGAATATTCCATAGTTGCTGCCCCTGCCTCCCTGTGACTCTGAATCAAACAGTGACTCCAACAGGGCCGTCCCGTTCCATCCATCCTAAGACAAGAAACCAAACACATCCTTAAGGGATTCCAAAAAAAAAACGCACAAGGAGCTGAGTTCTGGATGGGTACGTATGTTGATTCCTGCAGGTATATGCACGTGTATGCGACTACGCGTCGACACACGTAACGAAATTGCAACTTTAGGTAGCCGTGTTCTCCGTTCTCTTCTTTCTTCCACTTTCCAGTCCAAGTATACTACTAGTATATATGCTGTTGAGCTGAGCTGCTACTGCACCGCACGGCTCTGGCGAGGAAGACGGGTCGCAATGGGTGCACGCGAACAAGGTATTGGAGTATTGGACTGCCGGAGCGTGCGGGACACAACACGACCGCGAATTAATTCTGACAAGAATGGGAGCACAGCACTGTTCCATGGACCCGGCTCCTCGAACCTTCCCAATAGTGCTCGCGGAGCTACAGGGGCACTAGCTAGATTCCTAAAGGAAGAGAAGTTCTTCCGACCCAAAAGAGTGTGGATTTGGTTTGGATCTTAGCTAAAGCTCTGTTTATATTGGATTCTATTTCTAAAAGTAGAAATTAATACCAACGGTTAAATTTCTATAAATCGTTTTTATTAGCCACTATTATTTATCAATCATTACTTTTCGTTTTAACATATTGTAACGTACTTTGTATTTTATTATATCATGATTCAGTAAGTCACTACTACAGAAAGCCTAATAGTAGACGCCTCATCACAGACGGTTTTGTGAAACCGTCTCTAATGAGCACTATTACAGACGGTTGTAATTTGGAGGACGTCTGTGGTATTTGTGGCGGGAAAATGGATTATCACAGACGGTTATTAACTATGAACCGTCTGTGATAAGTTTGTATCACAGACGGTCTGTATTAAAAACCGTCTGTGATAATCCCAGATTATCACAGACGGTTTTTAAATAAAAACCGTCTGTGATAACCTTGTTATCACAGACGGTTAATAATTAAAAACCGTCTGTGATAATTCACAGACGGTTTTTTATTAAAAAACCATCTGTGATAATGTCAGTAGGCATTTATTGCGCTGCTCAGACCGCATCTGTCTTCATTTCGATCCAGATCTAGCCACTGCTGCGCACTTTTTCACTCGGGAGGAAGCTAGGCGATTTCAGGCCTTGTTAATTTGGTGGGAAGAGGCAGAGATTGAGCTTTGAAGATTCATACTTTGCTGGTTGTTCTAGATATGGTTAGTAATGCAATTTATTTTTTTCTTTAATTGCATTACAATTTAGTTCTAAGTAATCCATGAGTGGTTATTGAAGATGGTTAATTTGCAAAATTGTTGGTTATATAATAGCTGTTGTGTTTGTAATATGAATCTAGCAAATAAAGTCTCAATATAATAAATGTGGCCGGTATATATGTAGTTATAATTAGTTAATCTAGATTTTAATACTAAGTTGTTATATATGTACGTAACGTAGGACCGAAGCTGGATGTATGCCGCGAGCCGTGTGAGTGAAGAGTACATTAATGGCGTTTCTGCTTTTATAAGAGCTGCCGAGGAGGATATGTTGAATAAGGGGGCGATATATATGTGCTGTCCATGCACTGACTGCGAGAATGTGAAGATGTTTAAGAACCGAGGGCAAATTGAATCGCACTTGATTCGGAGGGGTTTCAAAAAGGATTATACGTGTTGGACCAGTCATGGCGAAGTGAATGATCATATGCCGCCGGATGACATCGCCGGTGAAGTGAATGATATGCCCCCGGATGACATCGCCTGTGAACTGAATGACATGCCGCCGGCTGATGTCGATTGTGGGTCGGATTCGGATAGGTTGCACGATGATAATCTGGATCAGATGCTTCGCGATGTTGAAGAGAACTATGATGAGAGAGAGTATGTTAAATTCCGTGGCTTGATGGAGGACTCAGAGAAACCTTTGTACACGGGATGCAAGTACACGAGGTTGTTGGCCGTGCTTGAACTGTTGAAATTGAAGGCAAGCAACGGTTGGTCGGACAAGAGTTTCACTGCGCTGCTAGGTCTTTTAGCGGACATGCTTCCGGATGGAAATGAGTTGCCTAAAACCACGTATAAAGCCAAGAAGGTTCTTTGTCCGTTGGGAATGGAAGTAGAAAGAATACATGCATGCCCGAACGATTGTATCCTCTACCGTAAAGAGTATGCAAACATGCATGTATGTCCGGTGTGCAACGCATCCCGATACAAACGTAACAATCAATCAGTTGATGGCGAGGGAACAGAGGCGAAGAAAGGACCTCCTGCTAAGGTGACATGGTATTTTCCTATAATTCCCCGTTTGAAAAGGTTTTTTGCAAATCCAAAGGAGGCAAAACTGCTGCGTTGGCACTCGGAGGAGCGCAAGAAGGATGGAATGATAAGACACCTTGCTGATTCCGCGCAGTGGAGAAACATCGATAGGAGTTTTGCAGAGTTCGGTGCAGAACCAAGGAATATAAGGTTTGGACTGAGTACAGATGGAATGAATCCTTTCAGTAGCATGAGCAGCCGACATAGCACATGGCCCGTGACTCTCTGCATCTATAACCTTCCTCCTTGGTTGTGTATGAAGCGAAAGTATATTTTGCTGTCGATACTTATCCAAGGGCCAAAACAACCTGGGAATGATATCGATGTGTTCCTAGCACCGTTGGTGGAAGATCTAAAAGTAATGTGGAACGAAGGGGTACAGGTATGGGATGCGTACAAACGAGAGAACTTCACTCTGCGCTCCTTATTGTTCTGCGTACAAATGAATCCTTTCAGTGATGATCGAAGGTTATCACAGACGGTTTTAAACTTAGAACCGTCTGTGATATCAATAAAACAGACGGTTCTAAGTTTAAAACCGTCTGTGATAATATGACTATCACAGACGGTTATACACTTAGAACCGTCTGTGATATTTATACTATCACAGGCGGTTTTAGACTTGGAACCGTCTGTGATATTAATATCACAGACGGTTTTTGAGTTAGAACCGTCTGTGATAACCTCCCTATATATACCCTCTGGCTAGGGTTTTCCCTGTGCGCTGCGCAGTTATTCGATCTAGATCCAAGTAAATCCCGAGCCCGTCGTCGCCTCCGCCTCCCCGAACCCTCGTCGGCCGCCTCCTCGAGCCCCTCGCCGGCCGCCTCCGTCGAGCCCCTCGTCGCCTCCGCCTCCTCGAGCCCCTCGTCGCCTCCGCCTCCCCGAACCCTCGTCGACCGCCTCCCCGAGCCCCTCGCCGGCCGCCTTCGTCGAGCCCCTCGTCGCCTCGGCCTCCCCGAGCCCCTCGCCGGCCGCCTTCGTCGAGCCCCTCGTCGACCGCCTCCGTCGACCCCCTCGTCGCCTCCGCCTCCCCGAACCCTCGTCGACCGCCTCCCCGAGCCCCTCGCCGGCCGCCTCCGTCGAGCCCCTCGCCGGCCACCTCCCCTCGATTACCGACTGCATTGTGAGCACTTTCTGTGATGGACTAGGGTTTACTGCAGTAGCTTAATTAGTTTGCTATTTGGTACATTAATTGTTTACTACAGTTGCTCGATGATGATAAAATCATATACTGAGATTGGTTCATTCAGTGCTTGAGCTCTAATAGCTGTCGGTTCATGCAGTTTTCAGGTTATAGCATGTTATTAAATTGATCTGTTCGGATTTAATCTTGACAAGTTAAAAGACTGAATTATTGGGCAAAGTTAACTTGTGTGGTCTTGATCTGTATGAATACTGTTGTTTGAATATATGCATGCTAAATATATCTTGATCTTGAGATTTTAGAGTTTGTATCTAGAGCTCAAAATACTGAATTCATTATTTGGCATAACCAATCAAGGAAGTGTACATTCGTGGTCGCCTTTGAGGATTTATTCGAGCTGTTCATGCTCAACGCTCTTGACGTCTCAATCGTTCGATGCTGGACGCTGTAAGTGTGTACAATCACAGTCTCCGTTAATGTCATACCGATAAATGCCATATCTAATTTTTTGCTTTCGTGTGTATATATATAGACACATGCTGATTAAAGCTAGAGTATCGAACTCATCAGCTGGTTTCTTGGACCCACAATTGGTCGCCAAGACTACCATCGACGTGGAGGCATCCCTCGTCGAGAGGTACATTGCATCAGGCCTGCTGAGTTGTCGCAATAAGGACTATGTACTTATGCCCTTCAATCAGAGCTTTCATTGGATTTTAATAGTAATTGTACCAAAATGGAACAAGGTATATTACCTTGATTCCCTAAGTAAGAATAAAATGGACTTCACAATTGTCGGCCAAGTAATCGATAGGTAAGCACATATTCCCCATACATATCTACATTGTACTCTTTCTTTCCTTCCGAATGATTAAGGTTAACCTTTTCGAATTACGTAGGGCGTTCGCGATGTACATTGAAAAGGGAGGTGACTCGAAGCGCGGGGCCAACGGCCTGCTGACACATGTTCGAGATTTTAAGGTATTCGCTATTTCACATTAATTAATCCTATGCAACAGATGGTACTAATGCCTTTTGAACTAACACATTCCATTTTTTGCAGTGCCACCAGCAGCAGCCGGGCAACACATGTGGATACTACGTTTGCCAACATATGGAACTACTCCTCGATTCCTCGAGGGTCACCAATCGCAAGGTTTGTCACTCTTCCCATAATTACTTCATACTTATCACGTTACATATATATGTACATTGATATTCCTATCGACAGGCTGTATCAATCCCGTCAACTGCATTGAAACAGTCTGAGCTTCGAGAGGTTCAATCAGAGTTAGCGTTCTTTTTGCTGACTCAAGTCATACAGCCAGAAGGACGGTTCCACTGCGCACACTGATTTCCTATTGGTCTTATCACTAAGTGTAAATGCAGTGTAGATCTTTTGTAACTGTGCATTTGTTAATGGATATTTCAGTTCAATTCAATTAATTGATTTGCGAAATGGATGCATGCTTTATGTCTGTGAGATGAAGTGCGATGTCAATTGGATGTTTTATGTCTGCGAAATGTACCTGAAAGCAAATGAGATGTGTGAATTGTATGTTTTTTGTCTGTGATTATCTGCTTGTTTCAGAGGGCATGGCTAGCATTTCCTGAGGCTAGCCAATAAACAGAAATAGATTTTGGTTTAGGAGGAAGGAATATCACAGACGGTTTTTAAGTAAAAACCGTCTGTGATATGTATCACAGACGGTTTTTCATTAAAAACGGTCTGTGATTATTAGATATCACAGACGGTTTTTAATTAAAAACCGTCTGTGATATCTGATAATCACAGACGGTTTTTAATTAAAAACCGTCTGTGATATCTAATAATCACAGACGGTTCGAAAACCGTCTGTGATAACCTTCGATCATCACTGACCCATAAATTCAGACGGTTCAGAAAACCGTCTGTGATGACGTTTCTGAACCGTCTGTAATGTCGATTTCTGTAGTAGTGAGTCGTATGGTGATCCAAATATTATGGTGTCTTTTATTGTACCGTCTTTCTTACATAATACACTATTATTCATCCACTACTATTATTTATCAACGGTAACCAAAAGCCATCATGAATAAGCCCTAAATTTCTCAATCCACTGACAGGCCATGATCCACCAAAACATATGAGTAGCTTGCTCTCGTCTTCCATTTGCAAATAGTAAATCTTTTGACACGAAGTAATGGGAGTGGTTAAACGCATGGATCTCAAGTGCGTGCAAATTGTATGTCATGGAAGCCAAAAGCACGTCGATCTATGTGCAACAAGACAAGGCGAACGGAAACTAGCTAGATTTACGTAGGACAATGAGCCGCTTAATTAAGCAATTTCCATTTTTTCCCCCGGTGCAACTGTACTTCCCATCCCAATAATGCTGCGCTTATTCTCTCATGCTGATGGCGCTTGGAATACCTAACAGAGAACAGGGTGTGGAAGAACATCTAACTCCCCTTTTCTTTGAGCAAGTATAATAAGAGGTTGTTAGTAGGTTGTATGCTGAGGTGGAGAAGAGAGAAGAGAGCAGGGCTGTAAGTTTACAGCCAACGGAAGCATAAGAACCAAGAAACTTTGTGAGAGAAAGGGGTGGGTCATACAGCCTTTAGCTGGCTGTAAATTACTATATGAATGAGCTGATAGTGGGCTGTAAGTGTCCATACAGTCAGCTAAAGGCTGTATTATTAGCCTTGCTCTTATGTCATAATTACCACTTGACATGTCTATCAACGCCACGTCATCTCCCCAGCATAAGAACACCCCAGATAAAAAAAAACTAATCACCAAACCATTTGTTTTCTTGACAAAAGGCTTGTCGAAAAGTATAGAATAAATCACTTTTCTTCCATCAAAAAGTGGACAAATGGCCCTGAAAAAGTATATGACAGATCAGCCTGTCGAGTTTTTTTGTGCAAGTAGATATATAGTAGATGAACCACTGAAAAAACCATGTCATCATTTTGTTCCCTTGTAGAAAAACACAAGCCAAATCAAGAAACCAGAAAGGAGGGGAAAAGAAGCCATGGATTTGAGAATTTGAGAGGCAGCCTGTCTCATCAACCTACTACCTACTCCATAGATGTAAAATCGAAGTCCTAGGTCATAACCTATCCTTTCCATTAGTGCAAGTTCATGTATGGACAAGCTACAAGAGCTGTTCCCGTGATGTAATTGCCGACCAAACCAAGACAGTCCATAAGCCAGTGTGTTGCTCAAGTGTTTCTTACTACTGGTACTTCTGCAATACACACCTACCTGGATGCCCGGCCAAAAGGAAAATGTTTGAAATGCTATTAATAGTAGTATAATATGGCATTTTCCTCTTATTTAGTGCTCCTTTTTAAGGTGCTAATTAAGGTAGTCCCACCAGATCCACCAAAACACCGCAGTACGACGCTTTTGATGTAATTGCGAAGGAAGAGTTGGTCCAAAGAAATGGTTTGTTTCCAGTGGAGATCAGCAACCATGAGTACATGAATAGCTACAAGAATCAAACATATCAAGTTCCATACGCATGATGGTTTCTGTGAATTGTGATTGATTCACAGTGTTATCTTACACTCAAGGCAAGCCAATTAATTAAACATTGAGCTGGTCCTTTTAAGGGAAACATGTGTTTTCCCCTCTTTTTGCTGGCAAAGCAGATGAAAAGGCGTCGAGGAGCCATGTGCGCAAACCCGGAATGCCTTGGAAGAGTGTATAAGCAGGTGGCATCGTAGTACATTTGGAAGGTACTTGTACAAATGCAACCGTACGACAAAGAGAGGACTTGACTCAAATAAAGGAGCCAAAAGAAAGTGGCCTCATGTATTATATGCAGCAGTGAAGCCCTGTGGATCCGATGAAGAGTCTGCATCATCCCCACCGGCGTCGATCGCCGCCGTCGGTGCGGGATCCGGCGGCCGGATCCGCGCCAGCTTGGCACAAAATTATTGGGCTAGGAGGAGGGCGGTGCAGTGTGACACTTCACTCAGGTCAGGATCTGGACGACTGGACCACACCACGCTACACAAGCCAAGGAAGGGTCCACTTCTTCAATCATTTGCACAAATGCACTCTGCAGAAGGATGCATAATCCAGTGGATGCACATTGCACAGCCAAAAAGAGTATGTGACTGTATACGATTGGAGTCATTGCTGGCTTGTGGTAGATCAATGTATGTATTACTTTATCATGCTTGGAGTAGCTAGCATCTTTGCTGTACATGGGAAGATTGATTAATGTCTTTGTATACACTTGACGCATGGAAAAGTTTTTGTCAGTGCATGGAGCCGGGTGATACGTAGGGGATCAGCCTCAGGTCATATTCAGTACTTCTTTTTGTTTCTGTATGTACGAGTAAGATCATCAATGCTAGCTTGTGCTTTTCTGGTTTCCTTTCCTTTTGTTTTTGTTTTCTTTTCTGAGGAACAGATCAATTCGGTGATGGACATCTTATCTAGATAGTTTGGGTGATTTGTTCAGCCGAGCAATAAAGGTCGATCGATCGAGTCAATATATATCAACTTACAGATATATAAAAGCTTTACTTCGAGAAAAGAAAAAAAAATGGTTCCAGACAAGGCTAAAACATTTAGGTGCTGGTACCTTCTTCAGATCTTCCGGGTGCTATTATTCCTAGAGGCTGCGGGTTAACCTGATAAACCACTATGTCAACGATTTTGCAGTTATCTTACAAAGTAAACAAGAATGGACTACGACCAAGACTCTGTGGAAGGAGACATATAGTTTGTTTATTGCTTTGAATGTATTATATGAAATGCTGAACGATCAAAAACAAAAGAACAAGCGCGTGTTACAATGCCTTGTATCTATGGGACCGGGCCTTATATAGCATCAACGGGGTTGTAATTGCAACCAATGGAGAGATGTCTCGTCGGCTCCTGAATTGGTGTATATTGTTAACGGTTGTTGTCAGTGATCCAAATATATTGTAGTTCTAAGGTGCCGCTCGATTGGATTGAAATAAACTCGTTTATAACTGAAATTGCACTGTAGCTGACTGAAATTACATTATAACTGATGATGTCTTATTTAACGTAACTAAATTTAAAAAAATAAGAAATGAAAAAAATAGGTTAACCCATCACGGACAATGTAAATGAATACGGAGAAAAAAGGACTGATAAAAAACTAAAAAACCACAAAAATGAAATTTAGAAATAGCGAAAAATAAGCTGCTGCACATGTAGATTCATGATGGAAAAGCAGTCAAGAATGGACCCATAATATACTAACGAGTCTCTCCAAATTTGGTATTATATTGGTACAAGATAGACTATATGTACCAGGATATACTCACGTCCATGGTGGATTTCATTGACCAAGTCGGGTATTCGAGTACAGGGTCTACTTGGGATGTTTCGATCAGTATATCATACACTATTTAGTCCTCGTAAGATGTAATTAAAACGCATCAGATGTTTGACCATTACGCAATTACTAATAGACAATTACTTTCCTGACGATAGCCAGACATATACACAATTAACTTTCTCCTGATTGACCTCGAAAGCCTAAATCTAATTGCACAAAATTAGATTATGCAGCTGGTCTTATTTTTCAACAAGCACGTGCACATCCGGTTCAACTCTTGATTACGTATGTAATCTGGACCGTCGAACTGGGATTGGACTGCCCAGGTGTGATCCAACGTCTGGGGCGAACCATGGTAGAAACATCACTAGGCAACCTATGCGCAATTAGGAATAGGCATAGCCGCACAGGCGCCTACCCAACGAAAATAGGGCTGTTCTTTTGTAGCTACAGCTTATGATTTTTGGCTGTAACTTGTGGCTTTTAACTGTTCATACTAGAGATTACAAAGTAACAGAATTTCACGTGCGGCTTTTGCCGATACAAATGAAGTTGGTACAGTATGTACTACAATTAATTAGTAGATCCTATTTTAAAAAGATATTGCGTTTAAAAGCTAATTACTGTAACAGAATTTCACGTGCGGCTTTTGCCGATACAAATGAAGTCGGTACAGTATGTACTACAATTAATTAGTAGATCCTATTTTAAAAAGATATTGCGTTTAAAAGTTAATTACTGTAGAAAAACCAAAAAGCTAAAGTTAAAAGCCACAAAAGAACAGACCCATAATAATGACATGATACTATATGTATATGTGCAGTCAGAGCAAGTTGCAATTTTCATCTCTTTTTAAGTTATACTACAGTCTATTTTAGTAGGAAATAAACAAATGGCAGTGAATGTAGTTACGACGAGTTAAAAGTATTTAATCTCTAATCCCGTGCAGCAAGTGCACTGCGAGGTAAAATATGGAACAGAGTAATACATGAAAGGGAGGTTGGAACAATACTAGTAGTATAACAGCTAGATAAATCTGCCATAATTACAAAACCCTCGCAGATTCGAAATTTTTGGGTATGATTCGTTGGAATTTGAGGAGAAGCCGATCTATGGAGTTCAAAAATGCTTCTAAAACAGAAGACCAGGTAGTGAAAGTGCATGTGGTTTCCTGCCCAAGTCAATTATAAACAACGGTCATCTTTTACTCAACTTCAGAAAAGACGGATCAAATTGAAACAACGCTGTTGAACAACCTATTACTACACTAACCCCTCTTACAGTGGAAGAATAAAAAAACTCGCAATATGTTGCTCTGAAATTGAATCCTGATACTGTGGATAATAATTAAAAAAACTTTTGGTGAGAAGATATTTCTACAATCGCGCTGCATGCGCGTGCCGCGGTATTCTCTGCGCAGGATCGGTTTGATTTGACTGGAGGAAAGAAATTCGAACGCACAGAATATTAGGTGAGCTGAAATAAACTATTTTATAGCTAAAATTACACTGTAACTGATGATGACTTATTTGACGTAACTAAATTTTTAAAAAATTTAAATAAAAACAAATTAATGTATCATAGACAATGCAAATGAATAATAAAAAAGAACCAGTAAAAAAGCTTTAAAAATCAAAAAGTTAGAAAAGATAAATTTAAAAATAGTAAAAATAAATTAGAAATCAAAAGTTTAAACCAAAATAAACGAATCTAGGACTGCCGGGCCCTAGAACTGCTCGATTCTTTTTCCAAAGTAGAATCCATGACAGGGACCTTAGGATCTCATTCCTTCTCCACTCGTCAATAATTTGTCTCACCAACTCAACTCGTGTTAGGCTCTAAAGCAGGAAAATTTCTATTGTATCTCCGTTGCATAATTGTATTTGTATAACGAACAAATAAGGCGGTGACATATGGTAAAGTTACTGTAGCAGCTATTTTTAAAATACTTTTTCCATACGATTCAGCACTGTAGCAAAATAGAAATATTATTTTTTCGGTCTACAGTTTGCTACAGTGTTTTTGCCACATGTCACCACACCATTTGCTCGTTATACAAACCGGGTTGTACAACAGGGATACAATAGAATTTTTCCTAAAGAAGACGCTCCCGGCAACAGTTAGCGACCTATATGAAGTCGATTGGACAACTACGGCTCCAAATAAGTTTATGGTTTATGATTTTTATAAATAAATAAGTAGAGTAGTATTTTATCGTCTTTTTAAAAACAACTTATTAAAATATATTTTTCGAAACGGTATTTTGGTATTTAGTTCGTTTGCACAACTATATAAACACCCACATTAAAACCAAAAAATATCAGCTGCAGTCGACAGGAACCTACCCTACTACTTGCACCGGCTATGCAAACTTTGAGGACCCGTTCGGGCCTGTAACGTGAAAATGTCTATTTCTGCAAAAATTAAATCGGTTCCCACCAAATTATCATGTTTCAAGGAGGTCCTAGCAGTACGCTTGATAGTTTGCATTATCAAACTCAAATTTTGGCCAGACAACGTTACCACTTACCACTGATCAGCAGAGAAGAAGTTAACCTGCGGTGAAAATGAAGTGCCAGTGATTCTTTAAATATTACTACCACTGATCAGCAGAGAAGAAGTTAACCTGCGGTGAAAATGAAGTGCCAGTGATTCTTTAAATATTACTACCACTGATCAGCGGAGAAAAGAAATTAATTGCAAGGGCGAGGCAGCTCGGCTTCGATCTTGCCCTGCAACCCTTTTATTTTTTCCCCTTCTTTTCGTAAAGGAATGCTGCCTTTAATATATTTAACTCGGCCCTAATGATTCGTGGTCACGTGATGCAGCGGGAATATAAGAATGTTGGTTAGCCTGTTCCTTCAAATGATTTGATACATGCAACTGGCCAAAGTCCGATATACCTCGACCACGAGAGTTTTTTCTGAGATATTTAGTTAAAACAGTATTATAAATAATATAAAGAAAAAATAAAACAGGTGGTTAATTTCTTCTCACTCTCTTCCTCAGCAAGCAAGCCAGACTGCATTGTTTGACTTGTCAAGAATTGCAGGCACTTTCTCGACTACGTACGAACTATGTAGGAGCGGAGGTTGACTGTTGAAACTGCAGCTATTTTTGGCCAACTTAGGGTGTTCCTTTTATATTTTACTTCTGGCTTCCCAATTCCTCTCGATTCAAGGATCGAAGATAAAATAGATAGTCATGAGCGTATCATGTATTTTATTTCTTTTATTTTTATCTCGTGTGTGTGTGTGTATATATATATATATATATATATATATATATATATATATATATATATATATATATATATATATATATATTGCTTTTTTCACTATATACCTCTTCTTTGAGAGGCATTTTTTAATTTTATTTCTACTCAATAGCCATTGGGCGTAGACAATGCCAACACCCCCAACGTTGGATACGCCGATAAAACTAGGACATCGTTTCTCTGACAGGTGAGTTTGGGCGCGAGTAAATAGAGCCCGTCTGCGCCTGTCCTGCCCGCAGGAATAGCTAGTGCTAAATACAACAGCACCACTATAAGATTGTAGTCTACGTACAGTAGCAGCTGCATGCAGTAACACCAACAACTACTAAACAAACGAACTCTCTCTTCTTCCGTTCGCTCGGTACGTGAGTACATGGAGAAACCGGAGACGGTCGAGTTTAGTACGGGCTCATGAAGATGGCCGTGACAAGGGACCATCCCCGTCGACGTCCTCGCCGGCCGCCGCCGCCATAAAAAGGTCCAGAACATCTATGATCTATCTGCTCATGGGCGCCTGTACATGCAGCTTTCTACCTAGTTGATCAATTTCTGTGGGTCACAATTTTGTCCTTGAGTAGTAGCAGTAGTCGTCGAGAAAACCATAGTTGCAAAGACCATCAGATTGGGTCGCTGGATGAGTTCTCGAGGTGAACTTCACGAGAGAGACTCGTTAGTTGTCCGCGGTTGTGATTTATGACTTATGGCTTAAAATTTTAAGTTCTAATTATTCATAAGAGAGTATAAAATAATAGACACTTATATACGATTTCGATTGGTATATGTAAAATCGGTATAGTACTTACTACAGTTGATTTATAGACACCGTTTTAAAAAAATTAGTTACTGTAGTATAAATTATAACAAAAAAACGAGGATCATTGGATCTGGATTGTACAGCTAGTGATATTTACCGTGTTAAATTTACTTTTACGGATCTGGAACTCGAGAGATCATTTCATTTCACCGTCCCTCTCATGATCTCATCTCCACCGAGTCAGTGAGGCCATTCTTCTACTGATCTGCAGCGCCACCAGTAGTAGTGGGTGTGTCTACTGACTGCTGCCTTTTTTTATGGGTGGCTATGGTGCCCCTTAGAGCAAGTACAATAATAATTTTATAGTCAAACTAGTCAGCATTTTTGCTGATGTGGAGGAGAGAAAAGAGGAGAGAGATGAGAGCTTGGCTCTCATGCAAGCAACAAGCTGGGCACAGGAGCCTATGCAGTGGTGAGCCTAGATAATAAATGTATGTGAGGAGGAATAGGAAAGAGAATGTGAGATATGGTACCACATAATAATAAAAAATCTTTTGTAGACAAATTATTGTATAACTTGGCTCTTATAACTTGACTTAGGGCATGTCCAATGGTGATTTATGAGCTAGCTCTAAACATATTATTTCATATTTTAATAGAAGAGAGAGAAAAACTAGCTCTTGATCAAGAGCTAGTCTCATACACACATTCCAAGATTATATGAGGATGTCATGTGGGACTATTCATGTTATGAGCTATGTGCTAAAAGTTAATATCATTGGAGAAATATCTTAGAGCTAGTAACTAGCTCATACCATTGTATATACCCTAGCCAAACACTTAACTCTATTATTGGACTTGCTCTTATCCCGCTGCATGTTTTCCCCCTACTCAACGTCTCTACTACGGAGTCTGGCACTGTATACACAGTAAAAACAATTTTGACTGACACCTAGGTAAAAACCACCGCTACAAAATCACGTCCACGTTACTGCCAACTCTGCGTCACCGTACGTTCCTCTATTTGCAATTATTGATTACATTGTATTCAAACGACTTGCCGGAACGTGCATAGTTCACACACTCGTACTTGTTTGGCCAACCAGCCAACGGATTTCTGAGGCATAGCAAGAACATGCACCGATGGCAGCATAGTATTGAAATTTCGAAACTAGTATGAATATAGACGATTAAGGATACTTTTTGTAAGGTTTTGCCTGCCATAAACTGAAACCTTGCTATCACAATTCACAAATAACAAGGATCTAAAATATTGAGCAAAGATTATTTAATGTATATAGTTTTAGAGTTCTGGTTCGGTACATTCGCTTGTTCTCAGTCGTTCAATATAGCTTATCCAACGGTTCTCATGATCTTAACACCTCCGGTGTCTCTGAGTGGTGTGCAGGAGTGGTGCTAGATAAAGTGGGCAAAGAAGTAATTTCGTCCGAACAGTTACAACGCCGAACCTTCTCTGTATTACAACGCCAAACATTTTCGTTGTCCCGCATGCCCACCGAGTTTATTAAGTTGAGTTCCTCCCCTCTTAGCCGCCATTTTTTCACCACTTAACCGTCTAATCAACGTGGGTGCACATGAATGTACAACTTTGTCCCTGGCAGATGGACGGTCAGATCTGGTGGAGATGTTAGCACCTCTACACCTCCGAGAGGACCGAACCAGAGTTCTCTCGTCCGATCCTTTCCCATCCACTTCTCTCCCCAGTGCCGCAATCCCTTTCCCCCTCCTCTCGTTGTTACCTTCGCAATGCTAGGCGTGCCTCAATGCGCTTCCATGTGCTATCCTCCTCCCTTGCCTCACTTCTCACTTCCTTCGGCAACAACTATCACCATGGCCAGCATCGCCTCCTTGTAGCATCCTACTACTTCCTCTTGTAGCTGCAGCCGCCCCTCACCACTGACACCCTTTGATCTACGAGATCTAGGGGCAAGCGGATGGGTGAATATGTAAATGTTCTATGCTCTAGATCCTGCCACTTATTATTGGCCATTGTTGATGTACCACCATGGTTGTTATCTCTTCAGACATCAAAAAAAGGTTTTTGTTTCTTTGATCAATTTTCGTATTCACGGAATTTCACAAACTCACTTCATACGAGATTTGTTGATCCAAACACCTAAATACACAATGAAGGAAAACATTGCCACATGAGCATCTGCTTCTGAATTCCCCGATTGACAAGCATGGAAACAAAAACCACTAACATATCATTGAATTCCCAGCACTCTGATTTATGTTCACAACAAACACACATCTCATTGACGATCACACAGAACCACAACACTACTAGCTCACACTTTTGCTCTAATACCCCTCCCCCCACTCAACCTCACCAGAACAAATTCCACGTCACAAAAAAAAGCTAAGCAAACGAAAACCAAAAGCAGAAAAATACACAGAAGAAAACAAATACATGTAAAAAAGAAAAGAGAAAAAACAGTTGTGCAGAGCAGAGCAGAGCTAGGGGGTGTTTTTATCAGCTGATAGCTTCTGGCTAGAGCTTTTTGGCTTTTAGCTAAAATATAATAGTAACGATTAAAGAAAAGTAATTTTTGGAACAAAATTTAAAAACAACTTTTGAAAGATATAGACATCGAGAAGACACAAGGCCTGACCGACGACTTGAAAAGCTGCTTTCATAAACTAAGATACCATGTTCTTTTTGGCTTTTGGTTTTGTTATAGTACCTAACTTTTAAATAGGGTATGTTTTCAAGACGGGATTTACAAGTTAATTGTAGTATACGTTAAAAACCCATCACTACACTAGCTAAAATTATATACGAGTATATCTCTTTTAGTAATCTCTGTCACAAACAGTTAAAATTTAAAAATTTCAGCTAAAATCTAAAAACCACCGCAAGAAAGAAGGGTTTAAATCGGCTTCAAACTTTTTTAAATAGAAGCCAAAACGCGAAGCCGTTTGAACACCGCCGCGGAGGAGCGAGGAGGGCCAATCCCCCCCACCAAAGGAAATCCAACCCTCCACGCCGGCGACGGTCGGCAATGTACGGACGTCTCCCCGTCCCTCGCCCCACCTCCACCCCTCTCTTCTCCCTCCACGTCAAATTTATTTTTCGGTGAAACCGCCACACCGAAAGAGCAAGCGAGCCTCGATGCCTCGTGCTCCTCCTCCATAGCCCCCGTCCATCCCTACCTTTCCTTTCCTTTCCCCCCTCGGAATCCCCCGCCGCCGTTGGTCTGCACCCGCAGTCTCTCTCCCACTCGGCTCGCGCCGTCGTACGAGCGGAGCAGAGCAGAGTGGCGCGGCGCGTAGCATGCGGTTGGGTTTGCACCGTGGGTTGAAAGTTCTGCGTGCGTCGCGACGAGCCGCTCCCCGCTGGCACCCACACCCGCACACCAAAAGGCGTAGATTCTCGCGCTCGCCTCCCGTCCCCTCCACCACCTCCTCCTCCCGTAGCCCAGATCTGCTCGCCTTCGCGCGCGGCCTCGCCTAGATTCGCCGCCACCATGCGGTTGCTGCTGCGGCGGCTGTGACAGAGCAAGGGGATAATAAGAGGGGAAAAAAGTTGGTTATTTTGTTCCCCCTCTCCTCGGCCGATGGGGTGCGGGCAGTCAAAGCTGGAGGAGGAGCTCGCGGTGCGGCACTGCCGGGAGCGCTCCGAGCTGCTGGCCCTCGCCATCCGCCACCGCTACACGCTCGCCGACGCGCACCGCGCCTACTCCGAGTCCCTGCGGAAAGTCGGCGCCGTGCTGCACGAATTCCTCGACGGCGTCCAGACGCTGCCCCCACCGCCGCCCGAGCCCACGCTCCACCTCCCGGCCCATCGCAAGGGTGACAACCTACCGGCCGCGTCGCCCTCCCCCGCCCCCGCCGTCGCCTCCTCCTCAGCTGGGCAGCCGCCGGCTGTCGCCAAGAAGGTCCGAATCGCCCCCGATGACGATCACATCCACTTCCACTCCGACGAGGACTCTGATTTTGAGGATGGGCACATCAAGTTCCACTCCGACGACGAACCCGAGCCGCCTCAGCGCCGGCCAGAGCCCGTCCGGTCGGCCGGGACGCCGGCTCCGCCGCCGCCTCAGACGGGCCCACCGTACGGCCCCGGGTATGGTCCACCTCAGCCATATGGTTCGGGCTACGGGCATGGGTATGGCCCTGCCCCCGACTACGGCGGCATGGGCGGCGGCGGCTATGACCCAGGCTATGGCGGTATGGGCGGCGGCGGAGGCGGCTACGGGCCAGGCTATGGAGGCATGGGAGGGGGCGGCGGCGATGGCGGCGGCTACGACCCGGGCTATGGTGGCATGGGCGGCTACGGCCAGAGCTTCTTCAACATCAGCTACGCGCGTAGCCGGCCCCCGCCACCGTCCGTCTCATACGAACATCGCCCGCAGGCCACCGACGCCAGGGTCCACTACTACTCTGGCGACGGTGGCGCACAGCCACCCCCACGCGGCTATGGCGGCGGGCATCCCTACCCTCCGCAGAGTTCGAGCTCTTATAACCAGTATGCCTACGGTGGTTACTACGGCGGTGCTTCTCCTCCGCCTCCGGTTGACATGCCGTCAACGTCCCGCGAGGAGGCCACGCCACCACCGCCCCCATCTCCACCGAGGGTGTCTACTTGGGACTTCCTGAACCCGTTTGAGACCTACGAGAGCTACTATGAGCAGCGAACTGCTGCTCAAGCGCCGTACACTCCCAGCAGGAGTTCAAAGGATGTGCGCGAGGAGGAGGGCATCCCAGACTTGGAGGACGAGGACATGGAGGTGGTCAAGGAAGCTTACGGTGATGAGAAGCACGCAGTGAAGGGTTACACTGGGAAAGGGAAGGCGGCTAAGGAGGAAGGTAGGAGCAGTACTGGGGATGAACTGCCCCGCGAGTCTAAGTTATCGGAGGCGAGTAGTAGTGGGAGCAACTTGGAGCATGACGTCCATGTAGTGGAGAAGAGTGTTGTGGGAGAACAGGTGCAGCGATCGGAACCACGTCAGCATGTTGCTGGCCTGCCGCCCACAGGATCGGAG
The DNA here is from genome assembly GCA_017311315.1 of Dendrocalamus latiflorus. Taxonomy (NCBI): domain Eukaryota; kingdom Viridiplantae; phylum Streptophyta; class Magnoliopsida; order Poales; family Poaceae; genus Dendrocalamus; species Dendrocalamus latiflorus. Next base: position 38,393,420 of record CM029657.1, read on the forward strand.
AAGACGTACATTAATGACACTGAGGTGGTGCTGGAGATCAGGACTCAATTCGAGCGTGCCTCAGATTCAGCTAAAGAGGTGTTCAAGATGCTTGAGGTCGGGAAGATGCCATACTACCAGAAGAGTTCAGGTTTCAAAGGTCGGTGAAGTTTGTTGCTGATCTGTTATCAAATGTTTCAGTTTTGTTCTTTTGCAATTTACAAATGTGAGTGCTAATTTGACCCAACTGCCAATGTAGTGTCTGCAATTATGATTTGTGGGATACCGACAATGGAGGAGGAGTTCCTGCGGTTTGAAGAGGACAAGGCGATGGGATGTGGCAACCTTTCCTCAACGCTGCAGAAACTATACATGTGGGAAAAGAAGCTTCTTGAGGAAGTGAAGGTATAGAATGCGCTTATACATCTTTCAATTTGTCGGGAATGATGTGATTCGTGAGATTGCCTTTTGGGCATGTGATCTTCCCTGTTTGCACCAGCATGCTTATAGATCCTAATTGAGAGTGCCGAGTCCAAATCCAGTATACGAAAGTTCCAGATTTATCCATTCTCTATGCTATTGGCTGATTCTAGTTAGGAGTTTCCAACTATTTGTAAGGAATAACTCTTGTTTAGTTTTGACCGTGACATCAGTTATGGATCAAGTAACTAATAGTAAATGGTTATATTTTATTTTTGGATTTTATGCTATGAATATGTCCACTCTAATACTTATTGTTGAGTTCCTCCATACGTTAAGGAAGTGTTTGGTCCTTTTAATGACTATTGAAATTGTGCTATCATTTCTGCTCTTTTCCTTTTTAGGAAATGGCGTCTACAAGAAATGATTGTCTTTGTCTTTATACTTTACGGGTTTATGTTTTGAACGTTGGCTTTATTATTCATAGGGCTTCGCTCTGACATGTAATGCGATGCTTTTATTTTGTGATACTTATGGGTCCATGTTTTTTTACAGTTCTGCTGTTTCCATCTTCATTTTTTTAGAGCGAACTGGCCCATTTCTCCAATTTTAGACTGGGTGGACTCAGGTAATTTTTTGTGCATTACAGACTGAGGAGAATATGCGGGTATTGTACGATAGGAAATGCGAGGAGCTGAAAATACTAGATGAGAAAGGTGCGGAAGCTCATAAGCTTGAGGCCACTGAAATTTACATCAGGAAGCTATCAACAAAGATAAACATAGCTATTCAGGTTGTGAATACTATCTCAGACAAGATCAGTAAGCTGAGGGATGAAGAGTTATGGCCACAAACATGTGAGCTCATTCAAGGGTATGTAGCTCTCTTGAAACAACAATGATATTCATAGTCATACAAGCACCAATATTAAAGCAATAGTTGTTCTATCTGTATTCTGCTTTCTCGATGTGTCATTCCAAACTTGTCCAAGTACATTCATTTGGATAGTTTACTTATGCAAAATTAATGCATACTTCTTTGGTATCTTTGTATATTATTGTTAGTGCCAATGAGACATACAATTTAAAGTGAGTAGTATGCAGTCGGAAAAATAAGTTACCCAAGGTTTCATTCAGTGACCGAAATGTTTGTGTTGGAATTCTCGAAAGTAGTAAATCTTTTTGGCAAACCAAAATTTCGGCAAAACAGGACACAGTTTATTCCATATCATATTCTCATCACATGCCTAAATGAGTCACGAACTATGAATTTTCTGTAGTTATACTGATTGGAGATGTAATTCATATATAAGGGTGCATTCTTTAGGGAGTAGGCATGGCCCTGGCACAATAGATGTAAATAAAGTGTGGATTTGTATGGGTAGTTCTGAAATCTAATCTAATTTGTCTACACTTACCTTTATTATTATTTTTTTTTTGTAATTGTATGAAACCAGCTTGACTGCAGATAGACACCTAGTGGTCAACTAGACTGCTATGATAACTTATCTCCTTGTGATTATTTTGTGTCAAAAAGATCGTCTGCATTTGCTTAGTGTTGCTGTAGTTGGCTAGTTGCATTCATGTTTTGTCTGATCATTACTATTCTTTTCTATTCTTATCAATTTGGAAGTACATTCCATGGTTCAACATGTTATTCACAGTGGGTTGTGTGTAGTTAAGTTGGCATCTATGCATCTTTATTTACACCCTGAAGTATTTGATATTTGCTATGGATCATTCCTCGACTGAAGAATTAAATATATTTTTTCAGGTTGATGCCGATGTGGAGCATTATGTTAGAATGCCATCAAATCCAGTTGCATGCCATATCTCAAGCTAAAAACATAGACTCCATGATAGACACTGCAAAGTTTGGTGAAGCTCATATGGACTTGGTCAAGCGTCTAGAGCTTCAGCTATTGGATTGGATTGCCTGTTTTGCTGCATGGGTTAACGCTCAAAAGAGCTATGTTAATACTTTAAACGAGTGGCTGATGAAGGGAGTTATCTATGTACCTGAGGAAACTGATGATGGTGTCCCTCCTTTTTCTCCTGGACGGTTAGGTGCGCCACCAATTTTTGTCATATGTAATAATTGGGCAGCCGGTGTGGGGAGGATATCCGAGAAGGAAGTAGTCCAGGCAATGCAGGCCTTGGCATCCAATGTTCTCAATCTCTGGGAGAGGCACAGGTCAGAGCAAAGGCAGGGTCTGATGGCTAATAAAGGTATGGACAGGGACATTAGGGTGATGGAAAGGGATGAACAATCGATGCGCAAGGCTCTGGAAGCACAAAACAAGAAGCTTGTGCTCATTTCTAATCAGAGCGGTGTATCCTTGTCTGCACAGATGTTACATGACGGGAGCCCCCATGCCGAAATTGGTAGTTTGCAGTCAGGTTTGAAGAATTTTTTTGAAGCAATGGAGAACTTCACTGCTACCTCTGCAAATACTTATAAGGATCTCCATCTTCGTGCTGAAGAAGAGAAAGTTCGAGTTGCCCAAGAGAGTGGTAGAATTTCCTAGTTCCCCTCGGGAGTTTTGCTATGACATGAGGACATGAGTCTGTCCGTTCAAAGACACTGACCCCAGCGGTTCAGATCTGTACTGTAGCGTGCATGGCAGCTGATGCAACTTTTATGCGATCTGCTTCTCCCCACATTTGGATTTCTGCTGGATAGGCCTGCGGCAGGCTCGGTAAGGTCTATATGTTGTAAGATGGAGACTTGATAGATCGTGTTCTTGAATTGAGAACAGCCCTGTATTCTCAGGATTGGATGATCGGCGATCTCCTCCTCAAGCCATACTGGAGAAACACAATTTTAGAAATTGGTGAATCACCAGACATATTGCTGGTGGTGGGGGGGGGGGGGGGGGGAGCTAAAGTGGCAAGTGAGGAGGTACTCATGCATCTCAGCAGCACAATGATGGTTTCCAGTTCATTGGAAAATCCCAGTAAATACTTGGAAGATGTAAGCTGCGTAAACTAAATGCCCGAACTAAGCATGGAGCAATGAGAGGTTTGGATCATGAATCCAAGATTCATGATGTCTTTTCCATCCATGTAGAATATACAAAGGTGATCGTGCTGTCAGATCTGTGCTGGTAGAAGTGTGTGATGCTGGCATGTCAGTGTACAGACGCAGACAAGGTGATGTGGGAAGAATCGAAGCTGATCCCTGATGCTGGGGCACATTACATATGTGATGCTTTCTCTGTAGAGTTCGACAGCAGCTTTGCACCGGAAGTCTTTTGTAGGGTTTACCAGAGGCTGATGAGCTTGTAGGATAGATGTCCTCACCCTTCTGCAGTCCGCTAACTGTTCAGGCCATCATCAAAAAAATTTTGGTTCTTGTTTATTTATTTATACATACTAATTCATTTGTATCGTTGTACAGCCGTTGGCTAACTCAAAACCTTTTTTTTTTGTCATATTTATTCTATTTTTGTCCAACTATGCTCGGTTCGCAGTGCTTATGAATTGCCGAACTCTACAGAGAAAGCCTCAAATCATCCATCCATGTAAAATACTAGCCTCATAGGGCGCGGCGACACGCCGCGCCAGCCACCGTGTGTACCGAAGTAAAAGAGGCGATAATTCGTGAGGAGTTTTTTTAAAAAAATCGAGGGCACATATGTATTTTCGAGAAAGCTAAAGGGTTTTTTCGTAAAAATTCAAGGACCTGCACGTAACTAAACGAGGACCCGTACGTAATTTTAAAAACCACGGGGCGCTATCCTGCAAAGTGGAGGGGTGTTTTAAAAAAAACTGACAGGGATCTTTTTGCGAGGAAAAAGGATATTTACGTAATTTCGAGAAAATGCAAGGAAATCACCTCCCCTGACCGTACGAAAAACCGGCGGCCACGCGCCGGCGCGAGCGCGCGCAGGGGCGACGTGGCCGCCCTCTCCTGCCGGGAATCCCCGGGGAATAAGAAGGGGAGTATACCATAGTCGTTGCGACAACTTCCCTTGTAGGTCCTTTCTTTTCTCCTGACAACATGGCTGTGGCGTGTAGTTAGCACGGTGGTTAGCAGTGCTCAATGATGGAGCTTCGAGCCTGTTCCCAGTTCAAGCCATGGGGCCTTTCGAACTGAAATCGCCGCTCGGAACTCGGAAGTACGAAAGCCAAACGGCAGCTGAAACCTTTCGCCGGCCTACAACTTGCGAAGCCGATCTGATCGGCGGCCTGGCTTGCCTGCACTCTCTGTAATCCATCAGAAAGTGGCAATTGCCAAAACGCAGCAGGCGCGCCCCCACTCCGCAGTCCAAGCCCCGGCGGAGGCTTGCCAAAACGCAGCCGCGCGGGGGTGGTTCGGTCGGCCCACGGCTGGCTCCGAGTCGCTGACTGCGCGTCCGCACCGGGGGATTTGCCTTGGCTCGGCCTAGCGCGCGTGACGCGCAGAGCACCACTGGCCGCCGTGCATCGCTCGTGGTCGTGGAGTCGTGGCGCCGCCCGCAGCGGTCAACATGGAGGCCGGCCGGCCGGCCACGCTGATACGGATGGATATCGTTTATTATATATCCTATTCTATATTTTTTCCTCGGAGTCGGAATCGAACACGGATAATACCGAGTATCCATTTATTCATTCTACAAACGTTCCGTAATCTTTCGGGTGGTCGGTCGGACGAAAATTATCTGCTGTTTTTGCACAGGATATTGGATAGTATGGTATAATCAAAGCGAACATGGAAAGACTATTTACTGAGATGTTGACGGAAGAACACTCAGCACTTCTGCCTGTTTAGATGTGACAATCTGGCTATATGATATCTTGTTCCTAGGTGAAGTTATAACAGACTTCCTCATATCACTTGACATATGGATATATACGAACGGATATTATTTATCCTGTATCCTATTTCATATTTTTTACTCAGAGTCGGAGTCGGATACGGATAGTATCAGATACCTATCTACCCCTTTCATATTCATTTTGTAAATCTTCGATCGGTCAAACGGATAAAAATTATCCGCTTCGTTTGCTACCCTACACGCACCCACGCGTTGGCGAGACCCAAACCATCGAACGGGCGCGGGCTCCCGCGCGGCCGGGCCAGCCTTCGGGGCAAAACTCGCGGCCGGCTTGACGCGGATCGCCGTGTAGGTGGGCTGCGACGTTGCCCATAATGGCTTAAGCCCATCTCGTCTGGAACAAACCGCTTACACGATTTCGTTGCCCATGCGTGTGACCATCCGGCGTCCGTCTCATCTATGCTTGTCAGCTACAAAAAAATTCGAGGCCGGGCTATGTACGGCTTGAACCAAACCCTAGTCTAGCGCTCAGTAAACTAAAATGGAGACCTTCTTCTATGGTTCTATTCTATCCAACAGAGAAGCTCTCACTGTCTCACATGATATTTTAATATCCCAGCCGAGCATTGAGGCCTGGTTTCGCTAGATAGATACTGTGGCATGAAAGAAACCTTGCCGAAAAGAAGAAGAAAGTGGACCTCTAGGCTGTAACATGCTAGTAGTGAATTGTCAGTTTGTCACCACTCACCTCTACGACGCTACGGCCGTCCAGCCAATCCGCAACATTCCGAAAAGGTCATTAGTTGCAGAGATGAGCAAATGTTGTGGTAGTACGTTCGTTAGGCCGAGCGAGAATTCCTTGCAGTTACCCGCCGCCAACGCAAAGCCGAGTGATTTCAACCGCGTGCCTGGAGAAAAAAAAAACTTCCTTCGTTCTTTCCCTGATCACAGATGAACCAAACTGCAAGCATCTTCACTTTGCATTAAAAAACAAGATCAAATTCGCATCCACAAGATGGAAAAAGCAACGTTATCAGGCCACACATGATAGCACGCATACCAACCCACCAAGGCGTAGCACATGAACACATTATGGGTGCTTTCAAATGGCCATGTGACTTATGGCTTTTCACTTTTTACTATAGTAATTAGCTTTTAAATGATACGTTTTTTCAAGATATAGTACATATACTTATCGATTGTGGTGCATACTATACTGACTTCAGCTATACCGACTAAAATCGTATGCAACTATCTCTCTATTCATAATATCTCTTGTGAACAACCAAAATTTAAAACCAAAACCAAAAACTATAAGTCATAGTTTAAAAGAATCCACCTATATCTCTGATCAGGAAAAATTTATCATGATTTGGACCTAATCCACTGCACCGTCGATCGGCGTTAGTTCTTCCATGCTCCGGCAACTGCTGACTCCGATTGCAACATGTCAACATGCAAGCATCGCCATCGCCCGCGTCCATGTCATGCCCACGTAATGGCCAAAGAGTGACGAGTATATTGGTGAGTGAGAAGATCGAGTTGGACACGTCAAGAAGAGTGCACATGTAAGCAGTTTTCTCTCTCTTTTTTTCGAGGACATATGTATGTAGTTAACGTCCATCATCTCAATTTGCATGCTTGATTGCATGGTGATTAACACGGCAACATCTGATGTCAAAGGGAAAAAGAGAAGGAAATGTCCAATACAAACTACCGGCCGGCTTTGAGCGTGAGTGTGAAGTGTAAGTCGACGGGATAAAATCATGAAGGGAAGTGTAGTTCCAAAACCCAATTTGCACAAGATATTTAATTTCCCTCCAAAATTAACATGAACAAATTAAATGTTCACCTCTTCTCATCTACCAGAGCAGTGTTGGCCTGTTGGCAACAGTTCAGCTTTGAAACTAGTACTAGCTTGCTTGCAGGGAGAGGTTATTCGTGGATGTATCCATATTGCATACACTTGCTCGTATTCATTGCCATTGGACCGAGAAGACCTCCTTCGCAAAAAGATACATACATGCATGGCACATTGGCACTTCAGCGTCGCAAATAGTTTCCTACGTTCTTAATTAGCTACTCCCTCTGTTTCGATATATTTGTCTATGACCGTGGGAGTATACATTTTAATACATTTATTTATTAAGGAAATTTAGAATATAGTTATTGTAATTTTTCTATCTACCCTATTTAAATGCGCTAGAAGAGACTAAGTGATTATGTTATGCTATTTAGTAGGGTATATATAGAGTTATTTCTTATTAAGTATTTTTAGATTTAATATATACTTTCTTAGCACTCCATCCGTCTAAATTTATAAGGTGTATTTTTTCTTGGTATATAGATCAAGAAGATATTGAAATTGATAAGGTTACCCCTAATAGGGAACATCAAGTAAATTTATTAGGGCTATATAGGGAATATCACACTAATTTTATATTAATATAAAATACATTTTATATTTATGGATAATATTATTAAAAAATATACGCTCTACAAATTTGAACGGATGAAGTTTATATGTACGGTGAGCTACCAATAAATATAGCAAAATAGAGACAGTAACATACTATCGAGTACGTAGGAACAGTAGTCGCAAATGCATTTACTACATGTCGATCCACTTCCTCTGATCGATCGACTGGTCCCGACTTACCGATTTGATTTTACTCGTTGGGGAATGGAGATCACGAGCTAGTAAAATTCGATGAGTTACTGTTACTCCTACCATTTGCATGCCTTACATGCATGACAGCTTTGAATTTTTTACGTACCAAGTTGCTTACCAGTACCGCAAGTCCACAAGCATGCAAGAGTTGCCCATGAACGCTACTGACCGGCTCAGTGTCAGACATGGCCACCACGCCTTCTATCCAGGGAATTAAGGGCACCACGGACCGTTTAATGATGTTAATGAGGAGCAAGCAAGCAACATCAGACAGTACTGGTTAATTAGGCGTATGTTTCTGAAGACATAGTACTCCACGTACTGGGCAAATACAAGTCAAAAGGAAATAGAGTATTGATCATCAGACTGCTAACATCTGAGCCGGCTTAGTTGCATGGATGATTCATGCAGAAAGCCCGCTTGCTGGAACGAAGACCTAACTGGGCGTGATAGCTTTTGGCGCCATGTTGATCAAGCCACAATGATTTGCCTTTTACTGGACAATTGAGTAGATACAGTATTTTTTTCACTGAAATTACAGTTACCTCTACGGCATGCGAATTCACGGCCAATTTGGCCCTCCCGCACGCCGCAATTTTCGAACTAGCCGCGGGTGCTGTGAAATGCCGTATATGGCTCCCTGGCGCGCTCAGGCACCGTGCGACATGCGGTGGTGCGCTCGGGAATAGTGCGAGGTGGCCTGGTGCGGCTACGTGGCGCGCGGGTGAGCTAGCGTGGTCGGAAACCGCGCGACGCAGCCCCTCCGCCACACGCCCGCCCAGCGTCGCACGGCCCCTCGCCGTGTGCACACGCTTGCCAGGCGCTGGTTCCCACGGCTATAGCACCCTACATACCAATGTAAGGTACTACCAGAATATCATCGTCAAAGTAAAAAATAAATAATAAAAGTAACAATACAAATCACAAAAATTAAAACTATAAAGATACTTTATTAGAGAGACGGTGAAAGCTGAAAGTAAATGTTCGAAATATGGGACCAATACACTTCTAACCAAATGAAGAATAAATAAAATGACATAAATAGTGGCAAGCCATGGTGCTGAAAACTTGAGTGCTTCCACCCATACATGTTGCTATCACTCCACTGGCATTTTACCTGAGAATGGAAAGAGCAAGTATGAGATTTAAAAATCTCAGCAAGTACCCAACAACGGTTGCAACACGGTGAGTAAAGGACAGGTAATGCAAGCAAGATATATAAAAGACAAGTAATGTAATCAAGTAATTATAAAATTTTTTGTAGAGGCTCCTGACATAGCGTACTTGATTGTGTATTTGTTTCATAATTTTATCCATTCTGAATTTTACACAAAAATTCATATAATTTAATAAATTCTTGAGTAAACTTCGGAATGGTAAAAATTATAAAAAATATATAATCAAGTACGCTGTGTCAAGAGACTCAACAAAAAATGTATAATTTTTTGAGCTCATTTTCTGTATGTAAAAATTGCTACAAACAGTAGATCTAAATGAATTCGCTAATCATGAATTAATACAGCTAATGATCTCGGCTAATTAGCCACCGCACGCTGACCGTGCGACAGGGGAGGCCATCACATGGTAGCTGTGTAGGATGGAGGGGACTCCTCTGGGGTCTAACCCCATTGAGAGAAAATAGGGACACCGGTCGGATGGCCTCCACATCTTCCCTCCGCACGAATCTTCGCGGGAGCGCCTCTCCCGTCTTCTTTTCTACGCGCGAGCGCCTCTCCCGTCTCGCAAGCCGCTTCCTCCACCACCACCTACCGCCCATGGCCATGCCAGCCCACCACCACCCCAAAGCGCCACCGTTTGTCGCCTGCACCGCCCATCGACTCGCTCGCCAACGAGCTCCTCTTCCTCATCCTCGACCGCGTTGCCGTCGCCGACCCGCGCGCCATCAAGTCCTTTGCGCTCGCCTCCCGCGCCTGCCACACCGTCGAGTCGCTCCACTGCCGCATCCTCCACCCGTTCCGCGCCGACCTCCTCCCCGCCGCGCTCGCCCGCTACCGCTCCACCTCCCGCCTCGATCTTTCCCTCTGCTGCCGCGTCGCCAACGCCACCCTGCTGCCCTCTCCGCAGCGCCCTCCATCCGCGCTGTGGACCTCTCCCGCTCCCGGGGATTCGGCGCTGCCGGCCTCGCCGCGCTCGTTGCTGCATGCCCCAACCTTGCCGAGCTCGACCTGTCCAATGGGGTCGACCTCAGGGACGCGGCGGCTGCGGAGGTGGCGTGGGCGCGGCGGCTCCAGAGGTTGTCCCTTTCGCGCTGCAAGCCGGTGACGGACATGGGGCTCGGGTGCATCGCCGTCAGTTGCCCGGACCTGCGGGAGCTCTCGCTCAAGTGGAGCCTTGGGGTCACGGATTTGGGGGTCGAGCTCCTCGCCCTCAAGTGCAAGAAGCTCAGGACCCTCGATGCCTAGATCACCATTTCCCCACCACCATACGCCGCCTCCTACCGATGCTCCTTGCCCTCGCGCCCGCCGCCGGAAAGAACACCGGGGAGCTCGGTTTTTTGGGGGAAAAGTGGGAGGAAGCGGCTCGCGAGACGGGAGAGGTGCTCGCGCGGAGATTCGTGCGAAGGGAAGGCGTGGAGGCCATCCGACTGGTGTCCCCACACTACTACAAAATAGGCTAAACTAGACGTTTATATTACAGTCGGTTCTTAGAAACCGTCTGTGCTGTAAGTATCACAGACAGTTTATACGAATAACCGTATATGATATTTTTACAGACGGTTTTTTAATACGAACTATCTGTGATAACTTCATTATCACAGATAGTTTTTAATAAAAACCGTCGTGTAGACGGTTCTAGATAAGAACTAACTGTACTCATTGGAGTACTGCTTGTACTCCGACTGTATCCTATATGTACAGTCCTAGCTAGGAGTACTTTGTGTATATATAGTAACCGCGGTTGCTTGTCAGTGTAGTGTTGTGCATCGAGCTGGAGCCCTACATTCTCCTAGTTCGTACTTGGGCAGCGTAGGTGTAGTACTCCACTTAAGAACCGGGACTTGAATGTTGCCAGGAGAGAGTGGGGTCCGGGCAAAGGAGCAATTGAAGCAATCAATGATGCGGAAATGTTGTGTGAAAATCCAAGGAATGCAGCTTCTCTGCTCTTCTTTGCTGTGTTCGTCTCTATTTTTTCACACGTATTACATTAGATTATTTGTTCTACTTTATTTTTTGTGGATCTACAACAGTATATATTTTCTTAGACTGCTGTCACGTGTGAGAAAACACAAAAAAAGGGACAGGGGCTGCATTCAAATCCAAGGGGGGAGTTGTAGCAATTCCAGTTTCCAAGGCCACTTTATGCGTCAAAATCTTGTCCTAGGAAATCACCGTATTCCGGTTGTTTCAGAATCACACATGTAAAACGCGTTTGGTTCGTGACAATCGGTTAAAAACCTGACGTGTGTGGGTGGGTTGGTGGTGTGAGTGGGTGGTGACTGCTTACTGTATTAAGTTGAGTTGTTTCGATGGGACCCGAGAAACCGTAGTTTAGTCTGACTAGCAATATGCACCACTAACAAGGTGGGTCGTGTAATGAATATTGCCCTTGTAGAATATCAATCTATGCCACTTTTGAATACCATTCAGAAAAAATATCTAAATCGTTATCAAACTGAACCGAATTCGGGCTCACCGTTCACTGGCGGAGCCCAAGTCTAACCCGATACTGATGGTGTGTAGGGCCGTAAATATAGCTCAAGACTTATAGACTCATCGACTTCGGCTTGTTATAGGTTTAAATCGAGTTCGGTTCAAAATTAAAATGAGTTGAGTTAGAGTTTGATCCTTAACTTGCGAGTTTCAATATGCATAGTTTGTCATGGCTCAGTAGATTTCTTAGCCCGTTTGCACCCCCCGAGTCTATCCCTTTTATATTTGTTCCTATTAAGACATATATGTTATTATATTGTGAGTTATGATAATTTTTATTATCACTTGTTGAATATTACTGAATATTAACTCTTACAAAGTTTACTCGAACCGAGTTCAAGCTTATGCTTTCCTTATTGTTGAAAATTAATGCATGTCGAATTATTGATTGTTATCGAGTTTACTCGATCTTAGGCTGAACCGAGCTCAAGTTTAGATCAAGAATTAAACCTCAACTCAGACTCGTTCGAACTCACCTCATTTTTTTACGTTAGTAGTGGTACTTGTGAGGGGCTTAAAATGGAAGCAACATAAGGGTCTGTTTATATTAGTTTTTGCTGATACCTTTTGATTACGTTTGATGAACATTAGTAGCTGATAGAAACAGCTGATGAATAGTAGTGTATTATGTAAGAAAGACGGTGTATCGAAATGCACTACAACATTTGTACAGTCATACAACTTACTGAATTATAATATAATAAAATATAAAATACATTACAATATATAAAAAGTAATAGATGATAAGTAATAATAAGCCAATAGAAATGGCTTATAAAACCTAAACGCTCGTATTGATCGGAAACAGAAACCAACGTAAAAAGGTCCTGATATCCCCGGACCTCACGTTCTCACCCATGATGCTCGGCCCGCCCAAGCCCATAAAAATCATGTCAAATCATCCATGAATCTCTAGTACGGAGGGGTCGCAATTAATCCTCACAGCTTTCTTATGCGATTGAATCCATTTTTTTTTAAAAAAAAAGTTTGACCGGAGAAAGATAGCTCCACTGACCGATGCATTGGATATCCAAAGACCAGCAGCCTAGCACCATACCACTTCGTTTTGTCTCGTCTGATGGATCACAAGTTAATTAAGAAGGCATTTAACAATCCTGTTCCTACTTGCAGCTAGCAGCTATTGCTCCTGATTGGACGGATGTGTTAATAACTTGAACAGATTATCCCACTTGGCCACAGATTAATTAACCGCGGTAACAAGGTTAGTAGTAGCAGCAGTGAATTGGGAAACTGCGTCGATTCATCAAGAACTCCTGTTCCCGCGTAGCCACCCAATAAGCAAAGGTTTTAGGATTTGTTTTTTTTACTTCAGCTCATGACTTTTGATTTCGACTGATAGTTTTTGGTTTAAACTGATAAATAGTAACAGCTAATAAGAAATCATAATGTTTTTTTAGGCTAAACAATTTTTGACTTTGCTAATTAAGCTAAGGGTGTGTTTGGTTGAGCTGTGGCTTCTGAAAAAGCTGCTGTGAGCTGTAGGCTGTGGAAAAGCTGCTGTAGGTTGTGGGCTGTGGAAAAGCTGTAAACTGTTTGGTTCAAACAAGTATAAAACTTACCTCCTATCTCTATTTTCCTTGAAACAACTGTGAAACAGCTCTCTATTTTCACCATTTCAAAAAGCAGAAAGCCAAAAGCCAAAAGCAGGGTCCAAGGTGCTTTCAAAACTGTACTACCCAAAAGTAGCTGCTTATGATTTCCACCTCTTTGGTTGGCTTTTGGCTTTTTGGAAGCAAAAGCAGCACCCAAAAGCTCAACCAAAGGCACCCTAAATTATGCTAGCTGTTGCACTTCGAAAACACTCTTCTCTTGCTATTTAAGCTATGAACTATCACTTATATAGTACCATTGTTTATTCTCTTGTATTAGTTGGCTTAACATGGTGGCAAGTTGTTCATGCTTCCATGCAATGCGTGAAGGACTAGTACATACGTTTATTACAGGCGTACATGCGTGAATACCAATGTTCAAGAATAGATAATGACGAGGATTAAATAATCCCTTAAATATGGCTTTAATACTCAAATTAAGGCCTTAAGACCCATGTAGTCGTAAGTTTCTAAAGGTAATTACCTGAGTACCCTTGGTTGAAGGTTTGCTATGCATTTTGCCCAACCAGAAGATCACACGGAAATTCCATAAACTGATATAAGGGTCCACCTCTAGAGCATTCCTACCGTGCGATGAATAAAGCACCTTTATTCGCTTCAAATAGCACAGTGATTCGATCCTTTATCTCTGACAACAACCGTTATGCAGTTGTCTCCATGATTATTTCCTATTGACAACAACCGAATATCAGTTATTATCACATCTCTCTCTCTCTCTCTCTGACAGAAACTACTCCACTGACCAGACGGGTGTAAGATCGAGGAGGCCAACTATAGGGGGTGAATATGCGGTCTAAAAAATCTTTTCTAATTATTATTAACAATTACCTTTTCTATTTGTCTAAACCAATTAACAATGCGGAAGCTTAAATCAATTTGGTTTAGCACAAATAGCGCCTAGATCAAATAACTTCACCTAATGCACCAACAATCTACGTCTAAGACAAAGGTTTGCAATCCTAGGATGACAAATAATCAATTTAATTCTATGAAAGTAAATAGCTAAAAGGTTGATTGAGCACAAGAAAATAAACCACAATAGACACGGTCTCTTTTTACCGTGGCGTTCGGAGACTTGTCGGTCTTCCCTAGTCCACGTTAAGGTTAGCCCAAACAAATTAGACCGACTTCACGAATTAAGCCAAAATACCTCAATCCACTAAGATTGCTCTTCCTCCACTCCGGAGATACCGAGCACCATACCACTCATAATTCACTGGAACTTCTCACAATCTTCTTTGAGAAACTCATCACGCACGACGCCATCAATGGCATCTAGGAGTCGGCAAACTCCAAAAGTAATAAGTCAAGTCTCTCACTTGACTCTCACCACGTGCAATGAATGTACAAGCTCAAATGAACACTAAGTCCAACTCTAGATGCAACACATGCAATCTAGATCTCTTCTCCTTACTCACAAAGTGCAACACATGCACTATTGAGGGGAGGACCTCACGCTAGCTCAAGAGAGTGAAAATGCGTAAAGCAACCACATCTCCAACCGGTCACAAGGGGGTATTTATACCCTACACAAGAAAATTAGCCGTTGGAGATAGATCCCTAAAATATCAGGGAAATCGGAAGTACCATCGGCTTAAGGCCGGTACTTCCGCTCACCTCGCCAACGGTCAAAAAACTAACCATTGCAGTCAAATTTGGTAATTCCGGTGTTCATTCTCCGGTACTTTTGATCATTGGAAGTACCGCTACACTCAAGCGGAACTACTGATCTCCTCGGAGACAAGAGGACTCTGCACAGATGTCTCTTTGGAAAAAACAAACCGCTACACATTCCGGCACTTCCACTCGCCGGTTGTACCGCTCACACAGAGCTGGTACTTTCGCTCGCCGGTAGTGCCGCTCACACAGAGCCGGTACTTCCGCTCGTCGGTAGTACCGCTCACACAGAGCTGATCCTTCCACTCGCCGGTAGTACCGCTTGTTACATTGCGGTAGTTCCGATTGTCCTGAGGAATGTAGATACTTCACTAGATTTTGCAAAATACATGTGCAAACTTTAGTATCATGCATATAAGTACCAAACATGATTCTCAATAAATAATAAAACACATTTGCTCACTTTTAGAATCATGATACAAGGATTAAATATGAGTTTCAACCATCTGTAAAACACATTTACAAATATAAATCTCATATTACAAAGAATGGAAACAAGAACTTCAAGCACTTGCAAAACACATTTGTAATGCATAGTCCCATGTTACAAGGATTCAACGTATAAGCTTCAATTATTTTCAAAACACATTCGCAAATACAAGTCTCATGTCAAAATGAGCTATAAAAGGTGAGGTTGAGCTACCAACATATGGTGAGACTCAAGTTACTAAATATGACCCTCTTAATAGTACGGTAACATATACTAGCAATCCGGTCTTTCAACCAAACTCTAAGACCGGTAAAAGACTAGGAATACATCCTCAGCCCTAGCTAGTCATACATTTACCTTGAGTATCCTCTTAAAGTTTGATGACGCACATCATTACTTCAAGTCCGGGTCATCGTCTTGATATGCATCAACACATGATGCATCTACTTCTTGACCTCCATCAACACATGATGGGTCTTCACTTGACTTGATGATCGATACATGATCATCTTCTCTTGGACATTCATCAACTCATGATGCATCTTTCGCTTAATGGCCTTCAACACATGAAGCCATTTTCCATCTAGATTTGATGATCTTCAACATATGAAGTCATCCTTATTTGTGTAATCTAACCTATTCATCCAACCCATGAAAAATAGTAGTCCACAAACTGATTACCATCAATTACCAAACTTCACAATTAATACATAATGGAGGGACTAGATTCAACAATCTTTCCTTTTTGGTAATTCATGATAATCCCAACAAATAGTGAGATAGAAATATTGAGTTGCGAGTATACAACATGTACACAACACTTGTATACTCTAAGATAAGCTTTAAGCAAAGCTTACTTATCCGGTTGTCAATAATCATCCAACCATTAACACATATGGAGAAGTTAGATGACAACCCGATTGCAAATGAGTACATATAAACTACACAAGCTATATATTTACTCAACAGATGTGTTTCAAACTAAAGATCCTAAATATGTGTATTAAAGGAAACATTGATCAATATTTATGAAACCTCTAAACATAGAGTAAATACCCCTAAATGTGTGCATACAAATATGTATGGTGAAGACATATGCACATATTCATTTTGGACTATTTGTAGGGTTCAATCTATATTTTGGATTCAAAGAATGCATTAATATATGAAAATGTATTTCGAATGCATACATCTTTAATTCCACCTTTTTATCCAAATGAGACTAATCATTAATATACTTAAACAAACATATAGTCCCACATGTAGATTTGTCATTTAATTGTATATTTGAGTGTGAGAAATGCAACAAGTTATAAGAAGGATATCAAATGTATAATTTAATGATTTTACCTTTTCATCCAAATGCTACTAAGCATTAATATACTTAAACAAATATATTAGTCTCACATACATATTTATCATTATCACCAAAATATCATAATAGTATTTGTCATTATCACCAAAACCAACTTAAACAAAGCTTGATCTTTCGACGGGATGATTCAACAAGACGTCTGCTCATGTGGATAACTAACACCCTTCAACGCTATCTATAGGTTGACAAGAGAAGACACCCATATACAACTGGAATTTGAATCACAAGTCCAAGAACTCCAATGATCAAAAATCAAGACAATCAAGATCTTCGATCTGTGGGAATATTGTAGAGATGAGGGCTAGTTACATCCCTTTGTAATCTCTTAGTGAGAGCATCTTATAACATGTTCATAGCAACAAAGATCATCTCTATTCTCCTGCTGAAAAAATTCCAAGCAATCCAACCTCCTTTCTCACATTTTCGTAAGATTGGCGACTCAATCGTCGATGGCTAACGCTGTCTATGGGGAAGAAGGCACTAAGTCCTCGAGGTTTCTCGCAAGCAAGCCTCACACTCTCCTATTTTGTCAACATCACCCATAAGATCATGGAAAGAACCTGGGACAAAGAGAACTAGTTTGATTTGGCCAACTACAATGACCTCTACATTGACATATGCATTCGTGTCATGGAATACGATGCTTCTTTGTCATTGTCCTCCATCTTAGGCTCACTAGTGTTTGAGATTAGCAAGGTCGACCGGATGGAAGAAGACATGCTACCCCCATCGTTAGTGTTACAAGGGGAATCGATCGTTCTGACCTTGTCGGAATGCCCAACACCATGGCAAGCTCGATACTTTGACAGGCAAATATAGCAACAACAGCGTAATGCCATGATCCGAGGGCCAGAGTACTCTCAATGTAGTCGTAGGCAACCGCTATTCGCCAATGGCTCCAACGTACAGCTGGAGTCGATCGGCACCTAGTCACGGTGTGGATGAGACTGCCTCCGGCGGAAAGCCAATTGATGATAATAACACTTATCATTCAATCAGCGATCCATTGGATTAGATTGAGTCAACCACAAAACCCTCCAAAACGGTGGTCTCCAATCGTTCCCCACCGTGGAAGCTACTTGCCAAAGCGATGGAAGGCTCTCCCTCAGTTTCGACGGGAGTTTCGACGGGAGTTCATAGTAGTGAGACCACAAGGTTTATGATGCTATCACCATATCCATTGTGTGGGTCTTAGAATAAGCTTTTCAACAAGCACAAGATCATCCGAATCAGACTCCGTTTGTGACAGTTATGGCCTTTTTTAGGGCCCTGTGGGCTGTCCCGAACTAAATCCAAATGGAGTTGAGTTGATTATGATTTTGATTTCTGTTGGGCTTGAAGAAAATCTGAATTAGGCTTTAAAATCTTATCCAAAACTTGAACTTTGGATTCTTGGGCTTCTCCCCCTTTTCTTCTCCTTTTCTTCCTTCTTTTCCATGCATGCGTCCTTTCTTCTCTTAGCTGCACAACTCTTTTTGCTTCCATGCACTTGGCTGCTTCTCTCCTTTATACTTGATACATAGTAGCTTTTCTTGAGTTATTAGTACACAAACTCCATGCTCTTCCTCACTTGCATTGGCCCCAGCCTCGCTCATCTCCCTCTCGGTTCTAAATGCTTTCATCTTATCAAACCCAAAAACATACAACGTATTTGCTTTAGGCAGTAATCACAAGTAAACTCATTAAGAAACAAATTCACTTATTGGTTAAATAATTTGGCTCTAGATCTTGTCATTGGACCCTTATGCAATTCATGAATAACATCTTGTACACTTGAAGAGATGGAAGATGCATTAGCATCAGAGATGTTATCATTATCCTCCCATTCTTCAAGAAAAAGTTGTCCTCGGCTTTTGATAACTTAAGAGTGTACTAAACAAAGAGAATAACGTATATGCATAGTATATATATTTTTACAACACGTATGCATGGTGTATATATATGAATCAATTATTGTGTCATTTTTGTTGTTTTGCACAAATCAATTAGCATAACAGCAGCCAAAGGATGTAGTTGGTGCATAAATTGCAGTACTACATTCATTCACATTATTCTCCCTCCCATGAGAAAAATCATCCTCAACTTTTGTAAGTACATGGAAAAGACATTAATGGACAAAATTAGATCAAGTTGTTCAGATATGGGGCATAAAATATTTAGTGCCTTTCACGCTTTAATTGCACTACTCTGATTATTTATACATGATCATAAAGTAAAGGATGAACAAGTAGGCTTTATAAATCTTTCTAAATAGTAAGCATCATCATTTAAACTCACCTCATTGGGTTCATAATATTGTACAAAAGGTTGTTTACTCAAAACACGCTGTTTCAATTAAGCAAGCTTATCATATGCAATGCATATTCAATAAACATAAAACTTGTTATCTACACCATAATTTCCAATCAAATTTAACTTATATGTATAGGAATAAGTAGTAACTAGTGATTTTAAATATAAAATTTCAATAAAGTTCTCGATCACACTAGATAGCTCTCTAGAATCATCGAATATGATATAATATAAAGAATCATAAAGAGATATTCTAGTAAGAACTTATTTATGAGTAATCAACTCCATATTATATAAATTAAGCATAGATAATTCATAATGTGGAATTTTCAATCGAACGCATGAGTTCTCATAATTACCCACTTTTTCACAATGAAATTCAACACTAATATTGTTACCTTTATCGTCTCCTTAGATGATATAAGTATCAAATAATCATGATGTAACAACGGAGAGAAAGTAACTTATCCCCAACTGTGGTTATCTCCTCTTCTTTTGCATTCAATAGTGCCGGTTGTAGATCATTTAACCCTTCATCTTCAATGTCAACCTACATAATGGAGAAACAGCACTAGAAGTAGAGAGTAAATAATTAATTTTAGTAATAGCCTCATTTTTATTATCATCTACTTCACTCATTTGTTTTGGTGTATCTCTTACACTCTCAAATTGAATGCTCTCAAACTCACATCTGGAGGAATCATATAGCTCACTCTTTTCAACACTCTCACTCAATTTGGCTTCGTGGCTTTATTCTCATATGGATTTTGATGTATCTCAAGTGCTTCATGTAGCATTGGGGCAGCACTACATGTCTCCTTAACTGAAGGGAAAGTCCTATACTCAGTTATCTTCTCATGTGACACACTATTAGAGGCATAATAACTGAAGTGTGGAGTCATGTTAACTGTGGTGTACGACTCTCCATAATTCTCTTCTATTCTATAGCATAATTCACAAGATCCTACATATTGATATCATATTTTAAACGAACAGTATCAGCGATCCCATAATTCAAGCCTCTTTTGAAGTAAGACCTTACTGCACATGCCTTTGTGATATTAGCATGATATATAGCATAATTTAGCTCATCATAATAAGAATGGACATATCAACGTCTGTGGTGAATACTCTTCATATGATGAAGTAACTCTTGCTCACACTCATTTGGCACACTCTTTTCTGACCCCCTTCAATTCTTCCCTAAGTAATGACATATTGCTTCTTAGGATATCACCTTCACCAAGTGCATGCATATTTTGCAAACTCTATAGTTGTTTGTGTCACTTTCTTGGCTTTAGACAGCCTTTGAAATTTGAGTTCACATTCGAGTTGGTACACCCATCAGAGATACTTCTCTGAATTTGTACTTTTATAGAATGGAAAATACAAGTAACTAAAGTCACACCTTGAGGAATGAAATATTAAATATCCTGATATTATTAGTATTGGAAAATATATCAAAGAATATGTTGAATTTATGTGAAATCACTCATCCTCACCCTCTCTCATCACCGAAATTCTTACTCACCCTTTCCTAAATTTGAGGAGTAGCTTTGACTTAGGTAGTGAGTGTTGCACAAGGTGATGGTTAAGCGAGTTGACACTCAAGTAATTGCACAAACAATGTATATTTGTGGAGCTTGGTATGCAAAGTGTATATCCTACACAATCAGAAATTCTAGATATTGTAAAGATAGGCAGCAATTCAAAATAGAATTCATTGCATATATAGTTGCTGATCCAAAATATATAAGAGGTGTTTAGGATAGTAACTCACACATAAGGATAATGTAACTTGAAGCAATCAGGGGAATTGAGCTAATATGAAAATATAAGCGAATCATAACTAGCTAGTACTACACAAGTTATGGAGAAACACCAGCTTATTGCACAAATTGATAAATAGGGCACAAGACTGCTTAAATTCAACACTAATGCACAATCTGAAATTTAGAAACAATGGGTGTAATATTGTACACGCTTTTGGCCACTTTCATTTCTTTTTCACTTCTTTTTATTCGGCACTCTTTGCTTCTTACTTTCTTTTACTCTTTTTTTTATGTGGCCGACAAAAACAACAAACACCCAAATAGCAAATTGTCTTCAAATTGTGCAAAAATTTGATATGAGCAGCCGATAAGCAATATCAAATAGTTAGTATCAATAGGAGAAAAATTTTCGGAAAGGAAGATATGGTTCTTAAAGGATACAAGTGAAGCTTACAAGATTAAATTCTGCGCATGACTAGATATAAACAAAGCACAAGGTGCAACAAATTTTAGCAATAACAAGGAATAGACAACTAGCAAAGATTAGTAGAGAGCTACTCTAAAAGATAGTTGGGTTTAGAATTTATAGACTCAAACTTGACTTTCATCCAATAATCCATACAAATTCGAATATGTGATAAACTCATAATTAGAATTGGATTTGGAATTCCAATCTACGGGTGTTGAAGCTTGTTGGGTTGAAAGCACTATGAAGGAAGCCAAATTTGGATTTGACCAAAATAGAAAATTTTGAGGTCTCATTATAATCTTTCCAACAAATCAAAGAACACCCAAATTAGAGCTTGGGCACAAAAGTTATGACCTATTTGTAGAATAGTGCACCAATTAAACTCAAATTCGATGAAAACTGATTCAAGGACAGAACTTGCTTTTTGGATTTTTTTTGTTTTAGGATAGAAACAAGCTATGCAATGGATCAAGATGATCAGCAACTAAACAATAATTCCAATGAATTAAAACCTAACAAAATTCACATGAAATAACATAACAAACTAGGGTTTTAGAATTATTTTTTGTGGTTTTCGGTTTTCTTGGACTATAGGATAGAAATTAAATGATCTAAAGTAAAGATAATTGGTTCTACCAAGTCAACCGCACTCTGATACCAAGATAATGCGGGGGTGCTCGACCTTCTCAGCGTAGGACCTTGGATAACTTGTACAAACTGATGAGTCTGGCATGGCCAACCGCTAACCATGCAACAACCTATGACTTACAAATTAACTCACCCAACCACATGCTTGATGGTTCTTTCACACGTTTACGAGGAAGTAGAAGACTTGATCCTACAATTACCGAAGGAAGAGCAAGAACCAAGGGAGAGAATGCCTAATTCTAAGAAATATGCCGGCTATGCGCAACCCTAGAACAAGCAATGAAGCAATCTGGTATTTCTTTGATTACATGTGGTCTAAGCCAAAAAGGCATAAATACATGAGTATATCTGACCCCTAGGGTTGGTCACAAGGTATCCAAACTGACTCCAACTCATCCCTACATGTATTAGACTCAAACTCACACAAAAAGGGGACCTAAATTTACAATCGTCACATTGTTTCGGTTATAGCGGTGCGACCACAAGGTTTCTATAGCTAGCACCATATCCATTGCTTGGGCTTTGGAATAAGCTTTTCGACAAGCACAAGAGCAGCTGAATTGGACTCCGTTTTGAAAGTTATGGCCTTTTATTATGGGCCCTATGGGTTGTCCTAAAATGAATCCGAATTGAGTTCTGAATTGATTTTAATTTTGATTTCGGTTGGGCTTGAGGAAAATCTGAATTGGGCTTAAAAATCTTATCCAAAATATGGGCTTTGGATTCTTAGGCTGCTCCCCTTTTCCTTCTCTTTTTCTTCCTTCTTTTCGACAAATGCTTCCTTTCTTCTCATCTTGGCTGCATAGCTCTTTTTGCTTCCGTGCGCTTGGCTGGCTTCTTTGCTTTATGCTTGATACTTGGTAGCTTTTCTTGTGTTATTAGCGCATGAACTCCATATTCTTCCTCGTTTGCATTGGCCTTGGCCTCCCTCACCTCCCTCTTAGTTCTAAGTGCTTTCATCTTGTCAAACTTGAAAAATATATAAATTATTTATTTTAGGTTGTGGCCAATTCTTGTAAATTACAAGGAAACTCATTAAGAAATAAATTTAAGTATTGGTTAAGTAATTTGACTTTAACTCTTATCATTGGACTATGTAAATCATAATTAATATAATACACTTGAAGATATAAACAATGCACTAGTATCAGGATCTCCTAATCGTATAGCCCCGGCCCGACCGCTTGCAGCTTGCTTATTCCATCACTAGCCCCTTTTGTTATTGGATTCTTAAACAAATCATGATTAACAACTTGTACAGTAAAGGATACGAGGATGTCCTCATCATATAGCCCCGGCCCGGCCGCTTGCTAGCTTATTCCATCGTCCCCCCCCCCCCCCCCCCCCCCCCCCGCCCCGGGCGCTCATCATATACCCCCGGCCCGGCCGTCCCTGCTTTCTCCAACCGGAGCACGCCACGGCACACCGACCGGGCACGACGCGCGCAGGAGAAGAGGCAGAGCAACCGAGGTATGGAAGACACGGCCAAGAACTGCGGCGGTGGAGGCGGCGGCAAGGGCGTGGAGCCGTCCAGGTTCCGGCGGGTGTGCGTCTTCTGCGGGAGCAGCTCGGGCAAGCGGGGCAGCTACCGGGACGCCGCCGTCGAGCTCGGCAAGGAGCTGGTAATAACATACTGATTTTACTAGCTACTCATTTGCATGCACGCTCGTGCAGTTAATTGACAAGTGCTAGCTTGCTTTGCTTGTTCATGAGTTCGTTAGCTGAACTGCTTGTGCTGTTTGTTTGGTGCATGCCTGTGTGGATCGCGTCAGGTGGCGAGGAAGGTGGATTTGGTGTACGGAGGAGGCAGCCTGGGGCTCATGGGGGAGGTCTCCGGGGCCGTGCACAAGGGCGGCGGCCACGTTATTGGGTACGCCCGTTTCATCTCTCACCCAGCATTATTGCCGCCTTTTTCTCTCAGTTTTTTGCAAGAGACTGAAACTTCCAGGCAGCTAGTGTAGCTCGCAAAGTTGCTCACGGCTGTTTGTGTTGCTTTCCTTGCTGCAGCGTCATACCTACCACTCTCATGGGCAAGGAGGTAAGAACCACAGGACCATGCATATACGCACATGTGACATCGAACAGCAGTTTGTTTCCAGTAATTCATACGTGCGCGCGTGCTTGTGCCGGAGCAGATCACCGGGGAGACGGTGGGCGAGGTGCGCGCCGTGGCGAGCATGCACCAGCGCAAGGCCGAGATGGCACGCAACTCCGACGCCTTCATCGCGCTCCCAGGTAAGCACGCGCGCGCGGCGACTCCATGAGCTAGCCCACGGTGATTACTCACCTTGCATCGTATCCATGCAAACTTCGCGCATGCAGGCGGCTACGGGACCTTGGACGAGCTGCTGGAGGTGATCGCGTGGGCGCAGCTTGGCATCCACAGCAAACCAGTTAATAAGACGCGCGCCAATCGATCGCGCCGCCGATCTCATCCTAGCCGCTAATTTGACCAGCCTGTGATTCGTTTGTTAATGACACCTGCTGTGTGTGTGTGCCGCAGGTGGGGCTGCTCAACGTCGACGGGTACTACAACTTTCTCCTGGCGTTCATCGACAAGGCGGTGGACGACGGCTTCATCAAGCCTGGGCAGCGGCGCATCTTCGTCACCGCCCCGGACGCCAGGGACCTCGTCCAAAAGCTCGAGGTAAAAATCAATAGTACTAGTCTAGTAGTTCCCTTGCCTGCCTGCCGCCTCGCGGTTGCATTGCTGGTGGTAGATCTTCAATGGGTCCATGAAAACCAGCTGACCAGACTTGTCTTTTTTTTGGGTCTGGTCTAGTCACCACTCACATGCGCTGCTCTTCCTTTTCCTATGCACAACGGCATCGATCTCCTCCGAGTTCCGAGCCACTTCTACTCACACCTCGCACACACAGTTGAATTGAAAGTTGAAACTTTCTCGACCGGTTGCTTCCGGACCAGGTCTTTTTAGTCGTTCAGTCGCAGTAATACAGCAAGTTTGACGACGCTTCGCTGCGAATCAATAGCGACCCGGGCTTTGTTTAGGCAGAGAAGTTAATTAATTAAGCACTGTGATTATTTATTGGTGCGTGCGTGCAGGAGTGTGTGGCGCCGGTGCAGGACGAGGACCCAGCGACGCCCAAGCTGCGGTGGGAGATCGAGCAGGTCGGGTACAACTCGTCGCTCCAGGCCGAGATCGATCGTTAGTTAAGCTGCAGGCTTTGTTAGTAGCATGCAAGGGTGGGCGCCAGGCCAGCGTCGATCGAGTCTATGCAACACATGATGATTAGCCAGCTAGCTAGCTGCTGACGAGACGCCATGCAGGATCAAAACGTACGGAGGAATATTTTTTGGTGGTGTGTGTGTGTGTGTCGTGTTGCTCCTTGTCCTGCATGCACGCGATCGAACTACGTGACGTGCATGCGCTCAAGTGTATCTATGCTGATGTACTAGAACAGCGGTGATATAGCCATCCAGTAATTAAGCAAGTTACTATTTTCTTTACTACGTGTCCTGACTAGTACGTTTAGGCCTCGTTTGGAACGCGGGATTCTATCTTGATTTTACAAAAAAATTTGAGTTGTCCCTGTGGAACTCCTATGAAATCCTTGTTCCGAACTGGTCCTAATTCGATTATCTCTGTGCCGGTCCACGGTGCTGCGTAAGTGCGTGCCAAGTGGTGTTGGAGGAGCCCTGGTGGTTGGGTTTGCTCTTCTTGTACTTGAACATTGCCTTGGGTTCGGCAGGTTGTTGGAGGTCGGTGCTGGAGAAACAGCCATCACGTCGGATGGCAGTGGAAGCGAGTTGGAGCGGAGGAGAGGCCAAGGATGCGAGCGTGTGGTATCTGATACCATGTAGAGAGAGAGGGTAAGGGAGTTTTAACCTCCAACTATGATGAAATCAAGTAATTGACACCCCTTATTGACTGCCAAAACTGGGCAACTTTTCCCCTTGAGACTATTCCACCCAGGTTTTTATCCACGTGGCACTGATATGGTAGTGGTTTTTTGACAAGTCGGATGGTTTTTGGTAACATGGCACTAGTCAATTGAGTCAGCAAATAAAAAATATGGGCCCATGTGCTATGCTCTACGACTTGTTCCACACCATTTTCTTCTCTCTCCCTTCCCATGTCCCCTCTCCTCTCTCTGCATAATCATCACGCCCTTCCCTCTCCTCCGCCTCCACCTCCTCATCACCACCTTACTCCCCATGCCCTCCCTCCCTCAAGCTGCCTCACCTCCCCCTCCCGCCGCCCAAGCCCATCCCAGCTCTCTAAGGATGGCAACATCGTCAAGAAAGGCAAGGTCGAGAACATTAGGTTCTCTAAGGATGGTGCCCTGCTCCAGCTCACCGCCATTGACTATCGCCATGCCACAGTCATTGTCCCAACAACCCCGACCTCACCAACATACTCGCCACCAATGGCATTGACGTCTCCGTCGCTGAGGGTGACGCCACCCAGTGGCGGATCCAGGATTTTACCTAAGGGTATGCCGTCCAAAAATTTTCATATACAATTCGGTAAAACCATTTGGCAATTCGGTAACAGTTGTAAAATTTGCAACGTAATTCGGCATATATGCACTAAATAACACGATAAGTCTTAAATTTGAAGATTAAGTTGAAAACATCCACAAATTACAATATGCATAGTTCAAACACCATACTGATAGTTCAAAATATAGGCATAAAAGAGAGTAAGAGACTTACAATACTACTTATCTGACTTTTTTAGCCGACGCTTTCTAAGGGACATGAATGTCTTGATTATATCATCTTTATCCACTTTAAAGAAAATATCCCGCTCAATGAAAGTGACTAGACAATCATCCAAAAGACTATCACCCATCTTGTTTCTTAACTTTGTTTTCACTAAAACCATTGCAGAAAATACCCTTTCAACACTTGCTGTTGCCACCAGTAGAAGCAATACCAATTTGAGAAGCAAGTAAACCATACCATATCTGACCCGGTACCCTTCTTAAACAAGTAGCATATAAAGCAAAACACAGAATCCTTCTTGATACTATATTCAAGCCACTCCTCATGTTTATGAAACCATACAAAATTGAATTGACGATCTCTATCTCCAATTTTATCTTTTTGGAAAATCATGTGCATAAGGTTGGATTGAACCTTTAATAATATATGCTCTTCGAATTGCATCTTGATCATTAACAGAATAACTTTCAATGGGCTGTCTATCACCTGGATCATGCGGAAGGCGATTGATGTCATAAACCGGCGGCGGTGGCAGTGGCGGTGGCGGTGGCGGGGGCATAGAATTCACAATTTTATCAATTACTCTCTCTTGCTCTTGAGTTTGCTTTTCCACCACAGTTTCAACTGGAGATGGGGCAGGATTTGAAGTAGCAGCCGCCGCCTTCTTGGCTGCATGTTTCTGAAAAAGAGATGCAATGTCTCCGCTTCTCTTCATAACTGAACAATTCAAAAAAAACAATTGCTCCGGCCCTGCAAGAGAATAAAGAATATTATATATCATTTTGAAATTTGAATGCTAGACTTTTCTTGGCCATATGTTTCTGTTATAGAAGTAATGCAAGATCTTCAAGATCTGTGACTATGTTTTTATGGTTGGGAATGTTCCCAATTTTTCCTTAAAGAATGAATGTTCCGCCAAATTAACCCGCATCAATAAGTGCTAACAAGAAGCATTCATCTCAAAAGTACATTAGGGCGGGCGGTGGTCTCATCCGAAACAAAAAAATCACAAAAAAATGGCATCGCTGATCGCTCTCATCCATCGAGAGACCTAACGATTTCCTGATTGATTCATCTGAAACAAAAAAATCACAAGAAATCATACTTGTTTACTTGATTGATTTCTCCTGACGAGCGGAGCGGCGCGTTACGCGCGGGCAGGCGATCTGGCGAGCGAAGGAACCGTCTCGCCGGTCTCGGGCTCTCGGCGCGTCACGACTCACGCCGTCACGCGTTCCGGGCTTCCGGCGTTCGGCAGGCGAGGAAACTGCGAAGAGATCGATTCTCATTCAACGCCGATTCCCATACGCGTTCCGGGCTTCCGGCGTTCGGCAAGCGAGGAAACTGCGAAGAGATCGATTCTGCCGCACGCCCGCACGTCACGTATGGCAGAGATTATTACGTATGGGTCATGGACTCATGGCATTCATTATTGCTTGCCTGTACTTCGCAGCGATTATTAGTCTTCGCTGGTAGAGATTATTAGTCTTCGCTGGGGCCCACCGCTACAGGGTATGCCGGGGCCCACCCGGCATACCCTGTAGATCCGCCAATGACGCCACCTTCCAAGAGGCTTTCTCACCTTCATCGGCAACCTCCTCTTCCCGTTCCTCGCCCTCGTAGGGCTCTTCTTTCTCTTCCGTTGTGCTCAGGGTGGGCCGAGCATCGGCCCTGGCAGCCTCGATGGGCCCATGGACTATGACAACGGTGCACAGGCGTCGACGAGGAGGGGTAGTAGTTAGAGCATGCTGTTGGGGGAGAGGGATGGCTAGGCGGTGACGTAGGGAAGGCGGAGGAGCCAGCGGGAGAACAGCAAGGGAGGGGAAAAAAGTTTTGAAGATGACATGCAGGTCCCACTTCCACCATTTTTTATTTGCTTACTCAATGAATGGGCTACTATGTCATCTTAAAACTATCTTATATGTCAAAATCACCTTTACGTCGGTGCCACGTAGGATTAAAATCAGGGTAAAGTGATTTGAGAGGGTATATTGTCTGATTTTGATAAAATATTTAATTTTATAGTTAAAGATTGAAACGTAGACCAATTCGTTAATTCATATGGCTAAACAAGACTTATTCCTTGATCTCCTAGTCGTATTTCTTTCACGTGACGAGCTACGAACGAGCTTGTTTGAAACAGAAAGGGTACTACGAGAGAGACGTACGTACCAATGGAATATGGCAGTGTAGGACGTGTCGGCAGGCAGGAAATACACGTACAGAACGCCCCGGCCCCATCCGTACGTACGCCATGGAAAAGATCGCCCATTATTCGCAGGCACGTACGCCGTACGCGCAGAGCCGAGAGCAGCAAACGGGCCGGCCGGCGCTTGCTTACCTCCAGAGTCCAGCCTGCCACGCGCGACGCGTACCGCAGGCTTATCCCACTACTATGCCCTGTATCTGTATGCGCGCGCCCCGCTGTTCCTCGCGCGCGTGCCGTGCCGTGGTCGACGTACGTGAGCAGTGACCGCGCGCTCTGTGTTGTACCGGCGCTGGCCGGGCATTGACCACCACTCGATCAGAACTCAGAAGGGAGTAGTAACCCTCCGACACGGTGGTTATGCGCAGGGCCGTACCGGAGAAATTGATGGCATGTGCTAAATCAGAAACTTTGCCCTATCCATGAGAAAATCCAATTACAGAAAAAAAATCATTGGATATTACAGTCGTAATACCATTTGCTCTAAGAATTAATATTTAAATATATGGGAAGTAAACAAGAAACCAACAATATTTTTATATCCTCGATATTGCGCAACTTTCCTCGTAAATGAAGCGATAGCTTGATTGATTATAGGCATAAACTAATGAAACCTAAATGACTCCTGCGCAGATCGTGAAGCACACATCATCTGGGTTCTCATCGAAGTGCATGCTTCTTTCTTTGAATTTCACGCTTTCTACGAAATGACGGATCAATATCCATCTCAAGTGTAATCTCTTTTGCTATTTCCAGTGCATTAAAAAACAGTGTCTCTGTACCCATTGAAAAAAGGAAATCAGCCCCTGCACTTTTTCCATAGCAACATCTATAAGCATATCATTTTTACGACTAGTATGGCAACACAAGGATAAATAGTGCCCTTAGTATTTTTTTCTTAATATTTATCAATCCTTCACTCCAGTAGCTACTGAGTGAAAAGATCAGGATAAAAAGTCAAGACTAAAGCAATCAATTCAAAAATGTAAGCCTAGAGGACCCAAAGCCTTGGCAGTCTGATCGGCTTACACAGAGCTGTCTGACCGGTCGCTTACTAGCATTCTGATCAATAGGGTGGGAGCCTGACCACTCCCTGTTCCAAAACAGAAAGATCAGGCCAAGCTGAGACCACTTTTCGTGCAACTCTAAAAATCTATAGCCAAAAGAAATGAGATTTTGCACATACCTTACTTTGAGTCCATGGAACATATTTCAACTAAGGATAACAAGAATCCTCATCAAAGTTCAAACCTTTCCCAAGAAAAAGCAATGTTGCATCAAAATCAGACAAAAATTGAAAACTCACAATACAACTCGGTTCTACCGGACCACACCTCACTTGGACTGACCAAGGCACATAGTGCAACCCATCGATCGAAATTCCCTTCTATATTTTCTGTCTTTCTTGTGCCATGCTTGAGCTCAACCACCTCACCTAGCATTTTTTATCGTTCTAGATCTCACCTCCTCTATGAGTGTAGTCCCGATTCTCGTCGTCGACCACAGTTGACTACAAGCCTTCCTCCATACCCAGAGATCAAAAAATTATTTTTGGGCACAAGTTCTTCATAATTTGACCCACATTAGTCAAAGCAGACTCCTTGATACACATATGCACTAATCTAGGTCAAACAAAAACTCACCATGACCAAAAGGAATATCACAAAATTCAGCCAAAGTAAAATCATCTGGCTCCAGTTGGTCTGTTCGTGGCTACCGGTAAGACTATTGGTGCCAACCGGTCAGACCGCTAGATCTGCAGTGAAACCTAAAAACTAAAAATTTGCAATTCCAAATTTTAGCTCCTCTAATTTAGCAATGGTTCATCACAACAAAATCCTGGACCTTCTCATATAGTCTTTCCATCTCCCCCTTAATGAACCCCTTAATAATTTCTCAAAAATGTTAATAGTAGGTGGTTTTTGAAATACAAAGAGATCAATTTAGCAAATAGAAGCTTAAAATGGTCACACAAGGATTGCAAAGACAAAAAATAACTATGTGAATCATAAAAATAGAAGTACTAAAAATAGCAAGTTTTCCATAAAAAAGCTTCAACTCTACCAAATAAATTATAAAATCTCACTCTAGATTTATATGAAAGAACAATTGTTCTATTTGATCTAAATTATAGTGAGAAGAAATTATAAAATCTCACGAACGGTGCTCTTAACCAGTCGTACGTGCCATCACACTGCTCCCAGCAACTCCGGCCTCGATGCACCCGTCACTACTGACCACTTTACTTTGTTTGCGACCTGCAGCTTGCGCCTCCGACCGATCGGTCGGTCGCAGCCGGGACGTGCAGGTCTCTCTAGCTCGCAGCTTCTCGAGGGTTCAGTAACTGTTCCGTCGAGAGAATACTACATACCGTACCGTGCAGTGCAGCAACGTGCGCTGTACAGGATGGGTCGTTGTTGTGACACCAACTGCATGCGCTGCGTACCATGTCCCTCTCTGCGCGCCTGTGCAGCGTGCGCGTGGTGATCGCAGACGGGTCGGAGGGGTTAATCACTGCAGCAAAAAGTACATAGATGGATCAGTGTATGGCCCCGTTCGCGTACGTACGTACAGTATGGTGCTGATCAACTCGGCTTCAGCTTCTGACTTCTGACTTATTTTTTTACTATTCATAAGTTTTATCTTTTTCTGAACTTTTGGCTTTTTATTGAGCTTTTTTGCCGGTTCTTTTTTTTCCCGTATTTGTTTGTATTATACGTAATGGGCTAACATATTTTTTTATTTTTAAATTTTTTTAAATTTAATTATGCTAAATAAGACTCTGTCAGCTACAGTGTTTTTTTCAGTCATAAGCCACGAGCTTTTCAGCCGAACCGATCACCACCTATTTCAGTGAGTATATTGTCACCGTGCGTTGATGCTGTGTAGCACAGCTCAATCCGTCCTGCAATATAAATCTCTTTTGGAAAGGAGTATTCCACAGGATAGATGTATTGAGAGAATTAAAGAGTAGTTATTATAATATTTTTACTATACATTTTTTTGTTTAAATACAGAAAAATGTACCTTTTTCACTATATATCATTAACTTTTTATTAAATTTAGTGTTTACTTGTCTGACATAATTCAATGAATATTTTGTCATCGTGTTGATCGTAGTCAGGGTACTCTGCTATGTAGTTATGGATTTATATAGTACGTGGTATGCAATGCTATGCAAATAAATAACATGAATGCCCGCAATGATTTTGCAGGGACATGGAAGTCCCTTAACGTCATCTGGAACGGAGGTGTCGATCAACAATTACTTCTTCTGTACGTATTGCACCCAATTAGAAAGACGAGTACCTCTCCAACTTAAGATAGAAAAATCTCAGCTCCATATACACATATATAATCTAGTGCCAGCAGCCTAGCAGCAGTAGTACCTTGCACAGGCACACACACTTTGAGCCACGCAATTTACTCGCGCATAGTGATCACTTTTATTGCTTGTGTGCATAGGCTCCTGCAGCCTAGCTCTCCAGAGTCCAGACGCTGGCATGGCGCGGAATAACTGGGGGGGTGGCCAGATTCCTACAGCTCCCATGCACGACGAACAAGCTCCACTCGACTAGTTTCTGTGTTTTTTTTCTACAATTTATTTAAATTAGAAATCACTAGAATATATCAATTTTTAATTTCGAATTATCTTAACTTTTTTTAGCTATTTTGAATTTTCTCTCTCTTATTCCTTTGTATTATCCATGGCGATATAACGGTTTTTTTCTTTTTCGGTTTTTTTCCTCATTTGGGTTATCAGAAAAAGCTAATCGTTATAGTGCGGTTTCAGCCAAAAGTTAAAAAGCTCTGTTTTTCCTCATTTGGGTTGTCAGAAAAAGCTAATCGTTATAGTGCGATTTCAGCCAAAAGTTAAAAGCCCTGTTTTATCCCCTCATTTGGGTTGTCGGAAAAAAGCTAACCGCTATAATACAAATTCAGCTAAAAGTTAAATGCCTCAGCCAGAAGTTTAAGCCAAAAACTAGTTGAAGCACCACCTTAAGCTTCAACTTCTGGCTATGCCTGTTGGCTTTTGACTGTAATTGTATTGTAGTGGCTGTTAGTTTTTTCTAGATCATTTAATTAAAAAGTTAAAAAACATTGCTATATCTTCACTGACAATGTAAAAGAATAAAAAAAGATAAAGTCAAAAAATTAAAAGTAAGAAGTAGATGTATTTTAAATAGCTTTAGTTTCTGCAGGAGCTGAAGCCAAGGAGCAATAACCAAACTGTACCAACCGCGCGAGACGTGATTCTGGTGGTGATCAGTTGGGCTTAAAAGCTCATGGCTTATGGCTGAAAACATTGTAGCTGGCTGAAAAAACACTGTAGCTGACAGAGGCTTATTTAGCATAATTAAATTTAAAAAAATTTAAAAATATAAAAAATATGTTAACCCAATATGTATAATACAAACGAATATGGGAAAAAAAGAACCGGCAAAAAAGCTCAACAAAAAATTAAAAGTTCAGAAAAAGACGAAGTTTATGAATAGTGAAAAAATAAGCCAGAAGCTCAAGCCGAACCGATCAGAGCATCTGGAGTTCATTTATGGCCGATTTTAACCACAACCATCTTCCGTTTTTACTAAAACACCATTTTCTTATGGACCATGCATGCGTGTACATATATTGGACGAGCACTTACACGAATGATGCATGCCATGCATCTAGATACGCCAAAAGAGTTTACTGCCGTTCGTAGCACGTACTGTTGTGTTCTGCCGAAGTTGCTAAGGTGGTAGCTATCGTAATCGTATGGGCTTGGGCGGCCATGCATCGGCACTGGGTTCGTGTTGGTACTGTTAGTATGATCGATGTTGCCTCTTAACATCGCAAGTCAACTTAATATCTACGTGAAAAATTCTATTGTGCAACGGTTACATAAGAAAGTTTGTGTAACTAGCGTATTAGACGATGACATGTGGCACATGCGCAATGTAGCAATACTGTGGGCGCACTGTAGCAGTATTGTAGTCCATACAAAAATAATATTTTAAATTGCTGTTACAGTACCGGATTGTACGGAAAATATATTATAAAATAGCTGCTACAGTATTTTTGCCACGTGTTATTGTCTGATTCACTAGTTACACAAACTCTCTTGTGTAACTGTTGCACAATAGAATTTTTCATATCCACACCTTCAAACGAAATGGAATGAGTGTGCTAGTTTCTTTTTTCATTGTAGAACCGTATTTCAGCGAATTGTTGTGGAACCAAGCAAAATCACATAGCTATACTGGAATCACATACACGTCCAAAAATATATTAGGGATTCAGGGAGTGCGTACAGAAGCACCGCTCAGGAAATTTTTAAGTGGGGTAATTTCTTTTTTTTTCTTCTTTCGGGGCATATATACTTGCAAAAATGTGGGTGTATCGTCCTTCAATATTTGAGCTCTAATCCAGCGTTCTAGGCCTTTCCGGCCTTAAAATAAACTTTTAGTTTTTATGTACTAAAAACGACCCAAATGCTACACATGGTTGGGTTGCTCACGCTTGTTCACCATTTAACCCTACATAGGTGCCATTCGATTAGGTTAAAATAAGTTGACTTATGGTTAAAATTGTGTTGTAGCTGGTTAAAATTATACTGTAGCTGATAATGATTTATTGGCGTAACTAAATTTAAAAAAATTTAAAATAGAAAAAATATGTTAGCCCATCACGAACAAAGTAAATGAATACAAAAATAAAGAACTGGCAAAAAACTTTAAAAAGCTAAAAAGTCAAAAATTAGATGTTAAAACCGAAATGAGCGGAAGCGTACTGTGTAAAGGCACTCCCGAAGAATTGTCAAAGCTGAACCCCTGCCTAGCAATAGTGAAGTCGGCACACAAGAAAAAAACTGTGTAGTGGTGCGCCGAAGTTTTTATTGGTTAAGGACAGTGGTGGAAAAAAAAAGGGGAGAGAAAGTGAGTGCGTGACTCACCTCGTAGACGTTTGGGCCGGCCGGGAGGGGGGATCAGATGCGCGCGCGTGAGGCTGGCTGCCAGGCACAGCCGGCGGCGCGCATCCGATCCGGATCGCGCGCGCGCGCGCGACGACCGGGCAGCCGGGCCCACCCGGAGCAGGAGAGCTTTCAAATCTCCGAGACGGCAGGCAGGCCTGCGGCCACATGTGTGGGATTCACGCCTACACTCCATAGTCCATACACGTTAGGTTGGCTTTGGATGTGAATAGTGGGCTACCACCCGAGCTAGCCATCATGCCCGTAAAACTAGAGGGGGACGGCTACTGCAAGTTGCGCAGTGCACAGGTAGAGGTACGCCACTGTGTCTGCCCCGTGCAGGAATCTTCCATGCCATGCCCGGATGCCTCTCAATAGTTTCTATTGTATCACGATGGCACGAAATGGTTTGTACCACGAGCTAATTAGAAAATAACATGTGGCATAAAATTACTATGGCATACGCGGAACCGCACATAAACACATCTGCTACAATATGCGCTACGGTGTTACTACAGTATATATGTGCCATGTGTCAGATGCCCGCTGGCTTGTTACATATACTGGTCTATACCACCGTGATATAATAGATATTTTACTCTCCTGTTCTCCCCGTTCCCCCCATTGCCACATGTAAACATCTCTCAGCGAGTACTAATCGTGTCAATTGCGAAACAATCAGAAGTGATCTTCTTCTCACTCATGCTTGTCTTCTAAGATTATTCTAAAAATACGAACGTGTTTGTAACTGAAAGAAGTGTATTTTAAAAGAAGAGTGCGAGCTGTAAGAAAAAGTGAGGAAAAAATATGTGCGCGAGACGGGAGTAAGAGAAGTGGATGCATGATAGCCCTTGACCTACTATATTATTCTCAAAATGAGACGAAAATAAGAAAGTAAATAAACCGTTTTAAAAAGTTAGATATTTATATTAACTTTCTTGCTTTATTGTATACGTATATGGACCCGGCCGTCCTTGTGTCTGTCGCTCGCTCGGAGAGAATTATTGGCTTCGGTGGGACGCATGTGCCTACATTCCCAGATTAAGCTTGGCTACCTACGTACAGGCAAAATGGCTCATGAAATGTCACGCTAACGTGTCGCGGTTCGATAGGAGGTGTCTTCGCCTCGTGATAAGACGCGCCACCTAGCGTTTTTTCTAGGGCTGATGCCAGTTGCCTGCGCTTTTTAACACCATAACAGATGCTGAAGTCATTAGCATGAATAACACATGCTGTTTTTTAGTTTGAAAAATTATTTAGAGATTCATTTTTAAGAGACTATTTTACTTTGATATTTAGCTTTTTAATTTTTAGAAATCAAAAACAGAACACAAGAGAGAAAAATAACAGACTTGTTCGGGTGCATCAGTGGTCAACTGGTACTAGTTATTGACGCCCCTGATTAGTTATTTTCGTTATCCAAGCTAGAGTTTTATTAAGCGACAATAACATAACCCATGATGACCATGATCCACGTACAAACTACGTAATGAGAACGAAACGAATCATGCAGACCTTTCAAAACATGATCGACAGTACAAGATACTATTGCTATTTGTGAAAATAGTACAAGCCAAACAGTGGATCGTCTAACCGTGGCCTTATGTAATGTTCGCCAAAAAGAAAAACAAAAAGAAATGCAAATTCGTTCTTACAGAGCAAAGCCTAGAGATTGGGATTCAGTCTTTAAAGAAGAAAGAATTGGATTCGCGAGAGCAAATAAGCTCTAGCTGGAGCTTTCTTGGATCCGTCACATCGTTCCCCTGCAGACCAGTACTAATTCAACACGGGTTGGGCCGTTTTAGCCCATGTACGAAGCCCAACCCCGCGCTCGTGCGCGCGACGCGACTGCAGCGGCCGCGGCCGCGGGAAGCATGCCGGCTTGGCCGAGCCAGTGACGAAGCGCCACGAGCATATGGGATATGGAGTCGTGGGTACGATGCTCTTCTTGTCTACGATTCCTGACGTGGTATATCTACGCACACGGCTGACGAAGCAGGCAAGGGCAGAGCGCCGCGTCCCCATCCTACTCGGCGACCGCGGTGGCCGATGCCTTGGGAGCCGCGGCGCAGTTGTTCGAACGCCCCGTTGAGTCGCTCCTACGGTGTGGCGCGTGTGACAACAAAATTTTTTTAAATTCATTCGAGTTTTGCTTGAATTCGAGGTTTTGCTGAATCCTGAAAATCTAGCCAAAATCTGCTTACATGTTTCAGCAATTCGCTTTCCACCTTGAGAAGGCACACTGTTGATATCCGTTTTCTCCTCTGTTGTCGTTGCCTCGTGTCGCGCCACCGTTCATGCACTCACATCGCTTTAGCCTGCTTTAGCCTGCCGCCGCCTTCACCCACGCTAGACTGCGCTAGCAACCGCACCACCTCACCGATCGTCCGTACCTAGCCTTAACGCCGTCTGCACCAGCGCTACACCATCCTTGCCGTCCATTTGCATCGCTGCCAAACCACGCCACCAACTGCTCAACATGTTGCACCCGCCACTGTTTTCCGCAGCCACCTCGCACACTCGCTCCCAGAGAGGATCGACAACCCGTGCGTAGTCACCGCGTCGAACCCACGTGTCTGTCCACGCCACCATCCATGCGCCGAGCTCGCCTCGTGCCACCTTTTTAGTTGAGCCCCTTGAATATTTCCATCTCTTTCTGCACTGCCTCACACCCATTGCCAACCTCCCTTCCTCCACTTCGACCTCACCGTGCCGCAATCGTCGACACCCAAAATCTTCTCCAATGAACCCAATTCTGATTCTTTGCCTCCGTCTCATCTCTAGTCTAATTGCTCATATCCTTATCATCTTCTCACCACCACGAAGCTAGTCCTACCTTCCAACTTAGCCTCATCGTCCCTAGCTTGCCGCCGCTATGAGCCATCGCCTCGCCAACCATGGTCACCGTTGCTAGACTTTCTCAGGCCACCCTAAGTCAAACCATCACCACCACTGAGCACCCCTCACCTCCTAGATGCTCTAGTCTACTCCAATTTAGCCAAAACTTCGTGTCACCTCCGCTATGCCATGCCCCTGTTCCAGCCACGCTCCGCCATCGCCAGCTGTTCCCAAGCCACCACCGCTCACGTGTGTGCCAAAAATAGGTTGCTTGCATTTTGTTATTGCTCGCTATACCACCTCTTACCGCTGTCCGCCGTCATCGCTTTTCTCTGCTCAGTTGCCATGAAAGCAAGCTCCAGCTCATTTTGGAGTGAGCTGGGCCTACTTGGGCCACCAAGGTGTGCCGACAAAGCCAGCCCAAGCCGTCTCTTGGTCAGTCGGCAAACTGGGCTAGTTCATACTATACAGTCTAGTACTGTTCATAGCCCAGTCCAATACTACACAGTCCAATATCACCCAGATGACCCAACACTATTCATTCAACCCGACTCGAATACTGTTTAGCCCGATCTGCTACACAGTAAGTGGGGATATTACTATTCACCAAAACTGACCCGCTAGGAATAGTACCAACACGGTACTATTCACCCGACCTGTTACTATTCATCTGAAACCTAATAACATTGATAATAGTCGTTTCAACCGTTTTGAGCCTGTCTAATCCATTTTTAGCCCCGTTCAATCTAACCAAACTTAGTTCAAATACTATCCGGCCAAACCTACCTTCTTTTATATCTTTTTACAAATTTTCTCTTTTATTGTGTTCCCTGCTTGCATTCTGCAAAGTAAGAACTTATTTGTATTTGTTATTTTGTGCTAGCATCTGAATTTGACTAGTTGGCTAACAGAGAAGCTACTGGAGCAACTTAAGTAGATGGTGTTAAACCTAAACCCTACGAAGAAGCAACCGAAGACTCTGGATAAGAAGGCAAGTCACATGTCTTTGATCATGGTGAACCTATATTATTTAATTATTATTACTTTTATTTATGTTATTTAAACACTTTTATTTACATAAAATAATAATTTAAAATGACATGATGGATAGTTAGATTCCACTGAAATCCCGGGCATACTTTCGTAAGTTGTATTCACCTTGGCAACCATAAGTGTTATTATAATATAAAATCACTATGTTGGTAATTAGTAAGTAGGTTAGAAAAATATAAATGCTTTATAAATAATGTTATGGATTATCCGGCCTAATACCGGTAGACTTTGAAATAAAACTGAATAATGAGGATTCTTAATGGGCAACCACTACATGGTTAGAGCCCATGAGCTCACCCAAAAATTGAGGCTCTAGTTTGGATATGGTGGTGTGCTGATGTGCATGTGGTATGTGAATGATAGCCTCATTTTTGATAGATAAGGATTAGACCCTTGTGCCAAGTAAATAACAAAGAACTCACTCAACTATAAGTTTGACTTGGTAGTCTGGTCTCGTACATTGCTTGATTCGATCGAATGTCCCTAGCTCCCTATCCATCTACACCCAATAGGTGGAACCCCTGTAAGATCAACGAGGATGTCTAGAGGAGGGTGAATAGGCAGTTTTAAAATTCTCTTCTAATTTATTTGGCTAACACCAAGTTTATAATGCGAAAGCTTAAGACAATTCGGTTTAGCACAAATAAGGCCTAGATCAACTAGGTTCACCTAAGTGCACCAACAAACTAAGTCTATGTCAAAAGTTTACAATTCTGGGATGACAAGTAATTAATTTAATTATATGAATATAAATTACTTAAATTTAAATTGAGCATAAGAAAAATAAACCACAATGACATGGTTCATTTTTACCGTGGTGTTCGGAGACTTAATGAACTCCCCTAATCTACATTAAGGTAAGTCTAAACTAATTGGACTAGCTCCATGAATTAAACCAAACACTTCAAATCTACTAGCGGTATCTCTTTCCCACTCTAGATAGGTGAGCTCCAACCTTTACAACACGCCGGATCTTCTCACAACCTTCTTTGAGAAGATCACCGCGCACGACGCCTCCAACGCCATCTAAGAGTCAACAACCTTGCTTGACTCTCACCACATGCAATGAATGCACAAACTCAAGTGGGTACAAAATCCACCTCTATATACAACAAATGCAATCTAGATCCTTTTTTCTTCTCACAAGGTGCAACACATACACACTTGAGAGGAGAACCTCACACTAGTGGTAGAAATTTAGATATGAAATTTGACGTGGTGCTAGACTGCAGAAAACTGTAGTTCTTTTCCCTAGTTTATTGATTTGAATGTTATGGTGCATTCTTAATTATGCAGCACCATTGACTGTCTTTGTGGTTATTAGTGATTTATTGTTGCTAGGTTGTATATTGGAGCTTAGAGGGACCTACATCATCTCAAGTGTCCAAGAATCAAGCTTTGTTCATAATCGATAATGTATCTGCGACGCGTATGTGCCACAAACATCCTTTTCCCCTTAGAATAGTGCGTTTTTTATATATAGAAATAGGATAGCTAATTGCATATTTGAAAGATGATAGCGGTGGATTACACCGTTAGGGCCTTTGAGCATGTCCTTCAGGCTAGGCAGTACCTTAAAAAATGAAAAAAGGATGGTTTTCCTGATCCATGACATGTAAGGAAATTTATATTTGTATGTATGTGAAATGACTACATGTTTCGGTGTTTCCAACTTTTGGGCTTCATAATGAGATTGTCAAAGTATTTGGGACTGGTGTGTCATGATTTTCCAATTATTTTAGAATAGGCTCCGTTGAGCTTGAGCATGTTAGAATAGAATTTTCCCCTTTTCTTTGGTTTAGCCTCACCTCAATGTCTTGATAACCATGATCTAAAGCCATGTGCTATGTGCTTATTGGACTAAATTTATTGTCTGATAGTGTTGACTGACCGGTATCTCTACTACTTAAAATAAAAAGTTGGTGAGTGGTACACTCTTTCCCTCTCCTATCTCTCCTCATAAAGTGGTGATGCCAACATGTGGGCCCTGCCACTCACGTGATGACTCCCTTTCCTGTTCTGTGGTTTTGTTCTCTACAATATACTTCTGTCCACCTAATCTTAGCCCCCATC
This sequence comes from Dendrocalamus latiflorus, assembly GCA_017311315.1. Lineage (NCBI taxonomy): Eukaryota > Viridiplantae > Streptophyta > Magnoliopsida > Poales > Poaceae > Dendrocalamus > Dendrocalamus latiflorus. The sequence continues at coordinate 38,434,026 of CM029657.1, forward strand.
CTCTTCTTTCTCTCAAATCAATTCATCTAACAAAACTGCAACAAACTTGTGATATTTCCTCATCCTAATATTTGTCACCTCTCATCCCAATCTAATTCCTCTTACAATATCTCCTTTCATCAGCATCAACAAGCGCATGTGGATATGGTAAAAGGTGCAGCCAAACCGTCGTCCGTGCTTAGCACAACACCACCTGTGCCAAGTCTGGTGTCTTGGAGATGGGGCTTATGATGATGGAATGGCGGCCAATTCTGACCATGATTTTGATAGGTTTGTGCAGGTATGATTATTGATTTGTATGTAAACTCGTTTTACTTAGTTGTCTTCCTAGCATAATAATTTTGTTGCCATTAAACATGCATTTCTGGACACTCGCCTCTACAATATCCACATAGAGAGAAAAACATTTTAGTTTGTTCCCGCAGGATTGATTTAGTCGAGAGTGGTGTGATAGGATAGTACTACAGGCCTAACGTGGTGGCGGGATTGAAGGTGTGGTGCAAGCTAGGTGCCAGTGACAAAGGCGTCATGCTTGCCATAGCGAGGCCTGTCCAGGTGTAGCGGTGGAGCCGAGGGCACGATATGGGCTGAGCGCAGTGTGTGGATGAATTGTACAGGACCTAGTGAAGTACGGTGTGACGCAGTACAACGGTGATGGAAATTGAAACTGATTTTTCTACTTGTCCTATGTGGAGGATATTGAGATTACGTATTGCAAACTTTTGATTATAGCACTGGTGAAACTTCACTACTTATGGGTGCCTATTGGGCTTATGCTTTTGGTTTTAGATTTATTTGGCATTGTTTGAGGTTTTTCCACTGTAATTGTTGTAAGCTTTTTGGGCGTAATTAAATTTAAAAAATAAAAAATAGTTCCCATGTCACAGACAATGCAAAGAAATACGAAAAATAAAGAAAAGGCAAAGAAGTCTAAAATAGCCAAAAAACTAGAAAAAAATGAAATTAAAAAGCTAGAAGCTAAAAACTAAAAGCATAAGCCAATTTAAACAGGATGCGTTAAACACTAAGAAGTAAATTGCTTAACTCGAAAAATCACTACTCTCAAACTAAAGGTTGGAAACTCAAGTGTGGCCAGTCTAACATCTTATACGGCTCACTGTCTCCACTCGTACTCATATAACACCATTGGTTAGCCACAAGTGGCAAACATCCAAGTGCCAAACATCTTGATAGCGTTGGCCTCGTTCTTTTCAATTTATGTCTTATAGCTTTCCTTGAATAAATAAATAGAACAGCTTATCGACTTTTGGTTCGTTTGCACGAATACACACGCTAGAGTTAAAAGTCATAAGCTGCAACAAAAAAGAATACACCCATTATGCATTACTTGTGTCACCGTGCAACAGAAACTTCTGGTTTTAGCAAGGGGCATATTCAACTTGTGTTTTGAGGCTCCACATTAGCTAAACAAAACTAAAGACTCATGTATTGTTCAAAAGTATTGTGTCTTTTAACTTTTAGCTGATTATGAGAGAGATTGAGGAAATAAGGGACACTCATGCTAAAAAATACCCTGTTAAAAATGGCTCCTGCAATGATTTCTACAAATAACTCATATAATTCATCTTAACAAACCACTCTATTTTGAAAAATAGTGTCTAAAATTTAAAAACCAAGAACTGATTACAACATGGCCCTAACCTCTTCAACCCTTTGTGTTTTGCACTCTTTCAGTGGTGGTAATTTTCTCACCAACTGGCCCACATCGTCTAGACAAGACTGGAGCACAACATTGCTCCAACCCCATGTATGCTTGTGTCTGACCATGTTTTGGATGTGGCATGGCTTTTCTCTTCTTTCGCCAATTTTTGCTTTTTAGCCTAAAATTTGAAAGTTTTTTACATATGGACCCCTGGAGAAAAAATTTGTAAAAATAGACCCTTAGCCCGGCGCCAAAGGATATGGCGCCCACGGTAGATTACATGGTGCCATATGCTTTGGCGCCGTGCGTGGACACGTAGGATCCACGGTGGCAAAGCACGGTGCCAAAGCCCATGGCGCTGTCCTATGCACCAACGGCCGTGGCGCCGTGCTCTGGGACTTAGCCCGAACTTGCAGTTTTAATGCAAGTTCAGCTACTGCGGCGCCAAACACCCTGGCACCGTATGTAAATAGCACGGCGTCAGACTCTTTGGCGCCGAGCTGTTTAACTACGGCGCCGGGGTCTTTGGCACCATATATGGCGCCAAAGGGCTTGGCGCCGTAGTTAAACAGCTCGGCGCCAAAGAGTCTGGCGCCGTGCTATTTAAATCTGTAGAAAAAACAGCAAACTTTCTGTTTTTTCTGCAAAACATATGCACATACACACATATACATACATTCACATATAAAACAGTTGAAAACATAAATAACAACATCACATAACTATCAATAAGTCTTAAAATATCACATAACATCACATAACTATCAATGAGTCTCAAAACATCACATAACATCACATAACACGTCTCAGCGCACAAAATAGTCAGTCTCACTGCTTCTTGGCCCTTCTGTGCATTCAAAAATACGTTAACCGATATACCATATCGGATAAACTAAATTACTAATACCACTAATCGCTAATTTCTCTTCAACGTTCATCACTTTTACCAATATTTTCTATTTCTAAACCTAAAAAGGAATCTACACCTATACCTATTTCTAAACAAGCAAACATACTTATTTCTAAACAAGCAAACAAACCCTAAAAACATATCTATTTTTAAACATTCATCAATCTCACTCAAATCAAACCCTAAAAAATATACCTATTTCTAAACATTCATCAATCTCACTCAAATCAAACCCTAAAAAATATACCTATTTCTAAACATTCATCAATCTCACTCAAATCAAACCCTAAAACATATCTATTTCCAAACATTCATCAATCTCACTCAAATCAAACTCTAAAAACATACCTATTTCTAAACATTCATCAATCTCACTCAAATCAAACCCTAAAAACGAATCTATACCCATTACTACTCTTACATTATGCATATCTATTGCAAATCCAACCTAAATCCGAGCCAAATTGAACTAATTTCATCTAGAGTTTCAAATCTTACCCCACAAAATGTACCTCAAATAATCCACATCTATTGGAAAAAATTAAGGGAGGGGAGGGAGTTCACCTTGCTTGCTTGGTTTGGAAGCAAAATCGCGAGAAAAATCGATGGATTGGAGTAGATTTGGAGGGGGAAGAGAGGGGCGGCGGCGGCCTGCTCTCTGTTCGAACGGATGAGTGAGGGGATGGGGGGCCGGGGCCGCGCTCGGGTTTAAGTCCCAGAGCACGGCGTCACAGACATTAGCGCCGTTGTTGCATAGCACGACGCTATGGGCTTTGGCGCCGTGCTTTGCCACCGTGGATCCTACATGTCCACGCACGACGCTAAAGCATATGGCGTCGTGTCATGTACCCTGGGCGCCATATCCTTTGGCGCCGTGCTAAGTGTCCATTTTTGCAAATTTTTTCTCCAGGGGTCCATATGTAAAAAACTTTCAAATTTTGGGCTAAAAAGCAAAATGCTCAGTCTCTCCTCCGCCCCCAACCAAAAATCGATGCAGCAAGGATTTAGACGGATATTATGTTTATATTAATTTCTAGAAGTAATGTTTTGTTATATTAAATAACTTTTCTGTCATACCTAACTTTCAAAACAAAGTGTTTTTTAAATATAAAGTCTATTAGTCGATTATAGTATATACTGCAACAATTTTATTTATATCTGTCAAAATCACACGTAAATGTCTCTCTAAAATTTTTTCTTTAAGTTGTTATTATTTATAAGCTTAAACTAAAAGCTTCTAAAAATAGGACCGAAGACTTGCACATGCCTCATAAGGTCCCATTTGGCCATTTGCAATATATGACTCATAGGAATACTGTAGAAAGCCACCCGCATTTGTCTCATTGGATGTTTTCTATCCACCAAAATTCCTATAAAATTACCGTGCTCTAATGGTGCCTAAACTTCTTTGCATGTCCATAAAATTGTTAGGGGGAACCTCAGTGTTGATCAAGGGTGCATTACGTCGGAAAACAATTAAACTCGGGTGCTATGCACTGTGTTTGCCGCGGCGAGTGAGTTCGTCGTGGCCTGTTTGCAGAGCGCAAAAATTGCACTGTAGTTAATTAAAATTACGCTGCAGCTAATGGTGATTTATTTGGTATAACTAAATTTTAAGAAATAAAAAAATAGAAAAACAGGTTAACCCAACACGGACAATGCAAGCGAATATAGAAAAAAGAACAGGTAAAAAGGCTAAAAAAAAGCCAAAAAACCATAAAAAGATAAAATTTAGGGATAATAAAAAGTAAGCTAAAAATTGAAAACTCAAACTGAAATTAGGGAAGCCTAAATGCCTTATTACATGGCAGCATTTGGAAGATTCAAACTTAAGCATCCGATCGGGTAAGGTGCAGTATGCTGAGTTGCTGAGGGAGGCCGAGACACATGTCGCGAGTCCCAAATTCCCAATGCCGTAGGCCCTCACGCGCCTGATCTATGTCGCCGCCGTCTCGGCGACCGCCCCGCCGCAACCCTCCCTTCGTCGCCCTCCTCCACGTCTCCTGAGGCCTCCGGCCGCCGGAGATGGCCCAGCCGCGGCGGCGCGGCCACACCCACCCCCACACCCAACACCGGTGCGCGCGCCGCGTTGCCCTGCCAGCGGCGGCGCTCCTCCTACTCTTCCTCGCCGTCTCGCTCCTCTCCATCTCCCTCTCCGCGCCGCCGCTCACCGACCACCCCGGCCTCGCCTCCTCCCGCCGATCCCTCCGCCGCAGCTCCCACCACCCTCCGGTATGAACACTAACTCTGCTCCCGCCCCCCACTCGCTCCTCTGCTCGTCCACGCTGTCCGATCTGATATTTTCTCTCGCCCTCTCTGTTTGAGTCCACAGCCGAACAGCTCTGGTGACGAAATGGAGGGCTCTAAGAGCGGCGACGTCTTCAGCATTCCGGTTAGATCGCAATGCATGGATTGGATTGGATTGGATTGTGGTTTATGTTTTGGATTGTGGATAAATGACTCAAATTGGGATAGATGATTGTTCTATAACCTGGTCTAGTCAATACCAAAGCTGTTTAGACTCGTTTGCTCTGATTTGATCCGTGGAGGGTTTAGGTTTGAATACAATAGTTGCTTCTGGGCCTCTGGCACTTGTTTTGGAAAAATTTGCGCAAATATATCTTAAATTGGACCATATAGGTATATAGCTTTTGTCACTAAGTCAAGTACTAATTGTGAAGAGGCTAGATGAACTTGGAGTGAAACTTTCCACTGTTTGAGGGCTTGAGTAATGTGGTTGCTTTTTTTTGCATAGGAAATGTTAGATTGGGGCTTTCTTATATAATTGATTGATCAATTGATTATGTTTTACTCAAAATGTAGAGAAGTGGAAGGACTGCGACAGATGATCTGTGGGGTTCAAAGCTCGCTAGCAACTTCTATGGATGCAGTAACTCTAGCAGCAAATTCCTTGGTGAGCCACTCTGCTGTAACTTCCTGCTAAAATTTTGTACAATGCGTCATAAATGTTGGATACTGTGTGCACTTGTGTAGTGGATGTGAATGATGAATGTCTATGTGTATGAATGCTAATTGCAAGCTAGCATAGTTTTGAGGTGCCCTTTTTGTATTGTGATGAGTTAACTATATCCTGCCTAGAGGGCTTGCCTTTTTAAAATCATGCAGATTCCAGTGTTACCACACAGCCAGATCGATATTTGATTATTGTTACAAGTGGAGGTCTCAATCAGCAGAGAACAGGGGTGAGATGCGTCTCTCTTTATATAAACTCATGTGTGTGGATATGATTAAGAACACCTTATGTAAACATGACATTCTTTTTGCTAATGTTCACACTGTTGTTATCTTGTTGCACCAACCTAAGCATCGTCTAATGTCTAGCATATGTCATCAGGATCTGCTCAAAAATAACTAGGTACCTAAATTAGTCTCGGACACCAGTTTGTGTAGTCTAGGATCCTTTTGAGTTTATGTGCCTAAGGAAATACCATTTTGTTGATAAAATGCACAGGAGAAGCTTCTAATGATGGACTAGAACTACAAGCTAGAAGCACATGACTTGTATTTGCCAGTATGCTAGGTCACATCAACTTCCTTTGGTTCTTAAGCCTTTTGTCTTTTAGGACTTTGGACTTGGTAGTTTGCATCCTCATTTATGAATGACACCGTAACAGTTTGCAGCAATGCTCATGCTTCTTATATGTACTTGCAACTCCATAGTATGTATGTTCTTTTTTCTATGCTGTACTACAGAACTGTGTGTATTCAACAAATCATGACATCTGCTTCTTTTTAGATAATTGATGCTGTAGTCGCTGCACGCATTTTAAATGCCACACTTGTTGTTCCCAAATTGGATCATGCATCTTTTTGGAAAGATTCAAGGTATGCAAGTAGTGAGCTCTTCCAAATTTTAACTTATGATCTTCTATGACTGCTTAAATGTGTAAGTTGAACTAATTGCACTTGTTTTGTACTTAATGCTATCTCTGCTGCAGCAACTTCTCTGAAATCTTTGATATCAACTGGTTCATTTCATTTCTTGCGAAGGATGTCAAAATTATAAAAGAACCTCCAGAAAAAGGAGGTAAAGTTGTACGACCTTATAAAATGCGCGTCCCCCGAAAATGCACTCCGCGATGTTACTTGAACCGTGTCTTACCTGCACTTCTGAAGAAACATGTAAGTTGTGTTCCTGTGGCTTTGTAGAAGTCCTTGTGACTGGGATACAATATTTTTATATGAAATTATCCTTAGTTTCTTGCCACCCACAACCTGTTAACATATTTGAATTCAATTATGCATTTATTATAGGTATTCTTTACATTTACTGGCCAGTTACTCGACCTGATATTTTGATGGCCAATTATTTCTATTATTGCTTTTGCCGAATTTATCTTTTTTTAGCCAAATTTATCTATGTAGGGGGATTTGTCAATAATGCTTGCACTCTGTTTGTTTTGTAATTTATTTGTGCATTTACTTTTTTATGCTTCTATGTGTAGTTTGATTTATGTTTCAGCGTGTTTTTGTGGCCAATGTTTTTTTTTGAGAGAGATTTTGCATTCATAAAAATCCTCAGTCACATAGCTTATTGAACTTCCTTCCTGATGTTGCAGGTTATTCGGATGACTAAATATGATTATAGGCTCTCAAATAAGTTAGACACTGAACTGCAAAAACTGCGTTGCAGAGTCAATTATCATGCTTTGAGATTTACTGACCCAATACAAGAATTGGGTGAAAAGCTAATACAACGAATGCAGGAGAAGAGCAGATATTTTATTGCTCTTCATCTGAGGTACATTTAGTTGAAGCTGTCCTTGATCTGCATATTTCCTTTGTTCAAAGTTTACCTGTTCCAGTTCACTCCTCAGCTTTTTTTTTGTTGCAAGTACATGTAATGATCCTTAGTGTGTGTGTGTTTTTTATCTAACAAGTAAAAATATTGGTCAATGCATAAAAATTAAAATATACTGCCCTTAGTTTGGGCCTGACCTCTCTCAAAATATATGAGTGACATATAACACCAGCTATAGTGCTTAGACTACTCAGTGGTAATGATAAAGACTCTTCAGTCCGTTGATGGTCTCAAACCTTTCTCCCTGAGCACCTGCCAATTATCAAGTTAAGCAAGAAGTTATCCCTAAACTCTCCCCTTATTTCTTTCTATCCCTTCCTGAGCCCTATGTGCCCTACCCCCTGCGCATTCCTCTTCTCTGTTATCACCACTGCCACCATTCAGAGCCATGGCACCAGTCCAGCGAGGGCCGGGGCCGGGTCTGGGGCCAAAGCCCCCACCAACCATAGTTATACCTTGAGGTCCTTACCCCTGGGTCATGACAGCACCCTTGTTTCACCATTCAAGAGTTTCAAGATGTTCCCTTCATCCATTCTGTTGGTACACAAAGCATTGACTTTGAGTTATCCAAATACAGCTAATGTCATTATAATTTACTAATTGAGTTGCCTTTCATCTGCAGCCATTTCCTTTTGCACTTAATTAAAATTATAATGGAGCCACAAATTACGAAGGCTAATTAATTAGAAAAAAAAGAAGAAAACAAAAGAACATTATCTTTGTACAATGCTGCAGCATATATCATTATGTTTTTGTTTCTTGATCAAGATATGCTTTCTGTTCTGATGGCAGATTTGAACCTGATATGCTTGCCTTTTCTGGGTGTTATTATGGTGGTGGAGAAAAGGAGAGGAGAGAACTAGGTTCAATTCGCAAGCGATGGAAAACCTTGCATGTATGAACAGTATCATTCAGCAGTTACTTAGATAGTGAGCTAAAGTTGTGTATTGCCAACTTGTTGTGTTTCTTCATTTCAGACAGGCAACCCAGAGAAAGGAAGAAGGCAAGGTAGGTGCCCACTAACTCCTGAGGAGGTAGGGCTGATGTTGAAGGCATTAGGCTACAGAAGTGATGTCCCTATATATGTTGCTTCTGGTGAGATATATGGAGGGGAAGATACTTTAGCACCCCTCAAAGCACTCTTCCCCAATTTTCATACAAAAGAAACGCTGTCAAGCAAAGAGGAGCTGACTCCATTCTTGACACACTCATCTCGCATGGCTGCAATTGATTTCATTGTCTGTGATGGAAGTGATGCTTTTGTGACTAACAACAATGGTAACATGGCCAAAATTCTTGCTGGGCGAAGGTGATGCTTTTTGTTCCTGCTACTTTTCCTTTTTATTTATGTTAGTTCCTTCTAACTTCTGACCATCTAGTGGTGCTCTCTGCAGGAGGTATTTTGGCCACAAGAGAACAATCCGGCCAAACGCTAAGCAGCTCTATCCCTTATTTATGAACAGAGGAAATATGTCATGGGATGCGTTCTCCTCACAGGTGCGAATAATCCAGAAAGGATTTATGGGAGAGCCCATGGAAATTATGCCAGGAAGAGGCGAATTTCATGCCAACCCTGCTGCCTGTATATGTGAAAAGACCAACGGAAAATCAGTAGTCAAATCGAGTTCCAGAAGTAGTCGGGAAACTGATAACAGCATTGGAATAAGGAAGGCTATTGGCGAGCCAGCATATCCTATTTATACTGACGAAGAGGCGGATGGTTCTGATACTGAAGATGATCCCACATGGAGAGGAGAGATGATTGACACTGAAGCTGACGATGATTCTTTGGTCAGACGAGAGGATTCTGGGCTGGAGGAGATCCTTTCAGATTAGTTCAGTTATGCAGCTGGAAGAAATAGTTGAGTTATGCAGATCTGACTTTGCATACATGTGTTGTATGTGGTACGAATTGATGGATTTGACCCCTCCAGAGCAGCTAGATCTGCAGCTGCTGGTGTACATAGACTGTACATCGTCTCCTGCTGCCCCACGCTCAATGGGGGTAGATGCTTTTTTTGGCGTCTCCAGCGTTGTGGCGGCCAGTAGTTTTCTTAGGGGGTGTTTGGTTGCCAGCCACACTTTGCCACAGGTTACCATGCCTAAGGTTAGGCAAATTTGATCAACTTGGCAGCTGTTTGGTTGCAGCCACAGTTGTGGCAAGATTCCCTTCCAGCAAACTAGGTCCCACGCGTCAGTGACTCAAAAAAGTGTGGCAAGATTCCCTTAGGCTTGCTAAGGTGTGGCAAAGAATTTGAGCACCTCAACTTAGGCAAGTGTGGCAATTTTTGTTGGCAAATGGTGGCAAAGTGTGGCTAGCAACCAAACAGCCCCTAGTCTGTAACATCAGCGTCCTTGCCCGTAGCTCGTGGGAATGTGTTTGTTCTGCTTCATTTTCTGTTCTTTTTCCTTCTGGCCAAATTTTTAAGTGCCATCTTTTTTTTTTGTTACGGTAGTACTTACTGCTGTTTTTATGCTGGACTGTTGTTGACTTATCGTGGCACAGTGTAAGATTTCCTAATCTTTGTTAGAAGAAAGTAGCATGGTATTTCATCATGACATATTCGACCAGGTCATCAGTTCTTTTTGTCACATTTTGTTTAAATAGCATAAATCAATATTGAAGTATTTTTGTAACACCGGAAGCGGATGCTGTAACATTGTGAAGTAAATGGTGTACTTCATGTATGTGTTGTCCAATCCAAGAGCAAATGGTTCAGGTCAGGTCAGGCATGGATGATATTTCATCTTTTTCAGTGGTGTTTCTCACTGAAAAATTGGAGGTTTGATTTCCAAAGCTTGATCCTGGAGATTCTTCTTCGGTTTCACAAGGAGACAATGATAAGCGACAAGCTGTACTGTAGGCCCTTGTCCGGTCAACAGTTTCTGTTACATGTGAGCTCCACCAACACGAATGGGGCTTCCCTGTCCCCTTTTCCCTATCCCCCTCCCTATCCCCTCAATCCAAACCACTCACATCTCATCCAATGGCTAGTTATTTTTTTGTATTTTCACTATTTGTCTATCCATCATAAATAATACAAAAATATAGAAAAAAACAAAATTTATTTTTTTATTATAATTTTTTTACAGAAATTATAATTTTATTTTTTTTCTTAAAAAAATTATAATAAAAAATAAATTTTATTTTTTCATGTATTTTTGTATTATTTATGATGGATGGGCAAATGATGAAAATATAAAAAAATTCTAGCCATTGGATGAGATGTGAGTGGTTTGGATTGAGGGGATAGGGAGGGGGATAGGGAAAAGGGGACAGGGAAGCCCCATTCCACCAACACCGGCCAAGTTGTAAGCAAATGCTTAGTCGGCTTCAGCTCTGGTTTCTACATTCTACTTCACTATTTCTTGATTTTGTTATTTTAATTTTTTTGTTTTTTAGGGTTTTCTTTTTTTGTATTCATTTGCATTGTCCATAAAAAATTAACCTGTTTTTTCTATTTTAAAATTTTTAAAATTTAATTATACCAAAAAACTTCAATCAACTATAATATAAAATAAATTATAAATCAGTTTGTTTCAGTTAAGCTGAGCGCCCTAAGAAGGCTGCTTGAATTCACTCGCTCTCACTTGTTACGGGCTTTAAGAGTAGTACTGGCTTAGGATTCCAGCTCCGGCTCCAGAAGTGCCCAAATGGAGATGCAGCTTTTCGTTTGTAGGATCAAGAGTAGTACCAACTGTGGACTAGTTGTCAAATCGTCACCGAAGTATTAGAGGTGGGCTTCCGGGGCAGGCAGCGAGGCCACGTCGCCCCCTCGCTCCCCCCGGCCGGCGCGTGTCGCCCGTTTTCGCGTACGGCCGGGGGAGGCAATTCCCTCCGGTTTTCTGAAAATTGCGTAGGCCGGGGGAGGCAATTCCCTCCGGTTTTCTGAAAATTACGTAAATGTCCTTTTTTCTCGCGGATAGGTCCTTGCAAGTTTTTTCTTTGGAAAAATTTTTGGATTGCGCCCGGCGGGTTTCCGAAATTGCGTATAGGTCCTTATTTATTTACGTACAGGTCCTTACAAGTCCTCGAATTTTTTCAAAAAAGTTCTTTTGTTTTTCCGAAATTGCACACGGGTCCTCGATTTTTTTCTCGATTTTTTTATGAAACTACCTGCGAATTGTCGTCTCTTTTGCTTCGATCCACACGGTGGCTGGCGTGGCGTGGCGCTACGCCTACGTGGCTAGTGTCAATCATAGAAGGTGGCAACTTGAACATCCCAACACACCCGGGAGGGTTCAACTCGACCTGATCAGGAAGCTAGGACTTCACGAGTTGGCCGCGCCACTGTGCTTCACGGTCTGTGAATATGATCATTTGTTTTTTAATTACAACAGAAGACCGCACACCCACTCACACGGCAAGTATATATATGCGTGCGTTTTATTGAAATATATGTTAGGATTTAAACAGAGATCACTAGATAAATTCTTATTTATTTAGTATTTTATAGAACACAAATACATATTTTTTTACTAAACACATATACATACATGAATACATGAGATAAGACATTCTAAGTTGACCGAAGGATCGACATGGACGAATAGCTCGCACGGCCCCGAAGCTTGCCAACGGAACAAAAGCACCGTCTTCAGGCCCCGCTCGGTTAAGCTGAAAAGCTATGGTTTATAGGTGAAATTGCACTGTAGTTATTGAAATTTCACTGTAGCTGAAAGTGGCTTATTTGGCGTAATTAAATCTAAAAATTTTAAAAATAGATAAAATATGCTAGCTCATCACGGACAACGCAAACGAATACGGAAAAAAAACCGGCAAAAAAACTCAAAAAAACCAAAAGGTCAAAAAAAGATGAAAATTATGAATAGTAAAATATAATTTAGGAGCTAAAAACTGAAACCGAAACAAGCGGGCCAATTTGATCATTTGTTGGTGAGTAAACTTGGTCCTGAATCCGGAATCCTGATGCATGCATCTAAAAACCTCCGAGACCAGACCCGACCCGGGCTCGATCAAATCAAATACGGTGGAGTTGGGCCATCCTAGATCCCGATGTCTCGTCGCCATCCGTCACGTGCAAGCGTTCGTTGTTCAAGGAATCCGTCACGTGCAAGCCGGTCGACGCTGTGGCTGTGAGAGTTGGACGAGTATTAGTAGTAGTAAAAACTTATCGCTCCAATGTTGTTCATCATGAGACTTGACGGTCCATAGATGGCACGGGCTCCGCTCCGGCCTCGAATTTCCGACGTGCAGATTCTCCGTGATCGAGCCTCATGCAGGCACGAGCTGGGCACGGAATTTCGCGTCGTTGCATGCGACGCAAAAGCCAAGCCCAGAGGAGCACTGGGCACAGAAGATCCTTCCCCACCCCCTTCGTTTCGTTCCGGCACGAGAACTGCAGGCGAGTGAGCCAGCCAGCGCCGCGCACTGTCTTCTCCCTCGACCGGCACCACTCCCCACTATGCCACAGCGTCTTCATTCTCCAGTGCCGTGTGGACACCGGAGCTGCCGGACGGGCATCCAGACCATACGACAAGCAACGAACGGTGCTGATCTCTCGTCGGATCCGGCATGGGCCGCGCCGGAATGGAGAGCGCGTGGCATGGGACAACCGCACCTCGCTGCACACTGCCCCACTCCTCTGCCTCCGCTCCAACGCGCCTCCCCACATTCGAACCAAACAAATCCAAACACCGCACAGTAGCAGCACACGGACACGAGCGCTAGCTACTGTACCAGCTGAGCTCGCTCACCGTGGCAATGGCGCTGCTCTCCCTCTCCCTCCTCCTCTGCGTCGCCGCGCTCTCGCCGGCGCCGGGGGCGGCGCGGTTCGCCTGCAACGCCACGAAGCCGCGCGCGTCCACCTGCCAGGCGCTGGTGGCCTACACGCCGCCCAACGCCACCACGCTCGCTGTCGTGCGCGCGCTCTTCCAGGTCCGCTCCCACCGCGCGCTGCTCGCCGCAAACGGCCTCCCGCTCTCCACGCCGCCCTCCGCACAGGCGCCCTCGCCGCTCCGCGTCCGCCTCCCCTGCCTCTGTTCCGGCGGCGCCGGCGCCACCTTCCAGCGCCCCACCTACCGCATCCGCGCCGGGGACACCCTCGACGCCATAGCGCGCGGCGTCTTCGCGGGGCTAGTCACGTACCAGGACATCGCCGCCGCCAACAACGTGTCCGACCCCAACAAGATAGCCGTGGGGCAGGAGCTCTGGATCCCCGTGCCCTGCAGCTGCGACCCTGTGGGCGGCGAGGCGGTGGTGCACTACACGTTCGTAGTGCCGGCCGGGAGCTCGGTGGCCAGCATCGCGCAGGACTTCGGCACGACGGACGCCACGATTCTTGCGTTGAACCGGATGCCCGACGCCAAGAGCCTTCTCGCCGGGCAGGTTCTTGATGTGCCGCTCCGAGGTAGGACAAAAAGAAAGAAAAAAGTTCTTTTTTTATTGCTATTGCTTCCAAGATGACTCGTGAATGCATGTTTTTCACACTTCCGTGCAGATCCTCCTTTGTGATCCCATAAACCGTTTAAGAATTTTTGCCAGTACATTGTGCATTTTTTTAGTTCTTTGTTGGAGCCTCCAACAAAGGATAGGTTGCAATGGCAGTTGCTGATGTGTAACTGCATTTATACAATGTTTTCTGAACTCTTTTAGGTTCTTTCTACTGATAAAAGTTGTGGATGCCACAGAGATGCTTTGCTATAGAGCGAATACAAAGTTCTATCTCCTTTTTGCTCATCCTTGTATATTTTAGTACTTCTCTTACCCCATCCAACAATGTTCAGGAGTAGCTTTTCAGATTGTTTGCCTTGAAAAGTTGTGCTTGTGAATCGGCTAAAAAGGAGGTATAAAGACTGATGCAACTGGTTGTTTCAGCCTTTCAGCTTGTCTCCTCTTGTAGCTTTTGCTAGCTTGCAAGTTGCAATGGAATGTGCACATCGTACCTTGGCTTAGAATCAAGTGAGGGTTTAGTGGTCTTGCTTGTATAAAGATGAGTAAATTGTTAAGATGGGCGGAAATTTCTGCACTGAAACACCGGAACTAGTGTTGTTAGTCATAGTTCATGGTAAGCTGATGGACATGTATGCTGCAATTTGGATCTAAAGTTGTGGACATTTCTCGTTTTTCATATGGCTCCTTAATTTTGAGGAAAATTTGTGGACCAAATGAATTGTAATACTAGCTAAGATAAGATTCTATCTTTTAACTTGCACTCTTTTCGAAGTTTATTCATATGTGACCTAGTTAATTTGCAGTTGTTGTAATCGTGGTAATGCCAGTACTGTTCAAGTTAAAAGTGCTCCTTCGCATTTGCTTTGTATTCTTTATCTATCTGAATTATACTGAACTGCTGGAATCAAGCTAGCATGTAATGAACATTTAAAATTTAAATGCTCCAGCAAGTGTAATGCTCCCACATCATATTAGATAACATTCTAATCCTGTCATCATACATTTATTCAGAGCTCTGTTTTGAGTCTAATGGTTTACAACTTTACATATATGTGCACTTGTGCAGTTTGCTCTTCTGCCATTAGCGGTACAGCCATAGACCGCAACCTCCGTGTTCCAAATGGAAGCTACATCCTCACCGCCAACAACTGCATCACGTGTGGCTGTAGCTCCTCCACTTGGCAGTGAGTGCCTACTCAACTTATTCTCATACATGCTATTGACGTCAGTCTACGTGAACCAAATTCAAAGTTCACAATGCTCCGAAATCTTCAGGCTGGACTGTCAACCAACGCAAGGAATAAGTTCATCCTTCTGCCCCGCTGCGAAATGTGGAGACTTGTTCCTGGGGAACACGACCATGTCCTCCACCTCATCCTGCGAGAGCACGACTTGCTCGTACGCTGGGTACACCAACAGCACATCCTTCACCATCCTTGCCAATCTTACCACCAGCTCCGTGTGCAATGGTGAGTATACATGGCCTCGGTTGTAACCAACAGCTATCGTGTTTTGTGCATTGCCCTTGCCTGTCATTGACCCCTTGTTGGTTGTAATTGGCAGCTGCTGGGATGTCTCCAACTGCGCAGCCGGCTCACTCGTCGGCGTTTAGGTTGGAATCGAGGTGGTTGAGATGGACAGAGCTGATTGTTTGTCTTCATGTCGCTTTGCTGTGTCTAGGCTTTCTGCATCATGATTGAGTAGCATCCACATTCTTACGTTCTTAGTGTCTGGACTTCTAATTCGTAGATTTATGCTTTGAGTAATCTGGGCAGTGCCTGCGTGGCTCTGATTTATAAGTGCAGACACTGGGGGAACACTTGTTTTGTGGTAGAAGGTAGATCAGGACACATTTGTACTGTCAAAACTTTTGCAAAGGTATTTCTGTGTTTTTGGTTTTAGCCTTTTGTTAGGGTTGTTCTAGCGAGGATCAAATTTGGTTTTGCCTGAGACGTACAGATGTATGGATTTTTATAGTCTACTGCATCATACAATAGTTTTGTGGTAGTTTTGGTTTGTTGATCAACTAATACAAAACAGGAACCTCAGGGATAAGTTTCTTAGATTTGCTTTGGAAGGAGTAACACCAGTGGGTGCTGTTTTGAGCTTTTGGCTCTCGAACGGCCCGACATACATATATATAGCAGGTTTCACACTACGTGTGTGGATACTGAATACATGTGGATTATGGATTCTCTTAGCCTTGTTACAGACAGGGCGTGCCTACCCAGTTGGAATTTGGCAACACAGTCTGTGCTTAGTCCGTTCAGATTACCTTGGTCTGTGGCTTCTTCTATTGAACGTTGGTAGTCTGTTACCGAATAAACTGGTAGAAGAATCGCCGTTTCAGGGAATTCGAGATGTTGGTTGATTGTTGTACATGGATTTTAGGCATACATACTAGTGTCGTCTAGACGGCTATACCCAAATCATTCCATGCTTTGCCGATGGACGCCGTCTGTACACTACACAGGCATCGAACATAGTAGGGATGCCCTAGCAGCAGTAAAATTATCGTTTGCAGACCGTATTATCACAGCCACATGAGCCAAAGTTTTGGCGAGTTTCCGCGAGCGTTTCAGAAACGCCCGGATGTTGCAGGCGTGGACCGCGCCGCCGCCCGCACTTGAGCCGGAACCACGACGCGCGCCGAGCACGCCACGGCCACGCCGACGGAGGCAGCCAGTCCCGTCCCGGGCCGTGGGCGCGCGTGACCAAAATCCCGGGCGCCCCCTACGAAACCGCCACTCTCTCTTCCCTCCTGCCTGCATTTGCTCTGATCCGACGCGGCGCGGCGGTTGAACCGCCGATGCAATTTGCCGCCGGGACGGGGGCCGCGCGGCAGCGCCTCGTGCCGCTGGCTGCCGGTCTTCCGAGCCTAATTAAATGATTGAAGTGTCATATATATGTTGGAAATTTTAAGTGGCTTTTAATATTTATCTTCTTTTTTACTCAATGTGAAATTATTCATAATATTGATGCAAGTGATAGAGAATATTTTTGTACAGAATTTCACTCGAGGAATTAATACTCGAGGTACCGAGAACAGCTGTGCTGGAATGTGGTATACATATTTATTGAGATTAAGTCTACTTAAATTTAATATGCATGCATTTGTTTAACTAACATCACAAGGCGGAGTAGCTGGATTTGTTTTGCAGGATCGGCTTTGTAGGCTGTTGATCCACATGATTAGATTGAAATTGATGTCATAAATAATCTCATCATGACGTATAACTCACACATGTGTGCTTGGGACTAATATATTTTCGAGTTTGCTAGTGCACAGTTGCCTGGAATTTTTTTTGTCTTCAGTCAATTTTGTCATCCGTCCGATGTCTTCTTGAGATCTTCGCTTAAACGGGCCCGTCACCCGTTACCGTTTCGGATTTTTTGTTTTCGCCCATCTCCCATACGAATTTTTTGTTTTCATCGTTCCGCGTGCCCCTCCTTATCGCTTAGAGAGAGAGAGAGCGCGCAGAGGATTCGAGAGAGAGCGGAGGATTCGAGAGAGAGCCTTTTTGGGTCACTACCTCTTCGTCTCCGGTGCTTGGTCTCTGGTTCCGCCCGTCTCCCGTACGAACCAGCTGCCTCCTCGTGTCCAAGTAGAGGGGAGAGTGAGGTGTGGAGCGGAGACCTCAATAGGGAGAGAGAGTGGCCAGGCGATTCGGTCGGCGATTGCGACGACGAGCTACGAAATTTTTGCAGGCAAGCGGAGAGTGCTCGGTGATGTTCTATTTGAGTTTGCTAGTCAGATTTGGTTATACTCGAGGCCAGCGGCATCAACAGAGTTTATAGCGATTTGAGGTATGGTTTTTGGGCTATATTTGAGTTTCCCCCTCTATTGATTGCTGTGATTTTGATTCTATCGGGGCGAGATCTAGTTGATTTGTGAAATCATGTAGTTATTTGAGTGGCGGATTTCAATTTTTAGAGGAATGTGAGTCTTGAAGTGCTATTCGTGTCCTGCTCCTTCTTGCCTCTACTCTTCCATGGCGAGATGAAGGGATGGTGCTGGGGCTTGTCGGAGGCAGCGGCGGGGCTGGTGGTTGGCGTTGCTGTACTTTAGAGTAGGTTGGCATCTCACACTGGTAGATACCCTTTGTGATGAAAATCATTGATTGATTTGTTGGCTGTGATGGATAGGTTTACTTGAACTTATGCCTGAGCTGGAACCCTGATGGTACCTGTGTAAACTTTTAGGAAGTCTTCTTTTAATAGCATATATTACCAAGAGATTTGGACTATGTTCTATGAGATTGGATGCAGATGATGTGTTTAATGTCAAAATTAGACCAGCATATTTTTGTAGGCGTGGTTTTACTTTTGGTTCTATTTGTGTTGAGTTATCTAACTAATGAAGTTTATTTTCCATTATTGTTAGCTGCGTTCAAAAGGATAAGTTTGATGAGACAATTTGTTTTAAATGTTAGGATAGACGCGGCCACACAAGTTGTTGAGGACCTGAAGAAGGAATGGAGCCAAATGGCTATGCAACTTGAGGAGTGTATTGCTACAATCAGATTGTGTGGGGAGTTGGGGAAAGGGACTTCACCTATAGGGGAGCATACAGAGGGGAGCCAAACGTTCAAACTGCTTAAGTCGTTTCAGTTTAAGTGTTGGAAATTTTCTGACTTTTATTTGTCAGCCTTTAAGGAAGGAGGTTTATTATCCATTATAATTGCTAGTTCCTAAGGTCAGTTCACAGTTCTGTATGGTATGCCCCACTGATTAAGTACTACATTGCAACAATGATGTCAACTACAGAAAACACTCTGTAACTCAGAAGTTGCATTTTAGCACTGTACCATGCTTCTAAACCATGTACAACTCTTGTTGTTTAACTTTTGTAAGTTGTAGCCATGCACAGCTCTTGTTATTTTACTTTTGTTGCCACCCATGTCGATCGAGTTAGTAACTATATCTCTTGTTAGATGTGTTTCTGTTTTCTTGATCAAAGTTAATAGTCTTTCTCTACGTAGGTTAAGTTGTTTGAGTTATTTGGTCTCAATTTTTGTAAAGAAATCAGATTATTTTAAAATTTTATCTCTATAAAGCATCTTTGTTTTGTATTTCTGTGATGATATACCTATTCTTCTATCTCCATTTGTGTGAAACTTGGTCAGAATAATCCATTTGACATTCATAGGTAGGAATCTAAAGATTTTGAAATAATTTGCAGACCATATGTATGAATGTTGCAGCTGTAATTGATATGCAATTTTATAATAACGAAATTGCAAGTTTTATAAAATTTTCCATGTATGAGAGTATACCTTATACTCTTGTTTTGTATCTACATGTGTGGAAACACAAAATGTTCCTATGAATTTTTTCTTTTGACCAAGGTTCTTGTGAAAAATATTGCTATCATTCATGCTGACGTTCATGCTTTCAACTCTTTCAAATTGTGCTGGTTCACCATATTTAACCACCATGTTGCTTTGCTTCATTTTGAATTTTGCAAATTAGGTAATGATATAAAACAACTCAGGTTATCTTAAATTTTGTGTTTGCATGATGCAAAATGAATCGTATGTAGTATGTTTCAAATATTTTTTTTATCCCTTGTGTATGCAAAATTTGGATTCATTATTTTTTGAGATCAATGATTGCAACATTTTAGTTGTAAGTTGACCTTTTGGAAATGTCATTTTAACAATTACTTTGAGTTAACCTTCCTATAAATCATGTTAGTTTATAACTTGCATAACATTTGAATTAAAATTTCAGTTTAATGTAATGTGCAATTTTAGTACATTGTTAGTGCAATTATATTTCTGCCTTTTTTACTATGCTATTTTTTAGATTAGTCCCAAGTGTTGTCCATTTATTAAGCATTCATGACTTTATTTATTCAATGTCATTTATCTGTATTCATACTCACATAAGATTATCTACATATTTATCTTTAGTTGTTATAAATGTTGAAAGCCCGTTTGATGTGATAGTGATAGCGTAGTGTGAGTTGTTAACTAAATGATACTTTTTAATTCTTGTAATACAACCCACAAAACTGAATTGAGTTGCTGAACTATGCTTGTTTTTGTACTTTCTTGCTACTAGTTCTATGATGAACTGCCCATTTTTTTCTTATAATGAACTAGTTCACTAACTAAGTACCCAACATTTGTTGAGTGAACATATATATATATATATATATATATATATATATATATATATATATATATATATATATATATATATATATATATATATATATATATATATATTAAATAACATGCCATACAAAAAGTTGCACAGTTAGTTAAATTTGCAAAGCTAGATAATATGTGGTTTTAGTATAAATTTCTGTAAATTAATCATATTGTCTTTTGTCTAGCTTAGAATGATCATATTTTCTTTTTTGAAAAAAAATTGCAGAGCCAGGTTCACCTAGCCTAAGAAGTTATGTTTCCCTAGCTTTGAATAATTCTGACATATATATCTTTTGTAAGGGTTCATCTTGTCAAACAATTTATTTTTGTCCGGCATAGAATATCCTTTTTGTATTTGTCTTTTGTAGGGGTTCACCTAGCCTAAGACTTTATCTTTGTCTAGCTTAGAATGACACTTTTGTATCTATCTTTTGTTTCTGATTGGTTTATGTCATCACCAAGCCTAAGTTTTCTTAAACGAAGGTTCTGAAGGGAAGCTGTACCTGACTAGTTAATATCACACTCAGTTTTTTGTAATTGTTAATCTAAGGAGTTTGTATAAGAATACCTAATTCTTTGTAAGTACAAATTGCTTACTTAGGAATCTCAGACTTATATCTGAATTATTGCTAGCTATCATTGTTTCTGAACTTTAGGTAGCTAGCTAGTTTGAATGCGAAGGTGTGGATTGCTATACCTTGCTGTGGTATTTGCTTTGTTCAGATATGTATGAATTTGACATTTTTCTGACTTGATGAAATTTGGCATTTTCTGACATGATTAAATTTAGAATTTACCATGTCATATAGTACCTAGAATGGTGTTATAAGCATAAAACTTGTTATGTAGTAACCAATTAGCAATTTCAAGATGCAATTCGCTCATTATCAACAGAGATTTTGGAAACATCACAAGGAGCCCAGCTTGCTTAACGGTTTAAAATTGAAAAACCACAGGCCCGTTAAGAACAACACAGCTCAGACAAACTAAAACACAATATAAAAGCAACAGCCAGCTGTTGGATGTGCATCTAAGGGATAAAAAAAAGCGACTGAAACATTAGAAATTTTCAGGCGACTGTGGTATAGTCAGCCCCATATATTTTAGATTCATAAATTGACCTGCCTGATTGTGGTTGGTGACATAGTTCAGAAGTCTCACAGAATACCGAAAACAGGTGGGTCACTTTGTGACACCTAGAAATGAAGTCTATAAATAGGTCCCTACCCTCTTAACTCATTATACATTAGAAGTGGCACCACGAATAAGACATAGAAATAGAGAGTAGACTAAAAAACCTCAATAGAATTAATCTAGAATTTAAAAAAAATCCAACATTAGTACCAGACCAAGGTTCTCTGTATTTACTTCGTTCTCCGAGCTCTGTGTCTGCTTCAATCTCCATGCAGAGTTCTCCTGGGCTGGTGTGCCTCGTTCTCGTGGTCCTTCACGGCAAGCGTCAATGAAGGAAACAAGTCGCTCCTGCCTCTCGCGCGAAATATTAATGATAGGAACACATGCCCAGAGTCATATTTATGATATTTACAACTTGATCACATATCTAGAAATAGAATTAAGGGCTTATTAATTCTGGAATTCTGCACTTTAAGTGGAAACATTCTTTGGTATTTGTAAGGCATGTATAAGGCCATTCTCAGTGGAGAGTTTCATGGCGTTATTTTCAAGACTGCCACATCATGTAAAATGAAATTAAACATGGATGAAACATCCATCCTCAATGCATAGTTTCTTTCTATTGTTTCATAGACATTTAATTTCATGACTCATATAGAGTTGGTAATCGTGCCAAGAGAGTTTCATCTAGATGAAACTCACTTCTTCTCTCTCTTCTTAAAAATGTTGTCATATCATCAAAAATGCCTATGTGGCAGCCTATTAAATGTAGATGAAACTCCCACTGAGACTGACCTAATGGGTAAGAGCAACTCCAGCAGGGCCCCTACTTGAGTCCTCAAACCTCATATTTGAGAGCCAGAGTAAAAAACTGAACTCCAACAGGGCCCCTACTTGGCTCTAAAAAATAGGAGGCCTCTCAAATGAGGCCTCCAAGCCCTCATTCCTAGGGCCCCCTACTCCGGCTCTCATTTTTCAGCTTTCTCATTTTTTGTGGAACATTTGTGCTTTCAATTTAAATTCAGAACAAATTTGAATATTCGTATTTGAATTCGTATTTGAATTCGGAACAAATTTGAATTTAAATTTGAATGTTATGTGATGAACTTTGTGCTTTCAATTTAAATTCAGAACAAATTTGAATATTCGTATTTGAATTCGTATTTGAATATTCGTATTTGAATTCGGAACAAATTTGAATTTAAATTTGAATGTTATGTGATGAACTTTGTGCTTTCAATTTAAATTCGGAACAAATTTGAATTTAAATTTGAATATTCGTATTTCAATTCGTATTTGAATATTCGTATTTGAATTCAGAACAAATTTGAATTTAAATTTGAATATTATGTGATGAACTTTGTGCTTTCAATTTAAATTCGGAACAAATTTGAATATTTGTATTTGAATTCATATTTGTGCTTTCAATTTAAATTCGGAATAAATTTGAATTTAAATTTGAATATTCGTATTTGAATTCATATTTGAATTCGGAACAAATTTAAATGTTATGTGATGAACTTTGTGCTTTCAATTTAAATTCGGAACAAATTTGAATTTAAATTTGAATATTCGTATTTGAATTCATATATTTAAATATTGTCCCTCATTGTGAAATCATAAATATTTTATTGTGTATTGTGCTTTTGTCCCATACATATGCATATAGTGTGTGAGGAAATAGAGGGAATTGAGAAGTAGGGGCCCGGTTTTGAGGGCTCCTGCTGGAGTGCAGCCCAGAAAACAGGGCCCTCAAAAATAGGGGGATCCCTCAAATGAAAAGTAGGGGCTCTGTTTTGAGGGCTACTGCTGGAGTTGCTCTAAGATGACTTGTACGCCTTTTTCCAAAGGCGAAAATATCTAATGAGTCTCTTGACATTATTCATTCTAATACTTATGATGAGATGTCTACTCCCACTAAATGTCAAAAGATTTATTGTGTCACATTCATTAATGATTATTCTATATTTAGATATATGTGACTTCTTAAACAAAAGTCAGAAGGTTTTGATGCGTTCAAAACATTTAAAATTGAAGTAAAAATTAATTAAATAGAAAGATTAAAGTTTTGAGAAGTGATCTTGGAGAAAAATACACTTCAAAAATGTTAAATAATTTATGTTAAGAGCATGAAATTATTTATCATTATACCATACCATATGCTCCGCAACAAAGTTTTGTTGCTGAATGGAGAAATATAACACTTATTTATATGGTTAGCTCTATGATGGTATATTAAGATCTTCCTTTGTCTTTTAAAGGAAGCTTTCAATACTGCTATTTATTTATTAAATAATTCACTATTTAAAGGTTGTAACAGTCACTTTTTATGAGTTGTGGACTGGAAGAAAAATTGCAGCCTAAAAGCACGTCAGGATTTTGTTATTGGTTATTCATTGGAGTTAAAAGGGTACATGTTTTATGATTCAAAAAAAAAGATAAACTGGTAGAAAGTAAGAATGGAATTTGTTTTTTTAGATCAAAACACACATCGCCGTACTAAGTCTAGGAACTCTCCATCATCACTCACGTAAACAAGTTTCGAGTGGGTTCTTTTAAACTACGGTTTATAACTGTAAATTTTGAATTCTAAAATTCACAGGTACAGCCTTCATGCACCTTATGGACGAGGGGATTCCCTCGCTATTCTTCGACACCCTCGAGATTTCAGGCGCAGGGCTGCGCGAAAATTCACTTTCCGAAATCACTGCGGACGTACAGATCTAGCTGAATTGTGCCAGCTGCTGGGGTCCAGTTGTCAGTAACTGTCCATGTAGAAGGCCTCATAGTTGGCGGCCCGCCCGCGGTGTGTAAGGCCGTGACCACTTTCCACACGCACAAATTAACGGTTTGACCTGTGCATTCGTGCAACCAAGTATATATAAATCGTCCCTGAGTCCAGACGGCCGCCCAGGCCGAAACCACCGCCGAGACGAGGAGAGAAGCAGACGGTTAGTGGCTCGGCCTGGCCTAGACGTTGATGCCGCGGAGGCGGAGCGGGCCGCGCGTCGGCCGAGGGGCAGCGCAGCGCCGGAGCAGCGTTCCTGGACGGTGGTTTGCGCCTGGCGCCTGCATGCGTGGCCTGCTCGGAAAATTAGCCGCGCCGGCGCCAGCGTGCGGCACTCACGGCGTACGCGGGCACGAACCTCCACTAGTGGCCGCAAGGGCTAGAAGAGAAGCTCTCGGCGGGCCACTCGACGCGCGGTTCTGCGCACCGCATGGGCTGGCCTGCATGCGCAGCGCCCGTACGTGCCCGTGGCGTGCTGGAAAGCCGCTCACCAGAGTTGCTCCGCACGGGTCCAGTTCAAAGGAAAACCTATCAACCGAGTTTGAACCGATGGTCTGTACTTTTCAGGTTTTGAAAACGATTTTTAACTTTGGTACAATGTCTAACTTTTAAATAGAGTATTTTTTAAAGACAAAGTCTATAAATTAATTGTAGTGCACATTACAAGCCCAACATCTATACTATCCAAAATCGCAAGCGAGTATCCCTCTCTCCATGATCTCTGTCGCAAACAGTTAAAATTCAAAAATTTCAGCCAAAAATCATAAACCACAACCATAAAAAACAGGCCCAAACCTACAGCTTATTCTCATTTCATGCCATTATACAACTCTCTAAGGACCTATTAGCTTTTGACTTATCTAAAAATTGAAATAAACATAATACTTTTTTAAAGCAGATTTTGCAAACGGCTTTTCGATTTTAAACCTATGTGCACCGTCCACGTCGGTATCTTCATTGTCTGTTGTTGTCTCATAAAACATAGATAAAAACCATCAGCTATAACCAAAAGCCATCAGCCGTAGCCCAACAGAATATGGCTTAATTCTTATCGTTTAAATAGTTTGTTCTTTAATTAAAGTGAGAATTTCTAGCCTATATGATTGAGCGAACGTGAAAACTTCTAACCTTGTTAATTTAATAATTGAATAGATAGATAGATAGATGCCATATATTACCTGCACCACCAAGTGCAATTAATCATGGAGTAGGTTCATTACATATCTGAAACATGGGTATGATAGAACACTTCCTGAACATGGATCGCACTAGTTTCAAGGATACAAATTAATTAACCATTGTCCTGATGATTTACGATTGGATACATGTGCTGCACAGGGCATGCACACTGGAAATGGTGAAACCATTTCACTTGCCCAGGTTGATGCCAGCGTAATCTGCTGGTCCATAAGGAAGCAGCCAATCGGCCAGGAACCCCTTCTTCCTCCTATGCTCAACTCCCATGTCTTCGCACAACTGATCATTGTGCAGGATGTGGACGGGTAAAATACAACATCGACGGATGTTGTTGGGCGAGTACCGTTTCATGTACTTTTCCCACTCATTTATATCCTCCTCCATGGATTTTATGCTAGGCAATCGGAAAGTTCCGTAGAGGAAATGTGCCAACCACTTCGACCGCAGCTCGAAAGTGTATAGGCTTGACACATTCTCCGAATAGCCGATGATCGCTAGTTGGGGGATCCTAGGATGAACACATTGCCTGCGAGTACATTGATCGAAATAACAATCAATTGTCATCTCATGCGTATGGACATGCATGCATGTTCAAAAGAGGAATGGTACGTTCATATTTAGACCTGAAATGTGGAACGATATTGCTAGACGGTGAGCCAGCTACAATGTCTCTGAACATGGGTGATGTGAAAATCTCCCTCATCTTTTGATCACCTCTGTACCCGGTAGCAAAGATCACCACATCGCTCTTTATCGGTGAAGATTCGCCTTCTAAAATCACGCCTTCTTTGCAGAAGCTGAACTTCTTTGCTTTCTTCAGGACAATGCTTCCTTCTTCCACCTTATTGTAGAACTTATCTGGTAGTATCGCAACCAAGCATGAGCTCATAGCCTCGAAGAAGCTGCAGTCTGGCACCATGTCATGCTTCTTCATGGGCACAGCCCATCTGTAGTAGCTCTCAACAAACTTGGAGAACAACCATCTCTGAACAGAACAACGAGAACATAACAATAGCCATTATTGATATTTTAGAAGAGCAAAAGTGAAAAAAGCAAAACTATTTGCCATATGTATGCAGCTTTGTTACGGCCATTACCA
The DNA here is from genome assembly GCA_017311315.1 of Dendrocalamus latiflorus. NCBI lineage: Eukaryota > Viridiplantae > Streptophyta > Magnoliopsida > Poales > Poaceae > Dendrocalamus > Dendrocalamus latiflorus. The sequence continues at coordinate 38,460,212 of CM029657.1, forward strand.
GCGGTGATAAGAAGGTCGCCAGAAGGCTAAGGATCAAACCCTCTCCTGGCTTGTGAACCAGGAGTTGAGAGAAGCGGTTGAGGTAGAAGAATGCAATAGGAACACCCCAAGCGTAGTAGTCAGGTATGATCCATTGCTTCGTCCGACATACTATTGTGCATGGATGCGTGGCCCCTGCGTACGTACAGTTTTGGATCAACAACGGGTAAGCTGAATGGCTGATATCTCATGTAAACATGTTAAACGCTTTGCTGTTCCATTCAAGCAAAGCTCAGGGACAGGCTCAGGAAACTTAATCATGTATCACCGTTCGAATTTGCGCACGCTGTGGCGATGTCAAGAGCAGACTTTCGGTAGCCGACGACGGTGACAAGCTTGCCCTTGATGAGTTGAGTGGCCTTTGCATCGTCCATGTGGAAGTAATCCATGGAGTGGATCACCGTGCCATCATAGGCTTCTGGCCCTTCGTCCGGTGGGAACGTGGGCATGTTAGGGACGCCACTGAACTGTCCGATGCATAGTACCACAAAGTCCGCCACGTGTGTCTAGTCAATGAAATCAAAAGCCAATTTTTAGCATTAGGAGTATATATAGAATAGGCCAAGGGGATTCTCGGACTCTGATTGGAGCCACTGGATTAGAACATTGATCGCAATTTTGCTGCAATATAACACTTAATAAAATTTCAATCACTGTTAGTGAATCTTACGTTACTCAATCCGTTCCTTTTACTTATCGTTTCTTAATGCATGTAATCAGGCTTTCAAAACTTTGACCACACATTTACACAAAGGTATTTGGATTTATCACATGAAAATTATAGTAGTAAATTTGTCATTAGAAGTACTTACATGTCATTATATTTATAATAATTTTTTAAACTTATAATTTGAAAGATAATGTTAAACAGAAGAATTATATATGCATTTTAGCTGGGATTCATGCAATCCCAGCGAGCTGCATGATCCAAATTGTATGAGCCATTCGATCTAGTATGGACTCGGTATCAGCTGTCTGATCAAGGCGAGGAAGGCCCCATACTTCCTTCTCTTCCCCTCTCTCCCTCATGCCGCGCCCTTCGCGTGCTGTGTGCCCGCGCTTCCATTTCCTCTTGTGTGGCACCCCCTCTGCCTACCCCACAACACCCCTCTGCCTCCTCTCTCTTACCCTCTCCTCCCTCTCCCCACTAGCGATAGGAGAGGCAGCGGCGACAACGCAGCCCCATGATGAAGGGGGAGACGACATGTCCCAGTCCGACGATGAGGGAGGAGGAGGCACAACAATGGAGTACTGCTAGATCTAGCCATCAATATCACTGGTTGTCAAATCTGGCCGTCCCCATGGCCACTACCCCATCCCTACCCACCGGCTTCCCTCCCCGTGGCACTATCGCTGGTTGCCAGATCTGGCCGTCCCTATGGCCACAGTGGTGGAGCCACAGAAGGTGCTGGGGGTACAGTTGTACCCTAATGTTGTTTGCTAGAAAGACTACTATATACATCTCTTAATATACAAAAGTATACACTACAAACTCCTTCCTCAGTTGCAACTCACAGCACATCATTCCAATATGCCCAAAATGCGATAATCCCCAAATAGGTCCACAGCCACAACCATCACCATCGGTCACTTCCAGGATGGTAGGATCGATCCCGAAATTCCTATATCCCCCATCCTTTGCCCTAGCAACCGACGAGCCTAGGCGCAACACAACAGCAGCAGGCGATAGTGCGACGGGAGGCAGGTGACAAGAGCACAATAGCAGGTTGGTTAAATTTGTTACAAATGCTCATTTCTAAATTCCAATGCATCTTTGCTTCCTACTAATACATTTGCTTCTTATGATAGGTTTGATGAAGTTAATATAGAGCTACTTCTTTATATGGCATCCTTGTATCCTATTGATTCATTTGCTTCATATGACAAGGACGAAGTTCTTAAACTTGCTAAGTTTTATGCTAAAAATTTCTTGAACATAGATTTGGTCCAACTTTCTTTGTAACTTAATGTGTTTATTGCTGACATGCACCAAGATACAAGGTTTTTAGAAGCGAAGAATCTTAGTGAGCTCTCTATTAAACTTGTTGAAACAAAGAAGCACGATCATTATAAACTTGTTTATTTGCTGCTCAAATTGGTGTTAATCGTTTCTATGGCTACTACAAGTGTAGAAAGGGTATTTTCGGCAATGAATCATGTGAAGAACAAGCTAAAAAATAGCATGGGTGAATAATACTTGAATGATTGTTTAGTTACATATATTGACCATGAGTTTTTTTTCTACAAATTAGTGATGATGTTGTCATCAATCACTTTCAAAGCACGAAGGAATGCTGTATCAAGTTGTAATTTTTTTTAAAATATTTTGTGATGTTGGTTGTAATACAAACATGTAATTTGTCATATTTGAACTTATGCACTATTTCATTTGAGCTTGTATTAGAATAGATGTATCTTAAGTTCACACTCTGCCATCAAAATCCTGACTCCACCATTGTGTAGCCACCATGTTGTTCCTACTCGTCAGCTGCCCTCCCCATGGCACCCCTCCACCTCCCACGTGCTACCCTGAAGCCACACAGCGCAACCCTACGATAAGGGGGAGATGACATGTCCTAGCTCAGCGACGAGGGAGGTGGCATGTGTATATGGAGCACTGCCAAATCCGACCGTCGACATCACCAGTCGCTAGGTCTGGACGTCCCTACGATGGCGTTGTCGGTTCACTGGGTCTCAGTGGCCTCTCACGCCTCTCCTCTAGGCCTCCGATGCTAAGCCAACGTCAGCTCATTGCCACGGCAGCACCCCTACTGAACCTCCATTGCCCCTCCCTTAGGACGCTCCTTTGCGTCATCTGTGATGTTGTGGCTGAAGGTTAGCAGTGCCATAGCGCCGCCGCCGCCAACGAGACGGTGGGATGTCAAGCACCCCAGTCCCTTCGATGCTGGTACTCCCTCACCGGGTATGGTTGTTTCCTTCCCTCTCATCCTACTGATCCATGGTTGTGCTTGTGTGGTGCTGAGATTGATGTTTGAGATGGGAGAATCATGCATGGATGTGAATCACAGATGTCTTGGATTGATAATGTCTAGATGTTTGTATCCATGCTCATAGATTTTGCCATGACAAAGATAGGGTTCAAACATGAAATTAGTTTGCAATTAAATAGTATCCCGCTAGCTCAAGTAGTAAAATAACTAAATAAGGATGATAAACATACTAATTTTATAAGCTACATATGTCATGAGGTACTGCATGAGGATGTACTGCTTACCACCTTGATTCTGTTAGGAAGGGAAGAGATGAATTAACAAACAGAAGGGTACAATCAGGTATAAGTATAAATGTGGTACAAGTATAAATCCGGTACATCTAGTTGTAATTAAACTTAATATAAATTTGGTTGACACAATATATTGGGCAATGTATTAGATCAATAGAGCATAATACATGATTCGACTAGAAATTATGTTTGTGTATGTAGTACATAACTTAGTGGGAGTGGATTGTGGTTAAATTTAGCCAGCAGAGTTGTTCAAATTCACAAGATAAGTACAAGAATTGGGTATGAACATTGAGTTGTCCAAGTGAAAATGGAATAATTGAAATAAAATAGCATGCTTTTGTGTATTAAATCATTGTTTGCATAGCATAAGATTATATGCTGGTGCTTAATTAGAAGTTACATTAATTCTTTTAATGGATATTCTGCTTGTAGATCTGTAATACGTGGGGAGATCATGTTAATCTTCCAAAAGGAAAATTGAGGTAGGCATTTGTAGTAGAAAATATAGCAATTTTGTTAAGCAAAATATGCTTAAGTGATGAGAATAAATGTAGACTGCTTCTCCTAGCTAGCGTCCCCCCTAGGTGTGTGTTTTCACTTGTTTTGCTTCTTTGTCACAAATGACACTATTTCGCTATATGTTACAGCTTTTCACTTTAGTCTGGTAACACATCTAATTCACAAGGGACTACTCCATTTTAAAATGTTCACTTGAACTTGCTATGTATCAAACCTACAGTTTTCCTCTTTACTGATGATGAGATTTTTTTCCTTATAATAGGCACTTAAAGGTTTGCCAGGCAAAATTAAAGTGAAACTAATTAGATGACCACAGAAAGATGTATTATTTAATGTTCAACCATTCATCATTTTTTGTAATTGTGCCTTTAGTTGAATCATATGTTATATTGCAATTTCAGCTGCTCTTACCCCTAGGAGCAACCGCTGACTATTCATTTGCCAATAATCAAGATTTTAAACAACAATTGAAATTTACTTGAGTATAGCTTTCTCATCCTAATGATTATTCAATTTGTGCTACTCCTGTTGGACGTTTGTTCTGTTGCTTCACTGAAACCTGTGTAGAAATGCTAATTATTTCCAGCCCTATTTTACTTGCTTAAGTAAGAAGAATGGTTTTACTTGTTCAGTAACATGCCATAACTCCTGCAATTAATTGAGAACTTTCTGTGTGATTTGATATTTGATTCGTAGACAGGAGTTGTGGTTACTGCCAGTATCATATATGAAATTATATAGAATAGCTCTGATTTTACTAATAATTCTGCCAGTTCATTTTTCTACCGACACTGATTGCATTTGATTGCGCTGAATACCGATATCCCATATGCAAAGGATTTCATATTGGGGTTTCCAAGAATTTTCATCTCGGTAGAATGAAATGCTCTATTGTATTTATTGATTACAAAGATTTCCCTATTACATTTACAGTTCATTTTCAAAACTTATTTATTAGCCACATGACACAGGTCTGGTTACACCGCTTCGCGCTATGGCGCGTTCCATCTGCTCGTGTAGTATATATTATCACAAACTCTCTCATAGCGAAGTATCTAGCCATCAAACAATTTGTAAGTACAAAGTCAAAACGACGGTATGATTATATGGAGCACAAATTATGTAAGCTATAGCTGTGCTCAACTTTGGTAGGGAAAATTATATCGGACTGAAAATTTTATCACAGGTCAGCGATACGACTGGTAACCGGCAATTACCAAAAATTTTGAATTGAAAATTGAAAATTTGAAGTTTTTTAAAGTTTTTTTTGAATTTTTGGATGAATTTAGTTAAATCCAAAAATTTTCGCCTACTATAAAATTTACTGGTCTGTGCCGATAAAATTGATAACCGGTGGTTACCGACGAAATTTCGCCGATACAAATTTTCCGGACTTATGGTTGACACTGACCAGAGAAATATATCCTAGCTGGGTCGACGTCGTTTAGTTATTGTGCTCACCTCAACGTCGTCCCCGTGCTCCACAGTGAGCCGCCACTCGCCACGGCCACTACCGAACGCCTCGCCGTTTCCGGCCCACTGCTCCCAGGCTATCACCTCCTCCTCGTCTGCGCCGGCGTACTCCATGGTGGCCACCCGGCTGCCGAACCTGATGCATTCCAGCACGCCGAAGCGGCGTGCGTACGAGCGCAGGTACTCCATGACCTGCTCTGCTCGTGGTCCGGGAACACATCGGTGACGCCTGGAGGCCACGGGAAGTCCGTGAACTCGAAATATGGCCGCGGCGTCTGCAGCCGCGTTGAGGCGAGCGTGCGCGCCCACACGCCGCCGATGGCATCCGTGTTAGCCTCGAACACCACCGGCCGGAATCCGCGCTCCAGGGCGTGTTTGCAAGCTGTGAGACCGCTCAGGCCGGCGCCGACGATGGCCACTCTCTTCTCCATTCTGAGTTAGTAGTCCGTCTATATCTAGCCAAAGGGATACAATGTTAAATTCTGTTAGGCTTCGTGGACTTTGGTTTGCTGGAAGTAATGTTGCGTGGAATTTCTCGGTACAATATTCTTAGAACAATTGCAATGATAATTTTATCCATGCGCTTTGCATAAGTATAGAATGCAAGAGGTTAGTGTGCCTTTTATAGTAGTAGATTAGGGTATGAAAAAACTATCCTACGGTCCATTGGCATTGCGTCAGAATTGGAAACTCCTGCTTTGCCCGCTTCTTGTTTTTCCTTTTTAGATTTCTTTTTCTGAATGAAATTGCTAATCACGTGTCTGTTAGCGAGCAGAAGGTAAGCAAGTGGGCCTGTGTGCAATTGTGTCGTGATTTGCATGCATAGATGGTTTTTTTGGCTCATTAGTTGTGTCTCCTGATTTTTTTTTAATTATGTCGATACATTTTTTTTCTCCTGTGGCTGTATAATTTTCTTATCGGCAATAATACACGTGGTGCGTCTAGGGGGAGCACTCCATGTCGGACGCTTGACTTGAATCTGGACGCTTCAGTCCCTGCCATTCGCAAGCCATCTAGCCCGATAAGTGGACTTGCGTGGGATGGCCCATCAACAACCTCATCAATCCAACGAAAGATACACACTATTTAGTGTAAGGCCATGATCCAAACGCGAATGCTCGTTTTACCACATGCCATTCTAAACTCACACTCGTGGATTCGAGAAGAGGTCGCTGAGGTAGCCATGATTTCTCTATCAGTACTGGATGTGGCATCTTTGAGCTCCGCATGATGCCACATAACCTTTACAAGCTCCGCTGACACCCTGGTCATGGCCTCCGTGAGCTCCGCCTCCAACGTCAGTGCCTTCGCCGACGCCGGCCATGGCCTCGTGTGCTCCTACGGCGTCCCAACCTCCATTACCAAGAGTGGCCTCCATGAGCCTTGTGTCATCCGTCGCCATCAGGGCGTGATCTCCGTGAGCACAAACTGAGCTCTACCGCTGCAGGCTCCTTGTCGGTGTTGCTGCGACCTACCCTGCACCACCACAAAAGAGGCTATACTAGACAGCTACATCACAGACGGTTCATAGGGAACCATCTATGCTATATTGACCTTGTTCTTTTTAGCTTCTAAAAGCTGCTTTTCGGCTTTTCTACAGTAACTAGCTTTTAAACGGAGTATCTTTTCAAGCTGGGGTCTACTAATTAATTGTAATACATACTGTACTGACTTCATTTATATTAGCAAAAACCGCATGTGAGTTTCTGTTACTCTGTAATCTCTCGCATAAACAGTCCAAAAGCCACAAGCCGCAGCCAAAAGCTATAAGCTCCAGCCAAAAAGAACAGGCCCATATCACAGACGGTTTTATAAAGCGTGACAATATACCGTCTATGATACGCAATTATCAAAGGCGGCTCATACAAATAACCGTATGTGATATTATCACATGCGGTTATTCATACGAACCATCTGTGATAGTGGCAGACACACATACGATTTGTATGAATAGCTGTCTGTGATAGTTCACAGATGGTTATTAATAGGAACCGTCTGTGATAGTTTTATATCACAGATGGTTGGTAGTTGGAACCGTCTAGGATACTCTGCGTTATTAAATAGTAAGCGTGGTCTCGACAGATCTATCTTCATTGCGCTGCATTGAAGATGGCAGCCGATTTTGGGAAGTTGGTGAAAACATACCACTTGTAGATCGATTTATTCTTGGTAACTAGAGATTAGTATTTGCTTCTAATAACTTATATGCCTTATAATAGCTAGAGAGAGATCATAGCTAGGTTTTTAGATCTAGCAAGCTGGGTTTAGAGAGATGGTAGTTTGCTCCAATTTAAAAATGGGTCAGTACTCGTTGTTTACTTCAATATATTCTTGCTTGATATTTTTTCATGAATACGTGGTTAGCTACTTAATTTAGATATGAACAATTTATTATAAGGTGAATGACAATAATGTGTGTAAGTAGTTAGACTGATTAGCTATAGTAGCATTAATAATCTAATTTGACACCCATTTGTTAAATGTGTAGTGTAGATGGATCGAAACTGGATGTATGTTGAGAACCGTGTGAATGAATAGTATATTAATGGCGTATTTGCTTTTAGAAGAGTGACTGAGCTGGATATGTTGAAGACGTGGATGGAATATATATAATGTCCATGCATTGATTGCGATAATATGAAAATGTTTACCAACTTAGCGCAGATCGAAACTCACTTGATTCAAAGGGGTTTCAAAAAGGGGTATACATGTTGGACCAGTAATGGTGAAAAGAAAATTATACAGGAAGGTAGTTATAACATCGTCGAGGGAGACAATGATATGCCGGTTGTGTACTGTTCTTTTGATGAGGATAGGTCATAGGATGATAATCTGGATCAGTTACTACGCGATGCAGAAGGGAACAATAATGAGAGAGAGTTTGGTAAATTTGAGGGCTTGATGAAGGACTCGGACAAACCTTTGTTCCTGGGTTGCAAGTCACAGTACACAAGGTTGTCATCCATTCTAGAACTACTGAAATTGAAGGCAAGCAATGGTTGGTCCGATAAGAATTTCACGGCATTGTTAGGTCTCCTAGCGAATATCCTTCCAGAGGGAAACAAGTTACCGAGAACCACCTACCAAGCTAAAAAGATTCTTTGTCCATTGAAAATGAAAGTAGAAAGAATATATACATATCCGAATGATTATATCCTCTACTGTAAAGAGTATGCAAGCTTACATATTTGTTCGATGTGCAAAGCATCCCAATACAAGTGTAAAAATGACTCTGATGATATCTTGCTAAGATATTGTGGTATCTTCTTGTAATTCCTCGTTTGAAGCATTTATTTGCATACCAAAATGATGCAAGATTACTGCGTTGGCACTCGAAGTAGTGTAAGAAAGATGGAATGATAAGACACGCTGCTGATTCTGCTCAGTGGAGGAACATTGATAGGATATTTGTAGACTTTGGTGCGGAACCAAGGAATATAAGGTCTGAGTTGACTACAGATGGAATGAATCATTTTGGTAATATGAGTAGCCGACATTGCACCTGGCCCGTGACTGGATGCATGTACAACCTTCCTCCTTAGCGGTGTATGAAGTGGAAGTATATTTTGATGTCTCAACTTATCCAAGGGCCGAAGCAATCTAGGAATGATATTGACATATACCTAGCACCATTGGTGGGAAATCTTGTGATACTGTGGAACAAAGGGGCACAAGTATGGAATGCTGACAAACAAGAGAACTTCACTCTGTGCGCCATGTTGTTCTGCACCATCAATAATTTTTCTGCCCTTGGTAACCTGTCAGAGTTGAGTACAAAAGGAGCCAAAGTCTATCCATATTGCTTAGATTATACCAAGAGTGTGTGGTTGAACAACTCGCATAAAACTATGTACATGCGTCACCGTAGGTTCCTTCCAAAGTATCACCCATACTACAGATGGAGAAATAATTTGACGGAAAAAAGAAGATGACTCAGTACCAAGGCCTTTTAGTGGGTAAGATGTATATGATATGGTCAAGGATATCGATGTTGTGCTTGGAAAGGGACATAAGTTGATGACCCATCAGAAGAACATGTGGAAGAAGAGGTCAATATTTTGGGACTTGTCTTGTTGGGAGCACTTAGAAGTTCGTAATTGCATTGATGTCATGCACGTAGAGAAGAATGTATGTGATAGCTTGATTGGTATTTTACTAAACATTCGTGACAAAACAAATGATGCTGTCAATGCAAGGCGTGACTTGGTCGCTATGAACATCAGGACCGAGTTAGTAGTAATAGAGATTGATAAAGGTCAGACGTACCTTCCCCCAGTTTGTTACACTCTATCTAAATCTGAGAGAATTGAACTATACCAGTGCTTGCATGGTGTGAAAGTTCTGTCTGGTCACTCCGCCAGCATGAAGAAACTTGTTTTCATAGAAGATTTGAAATTAGTTGGCATGAAATCTCATAACTGTCATGTGCTAATAACACAAATATTTCTTGTTGCAATTAGAAGTATTTTTCCAAATATGGTTCAAGTGAAAACATAAGGCTGTGTTATTTCTTTAACATAATTGCTCAGAAGGTCATCGATCCCGATAGACTAGATGCTCTGCAGACCGAGGTGGTGATGACTCTATGTCATCTTGAGATGTATTTTTCTCCGTCATTTTTCGATATCGTGGTCCATCTCATTGTCCACCTTGTGAAAGTGATAAAGATATGTGGCCCCGTGTTTTTACGTCATATGTACCCATTCGAGAGGTATACGGAAATTCTCAAGTTCTATGTATATAATCGATCTCGGCCGGAGGGTAGCATCATCGAAGGTTACACAATCGAAGAGGTTATTGAGTTCTGTATTGATTACATGGCTCATGTTGAATCGATAGGTGTACCTCTATCTCGTCACGAGGGGAGGCTAGAGGGTATTGGGACCATAAGAAGGAAAGTAATAACTCTGGATCTAGGTACGTATGCTCAAGCCCATTTCACGGTTTTACAACGCATGATTGAAGTGACCCCATATATTGAAGAATACAAGGACATGCTACGCCAAGAGAATCCAAGCCAGTAAGAGGTTTGGATCACAACAATACAAGCATCGGTTCAACGAGTGGCTGGAACTATCACATGCAGTTTAGTGGAACAAATTGTCTGTGATAATACTATCACAGACGGTGCTATAATGGAACCATCTGTGATATGTGGTATATCACAGACAGTTCTATAATGGAACTGTTTGTGGTAGTATTATCACAGACGGTTTTATAATAGAACTATCTGTGACAGTTCATCTATAAGTATGCGCTGCTAGGTTTTGTGCTCACTTCTCACTCACACACTCTGTGTCCACCACCCCTGCTAGGTTTTGCTCACTCGTGACATCGCCTCTGCCTTCCGACGTCGGCTGCCTCTCCCTCTCGACGCCGTCCGCCTCTCCTTCCTAACGCCGCCTGTCCTCCCGACGCCACCTCTCCCTCCTGACGTTGGCTGCCTTTCCCTCCCGATGCCTCCTCTCCTCCCAACGTCGCCTTTCCTTCCTAAGGTATGAATCCCAAATCCCATTGTGGGTTCGGATATTAGCTCGATGATGATACTGGTCTAATACTAAAATTGGATGTTCAAGTTTGAGCTCTAAATTATTACTATTACTGTCATTTATCAATCTTGTGGTCTGTCACTTTTGGAATAGTTGCCTAATTTGTTTTGTGATCTTTAGTACTTCATGATATATGCTGCACTTGTTAGCTAATTTGGTTTGCTACCAAACTTATTGAATCTGTGATTGTATTGTTGTGAGTATATTAAGTTGACGTACTATCCTGTGATCACTACCTTTGCCTTCTTGCTGCCCGAAAGTTTAATTGATGAATTTAAACTTGGTAGATAAGTAATTTGTTATTTAATAGCTCAAGGTTTGAATATCATTTGGTATACCCAATTAATGAAGAGTATAGACTATAGTAGCAGGACGGCCAAGATTAATTCTTTTGTAACTACATCTGAGAGCACTAAAGTAAAATTTGATCTTTATGCTAATATTAGTTGATTCCCCTGTTCTTGATAATGCTCTTTATGCTCACTTCAGCAGTCATCATGCTTTCCGCTTTATGTTTATGCTTTTACTGACATAGTAGAATTACATGTTTATATGCATTTTTTTCATTTATATACTGCTAAAAATGTGCTTTGATCATATTTAATTATGCTAGAATTAAATCTAAATATATACATTACTACAAGATGAGGAGGATTTCGTGTTATTACTACAAGATTTATTTGGAATGTCATCTTACCCTTCCAAAGGGACCTTTTAGCAATAATATATGCCACATAGACCTTCAAAGGGCATGAACTAAATTACACACTTCAATGTGTCAGGTTCTATGAAGTTTGTTATGGCCGTTATCCTAGTGCGCAGCATAATGAGGAGGAAGAGATCGCGGCCATAACCAACTTCATAGAACTTGAGGCACTGGTGTGTGTTATTAGCTTCATAGAACATTGTTTACACTCATAGCTCACTGTAACTAGTTTTCTCTTGTAAGAGAGATGACATCCGCACAGTCATCGTCATTTGGGTCTGACGCTCCGAAGACCGGAGTAACTTAACATGACAGAGGTGTATTGAAAAGGTTAGAGGGCCGAATGACCATCACGGTGGTCTCTCCGGATGGGGTCTCTCTACAACTTAAGAAAGCAGCGGCAGCATTCCGGACTACCTACAGAATAATTGGAAGACAACGGGTCCTTATCACTGTAGCAAGATGGAACGGTTTGACAAAGGTTCAGAAAAATTAGCTGTGGGAGGAAATAACAAAGTCGTTCGAGATCCCAGCAGAAATGCAGGACTTGTGGAACGGCAGGCACTCCTCGCGATGGGAAAAGTGTGGAATAACTTCAAGAGCATGCTTGTCATGCAGTACGTGGCCAAGGATCACACGCCCTTTACGAGGTATCATTTTGTGTCGCCAGAAACATGGGAGGCCTTTGTCCACATGAATACGACGACCAAATTTGAACAACAAAGTGTAGCGCACAAGGATTTCTAGGCACAAAACACTAACTCTCATAGGCTCAGTATCGCTGGGTATGCGGGACGAGGTCACAATCCGATTGGAGGACTCCCTGCCATTTGTCAAGATCGCAAACAAGCGCGTTCGAAACTAGTTAAGAGCGAGGTCATCAACCACGTCTTCGGGTGTCCCCTCTTTCAAAAACCCCACAGACGAGAAAGTGTCCCAACTCCTGGTAAGATATGTTAAACTATATAGTTGTTAATAGCTCTTGAACTTCATGGGGTCTAAAATAACATGATTGCCTCTTGCAGCAAGCATTGACTACCAAATCTTCCCAAGGCTCCTTTGAAGAAGATAGGGAGAGGGATATACTATCATAGAACCTAGGAAATAAGAAGCACCCATGTCGCACGTGAGGCCTGGGGGTTTATGTACCTTGGAGGTACGGATTCCTAAATGACTTCGAGGTGTATAGGTATAGGAAGAGATCCAAGGCCTATCACGATGAACAAATAAAACAGGAGCTTCGTGCACAACTTGTGGAACAACTATCTGCCTTACTTCAAGAGAAGACTGCCTCACTTTGAGGAGAAATAGATTCATTGAGAGAAGAACTGAGACAAGTCCGCAACCAATCGCAACCCACCCCCGTTAATGTGGTACCCAGTTCCCCTCAACATCGGAGTATCTATGTGTCCGTGCTAATTTCTGAACATAGCAATGCCCACTTACCTATCGACGATACCCAGCTAATGTATCTCTCTAGAATGCTACATAGATAGACCTGGTGGACACCTTAGCTCATCGTGTACTGTTATGAAGGAGCCCACGCTGTGCATCCTCAAAGTCTGGCGGTTGGCTTCATTCCTATTGACGTTGGGCGAGGGATGGTGTATCCATGACTGTCAAGGATGCTGATGTGCGGTGCCCAACTAGAGATTGGTTTCGTGAAGGTCCAGATAGACATGATTAATGATGTTTTTTAGACTATCCGTCTTGAGAAGCCCCCAATGAAGAGATTATGATATTAGGGGATGCTGTCCACACATTCACATCGGCTCTCGTGGCTCCACCTCAAGCTTTTCTTTAGAAGCCCGTCGCATCGGCTCCTGTGGAGATGACGCTAAAAATGTATCACAAGCAAGGCGCTAAGGCCCAACCGAAGAAGATTAAGGTGCCTCCCAAGCAATGAAAGTTCATTCTCAGAATGTCGTTGGTCTCTGAGTCACAACTACCCAGCCTTGGACTCGTTTGCAGGACTTTGCATACTTGGTACATGCAGAGGTCTAATATAAAACTAAACCAACAGCGTGGATTCACTGTGAGAACACGGACGTGCATTTCCTCCATGATTCAGGTTACTTCATCATGACCTTCAAAGACTTATTCTTACTATTCAATCTCGACGAACTTGACGCCTCACTTCTACGATGTTGGACACTATAAGTGTATTGTACAATCATATTCTACATTCATGTAATATCGATAAATATCATAACTCAATGCTTATGTATAGATCCATGATCCAACAAGTCCAACGACGGCGAGAACCGGTGAGTTTCCTCGACCCACACTTGGTCTCTGAGCAATCCATCAACGATAATGTATCCTTCATCTAAGATTACATAACAAGGGTATTGTTTTCTCACAATGACAAGGAGTACATCATGGTACCCTTCAACCAAGAGTAAGTGTTTCACTAGTTGCCATACGAATTCATTTGTAGCAATTTATACGCAATATGAACTTAGGATTAATCACTATGGCGACATAACATGACTAGGGTCATTGGATTTTGATCATGATTGTACCAAAGTGGAGCAAGGTAATATACCTTGATTCCTTACTTAGTGGCAACCACGACTTCACTCGTGTGCAACAAGCAATTGACAGGTAAACTCATTTCCAGCGTCATACTGCAACACATGATGCGATTTTCGATACCCTCTACAACACAACAATTCTATATCACACTTCGTTATAATACCTCTAGAACTGACAATACCTATGTATGTAATTCTATTTTTGTAGTGCCACCAGCAGCTACAAGGCAACATATGTGGATTCTACGTTTGTCACCATATACAGGAAATCATGGACGCTAAGACGAATGATCCAGATATTTGTCAACCTATGAATAATTATTTTGTGATTTATCAATATATATGCTAATGACTTAATGCTACTCCTAGTGACAGTGTGTGGAATTTAATAAAAGTGCAATCGATCTTGACAAACCCGTCGAAATTCGAGGAAATCTCTCCCAATTCTTGATAGCGGAGGTCATAAATAACACTGGAGAGTTCCACCCCAGCAATGGTGATTAGATATTGAAACATTAGATACAATTGTAATCATTTAATTGTGCTTAGTCAAACAATTCATTCAATTGTACTTTATTCAATTGTTTAATTTATCTGTGAGATCTGTATAACGATTGTCATTTGCTATATATGTGATCTGCTTGTATTGTTTAATTCATTTGTGAGATCTGTGTAATGATTGTCTTGTGCTATATATATGTAATCTTGTTGCTTAATTATTTTGAGAGGGCATGGCTAGCATTTCCTGAGGCTAGCTGAAAAACAAAAAATAATGTAGCTTTTGAAATAGCTATCAAACCGTCTGTGATATATAGATACCACAGACAGTTTCTAAAACAAACCATCTGTGATATGTACGATATTATAGACGGTTAATATCAAAAACCGTCTATGATATTCTACTATCACAGACAATTGTTAAAAACAACCGTCTGTAATATATACGATATCACAGACGGTTAATCCCAAAAACCGTCTGTGATAGCGGAATATCACAGACGATTTTTTTTTTAAAATCACTTGTGTTTTAACTATCATACATGGTTTGGGAGCTGTCTATGAGAATAACCTATTATCATTGACACATAAATGCGAACGGTTCAGAAACCGTCTGTGATGACGATTTTGAACTGTCTATGATAACACCATCTGTAGTAGTGCTGGCAAACTCTACGCCTCGCCACTGTCAGTATGCCCGATCCCTCCTCCGGTATTCTTGTTGCAAGCATTTTTTTTATTTTGTCACAATAATTTTCTCAAATTGCTGCATGAAGTTTTTTTTATTTTATTGCAGTATATCTTTGCAAATGTTGTAGTAAAAGAAAATTTTATTGCAATTGGGTTGTGGATTTGTTGCATAAGATTTTTTTTGGTTACAGTTGTTTTGCTGGATTAGTGCATCGTATTTGTTGTAATAGATTGTTACAACCGTGGTGCATTTTGTTTCATGTTCATCATATTGATGTTGTATCTCACTGTAAATTTGTTGTATATTCAATTGTTTGTATGATCTACCTCGATTTGTTGTAGATTTATCTCCGTTGTTGCATATTTGTAAAAAAAATATTGCATCAATTATTATCCAATGTTGGCAGTATTATTTTCAAATGTTGCAATATCAAAATTTATTTGTTTGGGATATTTTAATTTGCTTCAAAAACGTATCTAAGATCCAAACTAATGATTTTATGCAATTTCGGTGAGAAGATGATATTTTTCTCAAGTTTTTTGTTGGTCATTGTGTTGATGTTGTGGGTCAGCTTATTTCACTTTTTGATAGACCGGTTTGAATTGACCCACTGACTTATCAGTGTTTTGCTGGTTAAATCGTTGACCAACATTCGAACTTTGCAGTAAATACAGCCTAATGGAATATATACTAGTAATTAAGTAGAAGGAATATCGATCCCTCACGTAGGGCCTGGAAGGCGCGGGAGAGTGTGGTTTGCAGAGAAACCAGCGGCGGCAAGAAAAATCAGTGCGCGGGAGCGGCGGAAGCAACCGGCGGCAGTTGACACCAGTGCAGGCGCATTCAATAGTGCAGTACGGTTGCTGACAGGGGAGGACGGAGCTGGCAGGGCGTGCTAGCGTGAGAAGGCGCGAGAGGGGGCGATCGACTTGGTGGCGAAGAAACGGGAGCTGGCGGCGGTGATATTTGTCGGACCGGCAACAGTGCCGCACCACAGCCCTCCATTGCAGCGGCAATGGCAGGGATTAAGAGGAGATTTGCGCCGAGATTTGTGCAGGATAGGGCTAAGAAGCAAGAGGGCAAAACAAAAACGGAAATTCAACTCCAATTTTGATTTTGCAAAAAAATCGATTTTGTTTCAATACAGCCTAATGGAATATATACTAGTAATTAAGTAGAAGGAATATCGATCCCTCACGTAGGGCAAAATGGAAATGAAGACTATATGTTAAGAATCTGTACTAGCTTCTCGAAGAGAGAGAGAGAGAAGCTGTTCTAGCTAAGTAGTAATCGAAATTCTAATTGTTCAGGATATATATCAATAATAGGAAACAGGAACCAATAACAGTTTGTTTTCTCCTTTGGCTCTAGACGTCAAAAGTTGATCTTTTCCTTGCAAAGCCAACAATCCAGACGCCAATTGGGGTCTTGGAGATAGACCTCTGAAGTCGGAACACATTCAAGTCGTGCGCGATCTATCGACACTGCCCACCTACTTTTCCATAAAGAACGACAATGATCTGTCTTGGAACGATGTAAATTATTGAACGAGATAACGATCTTTGAACGGATGACTCCATGCACAGAAACTTTGTAGCCTTATACAACTGAGGTACAGCGTACGGATAGTCAGTCGAATGGGGCGTCACGACTAGACCGATTACACGAGTACAAACTAAAAAGATTAATTAACAGATGAACTCTCCTTTCTGCGGCTATTTTTGAAATTGCGGGTAATTGGGAGGGACTCTAGGTAATTGGGTTGGTTTTAAAGCATCACTAGGGTTTGGGAGAGCTCCTGGAGAAGTCGGCTTAAGCTGGGGAGGCTCGGGTTGGGCTGGCTACGGTGTGGGTTTGCGGCGGTGAAGTGGTACTCGGTGCCGGAGAAGAGTGGTGGTCAGGAAGCTAAGGCGGTGGTCGGGGGTTGTTTCTAGTGTCATGGAGAAGCTATAGGCGAAGGGAATTGGAGAAAGGGTGACCGGGGAATGGACATTGGTCTAGGGTTCGGGTTTGGGGATTTTTGCAATTACCGGTGTTGGGGAAGAAGATGGGGGCTTTGGGGTTGTCGGGCAGGTGGTGGGGGATGTGGGCTCGAGTTGGGAGGGGTCGAGTGCTTAAATAGAGCCGAGAGGCGGTATTGCGCCGGAGGCTGTCCAAGGCGGCGACAGTGCGTGGCATGGTCAGGAGTCTTCGGGGAGGTGCGACGCGGCTGCCAGGGTTTGTCAGGGTACGGGAGGCCACATTGTACGGGGCGGTTGAGGCGGCAGGGCCTGGAAGGCGCGGGAGAGTGTGGTTTGCAGAGAAACCAGCGGCGGCAAGAAAAATCAGTGCGTGGGAGCGGCGGAAGCAACCGGCGGCAGTTGACACCAGTGCAGGCGCATTCAATAGTGCAGTACGGTTGCTGACAGGGGAGGACGGAGCTGGCAGGGCGTGCTAGCGTGAGAAGGCGCGAGAGGGGGCGATCGACTTGGCGGCGAAGAAACGGGAGCTGGCGGCGGTGATATTTGTCGGACCGGCAACAGTGCCGCACCACAGCCCTCCATTGCAGCGGCAATGGCAGGGATTAAGAGGAGATTTGCGCCGAGATTTGTGCGGGATAGGGCTAAGAAGCAAGAGGGCAAAACAAAAACGGAAATTCAACTCCAATTTTGATTTTGCAAAAAAATCGATTTTGTTTCAATACAGCCTAATGGAATATATACTAGTAATTAAGTAGAAGGAATATCGATCCCTCGCGTAGGGCAAAATGGAAATGAAGACTATATGTTAAGAATCTGTGCTAGCTTCTCGAAGAGAGAGAGAGAGAGAAGCTGTTCTAGCTAAGTAGTAATCGAAATTCTAATTGTTCAGGATATATATCAATAATAGGAAACAGGAACCAATAATAGTTTGTTTTCTCCTTTGGCTCTAGACGTCAAAAGTTGACCTTTTCCTTGCAAAGCCAACAATCCAGACGCCAATTGGGGTCTTGGAGATAGACCTCTGAAGTCGGAACACATTCAAGTCGTGCGCGATCTATCGACACTGCCCACCTACTTTTCCATAAAGAACGACAATGATCTGTCTTGGAACGATGTAAATTATTGAACGAGATAACGATCTTTGAACGGATGACTCCATGCACAGAAACTTTGTAGCCTTATACAACAGAGGTACAGCGTACGGATAGTCAGTCGAATGGGACGGAGAGAATATCTGAGGCTTTCCATGCTTCATTTCTCGAAATATAGTACAAACAGTGATAAAAATTTCCAAAGTACTGGTGAGATAGATATAACCACCAATTCTACAAAATATCAACCGAAAATGTGACTTACAATAGGAGAAACAAAACAGATAAATTTTAGTGAATAGCAGCTTTATCTTTTCTTTTTCACGTTTTATTTTATGATTTCTATTCAGTAGAATTTGTCCTTTTTACTTATCCATGTGTAGATTCAATCTAAATTTGAAATTTTGTGGAACGGATTGATTTTTGTGTCAATGCTACCATGAAATAATTTGTTTATCTCCTCAGGTTGACACCTGCATAATCTGCAGGTCCATAGGGGATCAGCCAGTCTGCCAATAACCCCTTCTTCCTCCTAGGCTCACACCCCATCTCCCGGCACAGCTGGTCGTTGTACCAGATGTTGACAGATCCAACGCAAGATCGACGGAAGTAGTCACGCGAGTAGCGCTTCATGTATTCGTCCCATGCCTTTACGTTTTTCTCCATGGTTTTTATGACAGGCAATCGAAAACGCCCATCAAGGAAATGTGCCAGCCACTTACACCGCATCTCAGAGGTATGTAGGTCTGACAAACTCTCAGAGTAGCCGACGATTGCTAATTGCGGGATCCTAGGATGGACGCATAGCCTGTCGCAATTCATAAGAACCATTGCTAGTTACTCCATAGATATAGCTTATGCATGCATGTCAATTAAAAACACATGCAAAAAGAGTTGAACCTGTAGAGAGGAACAATACTAGATGGGGAGCCAGCAACGATGTCTCTGAACAAAGGTGATGTGAACATCTCCTTGAGCTTTTGATCTCCCTTGTATCCGGTGGCGAAGATCACCACGTCGCTCTTTATCTGTGCAGATTCACCTTCTACAATCACACCTTCTTTGTAGAAGCTGAAGTCCTTTGCTTTCTTCAGAATAATGCTTCCTTGCTCCACCTTGTTGTAGAATTTGTCTGGCATTGTCGCAATCAAGCACGAGCTAACGGCTTGAAAGAAGCTGTGTTCCGGCACCATGCCATGCTTCTTCATGGGCACTGCCCATATGTAGTAGCTCTCAACAAACTTTGAGAATAGCCATCTCTGATCGCGTTAAATACATGCATGCATGCATGAGAATATGCAAACACAAGGACCTTTAATTAGTTAGTTATCTCAAATTAAGAGTAAACTAGCTAACACAAAACAAAATGTCCTAGCTTGCTAGTGGTCATCATTTATATACCAAGGGTGATAAGAAGGTAGCCAGAAGGCTAAGGAGCAGCCCCTCGCCTGGCTTGTGAACTAGGAGTTCCGAGAAGCGATTGCGGTAGAAGAAAGCAACCGGGACACCCCAAGCGCAGTAGTCAGGTACGATCCATCGCTTCGTCCGACATAGTATAGTGCATGGATGTGTGGCACCTGTGTGCAACTGCACGTTAATATATCATTGAGGCTAATATATCTTGAGAAAATTAATCACGTTAATTAGTATCATTACAAATGCACGAGATTATAAGAACACGGTCACGATCGTTCGACCTCATCACAATTCACAAACGCTCAAAATTAATCCTCGACTATAGGCCAGGCGAGGAGACGGTTGCAGCAAAAACATTTGTTTCTCACCGTTCGCATTTGCGCACTCCGTGGCGATGTCAAGAGCAGACTTTTGGTAGCCGACGACGGTGACGAGCTTGCCCTCGATGAGTTGAGCGGCCTTTGCAGCGCCCATGTTGGAGTACTCCATGGAGTGGATCACCGTGCCGTCGAAGGCCTCTGGCCCTTTGTTCGGTGGGAATGTGGGCATGTCAGGAACGCCGCTAAACCGTCCGATGCACAGTACCACAAAGTCCGCAGCGTGCGTCTGGACCTGAGATTGAAATGGGATCGAGTTGTGGAATGCCGGCAAAGGTCGACCACAGATTAATTTGCACATGTGTCGTCGTCGTGTGTGAGCAAGAATGAGATGCATATATGCTTTGCTTCGAAGGTAGTGCATGCGTTTTATCATGTTCCGTAAATCTGGAGTCGGCCAAGGAAACATTGGCAAATCCCAACAAAATAACTTAGACGTCCTTTGCCAAGGTACTCGTCACATTGATATATATACAGCACCCGAAGCTAGCGCGCGCGCGCGCGCGCGCACACACACACACACACAGATATATATATATATACTGCATATATACACTAGCTAGTGTGTTGTGTTTCGGTTATTTAATTTGTCCTCACGTGTCCATACCCACAGCTTACGAATAACAGGACATATACATGTAAGTACTTTATCGTTTGATTTTACTCTTGCTTAGACATCTGTAGCATATATATATTGATAATCAATTGTATTATTGCTTCCTCACCGCAGCGTTCTCGCCATGCTGTACCGTGAGCCGCCACTCGGCACGGCCGCTGCCGAACGCCTCGCCGTTGCCAGCCCATTGCTCCCATGCCATGACCTCCTCCTCGTCGGCGCCCACGTACTCTATCCCAGCCACCCGGCAGCCGAACCTGACGCACTCCAGCACGCCAAAGTGGCGCGCGTACGAGCGCAGGTACTCCGTGACCTGGTCATGGTCCGGGAACACATCGTTCACGCCCGGTGGCCACGGGAAGTCCGTGAACTCATAGAACGGCCGTGGCGTCTGCAGCCGCGTTGAGGCGAGTGTGCACGCCCACACGCCGCCGATGGCGTCCTCGTCGGCCTCGAACACCACCGGGTGGAAGCCTCTCTCCAGGGCGTGCTTGCACGCAGTGAGGCCGCTCACGCCGGCGCCGACTATGGCCACTCTCTTCTTCTCCATGGGATCTAATTAAGTTTGTGGCGACTTGTATGTCGTTTTGTCTTTTGATTCAGCGTAGTAGTTTGTTTGCGAGAAGTGTAGTGCTAAATATAGTGTCGAGGAACCGTCGCTGGCGAATAACCCCTTCTTCCTCCTAGGCTTGATTTTATTGCAGTGCAGTGCTAATTAAGTTTATTGCATGAGGTGTTTTATTTTATTGCTGTTTATCTTTGCAAATGTTGTAGTAAAAGAAAATTTTATTGTAATTGGGTTGTGGATTTGCTACACAAGAATTTTTTTGTTGCAATAGTTTTGCTAAATTGGTGCATCGTATTTGTTGTAATAGATTGTTGCAACCACGGTGCATTATGTTGCATGTTCATCATATTGATGTTATATCTCACTGTAAATTTGTTATATATTCAATTGTTTGTATGATCTACCGTGATTTGTTGTAGATTTATCTCAGTTATTGCATCTTTGTAAAAAAATGTTACATCAGTTATTATCCAATGTTGCCAGTATTATTTTCAAATGTTGCAATGTTATAATATCAAAACTTGTTTGAGATATTTGAATTTGTTTCAAAAACATAGCCAAGATCCAAATTAATGGTGTTGTAGGGGTGGCCCCCACCTAAACCCAGCAGGCCTGTTAGGAGGTTATAAGAACCAGAGTAACATGTGTAATGACTCAAATGCCCCTAAGGGGGGATGTACGGATGTAAGGGCATAATTGTAAAAGTATACCCCATATGAATATATATATCAGGATGAGGGGGAGGGTGAGACAGAACACTCCCACCTCTCCACTACCATCTCTTTCTCTGTTTGGTCAGTAACCACAACAGTTGGCGCCGTCCGTGGGGAGGACAAGGACAAGCCCAAAGACCGAAGAAGAAGGATGGCACCGAAAAAAGCTTCATCAGCGGCGGCGAAGGGAAAGAAGACGGCTGGGTCAGAGCGGCGCGTGAATACCAGGGCTTCGGCATCGGCCGCCGAAGGAGCTGGCGGCGGCGTAGGCGCCGTGGTCGTGGGCGTCGACGCTCGCGCTCGCGCTACAACAACCAACCCCGCTAGCGCCGCTACAACGACACCCAACCCCGTTGCTGGCACTGCAACGACAGCCCCCCGCCACCCTCGCCGGCAGCGCGGGTCAGGCGGCCGGGGGTAGCCGCAATGAAGCATCCGGCGGATCTGGAGATCGTGAGGCGCTGGTCCCTACACCGACCCGTCCGCTGGGTGTTCCGGCGGCCCCGACAGCACCTGCGGTGGAAAGCGCCATACTAGCAGCTCTCAACGCGTTCCAGCGGGAACTAGGGGACCTTCGCGGAGCCGTCCGAGATATCCAAGAGGCTCGGAGCCAACAGGCCGCGCCAGTAATCGCGCCCGAGCCCACGCCAGAGAGGGCGGACAGTCGCGAAGCCCCCACGTCTAGCCGCGTGCCGCTGCGGCGCGTAGATCCGAAGTCCCCGCTTTCGGCGGGGCTGCAGCAAGCGGCGTGGCCCGAAGACTTCAAGTTCCCTAGCGTCATCGACCCGTACAAAGGCGACACGGATCCCCGCGAGTTCGTACGCGTGTAAGAAACCGCGAACGAGGCCGCGGGCGGAGACGACACCACGAAGGCGAAGGGACTCCCCCTCGCGCTGCAAGGAGTGGCGCTCTCTTGGTTTTTTACCATAGAGCCGGGCTCCATCTACGCGTGGGAGCAGCTCCGCGACCGCCTTCACAACAACTTCCAAGGAAACTATGTCGAGCGAGTCGATGCGGACCAACTCTTCGCTGTGAAGCAAAGACCCTCGGAGAAGCTCCGGGACTACTTCAAGCGCTTCGCCAAGATTCGATGCCAAGTGAAAGACGTTAATGAAACCATCGTCGTTAATGCAGCCATACAGGGCCTTCGTCCGGGCCCGATGGCCGAGTACAACGCGCGGAGGCCAATCAAGATAGTCACCAAGCTCTTCGACAAAATGGACGAGTATGCGCGGGCGGAGGAGGATGCGCGAAGACGCAGCATTACCACCCTCGGCCTCGCCCATGAGGAGCGCCCCCCGCGCGAAGTGGGGGCGGGTGGTCCCTCCTCGAAGCAGGGCCGCAGCCGAGAGTCCCGAGGAGGCCCTCCCCGAGGCAGCGATACCGGGGTACAGGAAGGCTCTTCAAGGAGCAGGCATAAACCTCGGCGCCGCCAGCGCAGGTCACAGGCGGCCCATCATGTCCTCGACACCGAGAGCGCCCGCCAAGGACCCAACCTCGCCTCATGGAGGGGAGACCAGGGATCGGAAGGCGGACTTGATTGCGGCGGCCAACCCCACGCAGAACAAGAGCTCCTACACTATGGCAAGTGGTGCGAGGTACACGGCTACGGTGATCATTACACAAGGGCATGCACCGCAGTTATGGAGCTGCGGAGGGTGACGGTCGGGTCTCGAGCTCTACCTCCTCGGCCCCTCGCCGGAGCCCACGTGGGGCACCCAAGGGGTAGCCCCATACGAGCCACCGCAACGGAGGGCGCGCAGCATCGCACCGTTAGCATCATCACCGGAGGCTCCTCCTCAAGGGCCCCTGGGGAGCAGCCGCAATTGTGGATGCCGCCCCGCAACATCACCTTCGACTTGAACGACGTTAGGGGTGTGGAGTACCCTCACCAAGACCCTCTAGTCATCCAGGCCCACATAGCACGCTGTGACGTCAGGCGCGTCCTTGTCGACGGGGGAAGCTCCGCGAATATCTTGTTCGCAGAGGCCCTCGACCGTATGGGGATCCCCCGAAGCCGGCTAGAGCAGCCAGGAGCTCCACTTCAAGGCTTTGGGGGTCAACCGCTGCAGGCCTTAGGGCACGTGTCCCTTCCGGTCACTTTCCGTCAGGAGGGCAACAAGGGAAACATCCGGACCGAGCAGGTCATCTTCGACGTCGTAGATATCCCACATCCCTACAACGCCATACTGGGGCGACCCGCCATCAACTCTTTCGAGGCGATCCCACACTACGCGTTTTTGTGTGTGAAGCTCCCGGGCCCAGAGGGTGTTATCACTGTCTTCGGCGATCAGGACCTGGCCAGACGTGCCGAGGTCGGCAGCCACGTTCCGCATCGCCCGGTGCATGCCCTCTCCGGCACGCTCGGCGATGGGCCCTCCGCCCCCGGGTGGACGCCCAAGCCTCGGCCCGAGGGCGGAGTCAAGAAGGTGCCGCTCCAGGCGGAGGGGCAGTTTGTGTCCATCGGCGAGGGGCTTCCACCGGGGGTCGAACGGGATCTGCTCCGAGTGCTTTAGAACAACGTTGACGTTTTCGCATGGTCCCCGGAGGACATCAAGGGCGTAGACCGAGCAGTAATCGAGCATCGCTTGGCGGTTCGCCACGACGCCAAGCCGGTCAAGCAAAGGCTTCGGCGTATGTCGATGGATCGGCAGCAGGCGGCCAAAACAGAGGTGACGAAGCTTCTTCGGGCCGGGGTCATTCGCGAGGTCCACCATCCAGAGTGGCTCGCTAACCCGGTACTAGTCAAAAAGGCCAGCGGGGCCTGGCGTATGTGCATCGACTTCACGGCGCTAAACAAGGCGTGCCCAAAGGACAACTACCCCTTGCCGCGCATCGATCAGCTGGTCGACGCCACCGCTGGGTGCGAACTAATGAGTTTTCTGGACGCCTATTCCGGCTACCACCAGGTATACATGGCCGAAGATGACGAGGAGAAGACCAGTTTCATCACACCACTTGGGACGTTCTGCTTCGTCAGGATGCCCTTTGGCTTGAAGAACGCAGGCGCTACCTTTACCCGCCTCATCGCTATTGCCCTGGCCGCCCAGCTCGGGAGGAACGTCGAAGCTTACGTCGATGACGTGGTGGTCAAAACCCGGCAGCTTGCTCTGCATGGCCGGGACCTTCAGGAGACCTTCGACAACCTCCGGAAGGCGGGCATCAAGCTCAACCCCGACAAATGTGTCTTCGGGGTGCAGGCGGGCAAACTCCTAGGTTTCCTCATGTCCGGACGGGGAATCCAGGCGAACCCCGACAAAGTAGACGCCATCCTGGGTATGGAGCCGCCCAAGACAACGAGGGAGGTCCAGAGGCTGGCGGGCCGCATGGCAGCACTAAGCCGCTTCCTATCCAGGGCGGCGGAGCGGGGCCTGCCATTCTTCAAGACACTCCGCGGGTGCGACGGATTTTGTTGGGACGGCGATTGCGTGAAGGCCTTCAACGAGCTCAAGGAGCACCTGGCCAGCCTCCCCACTCTGGTCGCCCCAGCACCAGAGGCTCCCCTCCTGCTCTATTTGGCCGCGTCAGCCACCGCGGTCAGCGCCGTCCTCGTCTTAGAGGAAGGCGCCATCCAGCGGCCCGTATACTTTGTCTCTGAAGCCCTCCAAGGCGCCAAGACAAGATACACGGAGCTTGAGAAGCTCGCCTACGCACTGGTCATGGCCTCCAGGAAACTTCGGCATTATTTTTTGGCCCACCCGATCACAGTGCCCTCCTCATTCCCCCTGGCAGAGATGTTACACAACAAGGAGTCCACAGGGCGCATCGGCAAATGGGCTGCCGAACTCGCTCCCTTCTCCTTGACGTATGCTTCACGAACGGCAATCAAATCCCAAGTCCTTGTGGATTTTCTCGCCGAATGGACCCCGCCGGCCCAACCCGTCCAGACGCATGATGACCCCGTCTGGACGCTCACCGACGGAGCTTACGGCGTCGCGGGCGCGGGCGTAGGTGCGGTGATCGTCACGCCCGAAGGACAGCGTTTGCTATACTCAGCGCGCCTTGCCTTCCCCGCCACCAACAACACGGCTGAATATGAGGCACTGCTCTTTGGCCTGGCGAAGCTCAAGGCAGTCGGCGTGAGACGGGTGCTAGTCCGCACCGACTCGCGCTTGGTGGCTGGTCATGTGGACAAGTCATATCAAGCCAAGGACCCTGAGTTGGCCAAGTACCTCGCGGCTGTGAGGGCGAGGGAAAGGCACTTTTTAGGCGTCACCGTCAAGGCCATCCCCCGCGCGGAGAACGAGCAGGCCGACGCCCTCGCTAATGTGGCCAGTCAGCAACTGCCCCCCCCCTGACGGGGCGTTTTACAAGATATTAGCGCAGGCGGCCATCGCGCAGGACAACCGGGACGCGGCACTTGGTCCTTCCAGGTGTTCGAAGGGATACTTTACAAGAGAGGGGTTTGCGCACCGCTCCTGCGCTGCCTCTCGACTGAGGGGGGAAAGGAGCTCCTTGCGGAGATCCACGCGGGCGCGTGCGGATCCCACCTGGCACCAAGGTCATTAGTCGGCAAGGCGTTCAGACAAGGCTTCTACTGGCCAACTGTCATCACCGACGCCCAGGACCTCGTCCGTCGGTGCCAAGGGTGCCAGTGGATGGCGCGCATCATCCGCAGGCCCCCGACGAGCCTCAACCCCATTCCTCCGGTGTGGCCACTGGCACGCTGGGGAGTCGACATAGTAGGACAACTTCCCTAAGCTCCAGGGGACCTCCGGTTCGTGGTAGTCGCGCTGGAGTATTTCTCCAGATGGCCGGAAGCGGTCGCCCTGGCTAAAGTAACTTCTGCGGCCATACAGCGCTTCCTTTGGCAAAGCATCATATGTCGCTTCGGCGTGCCCCGGGAGCTCACGGTTGACAATGGCCTGCAGTTCGACGCCACCCTCTTCAAAGACTATTGTGACAGCATGGGCATCACCCTCCGATTCGCCTCGGTAGGGCATCCCCAGTCCAACGGGGCGGTCGAACGGGCGAATGGCGCCATCTCCGCTGCCATCAAAAAGCGCCTGGTCGGGCTGCCGAAGGGCAAGTGGCCAAGCGAGCTTCACAGCGTTCTTTGGTCGCTTCGCACAACGGTAACGCGTCCGACGGGATTCACGCCGTTCAAGCTCCTTTTCGGCGACGAAGCAGTGATGCCCGAGGAAATCAAGGCCGGCTCGCGGAGGGTCCTCGTCCAAGCACCCGAAGAGGAGCGCCGTGTGTCCTTGGACCTCCTCGACGGGCTACGGGCAGATGCAGCCCACCATGTCGAGAAGTATGCGCGGCAGACAATGCGTACTCGGGACCGCTCTGTATGCCCGCGGGGGTTCAAGCCTGGGGATCTCGTTCTCAGAGTGGCGCTCCAGGCGGAGACCGCTGGCAAGCTGGAGTCCAAGTGGGAAGGCCCGTACATCGTGATGGAGGCATTGCCGAAGGGGGCGTACCGCCTCGCCACGCTCGAAGGACAAGCCCTCCGGCACACATGGAATGCGGACAGGTTGTGGCGATATTACGCCTAGAAGTAGGGCGACAGGCGTAGAGCCACCAGCCCTCTGTTATACCATGCTCGCCCGCGCAAACGGGAGTTCAATAAAGATTACTATTCCCAGAGCATTGTCTGTCCGCGTCGAGCAGAACAAAGTCCACGGACTATAAAGGAAGTCGTAGCGTCGAGGTTTGCCTCCGCACGCACCAGTCCACGGACTCTAAATAAGACGTAGCGTCGAGGTCCGCCTCCGTACGCGCGAGTCTCCGGACTATAAAGGAAGTCGTAGCGTCGAGGTTCGCCTCCGCACGCGCCAGTCCACGGACTCTAAATAAGACGTAGCATCGAGGTCTGCCTCCGCACGCGCGAGTCTCCGGACTACAAAGGAAGTCGTAGCGTCGAGGTTCGCCTCCACACGCGCCAGTCCACGGACTCTAAATAAGACGTAGCGTCGAGGTCCGCCTCCGCACGCACCAGTCTGCGGACTCTAAATAAGACGCAACGGGGGGACGCCCTCGCGCGCACCAGTCTACAGACTCTAAATGAAGTCGTAGCGTCGAGGTTCGCCTCTGCACGCGCCAGTCCACGGACTCTAAATAAGACGTAGCGTCGAGGTCCGCCTCCGCACGCGCGAGTCTCCGGACTATAAAGGAAGTCGTAGCGTCGAGGTTCGCCTCCGCACGCGCCAGTCCACGGACTCTAAATAAGACGTAGCGTCGAGGTCCGCCTCCGCACGCGCGAGTCTCTGGACTATAAAGGAAGTCGTAGCGTCGAGGTTCGCCTCCGCACGCGCCAGTCCACGGACTCTAAATAAGACGCGGATGTTCTCCCTGCGCACTCTACGGAGTCTAAACAAGACGCGAACTCCGCGCATGCCAGGGACCTCGTCCCTGTGCATACTCTGCGGAGTATAAATAGGATGTGGATGTTGACCCCACGCACTCTGCGGAGTATAAATAAGACGCGTATAAACAAGATGCGGAGGTCTTCCCTTCGCGTTCGGCGGCAGGAAACACCAAGAATAAGGTACTACTTGGTTTCATTGTAAAAGCAAAGGGGTTACAGGGTTACAAGCATAAGAACCAGTACATCATCCCCCCGCCCTACCCGCCCAACCGCTCAGCCTTGGCGCGGTGCGGATGAACCCGTGCCGTCGTCGCCATGACGCTGAAGGACTCCTTCAAGCCAGCGGAGGAGGTCCCCCTCCCCATGCAGCGTCTGCTGTACGGCAACCCTTGCTGCATCTTCCCCGAAGCGGCCCCAGATCCGTTGATGGAAGTTCTGTAGGCTAGGCCCGATGGAGCGAATGGCGTCCGACATAACCTCTGGTCGGCCGGGAGGATCCAGTTGAGGATTCGCCAGCTCATGGGTATGTCTACATCCACGAGTGTGAAGCAGGGCGAGGGCGAAGCACGCACCAAGATAGCCGCAGTGCTCGCCAAACGTTCTGGCGCCCCGAAGAGCAACGCCTGCCCCCTCCTCGATCAACCCGAGCGTCTCCGACAGGGCCTCCGGCCCGTGCGTAGTGTCCGGCACTCTGACGCACAGATCTCGGAGGACCTGGTTCAGGGACTCCATGGCCGCCACGTCGACATGGACGCATTTTCCAAGACGAGACTGTTCCCTGCAGCAGACTCCGCCAGCTGGGCGTTCTTCCCTTCTAGGACGGCGATCTGCTGCAGGAAGGCGGCGCGCTCCTCAGCCGCGGCGCACTTGGCTTCCGTGGCCTCGAGTTGTGCGGCCGCCATGGCGCCCTCCAGCGCGCGAAGTTCTTCATCCTTCGCTGCGAGAGCATTGTTTGCTTCACGAAGGCTGGCCTCCAGAGCCCTCCGCTCTCGAACGCGGGCCTCGTCAAAGGACCGGCTGAGGGCAAGCGTCTGGCAAAAGCAACAAGTCAGCAGGCGACCAGCAGTACCTTACAAGCTGAAGCGCACATATTCACCCTCATCTCGGAGGCCTGCAGCGCGAGCGCTAGGAGTTCCCCCTCGCATGACGACAACATCTCTCGGTCAAGGCCGTTGTCGGCACGCTCTGCGGCTGCGGTGAGGTCGCAAAGTATCTCCAGGCGAGGGAGGAAGTCCGAGCGAGCGAGCCCCGGCCCCAACGCGCCAGGATTTACCGAGGCCACGGCCACATCAGCAGCAACGGACACCTGCGGGGCACCCTGCACAAGGCTTTGGACTTCGCGCATACCTCCGTTGCTCGATCCTTCGCCACGTCCGGGAGACTTTGTCTCGCCTGATGTTGGCAGAATGAGCGAGCAGATCGGAGAGAGTCTCGCGAAGTCAGGTGAAGAAAGGGACTCACACCTACCTCCTGCGCCTCTCGTCGCGGTAGGAAGTGCCACCGGTTCGTCTGCCAAGGGGGAGGCGGGCGCCTCGGCGGTCGGTGAGGAGGTCTTCTCGGCCGCGCCAGACGCCGTAATCCCGCGACAAGGCCCCGCAACGGCGTATCGACCCCTCGCTGGCGGCGGGAACTGAGTCCGAGGGCGTTTCGCCTGCGGCGGCACAAGCGATTCTTCCGCGGCAACACCAGCTACGGTTCCCGTCGCCCCCACGGTTTCCTCTGCAGGGGGCGCGCCCTCGCCGGCCGCTGCGGTTGATAACGCACCATCAACCGTGGTTTTCTCGCCGGGAACGATGCTCCCCCCCGGGTTGGCGAGTTCCAGCTCAACGATGGCCGCGAGCACGGGCTCGTGGGCGTCGGCAGAAGGTGCCGGGGGATCCGAGGTGGCGCGCTCCTCCGAAGTAGTGTGGCCGGGCCCACCGCCGGTTGCACGCCCCGTCTCAGCTGTGCTAGCCGCCGAGGGGCCTGCTGGGTCGCATACGGCAGCTGGGGAACGGGCCCAGCGTCGCAAAGATAACACCTCTGCAGGGCTATCACCGTCCTGAGCGCCCGGAGTCCCGGCGGGAACCTCCCCCGGCACCGCGCGCTCGGGCACAGTAATGCCCAGAGCCTCGCATGTGCGGTTTACCCGCCCTTGCTTAGCCGCCTTAACTGCGGCCTCGCGAGCCTGGTGCTCCTTAAGCGTGTACGGGCCGAGAAGCGCCGCAACCGCGCACTCCGCGTCTTCTAGCCAAGCCACTGCGCAGAAGATCACGTCAGTCAGGCGGAGACCAAACAGATACAATGGCGCGCGTACAACGTGCTGGGCGACTTACAAGGAGCGGAAGGTGGAAGCAGGCGAGATACGGATGGGCTGAACCCGTCCTCGCGGGGGCCGTCCTGTCCAACATACTTCCCACGGGAGGAGAGTGGCGCCACCCATACATTGTGAACTCCTCGGCTAGGTCGCGTAGGCTCATTCGACGGGCGACACCGACAAGACTCTGTAGCCTTTGCGTGTCGTCAATCTCCGCCTTAAGACTCGGTGTACTGTTAAGCGAGATCGGCCCACCTCGGCATTGCATTCCGCTCTTGTTGGTCACGGTGTAGTAGAACCACTGCCGAGTCCAGCCGGACTCCCATTGCCTCGGCGAGGCTGGCGCGGGGAACAATGTCGCGCACGACGCCCGGAGCATGAAGTCCACACCGCCGAAGTTGGACACCGCCCCGTCAACTTTTCTGGGTCGACAGCGTGCGTCGTGCAGTGTGGCGAATAAGCTCGCGCTGGGACGCCGCCCCTCTGTCCGCATCGCCCACGTGAAGACAGCTAGGCGGAGTATTGCGTGGGGCGTCAGTTGGGCTAGCTCCAACTTGTAGGCCTGCAGGACTTCGCCCACGAACAACGTGGAGGGCATTCGAAGGCCGGCGTCGAAGAATGCGACAAAAACAATCGCCTCCATGGCCCGGGGCTTCGGCTCCGCCTCGTCCCGACGGGGTAGGCGAGCCCCATCGCGATCCGCGATCTTCCCCTCCTCCACGAGTCGCTGCAGCGTCCCTTCGGTCACGCGGCTCCTCCCCAACACACGGGAACAGCAGCCTCCCGAGTGCTCCATGGCGTCCCACCACTTGCTGGCACGCGAGCTCCCCCGCGGCACCAGCTCGTAGGGGTGGGTGGCGTCGTCATGGCTAGCCATCGCTCTTCGCGACCAGGGAGAAAGAAGCAGGGAAAGGAGCAACTGGCGTTACAGTTAGCACGGATGGAAGCAAAGCGGCAGATCACAAAAAAAACAAGGGTGCTTCCACCTCAACGCTGGCACCTTATAAAGGCCGCTCGCCTCTCACGTGGCTCGAAGCGCAGACAGATTAAACTTGCAGCGATTCGGCTGCCCACGATTTGGAAAGAAGAACCGCCGGGGCTTAGAGGGCCGTGCCCGGTAGGTGACCAAACAGCGCACAATGCCTCCACGCCCTCAACACGCGTCCAACTTCCCTGGGGAAGAGGTGAACGGTCACGGTCACGCAACCGCTCACATCCCACGACGCACCAGTCGCGAGTCACCGCGTGTCCCACACACAGGATGGCAGACTGAACGACGCGACAGCCTGACCTCTGCCAGGCCAGGTGTCGGCGTGATTCCAGCCGCCATTAAAAGCGCACTACCAGACTGCAAGGCCACAACAGCCTCCAATCTTAGCGCGAGGGCAGAGCGCGCGCGCGTCTACTTCGAACCAGGCGCCAGCCTCCGCTGGCACCCGTTCGAAGGGTAGGGGACGGAGCGTGCGCGCCTCTCCTCCGACTCAGGTGCCAGCCTCCGCTGCCACCCGTTCGAAGGGTAGGGGACGGAGCGCGCGCACGTCTACTTCGACTAGGCGCCAGCCTCCGCTGCCACCCGTTCGAAGGGTAGGGGACGGAGCGCGCGCGCCTTGGCTTCGACTCAGGCGCCAGCCTCCGCTGCCACCCGTTCGAAGGGTAGGGGACGGAGCGCGCGCGCCTCGGCTTCGACTCAGGCGCCAGTCTCCGCTGCCACCCGTTCGAAGGGTAGAGGACGGAGCGCGTGCGCCTCGGCCTTGACTCAGGCGCCAGCCTCCGCTGCCACCCGTTCGAAGGGTAGGGGACGGAGCGCGCGCGTCTACTCCGGCTCAGGTGCCAGCCTCCGCTGCCACCCGTTCGAAGGGTAGGGGACGGAGCGCGCGCACGTCTACTTTGACTAGGCGCCAGCCTCCGCTGCCACCCGTTCGAAGGGTAGGGGACGGAGCGCGCGCGCCTCGGCTTCGACTCAGGCGCCAGCCTCCGCTGCCACCCGTTCGAAGGGTAGGGGACGGAGCGCGCGCGCGTCTACTTCGACTCATGCGCCAGCCTCCGCTGCCACCCGTTCGAAGGGTAGGGGACGGAGCGCGCGCGCCTCGGCTTCGACTCAGGCGCCAGCCTCCGCTGCCACCCGTTCGAAGGGTAGGGGACGGAGCGCGCGCGCGTCTACTTCGACTCAGGCGCCAGCCTCCGCTGCCACCTGTTCGAAGGGTAGGGGACGGAGCGCGCGCGCCTCGGCTTCGACTCAGGCGCCAGCCTCCGCTGCCACCCGTTCGAAGGGTAGGGGACGGAGCGCGCGCGCGTCTACTTCGACTCAGGCGCCAGTCTCCGCTGCCACCCGTTCGAAGGGTAGGGGACGGAGCGCGCGCGCCTCGGCTTCGACTCAGGCGCCAGCCTCCGCTGCCACCCGTTCGAAGGGTAGGGGACGGAGCGCGCGCGCGTCTACTTCGACTCAGGCGCCAGCCTCCGCTGCCACCCGTTCGAAGGGTAGGGGACGGAGCGCGCGCGCGTCGCGCCTCCGCTGTACTTCGACATCACCTTCCATCCCACACCTCGAGCTCCCCAACCGCATGTTTGGAGAAATTCACAGGCCGCAGGGGACGGAGGGGGCCAAAGGACTCGGCGACATGGCTTCGGCCATGTGAAGCCCTTCACCATGAGAGGCTCCTGTTGTAGGGGTGGCCCCCACCTAAGCCCAGCAGGCCTGTTAGGAGGTTATAAGAACCAGAGTAACATGTGTAATGACTCAAATGCCCCTAAGGGGGATGTACGGATGTAAGGGTATAATTGTAAAAGTATACCCCATATGAATATATATATCAGGATGAGGGAGAGGGTGAGACAGAACACTCCCACCTCTCCACTACCATCTCTCTCTGTTTGGTCAGTAACCACAACAAATGGCTTCATGCAATTTCGGTGAGAAGATGTTATTTTTCTCAAGTTTTTTTTATCAGTCATTGTGTTGTTATTGGTGTATTTTGTTGCACACATTGAATAAAATTGTTGCACATATTGTCTAAAAATATTTGCGTTGGAACGTATGATAAAAGCATTCCTATCGTACGTCTGGGTGCTAGCAACATCTTTTTTTTTAATTATTATTGTCTGTTTAACTTTTCTTTTTGCCGGCTTTATTCGTGTTCGGATTGAGAGTTTTCAATCGCCTGTTGAAAGTTAATCTCCCGTGGTTGGCTCTGTTTTACGGCGAGAATGGAACTTGTGGCCCATGTGAGCATTTTTTCAAAAAGGGTAAGTTAAGATTACTCGTTAGGAATGATCGTGGTGATCTGGCGCATATTAGCACCTCTCCCTTAGATATTCAAACGGATGTGGGCTCTATCCCGACTCTTGAGTCCTGAGTCCTAACCTGAGGTCAACATTGAATAATATGGTCAGGTTGTCAATCGCCTTGAGTTAAAAAAAACTAGCTTAGCTAAGGTCCCATTTGTATTGGATTCTATTTCTAACTTCTGTTTAAAAAAGCAAAACTCAATACGAACAACTGGTTTTTTGAAGTGGCTTCTCCACTCCTCTCACTACCGTCTCACTCCGGGGATAAGACGGGGGTTTATGAGTGCATCACGCACTCTACTCCTCTTGTTCCTGTCATGCGCACACATCTTTCCCTCACTTTTCTCACCGCTTGCACTCTCCTTCTTAAAGTCACTTTTTTCAATCATTAGTATTTATTTTCAGCCAAAGTAAAAACAATTAGCAAAAGGCAACACGAAGGCCTCCTAATTCTAGCCAGCTAGATTAACTTAACTAATCCTTTTTTGAGAAGAATATAGTTAACCTAAAAGCTGTTTGGCTTAATTAAGTGTGCTAGCTAGGTATTTCTAGGAACCAATGTTAATTTAGGATATTGTTTGATGTGGTAGGCTAGCTTATTCCACTTTTTGAGGTTAGTATAATATAGACCGGTTTGAATTGACCCACTGACTTAGCAGTGTTTTGCTGGTTAAATCGTTGACCAACACTCGAACTTTGAAGTAAATACATGTAACACCCCTATTTCTGGGAGCATTATGAATCCCTCGCAACTGCCTAGGACTGTTCAGCTGCGAGTTACATCAATCAAGTGTATAGCATTGCCCACACAAGCTTAAGAACAAAAGTCGACTTTATAACAATATAAAAGGCATGAGAGCCAAGTTTTACAGTAGGGCAAGCGGCCCTTAGTTACATTACAAACAAAAGAACGCCACAGGTACGCCTGAGCGGAAGACGACCCTAATTCCACGTATCCTTGTTCTCGTAGAACTCCACCTCTTCGCCTTCGTCTGCCTCCTCATTGCAGGCTATTTCTGTTAATGTTTTTAGCATGTATGAGTACAACTACCGTACTCAACAAGTCACACGGAGATTACTATTAACTATATGCAGGGTACATCAAGTGATGGGGAAAAGTTTATTACTTTATGTGGATACAGTTTTAGTCATAAACAGGTTTTAAACATAAAATCATAGCCTTCTATAAATATTGGGGGTTTCCAAAGTTCAATTACCAAGTTACCGACATTACCAAATCATTTCCAAATCTACTTATGCCTCGTTGTTGGATTCACCCATTAAACACAGCTTCATTTACCGGAAACACGGCGTATTCGAATACCATTAGTTATGACTCTGCAGAGCTGCCCTGCTTTACCCACAAGATCCCTCAACCCTCATGACTGATTTGAGAAAACAAGGTTGTTCGCTGCTCAATTCTTTATATAGCCTCCAGCTAGTAGGCTTCCCCAACAAGCTATCAAATCAATAGTAAAAATAATAATGACGCCAACTTCCATACGACCCTTCTTAACTCCCTTCTATATGGACTCACACTTTGCCTCCTCCTCGCTTGTGTAGAGGTTCAATCGAATTTGAGCAGCTACTAGACCAGGTTTGACGTATCAACGCTTGTGGTTGGGCAATCACTATGTTCTTTACTCAGCATAACGGTCTAGTCCTTATATTTTTACTGAGGCAATCTCCTCCCATAAATCCATGTTTAGTGCTATGACACTGTCACTAATTTGTAATTCTTGCCTCCACCCTAGGTTAAGGTCATGGGATCCGACGTACTCCTAAAGCCACCAGCGATCCTCGCTTATCCTAGAACCATTTTCCAAATTCCACCAACAAGTACCAAATCTTTTAGTAACAGAAGAGTTTGTTGATTCTCTAAACTACCATGATTATATTATTAATATATTTAATATTACTATGTCTTGTCAAGGTGAATATGTCCATCAAATTAAACTGGGCTTTTTCGGGTGGTAGGAGATAACTAGTATCTAGTCATTCCAAGCATTTATTGTACATAAAATAACATTGCACAAATAACATAATGAAAGTACTGTTAAATAGATAAATAGCGGAAATGTAGGTTCAACATGATCTAAATATGTGTGACTTGCCTTGCGGGTTTACGATTTCGATTAGCTCGTATTCTTCGGTGGGCTGGGCCTGAACTTCAGCTTCTCCCTCCTGCTCTTGCGAAATCTCGACTTCGGAAGCTAACGCAAAAACAATTTAAAAGAAATTAATTCCATGCTCGAAGGGTTGAGCTAGGAATAAAGAAAATAAAAGAAAGAAAGAAAATCCAGAAAACTCAAATAAAAGGGGTTTTGGGCTTATAGGAGGGTCAAATGGGGAAATGGGCCTGAGATTTGGGTTGGCGGGCTCGAAACAGTTCTAAGGAGTATAAACATGTATTTTTGGGTTCGGGTCGGTACTGTTCATTGGGCTCGGTACTGTTCCTCGAGCTCAGGCCGGTTTCAGTGAGACGGTCTGACTCAGCCGCGTCGGTTGAGCTCGGTCAGACGGATCCGGTGCGGGCGAAACGGTTCGGCTCAGCCGAGTCCGATCGGGTCGGTCGGATGAACAGTGCCAGGCACTGTTCATCTTCTCCGTCTGGCTCGCGCGCGCGCAGAGAAACAGAGCAGGGAGGCGGCGGCTACCGGTGGGGCTAGAGGGACTTGCGACGGATTTCGAAGGTATGGACGGGTTCGTGGAAGTGCAAGGGTTCCATTTTTGGTGGTGGTAGGTCCGGCAAAGGCGGCAATTGCCGGCGGCGAGCCTCTCCTTTCTGCGGCTATTTTTGAAATTGCTGGTAATTGGGAGGGACTCTAGGTAATTGGGTTGGTTTTAAAGCATCACTAGGGTTTGGGAGAGCTCCTGGAGAAGTCGGCTTAAGCTGGGGAGGCTCGGGTTGGGCTGGCTACGGTGTGGGTTTGCGGCGGTGAAGTGGTACTCGGTGCCGGAGAAGAGTGGTGGTCAGGAAGCTAAGGCGGTGGTCGGGGGTTGTTTCTAGTGTCATGGAGAAGCTATAGGCAAAGGGAATTGGAGAAAGGGTGACCGGGGAATGGACATTGGTCTAGGGCTCGGGTTTGGGGATTTTTGCAATTACCGGCGTTGGGGAAGAAGATGGGGGCTTTGGGGTTGTCGGGCAGGTGGTGGGGGATGTGGGCTTGAGTTGGGAGGGGTCGAGCGCTTAAATAGAGCCGAGAGGCGGTATTGCGCCGGAGGCTGTCCAAGGCGGCGACAGTGCGTGGCATGGTACGGAGTCTTCGGGGAGGTGCGACGCGGCTGCCAGGGTTTGTCAGGGTACGGGAGGCCACATTGTACGGGGCGGTTGAGGCGGCAGGGCCTGGAAGGCGCGGGAGAGTGTGGTTTGCAGAGAAACCAGCGGCGGCAAGAAAAATCAGTGCGCGGGAGCGGCGGAAGCAACCGGCGGCAGTTGACACCAGTGCAGG
The DNA here is from genome assembly GCA_017311315.1 of Dendrocalamus latiflorus. NCBI lineage: Eukaryota > Viridiplantae > Streptophyta > Magnoliopsida > Poales > Poaceae > Dendrocalamus > Dendrocalamus latiflorus. The sequence goes on from CM029657.1 coordinate 38,497,556, forward strand.
CGCATTCAATAGTGCAGTACGGTTGCTGACAGGGGAGGACGGAGCTGGCAGGGCGTGCTAGCGTGAGAAGGCGATCGACTTGGCGGCGAAGAAACGGGAGCTGGCGGCGGTGATATTTGTCGGACCGGCAACAGTGCCGCACCACAGCCCTCCATTGCAGCGGCAATGGCAGGGATTAAGAGGAGATTTGCGCCGAGATTTGTGCGGGATAGGGCTAAGAAGCAAGAGGGCAAAACAAAAACGGAAATTCAACTCCAATTTTGATTTTGCAAAAAAATCGATTTTGTTTCAATACAGCCTAATGGAATATATACTAGTAATTAAGTAGAAGGAATATCGATCCCTCGCGTAGGGCAAAATGGAAATGAAGACTATATGTTAAGAATTTGTACTAGCTTCTCGAAGAGAGAGAGAGAGAGAAGCTGTTCTAGCTAAGGGCCTGTTTGGCAGAGCTCCACCAACTCCAGATCCACCAAAAACAGCTCCACTCCACGAATTTTTACCCAAACGCTTCAGCTCCACGAAATCTGGATCCACCAAAATACTGAATCTAGCTCCAGATTCATGAAATCCATGGAGCACCTCAAGGGGTGCTCCACGAAACCTTGTTTCGTACCTACTCGTGGAGTTGGGTGGTAATTACCCACCTTTTGCCACTGGTTACACACCCCATCCCATACCACCATAAAACCCATGGGCAAAACAGGCTATTCCCACCAAAAACCCAGTTTCGTGGATCTGGAGCTGCTGTGCAAGCCAAACAGTTTTGTCTAGCTTCATGGTGGGATCCCAGATTCACGGTGGAGCTGTTTTTGGTGGATCTGCTGCTCCAGATTCATTTTTTCAGTGGTAGAGCTCTGCCAAACAGGCCCTAAGTAGTAATCGAAATTCTAATTGTTCAGGATATATATCAATAATAGGAAACAGGAACCAATAATAGTTTGTTTTCTCCTTTGGCTCTAGACGTCAAAAGTTGATCTTTTCCTTGCAAAGCCAACAATCCAGACGCCAATTGGGGTCTTGGAGATAGACCTCTGAAGTCGGAACACATTCAAGTCGTGCGCGATCTATCGACACTGCCCACCTACTTTTCCATAAAGAACGACAATGATCTGTCTTGGAACGATGTAAATTATTGAACGAGATAACGATCTTTGAACGGATGACTCCATGCACAGAAACTTTGTAGCCTTATACAACTGAGGTACAGCGTACGGATAGTCAGTCGAATGGGACGGAGAGAATATCTGAGGCTTTCCATGCTTCATTTCTCGAAATATAGTACAAACAGTGATAAAAATTTCCAAAGTACTGGTGAGATAGATATAACCACCAATTCTACAAAATATCAACCGAAAATGTGACTTACAATAGGAGAAACAAAACAGGTAAATTTTAGTGAATAGCAGCTTTATCTTTTCTTTTTCACGTTTTATTTTATGATTTCTATTCAGTAGAATTTGTCCTTTTTACTTATCCATGTGTAGATTCAATCTAAATTTGAAATTTTGTGGAACGGATTGATTTTTGTGTCAATGCTATCATATTTTTTTTCAGAAATTTCTTTAGACCATTGGCATCGTATTTTAGGAGGGAAGCACGGTAAGCATCGTAAGGATAGGAAGCACTAGGTATTCTCTCGCTCGTTGACGGACGACGCCTGTACAACGAAAACAAATCTCACAAGCTGGCCCCGCCGGGGCTCCCGAGCAGCTACTGCGTGGCCGGTGCCCATGTTTGTCTTCCGCAGCCGTAGCATTGACACAACCGCGGCTGGTGCTGCCTAGGTGCAAGCCAGCGAAGCAGCGACACAGCCGCCGGCGACGGGGAGTATGGAGGGCGCGACGAGCTCTGTGTGCTCACATTATTTCAATGTGTCGTGTCGTGTCGATCGAAGGAATGTCGTATATGTACAGTGGCGGAACCAGAATTTGGTTAAGTCCCGAGCTAAACTCTAACCACCTAGAACTAACGTCAATTTATAATCATACCACAGCATAACAAATTCCAAAGCAAAATCAACTTCTAGTCACAAAGATACTCCCAAATACATTTTCCAAAGCAAAATCAACTTCGAGTAGGGTAAATTTTCAGTGAATTGGTTGTTGGTTTGAGCTCAGGATCAGAGATCAATCGCAAACTGGAAGTTTTCAGATTGTGAACAGTAAAATTCAGAGAATAGATCGGAAGTTCAGAGCTCTCCCGAGAGACAGCAAATGGGGCAATTTTCTCTGTATTCTGTTAAAACGTAACAAACGCAAAACATCAAGGTTATAGTCTAACAAACTAGGAGTCGTGCAAACCCACGATCCACAAGTTTCGGATCTAAACGATCACTCGAATTACAGAAAATGGAAACACAGCAGAAAAGAATAAAATGCTGATAACTTTCTGGAATTGCAAACTACTGTCTTCTGCGTGACCTGGCTTCACATCCTCCATGTCACCCATGCCTGGATTACAGCTCACATTCTCCCCCTTAATCCTGGCATGTATGCAGCTCGCGAACACCAATCAAGTGACGCATTTCTCCCAGTTTCACCCCTGACAAAGCCTTTGTCAGGCAGTCTGCCCACTGTTCGCTTGAACCGACAAAAACCACTTGAATCAATTTGTTCTCCACACAATCCCTGATGAAATGAAATCTTGTATCAATGTGCTTACTGCGGCCATGAAAAACTGGGTTCTTCATAAGTGCTATTGCTGATTTGTTATCCACAAACAATGTCACTTGTTTTGCTTCAGTTCCTGTCAGCTCACTGACAATACTTCACAACCACATCGCCTGACAAGCTGCAGCAGTAGCCGCCATGAATTCGGCCTCACATGAGGATAAAGCCACTGTCTTTTGCTTCTGGGAATTCCAAGTTACCAGATTTTCTCCCAAATAGAATGCCATTCCACCTGTACTTCTTCTTCCATCCATATCACCAGACAGGTCGCTGTCAGAGTAACCAAAAATGTATTCTTCAGTGTTTCCCTTCACATACGACAAACCAAACTGGATTGTTCCCTTCAGGTAACGAAGTATCTGCTTCACTGCTTTGTGATGTAGAGTGGTGGGATTCTCCATATACCTGCTTGCCAAACCAACTGCATAAGAGAGGTCCGGTCGGGTATGCAACAGGTATCTGAGACATCCAATTACACTTCTGTATTCTCTAACATCCACAGGGGTTCCTTCAGAGTCTTTGTGCAGCTTGGACTTAGGCTCCATTGGACATTTTGTTGGATTGCAGTCAGCCATTCCAAATTGCTGCAAGATCTTCTTGGCATATGCAGATTGTTTGAGCTCAATCTTGCCATCCTGCTGTTTCACCTCAATACCCAAGTAGTAGGAGAGAAATCCCAGATCACTCATTTCAAACTCATTCATCATCCGAGTCTTGAACTTTTGGATTTCAGCAGTGCTACTTCCAGTCACTATTAGATCATCCACATACACACCAATGATGATCCTTGAAGCTCCTACTCCTTTGGTATAAACAGCTTGCTCCTGTGCACATTTCTTGAAGCCTAACCCCTTCAAACTCTTATCCAACCGAATGTTCCAAGCTCGGGGAGCTTGCCTTAAGCCATAAAGGGCTTTTGCCAATTTATACACCTTATGTGGCTGATTCTTCACTTCAAAACCTTCTGGTTGAGTGACATAGACCTCTTCCTCTAATTCTCCATTAAGGAAGGCTGATTTAACATCTAGATGATGCACTTCCCAACTGTAATTTGCAGCAAGGGCAAGTATCACCCGAATTGTATCAAGCCTTGCCACCGGTGCAAAAACCTCCTCAAAATCAATGCCATGCTTTTGCACATATCCTTTGGCACCAATCTTGCTTTGTGCTTAACCACTTCACCATTTGAATCCTTTTTTAACTTAAACACCCACTTTAGACCTATTGGTCTGTGACCTGCTGGGAGTTCTGTCAGAGTCCAAGTCCCATTCTTCTCAATTGAGTCTATTTCCCTCTGCATTGCCTCAAGCCAACAGCCTTCAGTAGAGGCCTCCTGGTAGTTTGATGGCTCCTCTGACAATGCAAGCATCAACTCCTCCTCTTGATCTTCATTGACAACAGCAACTTCCACTGAGTCTGCATATATGTCAGCTAATGACCGAAAACGCACTGGTCCGTCAGGGGAGTCAGGTGATGATAACCCCTGAGTTGAGTTGACCAAGGCACCACTCATCTGTGGTGTGGAGGGACTTGGCATTTCTGCAGTAGGTGACAATTCTCCAGAGTCAGCTCCTGCTTCAATGGGTGAAGTGCTGTCCTGGTTTTCTCCAACGACTGGACTTTCTTCGGCTGTCTCACCTGCAGTTCCGGTTGCAGTCTGCAAATCATCAGAGAATAAGGTGTCAAGGATGACTAGCTGCTCTTCTCCTCTACCACTGTCTGCAGTCCACTTCCACTGAAGGTCCTCCTGAAAGATAACATCCCTGCTGACACTCAGTTTTCCACTCTGAGGATTGTACAGCCTGTGAGCTTTGCAGCTCTCTTCTACTCCCAGATAGACCATGGGTGTACTTCTATCCTCTAACTTTTTGAGGTGTGGAGTGGTGTTCTTCATGTAAGCAGTACACCCAAACACTTTCAAATGGCCTAGATGCGGCTTTCTTCCTTCCCATGCCTCAAATGGTGTACGCTCACTGAGTGCTTTTGTCGGTAAGCGGTTTAACAGGTAAACTGCATGTCTAACTGCCTCCCCCAGAACTTTGCCGGCACCTTCATGCTTTTCAGCATTGATCTGGCCATGGCCATCACAGTCCGGTTGCGGCGTTCGGCAACCCCGTTCTGTTGAGGAGTATAAGGAGCAGTCAGATGTCTCTCGATTCCTGCATCTTCGCAGTATCGTGCAAAATCTGTGGACAGGAACTCGCCTCCCCGATCTGTCCGCAGTGTCTTGACCCTGTAACCGGTCTTATTTTCAGTTAGTCTTCTGAACTTCTTGAAGGCTTGAAGAGCTTCTCCTTTTGCTGCAAGAGCATATACCCACATCCACCGAGTGTGGTCATCAATGATCAACAAGAAATACTTATTTCCAGCAAGGGTACAGGGAGTGATTGGACCACAAATATCTGCATGAAGCAACTGAAGTGGTCTGTCAGCTCTGAAGCTTGTTTGCTTGGGAAATGGCAATCTGGCCTGTTTAGCAATCACACAAGCCTCACAAAGCTTGTTTGGCTGGAAAATTTGTGGGACTCCAACTATCATCTGCTTCTCCCCCATAAGCTTTAAATCATGGAAATTCACATGGCCAAGCCTTGCATGCCACAGCCATGAGGGTTCTTCAAGATTTGTCAGCAAACAAATAGGCTTTTCTGTTTTCAGACAGATCTTGTACAACCTGTTCTTGGTCCTCTTCACCTGCATCAGTAATTTGCTATTTCTGCCATACACTTTCATGATATCTCCTGCCATGTGCACTTCATGACCTTCTTCAGTCAATTGCCCCACACTAATGATGTTACTGCATAACCTTGGAATATAATAAACATCTTGGAGCAGTTTTTGGTCCCCATTTTTGCAGGTAAAGCCAATTGTTCCCTTCCCCATGATTTGGACTGTGGAGCCATCACCAAACCTCACTCTCCCTGTGACCTTCTCATCTAGCTCCTGGAATTTCTCTCGGCAACCAGTCATATGGTTACTTGCGCCATTATCTAGGTACCAAGTGTCTTCACTTCTTTCACTTTTGTCACTGTGGTACATCTCTGGCTTCACTTTTTCTTCATTGAGCAGAACAGCCACCTGCTTGTCTTGCTCACTGCGTGCCTCCTCCTGAGACACGGCCAGCATGAGTGCTGGCTCCTCTTCGACAGCACAAAGGTTGGATTCATCTGTTTGCTTCTTACTTCTACACTCAGATGCATAGTGACCCATATCGCTACAGCTGTAACACTTGATTTGGCTCTTGTCTCGGGTTCCCCGGCCTCCACCGCCGGTGTTGCCAGTATTCTCTTGGCTTCCTCGGCCGCGTCTTCCCCGGCCGCGGCCTCGTCCTCGCCCCCTTCCACAGTCAGAGGACTGAAGCCCCTTGCTACTGGATGACGAGCTTCCACCAGCTCCTTTCTGCCGAGCCTGCCACTCAGCATGTGTCAGCAGTAGTTGCCCATCTGAATTTGTGGTACTACTCTGCAATCTGGCTGCCCTCTCCTCATATGCTTTCAATCTTCCAATCGCCTCCTCAAAAGGCATTGTGGCCATATCATAGAATTGCTCAATTCCGGCCACAACGTTGATGAATTTTTCAGGCACAGAATCAAGCAACTTTTTGACTAATGCTGCATCTTCAAGTGCAGTACCAAGAAGGGTATATTTGCTAGCAATTGCACTGAGCTTACCAGCGAATTCGTCGATGGTCTCGGTCTCCTTCATCCGGAGGACATCGAGTTCACTTTTCAGGGTTTGAAGTCGGGCTTGCTTCACTCTTTCTGCTCCCAAATACCTCAGCTTGAGGGCATCCCAGATTTCCTTGGACGTCTTCTTCTTGGCGATCTGCAGCAAGACATCCTCCGGGACGCTTTGCAGAATGTAAGCCCGTGCCATCTTGTCCTTCCTTGCGTTGACTTGTGCTCCTTCTGCCGGTTCCACAGCTTCCCACACTCCATGCGCGTCGAGGATCGCCTCCATCCAGATCGCCCAGACTGGATAATTTGAGGGGGGAAAGCATCGGCGGCTGGAACGACATCGCGCCGCCCTCTCTCGCCGCTTGCTGTGGAACGAGCGCCATTCCTTGACGTGGAGCAACGATCTCTACACTGAAGCTCTGATACCAGATGTTGGTTTGAGCTCAGGATCAGAGATCAATCGCAAACTGGAAGTTTTCAGATTGTGAACAGTAAAATTCAGAGAATAGATCGGAAGTTCAGAGCTCTCCCGAGAGACAGCAAATGGGGCAATTTTCTCTGTATTCTGTTAAAACGTAATAAACGCAAAACATCAAGGTTATAGTCTAACAAACTAGGAGTCGTGCAAACCCACGATCCACAAGTTTCGGATCTAAACGATCACTCGAATTACAGAAAATGGAAACACAGCAGAAAAGAATAAAATGCTGATAACTTTCTGGAATTGCAAACTACTGTCTTCTGCGTGACCTGGCTTCACATCCTCCATGTCACCCATGCCTGGATTACAGCTCACATTAGTTTCCTGTGAGATTGCTGCAAAACAAGAATCAGTTAATAGCCATGGCATCAGAATAGTTGAGAAAAAATTTCAAATGCATGACTTCATTTGAGGAACTTACAGCCTCTCAAGCTTATTAGTAGGAGGATTGTACTTTACCGGTTGTCCACCACCAAGGTTGTTTTGGCTCATGTCACTGCATCAAAAATTTGAGTCAAGATGGTTATCAACTGAACTCCCACAGCAAACAAGGTTGAGCATGAGATAAATTTGGGCATTCACATCTCCACCAACGAACCCATGCTGTTCAGGTTGTAGGCCAAATTCCCTGAGAGCCCCAAGCTTGGTAATTTGCTACAGCATCAAAGGAAAATATACACCAAGAGTGAGTAAGAAATGAAAATGGGCTACCAACTACTTCGCTTCATGAGCCTCACATTCTATCTCCAAAACATTCAAGTTAATAAACAACGTAGGAATTGTGCTAAGCTACAAATACATAAAGATTTTTGACAGCTACAGAGCTCTATCTGAACTTCTAGCTACAATCATAGGAGACAAGATGTTTTAGCAGATTTAACACCAACTAAAACAATCATAGACAAATTAACACATTCAGATTAGTTGTTCTAGCAGAAAAGAAAACAAACATTCACTCAAGATTCTGAAAAATGTCTGATAGTACCTGGAGGGGAGCGACGCAGGGAGGGGAGGCAACGCAGGGAGGGGGCCAAGAGGAGGGCGGAGTGGGGAGGGGGCGGTGAGGGGGGTGGCGTCAAGAGGGGGCAGTGCAGGGATGATGGGGGCAGTAGATCTGCCTCACCTTCGGGTCGCCGGGAAGAGCCGGAGTAAGACGAGGTGCGGGGAAGCCAAGATCACCGAGGATACTTTTTCACTCGTCGGAGTAGTCACCTTCTCTAGCCGACGTCGTCTACAACTCTGTGGCTGCCTGCTCGTCGCTTGGGTGTAGGGAGGGGGGCTAGGAGGGGGCTGGGAGGGGAGCGGGCGTGTGACTTGCGAGGGACGACGGTCGTTGGCGGCTGGGCGGGGGCTCGGGAGGGGGTGACGCAAGGAGGGAGGTGGCGGTCAGCGTGGGAGGGGCGATGGGCGGCGGTTGGCGGGAGCTGGCCGCCTGGCCAGGCAGGGGGCGACGCAAGGAGGGAGTCGGCGTGGTGTGAGAGGGGGCGAGGGGCAACGGTCAGGGGTGCTGGCTGGGAAGGGGCGATGCAGGGAGGGCCGGAGCCTGGAGGGGAGCGGCACAGGCCGGGAGGGGGCGACACAGGTAGATGGGCAGGCGGGCGGCAAGGTAGGGTTTGGTGCTAGGCGGCACGACACTGAGGAACATAGTAAGTGGGATTGGGCTGTCGCTACTTGGTGGGCCGAGTGTTGCTTGGTGAGATGAGGGCGCACGCGGCCTGCTGGGCCGATATGTTTTTATGTCTCGGGCTGGGCCGATATACCAGGTATATTATTAAGGTAGTATTAAAAGGGGTAGTACTAGTAAAATTGTTGGGCCTTGGGCCGATATACCAGGTATACCAGGTATATCTCATGTGAATATAGAGGTTGGATTTTATATCTTTTATCTAACAAAAAGATAGGTCGAATTTTCCAACTTGTGCCGGCTGGGAGCTGAAGAAAACCATCTTGAGAATAACCTGTTATCTTAGGTTTAAGGAGATGTTTATATTGATTTTTATTTGATGATTTTTGACTCATAAATAGTAATAAATTATAAAAAGATATTTATATATAATTTTGACCAATATAAATGTAGTTACTACAGTGTATATTACAATCAACTAATAGACATCGCCTTAAAAAGACACTTCGTTTAAAAGTTATATACTGTAGAAAAACTATTTACTATATAAAATATTTTATAGAAGCGACAAGCGTATAGGGCCTATTAATCACTTTCACCACTATAGGGTTTAAATTAAATCACACTTTCACCACTATCTTGTAGCTATGATAGATATCCTTGTCCATTGATCTTAATTACAAGCTCTAGTTTGTCACATGTGGCGCACGATAATGAAATAAAGAAAGTGCTAAACAGCACTCGAGTGTTCCTTAGACACCACCATGAAATAATTTGTTTATCTCCTCAGGTTGACACCTGCATAATCTGCAGGTCCATAGGGGATCAGCCAGTCTGCCAATAACCCCTTCTTCCTCCTAGGCTCACACCCCATCTCCCGGCACAGCTGGTCGTTGTACCAGATGTTGACAGATCCAACGCAAGATCGACGGAAGTAGTCACGCGAGTAGCGCTTCATGTATTCGTCCCATTCCTTAACGTTTTTCTCCATGGTTTTTATGACAGGCAATCGAAAACGCCCATCAAGGAAATGTGCCAGCCACTTACACCGCATCTCAGAAGTATGTAGGTCTGACAAACTCTCAGAGTAGCCGACGATTGCTAATTGAGGGATCCTAGGATGGACGCATAGCCTGTCGCAATTCATAAGAACCATTGTTAGTTACTCCATAGATATAGCTTATTCATGCAAGTCAATTAAAAACACATGCAAAAAAGAGTTGAACCTGTAGAGAGGAACAATACTAGATGGGGAGCCAGCAACGATGTCTCTGAACAAAGGTGATGTGAACATCTCCTTGAGCTTTTGATCTCCCTTGTATCCGGTGGCGAAGATCACCACGTCGCTCTTTATCTGTGCAGATTCACCTTCTACAATCACACCTTCTTTGTAGAAGCTGAAGTCCTTTGCTTTCTTCAGAATAATGCTTCCTTGCTCCACCTTGTTGTAGAATTTGTCTGGCATTGTCGCAATCAAGCACGAGCTAACGGCTTGAAAGAAGCTGTGTTCCGGCACCATGCCATGCTTCTTCATGGGCACTGCCCATATGTAGTAGCTCTCAACAAACTTTGAGAATAGCCATCTCTGATCGCGTTAAATACATGCATGCATGCATGAGAATATGCAAACACAAGGACCTTTAATTAGTTAGTTATCTCAAATTAAGAGTAAACTAGCTAACACAAAACAAAATGTCCTAGCTTGCTAGTGGCCATCATTTATATACCAAGGGTGATAAGAAGGTAGCCAGAAGGCTAAGGAGCAGCCCCTCGCCTGGCTTGTGAACTAGGAGTTCCGAGAAGCGATTGCGGTAGAAGAAAGCAACCGGGACACCCCAAGCGCAGTAGTCAGGTACGATCCATCGCTTCGTCCGACATAGTATAGTGCATGGATGTGTGGCACCTGTGTGCAACTGCACGTTAATATATCATTGAGGCTAATATATCTTGAGAAAATTAATCACGTTAATTAGTATCAGTACAAATGCACGAGATTATAAGAACACGGTCACGATCGTTCGACCTCATCACAATTCACAAACGCTCAAAATTAATCCTCGACTACAGGCCAGGCGAGGAGACGTACGGTTGCAGCAAAAACATTAATTTGTTTCTCACCGTTCGCATTTGCGCACTCCGTGGCGATGTCAAGAGCAGACTTTTGGTAGCCGACGACGGTGACGAGCTTGCCCTTGACGAGTTGAGCGGCCTTTGCAGCGCCCATGTTGGAGTACTCCATGGAGTGGATCACCGTGCCGTCAAAGGCCTCTGGCCCTTTGTTCGGTGGGAATGTGGGCATGTCAGGAACGCCGCTAAACCGTCCGATGCACAGTACCACAAAGTCCGCAGCGTGCGTCTGGACCTGAGATTGAAATGGGATTGTGGAATGGAAAAGGTCAACCACAGATTAATTTGCACATGTGTCGTCGTCGTGTGTGAGCAAGAATGAGATGCATGCTGGGCTTCGAAGGTGCGTTTTAGAAAACATCCGGTGATGCCTATATACACCCCTTCTGTAAATCTGGAGTCGGCCAAGGAAACATTGGCAAATCCCAACAAAATGACTTACGTCCTTGCCAAGGTACTCGTCACATTGATATACAGCACCCGATCGAAGCTAGCCTGTATACTGCATACACTAGCACTACTACAGAAAGCCTCATAGTAGACGCCTCATCACAGACGGTTTTGTGAAACCGTCTCTGATGAACACTATTACAGACGGTTGTAATTAGGAGGCCGTCTGTGGTATTTGTGGCGGGAAAATGGATTATCACAGGCGGTTATTACCGAAGTATCACAGACGGTCTGTATTAAAAACCGTCTGTGATAATCCCATATTATCACAGACGGTTTTTAATATAAAACCGTCTGTGATAAGCTAATTATCACAGACGGTTTTTAGTTAAAAACCGTCTGTGATAATGGCTAAGGCATTTATTGCGCTGCTCAGACCGCATCTGTCTTCATTTCGATCCAGATCTATCCACTGCTGCGCACATTTTCACTCGGGAGGAAGCTAGGCGATTTCAGGCCAGTTAATTTGGTGGGAAGAGGCAGAGATTGAGCTTTGAATATTCAGTCTTTCCTGGTTGCTCTAGATATGGTTAGTAATGTAATTTATTTTTTCTTTAATTGCATTACAATTTAGGTCTAAGTAATCCATTAGTGGTTATTGAAGATGGTTAATTTGTAAAATTGTTGGTTATATAATAGCTGTTGTGTTTGTAATATGAATTGAGCTAGCAAATTAAGTCTCAATATAATAAATGTGGCCCGTATATATGTAGTTATAATTAGTTAATCTAGATTTTAATACTAAGTTGTTATATATGTACGTAACGTAGGACCGAAGCTGGATGTATGCTGCGAGCCGTGTGAGTGAAGAGTACATTAATGACGTTTCTGCTTTTATAAGAGCCGCCGAGGAGGATATGTTGAATAAGGGGGTGGAATATATGTGCTGTCCATGCACTGACTGCGAGAATTTGAAGATGTTTAAGAACCGAGGGCAAATTGTAGCGCACTTGATTCGGAGGGGTTTCAAAAAAGATTATACGTGTTGGACCAGTCATGGCGAAGTGAATGATCATATGCCGCCGGATGACATCGTCGGTGAAGTGAATGATATGCCCCCGGATGACATCGCCGGCGAAGTGAATGATATGCCCCCGGATGACATCGCCGGTGAAGTGAATGACATGCCGCCGGTTGATGTCGATTGTGGCTCGGATTCGGATAGGTTGCACGATGATAATCTGAATCAGATGCTTCGCGATGTAGAAGAGAACTATGATGAGAGAGAGTATGTTAAATTCCGTGGCTTGATGGAGGACTCAGAGAAACCTTTGTACACGAGCTGCAAGTACACGAGGTTGTCGGCCGTGCTTGAACTGTTGAAATTGAAGGCAAGCAACGGTTGGTCCGACAAGAGTTTCACGGCGCTGCTAGGTCTTTTAGCGGACATGCTTCCGGAGGGAAATGAGTTGCCTAAAACCACGTATAAAGCCAAGAAGCATCTTTGTCCGTTGGGAATGGAAGTAGAAAGAATACATGCATGCCCGAACGACTGTATCCTCTACCGTAAAGAGTATGCAAACATGCATGTATGTCCGGTGTGCAACGCATCCCGATACAAACGTAACAATCAATCAGATGATGGCGAGGGAACAGAGGCGAAGAAAGGACCTCCTGTTAAGGTGGCATGGTATTTTCCTATAATTCCCTGTTTGAAAAGGTTTTTTGCCAAGTTGTGTTGCTGAATGGAGAAATATAACACTTATGGATATGGTTCGGTCTATGATGGCGTATTAAGATCTTCCTTTGTCTTTTAAAGGAACCTTTCAATACTGCTGTTTATTTATTAAATAATTCACCATTTAAGATTGTAACAGTTACTCTTTATGAGTTGTAGACTAGAAGAAAAATTGCAGCCTAAAAGCACGTCAGGAATTTGTTATTGGTTATTCATTGGAATTAATAGGGTACATGTTTTATGATATAGAAAAAATATAAACTGGTGGAAAGTAAGAATGAAATTTGTTTTTTTAAGATCAAAACACACCTCGCCGTACTAAGTCTAGGTACTCTCCATCATCACTCACGTAAACAAGTTTCGAGTGGATTCTTTTAGGCTATGGCTTATGACTGAAAATTTTGAATTTTGAAATGTTCATAAGAGATAGTATGTAGAGGGAAATCGTCGTATACAATTTTAGCTAATACAGTTAAACTTGGTATAGTTTGTATTACAATCTACTTATAGACTTTGTCTAAAAAAATATACCATTTAAAAATTAATTACTGTAACATAAATCTAATCCTAAAAGCAAAAAAGCAAGAAGCCAAACTGTATCCACCGAAGTCTGGAGTCTGGACAGGTGGAGTGGCGTGTACACGATCCAAAGAGCCACCGCCTCCACAGGTACATCGTTCATGCACCTTATGGACGAGGGGTTTCCCTCGCGTAAAATTTTTGCTTTTTAGTCCAAAATTTGAAAGTTTCTTACATATAGACCCCTGGAGAAAAGATTTGCAAAAATGGACCCTTAACACGGCGCCAAAGCATATGGCGCCCATGGTACATATCACACCGCCATATGCTTTGGCGCCGTGCGTGGACACGTAGGATCCACGGTGGCACATCACGGCGCCAAAGCACATGGCGCCGTGCCATGTATAAACGGCCCTAAAGGCCGTGGAGCCGTTTCCTGGAGCTTAAACCCGAACACAGCCCCCGGCCCCCACCCCCTCACTCCTCTGTTCGAACAGATCGAGCAGAGAGCAGCCGCCACCGCCTGTCGCTCCCCTCTCCAAATCCATCCCAATCCATCGATTTTTCTCACGATTTTGCTTCCAAACCGAGCAAACAAGGTTAGCTCCCTTTCCTCCTTTGATTTTTTCGAGTAGATATGGATTATTTGAGGTACATTTCGTGGGGCAAGATTTCAAACCCTAGATGAAATTTGTTGGATTTGGCTCGGTTTTAGATTGGATTCGCAACAGATATGCGTAATGTATTAGTAGCAATGTGTATAGATCCGTTTTTAGGTTAAAATTGGTTGGATTAGGGTTTGATTTGGGTAACTAGCGAACCTAGGGTTAGAAACGATAAAAATTATAAATCTTATTCATTTCCCATTTTAGGTTGTCATTTTAGATTTGCGTAATGTATTAGTAGTAATGTGTATAGATTCGTTTTTAGGGTTTGATTATTGTACGTAATGACTGAGGTATGTTTATTTGTTGTGCTATAGATGGATAAGCTTGTGACTTTGCACCATGGTGGTACTGTGAAGAGAAATGCCAATGGGGTGTTGATTTGGAAGGCATGGAAGAGACCACGTTGCTTTTTAGCTCATGTCCGTTGTATGGTGAGGTCATTTGTCGATTGAAAGAGAGGTTGGGATGGACAGATGAGCATTGTGATGTCGTTATGCAAGGAATGATTGATGTTGGGTCGTCAAAGGGGCCGCGTATAAAGAGATTGGTTTCGATTGGCAGCGACGGTGAATGGGACAACTATGTGGCCATCGTTTTGGACTCAGAGGTCAGAGCACCTGATTTGTTTGTGCAGAGGGTGGTGAGAGATCAATCACCTCCTAGGGCTGCATTGGATCCCAATGACTCACCGTTGGTTAGGTCACCGGATCATGAAGAGGTCGAGGTGCAAGTTGTATCCTCGGCTCAGGTATGTGAGGTTCCATTGACTCAGGTAGAAGCTGACTCTGAGGATGTCGATGACTGCTTTGTTGGTCCATTGACTGGTTTGTGTAGCATCTAACAGGGTGGATGTACAGCTTGCAGGAGACGAGGCTGCTTATGAGGATGCGAGGGCTGTGGACTCAGATGATGACAGACCAGTCACAGGTTTGACGTCTAGCGAAATTGAGATGTTGAGAAGAATGTTTCCTGTCCGTGATCCACTAGTGTCCGATTATAATGACCTAAGCAACGCACATAGGGCTGTCGCGGATGGAGGGCAAATGCAGAGGGACGTACCTAGGCTTGGGGCTAGTGTCATAATTCAGAAGGGTCATGTCTTTGAGGATATGTCGGCATTGAAGATGTGATTGAAAGAGTACTCGATCGTGCACAACCGTCCATACCGAGTTAAGAACTCATACGCCAAACGTCGGTACACCATCAAATGTGAGAGCACAGGGTATGCACGGAAAGTCTGTGCCAAGAAGGTGAAGGGTACGGAGAGGTTTAAGATTACAACTGTGGATGGACCGCACAGCTGTGGGTCTTCCGAGCCTAGCCAGAAACATCATCAGTTGACTTCTCGGTTCATTGCAACCCGCCTGTACCCCATGATAAAGCACATGCCGATGATGCGCGTGGTAGCAGTGATAGAGGCCGTTAAACTAAATTGGCACTACACAATCAAGTATGCGAAAGCATGGAGGGCGCAACAACGTGCTTTGAAGTTGATTTATGGTGATTGGGAGGAGGCGTATGAGCGTTTGCCGGCCATGTTGAACGCAATGAAAGCGGCCAATGCAGGAATGCAGTATGAATACGTGCCTAAGCTCGATGTATGGGTTAATGGAAGACTGATTTTTTTTCGAGCATTTTGGTGCTTTGGTCAGTGTGTCGAGGCTTTCAAACATTGTAGGCCTGTTCTGTCAATTGATGGGACGTTCCTGTTGGGCAAGTATGAGGGGACGTTGTTGATTTCTATTGGCTGTGATGCGGACAACTCGCTTGTGCCGTTGGCTTTTGCTTTGGTGGAGAAGGAGGACAAATCTAGCTGGGCTTGGTTTCTACGGCTTGTACGGGTCCATGTGGTTGGCCCGGGGAGGGAGGTATGTGTGTTGTCTGACAGGCACGCTGGGATCTTGAGCGTCGTTAAGGAAGTGATACCAGGACATTTACCTGTGCATCATCGTTGGTGCACAAGGCACCTTGTAGAGAACTTGTTCAAAAAAGATGGGGTGAAGACCAACTTTGCACTTTCCGAGGAGGTATGTCGCCAGAGAGAGGTAAAGCTGTTCGATGAGAAGTTAGAGGAGTTGAAAACGAAAACTAATGCCGAGGGTCGTGATTGGATAAGGGGTTTAATGAGGGATATGCACAAATGGTCAAGGGCTCATGACCTATTGGGAAGGAGGTATGGGTTCATGACTAGCAACATGGCAGAATGCTTCAACGAGCTGCTTAAGGGGCACGTGGATTGCCAGTTACCGTAATTGCGGCGTTCACTTTCTACAAGTGTGTTGCATGGTTTGTCAACCGGCACCGGGAAGCCTCAGACATGTTAAAGGCACATGCACGTTGGCCACCTCGTCCTCATGGCTTCATTACCAAAGCGAATATGCAAGCCAATGAACAGGAGTACCACTGTTTTGACCATGTGACGGGCACGTACGAGGTTGTTGAGGGTGGAGGGACAACCGAGAATGGAGAGCTCCGAGAGGCCCGAAGTATAAGGTCGTGATTACATCCTTCATATGCACATGCGGTGTTCCCGACAAGTTCTATTTTCCATGCTCCCACATGGTGACCGCATGTAGGGCCCGTAATGTCGATGTTGAGATCAAAATCCCGAGACTATTCAGCGTGGATGCGTTGGTGAGGACATGGGCCCCACGGTTCGAGCCATATCGTGATGAAAGCGAGTGGTCACTTTACTCGGGTCCCAGGTACATAGCGGACGAGGGGTTACGTTGGCACAAGAGGGGCAGCAGGAAGCGGTCAAGGTACAAGATGGACATGGATCGGATACCTGGTCGCACCAAGAGGGGTAGGGCAAATCCCTTCGTTGAGGACCCACAGGAGACACACTGCGGTATGTGTGGTCTAATGGGTCACAATTCACGGACGTGTCAACGTCGTTCCACTCAGGTTAGCGACGTTAGGTCTAGAGAGCATAATTTTTAGATATTTTGTTATTATTATCACTAACGTAATTTTGAATGCACAGGATGGCGAGGTACCGGCTGGTGGACGAGTTCTACGACAGAGAGCACCGCGGCAAGCTCATGATGATTCCCATACTGCGTCCTCCAACCCATGATGATGAGAGTTGTGTGTATGTGTATGTGTGCATATATGTATGTGTATGTGTATTTTATATGTGTATGTGTGCATATATGTATGTATGTATGATTTGAGATTTATATGTGAATGTATGCATCTAGACTTTATTAAGAGTTATGCGTACGTGTTTTATATGTGAATGTATGTATATGTGTGTATGTGCATGCGTTTTGCATATGCAGAAAAATAGACAGCACTTTGCTGGTTTTTCTTTAGGTTTGCGTAGCACGGCGCCAAACACACTGGCGCCGAGATATTGAACTACGGCGCCAGGACTTTTGGCGCCAGGATGTGGCGCCAAAGTTTTGTGCGCCGTGGTTCAAATTCTGGGTGCCAGTGTGTTTGGCGCCGTGATGACTGCACTTGCATTAGAACTGCAAGCCCGGCCTAGCTGTTTCGTTCCATTCACACAAACAATATTAATAATTGACATTCACCAAATGACTAAGCACAAAGCAAAATAACATACTGAGTGCATACGTCCACATACATACATAGTCCACATACATAGTTTATAATTTTTCAGAAAATACATACGTCCGCATACATCAAATATTAAATATACATAGCAATAACCTACTGAGTGCATCGAGGCCACTTCCCCTTCCTCTGAGCATTAGGGTACTCCTCTAGGGCTGCCTTGGCACGTCGCGCTCTCTCTAGCTTCTTCTGTCTTTCACCCTTGCGCCTTGCCGCGGCCCTCCGACGCTCCTCTTCGCGGTGTTCCCTCGCGGCCTCATCATGCTTCTTCTCCCGTTCCCACCTCTCCTTTCTTTCTTCATGCCACTTCTTAGTGGCGTTAAGGTATTCCTTGTCAACCTCAGCGATCGCAGTGTCGATCCACTGCTCAAAATCACAAAGCGGTGGAGGCTCCTGCAAATGTATGCATTCGTTAAACCAACAGAATTAATACCAAGTCAATGAATCGACAATATAACATACCTTTTGCCGAGGACAACGGCGGCACGTGGCGGATCGAACGCCCAGTTGGCGCACATCCAGTACCTCTGCCTATATGTATCCGGATCATCCGACCTTTCGACCTTGGAAGGATCGCCGCAATAACACATTGGCATGGGAACACCGGGTGGAGGTGGCAAACGAGTGAAGCCCATGACAACCTAAAATGTAAAATGAATAAGATTTATAATTTTTCTCGCTTCTAACCTTAGGTTAGCTAGTTACCCAAATCAAACCCTAATCCAACTAATTTCAACCTAAAAACGGATCTATACACATTACTACTAATACATTACGCATATCTATTGCGAATCCAACCTAAAACCGAGCCAAATCCAACTAATTTCATCTAGGGTTTCAAATCTTGCCCCACGAAATGTATCTCAAATAATCCATATCTACTGGAAAAAATCAAAGGAGGAGAGGGAGCTCACCTTGTTTGCTCGGTTTGGAAGCAAAATCGCGAGAAAAATCGATGGATTGGGGTGGATTTGGAGGGGGGAGAGAGGGGTGGCGGCGCCTGTCCTCTGTGCTCGGTCTGTTCAAACAGAGGAGTGGAGTGAGGGGGTGGTGGGGGGCCGGGGGCTGCGCTCGGGCTTAAGTCCCAGGAAACGGCGCCACGGCCTTTAGCACCGTTTATGCATGGCACGGCGCCATGTGCTTTGGCGCCGTTCTGTGCCGCTGTGGATCCTACGTGTCCATGCTTGGCGCCAAAGCATATGGCGCCGTGCTGTGTACAGTCGACGCCATGTAATTTGGCGTCGTGGTAAGGGTCCATTTTTGCAAATCTTTTCTCCAGGGGTCCATATGTAACAAACTTTCAAAATTTGGGTAAAAAGCAAAAATTTTACTTCTCTCGCTATTCTTCGACACCCTCGAGGCCTCAAGCGCAGGGCTGCGCGAAAATTCACTTTCCGAAATCACTGCGGACGTACAGATCTAGCTGAATTGTGCTAGCTGCTGGGGTCCAGTTGTCAGTAACTGTCCATGTAGAAGGCCTCATAGTGTACAAGCCCGTGACCACTTTCCACATGCACAAACGGTTTGATCTGAGCATTCGTGCAATCAAGTATCGTCCCTGAGTCCCCGGCCTGGTTTTGGCGAGTTTGCAGACCGTATTATCACAGCCACATGAGCAAAAGTTTTGGCGAGTTTCCGCGAGCGTTTCAGAAACGCCCGGACGTTGCAGGCGCGGACCGCGCCGCCGCCCGCACGCGAGCCGGAACCACGACGCGCGCCGAGCACGCCACGGCCACGCCGACAGAGGCAGCCAGTCCCGTCCCGGGCCGTGGGCGCGCGTGACCAGGTGGTGATCATTTGGGCTTATTTTTAGTGGCTTATGGCTGAAAAGCACTGTAGCTGGCTGAAAAGCACTGTAGCTGGCTGAAAAAACACTGTAGATGACAGATGCTTATTTAGCATAATTAAATTTAAAAAAATTAAAAAATATGTTAGCCCATTACATATAATACAAACAAATACGGGAAAAAAGAACCGGCAAAAAAGCTCAACAAAAAGCCAAAAGTTCAGGAAAAGACGAAATTTATAAATAGTAAAAAATAAGCCGGAAGCTAAAAGCTGAAGCCCAACCGATCACTCTTAAATCCCGGGCGCCCCCTACGAAACCGCCACTCTCTCTTCCCTCCTGCCTGCAATTGGTCTGATCCGACGCGGCGCGGCGGTTGAACCACCGATGCAATTTGCTGCCGGGACGGGGGCCGCACGGCAGCGCCTCGTGCCGCTGGCTGCCGGTCTTCCGAGCCTAATTAAATGATTGAAGTGTCATATATATGTTGGAAATTTTAAGTGGCTTTTAATATTTATCTTCTTTTTACTCAATGTGAAATTATTCATAATATTGATGCAAGTGATAAAGAATATTTTGATGCAGAATTTCACTCGAGGAATTAATACTCGAGGTACCGAGAACAGCTGTGCTGGAATGTGGTAGACATATTTATTGAGATTAAGTCTACTTAAATTTAATATGCATGCATTTGTTTAACCAACAGTACAAGGCGGAGTAGCTGGATTTGTTTTGCAGGATCCGCTCTGTAGGCTGTTGATCCACATGATTAGATTGAAATTGATGTCATAAATAATCTCATCATGACGCATAACTCACACATGTGTGCTTGGGACTAATATATTTTAGATTAATAAAAATTGACCTGCCTGATTGTGGTTGGTGACATAGTTCAGAAGTCTCACAGAATACCGAAAACAGGTGGGTCACTTTGTGACACCTAGAAATGAAGTCTATAAATAGGTCCTTACCCTCTAAACTCATTATACGTTAGAAGTGGCACCACGAATAAGACATAGAAATAGAGAGTAGACTAAAAAACCTCAATAGAATTAATCTAGAATTTAAAAAAAATCCAACATTAGTATCAGACCAAGGTTCTCTGTATTTACTTCGTTCTCCGAGCTCTGTGTCTGCTTCAATCTCCATGCAGAGTTCTCCTGGGCTGGTGTGCCTCGTTCTCGTGGTCCTTCACGGCGAGCGTCAATGAAGGAAACAAGTCGCTCCTGCCTCTCGCGCGAAATATTAATGATAGGAACACATGCCCAGAGTCATATTTATGATATTTACAACTTGATCACATATCTAGAAATAGAATTAAGGGCTTATTAATTCTGGAATTCTGCACTTTAAGTGAAAATATTCTTTGGTATTTGTAAGGCATGTATAATGGGTAAGATGACTTGTACGCCTTTTTCCAAAGGCGAAAATATCTAACGAGTCT
This sequence comes from Dendrocalamus latiflorus, assembly GCA_017311315.1. Classification (NCBI taxonomy): domain Eukaryota; kingdom Viridiplantae; phylum Streptophyta; class Magnoliopsida; order Poales; family Poaceae; genus Dendrocalamus; species Dendrocalamus latiflorus. The sequence goes on from CM029657.1 coordinate 38,518,261, forward strand.
CTTGACATTATTCATTCTAATACTTATGATGAGATGTCTACTCCCACTAAATGTCAAAAGATTTATTGTGTCACATTCATTAATGATTTTTCTATATTTAGATATATGTGACTTCTTACACAAAAGTCAGAAGGTTTTGATGCGTTCAAAACATTTAAAATTGAAGTAAAAATTAATTAAATAGAAAGATTAAAGTTTTGAGAAGTGATCTTGGAGAAAAATACACTTCAAAAATATTAAATAATTTATGCTAAAGAGCATGAAATTATTTATCATTATACCATACCATATACTCCGCAACAAAGTTTTGTTGCTGAATGGAGAAATATAACACTTATTTATATGGTTAGCTCTATGATGGTATATTAAGATATTCCTTTGTCTTTTAAAGGAAGCTTTCAATACTGCTATTTATTTATTAAATAATTCACTATTTAAGGTTGTAACAGTCACTTTTTATGAGTTGTGGACTGGAAGAAAAATTGCAGCCTAAAAGTACGTCAGGAATTTGTTATTGGTTATTCATTGGAATTAAAAGGGTACATATTTTATGATTCAGAAAAAAGATAAACTGGTGGAAAGTAAGAATGGAATTTGTTTTTTTAGATCAAAACACACATCGCCGTACTAAGTCTAGGAACTCTCCATCATCACTCACGTAAACAAGTTTCGAGTGGGTTCTTTTAAACTACGGCTAATAACTGAAAATTTTGAATTCTAAAATTCACAGGTACAGCCTTCATGCACCTTATGGACGAGGGGATTCCCTCGCTATTCTTCGACACCCTCGAGATTTCAAGCGCAGGGCTGCGCGAAAATTCACTTTCCGAAATCACTGCGGACGTACAGATCTAGCTGAATTGTGCCAGCTGCTGGGGTCCAGTTGTCAGTAACTGTCCATGTAGAAGGCCTCATAGTTGGCGGCCCGCCCGCGGTGTGTAAGGCCGTGACCACTTTCCACACGCACAAACGGTTTGACCTGTGCATTCGTGCAGCCAAGTATACATCGTCCCTGAGTCCAGACGGCCGCCCAGGCCGAAACCACCGCCGAGACGAAGAGAGAAACAAACGTGCGCGGCAGCGGCACCCGTACGGTCAATGGCTCGGCCTGGCCTAGACGTTGATGCCGCGCGCGGAGGCGGAGCGGGCGGCCGAGGGGAAGCGCAGCGCCGGAGCAGCGTTCCTGGACGGTGGTTTGCGCCTGGCGCCTCGCCTGCATGCGTGGCCTGCTCGGAAAATTAGCCGCGCCGGCGCCAACGTGCGGCACTCACGGCGTACGCGGGCACGAACCTCCACTAGTGGCCGCAAGGCCTAGAAGAGAAAGCTCTCGGCGGGCCACTCGACGCGCGGTTCTGCGCACCGCATGGGCTGGCCTGCATGCGCAGCGCCCGTACGTGCCCGTGGCGTGCTGGAAAGCCGCTCACCAGAGTTGCTCCGCACGGGTCCAGTTCAAAGGAAAACTTATCAACCGAGTTTGAACCGAGGGTCTGTACCTTTCAGCTTTTAAAATCGATTTTTAACTTTTGGTACAGTGTCTAACTTTTAAATAGAGTAATTTTTAAGACAAAATATATAAATTAATTGTAGTGCACATTACAAGCCCAACATCTATACTATCCAAAATCACAAGCGAGTATCCCTATCTCTATCCATGATCTCTATCGCAAATAGTTAAAATTCAAAAATTTCAGCCAAAAATCATAAATCACAGCCATAAAAAACATGCCCCAAACCTACAGCTTATTCTCATTTCATGCTATTATACAACTCTCTAAGGATCTATTGGCTTTTAGCTTATCTAAAAATCAAAATAAATATGATACTTTTTAAAGTGGATTCTTCAAACAGCTTTGCGATCCTAAAACCATGTCCACCGTCCACGTCGGCACCTTTGTTGTTTGTTGTTGTCTCAAAAAGCGCAGATAAAACCACCAGCCATAACAAAAAACCATCAGCCGCAGCTTAACAGAACATAGCTTAATTCTTATCATTGAAATAGTTTGTTCTTTAATTGAAGTGAGAATTTCTAGCCTATATGATTGAGTGAACGTGAAAACTTCCAACCTTGTTAATTTTAATAAGAGAATAGCTAGAATAGCTAGATAGATAGATGCCATATATTACCTGCACCACCAAGTCCAATTAATCATGGAGTAGGTTCATTACATATCTGAAACATGTTATAATAGAACACTTCCTGAACATGGATCGCACTAGTTTCAAGGATACAAATTAATTAACCATTGTCCTGATGATTTACGATTGGATACATGTGCTGCCCAGGGCATGCACACTGGAAATGGTGAAACCATTTCACTTGCCCAGGTTGATGCCAGCGTAATCTGCTGGTCCATAAGGAAGCAGCCAATCGGCCAGGAACCCCTTCTTCCTCCTATGCTCAACTCCCATGTCTTCGCACAACTGATCATTGTGCAGGATGTGGACGGGTAAAATACAACATCGACGGATGTTGTTGGGCGAGTACCGTTTCATGTACTTTTCCCACTCATTTATATCCTCCTCCATGGATTTTATGCTAGGCAATCGGAAAGTTCCGTAGAGGAAATGTGCCAACCACTTCGACCGCAGCTCAAAAATGTATAGGTTTGACACATTCTCAGAATAGCCGATGATCGCTAGTTGGGGGATCCTAGGATGGACACATTGCCTGCGAGTACATTGATCGAAATAACAATCAATTGTCATCTCATGCGTATGGACATGCATGCATGTTCAAAAGAGGAATGGTACGTTCATATTTAGACCTGAAATGTGGAACGATATTGCTAGACGGTGAGCCAGCTACAATGTCTCTGAACATGGGTGATGTGAAAATCTCCCTCATCTTTTGATCACCTCTGTACCCGGTAGCAAAGATCACCACATCGCTCTTTATCGGTGAAGATTCGCCTTCTAAAATCACGCCTTCTTTGCAGAAGCTGAACTTCTTTGCTTTCTTCAGGACAATGCTTCCTTCTTCCACCTTATTGTAGAACTTATCTGGTAGTATCGCAACCAAGCATGAGCTCATAGCCTCGAAGAAGCTGTAGTCTGGCACCATGTCATGCTTCTTCATGGGCACAGCCCATCTGTAGTAGCTCTCAACAAACTTGGAGAACAACCATCTCTGAACAGAACAACGAGAACATAACAATAGTCATTATTGATCTTTCAGAAGAGCAAAAGTGAAAAAAAGCAAAACTATTTTCCATATGTATGCAGCTTTGTTACGGCCATTACCAGCGGTGATAAGAAGGTCGCCAGGAGGCTAAGGATCAAACCCTCTCCTGGCTTGTGAACCAGGAGTTGAGAGAAGCGGTTGAGGTAGAAGAATGCAATAGGAACACCCCAAGCGTAGTAGTCAGGTATGATCCATCGCTTCGTCCGACATACTATTGTGCATGGATGCGTGGCCCCTGCGTACGTACAGTTTTGGATCAACAACGGGTAAGCTGAATGGCTGATATCTCATGTAAACATGTTAAACGCTTTGCTGTTCCATTCAAGCAAAGCTCAGGGACAGGCTCAGGAAACTTAATCATCCATCACCGTTCGAATTTGCGCACGCAGTGGCGATGTCAAGAGCTGACTTTTGGTAGCCGACGACGGTAACAAGCTTGCCCTTGATGAGTTGAGTGGCCTTTGCATCGTCCATGTTGAAGTAATCCATGGAGTGGATCACCGTGCCATCATAGGCTTCTGGCCCTTCGTCCGGTGGGAACGTGGGCATGTTAGGGACGCCACTGAACTGTCCGATGCATAGTACCACAAAGTCCGCCACGTGTGTCTAGTTGTCAATGAAATCAAAAGCCAATTTTTAGCATTAGGAGTATAGAATAGGCTAAGGGGATTCTCGGACTCTGGTTGGAGCCACTGGATTAGAACATTGATCGCAAATTTGCCGCAATATAATACTTAATAAAATTTCAATCACTGTTAGTGAATCTTACGTTACTCAATCCGTTCTTTTTTACTTATCGTTTCTTAATGCATGTAATCAGGCTTCAAAACTTAATTTGACCACACATTTACACAAAGGTATTTGGATTTATCACATGAAAATTATAGTACTAGATTTTTCATGAGAAGTACTTCCATATCATTATATTTATAATAATTTTTTAAACTTATAATTTGAAAAGATAATGTCAAACAAAAGTATTATATTTGCATTTTAGCTGGGATTCATGCAATCCCAGTGAGCCGCATGATCTGAATGATATGAGCCATTCGATCTAGTATGGACTTGGTATCAGTTGTCTGATCAAGGTGAGGAAGGCCCCATACTTCCTTCTCTTCCCCTCTCTCCCTCGTGCTGAACCCTTCACGTGCTGTGCGCACACACTTTCACTTCCTCTTGTGCGGTACCCCTCTGCCTACCCCACGACGCCCCTCTACCTCCTCTCTCTTACCCTCTCCTCCCTCTCCCCACCAGCGATAGGAGAGGCAGTGGCGAGAACACAGCCCCGTGATGAAGGGGGAGACGACATGTCCCAGTCTGGCGATGAGGGAGGAGGAGGCATAACAATGGAGCACTGCCAGATCTAGCCATCAACATCGCTGGTTGTCAGTTCTGGCCGTCCCCATGGCCACTGCCCCATCCCTACCCTCCGGCTTCCCTCCCCGTGGCACCATCGCCGGTTGCCAGATCTGGCTGTCCCTATGGCCACAATGGCGGAGCCACAGAAGGTGAATGGGGTATAGTTGTACCCCAATTTTTTTTGCCATAAAGACTACTATATACATCTCTTAATATACAAAGGTATACGCTACAAACTTCTTCCTCAGTTGCAACCCATATCCTATCATTCCAATTTGCCCAAAATGCAATAATCCCCAAATAGGCCCACAGCCACAGCCATCACCATTGGTCACCTCCAGGATGGTAGGATCAATCCTCAAATTCATATATCCCCATCCTTTGCCCTAGCAACCGACGAGCCTAGGTGCAACACAACAACAACGGGCGATGGTGCGATGGGAGGCAGGTGACTTCAAGAGCTCAATAGAAGGTTGGTTAAATTTGTTACAACTGCTCATTTTCAAATTCCAATGCATCTTTGCTTCCTACTAATACATTTGCTTCTTATGATAGGTTTGATGAAGTTAATATAGAGCTACGTCTTTATATGGCATCCTGTTAATTCATTTGCTTCATATGACAAGGATGAAGTTCTTAAACTTGCTAAGTTTTATCATAAAGATTTCTCGAATACAGATTTGGTTCAACTTTCTTGGTAACTTAATGTGTTTATTGGTGACATGCACCAATATACAAGGTTTCAAGAAGTGAAGAATCTTAGTGAGCTCTCTATTAAACTTGTTGAAACAAAGAAGCATGATCGTTATAAACTTGTTTATTTGCTACTCAAATTGGTGTTGTTCCTTCCTGTGGCTACTGCAAGTGTACAAAGGGTATTTTCGACAATGAATCATGTGAAGAACAAGCTAAAGAATAGCATGGGTGAACAATACTTGAATGATTGTTTAGTTGCATATATTGACCAGAAGTTTTTTTTCTACAAATTAGTGATGATGCTATCATTAATCACTTTCAAAGCACGAAGGAATTCCATATCAAGTAGTAATTTTTTTTAAATATTTTGTGATGTTGGTTGTAGTACAAATATGTAATTTGTCATATTTGAACTTATGCACTATATCATTTGAACTTGTATCAGAACGGATATATCTTAAGTTCACACTTCATCATCAAAATCCTGACTCCACCATTGTGTAGCCACCATGTCATCCCTACCCGTCAGCTGCCCTCCTGATGGCACCCCTCCACCTCCCATGTGCTACCCTAAAGCCACACAGCGCAACCCTGCAATAAGGGGGAGATGACATGTCCTAGCTCAGTGATGAGGGAGGAGGTGACACGTCTATATGGAGCACTGCTAGATCCGACCATTGACATCACCAATCGCCAGGTCTGGACGTCCCCTACGATGGTGCTGTCTATTCACTGGGTCTCAGTGGCCTCTCGCGCCTCTCCTCTAGGTCTCCGACGCTAAGCCAATGTCAGCTCTTTGCCACGGCAGCATCCCTACTGAACCTCCATTGCCCCTTCCCTAGGACACTCCTTTGCGTCATCTGTGATGTTGTGGCCGAAGGCCAGCAGCGCCATAGCGTCGCCGCCGCCAACGAGACGGTGGGATGTCAAGCACCCTGGTCCCTCCGATGCTGGTACTCCCTCACCGGGTATGGTTGTTTCCTTCCCTCTCATCCTACTGATCTATGGTTGTGGTTGTGTGGTGCTGAGATTGATGTTTGAGATGGGAGAATCATGCATGGATGTGAATTGCAGATGTCTTGGATTGATAATGTCTAGATGTGCTCATAGATTTTGCCATGACAAAGATAGGGTTCAAACATGAAATTAGTTTGCAATTAAATAGTATCCCCCTAGCTCAAGTAGTAAAATAACTAAATAAGGAATGATAAACATACTAATTTTATGAGCTACATATGTCATGAGGTACTGCATGAGGATGTACTGCTTACCACCTTGATTCTGTTAGGAAGGGAAGAGATGAACAAACAGAAGGGAATTCTAACAAACAAGTACAATCGGGTATAAGTATAAATATGGTACAAGTATACATCTGGTACATCTGATTCTAATTAAACTTAAATCTAAATTTGGTTGACACAATATATTGGGCAATGTATTAGATCAATAGAGCATAATACATGATTCAACTAGAAATTATGTTTGTGTATGTAGTACATAACTTAGTGGGAGTGGATTGTGGTTTGAAATTTAGCCAGTAGAGTTGTTCAAATTCACGAGATAAGTACAAGAATTGGGTATGAATATTGAGTTGTCCAAGTGAAAATGGAATTGAAATAAAATAGCATGCTTTTGTGTATTAAATCATTGTTTGCATAGCATAAGCTTATATGCTGGTGCCTAATTAGAAGCTTACATTAATTCTTTTAATGGATGTTTTGCTTGTCTGTAATATGTGGGGAGATCATGTTAATCTTCCAAAAGGAAAATTGAGGTAGGCATTTGTAGTAGAAAATATAGCAATTTTGTGAAGCGAAATATGCTTAAGTGATGAGAATAAATGTAGACTGCTTCTCCTAGCTAGCGTCCCCCCCTTGGTGTGTGTTTTCACTTATTTTGCTTCTTTGTCACAAATGACACTATTTCACTATATGTTACAGCTTTTCACTTTAGTTTGGTTACATATCTAATTCACAAGGGACTACTCCATTTTAAAATGTTCACTTGAACTTGCTATGTGTCAAACCTATAGTTTTCCTCTTTACTGATGAGGAGAATTTTTTTCCTTATAGTAGGCATTTAAAGGTCTGCCAAGCAAAATTAAAGTGAAACTAATTAGATGACCACGGAAAGATGTATTATTTAATGTTCAACCATTCATCATTTTTTGTAATTATGCCTTTAGTTGATTCATACGTTATATTGCAATTTCAGCTGCTCTTACCCCTAGGAGCAACTGCTGACTATTCATTTGCCTATAATCAAGATTTTAAACAACATTTGAAATTTACTTGAATATAGCTTTCTCATCCTAATGATTATTCAGTTTATGCTACTCCTGTTGGACGTTTGTTCTGTTGCTTACTGAAACCTGTGTAGAAATGCTAATTATTTCCAGCCCTATTTTACTTGCTTAAGTAAGAAGAATAATTTTACTTGTTCAGTAACATGCCATAACTCCTACAATTAATTGAGAACTTCCTGTGTGATTTGATATTTGATTCATAGACAGGAATTGTGGTTACTGCCGGTATCATATATGAAATTGTATAGAATAGCTCTGATTTTACTAATTATTCTGCAAGTTCATTTTTCTACCGACGCTGATTCCAGATTATCACAGACGGTTTTTAATACAAACCGTCTGTGATACTTGGCTCATCGATAAGAACCGTCTGTGATACGCGTTTTCTCCGACGCCACCAACACAGACGGTGTCCAAATTAAAACTGTCTGTGTTAGTGTCGGTCACAGACGATTTTGTCAAACCGTCTGTGATTGGCTGTCTAGTATTAGGCTTTCTCTAGTAGTGGCTGAATACCGATATCCCGTATGCAAATGATTTCATATTGGAGTTTCCAAGAGTTTTCATCTTGGTAGAATGAAATGCCCTATTGTATTTATTGATTACAAATTAAGATTTTCCTATTACATTTACAATTCATTTTCAAAACTTATTTATTAGCCACATGATGGGTTACACCGCTTCGCGCTATCGCGCGTTCATCTGCTAGTGTAGTATAGCCCCGTTTGGCACAGCTCTAGCTCCGAGATCTATGCTGGATCTGTAGTTTGTTGACTAAATTAAAGTGATTTAAATATTTTTATTTAATATATAATATAAATGAAATGAGTCATATAAATGCACTTAACATGCCTGCAACTCTAGATCCAGGATTTTCTAGAGCTACAGATGACCAGCTCTAGTAAATCTACAGATTTTCTAGAGCTAAAGCTCTGCCAAACGGGGCCTATATATTATCACAAGCTCTCTCATAGCGAAGTATCTAGCCATCAAACAATTTGTAAGTACAAAGTCAAAACGACGGTATGATTATATGGAGCACAAATTATGTAAGCTATAGCTGTGCTCAACTCATAGTAGGGAAAATTATATCGGACTGAAAATTTTATCACAGGTCAGCGATACGACTGGTAACCGGCAGTTACCAAAAATTTTGGACGAAAATTTTGAATTGAAATTTGAAAATTTGAAGTTTTTTTATTTTTTGAATTTTTTGGATGAATTTTGTTGAATCCGGAATTTTTCGTCTAATATAAAATTTACTGGTCTGTGCCGATAAAACTGATAACCGGCGATTACCGACGAAATTTCGCCTGTACAAATTTCCCGGACTCATGGTTGACACTAATTAAGCAGAGAAATACATCATAGCTGGGACGTCGTTTAGTTATTGTGCTCACCTCAACGTCGTCCCCGTGCTCCACAGTGAGCCGCCACTCGCCACGGCCACTACCGAACGCCTCGCCGTTTCCGGCCCACTGCTCCCAGGCTATCACCTCCTCCTCGTCTGCGCCGGCGTACTCCATGGTGGCCACCCGGCTGCCGAACCTGATGCATTCCAGCACGCCGAAGCGGCGTGCGTACGAGCGCAGGTACTCCATGACCTGGTCGTGGTCCGGGAACACATCGGTGACGCCTGGAGGCCACGGGAAGTCCGTGAACTCGAAATATGGCCGCGGCGTCTGCAGCCGCGTTGAGGCGAGCGTGCGCGCCCACACGCCGCCGATGGCATCCGCGTCAGCCTCGAACACCACCGGCCGGAATCCGCGCTCCAGGGCGTGTTTGCAAGCTGTGAGACCGCTCAGGCCGGCGCCGACGATGGCCACTCTCTTCTCCATTCTGAGTTAGTAGTCCTTCTATATCTAGCCAAAGGGATACAATGTTAAATTCTATTAGGCTTCGTGGACTTTGGTTTGCTGGAAGTAAGGTTGCGTGGAATTTCTCGGTACAATATTCTTAGAACTTGCAATGATAATTTTATCCATGCGCTTTGCATCTAAACTAATAATCCACCAGTTCAAATTATTTTACATCCACCCAACAATTACCTGCTCCACAGTCATGACCTTAACTACGTCCACACCACAATATGCACCCATAATTACACCATCATAAAAACGTCCGCACCAGATTAACTCTCCTCCATTCTCTCTCCTTACCCAACCATATCCGACGATCATCCTTCAATGGATCTGCAGTACCCCTCCCGCGTCCCTCACGCTCGCGGCTCGCATGCAGGTCGCCGCCACCTCCCGCTACGCAGAAATCGCGTTCTCCCCCGCGCCTCCCCCGCGTTCTCCCCTGTCCCTCCGCCTCCCCCGCGCCTCCTCCGCTCCCTCCGCCTCCCCCGCTTCTCCCCCTCCTCCCCCGCGCCTCCCCTCCCTCCGCCTCCCCCCATCCTCCCCCGCGCCTCCTCCGCCGCCGCGCCGCCCTCGCCTCCTCCTCCCCATCTCGCGCCGCTGCTGCCTCCTCCTCCGCCGTTCCCTCTGCTTCCCCCGTCCTCCACCGCACCGCCGCTCCCCCATCTCCACCTCTCCCCCGCGCCTCCGCTCCCCCGTCGTCCCCTCCGCCGCCACTCCTCCCACCCCATTAAAACCCTAACCCAAACCTCCCCTCCCCTCGCTTCGCCACGCCACCATGGCTGCGGCGGCGGCCGCCGCCACCTCGCGCCTTCTTCGCCGTCACCGCAACCCCCCGCCCCTAGCCGCCGCCGCCTCCTCCACGCCGTGATCTCCTCCTTCCGCGTGCTCCCCCAGCAGCCCGAGCTCTCCCCTCCCCCACCCGCCGCCGCCTCCTCCGCCCCGCTCCCACCGAACCCCAGCCCCTTCGCGGTGCCTCCACCCCGTGATACCCGTCTCCACCCGAGTGCAGATCGGCGGTCGCGTCGCCAGAATCGGGGGAGATCCAATACCTCATCTGGTTCTCACGACTTCCTCTAACCCCCCTAGACCAGTGCACCGTCGCCCCCTCTGCTTCTAGCCGCGAGCCACTGTCGTCCTCCTTCCATCGACACGCTCGACGCCAACCACATGGATTTTAATGTTTTATTTTTGGGTGACATGTTGTGGTAGGGCTGTGGCGTCAAGGCCAGCAAGCTAAATGCGCTTCCTATGGTAAATCTTACTCTTTTTTTCTCTTGGTCTGGGTGATTTATAATTGTGTGGATTCCTTCTATTTTGGATGCAGGAAACTGTGGGCTCTTTAAAAGAACCTGTAGGCGTCGTCTTCTCGGAGGAACCGCGCGAATTAACAGACGAATCGATTGAATCCGAGAACCAAGGTGTGTGGATTTCTTTTGTTGATTTTGTTTGCATCTTGTTTTCATATGTTCGCAGAATCGCAGTGTGAAAGGAATTATTGCGAGCTTGTGTTCTTAGATCGTTTCCACACAAATTATTTGTAGAATTGCCATTGAGGAAGGAAGGGGAGCACAAGAACCGGGTGCTTTCTGATGTCACGGCTGCTGCTGATGCTGGATCGAAAGAAGAGGGCTTGATAGCCTGGTGGGACAAGATGGCGGCTTGGCAAGGGACTCATTGGATCAGCAGGACAAAGCCACCGGATCGCAGCAGCAATCTTCTTCTGAGGTTGATACTTCTCAAGCTTTGTGTGCATCTTACCAAATTTAGTTGTCACCTGTGGACTAGCTATGTGGGATTTTTGTCATTTAGCTTGCAAGCCATTTGGGGATTGCGTTATTTGTTAGGACCAAACTTTGAATTTGGTAGGTAGGGAGGTCTTTCTGCATTTATTATACCTAACTCTTTGATGTCAGGTAATGTTCCATATATGAAAAAGAGCGCTTGCCACTAAAAGTTTGAGGTGTCTTTAATTTTCTTGTCTAAATACTTAACTGCAAATATTTGGTATGACAAATATGTGTTGTTTTATTTTGGCGAAATGTTCTCATGCAGTTACAGGAAACCAGTTTTTTGGTTAATCATCAATAAACTTACCCAGTAGTGATCTAGACAAAGTAGGTCAGTTGTTTTCGCTATGCTTGCTACCGTGAGACGTTCCTCAACTTCCCTTAAGTTTTACCTTGACTTACAATTGTTCATTTCGCTCCCTATTTGTCAAATTATTTCTTACGTTGGGATTGTTGTGATTTTCATTCTGGGTTGTGAACTTACCTTGACTTACAGTATGTGAGTTACCATATTCTGTGATTTTCATTTAGGAGATAATTTACAATGATGTGGGTTGTGAACTTGTGATGCTGCTTCCCAAATTAAAAACCGCTAGCATGATCTCTAATATGGGCTTACATTAATGATATCCTGGGTTTGCTGAAATTGCAGTATAATCCCCCTTTCACACTTTCATTCACAAGGCGTAATGAAATAGCATTGGAGGTTGAGCAGCATGATAGCCTTGTGATGTCCTAGCTTAACAAATGACTTGTTAGGATTTCAGTGTATATGCAAATGTCTGTTGTCCCTGTTGCACATATGTAGAATTTATATGTTGCCCGTGCTGTATATATGATGTCATGTATCACATACATATCTTACACGATTGTAAAATTAAAGGTTAAAGTCTTATAGGTTAGATTTTGGTCTCTTGATTTGTGGTATGATAACGTTAGTGTAGAAGGCTGGCCTGCCTGAAGATTCTTGTCACAAAGATCAAGTTAAGGTACTTCTTTGTAGAAAAATCTTATACTACATGTTTTTGACATGGGCAACTTTTTCACCCGCTGAACTGGTAGTTAATGGGGGCATCGTTAACAGTAGCACTTGTGAATCATTAACAATTTGGCTAATGGTTATCTTAATTAACGTTAGCCTTCCAGCATGAATAGGGTCATAACAATTACTTTCATCTAAGAAAAAGATTTCATTCTTTTAAGTAACAAAAAGAAAGATGGCATTCACAGTTTAAGCTTGCATAACAAGACCATTCACTGTTATTGTACATAATCGGGAAATTGAAGAGTAGCCTTTCTTTAGCGAGGCAACTGAAAGGGAAGCTCTCATTTTCTGCGATCATATTGCCTACATAACTCTTCTGTGATTGAAGAGAAGAACAGATGCTATCAAGCTAAACCTTGATAGTGTTGTCCCCCAATTTTTAATTTCCTGTCAGATGGGAAAGACAACCGCTTTTTACACAGAATAGCACCTACTTTATACGCTGACTAACTGAGCTTTTTTACACAGAATAGCACCTACTTTATACGCCGATGCCGAGCGCTGCAAGGCAATGGCAGCGTAGGGATTTTATCTGTGTGCTTGTGAAGTTTTCGCCTTTGCATGTGTGGGTCCCGTTTGCTTAGCTGAGGTGATGGTTGGTTGACAGGGAGTATGAAGGGATATTTCTGGATTACTCGAGGCAGCGGGCGACTGGGGAGACCATGGAGAAGCTATTCAAATTGGCAGAGGTTATACCTGTTCGATACTCTCTTTGCATCATTTAGGTGGTGGGATTGCCCTCTTGCGTAGTAATTTGATATCTATTGGATTTATTGTAGGCTGCAAAGCTCAAGGAGAAGGTTGAAAAGATGTTTAGAGGTGACCGGGTAAGTACTACGATTCGCAACCATTGTTCAGTTGATCCATCACAATTGTTTGTTCAGTATATACTAATATGTGAAAAGTACATTGCCATGTAATTGCTTGGTAAAGCTTGACAGTTTGTGAGTTCTTGAGAAAAAATAAAGTTGAGTTCTGATGGAATAATTTTGGGCAAACATTCTGACTATTTTTAAGTTGTCCAGGTCCGCATAAATTGTTTGAAATTGCTGGAATAAATTTCTAACTTAACTTTGATTGGTTTTGTTAGATAAATAGCACGGAGAACAGGTCAGTGCTTCATGTAGCTCTAAGTGCTTTTGTACCTGCATATTTTACACTTTGCGTATCTGTGAAATTTTGGCAGGCAATGTTGTATTTGCTGACGAATTTTTACCATTAGACATTAAGTGATATTTACAGATGCTGCAGACATATCTTTCTTTTCCTTTGAAGTGTAGATGCATGTTGTGAGTTGTGACAAAAAAGCAGGTCATCTGCGTTCTTAGACTACTTAACGATCAAACCCAAGTCTTTTTACTGCTTGCAAATACCAAACAGCAGCCAACAAAAAATTTGTACTGATATTCTCTATTGTGAGTTCTTGATGCATATGGTCTCATAGGTATGACATGTTTCATGTTTTTGGAGCATAACTATCATAATATACAGTATACCCAAACTACTGTAACAGTTCTGAAAATATCCACATCTTTGCCTTACGTTTAGCACTCTGCTTTGATATCCACTGAGACCGCGATACGTGTATGATTAACTGAATTTTCTACGAGCTTAGCAGTATGATTTGTGAGCTATTTCAGTATTATCTTTTGTTTTTGCTGGCGTGTACATGGGCATTATACTGTTTAGTCCAATCTGATAACCTTCAAGAATCTCAGTTTTGTTGTTAATAGGAAATTATACTTATGGATGAATATGGTGCTTTGGTCATGGTCAATTGTCCATAGCTTGTTGCTATTTCTATTATGTCATTAACTTGGAAAGTTGAATCAGTCCACGTTTTCTTTCCTAATATATTGTTAGCTTCAGTTTGCTAGGTTGGTAGGCTCTATACAATGTACATGTGGAATGAGAGTTACTGTAATTCTTCAGGGAGACTGTGAATTGAACATGCACAGCACGATTAGTTCCTCACCACTCAACTAAATTTGGCAATGAGCTGACCACTTAGGCCCTGTACCTGTATGAACAATCTTTATTTACTAGGTTATATGCATGTCTGGTTGTGTACCTAATATACAAAGCAGATATTCAGAAATCTGTCCCTTTCTTAAGTCATGGATTAGATCATTAGAACCATCAAAGATGTGTGCTTGTTGATGGATGTAAAGGGTGTTTCTAATATTGTTGGCATTTTTCTGTTAGTTTGAATATATTGCTAATGATGTATTACCTTGTTGCCATAGCAGAAATCCGTACACAAGTTGCATTTGGGCAAGGGAACTCTTCATATGCAAGGTCTTATCCTAAACAAATAGTTATTCATCAGGTATTGGTGTAAGATTTTTATCTTCATTGTTTTATGTTTTTAGCTAAACCATCCAATAAATAGTTTAATATATGTTCTGAAAATTGGATAAAGAAAAGGCCATGCACTTTTTTTCGTAGTCTGTTGTCTGACATTGCAAATTTTCTCTTTTAGAAGGAAATGCAGAATATCGAATACTTATTTTAACTGTACAAATTGCTGTATGGCCATTCAAAAATTGGCTTTGAAAGCAGGGAACAAAACATGTATGGCCATTCAAAAATTCGTTTGGCTGATTTCGTGTGCATCCGTAAAATGCCGCCGTGGCGTTAGCACGGACACTATACTAGTAAGTATAGAATGCAAGAGGTTAGTGTGCCTTTTATAGTAGTAGATTAGTGTATGAAAAAACTATCCTACGGGCGCGCATTTGTTAGGTAATTCACGGTCCATTGGCATTGCGTCAGAATTGGAAACTCCTGCTTTGCACCGAAAAAAGCTTCGTCGGCGGCGGCGAAGGGAAAGAAGGTGGCCGGACCGGAGCGTCATGTGAGTACCAGGGCTTCGGCATCGGCAGCGGCGAGCGCGGGTGGCGACGCAGGCGCGGTGGCCGAAGACGTCGACGTTCGCGCGGTGACGACCAACCTCGTCACCGGCACCGCGACGACCAACCCTGTCACCGGCACCGCGACGACCAACCCCGTCACCGGCACCGAGACGGCCCGCCCCGTCACCGGCATGGCGAGGACGGACCCCGCGGTCGAAGGCATCGACGCCGAGGCGGCGACAACCGACCCCGCCGACGCAACGACAGCCGACCCCGCCACCCCCGCTGCAACCCTCGCCGGCAGCGCGGACCGGGCGGTTCGAGGTAGCCACGACGGAGCGACTGACAGCTCGGGACCTCGCAACGCGGTCGTGCCCGCGCCGATCCGCCCGCTGGGAGTACCGGCGACCCCGCCTGCACAGGCGGTGGAAAGCGCCCTGCTGGCGGCCCTCAACGCGTTCCAGCGGGAGCTAGGGGACCTTCGCGGAGCCGTCCGAGATATGCAAGAGGCTCGGAGCCAGCAGGCCGCGCCAGTAATCGCGTCTGAGCCCACGCCGGAGAGGGCGGACAGTCGCGAAGCCCCCACGTCTAGCCGCGTGCCGCTGCGGCGCGTAGATCCGGAGTCCCCGCTTTCGGCGGGGCTGCAGCAAGCGGCATGGCCCGAAGACTTCAAGTTTCCTAGCGCCATTGACTCGTAAAAAGGCGACACGGACCCCCGCGAGTTTGTGCGCGTGTACGAAACCGCGATCGAGGCCGCGGGCGGAGACGACACCATGAAGGCGAAGGGCCTCCCCCTCGCGCTGCAAGGCGTGGCGCTCTCTTGGTTCTTTACCATAGAGCCGGGCTCCATCTACGCGTAGGAACAGCTTCGCGTCTGCCTCCACAACAACTTCCAAGGAAACTACGTCGACCGGGTCGATGCGGACCAACTCTTTGCTGTCAAGCAAAAACCCTCGGAGAAGCTCCAGGACTACTTCAAACGCTTCGCCAAGATTCGATGCCAAGTGAAAGACGTTAACGAAACCACCATCGTGAATGCCGCCATACAGGGCCTTCGTCCGGGCCCGATGGCCGAGTACAATGCGCGAAAGCCAATCAAGACGGTGGCGAAGCTCTTCGACAAAATGGAGGAATATGCCAGGGCGGAAGAAGACGCGCGGCGAAGGCAAGGGGACGACTCCGACACCAACCAGGCCGGCGCCTCGGTAAAAGCCGAAGATCCGCCGAAGAACGGCTCTTCGAAGGGAAAACGTAAGCAGGAGTCGTCCAGGGACACGCCCGACCGCAGGGACGCCTCGCATAAGGAGTCGTCCGATCAGCCCAAGCGCGGCCAGCAGAGGTCGAGGCGAAACCGGTACGTCCTCGACATTGAGGGCGGTTCCGACGAGGGCGCTCCTACGGGCCGAGGCGGCTGGGGGCGCCGTGGCCGCGGGCGTGGCCGTGGCCGGGGCCGCGACGATAAAGGTCGCGGAGATTACGACGACCAGCACCAGGGACTGTGGTGTGTAGTCCACGGCCGCGGCAATCATGATACCCGCACTTGCACCTCCATCGCGGCGCTCCGCGATAGCGTCGCTAGGGACAGGAACTCGGAGACGCGTCCGCCTGCGGTGGCCCATGTCCAATTCCTGTACGAGGCCCCCATGCAGGTACAGGCGCAAGGGATGCAACCCCAAGAAGGCACCTTACGGATCCAAGCTCACGTACAGCAGCCTCGGGAGGGCCTCCTGTCGCTGCAGGCTCCGGAGGCAACCCACCACAGGATCATTAACGTCATATCCGGAGGCTCTGCGCTGGAGTTCGCCTCAGCACGGCAGCAGAAGGCCTATGCGCGAAGACTACATCATGTGGCGGCATACCCAGCGCAAGCACCCCCGGACTGGGCGCGGCACGAGGTTACATTCACACCCGGCGACGCCCAAGGCGTGGACTTCCCTCATCAGGACCCCCTGGTCATCCGGGTCACTATCGCGGGATGCGACGTGGGGCGTGCCCTGGTGGACGGCGGTAGCTCCGCGAACGTATTGTTTGCGGCGGCCTTCGACCAGATGGGGATCCCTCGAAGCCGCCTAGGGCCCTCGGGAATCCCATTGCAGGGCTTCGGGGGACAACCCCTGCGGGCGCTGGGACAAGTAGGTCTTCGAGTCTCCTTCGGCCAAGATGACAATGTGCGGGCCGAAGATGCCACCTTCGACGTGGTCGACCTTCCGTACCCCTACAACGCCATACTAGGGCGCCCAATCCTCAACTCCTTCGGCGCGGTACCACATCACGGCTATCTATGCATGAAGATCTCGGGTCCCCGGGCCATCATCACCGTCCGAGGCGACCAGGATATGGCCCGGCGCATCGAGCCAGGTACCAGGTGCCCGCGTCGCGAAGCCCAACGACGCTCCTAGAGGCGGCGTCGGCGTCACAACGCGGAGGTCCGCGGGGCCATTCGGAGGCGCCTTGGCGGGCCCTGCAGAGGTCTAGCGACTAGAGGCTTCGGCCGCACCAAGGAAGAACGGTTAGTACATCCACCCCTTGTAATTGCTTGCCCGCGCAAACGGGGATGTAATGAAGATCGCCGTTTGTCGCTAATATTTCTTCATCATGCGCAATCACGTGGCGGAGGCGCGCGCAGGCTTCGCCAGCGCGCGCGCTCCCGCAGTATAAACAAAGACGCACGTTCGCGTGTGCACTCGCCGTAGCCAGGGGTACGGGACTGAGTATAAATCGAAGTCGCACGTTCGCGTGTGCACTCGCCGTAGCCAAAGGTGACGGGCCTGAGTATAAACAAAGACGCACGTTCGCGTGTGCACTCGCCGTAGCCAGGGGTACGGGCCTGAGTATAAACAAAGACGCACGTTCGCGTGTGCACTCGCCGTAGCCAGGGGTACGGGACTGAGTATAAATCGAAGTCGCACGTTTGTGTGTGCACTCGCCATAGCCAGGGGTACGGGAGTGAATATAAATCGAAGTCGCACGTTCGCGTGTGCACTCGCCGTAGCCAAAGGTGACGGGCCTGAGTATAAACAAAGACGCACGTTCGCGTGTGCACTCGCCGTAGCCAGGGGTACGGGACTGAGTATAAATCGAAGTCGCATGTTCGCGTGTGCACTCGCCGTAGCCAAAGGTGACGGGCCTGAGTATAAACAAAAGACGCACCGTGGGACGCCCTCGCGCGCACCAGTCTACGGATTTTAAATAAGACGTAGCGTCGAGGTTCGCCTCCGCACGCACCAGTCTACGGACTTTAAATAAGACGAAGCGTCGAGGTCCGCCTTCGCACACACCAGTCTGCGAACTTTAAATAAGACGTAGCGTCGAGGTCCGCCTCCGCACGCACCAGTCTACGGACTTTAAATAAGACGTAGCGTCGAGGTCCGCCTCCGCACGCACCAGTCTACGGACTTTAAATAAGACGTAGCGTCGAGGTCCGCCTCCGCACGCACCAGTCCACGGACTTTAAATAAGACGTAGCGTCGAGGTCCGCCTCCGCACGCGCGAGTCTCCGGACTATAAAGGAAGACGTAGCGTCGAGATCCGCCTCCGCACGCACTAGTCCACGGACTTTAAATAAGACGTAGCGTCGAGGTTCGCCTCCGCACGCGCGAGTCTCCGGACTATAAAGGAAGACGTAGCGTCGAGGTCCGCCTCCGCACGCACTAGTCCACGGACTCTAAATAAGACGTAGCGTCGAGGTCCGCCTCCGCACGCGCGAGGCTCCGGACTATAAAGGAAGACGCAGCGTCGAGGTCCGCCTCCGCACGCACTAGTCCACGGACTCTAAATAAGACGTAACGTCGAGGTCTGCCTCCGCACGCGCGAGTCTCCGGACTATAAAGGAAGTCGTAGCGTGGAGGTCCGCCTCCGCCCACGCCAGTCTACGGACTATCAAAAGGCGAAGCGTTGAGGTCCGCCTCCGCACACGCCAGTCTACGGGCTGTAAAAAGGCGAGGTGCCACGCGGCGCACCGGTAAATCCAAAGTGGCATCAACACAGTGCATATCCTAAAATGCCAGAAAATCTGCATACCGGAAAACTCACAAGTACAAAGGTCCGGCAACATCCTTGCCGCTCTAAGCCGCTATCCCGTGGGTTCGTCCTTAACACGTGCTAGAGCTGGGGTCCCGCTCGAAGAAGGTCGGCCCACCCAAAAGTCCAGCGACTCTTCGGCCCTTCGCCAGCGTCGAAGGCGTCGCCGGGTTGGAAGGTCGGCCGCAAGAAGCCGGGCCCAGCAAGGAAGCTGCCCGGGAGGTAGGCGAAAGTCAGAATAAATGCAGCAAGTGTGTACTCCATTCGCAAAGAGAGGGAACAGTACAACACACGCCTACACCTAGGCACCGCGGCGTCAGACCTGCGGGTTCCCGGCGCCTTCGGAGGGCCCAGCGTCGCCCTCGCCGCGTCGAGGGACCCCGTCCAGAAATTGGCCGAGGCTCCCCGACCCGTAGAGCGACTTCCGGAGCTCGATCCGTGCAGCTTCCGGACCGACGTAATCCCAGATCCGGTCGAAGAAGGGCCCGAGGGCACGGCGAGCGGAGCGGATGGCGCCGGACATTACTCCGGCCCCGCCAGGCATCTCCAGCTGGGGATCATCCAGCCCGGCGACGTGCGTACAGCCGCGGTGCTGGAGGAGCGCACACACCAAGCAGGCCGAAGTGTACGCGCAGTGGGTGCCAAAGGACGTCGCGGCGCCGCGCGCGACGTTGGCGGCATCCCCGACCCAGTGGAGGGTCCGAGACAACTCCTCCGGGCCAAAGGCGCGGTCCGGCACCTCAGTTACCAGCCCTTGAAGATGGCTCTCCAGCGCTTGCATGGCGTCCCACGCAACCACCGAGGCGTCGCCAAGCGTCTGGTTACGCTCCGCTAGAGTCAAGGCAAGCTCGCCTTTTTCCTTCTCTAGCGAGGCGACCTGCGCCAGGAGCCCGTCCCGTTCCGCCACAACTTTTCTTCAGCAGCTGCCGCGGCCGACTCCTGCGCCGACGCAACAAGTCCCTCGGCGTGTGCCCTCGCTTCGGCACATTCCGCTTCCAGCTGGCGGATGCGGGCGTCCTGGGCAGAGCGGGCTCCGGAGGCTTCGCGTAGCCCCTCCTCCGCGACCCGCAGTCTATCCTCGAGCGCCCTTCGGTCACGGGTATAGACCGCTTGCAAGGCCTGCCCCAGCACAAGGGTCTGCAGAGGGAGAAGACTCAGCGAGCTCAGCTAGATCAGGCGTTGTCGCATGAGTACTTACCCTCACCCCAGACACCTCGAAGGCGTCCTCGAGGCGTCCCGCACCGTAGGCCTGCAGCACTTGCGGGTCGACGCTCGTGGCCGCGTCATTCACAATCCCGCGCCACGCCCTCAGCGTATCCGGAGGCGGCACGAAGTCAGCGGGGCTTACGTGCTCGGAGGCTCCGTGTTCCGCCGAGTGCTCCCCCTCCGGAATGAGCAACGCTGCAAACAGGGATACGGGTGAGCACCCCAAGGCATAAAAGCACACACCAGAGTAAGCTAAGCCACCTTACCCTCGGTAACAGAAGGAATGGTCCCGCCGCGGGCAGAAGCCTCCGCGTTCGGGGAGGGCGACGGCTGTCCCCGCGCGGCGGGCGGCGTGGCCAGGGGGGCAGAAGGCGCGTATGCCGCAGGGTCTCCGGCGCTTGCGCTGGCGTCCCACAAGCTTCTGATGCCCGTGGCCACGACGAATCCCCGTGGTGTCCGGTGGAGCTCCGGCCGCACGCACGGCCATTTAACCGGGGCAGCCAGCGGCGACACCGCCCCCGCAGCCGCGGTTAGCGAAGCCCCCGCGGCTGCCACGCCCGGGGGCGAAGGTTCCATGGTGGCAGTTGTCGCAGGGGGCACCTCGGTTTCTGCTGCTGTCGGTAAGGGCAGCACGGCTCCGTGCGCCCCCGCGGAAGGCGCCTCCGGCACCACAGCGGCCACGGTCGAAAGCTCCACCTCGACATCGCCGGTCCGCACGGGTGCCGCCTCGGTGACTTCGGCGGGCAGTGAGGCTTCCCCCCTTCGGCCGCTCGCGGCAAACCCGCCGTCCGGGACTCTCGCCGAAAATACCTCGCCTTCGACGCCTGCGCCGCCCAAACCGGAATCGGCATACCTCGCCGAGTCCGACTCCGCGTCCGCCGCACCCTCGGAAGCACTAGCAGCAGCAGCAGCAGCCGCCGCGCCAAGCGCGGCAGGCGCCCCGCCGCGGCCCCTCTTCCGAGACGGGGTCTTCTTCTTCTTCGCTGCACCGTCGTCTGGAGCGACACGGTCCGGCACGGCAAGGCCCAGAGACTCACACACGTGGTTGATTCGCCCCAGCCCCGCCTCGGCAATAGCAGTCGCGCGCTGCTCGTGCTCCCTGCCGGTGTACGGCCCCAGGAATACGCGCGCGGCTTGCTCCGCCTCCTCCAAGGAAATCCCTGAAACAAAGGAGAAGACCATCAGCATATAACGCATTCCGCGTGAACAAAGGAGAGACGCGAGCGTGGCTTACGGAGATCGCCGGGCGCCGGCAGCAAGTAAACCCATGGCAAAACATTGTCGTCTCGACGCCTCTCGGCGGCAAGACGCCAGTCGCGGGCAAGCGGCGCCACGCCGTACATCACGAACTCTTCGGCGAGGTCGCGCATGTTGAAGCGGGCGGCCACGCCTACGAGCCGCTGGACCCTGCGCTTGTCCTCGTCATCGAGCGTTCGGCCGGGCGAGGGCTTGAACGCGATCGGTCGGCCTGTGCACACAAGGCCGCTCCCGCTCTCCACACGGTGGTAGAACCACCGCTTCATCCAGTAAGACTCCCACTTCCCGCGAGTTGCGTTCGCGGGGAAGAGCTTCTTGCACGACGGGCGAAGGACAAAGGTGACGCTACCGAAGCTCGACAGCGTCCCGTCCTTCCGGTCCTTGCGCTGGCATCGTGCCTCGTGAAGGTAGGCGAACAACGAGGCGCTGGGCCAACACGCCCCCGAGCGCAAGGCCCAGCTGTACACCGCGAGCCGGGCCACAGCGTTCGGAGTCAGTTGCGCCAGCTCCAGCCCGAAGGTCCGCAGCACGTCGCCCACGACAGCCGTCGTGGGGATGCGGAGCCCCGCGTCGAAAAAGGCAACGAACACGACCGCCTCCGACCTCTCGGGATGTGGTTCCGTCTCGTCGGCAGCGGGCAATCGTACCTCCTGGCGCTCGGACAATTTCCCCGCGCGCAGTAGCCCTTGGATCGTCTCCTCAGTCACGAGCGAGGGGCCTAACTCGCCGGAGAACGTGCCTTCCTCCTCCGCCACCAGCCACTCCTTGTCAGCCGCCGCCGGGTCGCGCTCTTGGAGCGTGTATTTCACCTTTAACTGCGAGGACCGCCGGCGAACGACAGAGCCACCAACCATCTGGCCGCGCTCGCTACTGGAGGCCATTGCTTCACACGGAGAGATCAAAGCGGTGAAGATATCGCGAAAGTGTCGAGGGCGGAGCAGGCAGGAAAAAGGGCGTAAAGGTGCGGGGGCGCTGTTACAGGGGGGCTATTTCAAGCCACCTCGCCCGTACCGCTGCTACCGAAGCGTCGCAACGATCCGCGTGCCGGATGCAACCGCAGCGGTGTAAAGGTCCGCCGCGCACGATCCCCTGTAACGGAAAGCGAAGTGTCGCGAAGGTCCGCGTCGGGGCGCGACCGCAGTCGTACAAGCGCCCGTCCAGCGCAATGCCCCATACCCAAAGCTGGAAGGCCACGACCACAAGCGCCAAGGGCCGTCACAGCACGATGCTACCTAGCCGCAGTTAAAGGCGCATTAATGGGCCAGGGGATCACAACCGCTCCGGCGCCGTGCCATTCACTGCCCGCCCCGTGTCCCCCTTGCCTAGGGAAGAGGCGAGCGGCCGCGCACACGCAACCGTCCACATCCCGCTGCCCGCCAGTCGTAGGCCGCCACGTGCCCCGGGCGCGTCGAGTCGCACGGTACGGGAACCTAACCCTGGCAGGCCGGGGGCCGGCGTGATTCCAGGAACCTCTACAGCGCAAGACCGCATCGCAAGATCCCGAGTCACCGTACGCGTGGCGGTGTTCGCGAGGCGAGGGCGCCAGCTTCACTGCCACCCGTTCGAAGGGTAGGGGACGGAGCGCGCGCGTCTACTTCGACTAGGCGCCAGCTTCGCTGCCACCCGTTCGAAGGGTGGGGGACGGAGCGCGCGCGTCTACTTCGACTAGGCGCCAGCTTCGCTGCCACCCGTTCGAAGGGTGGGGGACGGAGCGCGCGCGTCTACTTCGACTAGGCGCCAGCTTCGCTGCCACCCGTTCGAAGGGTTTGGGACGGAGCGCGCGCGTCTACTTCGACTAGGAGCCAGCTTCGCTGCCACCCGTTCGAAGGGTAGGGGACGGAGCGCGCGCGTCTACTTCGACTAGGCGCCAGCTTCGCTGCCACCCGTTCGAAGGGTGGGGGACGGAGCGCGCACGTCTACTTATGAGAAGTTAACCATGAACAGGTACGGGATGTACAGCAAGGGATGTCTAGGGAGCGGCCCCCGGCGCCAACATATTTATACTCGGCCTCACTAGGCGAAGAGTCGCCAGCGTGGAGGCATGCCAACCGACGGAAGCACAAGCGCGGGGTGTCGGGCGGTTCAGCTACCAGGGGCGCGTAAGTGCAACCGTCCGCACCCCACCGTGTGCACACCGGAAACCGTCGCACTCTCCACTTACGAGAAGGCGCACCGCACGATGCGACAGCCTGCCCCCTGGCAAGCCAACCGTCATTAAAAAGCACACCACCAGGCGGCAAGGTCGCAACGACTGCGGAGCGCGCACGCCTCAGAAGTCCAAATACCGGGAGTCCACCGTCACATGGATGGTCACGACGCCTCAAGGCCCGCACCGCGCCAAGCACGCTTCACCACGTGGACGGCCGGAAGAGCACGCATCTGCTTCGGCCACAGCGCAGCCCCGGGTCAAGTTTGGAGAAGTTCACAGGCCGTGGGGACGGAGGGGGCCAAAGGACTCGGCGACATGGCTTCGGCCCTGTGAAGCCCTTCACCATGAGAGGCTCCTGTCGTAGGGGTGGCCCCCACCTAAACCCAGCAGGCCTGGTAGGAAGTTATAAGGCCCAGAATAGGCCACGTGTAATGACACAAACACCCCTGAAGGGGATAATCAGCTGTAAGGGCATAATTGTAAAAGCACTCCCCATGTATATATATAGAACATCCGACCATGGGGAGAAGGCAGGCCATCATACTCATTTCCATCACTCTCCACTACCATCTCTCTCTCTGTTTGGTCTGTAGCCACAACACTGAGGAACCAATGTTAATTTAGGATATTGTTTGATGTTGTGGGTTAGCTTATTTTACTTTCTGAGGTTAGTATAATATAGACCGGTTTGAATTGACCCACTGACTTAGCAGTGTTTTGCTGGTTAAATCGTTGACCAACATTCGAACTTTGAAGTAAATACAGCCTAATGGAATATATATTAGTAATTAAGTAGAAGGAATTAATATCGATCCCTCACGTAGGGCAAAATGGAAATGAAGACCACATGTTAAGAAGCTGTTCTAGCTTCTCGAAGAGAGAGAGAGAGAGAGAGGCTGTTCTAGCTAAGTAGTAATCGAAATTCTAATTGTTCAGGATATATATCCCACTTCCCATCAGGAAACAGGAACCAATAATAGTTTGTTTTCTCCTTTGGCTCTAGACGTCAAAAGTTAATCTTTTTCTTGCAACAATCCAGACGCCAATTGGAGTCTTGGAGATAGACCTCTGAAGTCGGAACACATTCAAGTCGTGCGCGATCCACACTGCCCACCTACTTTTCCATAAAGGACGACAATGATCTTTGAACGATGTAAATTATTGAACGAGATAAGAGCAAGTTTAATAAGGTTGACTGTGCTAATGTCAGCATAGTCCTATGTGGAGGGGAGAGAAAAGGAGAGAAAGAGCCAAGCCGACTCCCATGCAAGAGTCAGGCTATAGCACAGGAAAAGAGGCATTATCCATGCATGTACCCATAGACTAATTGCTATACCCATGCATGTATTAAATTATCAATACCTATGTATGTATTAAATGATTGAGAGCTCTTGTGGAGACAACTTATAGCCAGCTTATTGTATGAGTTGACTGCATCATTATCTTTTGATGACATGGAAATGTATTGGAGGTAGCAGCTATCTGTACTATTAAACTTGCTCTTATAAGAGGCTGTAAGCTGGCTGTATGCTAAGGTGGAGGAGAGAGAAGAAGAGAGAGAAGAGAGGTGGGCTGTAAGCTTACAGCCAGCTGAAGCACAAGAACCAAGAAACTTTGTGAGAGGAAGGGGTAGGTCATACAGCCTTCAGCTGGCTGTAACTACTATATGAGTAGGCTGATAAGTGGGCTGTAAGTATCCATACAGCCAGCTGAAGGCTGTATTATAAGACTTGCTCTAACGATCTTTGAACGGATGACTCCATGCACAGAAACTTTGTAGCCTTATACAACAGAGGTACAGTGTACGGATAGTCAGTCCGATGAGGACGTCACAACTAGACCGATTACACGAGCATAAACTAAAAAGATTAATCAACAAGTGAATTCGCCCTTAATTAAATTTAGCTTTAATTTACATGAGAACTGGCTACTACCTAATGCTAGTATTTTAATTGTTCTTAGGTTTGTATGGGAGACAATTAATAAAGAGAGCGGTGCAGAGGAAGACAGTAGGCATCACTAAAAGTTTTGATTAGAAAGCAAAGAAAGAAATATCAAAAAAAGAAGAAAAATCATGCATGAAACCACACGTGACAACCAAGCCAACACATGCATCCACACGTGATGGAACTGTTCCAAACACAAAATTTGTGTACAAATGGCTTTCCACACTTCTAGTCCAAAGACATACATGCAACGTGGAGTCCAAAGACATACATAACTCTCTGCAAAAATAATAGATCTGTTTGTAGTGGTCTGTTTTTTTTTTTTACAATAGAAAACACAAAATACTTATTTGGCCTAGGGCCGGCGCAAGTCTGTTCGGCCGAAGCAAACCGAGTCCGACTCAACGAAAAAAGAGACTCGACAACGGAAACGCAGCAAAGGAAACCGACTTGGAATTTCCGTCATGCATGCGTTAACATCCCTTGACTAGATAACTCACGCATGCATTCACGTCCCTTGCCTAGCTAATTTTGTCTTCCGCAGCCGTAGCATTGACACAACCGCGGCTGGTGCTGCCTGCCTAGGTGCAAGCCAGCGAAGCAGCGACACAGCCGCCGGCCGGCGACGGGGAGTATATATGGAGGGCGCGACGAGCTCTGTGTGCTCACATTATTGCACTGTGTCGTGTCGTTCGAAGGAATGTCGCACGTGTAGCAGTCCTCTTTTGCCGCGCATCCCAACCCTTGGTACGCGATCAAAGAGCTCGCGCATGTGCTCGCGCGTTTAGTTGTGTGAATTAGTTTTCAGACAACTTGAAAAGCGAGGACATACAGAGTACTCGGTTGGGGTTTCATGCACCACACCGACGTCCATGTATTGGACGTGCATGTTGTACACGAGACGAGACGTCCATGTATTTTATACGCCAAGTAAAACAGCTACGCAACAACAAAGGAAACAAACTGTGCATGCGATTTCTTAGGGATAACTATATATCCTTCAGTTAAAGTAAACGCTGTGCATATCACGCGCACGCACAGGAGAACAGGACCATGCACAAGTGCAGAGATCAAATCTTTAACGGAGCCGGCTCAGGTGCAAAGCCCCGCACATAACATTGTGCAGGGGCGTCTCAATGCGTGACATATGGCAAGAGGCGACTGGATTCGTGACACGTGGTAAAAAAATAAAAAATACTTTAAAATCCAAAAAAATCCTAAAAATACTTAAAACATTTTAAAAGTATTTTTGATGCTTACAAAGTATTTTTTTAGTACTTAAAAAAATATTTTTATTACAAATATTTTTTAAGTACTAAAAAACGCTTTTTAATAAAAATATTTTTTAAAAAAATTATTTTTATTTTTTTGCCATGTATCGCAAATTCAGCCGCCTCCTATCACGTGTCACGCATCGAGGCACCTTGCACATAGCTAGGGGGGAAGGGGGGGCGCACCTGAGTCGGCTCCATCTTTAACACACTGATACCAACTTCAGATTCAGTGGATAAGTATAAGATTTAATAGGATGCTTCTTTGATAGTACAGAAGTGTACTAAAGGAGTGTGACTGACAGATGGCAAGAAGCTATGCGAAAGTCTACCATGTGCAGCAGTACAGGGTACAGCGTTTATTAGGATGGTGTCTTCTTCTATTATGTAGATTGGTCGAATTTTCCAACTTGTGCCGGCCGGAAGCGGAAGCAATCCATCCTGAGAATAACCTGTCTTCTTAGATCTAAGAGATGTTTATATTGATTTTTACTTGATAATTTTTGATTTATAAATAGTAACAGACTATAAAGAAATATATTTATATATGATTTTAATTAATATAAATAAAATCACTATAGTGTATATTACAAATAGCTAATAGATCTCGCACTAAAAAACCACTTTATTTAAAAATTAAGTACTATAAAAAACCATTTACTATATACAAATATCTTATAGAAGCCAAGGCGTATAGAGTCTATTAATCACTATCACCACTATAGGGTTTAAATCACACCTTCACCACTATCTAGTAGCTATGATAGATATCCTTGTCCATTGATCTTACCAGCTCTAGTTTGTCGTATCTGGCGCACGATAATGAAATAAGAGAAGTACTAAACAGTACTCTTAGTGTTTTTTTAATTGAGAGCACTTAGAGTATTCTTTCATATATGCACCCCTTTAAAAAAATATAAGTACTTCGAACCACAAAAAAAACATTTGAATCCCCTTCTCCCATGTATGTACCTCTTCAAAAAAATGTGAGTGCTTCGAACCATAAAAAACACTCGAATCTCATTCTTCCATGTATGCACCCCTCCAAAAAAAATATGAGTGCTCCGAACCACAAAAAACACTCGAATTCCTCTTCTCCCATGCATGCACCCCCTTCAAAAAATTTGAGTACTCCAAATCACAAAAAACACTCGATTGCTCCCTAGACACTGTTGGATTTTCTTAAACCATAAATTAATTATGTGGTGGTTTTTCGGTCTATTCTCTATCCTCTGCTTTATCCGTGGTACCGCTCACAATTGCATTATGAGGCTAGAGGGTAGGGACCTATTTATAGACTCTACTTCCAAGTGTTCTAAATTGACCCACCTGTTTCCGGTATCCTGTGAGACTCCTGAACCATATCACCAACCACGATTAGACATGCCAGTTTTATGAGTCTAAAATATATTAGTCCCAAGCACACATGTGTGAGTCACGTGCCATGATCAGATTATTTATGAGGTCAATTTCAATCTGATCATATGGGTCAACAACCTGCAGAGCCAATCCTGCAAAACAAAATCCAGCTATTGTGCCCTGTGCTATACCCGGGTTAACAAGTGCATGCATATTAAATTCTAGTAGACTCGATCTCAATAAATATGTTTACTATATTCCAGCACGGCCATCCTCATCACCTCGAGTATTAATTCCTCGAGTTAAATTTCCGCATCAAAATATTTGTTATTACTTACATCAATAATATGAATAATTTCACATTGAGTAAAATAGACAATAACCATAATAACTATTGAAATCCACATAAAAATCCCAACAGACACCACCATGAAATAATTTGTTTATCTGCTCAGGTTGACACCTGCATAATCTGCAGGTCCATAGGGGATCAGCCAGTCTGCCAATAACCCCTTCTTCCTCCTAGGCTC
The DNA here is from genome assembly GCA_017311315.1 of Dendrocalamus latiflorus. NCBI lineage: Eukaryota > Viridiplantae > Streptophyta > Magnoliopsida > Poales > Poaceae > Dendrocalamus > Dendrocalamus latiflorus. The sequence continues at coordinate 38,547,089 of CM029657.1, forward strand.
ACACCCCATCTCCCGGCACAGCTGGTCGTTGTACCAGATGTTGACAGATCCAACGCAAGATCGACGGAAGTAGTCACGCGAGTAGCGCTTCATGTATTCGTCCCATTCCTTAACGTTTTTCTCCATGGTTTTTATGACAGGCAATCGAAAACGCCCATCAAGGAAATGTGCCAGCCACTTACACCGCATCTCGGAGGTATGTAGGTCTGACAAACTCTCAGAGTAGCCGACGATTGCTAATTGAGGGATCCTAGGATGGACGCATAGCCTGTCGCAATTCATAAGAACCATTGCTAGTTACTCCATAGATATAGCTTATGCATGCATGTCAATTAAAAACACATGCAAAAAAGAGTTGAACCTGTAGAGAGGAACAATACTAGATGGGGAGCCAGCAACGATGTCTCTGAACAAAGGTGATGTGAACATCTCCTTGAGCTTTTGATCTCCCTTGTATCCGGTGGCGAAGATCACCACGTCGCTCTTTATCTGTCCAGATTCACCTTCTACAATCACACCTTCTTTGTAGAAGCTCAAGTCCTTTGCTTTCTTCAGAATAATGCTTCCTTGCTCCACCTTGTTGTAGAATTTGTCTGGCATTATCGCAATCAAGCACGAGCTAACGGCTTGAAAGAAGCTGTGTTCCGGCACCATGCCATGCTTCTTCATGGGCACTGCCCATATGTAGTAGCTCTCAACAAACTTTGAGAATAGCCATCTCTGATCGCGTTAAATACATGCATGCATGCATGAGAATATGCAAACACAAGGATCTTTAATTAGTTAGTTATCTCAAATTAAGAGTAAACTAGCTAACACAAAACAAAATGTCCTAGCTAGCTAGTGGCCATCATTTATATACCAAGGGTGATAAGAAGGTAGCCAGAAGGCTAAGGAGCAGCCCCTCGCCTGGCTTGTGAACTAGGAGTTCCGAGAAGCGATTGAGGTAGAAGAAAGCAACCGGGACACCCCAAGCGTAGTAGTCAGGTACGATCCATCGCTTCGTCCGACATAGTATAGTGCATGGATGAGTGGCACCTGCGTGCAAACTGCACGTTAATCATTGAGGCTAATATATCATAGAGAAAATTAATCACGTTAGTATCATTACAAATGCACGAAATTATAAGAACATGGTCACGATCGTCCTCTTCACAATTCACAAACGCTCAAAATTAATCCTCGATCGACTATAGGTCAGGCGAGGAGATCAGACGGTACGTTGCAGCTAGCAAAAACATTTGTTTCTCACCGTTCGCATTTGCGCACTCCGTGGCGATGTCAAGAGCAGACTTTTGGTAGCCGACGACGGTGACGAGCTTGCCCTCGATGAGTTGAGCGGCCTTTGCAGCGCCCATGTTGGAGTACTCCATGGAGTGGATCACCGTGCCGTCAAAGGCCTCTGGCCCTTTGTTCGGTGGGAATGTGGGCATGTCAGGAACGCCGCTAAACCGTCCGATGCACAGTACCACAAAGTCCGCAGCGTGCGTCTGGACCTGAGATTGAAATGGGAGTTGTCCATACCCACAGCTTACGATCGAATTACAGGACATATAATATACATGTAAGTCTATACTTTATCGTTTGATTTTACTCTTGCTTAGAAATCAGTAGCATATATTGATAATCAATTGTATTATTGCTTCCTCACCGCAGCGTTCTCGCCATGCTGTACCGTGAGCCGCCACTCGGCACGGCCGCTGCCGAACGCCTCGCCGTTGCCAGCCCATTGCTCCCATGCCATGACCTCCTCCTCGTCGGCGCCCACGTACTCTATCCCAGCCACCCGGCAGCCGAACCTGACGCACTCCAGCACGCCAAAGTGGCGCGCGTACGAGCGCAGGTACTCCGTGACCTGGTCATGGTCCGGGAACACATCGTTCACGCCCGGTGGCCACGGGAAGTCCGTGAACTCATAGAACGGCCGTGGCGTCTGCAGCCGCGTTGAGGCGAGTGTGCACGCCCACACGCCGCCGATGGCGTCCTCGTCGGCCTCGAACACCACCGGGTGGAAGCCTCTCTCCAGGGCGTGCTTGCACGCAGTGAGGCCGCTCACGCCGGCGCCGACTATGGCCACTCTCTTCTTCTCCATGGGATCTAATTAAGTTGGTGGCGACTTGTGTGTCGTTTTGTCTTTTGATTCCGCGTAGTAGTTTGTTTGTGAGAAGTGGAGTGCTAAATATAGTGTTGAGAAACCGTCGCTGGCGAGTGCAGTCCGATCGATTTCTCCTATGCAAAGAAATGGATCAAAACATAAAATAATGCAATACAATAAGAGATTGAACACAAGATATGAGGGGCTCCTTATAGCACCTCACATACCGATGTGAGATATTACTATAGAACGTCATCGCCAAAGAGAAGAACAATAATAAAAGCAATAATAGAAATCGCAAGAAAATTAAAACCTAAAAAATACTTTAATAGAGAACCAACAGGAGCAATAATAGAAGATTCAATTTTGCTATTGCACAGGCGATTGAAATTTTTTTATCTTTCAGTCACCTGAAATTGCACTCTCAATCAACTGAAATTGCAGCCCCTCCAAAAAAACAGCTGCAACTTTAGGTGATTCAGAGTGCAACTTCAGGTGACCTGAAATTGCACTCTCAATCAACTGAAATTGCAGCCCTCTCCAAAAAAACACCTGCAACTTTAGGTAATTCAGAGTGCAACTTCAGGTGACTGAAAGATAAAAAAATTTCAGTCACCTGTGCAATAGTCACTCCCTAGAAGATTTGCTAAGGTTGGAAATAGAGAAACAAGATTCCCGATATGAGGACGATAGGGAATGATAATATGGTGATAAGATAACTGATACATCATAGATAGATCATATAGTATGAATTTAAGAAAACAAAGAGATGGCAAAGATAAGACTACGATAAAGTTATGAGAAGTGCAAAGATGTGATAAGGTTGAAAAATGGAATGACATAGTTTCTGATATGAGGGCGATGTGGAATAATGATAAGGTGATAGTGATATAGGAATCAACCTAAATAGGTATTATAATATAGCTCATGCAAGGTTATCAACCAATCAAGTTTTATTATGTGATAAGTGATTAATAGTCAGATTAACAGGTTTAATACTCACATCCTTCATAGCTCAAATACAACATCATACAACATAGCAGCCCAAATATCAAAAGAGTATCAATAATTTAAACCTAAGTTAAAAACATGTTCATATGCTACCCCCATTAACGATTTAAGAATAGAATCTACAACCCTAATTAAAAGCATGTACTCTAGAACATTTTAACTGAGCATCCTAATAAACATAAAAGCAGGTGAAATAAAATAACCTAGAACATCATAGTATGAATACATTATTAAAAGTCTATAACCAAGTAACTTCAGTGATATGATATTAGCTAGTTAACTTTGGTGATATGATAATCGAACTCAATGAAAAGGTGATAAGAGAACATGTGATATGCGAAACGGAAAGGCCATGGCCGCGAGGTACTTGCCTTGAGCACGCTCGACGGACACGCTGCACAAAGGATCTGGAATGTAGAACCGCCCATCCCCTCCTTCAATAGTTGCGTGCGAACGTTCACTAAGGCTCCACGTGTGAATCACCGTTTGGGCGCGCGAATTGTCATTCGGCCACGTGAACCACAAAATGATTCACAGCCCCAACAACCTCCGCGCGAACTAGGATTTGGCCGCGCTTTCGGCCGACAGAATCACGTTGCCGTGGAAGTCGGCCGACCAGCCATACCGGCCGTCACCGCCGGCCACCCCGCCAGCCATGCCACTCGGCCTCTTGTCGTGCGACCGTGCGGCTTGGCTGTCTCGGCCTGCTGCCGCGCCCAGCCACTACGCCCACCGCCAGCCAACCGCCTGCGCCACTGGCCGCCGATGAAGACCCACCTGCTCGAAGTCGATGGGCTCGAAATCGTCCAGCTCGTGCCGACGCCTGAGAACTCGCACTTACGCCCGAGAAAGCCGGCCACTCCTGTGCCCGGCTATCTCCTCACCTGACGAGACTGCCCCACCGGCACCGCTGCGCTTGGACGATTCCCGCTCATCCGCTGCCATCGGCCATTTCAGCTGGACTACCATGATCATCTGAGGCAAGCAAAGCCTTACCGGCTACCCGCAGTGGCCGCCCAGCTGCAGCTCCTCCCGGGCATCACCTGGTGTCGCCGTCCACCGCTTGGCCCTCACCCAAAAGCGCCGCCACTGCTTGGGGCAGAACCCATCGCCGCTCGGGCAAACCCGCCGCCGTCGCTCGGGATAGAACCTGCCGCAACCGCTCGGGCCAATGCCGTGCGCCACGCCGCCAGGCTGCCGTAGCCTACGTCATGGCCTCGCGTGTGCCATGGCTTGCCACCGCCGACTGGCCGCCCGCCCACCACCGCCGTCGATGACACCGTCGTAGCTGCTGTCGCGCGCTCACAAGAATGGAGAAAGATAGGGAGAAATGAAGAAAAGATGGGTGGCGGCTGGCTTAGGGAAAAAATAAGGGTTGCCCCTTATATTGAGTAGATTAGGGTTAATTAGGGTTTAGTGGTCCCAAACAGAAAAGAACACTCAGGGTGCTACACCCCTTCTTTCTTTATTACTTTTCTTTCTCACAAGGTGTACAAGATATGACAATGGGACTCCCTATTTATAGACTAGTAGAGAGTGCTCACCAATGAGTTGGGCTTGCAGACCCAGGTCTAGGTTTCCCAATACTCCCCCTTGGGCACCCATCTGATATGATCATGCCTCATCAAAACTCCATAAAACCCAGTGGAAAAAATTTAGAGAAAGAGTACATGATACATGTATTGTTGTGTTGCACGAATTGTCTCATTAAAAACCTTGGCCGAGAAACTTCAGAAAAAATAGTCAAGGAAAAAAGAGTATAATTCATCCAAATTCATTCAATCTACATGATTTATTCTTTGGGTACTCGATCTTCGTGATCAAGTTTTAATAGCAAGCTCGTAAAGAGTCTCCCCCTGAATTCTGCACTTTTATAAGTCTCATCATTCCAATTTTACGTACACATCTTTCAAAATTAGATGCTGGAGGTGACTTAGTGAATAAATCTGCAAGATTTTCACATGACTTAGCATGCAATGTCTTAATTTCATCCATCTTTTGCAATTCATGAGCATAGAAGAACTTAGGGTTGATATGCCCATGACCGTGGTCACGGCTATCCAGGATAGATTATACACTCTGCAGAGGTTGTACAGCTTTACCCATAAGACACGATTATCCCATATTGCCACCGGGTAACACACTTCCTTAGGTGTGTGGCGAGGAGTCGTGACAAGGCCTTTACAATGCAAAGCCTTCAACCTGGCAAAGCCAACTCTAAGGTTTCACCCCAGTAAGGAATCCACCAGACCGGGACCCCCTCTTGAGCCTGAGTGAGACTTCTCATGGCTACAACCACGCTCACCCAAGTTGGACTTCGCATGACATCAACCACGCCCACTTTCAACCTACGACTTGACTCAGATTGGGATTTCGCAAATTATTCAGCCAGGGCTGTCACATACCAGCCATGTTGTAGTATGATAGGGCTTTGCAACAGTAGCTGTCACATTACAGGACACTTTATATTCACCTAATATAAGAAGGAATTTGATTTATATTGCACAGTTAGAATCTATTGGCTATGACATACTATTTGGAAAAGAAAGAGTTAAAATATTGCTTAATAAAAAATTTGTGCATACTATTTTCTTGATGAACTATCAAATGATGACAATATTGATTGCATAGTTGGTGGAAATAACTCCATAGTGAGGAATACTAATGATAGGAACACATGCCGAGAGTCATATTTATGATATTTACGACTTGGCCACATATCTAGAAATATAATTAAGGGCTTATTAATTCTGGAATTCTGCACTTAGTAGAACGATTTTTTGGAATTTGTAAGGCATGTATAATGGGTAAGATGACCTGTACGCCTTTTTCCAAAGGCGAAAATATCTAATGAGTCTTTTGCCATTATTCATTCTAATACTTATGATGAGATGTCTACTCCCACTAAAGGTTAAAAGATTTATTATATCATATTCATTGATGATTATTCTATATTTAGATATATGTATCTTCTTAAACAAAAGTCGGAAGGTTTTGATGCGTTCAAAACATTTAAAATTGAAGTAAAAATTAACTAAATAGAAAGATTAAAGTTTTGAGAACTAATCTTGGAGAAAAATACACTTCAGAAATATTAAATAATTTATGTAAAGAGCATGAAATTATTTATTATTATACCATACCTTATACTCCGCAACCAACTTGTGTTGCTGAATGGAGAAATATAACACTTATGGATATGGTTAGGTCTATGATGGCGTATTAAGATCTTCCTTTGTCTTTTAAAGGAACCTTTCAATACTGCTGTTTATTTATTAAATAATTCACCATTTAAGATTGTAACAGTTACTTTTTATGAGTTGTAGACTAGATGAAAAATTGCAGCCTGAAAGCACGTCAGGAATTTGTTATTGGTTATTCATTGGAATTAATAGGGTACATGTTTTATGATATAGAAAAAATATAAACTGGTGGAAAGTAAGAATGAAATTTGCTTTTTTAAGATCAAAACACATCTCGCCGTACTAAGTCTAGGTACTCTCCATCGTCACTCACGTAAACAAGTTTCGAGTGGATTCTTTTAGGCTATGGCTTATGACTGAAAATTTTGAGTTCTGAAATGTTCGTAAGAGATAGTATGTAGAGGGAAATCGTCGTATACGATTTTAGCTAATATAGTTTGTATTACAATCTACTTATAGACTTTGTCTAAAAAATATACCATTTAAAAATTAATTACTGTAACATAAATCTAATCCTAGAAGCAAAAAAGCAAGAAGCCGAACTGTATCCACCGAAGTCTGGAGTCTGGACAGGTGGAGTGGCGTGTACACGATCCAAAGAGCCACCGCCTCCACAGGTACATCGTTCATGCACCTTATGGACGAGGGGTTTCCCTCGCGTAAAATTTTTGCTTTTTAGTCCAAAATTTGAAAGTTTCTTACATATGGACCCCTGGAGAAAAGATTTGCAAAAATGGACCCTTAACACGGCGCCAAAGTATATGGCGCCCATGGTACATATCACGCCGCCATATGCTTTGGCGCCGTGCGTGGACACGTAGGATCCACGGTGGCACATCACGGCGCCAAAGCACATGGCGCCGTGCCATGTATAAACGGCGCTAAAGGCCGTGGCGCCATTTCCTGGAGCTTAAACCCGAGCGCAGCCCCCGGCCCCCACCCCCTCACTCCTCTGTTCGAACAGACCGAGCAGAGAGCAGCCGCCGTCGCCTGTCGCTCCCCTCTCCAAATCCATCCCAATCCATTGATTTTTCTCGCGATTTTGCTTCCAAACCGAGCAAACAAGGTTAGCTCCCTTTCCTCCTTTGATTTTTTCGAGTAGATACGGATTATTTGAGGTACATTTCGTGGGGCAAGATTTCAAACCCTAGATGAAATTAGTTGGATTTGGCTCGGTTTTAGATTGGATTCACAATAGATATGCGTAATGTATTAGTAGCAATGTGTATAGATCCGTTTTTAGGTTAAAATTGGTTGGATTAGGGTTTGATTTGGGTAACTAGCGAACCTAGGGTTAGAAAGAATAAAAATTATAAATCTTATTCATTTCCCATTTTAGGTTGTCATTTTAGATTTGCGTAATGTATTAGTAGTAATGTGTATAGATTCGTTTTTAGGGTTTGATTATTGTACGTAATGACTGAGGTATATTTGTTTGTTGTGCTATAGATGGATAAGCTTTTGACTTTGCACCATGGTGGTACTGTGAAGAGAAATGCCAATGGGGTGTTGATTTGGAAGGCATGGAAGAGACCAGGAAGCTTTTTAGTTCATGTCCGTTGTATGGTGAGGTCATTTGTCGATTGAAAGAGAGGTTGGGATGGACAGATGAGCATGGTGATGTCGTTATGCAAGGAATGATTGATGTTGGGTCGTCAAAGGGGCCGCGTATAAAGAGATTGGTTTCGATTGGCAGCGACGGTGAATGGATAACTATGTGGCCATCGTTTTGGACTCAGAGGTCAGAGCACCTGATTTGTTTGTGCAGAGGGTGGTGAGAGATCAATCACCTCCTAGGGCTGCATTGGATCCCAATGACTCACCGTTGGTTAGGTCACCGGATCATGAAGAGGTCGAGGTGCAAGTTGTATCCTCGGCTCAAGTATGTGAGGTTCCATTGACTTAGGTAGAAGCTGACTCTGAGGATGTCGATGACTGCTTTGTTGGTGGATTCGACGAGGAGACAGTGTTTGAGGAACCCATGGTTTGTGTAGCATCTAACAGGGTGGATGTACAGCTTGTAGGAGACGAGGCTGCTTATGAGGATGCGAGGGCTGTGGACTCAGATGATGACAGACCAGTCACAGGTTTGACGTCTAGCGAAATTGAGATGTTGAGAAGAATGTTTCCTGGCCGTGATCCACTAGTGTCCGATTATAATGACCTAAGCAACGCACATAGGGCTGTCGCGGATGGAGGGCAAATGCAGAGGGACGTACCTAGGCCTGGGGCTAGTATCATAATTCAGAAGGGTCATGTCTTTGAGGATATGTCGGCATTGAAGATGTGATTGAAAGAGTACTCAATCGTGCACAACCGTCCATACCGGGTTAAGAACTCATACGCCAAACGTCGGTACACCATGAAATGTGAGAGCACAGGGTATGCACAGAAAGTCTGTGCCAGGAAGGTGAAGGGTACGGAGAGGTTTAATATTACAACTGTGGATGGACCGCACAGCTGTGGGTCTTCCGAGCCTAGCCAGAAACATCGTCAGTTGACTTCTCGGTTCATTGCAACCCGCCTGTATCCCATGATAAAGCACATGCCGATGATGCGCGTGGCAGCAGTGATAGAGGCCGTTAAACTAAATTGGCACTACACAATCAAGTATGGGAAAGCATGGAGGGCGCAACAACGTGCTTTGAAGTTGATTTATGGTGATTGGGAGGAGGCGTATGAGCGTTTGCCGGCCATGTTGAACGCAATGAAAGCGGTCAATGCAGGAATGCAGTATGAGTACGTGCCTAAGCCCGATGTATGGGTTAATGGAAGACAGATTTTTTTCGAGCATTTTGGTGCTTTGGTCAGTGTGTCGAGGCTTTCAAACATTGTAGGCATGTTCTGTCAATTGATGGGACGTTCCTGTTGGGCAAGTATGAGGGGACGTTGTTGATTTCTATTGGCTGTGATGCGGACAACTCGCTTGTGCCATTGGCTTTTGCTTTGGTGGAGAAGGAGGACAAATATAGCTGGGCTTGGTTTCTACAGCTTGTACGGGTCCATGTGGTTGGCCCGGGGAGGGAGGTATGTGTGTTGTCTGACAGGCACGCTGGGATCTTGAGTGTCGTTAAGGAAGTGATACCAGGACATTTACCTGTGCATCATCGTTGGTGCACAAGGCACCTTGCAGAGAACTTGTTCAAAAAAGATGGGGTGAAGACCAACTTTGCACTTTTCGAGAAGGTATGTCGCCAGAGAGAGGTAAAGCTGTTCGATGAGGGTCGTGATTGGATAAGGGGTTTAATGAGGGATATGCACAAATGGTCAAGGGCTCATGACCCATTGGGAAGGAGGTATGAGTTCATGACTAGCAACATGGCAGAATGCTTCAACAAGCTGCTTAAGGGGGCATGTGGATTGCTAGTTACCGCAATTGCGGCGTTCACTTTCTACAAGTGTGTTGCATGATTTGTCAACCGGCACCGGGAAGCCTCAGACATGTTAAAGGCACATGCACGTTGGCCACCTCGTCCTCATGGCTTCATTACCAAAGCGAATATGCAAGCCAATAAACAGGAGTACCACTGTTTTGACCATGTGACGGGCACGTATGAGGTTGTTGAGAGTGGAGGGACAACCGAGAATGGAGAGCTCCGAGAGGCCCGAAGTATAAGGTCGTGATTATATCCTTCACATGCACATGCGGTGTTCCCGACAAGTTCTATTTTCCATACTCCCACATGGTGACCGCATGTAGGGCCCGGAATGTCGATGTTGAGACCAAAATCCCGAGACTATTCAGCGTGGATGCGTTGGTGAGGACATGGGCCCCACAGTTCGAGCCATATCGTGATGAAAGTGAGTGGCCACTTTACTCGGGTCCCAGGTACATAGCGGACGAGGGGTTACGTTGGCACAAGAGGGGCAGCAGGAAGCGGTCAAGGTACAAGATGGACATGGATCGGATACCTGGTCGCACCAAGAGGGGTAGGGCAAATCCCTTCGTTGAGGACCCACAGGAGACACACTGCGGTATGTGTGGTCTAATGGGTCACAATTCACGGACGTGTCAACGTCGTTCCACTCAGGTTAGCGGCGTTAGGTCTAGAGAGCATAATTTTTAGATATTTTGTTATTATTATCACTAACGTAATTTTGAATGCACAGGATGGCGAGGTACCGGCTGGTGGACGAGTTCTACGACAGAGAGCACCGCGGCAAGCTCATGATGATTCCCATACTGCGTCCTCCAACCCATGATGATGAGAGTTGTGTGTATGTGTATGTGTATTTTATATGTGTATGTGTGCATATATGTATGTATGTATGTATGTATGTATGATTTGAGATTTATATGTGAATGTATGTATATGTGTGTATGTGCATGTGTTTTGCAAATGCAGAAAAATAGACAGCTCTTTGCTGATTTTTCTGTAGGTTTGCGTAGCACGGCGCCAAACACACTGGCGCCGAGATATTGAACTACGGCGCCAGGACTTTTGGCGCCAGGATGTGGCGCCAAAGTTTTGTGCGCCGTAGTTCAAATTCTGGGCGCCAGTGTGTTTGGCGCCGTGATGACTGCACTTGCATTAGAACTGCAAGCCCGGCCTAGCTGTTTCGTTCCATTCACACAAACAATACTAATAATTGACATTCACCAAATGACTAAGCACAACCCAAAATAACATACTGAGTGCATACATCCACATACATACATAGTCCACATACATAGTTTATAATTTTTCAGAAAATACATACGTCCGCATACATCAAGCATTAAATATACATAGCAATAACCTACTGAGTGCATCGAGGCCACTTTCCCTTCCTCTGAGCATCAGGGTACTCCTCTAGGGCTGCCTTGGCACGTCGCGCTCTCTCTAGCTTCTTCTGTATTTCACCCTTGCGCCTTGCTGCGGCCCTCCGACGCTCCTCTTCGCGGTGTTCCCTCGCGGCCTCATCATGCTTCTTTTCCCGTTCCCACCTCTCCTTTCTTTCTTCATGCCACTTCTTAGTGGCGTTAAGGTATTCCTTGTCAACCTCAGCGATCGCAGTGTCGATCCACTGCTCAAAATCACAAAGCGGTGGAGGCTCCTGCAAATGTATGCATTCGTTAAACCAACAGAATTAATACCAAGTCAATGAATCGACAATATACCATACCTTTTGCCGAGGACAACGGCGGCACGTGGCGGATCGAACGCCCAGTTGGCGCACATCCAGTACCTCTGCCTATATGTATCCGGATCATCCGACCTTTCGACCTTGGAAGGATCGCCGTAATAACACATTGGCACGGGAACACCGGGTGGAGGTGGCAAACGAGTGAAGCCCATGACAACCTAAAATGCAAAATGAATAAGATTTATGATTTTTCTCGCTTCTAACCTTAGGTTAGCTAGTTACCCAAATCAAACCCTAATCCAACTAATTTCAACCTAAAAACGGATCTATACACATTACTACTAATACATTACGCATATCTATTGCGAATCCAACCTAAAACCGAGCCAAATCCAACTAATTTCATCTAGGGTTTCAAATCTTGCCCCACGAAATGTACCTCAAATAATCCATATCTACTGGAAAAAATCAAAGGAGGAGAGGGAGCTCACCTTGTTTGCTCGGTTTGGAAGCAAAATCGCGAGAAAAATTGATGGATTGGGGTGGATTTGGAGGGGGGAGAGAGGGGTGGCGGCGCCTGTCCTCTGTGCTCGATCTGTTCAAACAGAGGAGTGGAGTGAGGGGGTGGTGGGGGGCCGGGGGCTGCGCTCGGGCTTAAGTCCCAGGAAACGGCGCCACGGCCTTTAGCGTCGTTTATGCATGGCACGACGCCATGTGCTTTGGCGCCGTTCTATGCCACCGTGGATCCTATGTATCCATGCTTGGCGCCAAAGCATATGACGCCGTGGTGTGTACAGTCGGCGCCATGTAATTTGGCGCCGTGGTAAGAGTCCATTTTTATAAATATTTTCTCCAGGGGTCCATATGTAACAAACTTTCAAAATTTGAGCTAAAAAGCAAAAATTTTACCTCTCTCGCTATTCTTCGACACCCTCGAGGCCTCAAGCGCAGGGCTGCGCGAAAATTCACTTTCCGAAATCACTGCGGACGTACAGATCTAGCTGAATTGTGCTAGCTGCTGGGGTCCAGTTGTCAGTAACTGTCCATGTAGAAGGCCTCATAGTGTACAAGCCCGTAACCACTTTCCACATGCACAAACGGTTTGATCTGAGCATTCGTGCAATCAAGTATCGTCCCTGAGTCCCCGGCCCAGACGGCCGCCCAGGCCGAAACCACCGCCGAGACGAGGAGAGAAGCAGACGGTTAGTGGCTCGGCCTGGCCTAGACGTTGATGCCGCGGAGGCGGAGCGGGCCGCGCGTCGGCCGAGGGGCAGCGCAGCGCCGGAGCAGCGTTCCTGGACGGTGGTTTGCGCCTGGCGCCTGCATGCGTGGCCTGCTCGGAAAATTAGCCGCGCCGGCGCCAGCGTGCGGCACTCACGGCGTACGCGGGCACGAACCTCCACTAGTGGCCGCAAGGGCTAGAAGAGAAGCTCTCGGCGGGCCACTCGACGCGCGGTTCTGCGCACCGCATGGGCTGGCCTGCATGCGCAGCGCCCGTACGTGCCCGTGGCGTGCTGGAAAGCCGCTCACCAGAGTTGCTCCGCACGGGTCCAGTTCAAAGGAAAACCTATCAACCGAGTTTGAACCGATGGTCTGTACTTTTCAGGTTTTGAAAACGATTTTTAACTTTGGTACAATGTCTAACTTTTAAATAGAGTATTTTTTAAAGACAAAGTCTATAAATTAATTGTAGTGCACATTACAAGCCCAACATCTATACTATCCAAAATCGCAAGCGAGTATCCCTCTCTCCATGATCTCTGTCGCAAACAGTTAAAATTCAAAAATTTCAGCCAAAAATCATAAACCACAACCATAAAAAACAGGCCCAAACCTACAGCTTATTCTCATTTCATGCCATTATACAACTCTCTAAGGACCTATTAGCTTTTGACTTATCTAAAAATTGAAATAAACATAATACTTTTTTAAAGCAGATTTTGCAAACGGCTTTTCGATTTTAAACCTATGTGCACCGTCCACGTCGGTATCTTCATTGTCTGTTGTTGTCTCATAAAACATAGATAAAAACCATCAGCTATAACCAAAAGCCATCAGCCGTAGCCCAACAGAATATGGCTTAATTCTTATCGTTTAAATAGTTTGTTCTTTAATTAAAGTGAGAATTTCTAGCCTATATGATTGAGCGAACGTGAAAACTTCTAACCTTGTTAATTTAATAATTGAATAGATAGATAGATAGATGCCATATATTACCTGCACCACCAAGTGCAATTAATCATGGAGTAGGTTCATTACATATCTGAAACATGGGTATGATAGAACACTTCCTGAACATGGATCGCACTAGTTTCAAGGATACAAATTAATTAACCATTGTCCTGATGATTTACGATTGGATACATGTGCTGCACAGGGCATGCACACTGGAAATGGTGAAACCATTTCACTTGCCCAGGTTGATGCCAGCGTAATCTGCTGGTCCATAAGGAAGCAGCCAATCGGCCAGGAACCCCTTCTTCCTCCTATGCTCAACTCCCATGTCTTCGCACAACTGATCATTGTGCAGGATGTGGACGGGTAAAATACAACATCGACGGATGTTGTTGGGCGAGTACCGTTTCATGTACTTTTCCCACTCATTTATATCCTCCTCCATGGATTTTATGCTAGGCAATCGGAAAGTTCCGTAGAGGAAATGTGCCAACCACTTCGACCGCAGCTCGAAAGTGTATAGGCTTGACACATTCTCCGAATAGCCGATGATCGCTAGTTGGGGGATCCTAGGATGAACACATTGCCTGCGAGTACATTGATCGAAATAACAATCAATTGTCATCTCATGCGTATGGACATGCATGCATGTTCAAAAGAGGAATGGTACGTTCATATTTAGACCTGAAATGTGGAACGATATTGCTAGACGGTGAGCCAGCTACAATGTCTCTGAACATGGGTGATGTGAAAATCTCCCTCATCTTTTGATCACCTCTGTACCCGGTAGCAAAGATCACCACATCGCTCTTTATCGGTGAAGATTCGCCTTCTAAAATCACGCCTTCTTTGCAGAAGCTGAACTTCTTTGCTTTCTTCAGGACAATGCTTCCTTCTTCCACCTTATTGTAGAACTTATCTGGTAGTATCGCAACCAAGCATGAGCTCATAGCCTCGAAGAAGCTGCAGTCTGGCACCATGTCATGCTTCTTCATGGGCACAGCCCATCTGTAGTAGCTCTCAACAAACTTGGAGAACAACCATCTCTGAACAGAACAACGAGAACATAACAATAGCCATTATTGATATTTTAGAAGAGCAAAAGTGAAAAAAGCAAAACTATTTGCCATATGTATGCAGCTTTGTTACGGCCATTACCAGCGGTGATAAGAAGGTCGCCAGAAGGCTAAGGATCAAACCCTCTCCTGGCTTGTGAACCAGGAGTTGAGAGAAGCGGTTGAGGTAGAAGAATGCAATAGGAACACCCCAAGCGTAGTAGTCAGGTATGATCCATTGCTTCGTCCGACATACTATTGTGCATGGATGCGTGGCCCCTGCGTACGTACAGTTTTGGATCAACAACGGGTAAGCTGAATGGCTGATATCTCATGTAAACATGTTAAACGCTTTGCTGTTCCATTCAAGCAAAGCTCAGGGACAGGCTCAGGAAACTTAATCATGTATCACCGTTCGAATTTGCGCACGCTGTGGCGATGTCAAGAGCAGACTTTCGGTAGCCGACGACGGTGACAAGCTTGCCCTTGATGAGTTGAGTGGCCTTTGCATCGTCCATGTGGAAGTAATCCATGGAGTGGATCACCGTGCCATCATAGGCTTCTGGCCCTTCGTCCGGTGGGAACGTGGGCATGTTAGGGACGCCACTGAACTGTCCGATGCATAGTACCACAAAGTCCGCCACGTGTGTCTAGTCAATGAAATCAAAAGCCAATTTTTAGCATTAGGAGTATATATAGAATAGGCCAAGGGGATTCTCGGACTCTGATTGGAGCCACTGGATTAGAACATTGATCGCAATTTTGCTGCAATATAACACTTAATAAAATTTCAATCACTGTTAGTGAATCTTACGTTACTCAATCCGTTCCTTTTACTTATCGTTTCTTAATGCATGTAATCAGGCTTTCAAAACTTTGACCACACATTTACACAAAGGTATTTGGATTTATCAGCTGTCTGATCAAGACGAGGAAGGCCCCATACTTCCTTCTCTTCCCCTCTCTCCCTCGTGTCGCGCCCTTCGCGTGCTGTGTGCCCGCGCTTCCATTTCCTCTTGTGTGGCACCCCTCTGCCTACCCCACAACACCCCTCTGCCTCCTCTCTCTTACCCTCTCCTCCCTCTCCCCACTAGCGATAGGAGAGGCAGCGGCGACAATGCAGCCCCATGATGAAGGGGGAGACGACATGTCCTAGTCCGACGATGAGGGAGGAGGAGGCACAACAATGGAGTACTGCCAGATCTAGCCATCAATATCACTGGTTGTCAAATCTGGCCGTCCCCATGGCCACTACCCCATCCCTACCCACCGGCTTCCCTCCCCGTGGCACCATCGTCGGTTGCCAGATCTGGCCATCCCTATGGCCACAGTGGTGGAGCCACAGAAGGTGCTGGGGGTACAGTTGCACCCTAATGTTGTTTGCTAGAAAGACTACTATATACATCTCTTAATATACAAAGGTATACGCTACAAACTCCTTCCTCAGTTGCAACCCACAGCCCATCATTCTAATATGCCCAAAATGCAATAATCCCCAAATAGGTCCACAGCCACAACCATCACCATCGGTCACTTCCAGGATGGTAGGATCGATCCCGAAATTCCTATATCCCCCATCCTTTGCCCTAGCAACCGACGAGCCTAGGCGCAACACAACAGCAGCAGGCGATAGTGCGACGGGAGGCAGGTGACAAGAGCTCAATAGCAGGTTGGTTAAATTTGTTACAAATGCTCATTTCTAAATTCCAATGCATCTTTGCTTCCTACTAATACATTTGCTTCTTATGATAGGTTTGATGAAGTTAATATAGAGCTACTTCTTTATATGGCATCCTTGTATCCTATTGATTCATTTGCTTCATATGACAAGGATGAAGTTCTTAAACTTGCTAAGTTTTATGCTAAAAATTTCTTGAACATAGATTTGGTCCAACTTTCTTTGTAACTTAATGTGTTTATTGCTGACATGCACCAAGATACAAGGTTTTTAGAAGCGAAGAATCTTAGTGAGCTCTCTATTAAACTTGTTGAAACAAAGAAGCACGATCATTATAAACTTGTTTATTTGCTGCTCAAATTGGTGTTGATCGTTTCTATGGCTACTACAAGTGTAGAAAGGGTATTTTCGGCAATGAATCATGTGAAGAACAAGCTAAAAAATAGTATGGGTGAATAATACTTGAATGATTGTTTAGTTACATATATTGACCATGAGTTTTTTTTCTACAAATTAGTGATGATGTTGTCATCAATCACTTTCAAAGCACGAAGGAATGCTGTATCAAGTTGTATTTTTTAAAAATATTTTGTGATGTTGGTTGTAGTACAAACATGTAATTTGTCATATTTGAACTTATGCACTATATCATTTGAGCTTGTATTAGAATAGATGTATCTTAAGTTCACACTCTGCCATCAAAATCCTGACTCCACCATTGTGTAGCCACCATGTTGTTCCTACTCGTCAGCTGCCCTCCCCATGGCACCCCTCCACCTCCCACGTGCTACCCTGAAGCCACACAGCGCAACCCTGCGATAAGGGGGGAGATGACATGTCCTAGCTCAGCGACGAGGGAGGTGGCATGTGTATATGGAGCACTGCCAAATCCGACCGTCGACATCACCAGTCGCTAGGTCTGGACGTCCCTACGATGGCGTTGTCGGTTCACTGGGTCTCAGTGGCCTCTCACGCCTCTCCTCTAGGCCTCCGATGCTAAGCCAACGTCAATTCATTGCCACGGCAGCACCCCTACTGAACCTCCATTGCCCCTCCCTTAGGACGCTCCTTTGCGTCATCTGTGATGTTGTGGCTGAAGGTTAGCAGTGCCATAGCGCCGTCGCCGCCAACGAGACGGTGGGATGTCAAGCACCCCAGTCCCTCCGATGCTGGTACTCCCTCATCGGGTATGGTTGTTTCCTTCCCTCCCATTCTACTGATCCATGGTTGTGCTTGTGTGGTGCTGAGATTGATGTTTGAGATGGGAGAATCATGCATGGATGTGAATCACAGATGTCTTGGATTGATAATGTCTAGATGTTTGTATCCATGCTCATAGATTTTGCCATGACAAAGATAGGGTTCAAACATGAAATTAGTTTGCAATTAATAGTATCCCGCTAGCTCAAGTAGTAAAATAACTAAATAAGGATGATAAACATACTAATTTTATAAGCTACATATGTCATGAGGTACTGCATGAGAATGTACTGCTTACCACCTTGATTCTGTTAGGAAGGGAAGAGATGAATTAACAAACAGAAGGGTACAATCAGGTATAAGTATAAATGTGGTACAAGTATAAATCCGGTACATCTAGTTGTAATTAAACTTAATCTAAATTTGGTTGACACAATATATTGGGCAATGTATTAGATCAATAGAGCATAATACATGATTCGACTAGAAATTATGTTTGTGTATCTAGTACATAACTTAGTGGGAGTGGATTGTGGTTAAATTTAGCCAGCAGAGTTGTTCAACTTCACGAGATAAGTACAAGAATTGGGTATGAACATTGAGTTGTCCAAGTGAAAATGGAATAATTGAAATAAAATAGCATGCTTTTGTGTATTAAATCATTGTTTGCATATCATAAGATTATATGCTGGTGCTTAATTAGAAGCTTACATTAATTCTTTTAATGTATATTCTGCTTGTAGATCTGTAATACGTGGGGAGATCATGTTAATCTTCCAAAAGGAAAATTGAGGTAGGCATTTGTAGTAGAAAATATAGCAATTTTGTTAAGCAAAATATGCTTAAGTGATGAGAATAAATGTAGACTGCTTCTCCTAGCTAGCGTCCCCCCTAGGTGTGTGTTTTCACTTGTTTTGCTTCTTTGTCACAAATGACACTATTTCGCTATATGTTACAGCTTTTCACTTTAGTCTGGTAACACATCTAATTCTCAAGGGACTACTCCATTTTAAAATGTTCACTTGAACTTGCTATGTATCAAACCTACAATTTTCCTCTTTACTGATGATGAGATTTTTTTCCTTATAATAGGCACTTAAAGGTCTGCCAGGCAAAATTAAAGTGAAACTAATTAGATGACCACAGAAAGATGTATTATTTAATGTTCAACCATTCATCATTTTTTGTAATTGTGCCTTTAGTTGAATCATATGTTATATTGCAATTTCAGCTGCTCTTACCCCTAGGAGCAACCGCTGACTATTCATTTGCCAATAATCAAGATTTTAAACAACAATTGAAATTTACTTGAGTATAGCTTTCTCATCCTAATGATTATTCAATTTGTGCTACTCCTGTTGGACGTTTGTTCTGTTGCTTCACTGAAACCTGTGTAGAAATGCTAATTATTTCCAGCCCTATTTTACTTGCTTAAGTAAGAAGAATGGTTTTACTTGTTCAGTAACATGCCATAACTCCTGCAATTAATTGAGAACTTTCTGTGTGATTTGATATTTGATTCGTAGACAGGAGTTGTGGTTACTGCCAGTATCATATATGAAATTATATAGAATAGCTCTGATTTTACTAATAATTCTGCCAGTTCATTTTTCTACCGACACTGATTGCATTTGATTGCGCTGAATACCGATATCCCATATGCAAAGGATTTCATATTGGGGTTTCCAAGAGTTTTCATCTCGGTAGAATGAAATGCTCTATTGTATTTATTGATTGCAAAGATTTCCCTATTACATTTACAGTTCATTTTCAAAACTTATTTATTAGCCACATGACACAGGTCTGGTTACACCGCTTCGCGCTATGGCGCGTTCCATCTGCTCGTGTAGTATATATTATCACAAACTCTCTCATAGCGAAGTATCTAGCCATCAAACAATTTGTAAGTACAAAGTCAAAACGACGGTATGATTATATGGAGCACAAATTATGTAAGCTATAGCTGTGCTCAACTCATGGTAGGGAAAATTATATCGGACTGAAAATTTTATCAGAGGTCAGCGATATGACTGATAACCAGCAGTTACCAAAAATTTTGGACGAAAAATTTGAATTGAAATTTGAAAATTTGAACTTTTTTTAAAGTTTTTTATTTTTTGAATTTTTTGGATGAATTTTGTTGAATCCGAAATTTTCACCTAATATAAAATTTACAGGTATGTGCCGCTAAAATTGATAACCGGTGGTTACCGACGAAATTTCGCCGATACAAATTTTCCGGACTCATGGTTGACACTGACCAGAGAAATACATCCTAGCTGGGACTAGGGCTGTAAACGAGCCGAGCTCGAGCGAGCTTGGTCTGTCAGGCTTGAGCTCGGTAGAAGCTCGAGCCGAGCTCGAGTT
Organism: Dendrocalamus latiflorus; assembly: GCA_017311315.1. Taxonomy (NCBI): domain Eukaryota; kingdom Viridiplantae; phylum Streptophyta; class Magnoliopsida; order Poales; family Poaceae; genus Dendrocalamus; species Dendrocalamus latiflorus. The sequence continues at coordinate 38,566,940 of CM029657.1, forward strand.
GGGGTCTGAGCCTGGATCTGAGCTCGAGTAGGCTCGAGCTCGGCTCGTTGAAGCTCGATAACAATTAAAATAATTTACAGTTTTGCTATTGCACAGACGACTGGAATTTTTTTATATTTCAGTCACTTGAAATTGCACTCTCAATGAACTAAAATTGCAGCCCCCTATAAAAAACAACTGCAATTTTAGGTGATTCAGAGTGCAACTTCAGGTGACCTGAAATTGCACTCTCAATCAACTAAAATTGCAGCCCCCTCCAAAAAAAACATGTGCAACTTCAGGTGATTCAAAGTGCAACTTTAGGTGACTGAAAGATAAAAAAATTTCAGTCGCCTGTGCAATAGTTTATCCCAATAATTTATTATACACTATTTTTCAATAATAAGAAAATTTTAAGCTCGAGCTCGGCTCTAGTAAGCTCGATAATAGTCAAAATAATTCAAATATACACTAATTTTCAATAATAAGAAAAGCTCGAGTTCGACTCGAGTAAACTTGGTAAGAATTAATATGTATTACTATTTAAGCTCGAATCGAGGCTCGCAAACTATTCGAGCTCGGCTCGGTGAAACTTGCGAGCTCGAGATCAAGCTTGAGTTCGGCTCGTTTAAAGTTCGAACCGAGCTCGAATCAAATCTAGAACGAGCTGAACTCGAGTAGCTCACGAACTTCGAGCTTTTTTTACGGTCCTAGCTGGCACGTCGTTTAGTTATTGTGCTCACCTCAACGTCGTCCCCGTGCTCCACAGTGAGCCGCCACTCGCCACGGCCACTACCGAACGCCTCGCCGTTTCCGGCCCACTGCTCCCAGGCTATCACCTCCTCCTCGTCTGCGCCGGCGTACTCCATGGTGGCCACCCGGCTGCCGAACCTGATGCATTCCAGCACGCCGAAGCGGCGTGCGTACGAGCGCAGGTACTCCATGACCTGGTCGTGGTCCGGGAACACATCGGTGACGCCTGGAGGCCACGGGAAGTCCGTGAACTCGAAATATGGCCGCGGCGTCTGCAGCCGCGTTGAGGCGAGCGTGCGCGCCCACACGCCGCCGATGGCATCCGCGTCAGCCTCGAACACCACCGGCCGGAATCCGCGCTCCAGGGCGTGTTTGCAAGCTGTGAGACCGCTCAGGCCGGCGCCGACGATGGCCACTCTCTTCTCCATTCTGAGTTAGTAGTCCGTCTATATATCTAGCCAGAGGGATACAATGTTAAATTCTATTAGGCTTCGCGGACTTTGGTTTGCTGGAAGTAAGGTTGCGTGGAATTTCTCGGTACAATATTCTTAGAACTTGCAATGATAATTTTATCCATGCGCTTTGCATAAGTATAGAATGCAAGAGGTTAGTGTGCCTTTTATAGTAGTAGATTAGTGTATGAAAAAACTATCCTACGGGCGCGCATTTGTTAGGTAAGTCACGGTCCATTGGCGTTGCGTCAGAATTGGAAACTCCTGCTTTGCCCGCTTCTTGTTTTTCCTTTTTAGATTTTTTTTTCTGAATGAAATTGCTAATCACGTGTCTGTTAGCGAGCAGAAGTGGGCCTGTGTGCAATTGTGTCGTGATTTGCATGCATAGATGGTTTTTTTGGGCTCATTAGTTGTGTCTCCTGATTTTTTTTTAATTATGTCGATACATTTTTTTCTCCTGTGGCTGTATAATTTTCTTATCGGCAATAATACACGTGGTGCGTCCAGAGAGAGCATTCCATGTCAGACGCTTGACTTGAATCTGGACACTTCAGTCCCTGCCATTCGCAAGCCATCTAGCCCGATAAGTGGACTTGCGTGGGATGGCCCATCAACTACCTCATCAATCCAACGAAAGATATACACCAATTAGTGTTAAGGCCATGATCCGAATGTGAATGCTCTTTTTATCACATGCCATTCCAAACTCACGCTCGTGGATCCGAGAGGAGGTCATTGAGGTAGCCATGCCTTCTCTGTCAATACCGGATGTGGCATCCTTGAGCTCCGCATGATGCCACATAGCCTTTACAAGCTCCACCGACACCCTGGTCATGGCCTCCGTGAGCTCCGCCTCCAACATCAGCGCCTTCGCCGACGCCGGCCATGACCTCCGTGTGCTCCTGTGGCATCCCAACCCCCATTATCAAGAGTGGCCTCCCGTGAGCCTTGTGTCATCCGTCGCCATCACGGCGTGATCTTCGTGAGCACAAACTGAGCTCCACCGCTGCAGGCTCCTTGTCAGTGTCGTCGCGACCTACCCTGCACTACCACAAAAGAGGCTATACTAGACAGCTACATCACAGATGATGTAAGATCGAGGAGGCCGACTAGAGGGGGGTTGAATAGGCGATCTAAAATTCTCTACATTATTATCAATTCAAGATCTTTTCTATTTGCCTAAATCAAGTAAACAATGCGGAAGCTAAATTCAAGATGGTTTAGTACAAATAGCGCATAAATCAAGTAAGTTCACCTAAGTGCACTAATAATTCTAGTCTGGGTCAAGGTTTGCTATCCTAGATTGACAAGCAATCAAATTAACTCTATGAATGTAAATTGCTTGAATATAAATTGAGCATAAGGAAACAAACCACAATTAACACAATCTTTTTTTACCGTGGTGTTTGGAGATTTGCCGGTCTCCCCTAGTCCATGTTGAGGTAAGCCCGAACTAATCGGACCGGCTCCACGAATTAAGCCTTCCATCTCAATTCCACTAGTGGTAGCTCTTTCTCGCTCAGGGTAGGTGAGCTCCAACCTTCACAACTTCGCCGGGTCTTCTCACAACCTTCTTTGAGAAGACCACCGCGCACGACACCTCCAACGCAGTCTAAAAGTCGGTAAACTTCAAGATTAACAAGTCAAGTCTCTCACTTGACTCTCACCACGTGCAACGAATGCACAACCTCAATTGGACACTAAGTCCACCACTAAGTACAACACATGCATTAGGTTATGCTCTCCTCACTCTCTAAATGCAACACATGCATGCATATAGGATGAGAAAAACTAACTCTTAGCTCAAGGAAGGAAAGAATGGCACCAGCAACTATCTTCCAACAGCCTTTAAGGAGGTATTTATACACTTCCATCAAAAACTAGCCGTTAGGGAAGATAGAGGGCAAAAATCAGCACGAGGGCCAGAACTACCACCAACATATTGGTACTTCCGCCCTCTCAACGGCTACAAAATTAGCCGTTGAGCTGGAAAACCTATCAGACCGCCAGGTCCGGTCAGACCGCTACACCCACTGGTCAGATCGCTCTCAGAAAAATCAGCGGAGTCGCTCTCTGGAAAAAGGTTCTGCGCGAAGGAATGCAAGTTCCGTTGGCTGGTCAGACCGCTCTCACCATGCTAGTCTAACCGCTAGGCCCATGCCAGTCAGACTGTAGGTCTCAGGCTGGTTAGACCGGCCGTCACATATCGGTCTGACCGCCCATCTAAAGTCAGTTTGACTGCTCCCCAGTCAGACTGCCCATTTGGCCCAGGCAGACCTGATCAGGCTGGTCTGACCGCTTCTTCAAAGCCGGTCTGACCGCCTGGTCCGGTAGTACCATCACACAGAGCTGGTACTTTCGATTTTCCTGAGAAGTGCATATATCTCAACAGATTTTGCAAAACACATTTGCAAACTACGATATCATGCACACAAGGATCACACATGATTCCCAACAAGTTGCAAAACACATTCGCACACTTCCGAAATCATGACACAAGGAATTAGCACATGGACTTCTCACATTTGCAAAACACATTCGCAAACCTAAGTCACATGCCACAAGGATTATATATGAGCTTCAACTATTTGCAAAACACATTTGCAAATATAAGCCTCATATTCCAACGAATGTAAACATGGACCTCAAGTACTTGTAAAACATATTAGCAATGCACAGTCCCATGTTGCTAGAATTCAACACATGAGTTTCGACTATTTGCAAAACACATTCGCAAATATAAGCCTCATGTCAAGATGAGATAGAGCAGGTGAGGTTGAGCTATCAACATATGATGAGACTCAAACTACTAGAAATGACCCCTCTTAATAGTACGGCAACCTATACTAGCAATCTGGTCTTCCAACCAAACACCAAGATCGGTAAAAGACTAGAAACACATCCTTAGCCCTAGTTAGTCATACCTTTGCCTTGAGTCAACATCTTAATATACATCAACACATGATGCATCTTTCACTTCTTCAACTCGATCAACACATGATAGTCTTTACTCGACTTGATCAACACATGATCATCTTGGACATGCATCAATTCATGATGCATCTTTTTCTCAATCTTGACTTGATGATCTTCAACACATGAAGTCATCCTCATTGTGGAACCTAACCTATTCATCCAACTCATGTAAAATATTAGTCCACAAAATAATTGTCATCAATTACCAAACTTCACCTTTGACACATAATGGACAGACTAGATTCAACAATCTTCACTTTTTTGGTAATTCAAGACAATCTCAATAAACAATGAGATATAAAAAAATGATTTACGAGTATACAACTTGTACACAACAATTGTATACTCTAAGATAAGCTTTAAACAAAACTTACTTAACCGGTTGTCATTAATAGTTTACCCACTAACACATAATGGAGAAGTTAGATGACAATCTAATTGCACATGAGTATATATAAACTACACAAGCTATATATACTCAAGAATGTATTTCAAAGTAAATATCCCAAATATGCATATTAAAAGAAGCATGGATCAATACTCATGAAATTCCAAAACATAGAGAGAGCTCCCCCTAAATGTGTGCATATGAGTGTGTATACTGAGGACATATGCACATATTCATTTTGAACAATTAGTGAAGTTCAATCTATATTTTGAATATAAGGAATGCATTAGTGTATAAGAAATTGATTCTAAGTGCATACATCTTTGATTTCACCTTTCCATCCAAATGAAACTAAACTAAAGTATACTTGCACAAACATATTAGTCTCATATATGCATTTGTTATTATCAGCAACATATTATAAAATTATTTCTCATTAGCACCAAAACCAACTTAACCGGAGCTTGATCTTTCAGACGGTTCATAGGGAACCGTCTTGCTGTATTATCACAGACGATTTTATAAAGCGTGACAGTGTACCGTCTGTGATGGGCAACTATCACAGGCGGTTCATATGAATAACCGTATGTGATATTATTACAGATGATTATTTATACGAACCGTTTGTGATAGTGGTGGACATCACAGGCGGTTTAACCATCTGTGATAGTTTACAAACGGTTATTAATAGGAACCATCTGTGATAGTTTTATATCACAAACAGTTAGTGGTTGGAACCGTCTGGGATACTCCATGTTATTAAATAGTAAGCGTGGTATCGGCATATCTGTCTTCATTGCGCTGCATTGAAGGAGGCGGCCAACTTTGGGGAGTTTGGTGAAAACATACCGCATGTAGATCGATTTATTCTTGGTGATTGGAGGTTAGTATTTTCTTCTAATAACTTATATGCCTTGTAATAGCTAGAGAGAGATGATAGTTAGGTTTTTAGATCTAGCTAGCTAGGTTTAGAGAGAGATGGTAGTTTGCACCAATTTAAGAATGGATCAGTGCTCATAGTTCACTTCAATATATTCTTTCTTGATATTTTTTCATGAATATGTGGCTAGCTAATTAATTTAGACATGGACAATTTATTATTAGGTGAACGACAATTATGTGTGTAAGTAGTTAGGCTGATTAGCTATAGTAGCATTAGTCATCTAATTTGACACCTGTTTGTTAAATGTGTAGCGTAGATGGACCGAAGCTAGATGTACGTTGAGATCCATGTGAGTGAACATTATATTAATGGTGTGTCTGCTTTTAGAAGAGTGACCGAGCTGTATATGTTGAAGAAAGGGATATAATATATGTATTATCCATGCATTGAATGCGATAATATGAAGATGTTTACCAACTCAGCATAGATCGAAGCTCGCTTGATTTGAAGGGGTTTCAAAAAGGGGCATACATGTTGGACTAGTAACGGTGAAGAGAAGATTATACAGGAAGATAGTTATAACATCGTCGAGGGAGACAACGATATGCTGGTTGTAGAATGTGCTTTTGATGAGGATAGGTCACAAGATGACAATCTGGATTATATGCTACGCGATGTAGAAGGGAACTAAAATGAGAGAGAGTTTGGTAAATTTGAGGGCTTGATGGAGAACTTGGAGAAACCTTTGTTTCCAGGCTACAAGCCGCAATACACAAGGTTGTCATTCGTTCTAGAACTGCTGAAATTGAAGGTAAGCAATGATTGGTCCGATAAGAATTTCACGGTATTGTTAGGTCTCCTAACGAACATCTATCTAGAGGGAAATGTGTTGCCGAGAACCACCTACCAAGCCAAGAAGATTCTTTATCCATAGGGAATGGAAGTAGAAAGAATACATGTATATTCGAATGATTGTATCCTCTACCGTAAAGAGTACGCAAGCTCACATATTTGTCTGGTGTGCAAAGCATCTCGATACAAGCATAAAAATGACTCTGATGATAGGGAGGGTATCGAGGTGAAGTAAGTACCTCCTACTAAGATGTTGTGGTATTTTCCTGTAATTTCCTGTTTGAAGCGTTTATTTGCAAACCAAAATGATGCAAGATTGCTACGTTGGCACTCAAAGCAGCGTAAGAAAGATGGAATGATAAGACCGCTACTGATTCTACTCAGTGAAGGAACATCGATAGGGTGTTTGTAGACTTCGGTGCGGAACCGAGGAATATAATGTCTTAGTTGAGTACAGATGAAATGAATCATTTCGGTAACATGAGTAGCCGACATAGCACTTGGCCCGTGACTGTATGCATGTACAACCTTCCTCCTTGGTTGTGTATGAATTGGAAGTATATTTTGATTTCACTACTTATCCAAGGGTAGCATCATTGAAGGTTATGCAATTGAAGAAGTTATTGAGTTCTGCATCAATTACATGGCTTAGATCGAACCGATAGGTGTATCTCTATCTCATCACGAGGGGAGGCTAGAGGGTATCGGGGCCATCAGAAGGAAAGCAATAACTCTGGATCTAGATACATATGCTCAAGCCCATTTCATGGTTTTACAGCACATGACTGAAGTGACCCCGTATATTGAAGAGCATAAGGACATGCTACACCAAGAGAATCCAGGCCAATAAGAGGTTTGGATCATGAGATAATACAACCGTCAGTTCAACGAATGATTGAAGGTGCGATTGACTGGGAGGTCATCAAGTGAAACGCTATAATGGTTGGCAAAAGGGACAAACTTTATAATTGTGATATGGCAAGAATATGACATTAATGGGTACATATTTTATACAACAGATCAGGATAGAAAGATCACAGTGCAGAACTCAGGTGTCTGCATTGATGCATTTCATGCGCACATCAGTACCACTAGCCCAAGCTCGTACTACGAGTTTGTAGAGGAGATTTGGGAGCTTGACTACATAATTTTCAAGATCCCTCTATTTTGGTGTCATTGAGTCCAACTCCCACGGGGTGTAAAGGTCGACAAGTACGGCGTCACTACTGTGGACCTTGAACATGTAGGATACAAATATGAACTATTCATACTCGTGAGGCAAGTTGTTTAAGTTTTTTATGTAACCGACCTGGCAAATAAGAAGCGCCACGTAATTCTTCATGGAAAAAGAAGGATTGTCATAGTTGAGAATGTCGTGGACTAGGAAGAGTACAATCAATTTGACGAGTTGCTTCCATTTGGAGATGACATCAGACTCGAGGAAGAACAAGACAATGAAGCAAGCTATATGCGTATCGATTATCATGAAGGGCTTTATTTACAAAGAACTAGCCAAGTTTTATCAATGATCCCAAATGGCGAATACCTATTTGGAAATTATTGCAGTGTATTCATAATTAAGAAACTCGACATGTAATTATGAAACTATTCAATTGTAATTGATTCAGTAATTAAAAAATAATTACATTTATGATTATGCTTGCTTTTTTTCATAAGGCATGGGTAGCATTTCCTGAGGTTAGTTGAAAAATAGGATTTGTTGGAACTATCACAGGCAGTTTAGCGGAACAAACTGTCTGTGATAATACTATTATAGACGGTGTTGTAATGGAACCGTCTGTGATGTGTGACATATCATAGACGGTTCTATAATGGAACTGTATGTGGTAGTATTATCACAGACGATTCTATACTAGAACTGTCTGTGATAGTTCATTTATAAATATGCCCTGCTAGGTTTTGCGCTCACTCCTCACTCACTCACGCACTCTGTCTCCGCCACCCCTGCTAGGTTTTGCTCACTCGCGACACTACCTGTAACATCCCAAATTTTCTTTGGAATTTTTTTAAAATTATTTAAAGGTTAAAAAGTATTTTAAAAAGGAAAGTCAAATTTTAAAATTCAATGCAGGGAATGTGTTCAATTATTTTATTTCAGCCCCAAATAAATTCAGAAGCTTCTGTGAATTTTTCTGAAATTTTTGGGATTTATTTCATATTTTTCTGCGCTTTATTGAATTTCTCAGCCTTTTCTGAAAAGTCAAAGCAAAAGTTTAAAAATAAAAATCCCCTTCTCCCTCCTCCAGCCGCCACGTGGACGGCCAGATCGCCCGGCCGATCCCGCCTCCCCCTCCTCCCCGCTTGCCACTTGTCCGGCCCAGATCGGCCGATCCCCGCGTGCCCGGCCCAATCCGCCGTCCGCCTCGCGCCCGCGCCCGCCGCCTGATCTCCCTCTCCCCGCGTGGCGCCATCCTGGCAGCCCGCGCCCCCCTCTCTCTCGCTGGCCGCCTGGACCCACCTGTCAGGCGCGTTTCCCTCCCCGTACCACCTTCCTTCTTCTCCCCTCCCCTTTCCTTCTTTGCTCCGGCCGACCGAACCACGGCAGATCCGGTCTTTCGTTCGCCGCCTCCCCCTATTTGGAAGCCGTGCACGCCGGCGGGATCGAATCCCCTAAACCCCGCGCCCTCCTTTCCTTCCGCGCCTCCCCCTTTCCTTCTTCCCCTCTCTTTCCTTTCCGCCGCCCGCCATCTCCGGCGAGGAATCCCCGCCAGCTCCCCTTCCCCGACCCCTATAAAAGCCCCTCCCCGGCCTCCCCTCTCCCCGCACCACCTCCCTCCGCTCCCTTTTCCCTTTCCCGAGTGCCATAGCGCCCTCGTGCCGTGCGCCCAAGCTTCCGAGCGCCGGAGCTCATCCGGCGAGGAATTGCGGCCGCCTCCGGCGTCCTCGTGCCCCGCCGCCACCTCCCTCGGCCTCCCCGCACCCGTGCGAAGACCCTCCGCCCCTCGGCCGCGCCTCTCCGCCACTGGAGCCCCGTCGCCGCCGTAGCCCGAGCCGCGCCACCGCTTCCCCTCGTCACCGACGTGAATCCGGTTGCCCACGGTGAGATCGCACACCACCCCCGAGCCCCCCGCATGCCCGTCTCCCTCCTTGGGCCTTCGCCGCCGGTCGCCGCTCGCCAGAGCGCCGGCAAGCACGCCGTGCCCGAGCGCCACCACCGGTCAACGGCCACGTCAGCTCGCCCGATCTGCGTGGCAGCTCGGGTGGTAACCCGGTGGACGCCACCGCGGCGTCTCCCTGCCCCGTCAGCACCCGCGCCACCTCGACCATGTCTCCTCTCGGTGAACCCGGTCCATGGACCCGGGCCCACACGTCAGTAGGCTGTATGAGAAATCCCCCAGGGCTGACGCAATAATTCAGATTTTCCTTTAGAAAAATAATTCCAGAAATTCCTCTTTTTCTTTTTCCTTGAATTTAAACGTCCCGGAGCCCGTTCTTCCTCGTCCTAACTCCGATTTAGCCCATTCAAATTTCTAAATTCATAAAAAATTCCCCTCTATCCAGTTATGGTCTCAATTAAAATTTTTGAAGTCAATTTGAATTTATTTGGATTTTATTTGGATTTTATTTGAGTTATTTTCACGTGTAGACTGCGACGATTCCGGAGAATTCTTCGACGACGATTCACACCCACTTGAGGAGCAAGGCAAGTCACACTCCTTGACCATGTTGATCCCAGATTACAAATAAAAGTATGTTGATTTAAATTATATTGCATGCATATTGTTATTCAGCGTATTTCAATTCAGTTTTAAATATAGTTATTGCCTACTTGTTAATTCCTCCATTGTTATTGAATTCCTTATACCTTGTCACCCTAGATCAAACCCTAGTTGGTACATTAGTATTGGCTAGGAAGACTTTATATTAAATGCTTAGACTTGCTTAGAAATAATCTTGGTTTTGGGATACCTTTTCACATAAAATGATAAGCTTTTGAACTGTATTCTTGACTTCGGTGAGTCAAGAAGGATTATGAAACATTTTCAAAACAAAATATAAAATCTGGTTTAGACTTAGGGTAAAAGTTAGGTGGTGGGTGCAGGCATGCACTGTTGTTCGGAGACACAGTGTTGATTGTCGGGCACAGGGGGTATGTGGTTGAGCCTAAGTCAATTAAGGACCGGTCTGTGAGCTACTGTTGCAAAGCCCTAGCGTACTACCACAAGGCTGGTATGGGACAGCCCTGCCCGAATAATTTGCAAGTCCCAACCTGGGTCATGTCGTAGGATGAAAGTGAGCGTGGCGTAGGCCATGAGAAGTCTCACTCAGCTCAAGAGGGGGTCCTGGTCTGGTGGAGTCCTTACTGGGGTGAAACCTTAGAGTTGGCTTGGCCAGGTTGACGGCTTTGCATTGTAAAGGCCTTGTCACGACTCCTAACCGCACAAGTGTGTAATCTAGTGGTAAAACAGGATGATCGTGTCTTGTGGGTAAAGCTGTACAACCTCTGCAGAGTGTATAAACTATCCTGGATAGCTGTGCCCACGGTCACGGGCATGCTGAGTAAAGTTTTTCATGGATTAGACTCTGGTTTTAAAATGATTTGTAAAACCATGTGGTCGGAGCCACGTGAAATCTTTTGGAGAAGATGGGCTGGGTGGGATGCCCGTGAATAGGTTAGTGTTTGGTCGGAGCCTGCACTAACGGTATTAATTTTAATTACAGTTAATGTTTTTACTTACTGTATTAAATTCAGCCGTTTCAATCTATTTATGGTATTCTTTTAAATGCTATTTTCTGCACAACTAACCCTATATGCCTTCCCTTGTGGCCTTAAGCATTATATTGCACTTTCCCTGTGGCTTGCGGAGTACAAGTTTGTACTCACTCTTGCTGTCTCATCACAGAGGAGGACTACGACGACTACGGTGAGGACCAGGATGAGTAGGACACGTCTTGCCGTCGTTTGCCTGTGGGCAGACTTGGGCTTCGCTTTTTCCAGCTTACTTCCGCAGTTTCTTTTGCTTTGAATAATGTTTGCCAATGAGCGATGATGTAAACGCTGGCCATAAGGCCGTACTCTTTTCGATGGAATAATATTGTCATTTTACTTGGTATTTATCTTTGTTATCCGCTGTGTGCACTAGCTGATCCTGGACTAGTGCGATTTACACAGAGGATCCTGGAGTTGCCGCTCCGGGTTCCGACACTACCTCTCCCTCCCGACGTCGGCCACCTCTCCCTCCTGATGTCGACCGCCTATCCTTCCCGACGTCGCCTGTCCTCCCGACGCCTCCTCTCCTCCCGACGCCACCTCTCCACCCTAAGGTATGAATCCCAAATTCTACTATGGGTTCAGATATTAGCTCGATGATGATACTGGTCTAATACTAAAATTGGATATTCAAGTTTGTGTTCTAAATTATTACTATTACTACCATTTGTCAATCTTGTGGTATGTCACTTTCGGAAAAGTTGGCGTATATACATATGTATATATATGTATATATGTATGTATGTATATATATGTATTATGTATGTATGTATATATATGTATATATGTATATATGTATATATATGTATATATGTATGTATGTATATGTATGTATGTGTATATATATAGGACGCTGAAATGGGACACCATGGTGCCCGGGCACCAAGCCTCCCTGCCTTTGGATTGCTTTTAGATGCGTGCAAGTGCAATGATATATAATATCAGGATGGAAAGTCTCAATCATGGAGCTTGGACACCATGATGCCCCTGTTATTTATACTATATATATGTATATATATATATATATGTATATATGTGTATATATATATGTATATATGTATGTACATATGTATGTGTATGTATGTATATGTATATATGTATGTGTATGTATGTATATATGTATGTATGTATATGTATGTATGTATATAGGTATGTATGTATATGTATACATATGTATGTATGTATATGTGTGTGTATGTATGTATGTATATGTGTATGTATGTATATGTGTATGTATGTATATGTGTGTATATGTATATGTATGTATATGTGTGTGTGTGTATATACATGCAAATGACTTAATGCTACTTCTAGCGACAGTACGTGGAATTTGACAAAAGTGCAATCGATCTCTCCCAATTCTTGATAGTGGAGGTCATAAACAACACTGAAGAGTTCCACCCCGGCAATGGTGATTAAATGTTGAAACATTAGATACAATTGTAATAATTCAATTGTGCTTAGCTAAACAATTCATTCAATTGTATTTTATTTAGTTGTTTAATTCATTCGTGAGATTTGTATAACGATTGTCATTTGCTATATATGTGATCTGCTCGCGTTGTTTAATTCTTTTGTGATATATGTGTAATGATTGTCCTGTGCTATATATATGTGATCGTCTTACTTGTTTTCAGAGGGCATGACTAATATTTCTTGAGGCTAGCCGAAAAACATAAAATAATATAGCTTTTGAAATAGCTATCAAACTGTCTGTAATATATAGATATCACAGACGGTTTCTAAAACAAACCGTCTGTGATATGTACGATATCACAGACAATTTTTAAAACAAACCATCTGTGATATGTACGATATCACAACCGATTAATATCAAAAACCGTCTGTGATGTTCTGTTATCACTGACAGTTGTTAAAAACAACCGTCTGTAATATATATGATATCATAGATGGTTATTATCAAAAACCGTCTGTGATAGAGGAATATCATAGACGGTTAATAAAAAAAATCGTTTGTAATAGCGGAATATCACAGACAGTTTTTTCAAAATAATCGTTTATGTTTTAACTATCATAGATGGTTTAGGAGCCGTCTGTAACAACAACCTATTATTGTTGACACATAAATGCAGACGGTTCAGAAACCGTCTGTGATGACGGTTTTGAACCATCTATAATAACGCCATCCGTAGTAGTGCTGGCAAGCTCTGCGCCTCGCCACCATCAGTATGCCCGATCCCTCCTCCAGTATGCTTGTTGCAAGCATTTTTTAATTTTGTTGCAATAATTTTCTCAAATTGTTGCATGGGGTGCTTTATTTTATTGCAGTTTGTCTTTGTAAATGTTGTAGTAAAAGAAAATTTTATTGCAATTGGGTTGTGGATTTGTTACACAAGAATTTTTTTGGTTGCAGTAGTTTTGCTAAATTGGTGCATCGTATTTGTTGTAATAGATTGTTGCAACTACGGTGCATTTTGTTTCATGTTCATCATATTGATGTTGTATCTCACTGTAAATTTGTTATATATTCAATTTTTTGTATGATCTACCTCGATTTGTTGTAGATTTATCTTAGTTGTTACATCTTTGTAAAAAAATGTTACATCAGTTATTATCCAATGTTGCCAGTATTATTTTCAAATGTTGCAATGTTGTAATATCAAAACTTATTTGTTTTGGATATTTGAATTTGTTTCAAAAACATAGGTAAGATCCAAATTAATGGCTTCATGCAATTTCGGTGAGAAGATGATATTTTTCTGAAGTTTTTTATCGGTCATTGTGTTGTTATTAGTGTATTTTGTTGCACACATTGAATAAAATTGTTGCGCATATTGTCTAAAAATATTTGCGTTGGAATGTATGATAAGAGCATTCCCATCGTACATTTGGATGCTAGCAACATCCTTTTTTAATTATTATTGTCTGTTTAACTTTTCTTTTTGCAGGCTTTATTCGTGTTCGGATTGAGAGTTTTCAATCTCCTGTTGAAAGTTAATCTCCCGTGGTTGGCTCTGTTTTACGGCGAGAATGGAACTTGTGGACCATGTGAGCGTTTTTCCAAAAAAAAGGTAAGTTACGACTACTCGTTACGAATGATCGTGGCGATCAGGCCCATATTAGCACTTCTCCCTTAGATATTCTTGTTAGGAAACTGGGCCATGGCCAAGAGTCCTGGCATATTTGGGCACCCCACCGTAGACTATAAATAGGGACCTAGACCCCCCTCATTATGTACCCCGATGCAATCTAAAGCAATAAAGAAAGACCAGGAGTTCTCTCTACCTCTCTGTGTTCAATCTATTATTCTTTGATTCTGTGATTGATTCGTTCTTGTTCTAAGCAGAGGAATCGATCGGACTGGTCGCCAGCGACGGTTCCTCAACACGTTATCAGCACGACTTCGCTCTGGTGAACGAGGTAATCATCGAAGCACAGATTGAATTTTCTAGATCGCTTTTGAATCTGTATTTTCTTTTCGCGTTCTAGATTGAAATTCTATGGTGCAAATCCGCCCTAATCTACCGCGAGCAGACTTGAAGTCGCCGGCACAATGCCGATCGGTGGATTACGAAACGGGGTAGATGTTGATTGCATCATAGAAGTAGAAACGAAAAATATATGCGTGGGTTTCATGTTTAGTTCTGCACAGCATTGTAGATCTAATAACAATAATAATAAAAGGAGGAATTTGGCTCACGGCCACGCATGCCCGCCGGCCGGCCACCGCGCCTGCATGCGCTGGCGCCGCCACCGGCCGGCCACCTCCAGCGCGGCGCCGCCCGAAGCGCCTCGGTCCTCACGCGCCTCTACACGGGCCCGCCTGCCCGCCTGCCCGCACGGCGCCGGCAGCCCGCCGCCGACTCGCACCCGCACGTGCGAGCGCCGGCCGTCGCTCGGACTCCTCCCGCCTCCGCCGGCTTGGCCGCCTCTGCCGCCTCCTCCCGTGTGCCGCCCGCAGCCCGCACACGCCCACGCTGCCGGCACTACCGCGCGTGCGATCGGCCGCGCCCCCTCGCCTCCCACGCGCCGCGCCAGCTCGACCGGCTGCGGCCCCTCGCCTTCCGCGTGCCCGTACGCTTGCTGGCCGCCGCCGCACCGGCGCTGCCGCAGCCGACCTCCATCCCGCGCCCGGTTGGAACCGGCGCCTCCCGCCGTGCCCGCAGCGCCTGCCCCAGCGCCCTCCCGCAGCGCGGCCCGCACGCCGACGCCTCCCGCCGTGTGCCGCCCAACACGCCGACCCCGCAGCTCACCGCGCCGACCCCGCCGCCGCCTCATGAGCCGTCGCCACCTTGCAAATACCGGGCTTGGGAAACCATAGCCCCGGTTTGTGTATGGGGGGCAGGTTGCATGGGCCCGGGGGAGATGGGCCACGGGTGGGGGGCAAATAAGGTGGGCCGCGGGTGGGGAGGGCGAAAAGGACGTGGGCCGCGGTTGGGGGGAAAGAAAAGCCATATGGGCCAAAGGGTGGTGGGCCGGAAGAAGAAGAAAAAAAAGGGGGGGCAACTGGGCCAGTGCGGGATTTTGCGAAAAAGTCCTTCATTTTTCGAGATAATGCAAATAAGCCCTTAAAACTTTAATTTGAGTCCAGAATTTTGCAGATAAGGCCTCGTAGTTCCGAAAATTGCGAATAAGCCCTTAAATTTACGAGCGGGTCCAGAATTTTGCAGAAAACCCCTCTGTAGATCAGAAAATTACGCGAATTTTTCTCTGAACTGGAAATTTACGTAAAAACCCCCTGGAATTGCAGAATTTGCTGAAATTGCATATTTTAGCATAAAAGGGCCTCGGGAATCCGAATTTTGCATTATTTTTAGCATTTGAAGCTTATTTATTTATGCCATTATTGTTCTCTGTATTTTCTGTATTTATTTACTGTTTTGGTTAATTGTAATTGCTGAAAATTGCTTTTAATCTCCGAAGTTAGCAGTAAAATTATAGAAAATGCACAGAAAATTATGAAACATTATGGGAATATATTGCACCACTTTATTTACCTGTAGTAAATTTTCCATGCATGTTTACCTGCAGTAAACTTATTTTATTTTGTTCATAGACATGTAGATGACTTGAATTTCGAACCGGGAGTTCGAGGAGCTGGCCCAGAATGGCCAAAACTATTTGACATGGGCATCCGATGTCGAGATTGTGCTTGGGGGCCGGAAGCTCGGCGCAGCTATTGGGATAAGCGGACAGAAAGACGCTAGACCCACACCTGAGGAGAATGATCAGGCACTTCATTTTCTCAGGCACCATCTCTGCCCGACTCTCAAGAATGAGTATATGGCGGAGAGGAACGCGCTAGCAATCTGGGCCGCACTCAAGAAGCGGTTCGAGGGGCTCAAGTACACCATTCTTCCTCAAGCAGAGCAGGAGTGGATCAGACTGAGGTTTGTCGACTTTAAAACGGTCGGGGAGTACAATTCTGCCTTGCACAGGATTTGTACAAACCTTAAACTCTGTGGCAAGGAGATCACAGAGGACCAGAAGATCGAGAAGACCCTGTCCACTTTTCACCCCAGAGCTGTACAGACTGCCCGCAATTATCGTCAAGACGGCTACAAGGAGTACGCCGAATTGATTGATATGATGCAGGTGGCAGAGGCTTAGGACGAACTTCTCCGCAAGAATTACGTCTCACAGCCACAAGGTAGCTCCGCTGGCCATGAAGCCAACGCTAACAGCTACAAGGTGCGAAAGCCCTTGATGAAGAGAAGGGGGAAGAAGGGTAAGATCGTTGCCCAGAAAGGTAATTCAGATGCTCCAAACGACAAGAAGGCTAAGAAGAGTGGCAAGACCTATGGCCAGCAGAACCAGGGTTGCTACAAGTGTGGCAAGTGGGGGCATTGGTCGCGGATATGCAAAGAACCGCAACATGTCATTGATGCCCACCAAGCTCAAAAGAAGAATGGCAAAGGGCAACCCGAAGCCCACTTTGCAGCCGTTGAGGGGGAGCAGTCTGAGCAGCTGCCAGAGATGATGGAGGTTGAGTCCATCCCGGCAGCAGCACCTCCTTACGACTTAGAGGCAGCCACCGCCATGATCTCTCTTGAAGAGAATGTCACTGCTGAGAAAATAGCCGAAGAAGTCGATGATTTTTTAGTTGATTCCGTCTGATGCACAGAATGCATGAGACGTTAATTGTCATTTATTTTGTGTTAATGGACAAGTTTAGAACTTGCATGGTTGGTGTTTTAGGATTTTGTTTTCTCATAATGGTTGGATGATTTTGGAATAAAACATTCATTTATTCAGTTTATATTGGCATTATATGTTTTGATATTGGCGTATTTTATGTGTTGAATGCCTTCTAATACATGTTAATTAAATACGTTATATTAGAACACGTGTGGCGCCCTATGGAGGAAGTATGCCTTGCCGACAGCGGCACAACGAATACCATCTTAAGAGAGACTCAGTATTTCCAATCGATACGTAAGAGCACTGGCAGCCTTACGACAGTCGCCGGAAGCGATGCATGTATAATCGGTTCCGGAAGAGCCACAATTATACTTCCAATGGGAACAACTTTGGTCATTGAAGAAGCCTTATTGTACCCAGAATCGACTAGAACTCTCCTAAGTTTTAAGGATATTCGCGCCAATGGTTTCCACGTTGAGATTGACGAAGAGTACGGTAAGGAATACCTGCTCATTACGAAGCGCGAAGAGAATGGCAAAAGAATATTAGAAAAACTTCACTTGAAACTGGGCTATATTATACCACATTTAAAGCGCCTACAGCGTACACTGTTCTGAAAACAGTGTTTAGAAGCTCTGAACTTTTCTGTCTCTGGCTGACAGATTAGGCCACCCAAGTCTTAGGATGATGAGAAATATAATAAATAACTCACATGGGCATAATATTAATGTGAAGAATTTCCCGAATCATGAAGATTTTGTGTGCCCTGCATGTGCCACCGGGAAACTAATTACTAGACCCTCCACTCTGAAAGTGAAGGATGAAATCCCTGCATTCCTGGAACGCATCCAGGGAGACATTTGCGGTCCCATTCAGCCCGTCTCAGGGCCGTTTAAGTATTTCATGGTGCTCATTGATGCTTCATCGAAGTGGTCGTATGTGGGTTTATTATCCACAAGAAACCACGCCTTTGCAAAATTAATCTCACAGATCATTTGCATCAGAAATGTGTTTCCAGATCATCATATCAAGTCCATCAGAATGGACAACGCCGGAGAATTTACTTCAAAGGCATTTGATGATTATTGCATGGCGATGAGAATTGCAGTTGAGCATTCGGTACCGCATGTCCATACCCAGAATGGTTTGGCAGAGGCTTTAATTAAAATAATTAAATTTATTGCCCGACCCCTCTTGCATAAAAGTAATTTGCCAGCTACATGTTGGGGACACGCAGGCCTTCATGCAGCGAATCTCATCAACCTTAGACCTTCGCCTACAACATCCATTCAATGATGCAACTAGCGCAAGGGTCACCACCGAAAATTTCTCATCTTAGGAGGTTTGGATGCAAGGTTTATGTACCGATACCACCTCCACAGCGTACTACAATGGGCCCACTCCGCAAGACTGGTATATACGTTGGTTATGAGACTGCATCCATAATCAGGTATTTGGAACCCATGACGGGAGATTTGCATACTGCCCGCTTCGCTGATTGTATTTTTGATGAGGATAATTTCCCGTCATTAGTGGGAGGAAATCAACCCGTTGATGAAAATGTCGGGAAATTACGTGGGAAGCCACGGGAATTCATGCACATGACCCGCGCACTAGCGAAACTGAAAAAGAGGTCCAGAAGATCATCAACTTGCCAGCATTAGCAAATCAACTGCCTGATCACTTTAGTGATTTCAAGAGCGTGATTAAGTCGCATGTGCCTGCACGCAATGCACCGGAGAGGGTTGAAATACCAAAGAAAATTGAAGGTATCCCTAATCCCGTCCAGAGGCCTCAAAATAAAAGGACGAGAACTCCGTTTCCTCGAGTCCAAAGTAACCGGGGACGCCCGGCGAAAAAGGATAAGAGGGATTTATCACAGCCGATCATTGAAGTCCCCCAGAATGAGAAGGGGAGCCAGTCGAGACCTGACACAAGTATGACACCTTCCGAAAAGGGCATACCGGATCTGAATATCCCCATCGGCATGGATGTGTGCGCACACATCGGAGCCGAAAAACTAAAGGGACTTGCCACCGCAATTGAAAGAAGCGATGTGCAAGGTAAAGCTCCAGCAGAAGCAATCGCTCTAGAAGAAGCAACTCATGAAGAAATAGCTATAAATTATGTGCACACGGGAGAGTCTCTGAATAGGACAACAGCTAATATCGATATCTACTTCGCAAAGAAAATTGCCACCATCATCGATCTTAATCCCGAGCCTGCATCGCCCGCTAAATGTAAGAAAAGATCAGATTGGGAAGATTGGAAGAATGCAATAGCAACTGAATTGCTATCTCTGAATAAAAGAGAGGTGTTGGACCCGTATGCCGCACACCTCCCCACATACACCCCGTCGGGCACAAGTGGGTATTTGTTCGAAAGAGAAATGAAAGAAATGAAGTAGTGAGATACAAAGCAAGGCTGGTAGCCCAAGGTTTCACTCAACGTCCTGGAGTTGATTATGAAGAAACCTACTCTCCAGTCATGAGTGGAATTACCTTTAGATATTTGATCTCAATGGTAGTGAACTTGAACTTAGAAATGAAATTGATGGATGTTGTGACTGCATACCTTTACGGTAACTTGGATTCGGAGATTTGCATGAAAGTCCCTGAAGGAATTCCTCTCCCGAACCAAGACAGAGCAAATAGAAATCTGTAAAGTGTGAAACTCAGAAAGTCACTGTATGGACTGAAACAATCTGGAAGAATGTGGTATAATCGCTTAAGCGACTTTCTCTGCTAGAAAGGCTACACGAACAATGAAGACTGTCCTTGTGTATTTATACGGCGATCCCAGAATAGATTCTGTATAATCTCTGTATACGTAGATGATCTGAATATCATCGGGACAGCCGAAGACATAAAAGAAGCAAGCTCCTACTTGGAGTCAAAATTTGAAATGAAAGATTTGGGCAAGACCAAGTTTTGGTTAGGCATGCAGCTTGAGTATATCCCTGAAGGAGTCTTGGTACATCAGTCGACCTACACCCAGAAATTGCTTTAAAGGTTTGGCTTCGAGAAGGCATTTCCCTCGAAAGTACCGATGATCGGTAGGTCTTTACAGCAAGAAAAAAATCCTTTCCAACCTAGGGAAGAGGGGGAGGAAGTCCTGGGAACGGAATTCCCATACTTGAGTGCAGTAGGAGCACTCATGTACTTAGCAAATTGCACTAGACCGGATATTGCATTTGCCGTGAACCTCTTAGTAAGGTACAGTGCAGAGCCCACCAAAAGGCATTAGCAAGGCATAAAGGATATTTTCCGATATCTCCAAGGAAGCAAGGATCTTGGATTGTTCTACAGAAAGAATCAAGATCTGAACTTGATTGGCTATGCAGATGCTGGGTATCTGTCAGACCCGCATACCGCTAAGTCACAAACAGGTTATGTATTTCTGTGTGGAGGAACTGCAATTTCATGGAAATCGTCTAAGCAAAGCCTGGTAGCTACTTCGACGAACCACTCAGAAATTATAGCACTGTATGAAGCCACACGAGAGTGCGCTTGGCTCCGCCGAATGGTTCACCACATCCAGCAGTCATGTGGGATGAACATTGTGCACAAGTACAAACGGGCTATGTGAAGAGTCATCTCACGAAGCATATCAACCCCAAGTTCTTCTATGCACATGAATTGCAAAAGATAGACGAGATTAAAGTACTGCATACTAAGTCATGTGAAAATCTCGTAGATTTATTCACTAAGCCACTCCCCGCATCTAGCTTTGAAAGGTGCGTGCGTAGAATTGGAATGATGAGACTTAGAGAAGTGCAGAATTCAGGGGGAGAATTTTCACAAGTCCGCTAATAAATCTTGATCACGAAGATTAAGTACCCAAAGAATAAAGTCCTGCAGACTAAATGAATTTGGATGAATTGTACTCTTTGTCCCTTAACGAGTTTTCCATGAAGTTTCTCGACCAAGGTTTTTAATGAGGCAATTCGTGCATCGCAGCATCACATGTATCATGTACTCTTTCTCCAAATTTTTCCCACTGGGTTTTTATGGAGTTTTGACGAGGCATGAGCATGTTGGGTGAGTGCTCAAGGGGGAGTGTTAGGAAACTGGGCCCATGGCCAAGAGTCCTGGCATATTTGGGCACCCCACCGTAGACTATAAATAGGGACCTAGACCCCCCTCATTATGTACCCCGATGCAATCTAAAGCAATAAAGAAAGACCAGGAGTTCTCTCTATCTCTCTGTGTTCAATCTATTATTCTGTGATTCTGTGATTGATTCGTTCTTATTCTAAGCAGAGGAATTGATCGGACTGGTCGCCAGCGACGGTTCCTCAACAATTCAAACGGATGTGGGCTCTATCCCGACTCTTGAGTCCTGAGTCCTAACCTGAGGACAGTCAACATTGAATATTATGGTCAGGTTGTCAATCGCCTTAGGTTAAAAAAACTAGCTTATCTAAGGTCCTATTTGTATTGGATTCTATTTCTAACTTTTATTTAAAAAAAACAAAAGTCAATATGAACAACTAGTTTTTCAAAGTGGCTTCCCCACTCCTTTCACTACCGTCTCGCTCCGGAGATAAGACGGGGGGTTATGAGTGCATCACACACTCTACTCCTCTTGCTCCTGTTATGCGCACACATCTCCCCCTCACTTTTCCCACCGCTTGCACTCTCTTCTTAAAGTCACTTTTTTCAATCATTACTATTTATTTTCAACCAAAAGTTATAAGTCACAGTAAAAACAATCAGCAAAAGCCAACACGAAGGCCTCCTAATTCTAACCAGCTAGATTAACTTAGCTAATCCTTTTTTGAGAAGAATATAGTTAACCTAAGAGCTGTTTGGCTTAATTAAGTGTGCTAGCTAGGTATTTCTAGGAACCAATGTTAATTTAGGATATTGTTTGATATGGTAGGCTAGCTTATTCCACTTTTTGAGGTTAGTACAATATAGACCGGTTTGAATTGACCCACTGACTTAGCAGTGTTTTGTTGGTTAAATCGTTGACCAACATTCGAACTTTGAAGTAAATACAGCCTAATGGAATATATACTAGTAATTAAGTAGAAGGAATATCGATCCCTCACGTAGGGCAAGTATCGACAGCAAAATGTACTTTCGCTTCATACACAACCAAGGAGGAAGGTTATAGATGCAGAGAGTCACGGGCCATGTGCTATGTCGGCTGCTCATACTACCGAAAGGATTCATTCCATCTGTACTCAGTCCAAACCTTATATTCCTTGGTTCTACACCGAACTCTGCAAAACTCCTATCGATGTTTCTCCACTGCACGGAATCAGCAAGGTGTCTTAGCATTCCATCCTTCTTGCGCTCCTCCGAGTGCCAACGCAGCAGTTTTGCCTCCTTTGGATTTGCAAAAAACCTTTTCAAACGAGAAATTATAGGAAAATATCATACCACCTTAGCAGGAGGTCCTTTCTTCGCCTCTGTTCCCTCGCCATCATCTGATTGATTGTTACGTTTGTATCGGGATGCGTTGCACACCGGACATACATGCACGTTTGCATACTCTTTACGGTAGAGGATACAGTCGTTCGGACATGCATGTATTCTTTCTATTTCCATTCCCAACGGACAAAGAACCTTCTTGGCTTTATATGTGGTTTTAGGCAACTCATTTCCCTCCGGAAGCATGTCCGCTAATAGACCTAGCAGCGCCGTGAAACTCTTGTCGGACCAACCGTTGCTTGCCTTCAATTTCAAGAGTTCAAGCACGGCCGACAACCTCGTGTACTTGCAGCACGTGTACAAAGGTTTCTCCGAGTCCTCCATCAAGCCTCGGAATTTAACATACTCTCTCTCATCATAGTTCTCTTCTACATCGCGAAGCATCTGATCCAGATTATCATCGTGCAACCTATCCGAATCCGAACCACAATCGACATCAGCCGGCGGCATGTCATTCACTTCACCGGCGATGTCATCCGGCGGCATATCATTCACTTCACCGGCGATGTCATCCGACGGCATTTGATAATTCACTTCGCCATGACTGGTCCAACACGTATAACCCTTTTTGAAACCCCTCCGAATCAAGTGCGCTTCAATTTGCCCTCGGTTCTTAAACATCTTTAAATTCTCGCAGTCAGTGCATGGACAGTACATATATTCCACCCCCCTTATTCAACATATCCTCCTCGACAGCTCTTGTAAAAGCAGACACGCCATTAATGTACTCTTCACTCACACGGCTCGCGGTATACATCCAGCTTCGGTCCTACGTTACGTACATATATAACAACTTAGCATTAAAAATTAAATTAACTAATTATTACTACATATATACCAGCCACATGTATTATAATGAGGCTTAATTTGCTAGCTCAATTCATATTATAAACACAACAGCTATTATACAACCAACAATTTTGCAAACCATCTTCAATTAATAACACTCACCAATTACTTAGACCTAAATTGTAATGCATGCAAAGAAAAAATAAAATTCATTACTAACCATATCTAGAGCAACCAGGAAAGTATAAATCTTCAAAGCTCAATATCTGCCTCCTTCCACCAAATTAAGTGGCCTGAAATCGCCAAGCTTGCCCCCTCAGCGAAAGAGTAAAGCACCAGCTAGATCTGGATCGAAATGAAGTCAGATGCGGTCTGAGCAGCGCAATAAATGCCCACTGCCATTATCACAGACGGTTTTTAGTTAAAAACCGTCTGTGACAATCTGGGATCATCACAGACGGTTTTTAATACAGACCGTCTGTGATACTAAATTATCACAGACGGTTCATAGTTAAGAACCGTCTGTGATACGTGTTTTCCCCGACGCCGCCAACACAGATGGTGTCCAAATTAAAACCGTCTGTGTTAGTGTTGGTCACAGACGGTTTTATCAAACCGTCCGTGATTGACCGTCTACTATTAGGCTTTCTGTAGTAATGCTATATGTTAAGAAGTTGTTCTAGCTTCTTGAAGAGAGAGAGAGAAGCTGTTCTAGCTAAGTAGCAGGGGCGGAGCCCAATGGGCCAGAGGGGGTTCCCAGGAACCCGGGTCCAAAAATTTTTTTAGTTATTACTAGTAAACATTCACCCTTTGTGCACCCCCCTTGGTCCAATATGGTGTACCCTTAGCCCAACAAACACCCTCACTCGCCCTGTCCAGCCCATTCTCCCACCGTCCTATGCTCCCACGCGCGACCCGTTGCACCCCCCCTCCGTTTTGCTCTAGCTCCGCCACTGCTAAGTAGTAATCGAAATTCTAGTTGTTCAGGATATATATCCCACTTCCCATCAGGAAACAGGAACCAATAATAGTTTGTTTTCTCCTTTGGCTCTAGACGTCAAAAGTTGATCTTTTTCTTGCAACAATCCAGACGCCAATTGGAGTCTTGGAGATAGACCTCTGAAGTCGGAACACATTCAAGTCGTGCTTGATCCACACTGCCCACGTAATTTTCCATAAAGGGCGACAATGATCTGTCTTGGAACCATGTAAAATTTTCCATAAAGGGCGACAATGATCTGTCTTGGAACGATGTAAAATTTTCCATAAAGGGCGACAATGATCTGTCTTGGAAATGTAAAATTTTCCATAAAGGGCGACAATGATCTGTCTTGGAACGATGTAAATTATTGAACGAGATAACGATCTTTGAACGGATGACTCCATGCACAGAAACTTTGTAGCCTTGTACAACAGAGGTACAGTGTACGGATAGCCAGTCGAATGGAGCGTTAGTAGGGCTGTAAAAAAAACTCGAAGCTCGCGAGCTATTCGAGTTCGGCTCGTTCTAGGCTCGATTCAAGCTCGGTTCGAACTTTAAACGAGCCGAACTCGAGCTTGATCTCGAGCTCGCAAGCTTCACCGAGCCGAGCTCGAATAGTTCGTGACTCTGATTCGAGCTTAAATAGTAATACATATTAATTCTTACCGAGCTTTCTCGAGTCGAACTTGAACTCGAGCTTTTCTTATTATTAAAAATTAGTGTGTATTTGAATTATTTTGACTGTTATCGAGTTTACTAGAGCCAAAAAATTTTATTATTGAAAAATAGTGCATAATAAATTATTTTAATTGTTATCGAGCTTCAACGAGCCGAACTCGAGCCTACTCGAGCTTAGGCCGAGCCGAGCTCGAGCCCAGGTCCAAGCTCGGACCCCAACTCGAGCTCGGTTCGAGCTCGGCTCGAGCTTATACCGAGCTCGAGCCTGGAAGGCTAAGCTCGCTCGAGCTCGACTCGTTTACAGCCCTAGGCGTTAGGGACGTAGAGAATATCTGATGCTTTCCATGCTTCATTTCTCCAAATATAGTACAAATGGTGATAAAAATTTCCAAAGTACTGGTGAGATAGATATAACCACCTATTCTACAAAATATCAACCGAAAATGTGACTTACAATAGGAGAAACAAAACAGATAAATTTTAGTGAATAGCAGCTTTATCTTTTTCTTTTTCACATTTTATTTTATGATTTCTATTCAGTAGAATTTGTCCTTTTTACTTATCCATGCGTAGATTGAATCTGAATTTGAAATTTTGTGGAACGGATTGATTTTTTGTGTCAATGCTATCATATTTTTTTTCAGAATTTTCTTTAGACCATTGGCATCGTATTTTAGCCACCGGCGACGGGGAGTATGGAGGGCGCGACGAGCTCTGGGTGCTCACATCATTTCACTGTGTTGTGTCGTTCGAAGGAATGTCGTATGTGTAGCAGTCCTCCTCCTTTGCCGCGCATCCCAACCCTTCGTACGCGATCAAAGAGCTCACGCGTTTAGTTTTCAGACAACTTGAAAGCGAGGACACAGATCGATAGTACTCGGTTGGGGTTTCATGCATGCACCACACCGACGTCCATGTATTGGATGTGCATGGATACTAGCTACATGTACACGAGACGTCCATGTATTTTAATTATACGTCAAGTAAAACCGCTGTGCAACAACGAAGGAAACAAACTGTGCAACTATCCTTCAGTTAAAGTAAACGCTGTGCATATCACGCGCACCCACAGGAGAACAGGACCATGCACTAGTACATAGATCAAATCTTTAACACACTGATACCAACTTCAGGTTCAGTGGATAAGTATGAGATTTTAAAAGGATGCTTCTTTGATAGTACAGAAGTGTACTAAAGGAGTGTGACTGTGACAGATGGCAAGCTGCTACGCGAAAGTCTATCATGTGCAGCAGTATCATGTGCAGCAGTACAGGGTAGAGCGTTTGGTGATCAGTTGGGCTTAAAAGCTCATAGTTTATGGTTGAAAACACTGTAGCTGACTGAAAAAAACACTGTAACTGACAGAGACTTATTTAGCATAATTAAATTTAAAAAATTTAAAAATATAAAAAAATATGTTAGCCCAATATGTATAATACAAACGAATACGAAAAAAAAAGAACCGACAAAAAAAGCGCAACAAAAAGTCAAAAGTTCAGAAAAAGACAAAATTTATGAATAGTGAAAATAAGCCAAAAGTCAGAAGTTTAAGCCGAACCGATCATTCCGCTCGTTTCGGCTTTAATTTCTGATTTATTTTTCGTTATTCATAAATTTCGACGCCGGCCGGGACGAGGGCGACACTGCGGCGTCCCTCTCCCTGTGCTAGTGGGTGAGGCTCGAGAACGGATTTGATTGGAGTTGAAAATATTCTAAACGGCACAGTTTCGTGTCACTAGTGATATTTTAGGTTGCAGTCGCTTCCCGCTACTTCATAGAATAGTCGACTTAATGTAGAGCGCATGTTGTGTTAGTGGCTCATGTTTATCGTTATCACTTCAATCCATGCTACCATTAAGTTTTTCTGTTCATGTCATTTCAATTCAGTCAATGGCAGGGAGCATCAACTCACAGTGGGTGAGTAAGAGGGAAGAGGTGGGAGAAGGACAGATAGTTGGAGAAAGAGAGAGATGAGGATAAGATGGAGAAATAATGGAGGAATTTGAATGTGTTATTATATGTTATAGTAAACTAGATCACAGCATGATATTAAACCAAAATCATCATTTTAGCAAAATCTCAAAATCACATCTCTCTTTTGAAAAACTAGGCAAACTCAAGAACTTCTTTAGAAAATGTTCATATGGATGTGATCTGATCTCCAGGAGACACCTTCACTTCTTACACATACTTGACATTAGTGGCAGATATAGAATTTTGTCGTGTGAGGGCTAATTACATCCTAGAACTAGCACCAATTTATACCTAACATATGATTTAAAAGAAGAGTAACGTGAAGTAGTAGACGTGTACTAATTAATCTTCCTTGAATCACTACTCAATTATCCAAGATTAATGTTACGTAGACGTGTACTAATCTTCCTTGAAATCATCTAAACTATTGAACCAGAAAGCGATCTTGAAATCATAATTAGGGAACAGGGGGAGAGAGGGGTTCTGGCGAGTTGCTGACAAACAGCCTCGTCTAGGTTGCCGTTGCCACTCTTGCTCTCCTCTCCCTCAAGCTGCTCCACCGTTTCATTGAGCGCCGCTGTCGTTGTTGCGGCTGCTCCTTTTGTCGTGTAGGTCGCGACAGTCGCCTCCCTTTTGCTGGGATCTAGTTCAAGACGCAACCCGTGATCCCTAGGTAGCAAGAGGAGATGAAGGAATCTTGTTCAGTTTTGACCGTGAACGCATATTCAAGTGGAGCTGAATTTGTTTGATGGTTGTTTTGTGGTCTTCATTGTACGTAGTTGTTTAGATTGTTGAACAGCTTGAACCATGTCTTGTCAGGAAACTCAAATTTGTGTGATGTTTCTTGTTGTATTCTTGGCTTCTTGAATTCTTGATGCGCTGCTGGTTGATACAAGATTTGCTGGGCAGAACCCGCGGGCCGAAGAACTGGTGCCTATCGCGGGTGGCAGGCATCGTACTCATTTTTATAATTATTATAATTTTTAAAACAATAATTGAATAAGCACTATATACTAGACATATTTATGACTATAAATAGTAATATGATCATATATTTAAATAGATCTATCTCATTTATATGCATTAACAAGACAAAGTCAAGAACAAGAATACTGTAGCAGACGTACTCGTAAGTCTGAATATCGAAGAGGTCGGAGATTATACTCGTAAGAGTATTGTAGCAGATGTATTCGTAAGACAAGGAGCAGCCGTGGTCGTAAGTTGTGAGCAGTCACGCGAATGCTTCCCAAAAACCTTATTCGTCCAAACCCGTGCAGGATTGTGAGAGACGCCGTCTTCGGAGACACTACTCTCCTCACGTTGGTGCACGCCGAAGAAAGGATGAAGAATCCAAGACTGCACAACACAAAGGAAATGGGAAGGAAGGCTAATACCAATTCTGAGAGTAGAGATCTCCTTTATAAAGTCCGCCTCATCAGAAGAAACTACCATCATTATTGTCATTACACTGTTTTAATCGCATTTAATGCGTGCCATGAAAACCAATTTAAACAGTGTAATTCAAATTTTCAATTTCTAAATTATATGCATGGTTTTAAGGTGCAAAAAGAAGCTGCCACTCCATGGCGTGGCGAGGTGAGTGAGCGAGCACACGCGTGATCTTCTTTTACTTACCTCAACTAGGTAAGACCAACTCTACTATATAAATTGATTTTCTCCCACCTAGACTAGCAATATGGTACGAAACTTCCCACCTTCCACCATGCATGAGTGAGCTTTTGGGATTTTTTAGGATTTAATTGGAATATCGAATGGGCTAAGCCCAAAAACACCAACAATCCCCACTAGATCTCAAAAGCGCCACGAAATTGGCCATAATTCCAAAGTGTTATTAATATACTAGTTTTTCTGTGGAGACCAGTTAAGGTTGAACATCCAACTAGAACCTCGAGCTACACGCCCACAACTACGCAATGGACTAAGCCTTCAATTGGCAGTTTTGTGCAGACAAGTTTCACCCAAGACCTTTACTGATACTTGGCTGCCGATTGGCTACTCCTCGGGTGGAGCATATAGGTCATACTCCTGTGTCTTTTCGTGAGCTTCGAGATCACCCACATCTCATGGACTGCAACCAATAGTCAGGCTCATATAGGTGCATTTCTTACACAAATACCCTGTAGACGGTATTTTTGCTGTTAATCATCAGCATAGATTAAGACAAAGCCATCCTACCTTACAGTAACTAGAGTACTGCATCTCCAACGGAGTGAGATATAAAGTAAGAATGTAATCTATTGTTATCCAAGCAGTTTGTTTTACCCAAGGCTTATTTCACGGGATCTTCGATCACATAGGTTTGGATTACTACTGTGTGTCACTCACATGGGTCTCATTCCCATCTCCTTCGATGCAATTTTCTGCCAGATTTTTAGCTATTTGGATATAATTCACAACTATCATTCCAGAGTTTCTCAATTTTCTGATAGACTTCAACCGCCTTTTCACATGTTCAACCGCCTTTTCACATGTCTTAAGGATTTCATATTATCCTTGCGCTTGTCACCTTTATGATAATGATTTGGTTATCACAATACATAAGGATAGCTAGAATTGATTTTTCAACCACAGGTAAATCCATCAAGAGTTCTCACAGCCATTCTACCTCAACAGTAGCTGTGTCTAATACTGTGAGTTCTGCCTCCATGGTTGACCTTGTCAGTATGGTCTGTTTGCAAGACCTCCATGATACAACAACACTACCTAGAGTGAATACATATTCACTCATAGCCTTTATCTCATCAGCATCAAAAATTCAATTGGATTCACTATATCCCTCAAGTACACAAGGATAACCAGTACAGTGAATTCCATACCTCATTGTACCTTTCAAATATGCATGACCCGCTCAAATGCGCGACAATGATTATCTCCCGGATTAGCGATAAAGCGACTCAATTTGCTTACAGGAAAAGAAATGTCAGGACGGGTTGCACTAGCTAAGTACATGAGTGAACTAATAATATGAGAGTACCTCAATTAATCCTTTCCTAGTCTTTCATTCTTCTGAAGTATCAGAGTAAGATCATAGGGTGTTGAAGTGGGCTTGCTTTCCATATAGCCAAAACGGCTCAAAACCTTTTCTACATAATGGGATTGCAACAGGGTAATCTCATTCTCATCCTTGATCAACTTGATGTTTAAAATAATATCAGCCTCTCCCAGATCTTTCATGTCAAAACTTTGGGATAAAAATGACTTAATTAACCTCATTAATCACATCAATGTTTGTCCCAAAGATAAGTATGTCGTCAACATACAAACATAGTATTACTCCTTTACTCCCACCATAATGGTAGTACACACATTTATCTACTTCATTTACCACAAATCTCGTAGATGTCAAAGTTTTATCAAATTTCCCATGCCATTGCTTAAGTACCTGTTTGAGGCCATATAAAGATTTCAGTAACTTATAGACGTTGCCCTCTTATCCAGGTACTACAAATCTGTCAAGCTGATCCATGTAAATTTTCTCATCCAACTATCCATTAAGGAAAGCTGTCTTTATGTCCATTTGATGGACAATAAGACCATGTGGGATAGCCAAGAATAATAGTACTTGAATAGTGGTGTTTGATGAGATTTTGTGCAAATATGTCAAGTCAGGGCAAATAAGGAGATATATGCTGGGTAAGAACTTTGGCATAATTGAGCCATGAAATAGCACGAGAAACAAAACCATAAAGTGGTCAGTGTGTCACGCCTTACATCATCAGGGCCACTCAACCACGGCCATTTCGACCACGTTGTGTCAACCATGGCTTCTTTATTTCGAACAAGTTAAGCCGACGATCATCGACTGCAACGCCCTAGTGCTCTACAAGTACTCCTTTCATCCAAGCCTATTATAGTACTTTTACAGGTGCGTACTACGACCACATTGAGATGAGAGCGTTGTGTCAACCACGCCTGCTCGAGTACCTGCTACGACCACGTTTGCTACCACGTCTTCGACCACATGGGGTTTCTAGTACATTCTTCAATTATGTTGGGTTGACCACGTTTTGTCAACTGGCACTACTACAGAAAGCCTCATAGTAGACGCCTCATCACAGACGGTTTTGTGAAACCGTCTGTGATGAGCACTATTACAGACGATTGTAATTTGGAGGCCGTCTGTGGTATTTGTGTTAATCGTGACGCTTTGACCACAACACCTCATTATGACCACGAGTACCATGGCGCCGTACCTCAAACGACCACGTTTCAATCAGTTGCGGCACTATGCCTCATACGACCGCATGTTCTCGATCGATGGTAAGGCGTGTGGCTAATTTACGAAAACCTGTGCCCAGGGATGGAAAGAAAAAATTGATTCGAGATGCATTGTCTTCACAATGAAAAGATAATCGCACCATGTCCCCATCCCATGGAAGTAATTCTTAACAAATCTTTTGATATGGAAACCAGAGTTCTAGAAGGAAACTAATATGTAGTCGATCAAGAATTTTATCTCAATTTAAATGGCATGATCAGCATCGTGTGGGAGCCATGTACAATGCCTACGATCCTCGCCCACGCCTATAAAAGGGGAAGCACATCTGCTCATGGAAGAGGGAGGACGGAGGATGGAAGAGAAAACGGAGGGAGAAATAGAGAGGCAGATACAGACGCAGAGAAAAAACACAAATCAAACACTCGATGACAAGTTAGGACCCTGACGACCTCAGGGGAAAGGAAGAGAAGGTGGATGAACTCAGGAGAATAGTCTGCACAAGGCAAGGCCATGGCGCGCTCTGCTTCAGAAGGTAAATCTCCCCCTTTTTCCTTTCTCTACTATTTAGCCATCTCGCATGTAGGGAAGATTGCCAAGTACCACGACCGTTGTTGGCAATACCATCATTTAGGCGCTATAGAGTTCACCATCAAAAAGCCCATGGTCATGACGAAGATACTGGCAAGATCGCTGATCATTTGCCGATCCCACGAGTTTAAAATGCAAAGCCCCTTCATCCATTACCCACAGCTCAATCATTCCAGCCCAAGCTACGTGGCTACCGCGATCCGTCATATACCAAATTTTGGGCCCGCTCGTGTGTCTGATCTGACGATGGCTCTGCAAGGTGAGGTGAATGATGCTAGGGTCTACGACCGCTTCTAGTGGGCAGGTGTCTCTGACCACTCGCAAAGTCGAGCGCCTTAATAATTTTCTATGAGCATGCCCTCTGACCGCTCGCAAAGTCGAGCGCCTCTTGTCATTCCTATGGGTAGGCGTCTCCGACTGCTCGTAAAGTTGAGCGCCTATGATCTCTACATGAAGACAGACGTCTCTAACCGCTCCAAGCCGAATGCCTCCGACTACTCCTTGAAGACAGACACTTTGATCGCTCCTCAAAGACATGCACTCCGACCGCTTGCTGAAGTCGAGTGCCTCTGATCGCTCCTCAAAGATGGACACTTCCGACCACTCGTTGAAGCCGAACGCCTCCAACCACTCCTCAAAGATGGATGCTTCCGACAGCTCATCGAAGCCGAACACCTCCGACCGCTCCTCGAAGACGGACGTATATGACTACCTGCCGGAGTCGAGCCTCTCCATACGCTTGCCGACATCGAGTGCCTTCGACCACTCATCGTACTCGAGCAACGTTGACCGTCTTGGGTGCTCAAGTGCTGCCGACCGCCCGTTGTACACATACTTCTTCGGCTGCGATCTCCGATCACAGTGCTTCAGTACTCCCATGACCAGGCTTCATAGTTGCCCCGTTTGATGTAGTGTGCTACAATACTTTTACGAGTACGCCCTACAACCATGGTACGTGGTCCTGTAGGACCTAGTATCATGACCCAAAATACATTCATAGCTAAGAGCCATAATTGGACCCTTGTCTGCCATCTCTTGAAGTGAATTTCTTCGGTTTCATTGCCTCGACAAAACCTGCCATCACAAAGTGCCTATCAGGTTTTTGGATTGTTAGGAATATGCACACTTTTGTGATTATTATAATTCCTAAAAAATAATTGAATCAGCAGCATATATATACTAGACATACTCAAATATATCTATCTCATATATATGCATTAACAAGACAAAGTCTAGAACAAGAATGCTACTAACAGAAGTAGGCATCAACATCATTGTAGGACAAATATCTAGGAAACAAGGCCTAGCCAAATCAAATGAAATTCTTGCAACTTACAGAGAATCGCTTCCACGTAGTTCATGGTAGAGTTTGATCCAAGTACTGTAAGGGTCGGAGCGTTCGAGTACCAAAGAGGTCGGAGATTGTACTCATAAGAGTACTGTAGTAGACGTACTCGTAGGTCAAGTAGCAGTCGTGGTCGTAAGTCGTGAGCAGTTGCACGAACGCATCCTAAAAACCTGATTCATCCCAACCCGTGCAAGTTCATGAGAGACGCCGGCTTCGGAGACACTACTCTCCCCACGTTGGTGCACGCCGAAGAAAGGATGAAGAAGTCGAGGCTGCACAATATAGAGGAAATGGGAAGGAAGGCTAATACCAATTTTGAGAGGAGAGATCTCCTTTATAGAGTCCGCCTCATCAGAAGAAACCACCATCATTATTGTTATTACACTGTTTTAATCACAGTTAATGCATGCCATAAAAGCTAATTTAAACAGTGTAATTCAAACTTTCAATTTCTAAATTGTGTGCATGGTTTTGATGTGCAAAACGAGGCTGCATTCCGTGGCGAGGCGAGTAAGCGCACACGTGTGATCTTCTTTTACTTGTTTTAACTAGGTAAGATCAACTCCACTATATAAGTTGGTCCAACAGGCATGGGCAAAATATTCCTAACAGGCATGGGTGTAGCCTATAGATGAGCACCATTTACATTCACACCCATGCCTTCCCTATTTTGTCGCATGTGAGTCTTGCGCCCTGTTTTTGCCGCGCGGAATTGCTTCACATACAACAGTACAAGTACGACGCCCGTGCAATGAAAACAAATCTCACGAGCGCGCCATCGTGTAAACCTTCTGCCACCTAATCTCCCCTCCAGTTTGCGCAGGAGCTAGCCAAGAAGCTGGCGCAACCGGGGCTCTCGAGCAGCTACTGCTTGCTCGGCAAGAGCCGCCGCGGGACGGACGCACTCCCGCCGTGCACCGGCCACGTCGCCCATGTTTGTCTTCCGCAGCCGTACGTAGCATTGACACAACCGCGGCTGGTGCTGCATGCCTAGCTAGGTGCAAGCCAGCGAAGCAGCGACACAGCCGCCGGCCGGCGACGGGGAGTATATATGGAGGGCGCGACGTACGAGCTCTGTGTGCTCACATTATTTCACTGTGTCGTGTCGTGTCGTTCGAAGGAATGTCGTATGTGTTAATGTGTAGCAGTCCTCTTTTGCGCGCATCCCAACCCTTGGTACGCGATCAAAGAGCTCGCGCATGTGGTCGCGCGTTTAGTTTTGTGAATTAGTTTTCAGACAACTTGAAAGCGAGGACACAGATCGATGGTACTCGGTTGGGGTTTCATGCATGCACCACACCGACGTCCATGTATTGGATGTGCATGGATACTGCTACATGTACACGAGACGTCCATGTATTTTATACGCCAAGTAAAACAGCTGTGCAACAACGAAGGATACAAACTGTGCATGCGATTTCTTAGGGATAACTATCCTTCAGTTAAAGTAAACGCTGTGCATATCACGCACTGGTACCAACTTCAGAATCAGTGGATAATTATGAGATTTTATTAGGATGCTTCTTTGATAGTACAGAAGTGTACTAAAGGAGTGTGACTGACAGATGGCCAGATGCAGCAGTACAGGGTACAGCGTTTATTAGTATGGTGTCCACCTTTTATTCTGTAGATTGGTCGATTTTTCCAACTTGTGCCGGCTGGGAGCTGAAGAAAACCATCTTGCGAATAACCTGTCATCTTAGGTTTAAGGAGACGTTTATAATGATTTTTACTTGATGGTTTTTGACTTATAAATAGTAACAGATTATAAAGAGATATTTATGTATGATTTTGACCAATATAAGTAAAGTTACTACAGTGTATACTACAATCAGCTAGTAGACATTGCCTTAAAAAGACACTTCGTTTAAAAGTTAAGTACTGTAGAAAAACTATTTACTATATAAAATATCTTATAGAAGCGACAAGTGTATAGGGCCTATTAATCACTTTCACCACTATAGGGTTTAAATCACACTTTCACCACTATCTAGTAGCTATGATAGATATCCTTGTCCATTGATCTTACAAGCTCTAGTTTGTCACACGTGGCGCACGATAATGAAATAAAGAAAGTGCTAAACAACATTATTCGAGTGTTCTCTAGACATCACTATGAAATAATTTGTTTATTTCCTCAGATTGACACCTGCATAATCTGCAGGTCCATAGGGGATCAGCCAGTCTGCCAACAACCCCTTCTTCCTCCTAGGCTCACACCCCATCTCCCGGCACAGCTGGTCGTTGTACCAGATGTTGACAGATCCAACGCAAGATCGACGGAAGTAGTCACGCGAGTAGCGCTTCATGTATTCGTCCCATTCCTTAACGTTTTTCTCCATGGTTTTTATGACAGGCAATCGAAAACGCCCATCAAGGAAATGTGCCAGCCACTTACACCGCATCTCGGAGGTATGTAGGTCTGACAAACTCTCAGAGTAGCCGACGATTGCTAATTGAGGGATCCTAGGATGGACGCATAGCCTGTCGCAATTCATAAGAACCATTGTTAGTTACTCCATAGATATAGCTTATTCATGCAAGTCAATTAAAAACACATGCAAAAAAGAGTTGAACCTGTAGAGAGGAACAATACTAGATGGGGAGCCAGCAACGATGTCTCTGAACAAAGGTGATGTGAACATCTCCTTGAGCTTTTGATCTCCCTTGTATCCGGTGGCGAAGATCACCACGTCGCTCTTTATCTGTGCAGATTCACCTTCTACAATCACACCTTCTTTGTAGAAGCTGAAGTCCTTTGCTCTCTTCAGAATAATGCTTCCTTGCTCCACCTTGTTGTAGAATTTGTCTGGCATTATCGCAATCAAGCACGAGCTAACGGCTTGAAAGAAGCTGTGTTCCGGCACCATGCCATGCTTCTTCATGGGCACTGCCCATATGTAGTAGCTCTCAACAAACTTTGAGAATAGCCATCTCTGATCGCGTTAAATACATGCATGCATGCATGCATGAGAATATGCAAACACAAGGACCTTTAATTAGTTAGTTATCTCAAATTAAGAGTAAACTAACACAAAACAAAATGTCCTAGCTTGCTATTGGCCATCATTTATATACCAAGGGTGACAAGAAGGTAGCCAGAAGGCTAAGGAGCAGCCCCTCGCCTGGCTTGTGAACTAGGAGTTCCGAGAAGCGATTGAGGTAGAAGAAAGCAATCGGGACACCCCAAGCGTAGTAGTCAGGTACGATCCATCGCTTCGTCCGACATAGTACAGTGCATGGATGTGTGGCACCTGTGTGCAACTGCACGTTAATCATTGAGGCTAATATATCTTAGAGAAAATTAATCACGTTAGTATCATTACAAATGCACGAAATTATAAGAACATGGTCACGATCGTCCTCATCACAATTCACAAACGCTCAAAATTAATCCTCGACTACAGGCCAGGCGAGGAGACGGTTGCAGCAAAAACATTTGTTTCTCACCGTTCGCATTTGCGCACTCCGTGGCGATGTCAAGAGCAGACTTTTGGTAGCCGACGACGGTGACGAGCTTGCCCTCGATGAGTCGAGCGGCCTTTGCAGCGCCCATGTTGGAGTACTCCATGGAGTGGATCACCGTGCCGTCAAAGGCCTCTGGCCCTTTGTTCGGTGGGAATGTGGGCATGTCAGGAACGCCGCTAAACCGTCCGATGCACAGTACCACAAAGTCCGCAGCGTGCGTCTGGACCTGAGATTGAAATGGGAGTTGTCCATACCCACAGCTTACGATCGAATTACAGGACATATAATATACATGTAAGTCTATACTTTATCGTTTGATTTTACTCTTGCTTAGAAATCAGTAGCATATATTGATAATCAATTGTATTATTGCTTCCTCACCGCAGCGTTCTCGCCATGCTGTACCGTGAGCCGCCACTCGGCACGGCCGCTGCCGAACGCCTCGCCGTTGCCAGCCCATTGCTCCCATGCCATGACCTCCTCCTCGTCGGCGCCCACGTACTCTATCCCAGCCACCCGGCAGCCGAACCTGACGCACTCCAGCACGCCAAAGTGGCGCGCGTACGAGCGCAGGTACTCCGTGACCTGGTCATGGTCCGGGAACACATCGTTCACGCCCGGTGGCCACGGGAAGTCCGTGAACTCATAGAACGGCCGTGGCGTCTGCAGCCGCGTTGAGGCGAGTGTGCACGCCCACACGCCGCCGATGGCGTCCTCGTCGGCCTCGAACACCACCGGGTGGAAGCCTCTCTCCAGGGCGTGCTTGCACGCAGTGAGGCCGCTCACGCCGGCGCCGACTATGGCCACTCTCTTCTTCTCCATGGGATCTAATTAAGTTGGTGGCGACTTGTGTGTCGTTTTGTCTTTTGATTCCGCGTAGTAGTTTGTTTGTGAGTAGTGGAGTGCTAAATATAGTGTTGAGGAACCGTCGCTGGCGAGTGCAGTCCGATCGATTTCTCCTATGCAAAGAAATGGATCAAAACATAAAATAATGCAATACAATAAGAGATTCAACACAAGATATGAGGGGCTCCTTATAGCACCTCACATACCGATGTGAGATAGTACTATGGAACGTCATCGCCAAAGAGAAGAGCAATAATAAAAGCAATAATAGAAATCGCAAGAAAATTAAAACCTAAAAAATACTTTAATAGAGAACCAACAGGAGCAATAATAGAAGATTTGCTAAGGTTGGAAATAGAGAAACAAGATTCCCGATATGAGGACGATAGGGAATGATAATATGGTGATAAGATAATTGATACATCATGGATAGATCATATAGTATGAATTTAAGAAAACTAAGAGATGGTAAGGATAAGACTACGATAAGTTATGAGAAGTGCAAAGATGTGATAAGGTTGAAAAATGGAATGACATAGTTTCTGATATGAGGGCGACGTGGAATAATGATAAGGTGATAGTGATATAGGAATCAACCTAGAGAGGTATTATAATATAGCTCATGCAAGGTTATCAACCAATCAAATTTTATTATGTGATAAGTGATTAATAGTCAGATTAACAGGTTTAATACTCACATCCTTCATAGCTCAAATACAACATCATACAACATAGCAGCCCAAATATCAAAAGAGTATCAATAATTTAAACCTAAGTTAAAACATGTTCATATGCTAACCCCCATTAACGATTTAAGAATAGAATCTACAACCCTAATTAAAAGCATGTACTCTAGAACATTTTAACTGAGCATCCTAATAAACATAAAAGCAGGTGAAATAAAATAACCTAGAACATCATAGTATGAATACAATATTAAAAGTCTATAACCAAGTAACTTCAGTGATATGATATTAGCTAGTTAACTTTGGTGGTATGATAATCGAACTCAATGAAAAGGTGATAAGAGAACATGTGATATGCGAAACGGAAAGGCCACGGCCGCGAGGTACTTGCCTTGAGCACGCTCGACAGACACGCCGCACAAAGGATCCGGAATGCAGAACCGCCCAGCCCCTCCTTCAACAGCTGCGTGCGAACGTTCGCTAAGGCTCCACATGTGAATCACCATTTGGTCGCGCGAATTGTCATTCGGCCACGTGAACCACAAAACGATTCACAGCCCCAACAACCTCCGCGCGAACTGGGATTCGGCCGACAGAATCACGTTGCCGTGGAAATCGGCCGACCAGCCATACCGGCCGTCGCCGCCGGCCATGCCACTTGGCCTCCTGTCGTGCAACCGTGCGGCCTGGCTCGGCCTGTTGCCGCGCCCAGCCACTACGCCCGCCGTCGGCCGACCGCCTGCGCCACTAGCTGCCGATGAAGACCCACCCGCCCGAAGTCGATGGGCTCAAAATCGTCCAGCTCATGCCGACGCCTAAGAACTCGCACCGACGCCTGAGAACTCACGCCGCCGACCACTCCTGTGCCCAGCTATCTCCTCACCTGATGAGACTGCCCCACCGGCACCGCCGCGCTTGGACGACTCCCGCTCATCCGCTGCCATCGGCCATTTCAGCTGGACTACCATGGTCATCTGAGGCAAGCAAAGCCTTACCGGCTACCCGCAGTGGCCGCCCAGCTGCAGCTCCTCCCGGACATCACCTGATGTCGCCGGCCACCGCTTGGCCCTCACCCAAAAGCGCCGCCACTGCTTGGGGCAGAACCCATCGTCGCTCGGGCAAACCCACCGCCGTCGCTCGGGGCAGAACCTGCCGCAACCGCTCGGGCCAATGCCGTGCGCCGCGCCGCCAGGCCGCCGTAGCCTACGTCATGGCCTCGCATGTGCCACGGCTTGCCACCGCCGACTGGCCGCCCGCCCGCCACCACCGTCGATGACACCGTCGTAGCTGCTGTCGCGCGCTCACAGGAATGGAGAAAGATGGGGAGACATGAAGAAAAGATGGGTGGCGGCTGGCTCAGGGAAAAAATAAGGGTTGCCCCTTATATTGAGTAGATTAGGGTTAATTAGGGTTTAGTGGCCCCAAACAGAAAAGAACAATCAGGGTGCTACACCCCTTCTTTCTTTATTACTTTTCTTTCTCACAAGGTGTACAAGATATGACAATGGGACTCCCTATTTATAGACTAGTAGAGAGTGCTCACCAATGAGTTGGGCTTGCAAGCCCAGGTCTAGGTTTCCCAATACTCCCCCTTGGGCACCCATCCGATATGATCATGCCTCATCAAAACTCCATAAAGCCCAGTGGAAAAAATTTAGAGAAAGAGTACATGATACATGTATTGTTGTGTTGCACGAATTGTCTCATTAAAAACCTTGGCCGAGAAACTTCAGAAAAAATAGTCAAGGAAAAAAGAGTATAATTCACCCAAATCTACATGATTTATTCTTTAGGTACTCGATCTTCGTGATCAAGTTTTAATAGCAAACTCGTAAAGAGTCTCTCCCTGAATTCTGCACTTTTCTAAGTCTCATCATTCCAATTTTACGTACACATCTTTCAAAATTAGATGCTGGAGGTGACTTAGTGAATAAATCTGCAAGATTTTCACATGACTTAGCATGCAATGTCTTAATTTCATCTATCTTTTGCAATTCATGAGCATAGAAGAACTTAGGGTTGATGTGCCCATGACCATGGACACGGCTATCCAGGATAGATTATACACTCTGCAGAGGTTGTACATCTTTACCCACAAGACACGATTATCCCATATTGCCACCGGGTTACACACTTCTTTAGGTGTGCGGCGAGGAGTCGTGACAAGGCGTTTACAATGCAAAGCATTCAACCTGGCCAAGCCAACTCTAAGGTTTCACCCCAACCAGGACCCCCTCTTGAGCCTGAGTGAGACTTCTCATGGCTACAACCACGCTCACCCAAGTGGGACTTCGCATGGCATCAACCACGCCCACTTTCAACCTACGACTTGACTCAGATTGGGACTTCGCAAATTATTCAGCCAAGGCTGTCCCATACCAGCCATGTGGTAGTACGATAAGCCTTTGCAACAGTAGCTCATAGACCGGTTCTTAATCTGACTTAGGCCCAACCACATACCCCCGTGCACGACAGTCAACCCTGCGGCTACAACCAACTTAACAGAGAATGCCTGCACCCACCAAACTAACCAATAGCCTAAGTCTAAACCAGTTTTGTATTTTGTTTTCAAAATATTTTATAAACCTCCTTGACTCATCAAAGTCAAGAGTACATTTGAAAAGCTTATCATTTCATATGAAAAAGTTCATCACTTTATGTGAATAGGTATCCCAACCCATAGTTATTTCTAAGCATGACTAAGCATTTGTTATCCATAAAATTTCTAGCCATACTATTGTACCACTAGAGTTTTAATCAAGGTGACAAGGTATCAGGGAAATTCAATATCAATGGCGGAATTAACAAGTAGGCAATAACTAAATTTAAAACTGAATTAAAATACGTTGAATAAAGGTATGCATGCAGAATAATTTAAATCAACATAGTTTTATCTCAAAAACTGGGATCAACATGATCAAGGAGTGTGACTTGCCTTGCTCTTCAAATTGGTGCAAACCTTCGTCTTTGAATTCTCTCGAATCGTCGAAGTCTACACATAAAAATAACACACTAAATTTGAATAAATTCAAAATAAATTCAAACTGACCTCAAATATTTTAATTGAGTCTAGAAATGGATAGAGGGGAATTTTTGATGAATTTAGAAATTTGAATGGGCTAAATCGGAGTTAGGACGAAGAAGAACGAGCTCCGGGAAGTTTAAATTCAAAGAAAACGGAAAAAGGAATTTTTCTGGAATTATTTTTCTAAAGGAAATTGGGAATTATGACGTTAGCACTGAATTTATTTTTCAGCCAAATTATTTTTCAACTGGAAATTCGGATTATGGCGTCGGCATGATGTCAGCACCTTCGGACAAAGGCTGACAGCTGGGCCTGGTCCATAGACCAAGCCCATGGACCGAAGGGGTGCTGACGTGGCGGGAGTAGTGGGGTGCGGTCTGCGTGGCGCTGACAGGGGTGGGCAGGAGCTGAGGTGGCGCCACCAGGCTGCCACCTTAGGCTGCCACGTGGGCACGGCGCGCAGGCGTGGCCAACCGGCCGGGGAGGAGCTCGGGCCCGGGAGCTCGCCGGTGCTCTGGCGGGCAGCGGCCGGCGGCGAGGGGTGGAGGAGTGAGAGGGCGCGGAGGGGAATGTGGCGGTGGGGGCGGAAATTACCGGGGGCGACCGGAGTTGGCCAGCGGAAAGGAGAGGCGGTGGAGGCGCTCGGGCGGCGACGGAGATGGCGCTCCGATGGCGAAGGGGCACGGCCAGCGGGCGGCCGAGGAGCGCACGGGCGCGGTGAAGCTCATGGTGGGGACGGCGAGGCCCGGCGTGGCCCGAGGTGAGGGCAATTGCTCGCCGTTGAGCTCGTCGGCGTGCGCATGGGGAAACTCGGTGCTGCAACGTTGCGAAGCTCGGGAGGGGAGGGGAAGTGGAGGGGGAGGTAGTACGGCGGAAGGGGATGCCCGGAAGGGTTTTTATAGGGTCGGAGGTGGGGTAGGGAGAGGGGAATTGGTCGCCGGAGTTGGCGCGGCCATGGCGGTGGTTACGGAGAGGGAGGAGGTGAGGAGGTGGGGGAAGTGGGGAAATGGACGCGGCGCTTGTGGGGGAAATTGGACGCACGAGGGGGGCAGCGCACGCGGGAGAGAGGGGGAAAGCGGCCGGGTGGTGCGGGGGTGGCGCAACTGCCGGCGGCGGTGGGTGCGGCGCGAGGTGGAAGAAGGGGCGGGGCTGACCGTGGGGTCGGGGCGTCAGTGAGAGAGGGAGGAGGAGGCGTGCCGACATGTGGGGCCGGGTGAGAGATAGGGAGCGGCCGGATTGCGACCACATGGCAAGGGGGTGGATCGGGCGGTCGGGAGGGTTAGGTGGGGGGACGGCCAAGATGGACCGAGCGGGGTGCGCGGGGGAAATCGTGGCCGCACACATGGCGAGCGCGGGAGAGGGGTAGGCGGGTGGAGCGGGCGATGTGGACAGATCCTGGCCGTCCACGTGGCGGCCAGACGGGATTTTATTTTTATTTCTGATTTGGATTTTCAGAAAAGCCTAGAATATTCATTAAGCCTCAGAAAAATATGAAATAAACTCCAAAAATTCCAAAAAAAATACACAGAAGTTCCTGGAGACATTTTGGACTTAAATAAAATATTTCCAGCTAATGTTGGTATTATATTTTCATACCTAAAATACTTTTTAATTCCAAAAATAGATTTTAAACTCCAAAAAACTCAGAAAAACCAAATAAGAGCCAAATAAATCCAAATAATTAATTTGAATTAGAATTTTTATAGAAAATCAAAATATCACTTTTTTTAATAATATTTTTAGGTTTTACATAAAATACTTTTCAAATCCAGACTTTTCAAAAACAGAAATTCAGGGCAAATCCAAATTTAAAATTTAGGCACAAAATACTTATTTTAATTTAAATTTTATCTTAATTTTATTTATTTATTTTTATTTTAATAAAAACCTGCTGTTACACACCTCGTGACATCGTCGACCGTCTGGACCTCAGATTTCCCCTCTTAGTCCCGGTCTTCCTCGTCATCGACCATGACCGTCTCCACGCCCAACCTGCACATGTAAAGACCAAAGAACATTCTTCCGGCATAAGTTCTTTCCAACTTGACCAACATTAGTCCACGCACACACGCCATACACCTCAAATAACAATACTAAGCAATGTTGTCAATTATTCATCATCACAAAATACTAGACCTAGCCACATGGTTTAACAAAAACCAATGGGACCTTTAGATGAAATAGGTTTCTAAGATTCTCAGTAAGGTGTGTGAAAATTTTCATTTCATTTGGACCTGGATTTTGAAAATTGCACCAAAATTTGGTTTTGACCTGGTCTGATTTTCTGTTTTAGGAATAGTGGAGCGGTTAGACCACTTCTAGGCCTTGTCAAACCAATGGTTTGGCCATTCAGACTGACAACCAGTGAGATTGCACCTCCAATGGCTGTTAGACCGATTAGATGATGAATTTGTATACCTTTGCTGTTTTGGGTTGTTGTTTCGATTTAGTTTGTTTAATTTGCTTTTCGTAGTTCTTTAGCTACTAGAGTGAAAGACTTTTGAACGCTTAAGAAGGATTTTGGGAAGGAATCGCTCATCCCCTCTGTGCCGTGCAAACTACGCAAGTCACTCTGCTAGTTAGGGCATGTACAACGCCCTGCGAACTGCCGTCTTTATAGGTTCAAATTTGCAAAAAACACCTCCGTGCACAGCAGTAAATGAGGGAAGAGAGCGAACTCGTCTCTTCGTGAGACGACGGCCGGGGCTCGTGCTCCCAGGCGAAATCGACGGCCGGATGAGCGTTGTACAGGGCGTCTTCTCGAGTCGACGCCGCGCGGATCCAGCTGCGGGCGCGCGCGAGATTAATCTTGCGCGCCAAAATCCGTCACAATCTTCATGCGATGCATTCTCAGCTCTCCGCTAATCTTTCTCGACCGCGCCGGTCTCCGCAGCACCCATCCGTCGCGGAAGCAGCTCGGCGGCGGCACTCACCGATCGCGGCCCCCGGTGGAAGCAGAGTGGTGAGGTTAGTCTTGCGAATTTCTTGCATTTGTGCCGGTGGTATTGGATTCTTGAACAAATCAGCAACCGTTTTGTCTACAGAATGAGAAATATTTAGTTTCTTCTTTGCCCCTTTTCTTTTTCTTTTTATCTCGAAATGCAATCGTGTTAGGCGCTGTAAATGGTGAGGTGGGTTCCCCCAGTTCTTGATTTTTTTGCACTTGAAGTTTCATTCTTGGCCAAAATGAGGTGTTCTTTGGTTTCAGTCCAGCAGATTTCTTGGATTATCCCTTCTATCTTTAGCCCTCTTTCCATTTGCGTGGAGAGTACTTCCCCTTTCTTGCATTTGGGGCTGTTCGTGCTGCGCTGTTGACGAAATGAGGAATTTGATTATGACCTATTTTGAGAAATTTTCAGTATTCTGCTTTCCTCACCATTCTGTCGATCAAGGCGGCGCGGCGGACGGACAGTATTATGACCTATTTGGTAGCTTCCATTTTGCTAAACCCTAGCCTATCAAGGCGGCGCGGCGGACGGCGGGCGCAGCAGCCAGCGGGAGCGGCGCGGTGTTCGGACTTTCGGATGTTGGTGGCTAGGCCTAGGCAGTATTTTCAGACTTTGCTTGTAGTTCTAGTAGTTTGGGTAAAGTAGGGGAGAAGAAGAGAACTTCAGGTTCAGATGGACCGGTTGCCCATGCATGTTTTAGAGATTCCAGTGAGAGATGCACGCACTAGCTATCGCTGTAGTCTGTGAAGATGTACTTAGGAGTGAAGATGTGCTATTTGGTAGCTTCCAAGTATGCTGCCTGTCATTTTGCTAGGCTGGAGAGTGGTTGGGACCAGTC
Organism: Dendrocalamus latiflorus; assembly: GCA_017311315.1. NCBI lineage: Eukaryota > Viridiplantae > Streptophyta > Magnoliopsida > Poales > Poaceae > Dendrocalamus > Dendrocalamus latiflorus. The sequence continues at coordinate 38,611,908 of CM029657.1, forward strand.
AGATTTTGTTTTCTTCGGTTTCTTGCATTATTTGTAAGGTGTCATCACCTGTAGAGACAAGAGTGGGACTAGTTATATTTCCATTTAATGATTGCTAGATGTTTAATTGCCATAGGTCTTCTTCTGATATTTAGATAGTTAACAAGAGTGATGCCTTTTCTGTTCTCAGAATCTTATGTTTTAGCATGATGCCTTCTTAGGATGTGGGAATACGAAATTACATGTGCCCAGAGCTGCTTGCAGGCATTCCTTACGGATTCAAGTCAAGACATGGTCTTTTGGTAATATCCCCTTACTTTTATGGAGATGCTTAGAGAAATTATTGCTACATACCTAGTTTTAACCGATATATGTCTGTACAGGATGTTGTATGTATGAGATGGCTGCTAATCGACCTACTTTCAAAGGCTCTTGTGAGTTCTTATTAGCTCATATTCCTTAAATTACTATAATTACCTACAGTAGTTTCTAGCCAAGGAGGATTTACTTCCTATCAGCTCAGGCAACTTTGTATTCTTAATTAGAGTATTTTGGGATTATGAAGAGGAACATTTCTAACTCTAATAATCACAGGGGTCTTTCAAATGGACAGCGTGGGGAGGTATATGAAGTGTAACTAGCAAGGAGAGAAACTAAACAATGTTGCAATAAGTCTGATGAATGAGATGAGCAGTTATTTTACTTGTCATAACAAGTTGTCCTCTCTCTCCAAATTAAAGATTCACTTCTTGTGTTGTTGTTTTCTGCTTTCCATGTGATTTGGGGTCCAAAGATTCACTAGTGGAAAGGTTGGATTATTGAATAGTTTTGGAGCAAAAGTCCATGGATTGATACTAGCAGTTCCCAGTGCCAAGCAAGTACATATTAGAAAATTTGGGATTTTGTTACACAGTGTAGAGGATTAATTAGGTGATATAGTTCCATGTTTTAGCTTTCCTGATCTCTGCTTAACTCTACATTTTAGTTTTGCTCGAATTGTTGACATCATTGCAAGTTTTATGTCTGCATATATCTCTGCATATATGTCTGCATATATCTCTTGAGCTTAAGTTATCTACGTATGTATGCTATCCTGTTTCTTGGACCATTGGCTCCAATGTGTTTCTTGTATCATCTCGGTTGGTATAAAGTTTCTGCTTCTTCTGTAAGTGAAATAGCAGCAGGTCAGCAGCTGGACTCAAATTCCAGACTTGGAAATGCTTATGTACTAAACATGTCAACCATAATGGAAGAAGTACACTGAAGGAGCATTTGCTATGTACTGTTTGCTTGAAAGAACTTTGCTATGAATCTGTATGCAGTTGTCCTGTGTGAAAATGGTGTAATCATATTATGTTATATTTGATTTATGAAAAATCCGTTATATTACATTATATATAAATATACTATTTATATTGATGGTTCCAAAAAATATTGTAACCATGATCATCTTATTTTTTGTTTGATCTGTTTTGTATCAATAAGCATCACAATGGTTTACATGAATAATATTCACACTTGATCTTAACTAAATGCAAGCATTAAACAAACAATAGACAGCCAAACAGACAGCCCACTGTACACGCTGTCTGTTTAGTCGTCTGTTTGTCATGTGACATCATCATACAGACAGCTCTCTGTCTGTGGGTTGTACATGCCCTTAACATGACGGATCAATTTATTGAGGCAAAGCTAGGTCAAAGCCGGTGCGGCGCGCCGTGTTAAACGAGTACTCTTCCACGGCGACGCGCGCGATGCGACGGCGATGGTGCCCTCACACCACACCAGCGCGCACGTACATACCCTTTTTAGCAAATAAACAAACGCCCATTTCGCCACGCCGCTCTGCTGCTCCATCCATATCTAACCAGCTAGCTAGCTATGTATATAAGCGCACCCCATCCCTCGCATTACACCACACAACTTCCAGCTTCCGATTCTCATCATTTCTCGTGAAAGCTAGCAAAGCAAGCCATATCTTCTAGCTCTAGCTCTCCATCACAGCTCGATCGATCTTGGACATGGGGATCTTGGACGCCAACCCTGCCACCTTCGCCGACGTCAAGGGCTTCCAGCCGCTCAACGCCGACGACGTCCGCTCCTACCTCCAAAAGGCCGTCGACTTCATCTCCAACTACTACGAGTCTGTCGAGTCGCTCCCGGTCCTCCCGGGCGTCCAGCCGGGCAACCTGTTTCACTTGCTCCAGTCCGCGCCACCCACGTCCTCCGCGCCCTTCGACATTGCTATGAAAGAGCTCCGCGAGGCTGTGGTTCCCGGCATGACCCACTGGGCCAGCCCCAACTTCTTCGCCTTCTTCCCGTCCACCAACAGCGCCGCGGCGATCGCTGGCGAGCTCATTGCCTCCGCGATGAACACGGTGGGCTTTACGTGGCAAGCAGCTCCCGCTGCCACGGAGTTGGAGGTGCTCGCGCTCGACTGGCTCGCGCAGCTCCTGCGCTTGCCCACGAGCTTCATGACCCGCACCAGCGGTGGACGCGGCACCGGTGGGGGTGTCATCCTCGGGACGACCAGCGAGGCAATGCTGGTCACGCTCGTCGCCGCACGTGACGCCGCTCTGCGCCGGAGTGGGTCCAATGGCATGTCCGCGATCACACGGCTGACGGTGTACGCCGCCGACCAGACACACTCAACGTTCTTCAAGGCGTGTCACCTCGCCGGGTTCGACCCTGCCAACATCCGGTCCATCCCTACCGGGCCGGAGACCGACTACGGTCTCGACCCGGCGAAGCTGCTCAAGGTCATGGAGGCTGACGCCGACGCCGGCCTTGTGCCTACCTACATCTGCGCCACAGTCGGCACTACATCTTCCAATGCCGTCGACCCGGTAGGCGCCATCGCCGACGTTGCCACCAGGTTCAATGCGTGGGTCCACATCGACGCCGCCTACGCTGGCGGCTCGTGCATCTGCCCAGAGTTCCGGCACCACCTCGACGGCGTCGAGCGCGTCGACTCCATCAGCATGAGCCCGCACAAGTGGCTGCTCACGTGCCTGGATTGCACCTGCCTTTGGGTGTGCGACACACACCGCCTCACCGACTCACTGGAGACCAACCCGGAGTACCTCAAGAACGACGCCAGCGAGTCCGGCACCGTCACCGATCTCAAGGACATGCAGATCGGCATCGGCCGCCGCTTCCGCGGGCTTAAGCTCTGGATGGTCATGCGCACCTACGGCGTGGCCAAGCTCCAGGAGCACATCCGCAGTGACATCGCCATGGCCAAGATGTTTGAAGACTTCGTCCGCGCCGACCACCGGTTCGAGGTGGTCGTGCCGAGGAACTTCGCACTCGTCTGCTTTAGGATCAAGCCCCGCGGTGCCATGACCGAGGAGGACGCCAAGGAGGCGAACCGCGAGCTCATGGAGCGCCTAAACAAGACCGGTAAGGCATACCTTTCGCACACGGTGGTCGGGGACAAGTTCGTGCTACGGTTCGCCGTGGGGTCATCACTGCAGGAGGAGAGGCACGTGCGAAGCGCATGGGAGCTCATCAAGAAGACGACCACTGAGACCGTCCACGAAGAGATTAGTGTAGGAGGAGTTGTGTGTTAGAAATAATCTTGTCAAAAACAAACTAGCTAAGCATGTGATAGGAGATACTTGTTCACGTAGGCGTGTTACCGTGTACAAGTGTATGTGAATCTGTATGTTGCTAATTAGTGTGATGTGTTTGTTAGCTAATTAGGATCAAGTCAAAAGTGTGGACCAGATCATGTGGATCATAGCACGTATGTAGGAGGGTTAGTGGTGTTGTGCATTCAGTTAGTAGTGGCTTGCATGGCGTGAGTTGAGGGTAGCTTCTTGCCTCGCTTGTATATATGTACTTAGTCATTGTATTCGTTGAGTGGAGTAACTAATAGAACAAGCATTTGTACTCAGTTGTTCTACCGTGTTCATCCTCTCCACCTGCAAGTGTGTGTTCAAAGCCATGAGCGAGTGTTCTCCTGGGCAAAGCCAACAATTGGTATCAGAGCTTATGTGATGTGCAAGAGCGGCAATGGTGTTGACGGCACCGTGTCGTCGAGGACGCCAGCTAAGGTACAGGCATCAGAGACGGAGGTGAACCGGCCATGGCAGGTGCAAAAACAGTGCATCAAGGCCTTCGAGGCCTCCGCATTGCAGCTGCGCGAGATACGCCCGGCAACCTTGTTGCCCTGGTGTGTGTGTGTGTGGAGACCCACGATGATGGGAGCAGTGCAGTGGCTGCACGACGCTTGTCATCTGACGAGCAGAAGGTGATGCACCGGCACATCAACGCGGCGCATAGGTACGTTGTGGTGGCTGGCTGTAGTGGTTGTACGCCACGTCTGGTAGCTGCCGTGAGGTGTTATGGAGGAAAAAGAATGAGAGCATATGGAAAAGCTCCGGGCCTGCCAAGTGCCAAAAGCTGCATGTGTGCTCATGACATTCTTTTGTTTGCTCCACTGTGATTTTGTTGTGTGCATGTCCAAGAGCTTTTTGTAGTACAAGAGAATAGAAGTGTGCTCTCTCCATGTACTCCCCGTCTAGCTGTTGGATATGTGTATTCTCGTGTTAGTTATGTCCATGAGAAAGCGTGAGTTATTGTAGGTGTGTCCAAGAACTCACTAATGTAAGCTTCGATTCGAGTCTCCGTCGCCGATGGTACTGGTGAAAAGACAAAGTGGAGCTACGAATGGTATTGGCGAAAAGAAATTGGAGCTAATAGTGAAATCGTCATCAAGTTGCATCACCAACCGCGAAGAAGTAACGGTTGCACAGGTTCCGTGCCACACAAAAGGTAAGAGTGTGTTGCAAACCCTATCGTGTCGAGTGGAAAGGCAAGGCAGAACTTCTCGAAGATGTGTTAGAAGATCAGCCTCCAAATTGGATGATGGTTGACAAGACTAAGGGAATGAATGTTAGAAATAATCTTGTCAAAAACAAACTAGCTAAGCATGTGATAGGAGATACTTGTTCACATAGGCGTGTTACCGTGTACAAGTGTATGTGAATCTGCATGTTGCTAATTAGTGTGTTGTGTTTGTTAGCTAATTAGGATCAAGCCAAAAGTGTGGACTGGATCATGTGGATCATAGCACGTATGTAGGAGGGTTAGTGGTGTTGTGCATGCAGTTAGTAGTGGCTTGCATGGTGTGAGTTGAGGGTAGCTTGTTGCCTCGCGTGTATATAAATATGTACTTAGTCATTGTATTCATTGAGTGGAGTAACTAATAGAACAAGCATTTGTGCTCAGTTGTTCTACCGTGTTCGTCCTCTCCACCATGCAAGTGTGTGTTCAAAGCCATGTGCAAGTGCTCTCCTGGGCAGAGCCAACATTGTGGGAGTGGCCCTACCGTAACCCGCTTCGCCCACTTGAGCTACACCCAGTGAGGCCCCCATCTACCGGCCATTGGATCCATAATGCTAACGCTCGTGCAATTAGAGCTGGGAATTGGACCGTGCCATGCCCAGGCCTATCGTGCTTTGGACCATTTCGCACCGTGCCGTGCCCAGGCCCATTGTTATAGCACCCCACGTACCGATGTGAGATACTATTATGGAACATCATCGCCAAAGTGAAGAATAAATAATAAAAGCAACAATCAAAATCATGAGTAAATAAACTTTAAAGGTGATTTACTAAAGAATCAACAGAGGCTGAAATAAATGTTTGAAACATGAGACCGGTCCACTTCTAACCAAATAAAGGACGAATAAAACAACAAATAGTGGCAAGCCACGGTGCTAAAAATTCGAGTGCTCCCACCCATGCATGATGCTATCACTCCACTGGCGTTTTACCTGAGAATAAAAAGAGCAAGCGTGAGATTTAGAAATCTCAGCAAGTACCCAACAACGGTCGCAACACAGCGAGAAAAGGTCAAGTAAGCAAGCAAGATATGTAAAGGACAAGCAAAGCAAACAAGCAAGCAATTGATACAGTTTAAGTGCAATGAAGCTAGGTTATCGAAGACGCTGCTACAGGTTGGAGATAGAAATCATAGGAACAGTGGCATTAAAGATAAATGTTGTTTAGCAAGTTATGACAGTGGCACCGATGATCACTTCTCACATACCCGGTTATACGAGAATAGTCAGGCACGCCATCGTCCTCGACTGTATAAACGCCGACGGGGTGTAATATCCTTAGTAACGAAAGTGTATGGCTCCTCGTACGTTACCAGGTGGGTGGTAAGCTCCCCAATATGTGGATGACCCCAGACTAGGTAACCGTCATCTGGTCAACCGAGATAATTGTTGTTTACCAAGTTGTGGCAAAGGCACTAGCGATTACTTCCCACACACCTGGTTATACGAGAATAGTCAGGCACGCCATCGTCCTCGACTGTATAACCGCCGATGGGGTGTAATATCCTGAGTAACGAAAGTGTATGACCCCCCGTACGTTACTAGGTGGCTGGAAATATCCCCTATATGTGGATAATCCCAGGACGGGTAACCGTTATATTATTAACATGTTATATAGAGTGAATTTAAAGAACTAAAAGAAAGTTAAGATAAAATTAGGAAAAGTGAGGGGATTTGCTAAGGTTGGAAATGGAGACACATAATTCCCGATATGAGGATGATAGGGGATGATAATATGGTGATAAGATAACTGATACATTATGGACAGATTATATAGTATGAATTTAAGGAAACTAAGATATGGCGAGGATAAGGCTATGATAAAGTTACGAGAAGTGAGAAGAGGTGCTAGGGTTGAAAATGGAAAGACATAGTTCCCGACATGAGGGCGATGTGGAATAATGATAAGATGATAGTGATATAGTAATTATTATAAAGAGGTATTATGATATAGCTCATGCAAGGTTATCAACCAATCAAGTTTTATTGTGTGATAAGTGATTATTAGTCAAATTAATTGGTTTAATACATACATGCTTAATGGCTCAAATACAACATCATACAATTATTGAAACATAATATCAGAAAACTAAAACATAGCAGCCCTAATATCAAAAGAGTGTCAATAATTTAAACCTAAGTTAAACATGTTCATATGCTACCCCCCATTAACAATTTAAGCATAGATTCTAAAACACTCATTGAAAGCATGAACTCTAGAACATTTTAACTGAGCATCCTAATAAACATAAAAACATGTGAAACAAGATAACTTAGCACACCTGGGTATGAATACAGTATTAATAGTCTATAACTTGGCAAATATGAGCGACATGATAATAATCAGACAAGCATTAGTGATACGATAATTATCAGATAAACTTTAGTGATATGATACTAGTCACGTAACTTTAGTGATATCATATCAGACAAGTAGCTTAATAACATGATATTAGCCAAGCAAGCATGAGTGATATGATAATTATTCACAATGACAAGGTGATAAGTAAACTGGAAACACGTGATATGCGAAATGGAAAGATCACGGCCGTGAGGTACTTGCCTTGAGCACACTCGACAAACACGCTGCACAATGGATCTGAAATGTGCAACTGCTCCTTCAACAGCTGTGTGCGAACCTACAGGTTGGGATAGAAGGCAACTGATCAGATATAGATGAATTTGATAAAGGAACAATAGGAGATGAATTTATCTGGAAAGGAAACGGGTTCGCTAGTCCACCCACAGCTGAGCGAAAAGTCGTTCGGCCGAGCAAAACGACGTTTGATCGCACAAATGGCCGTTTGGCCGAGCGAAACGCTGTTCGACCATGCGAAACCTCATTCGGCCGAGCGACCGACCGTTCGGCTGTGCGAACAATCGTTCGGTCACACGAACGGCCGATGGCCGTGCCTCTACTGCCATCGTCGCCACCACTGTTGCCGACCGCCGTTGCCGTCTGTTGCCTATGTGCCGCATGCTGCTGCCATTCCGGCCACGTGCCTCGGTCGCCACTCGCTGGTCACCGTCGCACGCCACCGCCACCATGGCCACATGCACGCGCGTGGCCGCACGCTGCCGAGCTGTGCTGCCTCCATGCACCCGCCGCCGCACCTCAATCACCGCTCACCGGCCGCCGCCGCTGCCATGGGCGTGCGCGCATGCTGCCGCATGCAGCTGTGCCACGCTGTTGTTGCCTCGATGGGCCCACCCAAGTCTAGCCTGAAGTAACTATACACGACAAAGACGACAACGACAATGGCGGCGGTAGCCACCATCTTCCTTTCTCTCGTATCCACCTCGTTAAAAACTAGTTGAAATTGAATTAGTTGCATAAAAACATAAAAATATGGGCACGCAATGACATAAATATTTCAAGGAAATGTGGAATTTCCTTGATATTTTAAAAATACAATTTACTGCATTGTTAAAAATCTTACGCGTAGATTAAAAAGAAGTCATTGGGGTCACGTGACCCTAATATTTGCATACTAGATATATACGCTCCTGGCTGACTATTATGTATTTACTTAATGTTACACATAGCCACGTAGGGCTAGGCCTGATACAAAGACTCGAATATTACAATACTTAGAAATGAAAATGTTCTAACTATTGTATATATAAAAAAGAAGATAATATAACTACACCTTATTGTAAATTGGGTTCACCAGGAACAATTCCAGACCGCCGCCTACTCCATTCGACCTCCATACAGGGTGTCCACCTCCTACTCTTCATATTACAAGTCCACATCATTCCACCCGGGTAGTACTTGAAATTCTCGGGTTAAGGATTTAAGAATATAAATTTTCTCCTATGCACGCAAAATCTTTTTTTTCCTTTTTCTATTTTTCTTCTTCTTTCTCTCCCTTTTTTCACTTCTTTTCTTCCTCCCTTTTTCTCTCCCTTCCCTTATCCATAGGGGTGCAATCGGGTTGGATTCGGGCGGATTTTGCTCATACCGTATCCTAACACATATTTTTTTTCTCGAATTCGGGGTCGGATACGGTAAAACCAGATACGAATACGAATTCAGAGTATTCAGAATTTCGAATACGGTGCCGCCGGAACGGATACTTGACAGTTTCGGATCGAAAACGGATAATGTAGATGGATAGTACGTGCATACGGAACGGAACATATGCTAAACCATACCACCATCACTTCAAGCCTTAAACTGTTAAACATAAGTACATAATAGTGATTATAATTCATCAGCTGAAGATGGTGTGGCATTTCCCCCAAAATTGCCCATTGAGGTGTGGCGTTTCAAGATGAATCTTGATTCTTGACGGACATCATTTTTTTCTAGGCTAAAGAAATTTTACTAAATTAAGGTAGAGATAGTAGACAATTGGGGATAATAGGCTTTTCACAAATTTACTTGTTCATTTACTGAAGCATGCCAAAGTTTATCGTTTAATAATACTCTGATTACATGCTTTTCATTCCATTACCTAGGAAGAGTGATCTTAATGAGCAAATTTAGGATTCCAATTGCACTAGCAGCAGAATTAGAAATAAAACACTATTTTAGTATTTGTGTATTTATAGTTGCCACAACTGAATGTCATATTCCTTTTAGAGAACTTAAGCTTGCACGATTCAGGAAAACTTTCTATATACTGCACACCTCAACCAACCAACATGACAAAAAACAAATACTAGCAAAATAAAAGGTGAATTCTTAGCTCTTACCAGATATCCGACCGAATATCCGACCGGATAATTATCCGATATCCGAATACCGATACTATTTGGTCAGATAACAACTCTCCCGAATCCGAATCCGACATGAATTATCCGAATCCGACCGGATAACAAATTCCCTTCCTGAATCCGGTACCGACCGGATTCGGTACTGGATCGGTCCGGATTAACCCAACCCATTTGCTCCCCTACTTATCCATTCGGGAGAACACTCCTGGCCTTCCATTTCTTTTTCTTTTCTTCCTTTATTCCTTCTCCCCTTCTTTCCCTTATCTTCTTCTTCCTCCTCCCCTTGCTTCCCCACCCCCTTTGGCTCACCCGCGCCGCCTCTACCCCAACCCTGGCCTCCCTGCCGCCTCCCCTTACACAGATCCGGCCCCTGCTCCCAGCGTCGTCGCATCTCTAGCCTGGCCAGCTCCTCCCTATGCCACGGCGCCCCATGACTTCGACTCCAACCACACTGCTGCGCCACCATCAGCCGATCATCCGGTCTCCTGCCTCAACACTTCCTCTATGCCGCCGCCTTGGGCCCACTCGATGCTGACCCGGGCTGTTCCCCCTTCGTCTACGGCTCTGGCTCCTTACCAGCCTAACTCCCTGCACCTCCGACCTCAGCCGCCGACACTAGGAGGAGGAGCTCGGCAATAAGACGGGGAGGGGAGACGGCACCAGGAAGGGGAGGCACAAGTGACCAGCGCACGGGCGGGAAGCGGCACGGCGGCGTGGGAGGCGGGAGCACGCAGGTGAGAGGCGGAGCGGCGGTGTGGGAGGCGGAGAGGCGGCGCGGGAGGCCGGAGGTGCGGAGCTAGATCGGTGGCTCAGGAGGAGAGACCGAGGTTGCCGCCAGCGCCAGCATGCTCGTCGTGCCACCTGTGCCAGCCATGCTCCCCATGCCAGGCTGGCCCAAACACGGCACAATTCACCGGGCCTCGCCGTGCCGCCCAACGGGCCGACTTTCCAGGCCCGGCCTGGTCCACCGTTCGTGTCGTGCCAGCACGACCCACCATGTGTCAGGCTGGGCTGTGCCGAACTAGTCGTGACTCGGGTTGGCCCAGAAAAACACGACCCATCTCCCACCTCTACGTGTAATGACTCTGTTTCTGAGTTTGTTGGATTTCCTTATAACTGTCTAGCATGTTCAGCTATGAAGTACTATAGCTGAGTATATATCAAACCAATATATGCTTACTCCATACAAACCAAATTTATTACAAGATGCGGCATATCAGCCAAGTTTATATAATAGGGCATCCAAGTATAAAATTTATACTACATAATAAAAGAACTTCTAAGAAACCCACAGGCGTGTCTGAGCATGGAAAATACCTAAAACCAGAAATCAACTTCTACCAGTGAATCGTCAAAGTCTTTCTCGAAAGGCTCTTTGTTGACTTCTTAAAATTTTTCTGTTGATATTATAGCAAGTATGAGTACGATCATACTCAACAAATCACATGATGAAATGGTAATTAACTATTAGCCAGTATTTCAAGATAATAGGATGTGATGATTTCATCATTATATTTGTGGACACAAATTTATTTGTGTTGGGGGACCCACGGCACCTTAGGCCCACAACTAGCTCAGAGCGACGACACCTGTTGAAGGGTCTACTCTGGGCTAAGTTCCCAAGTCAACTCCGGGTGAGGTACGTAAGACCCACCTCGGAGGGGTTCGGAGCCAACCCCAGATAGGGTACTCAAGACCCACCCCAAAGGGTTCCAGGGCCAACCATGAACCAACCTCGGAGTCCCAAACGTGGCGGGGCCCACACAGGATAAATGACGTAGATACCTTTAGGAGTGAGATAGGCCCCGAAGGCAAACTTGTAACTTCACACATCTCCCCCTCCTCCCTTGTAAATAGGACATCTTGTGATGGAAGAGGAGGAGGCTATTTTGTAACACTAGACACTTATATTGAATACACTTGGCATTTATACGCTCTTCCTTAAGTTCCTTAGGATTCCTCGACGGTCTTTGTATCTAAGCAGAGGTGCTTTTAAATTTACTGTTCGGATTCATACCAACAACAATTCGCACTGTCTGTTCGTATCTGACCAGAGGAAGGTTTTGGGTGTATTAGGTTCACAAGGCTTTTATTGGGGGAAAATTTGCAACAGTGGAATGATGACACTATTGTTTGGTTACCTGGGCCTAAAGGGAAATTCACAGTAAGATCTTTTTACCAGATAATGAAAGTTCAACAAATATCTTTCCCGTGCAAATATGTTTGCAAATTTAAATTGCCTCTTAAAATAATTTTTTTTGCTTGGTTAGTTTTTGAGGGGAAATATCCTTACAAAACAAAATCTGGTGAAAAGAGAATGGAAAGGTGACACGAAAAATGTCAATTCTGTAGTTGTTTTGAAACTATGGATGTCTCCTTTTTTTTAGTGTCCATTGGCATGATATGTATGGACAGTGGTCAAATGTGCCTTTCCTATTTCTCTAACCCCACATGATGTTGAGCATATGTTTGGAGAATGGCTGGAAAGGTTTAAAAAGAAACAGAGGAAGCTAGTGGTGGTAGGAATTTCAGCTGTGATGGTCTATGGAGAACTAGAAACACAGCATGTTTCCAGTACCAACCACCACATCATCCATCTGCAGTTATCTTTACTGTATATCATTGGTCGGTATCTTGGTCTGTTTTGCAGCAGGGAGAATGGCAAAAGGAGTTGCGTGAAGGAGCAGAGGGGCTGAGGAAGATAGCGGTGGAAGCGTTCAACTGCTCACAGGGATGGTCTTATGGGGGTGAGAAGACTGGAAGAATGAAAAACTAGAAAAAAAGTTTAGGGGATAAAGGCAGGAAGTTGTAAAAGTACTCCTAAAGCTGTTTCTCTGTTTTGTAATGCAGGCTAAGTTTAAGCCTCCAATCGTTCTGATGGTGTGCTCTTTGGCAAAGTTATCTTGTTTACATATGATGGACCATGTGGAGGTGACCACATGTGAGTGATGAGTAATTGACATGAGTTTATGGTAGTCGAGTTTGGTTTGGGTGGTTCGGAGTCGAGTCGTTGCATGGTGCGACGGGCTCGGTCGGACTTGGTCATTCCTGGTCAAACGGGTTAGGATGTATATTCTGATATTTTGACAGGTTTGGACTTCAGTGTGTGTAAGTATGGTGTGTTTATACCATTTACGCTTTCATGTATCGAGCGGTGATATTTGATGTGTTTCTTGTCTGTGTGGCTGCAGGACATCGGGCGGAGTCGTGGCGAGACACGGAGGACCGGACTAGGCGCAGGTGGCGCTGAGGTCAGAACGGTCGGGATGTGTCGAAGACGACGTGGACTCGAGGTAGAGTCGTGGCGAGGCACGGAGGACCAGACTAGGTGCAGGTGGCGCTGAGGTCAGAACGGTCGAGGTGTGCTGAAAACGGCGAAGTTGCGTGGCTTGCGAGGCAAGGAATGAGGAAGCTTCCTGGAAGGTGCGGGAGGGGCGTTTTGGTGAATACGCAAAGCTGCACTAAAGAAAGTGGATTGTGGGTAAAGTGCAAAAGGTTAATGGGTAAAGCAATGATGAACCCATTAGTGGAGGCTATAAATAGAGAGGGTGTTCTCTAGTAGCTATTCATGAATTTTAGAATGATATGAGAGGGTGTGCAGAATTTTAGAGTTGGCTTGAGGTCTTGATCCTCTAATCATGTATGGGGACTTAGATTAGTGTGAGATTGAGAGAGGACTTGACCGAGATGTAAACTCTTGTTTATCAAGCATGTATGTCTCCGTATCGTTTTCTAGCTATTTTGTGTTTGAGCTAGTGTTGTTCTCCTCAGTTCTTGATTTCGTTCTTGTGTTATCTTGTTCTTGGTCTTGAGGCTGCATCTCTCTTGCCGCAGCATTTTGGCCTTTCGGTTGTTGATCTGCAGCGGCTTGTTCTGTGTTTTGTTGTCTCCAGTGTAATCGGCATGCTGACATTTTTCTTGTGCCATCCGAGAGCAGTAAATCATCTCTCTCAGATCTTCAAGTCATCAGAATGATCTTTGATCTGATTGGCCGATCTCTGTTTTCAGTGCGAAGTCTGTTTAATTCTTGATCCTTCGGCCAAGCCTATCTTCTGCATGCTGATCATTTATTTCTTTTCCTGTAGACTTTGATGTTCGGCATTGTTGCATGATTCTTTTTTTTTTTTTTTTGCCGAATGGCTCATGAAGAAGAAGTCATGTTTTCCCTTCATTTTTGTGCTGAGTTTGACCCTGCTGCATGCAGACCAAATGGCCTCAATTTCCGCTGAAATTTTTACTGCTTAATTACTAATCTGAGGTGTTTGTAACCGCACTGCATGCATGCTTTCCTTTCAGCCAGAGAAATTTCTGCAGCCAGTTCTTTTTGCTAGCATTAAATGATTGGGAGAGCTCTCAAACTTTGGCCATAGCAAAGTGTATTCGGCTGGAATGGCTAGTACTTTTCGGTAGTACAGTAGCTATTTTATCTCTTGGCAGTCTTTGTTCCTTTTGCCTTTCAGTTTCCCTTTGGTCTGCAGGGACAAATCCCAAAGCCGAACAGTACTCTGGCTTCAAAGTTTGGCTGATTGTTTTTCTCTTTTCTTTTCGGCCGGTTCGTGTAGTTCTCTTTCTTTTTGCAGCTGCTTTTGATCAGCAAGATGTTTCTGATTCCAGCCAAGTAGTATACTAGTTGGTTAAACAGTATTCTCGTTGATCTCCTTCAAATTGCAGTTTTCAGTTTTTCTTTTTCATAGCTTTCTAGCTATTGGAGAAGAAGCGTGTGTGTACGAATACTCTGGGGGACGAATTTTTAAAGACGACATTCACCCCCCCTCTGTCGCCGATTCCGATCCAACAACATAAGTCTCTGGCAAGTGCAAAGTAAGCCATCTTCTGCATGTTAGTGTGACTTTGTAGTAACTCTTTCCAGTTTCAATAAATGAAATTCGAGGTATAAACATTTAATTGTTACATATGTATAACAATGATAAATATATTTGGAAATAAAAGGTGTTAATACCATGGAACATCAACACTCGAACAATCACACAACGACGGTGTTGACCTGCACGGAAACCTTCAATTCAGTAGATGCCAGCGTAATCGACGGCACCGTAGGGCTGGAACCACTCGACAAGGAGCCCCTTCTTCCTCCGTGGGTCGCAACCCATGTCGCGACACAGCTGGTCGTTGTACCAGATGTTCACAGCGCCGAGGCACGACCTCCTGAAGTGCTCCCCGTTGCTCCTCTTCATGTACCTCCCCCACTCCGCCACGCTCTGCTCCATCTGCCGCACGCTCGGCAACCGGAACGCGCCGTCGAGGAATCGCGCCACCCATTTGGCCATCATCTCGTACGCGTGTATGTTCGTCAGGCTCTCCGAGTACCCGATCACTGCCATTTGAGGGATCCGGGGGTGCACACACTCCCTGTCCATCCACATATGCAGCTCTTGAGTTCAAGACTTCCTTGGCTTGATTGGTGAAGCAAACATGAATTCGTGACTAACCTGTAGAGGGGGACAGTGGTGTCCGACGAGCCTGCGACGATCTCCTTCAGCCGGGGTGACACGAACATGTCCCTGAGCTTCTGGTCGCCTCGGAAGCCGGTGGCGAGTATCACCAAGTCGGTCGGTACGCGCTCGCCGGTGCCGTCAAGCACCAGGCCATCCTCGCAGAAGCTGGTAGACCTCGACCTCTTGATGACAACGCTGCCTTCCTTCACCTTGTTGTAGAACCCGTCTGGCAGCATGGCAATCAGGCACGACGAGACGGACCTCGCGAACCCGTGTTCCGGCTCCATCCCGTACTCCCGCATCGGTATCTCCTTCTTGTAGTATGCTTCCGTCAGCGTCGATATCAGCCACCGCTGCACAAACATCAGCTTGCAAGTGCTCAGGGTCGCAGGGGCACGCATGACATGATAAATCATGTGTTCAAGGAGGATATGGTTCAGATGTTGCATACCAAAGGTGCGAGCAATGTGGCGAGAAGGCTGGACGCGAGGCCGGCGCCAGGTTTATGGACCATCAGCTCGGCGAATCGGTTCATGTAGAGGTACCCGATGTTCACCTTGCCCCAGACATTTGTGTCGTGCAGCAGCCACTGTGGGCTTCTGCATATCATTGTGCACGGGTGCTCGGCACCTGCCATGCCAGACACGGACATGAACCAGAGGTGTAAGCATATACATCCGAGGCACTAAGTTGTCAGCTCGTCAGAAACAACGCTGTCTCTGCATGATTGGCTTATTGAGCAACTGACCATTCGCCTCGGCGCACTCGGCCACGATGTCGAAGGCGGACTTGCCCGAACCGACGACGGCGACGCGCTTGCCCTTGACCAGCTCGGCGGCGTCCGCGTCGTCCATGTCGGAGAAGTCCATGGAGTGGAGCACCCGGCCGCGGAACGCGTCAGGGCCTCCGTTGGGCGGGAACGCGGGGACGTTCGGCACACCACTGAACCTCCCGATGCACAGGACCAGGAAATCGAACTCGTACGTCTGTCGAACCCGAACAAACGCCGCGCTAAACGTCAGAAAACTTTGCTTCGAGCTTGAACACTACCACCTCTAAGCGTGTACATCACGTACCTGCGTGGTGTCGAGCTCGCCGTGTCGCACGGTGAGGCGCCACTCGCCGGTGCCGTCGCCGAACGCCTCGCCGTTGCCGGCCCACTGCTCCCACGCGGCCGCAGCCGCCTCGGCCACCCCGACGTACTCCGCGGCCACGACCTTGCTCCGGAACCGGATGCACTCGTCCACGCCGAAGCGGCGCGCGTAGGCCGTGACGTAGTCCACGACCTGGTCGTGGCGCGGGTACCAGTCCGCGGACTCCGGCCACGGGAAGTCGGAGTACCGGTACCCCACGTTCGGCGTCTGGACCCTCGTTGACGCGAGCGTGCGCGTCCACAGGCCGCCGATGGACGCGCCCGCCTCAAAGATCACCGGCCGGAAGCCCCTCGCCAGCAGGTGCTTGCACGCGGCCACGCCGCTCGTGCCGGCGCCGACGATGGCCACCCTCTTCGTCTCGTGATCCATGGATGTCACGGTGCGGTGCTCCTTGGAGTGTGCTTGAGCAGTGAGTGATCGATGCTTAGTTCAGACATACACTATTACTATAATGTCCCGATCCTTTACAAACACGAGTACCTCGATACATATAATACTCCTTCTCCGTGTACTACTTGATCATAGTCAACATTTGGCCGCCGTACTGTTCAATATTGGCTGCAGTGCTGATCGCCGTGATTTGAAACTTGAAAGAGGTTGCTTTGCTTCTTTGGAGAGTCAGAATGTACTGCCGTACTGGTCATCTGTGCTTAAGTCAGGAAGCACGTGGATAACAGTAGTTAGGGTGGAAATAGTCAAGTCAGGTCATTGACTAAACACCTCTTAGTGGGATTACGAAGATATTAGTATATAATTTTACCTACTAAGTTTCAAATCCTGATGTCTATTTTTCACACATATATGTGTGTTTTCGTAGAAATTTCATAAGTTTGATGTAGATAGACAAATAGATATGTATGTTAAGATGGCGCACTCGTATAGCAGTGGATATGTACGTTGGAACTTGTACGCCTGCACCTTCTTTGCAGTCGAAAAAACTTGTTTGACACTGCAGACATGCCATCACAGTCATTTCCAATGACCGGCGTTTCCTTGAATTTTGTCTCTGACATTTCCCCCCCGGAAAATATCAGGTGAGGAAGCTCGTGCGATCCTTGGCATCCAAGTATCCAACAACCCATGGGAGGGCACGGCCGCACGGGCAAGTGGTGCGTTTTCCCGGGCGGCCGCGCGGCGTGGTCAAGCTGCGGTGCATCCTGGCCACTGCCGACTTGCCGTACGCCGGCTCACCCAGGAAGATTTGATTAACCGCACCGGCAAGTTGGAAAGGTTCTCCAGCAGCATGCTTGAGGGTGACTGCCTGGTCGATCGCTGCGAGCATTGGACGACCCCAACAACCGCAAATCGACGGACTGGTCGAATTAGCTCTCGGTATCAAAGCATGCAACACGAGCAACAAAGAGAAAAACGACCAGCGAAAGGAACGTGGTCACCCAATCGACATGGCGGTTTTTAGGGACATTCCTCGGTTATTTGTGAGACAAAAAATGGTTAACCTCACCACATAATTGAGGTAGTGGTACTCCAGTAATCGTGGGTAAATTATTAAATACCTTAATAGAGACGTGTATGTTCTTATTTTAAGGCCATAGGCATATTTGCATATGTGAAGTCTTGCGATGGGTTAACGCTTAACGGGCACAGGCTGATAGGCATGTTCTAGTACCACCACTGCTGGAGGCTATGGTGTTAGGATACGAATAAACTACATTAGTACAGATTAAAATTTTCTCCCGTGTAAACCTGAAAGCCATGCGAGTAAGATATCATAAATTGTTACTACTAGACGCGCAATGCGTAGAAGTAGAGTTGAAGCAGCCGGTTCAACGAAACACGCGTCGGTGTAGTGGAAGTAGTCGATCATCCTTCGACCAACCATGTTCTCCTCACGATCATCCCGACCAGTGCCGCAGTCGCAGCAGCGTCTCTACCGAGATCCACACGTTCAGGAATGAAATGATGTGCGCTGGTGTGTTAGCACCAACGCGCACGACAGGGGTTATGAGAGGTGGTGGATAGGGTTTTGATGGGGTGTGTCTCGGGATGCCTCCTCAACCCCGCACCTCCCTTTTATATAGTCTTCAATCATATTCTTATTCGATACGATCAGATATCATATCCAACTTCAAAAGGCCTCATGTTGACACGAGTAGAGATCGTATCACACTCAGAGAACCTCCAACCAGATCCAATATAAGTAGAGATCACATCTCACTCAGAATCTATCATCCGGACTCTTATCATTTCGACTCGTTAAGTGTGTGACCCTATAGATTCATATATATTTAGCTATAGGTTAAAAACTCCTTTCTGATCTATAAATCGATAGCAGCCCCTACCAGGACAAATAAAAACAAAAAAGCACGAGGCCCTCTTCCAATCGCAAAGTACTTGCCTCTTTCTACTATTTCGTCGATAGTGCGGCTCCCATGTTCTCCTCAAGGCTCCCAACGGCGAGC
The DNA here is from genome assembly GCA_017311315.1 of Dendrocalamus latiflorus. NCBI lineage: Eukaryota > Viridiplantae > Streptophyta > Magnoliopsida > Poales > Poaceae > Dendrocalamus > Dendrocalamus latiflorus. The sequence goes on from CM029657.1 coordinate 38,630,489, forward strand.
ATCCAAGGGACCAATGTACGTGTCACATGAACAAAGGATAGCGAGAACGTTGTGGGTCTTGACGGCTCATGTGCATATATAGGGTCTATTCCTTTTGGCTACGACTTATGACTTTTAACTGCGGTTTGTGATTTTTGGGCTGTTCGTACGAGAGATTACAGAGTAACAGAAACTCATATGCGGTTTTTACAGATATAAATGAAGTCGGTATAGTATGTACTACAATTAACTAGTAGACTCTATTTTGAAAAGATAATCCGCTTAAAAGCTAGTCACTGTAAAAAAACTGAAATGCAGCTTTTAGAAGTTGAAAAGAACAAGGCCATAGATTGCATATCACAAGCAAGCATGTCCGTATGTCGACGGTTAAAGTATAAGTGAGTTATTTGTTTTTTAACAGTTTAAGTTTTTAGATGAATTATCTGGTGTATGCAACTCAATATAGTATCGGAGCTAAGAGGTTTTAAGTTCAAGACTCAGTTGACACAATTAAAAAAATAATTTGATGGACCATGTGGAGGTGACCCCGTGTGTGTGATGAGTAATTGATATCGGTTTTAGGAAAGTCGAGTTTGGTTTGTGTGGTTTGGACCATGTCGTTGCACGGTGCAATCGGCTCGGTCGGACTTGGTCAAACTTGGTCGTATGGGCTTATGATGCTTATTCTCTTTGATTCGACAGGTTCTGGCTTTTTTGTGTTCAAGTTTACTCTTCATGTTTTTGTTGATTACATGTTATCGAGCGGTGCTATGTGATGTGTTTCTTGTCTGTGATGGCTGTAGGACGTCGAGGAGGAGTCGTGGCGAGGCACGGGATGACCGGACTAGGTGCAGGTGGTGCCGAGGTCAGAACGGTTGGGTGTGCCGAAGACGGCGAGGACTCGAGGTGGTTGCGATGCTTAGACGGCAAGACATGAGGAAACTTCCCGGAAGGTGCAGGAGGGGCGAATTGGTAATTTCGCGAGGCTGCACAAGCGTGAGCGGGTTCCGTTTGGATTTAGCAGGCAAAACGGGTTGGGAACCCGTTATGCAAGGGCTATAAATAGAAGAGGTGTGTGCAGGTGCATGTATCACTTGAGAGATGGCTTGGGAGAGGAGTTAGAGTTTGTTTTGCTTTGTGTCTCTCTTTTTGCTTTTGCTCTTTAGTTGTTGAGAGTAGTTGAGGAGATGCAGAAGGGTGTGTGCTCTGTCTCCTACGATGGTTCCCTGTGTGTTCATTCCTGAGTGAGGGTTCCTCCACCATCAAGCATGTAGTGAGATTTCTTTGTTCCAATCGCGTATGGGGACTCCTTTGTAATCATCTCCAATCAATATGAGAAGGATTATGTTGGATTATTTCCTTGTCTTGCTCTTTTGTGATGGATTTCAGTTTTGCTCTTGCCTCTGTTCATTTGCGTTCTTGAAGTGAATCCTTGTTATAATGGCTGGCTCTTGATTTCTTGGTGAAGGGAAAACTCTCAAGGCTCACTGATCATTCCATTTTCAAGAGCAAATCAATGATTCGTTGGTGTTTGTGATTTCTCAAGCCCTCGTCATCTACTCCCCTGTTCTTGAGAAACTAGGGTTAGATGTCAGCGGTTTCTTGCATCTTTAAATTGCTAGTTGGAATCTTGTTTCTAGGGTATAATTTATGACTCTAAGTCTATTTCCTACTGATCCCCAAAGTTTCATGCGCAAAGGAGGTGTGATTGAAGAGAAATCTGAAAAACAGTCCTTCCCAGTTCTTGTTTTTCAGATTTTAGTCAAAAGTTGATTTTTCCCTTCTTCTTGATTGATTCTCTTGTTTTCTGAGCCTCAAATGCTATTTAGTTTGAGGTACTAATCTCTTGATCTGAAGGGAAAAAACAGGACTGAGATCAATTCTTGTTATTTCTGGAAGTTATGTATTTTTCGGGCTCAGTCTGTTTCCTGCGCGCACTCTGCCTGAATTGAAAAAGGGGGAGCGGTCTGACCGGTATTAGACCGGAGGTTAGACCGGTTCAGAAATTGCGGTCAGACCAGAGGTCACTGACCGGTCAGACCGGCACGTTGCCGGCGGTCAGACCGGTTTTGATCAGGCGGTCTGACCGGCCTGGTCTATGCGGTCAGACCGGCCCATCTGCGTTTTGTGCTGTTTCTCGGATTTTCTCTTGGATGTTTATCTCGATCTTCCTTTTGCTTACTTTGAGGTTCCAGAGAGCTTAAGATCTCCTCTTCATAGCTTTTTGTAGCCATAGGAGAGGAGACTCACATGTGAGTATTTGTTGGGGGTAATTTTTTTTTAAAGAACGACATTCACTCCCCCTCTGTCGTCGATTTCGATCCAACATAATTGTAGCCCACTTTTATTCCATATATAAGGCCTGTGAAAATCTACATGTGAGAGAGTGTGTTAGGATAAGTGAATTAGCTGGTACATGTAACTCAATATCGACGATGGTCTACTTAGGCTCTGTTCAAACTGCTTTTGGGTTCTGCCTAGAAGATAGAAGCTGTTTTAAATGTATTGGCTTCTTAATGTGTTTTTCTTTGAATTGTTTGTAGAAATATAACATTTTTTACTTTTTTTTATCTTTTTTCTTTAATTAAATAGCTCAATCAAAAGTTAACATCTGTTACCATGCCTATTTCAGCTAAAATCTAATAATCATAGCTAAAAACCATTGGTAAAATCGTTTTGAACGCAGCCTTGAAAACATGGACGTATGCATGGTCCAGCATCAGCACCAGTGGCCTCCGACGATCTATCTCTTTTTTTTTTTTTTTGAACCGGTAATGTCTTCAATGCATGCTTTAACTTACAGATATTTTGGGACACTTCTTCACAGATATTTTGGGACACTTCTTCAACAAATGCTCTCGGACTTCAGGTAGATAATACACGAGACGGTAACATTAAATCGGTCAAAAATGCATATTTCACATGAATTGAATCCAATTTTCTGTTTTCAATTTTGTAACTTTTCAAGCCATAATGTGAAAATCATCTTTACCGGCCTTTTCAAGTCCCATGTTATCCAGATTTGATTCTAAAAGCTGAAGCATCAGCTTTGCAATGAAAAATAGATCTAAACCATCAGCCCTTCAGATTCTTGTATCCCTATCACCATCGTTGATGGCACTACTATTGTCCATGGCCGGAGGAAAACAGGAGTCGCCGCAGCGAGGAAGACGCAGTGGAAAGGGGCAAGTTCTTGGTTCGATGGGAAGAAGGCTCAGCCTGGTTGCTTTGAGATCGTTAAAAGACTCCTGTAGCTTGGAGGGATGAGGTCCTTAAGATGAGAGGACTGAGGTCCTGTGGAATTTTTTTTCCCATTGCCGCCCCCGGGATTCCTTACACCATCGCCGGCCGTCGTCCGCGGCCACCGTGGGCTCTCTGAGGAGGAAGGCGAGTCTCTCTTCGTCACGGTCATAAAGTCACTGATTGCCAATTTGCCATCCCTACTTGGGGTGCTTTCCAGTAAAAATAAGAGAGAGAGAGAGAGAGAGAGTGGGGGTGCTCTGCTCTGAACGAATACTACCATCCTGGGCCGATACCCGAGAAATTCAGTACTAGTCCCTGTAAGTCCAAGAGGCCCGCACCGCACCATGTCCCAGGCAGCGTCACTTGCAGGCAGCTAGCCATTTGTGCTCACTTTGCTCAATTCTACCCCGCAGCTCTCACGCGCATGCAGACCTGTCCGCCGCCGAGCACGGCTCAGATCTAGGACACAGCTCAAATTAGACTTGGTATGATTGATCTTAATAAATTTGAATGGTATAGATGTGTGAAACACAGTTGTTTTTGACATTTTCTCTATCTTCCCATTACTAGTTCTTGCAGAATGCAGATGAACAACTTAGCCAAGCAATAATGGCATCATCTAGCATTGCGCCTCAGTCATGTGATTCGGCAGAGAAACCAGTCAATTCTTCACAGTTCCTGCACAAAGTAGCAGGAAAATTGTTAAGCGACAAAGAACAAAGGCTACTACTATCTGTATCACGCGTGACTCTATGAACTGGACGAAGGGCCTGTTCTTTTCAGCTGCGGCTTATGGTTTTTGGCTGAAATTTTTGAATTTTAGCTGTTTACGGTACAGATTACGGAGAGACAGATACTCACTTGCGATTTTGGCTGGTACAGATGTTGAGCTTTTAATGTGTAGATCGTTTAATTTGTAGACCTTATCTTGAAAAAATACTCCATTTGAAAGTTAGGTACTGTAGCAAAAGCCAAAAACCGCCAGCTTGTAAAGAAAAGAACAGGCCCGAAGTCACATTCACGCGTGTATCACAAAGTGGCCCTTCTCTTGGTTGTAGTGGTTTACCCAGCTGTTTCTCAGCGTTTTTCTCTTTCTAGTCGTTCTTTTTACCCTGTAATTTTCTGCCCAATTTCCCCTCCATGGCTTCCGAGTCATGCCTGAAAACCGGACTGTGAACAGTTCTTACCTCTTTTTATTGAATGAAACGTATATCTCCTGCGTTTTCGTGAAAAAAGCCAGAGAAGGGTTGCCATAATTTCCTTTTCTACGCAACCAGTGGCAGCAATGCTGTAGCCAAGAAACGTGAGCTATTACATTACAGTTCACATGATGCCTTCTAGGAAAGATCATAGATATTGGGACGTTTCTTACCTGTTTGTCCTTTCACTTTCTGAAACTTTGCTCAAACACCATCCTGAGCTCAGCACTGTGGAGTTCAGACCCTCAGCATTGCCATCTGACACTTCAATCATAAAAAATCATTCCTGGACTTGACGACATCAAACCATCAAGGGGATCAAACCAATCTTCCGATCATACCATTAGCGCTGCGCTGCAAACATCAAGGAATAAGTAACTTTCAGCAGCTGTTAGTTTCAGAGTTTCATCACATCTGATGAGCTAGCTCCCTGTGGATACTGTTTCTGGTACATAGAGCAAAACTAAAAATATATTCATGTATGAATCACTGCCACGGAATATTCAAATTCCCAAAGTTTGATGCAGTTCAAGTACAGCTTGTGAGATTATGATTTCACCTTATTTGTCAGATTCTACGTATGAATGATTGCCTGCACCAATATTGCATGTCTCAATTAATAATGTGATCCCACCAGTTCTTTTTTGAATAACTGATCCCACCAGTTCTGAGCAAAGTGTCTTGTGAGACTTGCTGTGTTGTACAACGTTATCAAACTACTTCAAGAAATACTAAATATTAAGAAGTGACGTACCCTCTGGACAAATCATACAAGAACAGGCAATAGATGGCCACAGAGCGCAAATCATTCATGCACTGTTTATTGCTAAGCAACAATGCCTGTAATATTAGTTTTACATGTTCCGATGGCAAATTGGATCCTTGGTGGTGGTGACTCCTCGTGGGTCCCAAACATTAGGTGTACCTTGGGTTGGGGTCACCGAAGAATTTTTTAACAACCAAAGCGGTATCTGGCTAAGCAACAAGGCCCCTGAGGTCAGTGTCAGTGGAGGTTTCATGTCCCAGTTTCCAACACACTCATATTTTGGAAACAGTGCAGAAGAGTTTCATCCCCATGAAACTCTCTCTACTCCCATAAAACTTTTATCATCTCTCTCTTCATCAATACAGTGTCATATCAGCGTATTAAATGCCCATGAAACTCCATGAAACCCCACTGAGACTGGCCTAATATTAGTTTTACATGTTCCGATGGCAAATTGGATCCATGGTGGTGATGACTCCTCGTGGTCCCAAACATTAGGTGGACCTTGGGTTGGGGTGAGTGCCCACTCACCGAAGAATTTTTTAACAACCAAACCTGTATCTGATTGGCGGGAATTAAGAAGACCTCCATAGCTGGTGGAGGAGAGCTGATGGTATTGGCATGCCACAAAAGAAAACCAAAGCTTTTGGTCGAACATGAGACAAGCAGCAAATAGATCTATTTGCAATGGGCTCTCTAGGGTAGTGACTGAACCAATATAAAAACGGGAAAGCAAGCAAAGAAAAGTGGGCACTGCATCTGTTTCTTTCGAGTGATGTCAAGGTAACTCACAGATGAGCATTCTTGGTGCCTTGTACTTTATCTTGATGTCACCCTCCAACTAGTGTTTTCTCCTCTTCATCCAATTGATCCAAGCAATGTGCACCTCTCTATGCAGCAGCAAACAAATGCGACATGAACAAATACATGTTGGGCACTATAAAACAGATTAGCTCAAGGAATTCAAAATGTATAGGGGGTGTGCTTCCATGCTATCCTACAATTTTCAATGTGATTATGATTAAATCAAATTAATAACAAAGTAAAGCTAGTCTACTCTTGATCTCTGATTTAAGCTTTAAAAAAAACGAAACAGCACAGAAGCGCATTCAAAATGTAAAAGGGAGAAGAAAAAAAATTCAAAGTTTATAAATAGTAGCAGCTGTACTGTGCTGGCTTGTTGCATTGCAAAGGCATCAAGATTCCTATACATGTAATGGAATAATGAATCTAAGCAGTAGATTAATGCTTTCCTTCCTGATCAGGGCACAGATAACGTTATCATGGGAGGAATCAAGCAAACTGCAGTTAGTAAATATAGTAAATTAACAAGTTAACATTCTGACAATCTTTAAAGCCCTTGCTTAAAACTGGAACAACCTTGGGAACAAAAATCTATTGCTCTAGCATAATCAACCTTTCAAATTGGACTTCGGTACTAGTGATCACATGTATCTCCACCTAAACCACCATTATGTAGCTAATTAATTGATCTTTGTTTGGAACAATTTCCTACTTTTTAATCTTCCCAAGTAAACAATTATAGAAAACAGAAGAAGGCAAAGATTTCACAGTACAAAAAGATTAAATTAGAACACTAACCAATCCCAAATAGACAAGTAACAAAGCCATACATATGTAGCTTTGCGAGATGCAATCCTAGGAACGAGCACAATTTATGTTTAAATAAGCAAGTTCTTCTGTGATCTCTAGAAAAAATTGTATAGTTCATAAAGCATCTACAGCTAAAATAGTTTAGTGCCAGACAACCCCACTAACCATAATTGTATTAGGATCAAGGAAATCATGTTCGGCCAAAATTCGGTAAAATTCGTGAATTTCGGTTTTCTTGGCCCACTCCCAAAAAAAACCCAATTTGACTAAAATTTTTGGCCTATTTTAGCCCTACACAACTATACTAGAATCTCCAAATAGTACACCCCCCTGATCCCCCTCTCTGCAGTCACCACTGAGGTTAGACCTGTGCGGCTGTGCCCTACATTTTAGTGGTCTTGCATGTGGCCCCATAACCAACATGGACTGATTCTACCAACAGCCTTCACATAAGATACCAATGGTTAAGCTCAAGCAATTGTTACAACTCTGTACAACTAAATGGTTTTATACAATCCTGGAATTTACTACGATGATACCACATGAGCACAAAGAGAATCTGAGCAAATAGGTAATTAGTTCTGTGACAAAAACAGCCTTCCCTAGTTTCTCCCCACCTTGCAACCACCCATGGTGTTGCAAAAGAGGAGAAATCATACTAAGAATCCTTCTCAAGCCACATAATTACCCATACAAGTTGGCTTTAATATGGAAGCGGGTATGGTTGGATTCCTGTGTGGTGCTGGGCCCCTCAGCGAGGGAAAGATTCTAACAAATAAAGAATAGTAAAATGCAGTGGTGGCCCCATAAGGTTCGTTCTTACGACAAAACCAGAAAAAGATAGGCAAAACCAAAGCAAGGCCACGCCAGGCCAAGCATAGCAAATTTCTATTTTTCTTTTTCCTTTCCATCTTACAGCAGCAGATTCATCAGATGCCATCGGAATGAATGGTGGGGGGTGTTCTAGTGGAGCACTGAACCTTTTCTAGAGCTATTTGTTGGAGGCTAACACCGAGATAGGAAGAAGAGAGAAGACCCTTTTCATGACAAGAAGGGTGGCATACTATTACCAGTGAGCTACTACTCTACCAATCTCTTTCTTTGCTTCCTTTCTGCTGAAAAAGATGTGTTATCTCCTACTACCCACACCCTGCAATCCAAACACACGCACATCTCACACAAAAATCTTCCCAAAACTCCCACCCTCCTACTTCCCTTGCCCAAGATGTACATGGAACTTTGCTTCTTGATTCCTAACAGGAGAGAAGTATTGTGACTTGCATGCTCAAGCGTTCTTGTTATCATTTCCAAGACTTATCTTTCAGGTTCTAAAACTGATTCAGTATGGTAACAAACTGTGTCATCATATTCTGAAGGAAACTTTACCTGTATGGAAGAGGGAGACCCCCGGCCCAGCATCTCTCTGGCTCACACCCCGTCCAAAGGAGCAGCAGTCGACCTGGATCTCCTTGAGCAGCTGCTCTCCGGTGACAACGCCTGGCTTGAAGTGGCGACCAATACTTCACGCTCACCCAACTTTTCTGCTTCTCCCTCCAACATCTTGTCAGATGCCACAACCACCACCACCACGCCTGCAAACACCGGGTGGATTCAGTCGAGTGGCGCAAGCTCCTTGGTCCGGGAACGGTTCAACCAAGCACTAGTCTACATCAGTGAGACACAGAGCGACGCCGATGTGCTTGTCCAGCTATGGGTGCCGGTCAAGAGTGATGATGGGCAGTTGGTGCTGACGACGAGCGGGCAGCCATTCACTCTTGACCAGAGCTCGGATAGCCTCATAAGGTTCAGGGAGGTGTCGACGAGATACCAATTTTCTGCAGATGTTGCATCAGGGTCCTCACCGGGGCTCCCAGGGAGGGTGTTCATTGGTAGGCTCCCTGAGTGGTCTCCAGACGTTCTTTACTTCACCAGCTATGAGTACCCTAGGGTGAGCCATGCACAATATTTGGACGTCCATGGGACGATGGGGCTGCCGGTGTTCGAGAAGGGGAACTACTCGTGCTTGGGTGTCATTGAGTTGATCCTGACCAGACAGAAGCTTAACTTCACCTCTGAGCTCAATACAATCTGCAGTGCTCTCCAGGTAATGAAACCACACTTAACCTGAAAGTTCAAAATTTTAGTATGCTGCAAGTTTATTATCAGATCAAATCATCAGCCTAGTTGCACAAAAGGAGTACGTTTGGTGTCACTTGTGAATCTGTGATACACACAACTATTGATTACGGTAGGAAATAACTGAGTTTTTTTCCTTCTAGATTTGGGATTTCTTAACGGCAATGTTCTTTGCAGGCAGTTAATCTGAGAAGCACAGAAGTTTCAAGCATTCCACACATAAAGGTAAACAGCAAAATAAAATTGAGAATATTGTATCACAGCTTTGAGTTTTGGCAAATATCAGGCATTTCATTAGAAGTAAACAATCTAATACCTCTACACACACACACCCAATCGTGGTAATGAATCGCAATCTAACACATGATGTTAGCATGATTTGGAAAACAACTGTAAAATTGCATTTCTAAAAAATATATTAGTTTTGCTATTGCACAGGCGACTGAAATTTTTTTTATCTTTCAATCACCTGAAATTGCACTCTCAATCAACTGAAGTTGCAGCTCCCCTAAAAAAACAGCTGCAACTTTAGGTGATTCAGAGTGCAACTTCAGGTGACCTGAAATTGCACTCTCAATCAACTGAAATTGCAGCCCCCTCCAAAAAACACCTGTAACTTTAGATGATTTAAAGTGCAACTTCAGGTGACTGAAAGATAAAAAAATATTCAGTCGCTTGTGCAATAATCACTCCCAAAATATATATATCGAATTGTTCTATCTACAGTCTACCCTAATTCAAAAATAAAAGTAAATGGGATAAAGATTTTCAGACAAAAAATACCTGCATCTCCTCATGACTTCATGGCCACTCCTGTTGATTATCAACCAGTTCAACAGTGCTTCCTACAAAGATGGTCTGCCAGAGATTCTAGAAGTCCTACGAGCAGCCTGCATCACCCACAAGCTACCATTAGCTCAGATCTGGGTCACATGTGCTCAACAAGGGAAACGGGGCAGCCGCCACTCTGATGAGAACTACCGATACTGCATCTCCACCATTGACGCAGCATGTTACGTGAATGAACCCCAGATGCAGAGCTTCCATGAGGCCTGCTCTGAGCACCACCTGCTACGTGGGCAAGGGGTTGCAGGGAAAGCCTTCACCACAAACCAGCCATGCTTCCTACCGGACATTGGATCTTTAACTAGACTGGAGTACCCATTGTCGCACCATGCTAAGATCTTCAATTTAAAAGGCGCAGTGGCAATCCGATTGAGGTGCACACGCACTGGGACAGCGGACTTCGTGCTGGAATTCTTTCTGCCAGCCGACTGTGAAATGCTCGAGGAGCAGAAAGCAATGCTGGACTCCTTGTCGGGCACCTTGCGAAATGTTTGCAAAACTCTACGTGTGGTTACCGACAAGGAGATGGAGGATGAGGCGATGTTGGAAATGAATGAGCTGAACTCGTTTAGTCCTCACGGGAAGAACAAAGTTGAGGAGTTGTCCTTCGGAGATAATGCAACAGAACATAGAGAGGATGCCTCTTGGACAAGTCTAGCAGGGACTTCACAGAAAGAATCAGATTTAGTTGAATTACGTGTGCATGGAATGTTATCACCTGGAGGGCAGGGTTCATCTCTCACTGGTGCTCAGACAACTGCAGAAGGCAGCAAAGTAAAAAGGCGTACAAAGACGGAGAAGACAGTGAGCTTGCAGGTTCTTCGGCAGCATTTCGCTGGTAGCCTGAAGGATGCAGCAAAGAGCCTTGGAGGTGAGTAATAGTAACTCATCAGATAAATGCAAGATTCAGCTATGAATAGTTTACTGTTTCAGTAGATACCATCAGTCATTAAACTATAGCAACACAAACCATGGAGCCAGCATGCTAAATTGAATGCTCAATAAGAAAATGTTGTCTCCCACAAGAAAGTCAACCATCATATGCATCTTATAATCAAAAGATGAACATTCTTATCACCCTTTTTCGTGATTTGTGCGATTTCCACGAAGGGAAAAAAAGAAGGGCAAAATTGATGTATAGCTTCAACTGTCATAACAAATAAATAAGCTATATCTAAAACTAGTTAGCAGATGTACTGTATAGTTTTGGCTGGTTGAACAGGCAAAATATAGCCTACAATGCATCAGTCTCATAAGGTCTCATTCAGTGCTTATAGCTAAACAGCAACTTTATACATAACAAAACACTCGATAATATAAGAGCGTTTGAAATCTTCAATATGGTGATCTCACCCTCTAGTATAAAGATAAGATATATGTAATACACACCTTTCCATAAAATAGACCATAAACTAACTCATCATGTTGACATGCTACGTTGCTTTCTAGAAGTAGAATAGCTGGTTTTGGAGCTCCATGAGTCAACATAGGCAAAATTATTCCTTTGAGACAAAAGAAAGCAGACAGCATACCCATCATGTGCACATTGCATCTCCGAGGTGTGATCACTTTCTTTTTCCTGAAGGAATGTCTAATGCTTATACGTGCTTGATCTAGTGGCAAACATGTAAAAAGAAAAAAACAATCTGTACTCAAGTTGGCTGCATATATGCTCACCACATTTTTTGTCTCTCACAGTGTGCCCTACCACCCTCAAAAGAATATGCAGGCAGCATGGCATAACCCGCTGGCCATCACGAAAGATCAAGAAGGTAGACCACTCTCTAAGAAAGCTGCAGCAGATCATTGATTCAGTTCATGGAGGAGAGACAGATTTCCAGCTTAACACTCTGTACAAGGATCTCACAAACACCTCCATATCTGACAACAATTTGTCAGGAAGCGTCACGGTTCCTCCAACTAACCAGAGCAATCTTACTGACTTTGAGAAACACCAGCACCACAGGCTAAGCAGAAATGTGCCATCAACTTCACACTCACACTCATCATGCAGCCACAGTTCTGATTCGAACCCCTCCTGCAGTGGAGCAACAATACATCCACCACAGGTTGGAGTTGATCTGACGAAGTCAGGATGTCCTGTAAAACACAGCCCTGTCCAGAATCTGCAAACAGAAAACGCTTCAATTAATGAACATTTCTCAGTTCTGGAGGCACCGAGAGATCTTTTACAGGATGTTACTGAAAAGGCTATCAGTGGACAGCATTCTTCTCGAAGCCCATCATTCCCCAAGCAGAATGCAGATGTAGGTATGAGAGTAAAGGCCACATTTGGCTCAGAAAAGGTGAGGTTCAGATTGAAGCCTGAGTGCGACTTTCAAGAACTGAAGCAGGAGATAGCAAAACGTATGAGTATAGAAGACACGAGTTCTTTGATTGTAAAGTACTTGGATGATGATTCAGAGTGGGTCTTGATGACATGTGATGCAGATTTACAAGAGTGCCTACATGTATATAAACTAGCAGATATCCAAACAACCAAAATTTCAGTTCATCTAGCTTCTAGTCCAGCAACAAGGGCCACTATTGGTCACACTTGTTTTTCATGAAGACACCATAGGCCTCACCAGCTTGTGGGATTTTTTTTTTAGACCAGAGACCAACAGGCCCTGCCTTGAAGTTTGTGGAATTTAACCAGAAATCTACCAAGAAGCGGTGCTTGGTTTTACCCCTGGGAAATCAAAGCCCCTTAGGCGAGTTCAGTCACTGAGGGGAGAGAATCCATGCTTGGCAGCCCATACTAGATACCAAGTACCTTCACCAGATCCAGTTCTGCAATTAGCTGGATTAGTCTTGATCTGTTGCTGAGGTTAGGAACTGCTGATCATACTAGAATACTTGACCATGGGAAAGCCAGTTCTAAACATTAGGATACACTGAATAAAGCATGCATTACCTTGTAAATACTCTCACTGATGCACCTGAAACTCTGAAAGACAGTGCAACTTGATTGAGTTGATATGGTGAAATATCTCTAAATCAGGTTTGCTCCAAATGTCTCTTGGTTCTTGGAATGCTGATGTGCAATAATCCTTTATGGCTTCTTTCTGATTATTGATCAGCTATGGTGGTTCCTTCAGAGCATATTACAGCATTCTCCCCTCACCTGAGTAACCAGCAGCAAGACATTCAGTTCTTCAGCGTGCTTTCTCATTCAATGGAAATGAAGCTATGTGTAACAACCCACATCGTTAATTAACCTTAAGTAACGAATTACAATGTTAAGTGTGATTAATTATGTAATTAAGAATCCAAAAATATGAAGGAATTTAAAATTTTCGGTGTAGTTAGATAAATTGAAAACAACGGGCGATAAGATCATACGTGGGTTTTACCATTTCATCGACGAAGGCGGATATCAAACGGTGTAGACTAAAATGAGTAGTAAAATTCAATTGTGCGACAAGTAAAAGTTTTCCAATCAATTAAAATATAAACAATTAGAAGGCATATCAAGTCCAATAAAAATATTACAACTAATATTACATCCTAGCGACAAGGCGAACTGCAACAAATATACAGTTTTGTGTCTTAACCATTTAACTATCTCTAAAATGAAGCAATTACAATAGAGAGCGTCAATTACAATCAGAGATCCATCTCATACATAATTATTACAATAGGAAATAAAGAATAGAAGTACATTAAATTGTATCTATTGATATTAAGAGAAAGCCCAAATTTACATACTCGAACATTTCATACATTAATCAGATTATCGTCGATTTGCCGTTGCATTGCTATTTACTTATGAGCAAGTAATTAAGTTCTAAGACCGAAAAAGACCAAACAAAAGAATTAATCGAATTAAAAAAAGTAAAGTAAGCATTGCCGTCAGAGCCCTAAGGATTAACTTCGGGCGGGGTAATCCGTTCACGGAGATACCTGACCGACCGGGGGCCAGTCGACACCTCTCACAACCATAGGCTCATCACACGGTATTTTTATACAAACCTGTTTTGAGTATAGGAACCAACCCAGGGGTAAAGCTAAAAATGCCATAATCCCCTTTTCAAGCTCAAACAACAACAGAGAGGCACCTGTCAAAACCATGCCCACATATCACAATATCCCCCAGATAGCACACAGCCAGAGCCAGTGAGGCCAAGATAGCACCTCCAGCCAGCACACCATCACGGCCAAAACCCCAGCAAGACCTCACGGCCAAAACCACAGCACTGCCAGCCAAAATATCTCACGGCTAATACATCAACCAGCCAAACCGAGGAAAGAGCACAGGGAGACAGAGAGAGGCAAGGTAAGCCTTCCCCAGCACTTCCCAGTCAGTCCCAACACCACCGAGAGGCCGGACATCGAGTGGAGCTCGAAGGCCAAGGAAGTGAAGGCGGCAAGCCGACGGAAGCAAGGCGACCGTGATGGCAGCAGGAGAACCGCAAGCTAGCAAGGCCAAGGAGGTGAAGGCTCGGCAAGCCGACAGGAGCCAGACGACAGGGAGCGGCGGTAGAAGTTGAACCGCAAGCCGAATCAGTCCACCTCAGGAGGGAGTCATCGCCAGGCGACCAACCCACCGCAAGCAAGCGACCACCACCAGCCCCAAACCCTAACCTTTCTCGCAATCACCAGTAAAGGTAAACCCCACAAATCACCATCCATATACTACATTCATCCATTATAGCCAACATTGAACTAGAAACCATAAGCATCCATCCTCAGTAGAACACATGGAACCAATCCAAGCATATCACTAGAGGTAGAAGAGGGGAGAAGAGGTTTACCCGTGAGGACGGTGGCTGCGGGTTTCCTTCGGCCGAGCCACCAGTTAGCCGCCACCGGTACTTCCCCGGCGTACGGCGACGGCTAACCGGCGGTGGTCAGCCACGACCACCCGCCTCCCAACCTAACCATTAGGCAAAACCACACAAAAATAGCAAGTCACAAACACATAGAATGGAGCAAGAAATGGGGGAAAAGCACCAGATCGGCCGGATCTGGCCGGGGTTCCTCGGATGGAGCCAAGAGGCAAAAAGGGGAGCGGCCGGGCCACCTAGCGCGGCGCCACTGGAGTGGGCGGCGCTCGAGAACGGGCGTCGGGGAGACGAACCGGGGCGGAGGCGTGAGACCCGGGGCGGAGGCGCCAAGACGCAGGGGCGGGGGAGCGGCGGCGTCGGCATGGAGGGGAGGCCGGCGATTCGGCGCGGGAGGAAGAGGCGTGTAGGCGGCGGTGGGAAAAAGAAGGGAGGCAGAGGAGGCGTTGAGGCATCGGCGGAAGTAGGGAGGAGGGGAAAAGGCGCTGGCGGCGGAAGGCTCCAGAAGAGGGGAACGGGCGAAAAGAAAGAAGGAATGGAAGGGAAAAAAATAAGGAAAAGAAAAATAAAAGGGGAAATAAATTTGGTAAGTTGGAAAGCACTTAAACTGAAAATTCGTAATTAGCCGATGTTCCGGATATAAATTTATTCCAGATAAATTGTTAGGGAAGACACATTACTTCGCAACATAAACCTCAGCTAAGAAATGATTACGTTCGCAATTAGGGTGGATAAAATGGATTTAATTATTAGTTGATCAATTAAAAATAAATCGATAGTATTGAAAGCCAACGATAATAGAAAATATGAGTTAGAAAACATGAACATCTATTTTAGTATAACTCGCTCGATTGATTATGCCATATTATTTTCTCAGCATCGTAAGTCAAAGCCCAGAAACCATAATATTCTTCAGTTATTATAATAACAGTTAGTGCCATCAATAGAGTAAATCAAAGCGTGTATTGAATAAATTAGTATGTGTGCCGTTTAACCCTAGTTAGCTGTATCAAATCACCAACTTACCCAATAAATATTTATAGCTATTACTCATAAATTAGACGATCTCCATGATCAATTAAATGTTTAGTATGCGTATGAAGTAAATTAACTGACTGTAATCCTAGCCCATTTTGTTGTGAGTTTTCATAACTGGTTAGTTAAATTCATCGGAACCATAGAAAACCATTAATTAGTAATTGCGATAACTAAAATAAATGAATTATCAGATATAGATTAAAACCTAGGGTGTAACGAGTTAACCGATGCTGTACTAAGTAAATTATTCCAGGCTATCATTAAATTACAAAACTGCCCTATCAAACGTTTGTGAATCGGAAAATAAATTAATAATGCCGTAAGTTGGAATTGCCCGTATATGAAGTACATGGTTATAATACTAATTGGATCACTTTATTGCACATTTCATATGCCCAGAACTACAATAGAATTTATGATTCCCATGAGGACGCCTGAGTATGATACAATTAAGAAATTAAGTAATTGATTCATGAGACCATTTTCTTCTGGGTTTATAATTCAACTCACGCATAATAATACGAAGAAATGTAATGAGTCATCTTAAGATCTAAAACGAATTAGAGAAGTAAATAAATATATACGAACATATGAGAAAATAATTAAGTCTAATTGTATGCGTGAGATTGACTAGGAATAAAATTCACCGTTATAATTGTACCTACATTTAGTAATCCCATATAATTGAAAAATTGCTAGGAATTAATACAACGTCGGGCATACCTACTAAATCAACCATATATCCTAACGTTAATGCGATAATGTTGAACAACGAGTAGTGTACAGAAATTCACCTCGATTACTGCGATTGGGTTAAATGGAGTGACGTCCTACCCTAGGAGCGCAAGCACATCGACGTCCTGTATTTTATTACGTTTTCATAAATTAAGTCGTAGCCAACGTATTTAACTGCAGGCAACAACCGAGCTACGGAGGTGACTTCGCCTGATCCTACTGGAATTCGAATTTATGGTTAAAATCCAGGCAAGCATTCCTTTGATCAAAGCTTCAGAATATATTCCATAAAACAAGTATTTTTGTATTAATCTAGTATCACCCTGCATGAAAGAAATAAAAATATTTAACTCACGCAATGGTATAAGAGATAAGAGAAAAGAGATGGTTGGCAACTGATGGAGCAGTTGGCCACCTGAGTAAGAAGGTGGGCAAAGGTTGCCAGGGCAGGTGACAAGTGGGGCAGGTGAGGGACCTCTACATAGGAATAGAATATAAGGGATTACCAACTTCGTCCGTGTGAACAGACCGTACCAAACCGTATCAACCAACATCCCGTTTTTACGGACAGATTAGTAGCTCTATCAAAGTGTTATATTCTCCACATGGGTAAGTATTTATTAAGCCGTTGGGAGAACCCACACGATCCGGGCCAGCAACTGGGTGCCGGGTGGGGACCTCCACCGCCGCAGGAACCCACATGATCCGGGCCAGAGTTTGGGTGCCGGGTGGGGGATGCAAGGCGCATATATTAGCGCGGGTGGAGGTTGGGGTAGGGCAAGGCCCGTGGGCGCCGAGCGAGGGTGAGAAACCACCTCGGGCCGCTGGCTAAGAATAGTTGGGTGGAGATATAATTACTGAGATAGATGCAAATGTTCTGTACTATGATCTGGGCACCGCATCTAAGGAATTGCGGAGATCCATGAGCCACCAGGATCAAGGTGATGATGGGTAAAGTGATACAAGCTTGCGCAATGCTATCTAAATCATGAATTCATGCCTGTCTCCGGGAAAGGAGAATTACGGAAACTTATGGAGGTTTTTGCTGTTCATGCGTATGTTCAGTAGTTTTCTAAATTAATAAATCGGACTTCTTTCAAAACCAACAAACCTTATTTTCTAGAAGTCATGGAATGGCATGGTTGATGAAAAGAGTGTTAAGAATGAACACGAGACTGAAGAGAGGAATTGAGATTCCTACAAAGTGTAAATGATGGGCATTTTATGTATTTTGTATTATAACGCTTGCTGAGTACTTCTGTACTCACCCTTGCTATTATCTCCCCCTTTGCTTAGGATCATGTCAATTCAGAGAATGGCTACGATCAGGAGGAAGCTACCTGGATGGAATACCGTGGACTCGGAGTACAGGGGGTATAAGGTGGACACTCCGTGTGTAGTCGTTTTGGATAGGAAGTAGTTAGATTATTTTCTGCCTAAAGATTGTAATATTTAAGCCCCTGAGGCTTTGTAATAAATTTTAGCCCTGCGTGGCGATATTCTTGTAATATCGTGTTTTGTCTCTAATTATTGTTCTGCTGCAACACCCTGATAGGCTTATTATTCGTTAGAGCGATGTTTTATCGGCTAACACGAATAATAATCCGTGGACTAGCGTTATTACCCCACGGTAATAATGCGGGTCGTCACACTATGCTTCTGGAAATACAATTTTCTGCAGCAATTATTCTGGATTAGTTATAGATATAGCAGGATAGGATACTTTGTTCAATTTGTTTGTCCTTAAAATGTTAAATATGTATGGTACATTCGTACCACTACCACATGATGTGTCTCTTTGGGAATACTGTTTGCTGCTGTAGACGCTAGAATTGTTTTCTTTGAGAAGCTTTCATTTTCTTAACTGTATTGTCAAATATCAATCTACAGATTGAATTAGAACACCACACTAATAACTTAAACATGAAAGAAACTAATGCCATTATTACATCTAAAATGCAACTAGCGTCAACAAATTTAAGTCCATGCTAACAGGTAAATATGTGCTTCTGTAAATTGTAATGATTAATTTTCAGACCTACGGAGTGTGAGAATGGCAACAGATATCAAACCATTTAGTTTCATGTTGCCCTTGCTGATGATTCCAAACAACGCAACAAACAGAATACTGACATGTAGGCAGCGTAGTAGATGAAACATACTGCAAACATAAGTAGATGAACCATACTATATTTGTGGATGCAATACAAATCAAGCTCAGATCTAATAGCTATTTCTCACCGAAATGTTGTTCAGTTTAGAAATATTCCTCCACAGTATCTATTAGTAAGGTCAAATAACATAGAAGGTACATCACTGTCGTATCATATCATGTATATCTCAAATGCAGCGACTAATAAATCTCTTTGTAGAACTGAGACAATGGTTCCAAAAGATAAAAGTATAAGACATGCAAACAAATGGCTACCTAAGTAGCAATGATTCAAATTACTAAAATTTACTTCTCTGCTGCATTTGTTATTTATTGTTTAGCATCCTCCACGTGCCTTCAAGGATATTTCCAATTCCATCAGAAGCCAACATTCTTGCACAAGAAACAATACTACCGCTCCTTACCTTACCTTAGCAGTCAAGACATGTTAAACTTTCATATACACCCTCTGAGGCTTGTGGCGCGCATCTGCTGCAACTCACCTCTCCCAAGCACCCCAAAACACAAACCAAATGTCACTGACACCGGCAGAGTGAGTGAGCAACAAGTGGAGGCCATCCTTACATTTTCAGATTTAAACTTTAGCTCCTCCAAACCAGGATATCTAAAGCACATTTCAGAACCTTTCATTCCTGAAGACAGAGAGTTGCTGGTCAAATTTAAGGCCAGTGACCTGAGAATGGATATTGCCACCATTCAGAATATTTCTAGCATTCTCACTTGGTTCCAAAACCCTCCTGAAAACCTTGTTGTGAATATTCTGGTCCTCTGCAATGCAATAAAGGTGCCAAATTATTGTCCTTGAAAACAGCCTGCTTGTCTTCACAATTTAGCAACTCAACAGCAATGACATGGTGTCACAGGCAAGGCAAGTGTCAATATTACATCGAGTAGAATGACAGCGTGACCTTGAGTGGCGTCATTGCAACCAAGGACTTTGCCTTTGATGGTGGTGTCGAAGTCCCTGAGGTATGATTTGTTGGGCCTGCACTGAGCCTGTGAGTCAACTGGCTTTGAACCAGCAAGAAATGACTTACAGCCTTACCACGTCCCAAGAATTACTCTTGTTCTAAGCTCAGCGGAAGACACTTGAGGGGGCCCTCATACCGCTTGAATCTCAACGATACCCATGCTGGTTCAGCCAAACTGTAGTTTAGAGAGGAAGCAGACAACTTCTATTACTTGATGCCAAGTGTACAGTTGGTATTCAGGTGCATCTACATATCTACATAGATCTCCAGGACATCACTGACGGAAAAGGAAAGGCTGAAAGTTCCAGGACGGACATTTGAAATGAACCCTGATACTGGCACTAACGCTGGTTACGCTACTATGATAAACTCCCTCACAAGCTATCTGACATGCTATCTGGAATTCAAATTCGCCCAGACCAAGATGACGTGATCACTTGGCATTGGACGGCAAACGGTACCTATTCGGCTCGCTCAGCTTACTTGGCCCTCTTCAATGGCACCACTCTTTTCCCAGCCACCAAACAGCTATGGAAAAGTTGGGCACCATTAAAGGTGAAATTCTTTATCTGGCTTGCGGCTTGCCTTCCACCGTCGCTGCTGGACCTTCTCACGGCTTCACAAACACAACATTCAAGCGCCGGAAAACTTCCTCCTTTGCAACCAACACCCAGAGACAACCGACCACCTCCTTCTGCATTGTGTCACCACCAAGATCGTTTGGTTCAGAACCTTCCAATGTGATGAGGGCATCCCTGCTACTTCTATTGCATCTTCTCCAAATGTGCATGAGATTATAAACCATGATGAACCGAAGAGGCCAATGACAAGGGCAAGAGCTAAATTACTTCGACAATAGGTGAATTTGTTTCTTAATGAATTCCTTTGTATTGATGAGCTCTCTTGGCTGCTATCAGTGAGGAGATGAGGATTTGGGGTCTGGCCGGAGCAAAGGGTATTTCATACCTAACTGCTCCGCTCAGGATTTGGTCTAGATCCTTCTTGGTCAAGGTCGTTTTTGTTTCCTGTACCATAGGCTAGAGTAGGTTTGTTGGGTGTTGGGTGTTGGGTGTGTGTGTTTGGGTCTGTAAGGGTTTTTTCAAACCCCTGTTTTGTCTTCCTTTCTTAATACAAAGATATACAGCTCTCCTGCGTGTTCGAGAAAAAAGAGAACAGTATACTACCACATGCAAGTTCTTTATGCATTCTCAGGTTTGAACGATATGAAGATTTTGGAACCACAAGGGAGATGAGGGAGGCCGGTGCTAAAGTCATGGAGGAGCACAAGAAGACGCCACTTCTTTCGGTCAACAAGAAAGGAGAGCAAGCGTCCATTAGCCAACAAGAAGTCACGTCCATTAGTTCAGCCATGTAGCGTCCATTTGAGCATCACTTTTGTTAACAAGTTTGAAGCATACGTGTGAACATGTATTGAGGGAGTTGGACTCGGTTTGCAGGCCAACTAAGAAGTCACTTCGGTTTCCCTTGGCCGAATAGAATAGGATTGGGCCTTAGGCCTGTGCGTGGATGTATCAGGTGTATGCCCGCCGTATATATATGCGCCTCCATCATCACAGGAAGGGGAACGACTAGAAAACTTGAGACTGATTTTGCTTGTTTGATCTATTGTTGGCCAAATCAACATCAATAGAGAAATTTGAGAGTTCTTACTAATCGAGATCGTTCAACTTTTCCACTGGGAATTGGAAGCGCGATAGGGCTTCGCTTGGTGGTCGTGAAGTCCGACGTGTGTGTTCTTACGAATTAAAGAGTGTTCGTTCTTGCATTAGCAATGGAAGATCACTACGATTCGAGAGGCTATACGTGAATATTTTGATTCTATGTCGAGAAGATCGGGCGACCCCGTATCACAATGGATTCGCCACTTCCCGGCTGGATCCTTGAATAGCATCGGTGGGTTGAGCGATCACTGGCTCAACGCTCACAAATCGGTCCCTAAACCTACTAGAAAAGGATTTGATAGCCTTTGTCTGCCCATTCCTTGGATGATCTGGAAAGAGCGCAATAATCTGTGGTTCAGGGGTTCTGCCTTCGATTTGGACAACCTTCTGACGTCCATCCAGCAGGAATGCCTCTCTTGGTCGTTAGCGAGAGATACCTCTTTAGGCTCCCTTTTGCTTCCCAATTTGTTTCAGTCGTCAGCCGATGTCTTGTCTTAGGGCCTGTTTGGTACAGCTCCTGCTCCCAGCTTCTCTATTGAATCTTGTGGAGCTGTGCCAAACAACCTGCTTCTCAAAATTAACTGATTCTGCTTCTTGTGTGGAGCAGGTTCCAAAATGAACTAACCAGGAGAAGCTGGGTTGAGGTGGATTCTCGTGGGGAGCCAACACACCCTAAATACAATAACCCATAGAACATCAACATATTTACCCGCAAAATGCCATCGAGCAAAATGCCCCGCCGCCTCCCTCTGTCGTCCCGCCTCCCTCATTCTGCTCTCTCACGCCGCCTGCTCCCTCCCCTCTCGCGACGCCCGCCGACTCCCTTCCCCTCTCGAGCCCCGCCGCCTCCCTCCCGCCTCCTCCCTCCCGCGTCGGCCGCCGCCTCCCTCCTGCCTCCTCCCTCTCGCGCCTGCCGCCGCCTCCTCCCTCTCGCGCCGGCCGCCTCCTCCACTCCACACGGCCGCCTCCCTCCAGATCTCGTCCCCAGCACCGGTACCGCCGCCTCCCTCTCGCGCCGACCGCCTCCTCCACTCCACACGGCCGCCTCCCTCCAGATCTCGTCCCCAGCACCGGTACCGCCGCCTCCCTCCCGCCTCCTCCCTCTCGCGTCGACCGCCTCCTCCACTCCACATGGCCGCCTCCCTCCAGATCTCGTCCGACGCCACCTCCTCCGGTCGCCAGCACCGCCGCCGCCTCCTTCCGCCCCTCAGGACCGCCGCCGCCGCCTCCCCCCTCCCCTCAAGACCGCCGCCTCCCCCCTCCCCTCACCAAGGTGAACCCCTAACCCTAATCTCCCCCCTCTCTCCTAACCCTAGATTTGGGCTTGTAATTGTTCATGGTATTCACTTGCTACTGTAATTGTGCTTAGCTGTTGTATGCGTTTATGTTATTCACTTGTTGTTCATGGTATTCACTTGCTGTTCATGGTATTCAACTTGTTGTTCATGGTATATCTTTTGAGCTGTTCCAGATGAGTAGAATACACTGCTCATTATCACCGACAATTTCATGATTATCACACAACAATTTTATGAGACTGGAAAAAGTAAACGAAGAACATGTGCTATGCTGATTCACACATACATATATGTGCTATGTTTGATCACATATATTGTATTGTCGATTATATATTAAAGCTTTTCTCTCTGTTCTTTATTTTTGGGGTATGTGTGGGGGTGGGGATGCCTAACACTGCCGATGCCGGTCCCAAGCCCGGATAAAAGTGGAGGGGGCATGAATTCAAGTTGATTTTGCACAGTGGCAAATCAGAGGAAGAACCAAGTTGATTTTGCAATTAAGAAATCCTTTGCTCTTATTTTACTCATGGATATGGTAGCTCATTTTGCAATGTGTAGCCATTCATGAACCCTTGGCTTGGCCCAATGCACCGTCAATCGATTATTTGTATGAATTGGGGAAAAAAGCTATTGGTATTGCTTTCCTGCAGGGTGGTGAATTGGGGGAAAATCGATTATTTTAACATCCGTTTTGTTCAAACTAAACTCAAGTAATCAAATTTCTTTCCTGCAGGGTGGTGATTTTTCAAGAGGAGATGGTATTGCTTCATTAGCCCAGGACTGGAGTTGGAGTCTTGGTCTCCTGGATAGAGGCATAGCCGCATAGACCATTGCCGTATTGTTATGTGGTTCTCAATTTGTGTAATTGTGTCAATGATAATGTGGTATTAACAGATACCAAACCGTATTATAAATTGTACCTACTATTTGCCTGTGGCTCTGTGAATGCACAAATATATATACGATCAATTTTTTTTGACGGAAAAGATCAGTGCGAGGTAGGCCGAGGTATTGCCGATCCCAATTCACTATGAGAATGTTCTACATAAAATATACCACCAGTCAAAAAGGAAAAAAGAGAAAGAAAATCTAGTTAAATTGAAGTGTCAAAACTAGGGATAACATGGTCTATTTCCCTCAAATCCCCTCTTTTATGAATCTGGAGCTAACCTAGTAGCCAAACACTTTTTAGATGCAGCTCCAGATTCTCAGAGAAGTGGATTCTCAGAGAATCCAGAGCAGAAGCTGAAAAATGAGAATCTGGAGCTCTACCAAACAGGTCCTAAGTGTTCCCCCTTCTCTCTGGATTCTTCTTTCTTTCTTCCTCTCTTCCTCTCTTTACCTGGTTGGCCTCCTGGGCTTGTTAAACCGGCTTTCTTTTCGTTACTTGTATTTGCTACCCTCTTAATTGAATGAAACGCTTCTTGCGTTTTCGAGAAAAAAAATAGTTTGTGACAAGCTACAGGTAGCAAAATAGAGTCCATACCAAAAACATGGAAATCAGGGCACTGACAATAGCTCATCGATCTACACTTTCTATAATCCCAAAGAGGACAATGTAAGCAATTAAGCATGTTGACTAGCAATGGTAAAAAGCATAAGCTAGATGTAAAAATACAAAACAATTTATCTATTTATTTTCCGAATGAGCATTTTGTCGACATGCCAAACTAACCAAACCAGGTACATTGTTCATAACTAATAAGCTTAACAAGCATGGAAACCCGGCACTGGTGATACGACCAAGTTTGTAACAAGGAGTTATTCATTAATTAACTCATAAAATTTCAAGAAACTAGGATACAAACACTATCCTACAAGAACACAAGAACGTTAGAACCATACAGTGAAGGTTAGTCCTCATCCTCGTCACTCTCGTGGCTGAAGTAGCCTTTCGTCTTCTCCTTCGTCACCGCCTTCGCCTTCCCCTCCTGCTTCCCAACCGCCTTCTCCTCCGGTCCCCTCGTGTCCACCACCGACGCCCACCTGTCGTCTTCGAAAGCCGTGACGCCATCCTCATCGTCCGACTGCCACGAAGCCCCGCCCCCGCGACCGCCGTCGCCGCCGCCACCGCGCCGCGACTTCTTGGACGGCGACGGCCTCTCGCGGGGCCTGAGCTGGTTGCGGGGGCACTCGTAGGAGAGGTGCCCCTCCTCGCCGCACTCTTAGCAGCGGGACTTGTCGCGGTAGACGCGGCAGCGGATGAACTCAGCGGCACGGCCGTTGTCCTCCGCGATGGATGCGGAGAGGGTGCGGCCGTTGAGGACCTTGCCGTGCATCTCGGCGGCGGCGTCGCAGCGGACGAAGGACGGTGACGCGCGGGCAACGCGGCCGAAGCGGGAGAAGAGGGCGTGGAGGTCGGAGTTGGTGAGCGCGTGGTCCAGGTTGGACACGTACACCGTGGACTTGGACGGCGGCCCGAGCCGCCGCTCCTGGGCTTGGGTCAGGACCCGAGAGTGGAGGTCCAAAACAGGATCAGATTCATGACCCAACCGATTAATTTGAGGATTTCTAAAAACTAAGGGCCTGTTTGGAACACAGGAATTTCGCAGGAATTTCGCAGGAATTTTACAGGAAACAGTTCAATTCCCGCAGGAATCGGAGGAAAATCCCGCATTCCAAACAGGGCCTAAAGAGCTAGAGCTACCATAGGACGCCTAGGGTTTTCATTCATCCAGACTAATCATCCCAAAAGTGTTTACAAGCCTTATATAGTTCCTGCTGCAATTAGAAGTGAATTAAAGACAAAAGACGATGAATAGTTCCGACAAAGCGCACAGTTATCAGCGGTAATATCTACTAATATAAAGGGGAGTTTGTCCGTTCACCATCTCCTCTCCTTCACCTTCGCATGAGAATGAGATGTTACCTATCATGGATAGTGTAGGTCAAGCATGTAAACTGTTTTTCAGTGAAAATTTTTAAGAACTGTTTCAAACATGGAAGTACCACAAGAAATAGTTCAAATATTCTTGTAGAAATTAAAAAATCTAAAAAAACCTTAGTTTCAATTTTTTATTAAATCACTTAGCACAAGGTAATTTGTCTTGAGTTTCACAAAATACCCTGTTGAGAAAAAACTTTCAGATAGCATGAGGCATGAGATAAATTTGCAATCTCACGTTTGATTATATCTATTACCTTTTATGGGACACTATTGCAACGCACATGCACCTTATTAGTGAAAAGTAAATGCATGGTGACCGTTGGATGTGAATCAAACAATTGCGAGGCCATAACCCTTTGTTGCTTAAGTGAAGTCGGGAACGCTTTCATTTACTTGTTAGCTATCAGATCAGAGTAACCCTTCACGATCTCATCCGAGCCGTCCAGGAAGATACCAGTTCGTTCCCCTTTTAATCTTCCCCGAGCTTCACTCTTGACATCTCCCCCTTCTTCAGTTCCTTGTCATCAAGGAACAAAACTGAAAAAACACCCTTTGTATGAAGTCTGCATCTTCCTAACTGGCAGCATTGACTGGTAAATTGAGCCATTGCACTAACCACTGCACCACAGGTTCATTGTTGCGAGGAATCATACGCCTTTCTAGCACAGCAACAGAAGCTACTTTCACATCACCTTCTACATCCACCAGAGGAAGTTCAGAGTTAGATACTACTTTCTCTCCAACATGTTTCTTCAATTGACTCACATGAAAAACTGGGTGAAGCTGACAGTTGTCAGGAAAGAGTAACTTGTAAGCCACCTTTCCGACCTTTTCCAAAACTGAAGGGTCCATAATACTTGGAATGTAGTTTCAAGGATCTGTGTAAACTTAGTGAAGTATGCCTCGTTCTGAGCCGTTTGGGATGGATCTGATGCTCCTAATTGGCATTACACCTTAGCACTCAAATGTAAGTGTAGTATACGAGTATATAAGATCATATAGGTGGCATATATATTTTTCAAGGATAGTATGTACATTTTTTGAGACATACTACTTTTTATGTGCATATAAGGAGGTATTTGTAAAATACGCCAAATACTAAAGACTCATTTGTAGTTTTTTCATGTAGTTCGCATTGGAGTATCTTATAATTAATATATGATTATACCCAAAGTGATAAAGGAGTATGTCAAGTTTGTTTAGATGGTGTATATATGTGTGTGTGTGTGTGCGCGCGCGCGTGTACATATACGGCTGTGTTAACGAGCGCGTGCATGAATGCTATGCGCAGGCGCTAGCCACATGCGCGACCTGGCTTCCTGGTGCGGTTCATACGTAACTCGGTACGTAACTTCATGAATTATAGATAATAACCTTTTGTGCATGAGATAGTAATTTTGCCAATGTAAGTAACTTGATGAATTATAAATGATGACTTTATGTTCAGGAGATAATAACTTTCCATAGTATTGCAACGTGAAAGTTACGTTCTGATATGCTGAAAATTATCAAATAAGAACTGTAGGTAACTTTATGAATTATAGAGGATAACTTTTTGTGCATGAGATAGTAACTTTGCCAAATATAAGTAACTTGGTGAATTATAAGTGATAATTTTATGTTTAGGAGATAGTAACTTTTTCATAACCACCAACCCCACTAAATCCTAGAAAAAATGACATGTGGTACTGCTTGCGAGGGAGGGAGGGGGCGCGTGGGTCTAATGTGCGTAAGAACTGTAAGTAACTTCATGACTTACAGATGATAACTTGATGTACATATGATATTAACTTTACCATAATTAACAAACGCTAATAACCGTCCGTGGGGTGGGATGGTGGGGCAATCAACTGATTAGGTCGGTTAGAGTCGCGCGCTTATTCTACGTGGAGCCACTTAATAGTACTTATATATGTGTGTGCGTGTGTGTGTGCACGCGTGTGTGTACACATATACATATACATGCATACATACATACATATCTGCGCTTGCGCGCACTATACGCGCCAGAAAGTTACTCTCGTGCGTGAGAGAAGTTACCGTCAAATCTATGTAGAGTTACTGCCAGTTGTGTAATGTTACAACTGACAGTAACTCCACATGTGTTTAGTAGTAATCGAGCTCATAAACGGTAGTAACTTTCTGGCGCGCATTTTACACCTGTGCGCAGAATAGTAATTATAAAGAGAGAGAAATGATTCTATATTTCTAGGAGTACGTACTCTCACTTAGTACACACTGCTTAAATAATATTGTTATACCTCTTTATGATTTTAAGTATACACTAATAATAATAATAAAGATACTTCAAAGTGAGTTATATTATATATATATATATATATATATATATATATATATATATATATATATATGGAGCGTATCTAGTGCAAATGAACTATTCAGTGCTAACATGCAAACGCAGCCGTGAGCCGTCGGATCTCACAGGGACGACATGGATGTAGGCGGGCGAGATGCCCCTCACACGTATGCCAATTTTCGGAAACCCCCTGCCTATGGCTCTCACTTTCCCTCAACCCCCTCTCTTTTCCCCGGCCACCTCAGTCTCTAGGCTCAATCCTGTGGCTCACCTCTCCCTCCCCTCCCCAGCGCCACCCCCCGACCTGCCCCAACGCCTCCCCCCGGCTTCCCCCGGCGCCCCCTCCCCGACTCCCCCAGCGTTGGCGACGTTGCGACCCGAGCTCCTCCCTGGCCCCTTCGGAGCCAGATCTGGCCTCCCCACCACCTTTGACCACAACCACGGTCGCCTTCGAGCACGACCACGCCTGCCACGACCACAGCCGCTACGACCACAACCGCCTTTGACCATGGCCACCTTCGACCACGACCACAGCCGCCTTCGACCACGGCCACCACGACCGCAATGACCACAGCCGCCTTGGACCACAACCACGACCGCCTCACCTTTGACCATGACCACAGCGAGGAGCGATGGCTGAGGAGCCTAGGTGGCGCTGGGAGATGGTGGTGTCGGACGTCGAGTTGAGGCTGGCGATGGCGCTGCATGGAAGGGGGGTGGCGCCGGGGTGCCTGGGGCAATGGAGGGGACGGCGAATAGCAAGGCGAATGGGCGGCAGATGGAAAGACTCAAGGGGGCTGAGGTGATGAATGGAAAAGGGCATAGTAGGTTGATGGAAAAGAGACTGAGGTGGATGAAAAAGCGTAGGCGAGGCGGGGGTTATGTGTAAAAGGGCATTAAGTTTTGATGGATTCCACTCGTATAGATCTAAGACGTAGAAGGTAGATCTGTCGGTTCTAATTCGTGTTTGCATGTTTGCACTGAAAAGACCATTTACACTAGATATGCTCCTGTACACATATACATATATAGCTGTGTGTGCGCGCGTGCGTGCCAATAGACCTGTGTGTGCAGTTGCACGATGTTTGTGAGCTGATACAAGCTGCATGCTTCTCTTCCTATTTTACTATTTGTGATCGATCCCATTCCCAGCTTGTAAGCTACTCTAGCGGCTTCTTTTGTTAGTCCAAATCAACTACTGCCTTACGAAGGAACGACCAGGGGCATGTCCTATCAATTCTGCGCATAATTTCTTTTTCAGTAAAGAAAAGAGGCCTGACAGTCCCTCAACAAATTATGGCAAGATTGCATGCTTACGCCGGCAACAACCAATCGTAACACTGAATAATAGGAATCCTCCAACGCTGATACGCTAATGGGTACCCAATGTAGGTCGTGAGTCGTGACTGGAATTGCCCGCCGTACGTCGACGTCTGGCTCCAGATACTCGCACCAATTACTGCAATTGCAATCTTGTTTCTCTTTGATTGTCAGGTCCTAATACTGTAACGCCCCCGTTTTCAGAGGAGCCTGCGGATACGACATTCCGTAACTATTCACACGTGAACAGTTATGGAACGTCGCGCAAGAGTGTACCATCACATGCTTACGACAAAAATCCAGCATATATTTCACATAAGGTTTAACAACCCAGTTTTTACTGCAGCGGGACGTGCAAACCCAAAGTATATAATACATCACAAAAACTCCAAGGACAGCTTGAGCGCGGCGAAGACCTAGAGCCACAGGTCCTCGTCGAAGAAAAACTCCTCAGGGGCTTCCTCAACGGGGAGACTTTCGCCAACGTCTTGATCTTCTGAAGGAGGGGTTTAGCAAGCCGTGAGCTAACCAGCTCAGCAAGTCACAACGGAGTACCCTATCTTAGCTACTTGCACGGATCAACAAAGGAAAGGAGTACACTTGTTTTATTAACTTTGTGTGGATGCAGTTTTACTTGCAAACGTTTTCAAAAACACAAAAGGGAACAACTACTCCTTAAGATTAAGGGGGTTTTCATAAAAAGTTAATTAACCAACTAATCCAAGTAAAGCATTTACAAAACTACTTAAGCTTCGCAGCTGGAATCACCCAAGTGACATAGCTCCATTAACCGGGAGCACGGCATATTCGAATACCATTTATTTGACTCTGCAGAGTTGCTCAACTTTACCCACATGCACCCTTAACCCTCATGACTAAGTTAAGGAACCGGGTCTTTTCGCTGCTCAACCCTTGATATACACTCCACCCGATAGGTGCGGAATCCACACAACCTCGGGTATCCATTGGCCACCACGGAACGTCGGGCCCGAGTTGAGGGGACCTATCATTGTCTTAAGTCCGGATTCGCCATCTACACTGACTCCCAATGCAGGGCTTCACTTAGGTTGAGCAGATACTAAACTAGGGTTGACAAATCAACACCTGTGGTTGAGCGGTCACTATGTCAATCGCTCAGCGTAAGGGTCTAGTCCTTATAGTCCTTACATCCCCCCCCCCCCCCCGAGGTCCGCAACCTCCACTCTAGGGTAAGCGGTGGGCGCAGACCGACTCGCGGTTTCCCACAACACCCTTACCACAACCTGTGCACGCCGGCACAACCACCCTAGGGTACGGTGTCCCATACCACCTTACCCTAACTCCGAGTTTTGAAATCTACCGGCCCACGATCACAACCTTATTAGTGTAGAGACTTTGTGTGATATACATAACCTACAATTATCTAGATTACCAAGTAATTATTTCTAGGGTTAACAAAGGCGGCGCAACAAGTTTAATATGGCATTTATCGGTGGTAGGTTTTATCTACATAACACGTCATTCTAAACATTTTATTTTACTTTGAACTAGCATTTCATAACTAGCATAATGCAAATAGCATATCAACACAATTAAACAATATGGGATACAATATGATCAAGATTTTGCGACTTGCCGTGAATCTGGACGATCTCAGCGATCTCGAACGTAGAAGCTCCTTGATCCTAGGTTTGCACCGAAGCTTCCAGAATCTCCGTAACTAGCGTAAACATATAAAATAACATAAGTCCGGCTTGAGACTAATCAGGCGAGGAGAAATAATCTATGAAAAAGGAGTAAAATGCAAAAATCCTCAAATGAGAATTTTTTTTGGAATTTTTTTGGGATGAATTTGGCGAAATGGAGGTAAAAAAAATAGGTTCAAGACATTAAATGGAGCAAAGTGGTGAAATTTGAGAATTTTTGGGATTTTCTGTGATTTTCTAGGATTTTTTTGGATTTTTTTGAATTTCTGGAAATTATTAATTCTCTGAAAAAATCAATGAACAGTAAAGGGCCAGCTTTTTGCTACAGTGCGACCCGGGTGGAATAACGGCTCGTGCGGCCCATGCGGTCCACGCGCGCGCGCGCTCTCTGTGCGACAGAGCAGGCCGGAAGGCCACGGCCCACTCGCGTGCCGCACTCACTCGAGGTGGATGGAGGGCACGTGGCTGGGGCGGATGGCAACGATGCGGCTGGTGCGAGTGGCTCAGATCAAGGCAGAGGAGGGAGATCGAACGGCTGCGGAGGGAAGAGGTCGATCGGGTGATGCAGAGAGGGGTTCTTAAGGGGATCGGACGATGGGGTTTGGATCTCATCCGACGGTTGCGCTTAAACAACACCGGAGAGAAGGGACGGTGGGAAAACAACCATGTCGTCGTCTTCCTCCTCTCGCCGGAGCCTTCGGCAGAAAAACAAGGGCGGCTGGTCCCTGGTTCTTCAGTGACTTCAGAGGATCTCGGGGACAACGGAGGGTGCCAAGGGGTGGAGTTCGATGCGGTAGCTCCATTTTGGGGCTTAGGAGCAGAGAGAAGACACTGGTGATGGCTGGTGGCAGTGAGGGGATTTTTGGGTTTGTGGTGGCGCACGAGTTCACCGGGGATGCTCGAGCTAAAAGCGGTGGGGTTTAACGGTCTATGGCATGCGGGGCTCACACTGGTGGTGCCGATTTTGGGTGGGGTGCTTCGGGAATGGCTGGCCACGAGTGCACGGTTGGATCGGCGGTGAAAGTTGGCGTCAAGGCTCCACAGGGGTCTTCCTACCCAGAGGAGTTTACCGACGGCGTTAGTATATGATGGAGGTGCTCGGAGATAAAGGAATTGACAAATGGAGGAGAAAAGAAGGAGATTGCCTTTCGGGGGTTGCCAACGCAGAGGAAGATGGCGGCGGAGCTCGGGGCAACAATATTTCGATTGGCTGCTTCTGGGGGTTCTGGGGAGAGGCAGGAGGCGAATGAGGGCGGTGGGAAGGCTTGGGAAGCAAGAGTGCGCAAGGGAGAAGGGGTGGGGGTTTTATACCTCGGCGGAGGGAGGAGGATCCGTGGGAGAGAAGGAACGGGCGCGACCACGGCAGTCAACAGGAGGATGGGGAGCTGGTGGCGTATCTCCTCCGTGCAATGGGCTGCGTCCGGCACTGAGCAGCAATAAAGGCGAGGGAAATGGCGGAGCGGGAGCAGGTGTGCGGTGGGCATGGGCGACGGCGCGGCTTGCGAGGAAAGGGAGAAGAGAGGGAGAGACTGGCAGGTGGGGACCAAAGGGAGGAGGCGGCAACGCGTGGCGCGGGAGGGGGTGCTGCCTCCGGACCGGGTGACGTCGTGGTGGCGTGGGCGGAGGCGAAACCAGGGGCGCGGTCGCAGCACGCAGCGCGAGCGCGTGCGCGAGGGAGAAGGCGGGGAGAGAGGAAGGTGCCAGCGGGGAGAGGGAGCGGAAGGAGGTGCCAAAGAAAGAGGAAGGTGGGAAAGGGGAGGGCGCCAGCGGGAAGGGGGAGGCGCCCGGCCAGAAAAGGAAAGCGGTTCTGGGGAAGACTTCCAAAAAGGGAAAGTTTCCAAAATTCACTCAAAAATCCAGCAAAAATTCATAAAAATTTTTGGGTTGAAGTTTTGAGGACTTTTCAAATACAAGCAATCGACAAAGGCAACCTGCTGATTAACACTGGACACTGGACGATTAGACCGCTCATCATGCAAATTAAGGACAAAATGAATGTTTTATAGGCCTCTTTTCAACACGTACGCAGGACGGAAAACAAGACTGCAGACGCTTTGGCAAAGGAAGCTTAGAGGATAACAGATCAATCTGCACCGTTTTCTTGTTCTAATCTCTTGTATGGACATGAATGTCTGGTTCTCAAGGCTACATGTTGTCATCCAATGTTCTCCAAACTGCGTGAAATTTCACCTCTTGCAATGAATCAGGCCCCTTTTGGGGCCCTTTGCTTCCAAAAAAAAGTGTCCACCTGAAGGATCCGGTACGGAATAGGCGAAGAGAAACGAGTTCGAATTGGATACATATATAGGAGGAGGAGGTTTCGAGCACGTCGTACGGCAGGTCAACATATGCATGCAACGATTATCCATCTAAAATCGGGGCAAAAAAAGAAGAAACAGTAGGCCGAGGAATTGGATCGATCAATCGGAACCACGAGCATGGCGGCTGCGGCGGAGGGAGACATCGACGTTGACATGGAGGAGGAGTTGCACCTGCGGCTGCTGGCGTCGGGCCTAGAAGAGCGGCACGCGCGGCTGCTGGTGGCGGCCGTCGACGCGTCCGAGCAAATCTTGGAGGAATTGCCACCCGTGACGTTCGACTTGTCGAAGTGGCTCTCTCCTGCGTGGGCCTCTTCGGCGTCCTGCGCGGCGCCCTCGTCACCGGCTGGAACTTGACCGCCGGCGTCGTCATCTTCTTGGCGTCTGCTCTCAGCATCTGGTGGGACGAGCACCAGCTCAAGTGAGCGTAGGCGGTCCAGGCGGACGTGCGGGCGATCCTCGAGTTGACCGGCAACGACGATCTGCTTCCACTCGAAGATTGGTAGATACATAGAGCAATGAGCTGACACAATCTGCGGGTGGGTTTGGAACGGCTCCGCTTCGGCTTATCACTTGTGCCACAGTAAACGGTTGATATTTTCAAAACAGACTCTATTATAGTAGACATTATACTAAATCTAAATATACCGACTAAAATTATATATAACTGTTTCTCTCTGCATCCTGCTGCGGGCATCTCTTTGTATTTGACTATTTGTGAAACGATTTCAGCTTGCAAGTCTATCAGCTGTGTAATGTTAGTCCAAGTCAGCTGTCGTACGAACAAACACACAAATTCTCTCAATTCTGCACGATTGTTCCTTCTGTCTCCCAGACGACGAACAAATTACGGCAATATTGTGGCAACCAATCATAACACTGAATAATCTATACAGATGGGTTCCCCTGTGGTTTCTACACATCAGAATTGTTGAATTTCCAACTGGAACTTACCGCTGTTACCACCCTCTACCGAATCCACCCCCCTACACAACTCTGCATGCTATCCTAAGTTACTGATCAATTACACAACACACACACCTGCAGTACCATGTCAGCGCCGCGGATCAACAGCGACTCAAGAGATGGACGAGGACTGAAATCCTCCAACGTTCTGGTCGGTGGGTGCTGAGCCACTGGTAGGAGTAGGACGCAGCAAAGGCCCTTGTTGCTTGGTGCCCATGAAAGCCGTGACTGGAGCTGCGCATCCAAATGCCAAGTTGACAGTGTTGAGGTCGGGTCTCCACTCCACTAGTCAATCAGCCGTATGTGTGTGCATCCGGCCCGCCAGCATCTGCACCGTAGGTGCGAACATGACCGATCCTACAAGGGCAAATTGGTATAAAGATTTGCCATTTCTGAACTAAAACAAACAGGAGATATAGAAGAGTGTGGGTTAGCACCTGGAACAGCATTAAAACCATTCACTGTTTGCTGCATGGCTGGGCTCTCATGAAGATTATGGTTGCGCTTCATCTCAACACCACGTTCACCCCGGTCTATTGAGATATGTGGTATTGATTCACGTTGCTGGCTTGGTAATGCTTGAGATTCAGTCCTCTGAACGATGCTCGTAGAAGCATATGACACAGCATGTGGCCGAGGTCCTGCTGAATGGCTTGCGCTGGCAGGACCATCCTCACTGGCAGGACTGTTGACAGTTGGCTGCTCACTCGATGCTGCTGTGCTGCTTGGTGGTGTCATAGCTGTCGAAGATGATGTTAGTACAGGTGACCGAAATGTTTTTGGTGCCTCACCATCTCCTACCCACCCACGATCAAATTTTGTTCCAGGAGGAAGGACCCGTTCAATTCGTTTCGATGCAATTTCCCAACCAACAGGACCAAGCTCTGCAGCAAAACGTGCCAAGCTGCGGGGATAGGACTGCTGCAGCTGAACCCCAACCTGATAAAAACGTGTTAAAGTGTGGGTGATAATGTCTAGCTGTTCAGTGACATTAATAGAAAGCAGGAATTCCATTATATTATTATAGTATCATCAAGCACTCATACGACAGGACTTAAATTGGACACTCAACTGGTACTAGCAGTTTCCTCGCCCCATTGTATGAGGTTGATACCGGCAGCTCATATATTGAACTGGATGGTTGAGGCTGATAATATGTGCTCCGGCGACTTTCTTCCATCAGAAGCGGCCTGTTCCCAATTTTTGCCGACCATTTACTCCCAGACACTGGAACAGAGAAGACATCAAATGAGGTCATGGGGGAATGAGTTGGCCAAATTGGACAGAAGTCGTTCAGCAAGTTCCCATCAGGATGTTGACCCATTCAAAAGACAAAAAAAGAAGAAAGAATAAATAAAACCTGAGTAATCTCCAATTCTTTCCAATTTGTGTTTGTCAGACCAATTGTGCTCATTGTTTCGATTTGCAAAAGAAGCTCTCAGTACATCTGCAATAATCGCTTTA
Organism: Dendrocalamus latiflorus; assembly: GCA_017311315.1. NCBI lineage: Eukaryota > Viridiplantae > Streptophyta > Magnoliopsida > Poales > Poaceae > Dendrocalamus > Dendrocalamus latiflorus. Next base: position 38,665,913 of record CM029657.1, read on the forward strand.
TCCATTACTCTCTGTGGCAAATCAAATCCTGAGTGTGCATGATGTCCACCATTTCCAACAGTAGCCAGTGTTGCCCCAGAAAAGTCTGCAGTAGCACGTTCTGCCGGTGGCCTTCCAACTTTCTGTTTGACATTGTTCTTGTTTGGAGGCCTGCCCCTGCGAGGTTGTGGCTTTGGTTCTGGTTCTGGTTCACTAGAATCACTATCTTGCCTAAGATTCTCGAAGTCCTTCTTAGCAAGCTCTTGAATAGCTCGTGCCTATAATACATGACACAAGAATATTACACATGCACCATAATTCATGGTTTTATAAAGAGATCATAACAGGTGGGCTAAATGTTTGACCTGTCGATAATATATTGTATCTGGTGAATTGTAGCACATAGCGTTTGAGCTTATCAAGAACACATCATCCTGGAAAGAGAGTTCAGGTCACATTGGATGAGCTTAATAAAACACCGATAGCATTCTGACACCAGGAAAGGAATAGTACTTTGCAGCAGGAATAATAAAAGGTAACACAAATATTCACACTAGAATAAGCTTTAGGAACAAAGAACATTTTTTAAAAAATATTTTACTAACATCCTTCTAGCATGCCTAAATAATGCATTCATTCAATATAAAATAAAAACTTTACACCCAGTAATGCAATTTTGATTAAATAGTAACACACCTCAAAAGTGAGCCAAAGAGCAAATTATTATTTGAGGTGTGACTTGCAGATAAAGCAATGTTTTAAAACAGGGAAATGACGTTAGTGATATTTGAAGGTAAGACAAGTCAAATGATCAGTGAAAATGCAGATCCAACATATATAGATCTGGTACTTCTCAAATTGTAAGAGATGGTAGTGTTAAGGATAGAATAGGAGATAGATTAGATCTGTTATTTGTTTCCTAATATGCCTTGTATTCCTTCTGTACATCCCCCTTGTACCTCTATATATATTGCCTTTTGGGCCTTATGAATACATGCACAATATTCATAACATGGTATCAGAGCCTAGGTTAGGGTTAGGGCTCTGACCTAATTTTCTTCCGCTGCCTCTGTTGCCGCCGCCTGGTGTGTGCCGTTGCTGTCACTCGGGTTGGTCATCGCCGTCCCAAGCCGCCGCCGCTCGGGCCCCTCCGCTCGAGCCGCCGCCGCCTGGACCACTCGGTCGCCGCCAGACCAGATCTAGCGGCACTAGATCTGGATCTGTTGCTGCCGCCGCCAGGCCGCCGCCGTTGCTCGCTCTGCCAGTCGAGCCGGGCCGCCGCCGCCGTCGCGCACTCCGCCAGCCGAGCCGGGCCGCCGCCGCCCTCGTTCGCTTCGCCAGCTGAGCCGGGCCGCCACCGTCGTTGCCCGCTCCGCCGGCTGCGTCGGGCCGCTGCCGCCATTGTCCGCTCCGCCGGCCGCGCCGGGTCGCCGGTCGCCGTCGCCTCTCCTCCGGTCGCGCCGGGTCGCCGGTCGCCGTCGCCTCTCCTCCGGTCGCGCCGGGTCGCCGGCCGCCGTCGCCTCTCCTCCGGCCGTGCCCGGTCGCCGGCCGCAGCTCCATCTCTGGGCTGCAGCTCTCTGCTAGCTAACAGCCAGTGAAGAGCCGTATATAGCCTTTGTAAAAAAAAGCAAAAGAAAAAGAAAAAAAAAGCAAAAAAAAACGTTGTTCTAACCGCCGCGCCGTCCAGCGCCGCCTGTTAAACTTCGTTGCCTTGGTCGCCGCGCCGTCCAGCGCCGCCTACCAATGGCTTCCGTTCCCTCCGCTGCGATCCCATTCTCGGGAACAAAGCTCCATGAAACGAACTACGTGTTATGGTCTTCCCTCATGGAGATCACGCTTGATGGTCTTCGCCTTTGGGGACATGTTACCGGTGCTCGTCCTTCTCCGCCACCGCCGGTTCAGCCTCCTCCTAGGCAGCCTACTTCTGCACCTCCTGGAGTAGATGAGGCTGCTAAGAAGAAGGCAGAGGCTGATGCTGACGCTGTTGATGAGGCTTTTCAGTATACCATTGACGCTTTCGAGCGCTGGTGTGCTGATGAGGCCCGTGTTCGTGCCATCCTGGTGGTCAGCGTTGACGACTCCATTCAGCCAGATATTGTTGGTCTGCGGTCTACTCGACAGATCTGGGAGTACTTACGTGAGCGATATCAGCAAAGCAGTGATGCTCAGTTCTTTTCGCTTCAGCGTGAGTTGGAGACGCTTCGCCAGGGAGATTCTTCCGTCGACGACTTCTTCCGAGCTCTGGCTAGTCTCTGGCGCCAGATAGATGAGCTGGCTTCTCCACTGTGCCAGGGGTGCCACACAGTTCAGAAGGCGGATCATGATCGCCTTCGTCTTTATGATTTCGTCTGCCGTCTTCACCCAGAGTTTGAGCCTGTCAGAGCTCAGCTGCTGAGCCGCTCGCCACGACCGACTGTCACCGAGGCTCTTTCGACACTTCGGGCTGAGGAGCTTCGTCTCGGGCTAGCAGCACAATCCGTTCCGACTGTGCTTGTTGCTCCTTCGACTACATCGACGGTTCCTGCTACAACTACGGTTCCTTCCCAGGTGCCTGTTGCCGCTCCTGCCTTTGCACCAACTGGCTTTCAATGCAACTATTGCAAGAACTTCGGGCATGACTACCAGCGTTGTGCGGTGCGAAAAAAGCAGAATAAGGCGCATGGGGTTGGACGATCCAAGGGGGGCAGGGAGGCCCTTCCTTCACAGGAGGACAGACCAGCTCATCAGGATCTCAGCGAGGTGACTCTGTTCAGCAGCTTTGCCAGGCTCTTCTTCAGCAGCTCTCTCACAGCTCAGCGGGTTCTGCTAGTCTAGCTCAGACGTCTCCCCCAGGTACCTCTTGGGTTCTAGATTCTGGTGCCTCTTTCCATATGACACCAGATTCCACATCTCTTACTTCAGTAGGACCTCCTGTCCTCCCTATCTCTGTCCAGACTGCTGATGGTACTTCCTTGTCTGTTAGTTGTCAGGGCACTCTTTTGTCCACTGATTTTTCTGTTCCAGCTGTTTCTCATGTTCCCCAACTAACCATGCAGCTTCTTTCAGTGGGACAGCTCACTGACCTTGGTTGTAGGGTTGGTTTTGACTCTCACACCTGTTTCGTTCAGGATCGACAGACAGGGACGATACTTGGGACTGGCCGGCGCCGTAGGGATCGTCAGGGTCTCTACATTCTCGACCGTCTTCATCTTCCGTCCGCTTCAGCTGCTCCTACCACGTCTCCTGCCACGTCTACCTCCACTGCCACTGCTGCCACCACCTCTGGAGTTTTTGCGCAGTGGCATCACCGTTTAGGTCACCTGTGTGGGTCTCGTCTTTCGTCATTAGTTCGTCAGGGTGTCCTTGGACGTGTTACTGTTGACACGTCCATGTTTTGTCGAGGTTGTAAGCTGGGCAAGCAGCTACAACTTCCTTATCATTCTAGTGAGTCATTGTCTTCTCGTCCTTTTGATTTAGTTCATTCAGATGTATGGGGACCTGCGCCTATTATCTCAAAAGGCGGGCATAAATTCTATGTTATTTTCATTGATGACTATTCCCGTTTTACTTGCTTTTCCCTATGTCTAATCGTGGTCAGTTTCTTGCGATCTATCGTAGCTTTGCCATGATGGTTCGTACTCAGTTTGAGTCCTCTATTCGTACTTTTCGCTGTGATTCTGCTGGCGAGTATTGTTCTAGTGCGTTCAGACAATTTCTTTCTGAGCAAGGCACTCTTTATCAGTCTTCTTGTCCTGGTGCTCATGCTCAGAATGGGGTTGCTGAACGCAAGCATCGTCATCTGATTGAGACTGCTCGCACCCTTCTTCTTGCTTCTCACGTTCCCCCACAGTTCTGGGCTGAGGTTGTTTCTACGGCTGCATATCTCATTAATATGCAGCCTTCCACTGCTCTTAAGGATGTCAGTCCTATAGAGCGTCTCTACTCTAGAGCCCCCCAGTACGATCACCTTCGTGTTTTTGGCTGCACCTGTTTTGTCCTGCTGCCGCCTCGTGAGCGCACTAAATTGACAGCCCAGTCAGTCGAGTGTGTGTTTCTTGGGTACAGTTCTGAGCATAAGGGTTATCGTTGCTATGATCCTTCTACTCGACGGATTAGGATCTCACGAGATGTTGTCTTTGACGAATCTCGACCTTTCTTCTATCAGGATTCGGCTCCTCACACTGCTTCCACCATCGAGACGATCTCCTGGTTGTCTCTCCCTGACTCCTCACCCATTTCCCCCCTTTCCCCGCCTTCGGTACCTTCACCTCCTATGTTGCCTCCTGCAGCACCGCCTCCTGCTCCTATGGCACCACCGTCTCGTTTCTCTGGGGTGCACTACTCCAGACGTCCTCATCCTTCACCAGATCCCTCTCCTGGTCTCTTGCCGACACCGACGTCTGATTCATCTGATGATGCTCCTCGTTACGCCCTTCGTGACCGGGCAACCATTCGGCCTCCTGCTCGTCTTGGTTTTGCTTCGCCAGCTCATGCTCTCTCTGTCACTGAGCCTAGTTCTTATCGTGAGGCTGCTTCTCATTCTGAGTGGCAGCTCGCCATGGCAGAGGAGCTTAATGCGCTTCGTCGTACGGAGACTTGGGAGATTGTCCCGACACCTGTGCACGCTCGTCCTATCACGTGCAAGTGGGTGTACAAGATTAAGACCAGGTCTGATGGTACCATTAAGCGCTACAAGGCTCGTCTTGTGGCTCGTGGTTTTCAGCAGGAGTATGGTCGAGATTATGATGAGACATTTGCTCCTGTTGCTCATATGACCACTGTTCGCACTCTTGTTGCGGTTGCTTCTGTTCGCCGGTGGTCTATCTCTCAGCTGGATGTCAAGAATGCCTTTCTTAATGGCGTCTTGCATGAGGAGGTTTACATGCAGCCACCACCTGGGTATTTTGTTCCAGCATGTCATGTCTGTCGTCTTCGTCGTGCTCTTTATGGTCTCAAACAGGCCCCTCGTGCCTGGTTTGCGCGTTTTACCTCAGTGATCACCGCTGTCGGTTTCACTGTCAGTGCCCATGATCCTGCTCTATTTATCCATGTCTCACCTCGAGGTAGGACACTGCTTCTTCTATATGTGGATGATATGCTCATTACTGGTGACGATCCCTCATTCATTGCATATGTGAAGAAGCATCTCAGTGAGCAGTTTCTGATGACTAATCTTGGTTTGCTTACATACTTTCTTGGGATTGAGGTTTCTGTCACGCCTGAGGGTTACTACCTCTCCCAACAGAAGTATGTCCAGGATCTTCTTGATCGATCTGGTCTGACTGATACTCGCACTGCTGAGACTCCTATGGAGCTCTCTCTTCAGCTCCGTGCTACTGATGGTGATCTTCTTGAGGATCCTACTCGGTATCGCCATCTTGTTGGCAGTTTGGTATATCTTGTGAGCACTCGTCCTGATATTGCTCATGCTGTCCATATCTTGAGTCAGTTCATGGCTTGTCCTACTCATCTTCACTACAGTCATCTTCTTCGTGTTCTTCGCTACTTGCGTGGGACCATATCTCGTCGCTTGTTTTTCCCTAGCTCCACCTCACTCCAGCTTCAGGCGTACTCTGATGCGACCTGGGCTAGTGATCCTTCTGATCGTCGATCTCTTTCTGCTTACTGTGTTTTTCTTGGCTCCTCCCTGATTGCCTGGAAGACAAAGAAGCAGACTGCAGTTTCCCGTTCGAGTGCAGAGGCTGAGTTGAGAGCTATGGCAGTTGTGACAGCAGAGATTACTTGGTTGAGATGGTTACTTGCAGACTTTGGCGTACCTGTGAGAGGACCTACTACTCTTATGACTGACAGTACAGGAGCTATCAGCATTGCTCGTGATCCAGTGAAGCATGAGCTCACCAAGCACATTGGTGTGGATGCTTCATACACTCGCTCCCAGGTGCAGGAGGGTGTACTTGCTCTTCAGTTTGTGTCCTCAGAGTTACAGATTGCTGACTTCTTCACGAAGCCACAAACTAGGGCACAACATTTGTATTTTCTCTCCAAACTCAGTGTGTGTGATCCACCATGAGTTTGAGGGGGGGTGTTAAGGATAGAATAGGAGATAGATTAGATCTGTTATTTGTTTCCTAATATGCATTGTATTCCTTCTGTACATCCCCCTTGTACCTCTATATATATTGCCTTTTGGGCCTTATGAATACATGCACAATATTCATAACAGGTAGCAGGTAAGTAACTCCATTGGCTAGAAAGGGTGGCATGAAGCATACCATACCAGTCTTAGCACTATAAAAGTTCAAATCCTCTCATTTCACTAAATGCCTATTTCATCTTTCAAATAGATAATTTCAAACTTAAGTCCCGCATACTTTATAACAGTTTATGAGTTAGCAGCATATTTATTTTAAGTAGTTGTGGTTTCTTTGGAGGGTATGACTTGAATATGACTTGCAAACATAAACATACATGCATAAGCAAAATGAGCTCTGAAGTTCTGTAGAGCAAATATCTATTGTTGTCTCGATATACCATCTTCCTAAGCGGGTTCTGGACAGGAATTGCCTTCAACAAAAACATTTACAAAATGGAAGGCTGAAAGCTATTTTGAATGTTCCATTTTCAAAAAATAAGCTTTGTCATTTTCAAACATGCATATGATTTTTTTCATATCTAGTAGAACTTCAAAGTTCATAGGTAATGTTCAGCTATCTAGTAAATATGGTCCAAGAGTCCACCCCCTGGTTTGTATATTTTCTTTTCTAAAAGAAAGCATAATTTCATCTTATCCCAAATAATAGATGAAAAGTTTTTACTTAGCAGCAGGTGCTTTCATTAAATCATCCTTTCCGTTAGAAAATTCATCTATTTACAGCTTTGATTGTCTAATGTGCGCGAACGAGCCTCTAGCCTAGCGGTTAGAGCGCTCTAGTAGCACCCCTCAGGTCCTGGGTTCGACTCCCGCTGGGAGCGAATTTCAGGCTGGGGGAAAAAAATCCCCTCGCTTGCCCATAAGCCAAAGCACAGGTCTAAGGCTGGCCCAGGTCGTTGGTCGCGCCAGGTTGTTGGTCGAGGGATCACCCTGGATTGGTCGTTCTCACATGGGCTGATGCCGCTGTGTCAGGGTGGGGCAAGGGTTCGGGGATTTTCTCGATCTGCGTGAGAAGATCTTCTTCTTAATTTAAGCCCGGGGGGTTTCTTCCCCCCGCAGGTCGAGTTTTTATTGTCTAATGTGCACTTCTTAAGAAGAGTTTACACACTTTTTTTTTTAAAAGGAGCTGGTCTATGCCACTGATGTTTCTAGACTTTTGGATTTTTCCATTTTTTGCCTTATTGGTTTTATACTATCGGAATCGCAAACTTTTTCTTTTGAAAATGCCACTTGTGACTCAAGTTTTCTCAAAATGCCAAAACTGCCCTTACCAGTTTCTTCTCCCCCTCGTGTTCTCCCCATGACCCATCTCTACCTTTCTCGCTCCTTTCTATTTTGGAATTTCAACCCCAATCTTTTTCTCATGCAGCAGCAGCAACTAATGCAATGCAGTTTTGTGAATTGGAAAAGGCATAAGGGATAAGGGTCATTTTGGCTTGGTCAAAGGGTTTTGACCTTATCAGAGTGGCATTTTCCAAAGAAGTTTACAATTTCGATGGCATAAAACCAATAAGACAAAAGCAATGGCAAAAAATCAAGTCACAAAACATGAGTGGCATAGACCGAATTTTCTCTTTTTTTTGAAAGGAGGAATACTGTTCAGTACTTGTCTGCCTACGTATTATTATTGAAACAATAAATAGTACCAGATACCTTTGCTGATCTCATGCAAGTACTCTTGGTGGCCAAATGACTTAAAGATCCTTGGATAATTGATATAGCTTTTTCATAATGCATATCACATTATTCTCTAATCAAATTTCCATTGTGCAAAATTGTTTCAATCATTGAACACATTGCTAAGTTCACAAGTACACATAGCAGCAAACATTCATTGGATATCTCGAGTTTTGAGAGTTTCGTCTACGCATATCAACAAGACAAATGACTTTGGTTCTTTACAATTTAAACTCAGTCAGGTAGGCAAAACACAGAAACCAAAGAAATCTTTGAGAAAAGCATTGCCAAAGGAATAATTAGGGTCCGTAGGACCACATAAATCCAAAAGGGATAAAAACATGCTTGGTAATAAGTTGTCTGCTAACCTAGTACAACTAGCTGTCACTAAATCTATATCCAGAGGTCAATGTCACTGCATGCTCTGCAGTGAAAAAGGATTCAAATGATGAAATGATGACATGAAAGTTCTCAAAGGAGAAACTTGTACAGGTGTTTCCTTTGTGTAGTGTCTTTTTTTTCTATTTCAAAACATAACTGCAAGTTTTCAGGGGTTAAATGCATATATAGAGCAAATAAAGACAACAGCACTGGATATATTAACGCAGCCTTGTTCGTATTCTTTTACGATAATTTCTGTGATGGAATCAATACCAGTAACTCCTTGTAACTGCAAAGTGCTTATCTTGACTTAATACCACTACATCAGACTTACCTTGATTTAGAGTTTAGTTTACCATTAAACGAAACTTGTTAAGTGTATTCACATGATAAAATGTATTTACTGCTGCAGTCTTGAAAATGTTGCGATTTTCTGTATTCCCTTGAGAAAAATCAGGTGTGGAGTTTACAAGATATTGTGCACATGGAACATTATCAAAGACAGTACCTAGCAACAAAACTCAGTAACTCACAGGTTCACATTAAACTATTCAAAATAAATGTTTCATCTCCTTTGAGCAAGAATCCAAGCGAGTGAATATCTGCTCCTAAATAGCACAGTGCATTGGTACACCAGTACAGAATAGAAAACTGCAAAGGCATCAGTAGACAAAAAGTTTCTGACCAAGGCGGGGAATGCCAGGATTTTAGTAATTAACTACTGGACTATAAGAAACTAGAACATGTCTAAGGATGTCAAAATTAGGGGAAAAAACATCAGCATCGAAAAACACATGGGAGTCGCAGAGTGATGATCAATGACTTATCCAGCTGATCAAGAACTAAGAGAACCAAGTTAAAGACAAGCTTTCAGATTAAACTGTAACGGTTAATTACCTACCAAATATCCTCAATTTGCTTCCAGACAAAACAGAACAAAAAAGCCAAACAGCAACCACACTGACCTCAAATTGCTCCAAGTTGGCATATGCCCCTTTATCGAGCTTCTTCCGTATTGTCGAAAAATCCATTGGATGCTTGATAATATCATGGTAATCGGGCAGCTGACCATAGATGCACATCCACAGGCAATCCATCAACTTCCAAAAAACAGAACCAATAAAAAAGAACATTCACAACATTATCATCTTCAAACACGAACCTCTTCGGGATCGACAGGCTCCGAGAATACACCATATGTGTCCTTCCTGCAAGAAACCAGGAAACCCACGGTCATAGTTCTTGGAGCTGTGAACGAACTGAGGGAAGAACAAGCAGAGAGCACAGCAACTCACTTCTCCAGCCTATCAAGGATGAAGTGCAACAACTTTTTGTCCGGCAAAGGCGTTGTGGGCCCGGAATCTGACGGCTCTGGCGAGTGAACAAATCCACCCACGAGCACGGCAACAGTCAAGAGGCACGAGCATTAATTAAACAAGAAAAAAATTAACGCATCTACCACTGAAAGAATTAAAAATGGCATCTTTGTGCACATTTGTCCAGGTAATTTTTGGCTTCTGGAAATCTGAAGAATAAATGCAACAGAGCCAGGAACACCAACCTTCACGTCCATTCGTCGCTTTCCTCGTCTTCTCTCCCTGTAGCAGCAGCAGAAACAACAACAGAAGATAACAGAAAATTAAAAACAACCAGCAAATAAAATCTTTACAGAAATCGAAAAAAACGGAGTGGAAAAAAGCACCGGAAAAAGTGGGGCTTTCGTTTACCAGCGCCAGTTACCAAGTACAGATCTAACGCCGCCGCCAAATGTAGCAAATTTTGGCGCGAGAAGCAGACCCCCCCCCCCCCCCCAACACAAGAAAAGGCACGCCTTTAAAAGCTTCGAACCTAGACATTTTTAAAAAAATTGCGCCAAGTACTGCGACGACAAGCCGATGCGAGGGTTTTGGTTTATCTCCCAAATGATTGGGTGAGCTCAGGTTGAGCAGAGTTGACAACTGCGCCTCCGCACAAAGGTAAATAGAAAAGGCGGCCTTTTCATGCATAAAATAGCAAAAAAATTCCTCGGGCGGCGCGCGGCTGCGTAGATCCGTACGCGCCCCAACGCCTGAGGCCCCCAGATTAGGCAAATTCCGCACGAAATCACCCAAATTGGCGCGGATTCGAGCCGGGAGGGCTCAGATCGGGGTGGGTGTCGGGTTAGAGGGGGATGCCCACCTTGGCTGATCCGTCGGGGAGGCCCATCACGAGGCGGAGCTTCTTCTCGCGGCGGCCGGTCCCCTCCTCCTCGTCGCCGGAGTCCGTGTCGGGGTTGCGGCGGCTGGAGCGGCGCTGGGGCGGGGGCTCCTGCAGCTTCTCGAGGCGGAGGCTGCGCTTCTGGAGGTCGAGGAGGGAGGGGCGGCCCTTCTTCTTCCGGCGCCTCGCCGACATCGCCGGAGTCCTCGCCGACGGCGGCTGCTGCTTGCCCATTTTTCCGGCGAGTCTCTTTATTTTTCCTTTCCCCCTTTTTGTGCGGGGCGTTTGGGTTTGCGTGTTTGGGGCGCGCTGTGGGTGGGTAGACTTTCCGGTGCGTTGCGTTTTTCCTTTCTCTTTTTCCTTTTCCTTTTCCTTTTCCTTTTCCTTTTCTTTTCTTTTCTTTTTTTTGGTGTGTTTTTGAGGTGTTTTGGGGAGCACGTGAGGCGTGTGCGTCTGTGGAGAGGTGGAGCCGTAGCTGGCTGTGGTTAATTGCGTGCGCGGGTAAACCATGCACCGAGCTGAGTTGGCTGTACCCAGTAGCCACCAAAACGACACGATACGGATCGACGCGTCTGTGCCACCGTGTGTACTGTTGCTAGGATATCGAGGTAGAGTGGATATAGGAATATAGGATGTTGTCAGTATGAAAGAAATCCAATATTACATATTTGGATTTAGATAAATATTCAATTGGGTACAATTAGTACCATGTGAATGGACAATACATAAGTGGCTTCGATAAGCCAGCAGTAGGTTGGAGCGAGTAGACGTCTCGTGCAGAGCCGCGTAAGCCCTAAGCCAGGCTTCGATCACGCCAAAGCCGCACATGCTTCCACCCCTCCTTTCCCCACTCAGAGGCGACGGTATGTGCGTCATCCCCCTCCCCCCTCGCGCCCTCACCTCCCCTGTACGCCGTGGCTCCGCCCGCCATGGCGAATGTCACAGCGGCTAGATCTGTGCCAGGTGGTCGAGCCTATAGACATAGCACTACCAGCAAGCTCCCCTTCCCCGTCCGTGCTGCGTTCGTCGTGGTGTTCTCCTAGATCCAGGGTCGTCCCTAGCCTTCCCATGCATCCCTCGTGCTGCTCATTTAGATTCGACTGTCAGCAACTTCGGCAACTCCTCCCTTTACCCCTCTGCATACGCGAATGAAGCCACCCAAGAAGGGCGCCATGAACAATGAGGTACCGCCCGGTCACTTGTTCTTCCTCTCAATCTTTTTGCATTCGTTATCACGATGGGTAGTATGGTCGATACATGCTACATCTTACTGGTTATTATCAGTCCCCAGTTCCTTATTCCGATTTTGTGATATCCCCGTTTGAGCGCATACATGCGCGGTCAGTCATTTCCTTTTTTCACCTAATTCTCGTTCACAGCCGATGTGTGCACCTGTGGTTGTCACGTGTGCCTCTACGCCGTGGGTTGTTGCAGCAGATGGACTTTGGATGCGCATCATGGAGCGAAGAGGCGATGCGTGTGTTCTTGGAGATCTGCATCAACGAGATCGCAGCACAGAACCGCTCGTACTCTTATCTAAATCGGGCAGGCTACACCAACCTCAGGCTCAAAATAGTAGCAGTGCACTGGGTGAGAATACACATGGAAGTAACCGAATAACAAATGGGAGAGTTTGAAACGTGAATTTGCAGCATGGAAGAGCTTGCTCCACTGCGCCTCTGGCCTTAAACGGGCACCATTAAGGTAGACTATGCCTGGTGGGTAGAGGCCATCCAAGTAAGTGCCAACGAAGCTCCTACAAACACTTCCATTGATGTAGCATTTCAATGCCATCCAAGTCCTAACTAACGCTTTGTTGTGTCGATGTGCAGATCGACGTGCCATTCAAGTTCAAGAAGGCACCCCTACACCACCACTGGCTCATGGAGGTGCGATGAGCTTGCCTTGGATAGCAACGACAACAATGGCTACCCCCTTACCCTCACATACTGTGGACATTGTTGCCACCTTGAGCAATTCCCTTGGGAAGAGGTCCTGGGTGTCATGCGCTCCCCCATAGGGCACCCCCAATCCAAGTGAAGCAAGCAGTACACATAGCTCAAGTCACTCGTCAATATCTATGAGAGTACGCACACAATAGGTAGTACTACTAATTCCTCATCAAGGACCCCACCAGGGAGGAGTTCACGCGGCTGATGGGTATGGTCAAGGACGTCGGGGCCGATGTGGAGAGCGATGAGTACTACTAAGCGACTCACCTCTTCATCAAGCCAATGTACCACTTCAACTTTCTTGCCATGAAATCAAACGAGGGGTCACCTTCGTTGGATCTAGGATACCAGGGAAAGGATAAAGAACCATCCTTGACTATGCTTTCGTTGCCTCTAGTCCAACTTCTTTATACACTTCCACGTTAGGTTGCGTAGTGTTGTTCCTCTATGTTCTATCGCTTCTCGGCTAGAGGTCCTTTTTCGAGAAAAGAGGATATTAGTTCGTAATTACTATTGTTCGTCAGACAATAATCATGCTTTCTGTATGTGTGTCATGAACTAAGCTTGTTAGATCGTTATTGTTGCTTTCCGTATATATGTCGTGAACTAAGCATTTTAATGCATTATTGATGCTTTCCAGTTCCAGGTAGTTCGTGAAAACATTAGTGTTATTCTACTTCTATTGGTTCTGCACATGCTGTGTGATAGCTCTATGCTGGGAGTGTGTGTTGAGTTGCCCTGGATGATGGTGGCTCTACCAACTGAATAGGATGTGCTCTCTGGAGGGCAATTACATTCTATGTGTTGTGTGGTAGCAATTGCATTCTGGATGATAGTTGGTTTTGGAAATGACCAATAGTGCTACAACATGTTTTAAATGTACCCAGCCATGTTCGATAAGCTGAAGGCCCCTTAGGTCAGGGCTACAGTCTAAAGTCCTCCTTAGAAGTCACCTTGAAGGAAGCATTCACACCCTTTCTATGGACTTGTGGTAGTCCACAATCGCAGTGACAGGCGATGGACAGATTTGAGCACTCAGCAGGAACAATTACCAGAAAGATCAACCATGTTCCCAAGTTTGTGTCCAAGTTTGCTGGCGACATCATTAAGCCAGTGGATCCTACATACCAAACAGTTCATCCAAAACTATTAAACGAAAGGTTCTATCCCTATTTTTGTGAACTGCATAAATGCAATTAATGGCATTCATGTGAAAGTCACAGTTCCAAATGCACAACTCGCGCCATTACAACAGATATGGCTACATGAGTTAGAATGTGCTTGCAATATGTGACTTTGACTTTAAGTTCACTTTTGTGTGCATGAGATGGCTAGGATCAGTGCATGATACACGTATCTTGCACGAGACTATGGCAAAATATGGCGATCGGTTCCCGCATCCATCGAAAAGTACAATTTTCCCTAGGCCATCGTTTGTATGAGGCGAAGTCCTTATATAACTTGGAACCATGTTAACAATATAGGAAAGTACTACTTTGTGGACTCGGAGTACCCTAATAGATTGGGGTACCTTGCACCGTATTGCCATTCGTGCTCGACCAGTACATATCTAACTCAACAGGGACTTAGTTGAGCACATTTGGTAGCGGTTTGTCAACTAGCTGAATAATTAGGCATAGTATTAATAACATTTTTTATTCATTTTTTATCTACCAGTGGACCATTTTGAAATGTACTCATTTAATAAAATATATGCAATTTTTAGTATGCATGCTTCCATTTTTCTTTGAAGGTTTCTTTGGATTTTTCCATGGTTACTTCTAACCATACCATTTTAGTGTTCACACATGTTTATTTGGAAGCACCTCAAGAATTGCTAGTGATGGCTCTTTTGCTGCATCTAGTTATGTGTGCACTGTCTCAAGAAAATACTAGTTATGGCTACATTGTTGGGCAATCTGTTTAGCTCTACTTTTGCTTATGGCTAAACTGATGCAGACCTTATTCGGTTGTACTTTGTAGTACTAGTTTTGGTTTATCGCAGGCGCTGCTTAGTTGGACTTGTTACGGTATCATGTTTATGCCATAGTAGTAGATAATGATAATGGGTACATGGTATAGTGCTCTTAATGTATTCCTAATACTTTGGGTTCATATGTCCCAAATAGATCTGTGGATGAAGAAGAATACTTCCCAAGTTTCAACTATTTGTTATATTGATCTACTGCCTGGTTATTGAAAATGCTCATTATCTAGTTACAAAAAATTAGTTTATACATTAAGATGGATGTGTAGTTCAATTGCTGCTTGTTTATTATATAGTTGCATACAAACAACATATGTAGGTCAGAAAGATTGAAGCTAGTGTTGATCAGCATGTTTATTTGATTCATAAAAAGATTAAATGCTTGTGGGACCTTAAAGAGACAACTCAAGAAATAATGCATTGAAATAGTTGTATCTAAGTTAGTCTCTAGATAATATGAAAGATGTTAGAGGCAATCTAAAAGACAAACCATTGTATATGGCCTGACAGAGCTCACAGCGTTACCGACCCACATGCCCAAAAGAAGATTCAGCCAATTTAGGCCCTGTTTATATTGGCTTCTAAAAGCCACTTTTTTACGGTACCTAACTTTCAAATTGAGTGTCTTTTTAAGACGGTGTCTACTAGTCGATTGTATTACACACTGTAGTGACTCCATTTATATCGGCTAAAATCGCATGCGAGTGTCTCTCTCTATAAATTCCTCTATAAGCTGTTACTATTTATGAGCTAAAACTAAAAAAACAAGAGTCTATATTTATGAGCTAAAACTAAAAAAACAAGAGTCTATGGGGGTGTTTGGGACTGCTCCACTTCACGTTTTTCAGCTCCGCTCTATGTTTTTTAGCCAAACAGGTTCAGCTCCACGCACTCTGTTCGAGGAAAAAAAAGGTGGAGTTGTGAGAGCACCTAAAGGGGTGCTCCACAAACTCTAGGTTTTTTGTGGAGCTGCTCCACGGTAGAGTTTGTGGAGCAGAGTTTGTGGAGCAGTCCCAAACACCCTATATGAACAAGTAAATGTTTTTTCCCCGCATTCAGCAAGCCAGCCAGCCAATGGGCGCTGTATCTTCAGCACCCTACTCTGGGAGGCGAAACAGTAAACGCGTCAAATTGCCTCGTTCTCCAGGCACGCCTTTGCTTTGTCGCAGTAGTAGTGGCCGGGCATGGGACGGCTGCACCTGCACGAGTGGCTCGTGTACCCCGCCACGGCCGCGCCGTGCGGACGCTCGCTCCACGCCTCCACCGCGTACGAGCAGCGGCTCGGGCTCGTCGGTTCGTTGGACGGCGGCTCGTCGTTCTTGCGCCTGGCAGAGCGGTCACGCGCATGCAGTATTAGGACTAGGTTCTAGGATCTCCAGGTTAGATCTAGCGGGGTCTTCTTTTCTCTGGGGTTCTTGACGTTCTACACTGAGAGGGAGAGAGGGGTACCAACCTTCCGACTGCGTGGAGGAGGAGGAGGCCATCGCGGGTTCGCTCGGTGGAGTCTGCGCACGGGCAGCGACGGTCGGGGAAGAGGTGCGGGGCTCCTCGGCGGCGGCGCGGCGCGGGCGGCGGCGTTGAACGGCGGTGGTACTTCCCGTCGCTTCAGCGCCCCCCTCTTAGATCGGTTAGGGTTTGTTGGTGGGGAAGGTGGCGGCACGGTGAACCTCGTCGTGCGTGCCGCCCGGCCCCCACCTCTTTATTTATAGCGCTGGCGACAGGGGCCCACCAGCCATAATGGGCTGGGCGCCCCCGATCAGGGCGCGAGCAAGGGGGGGATTTGGCCGTTGGGCCAAATCCCCTGAGATCATTCTAACATTCTCCCCCTTGATCTCAATCTATACTTTATCTTTAATTACTTTTGACTTTACACATTCCATCGCAGATTAGTGCATAGAACATGTCTCATCGTCACGGTCAATCGCCGATAGATTCAACAGTTACAATACACCTCTCTGTTCTGAAACAGTTACTTTAATCTTTGGGCCATCTTTTAGTCCAGGTATCATAGGCTTTCCCTTAAACCCATGCCGGCTACATGTTCTCTGAACACGTTGGGTGGTAAGCCTTTAGTAAGCGGATCCGCTAACATCTTTGCGGTACTTATGTGCTCAAGACTTATAATTTGATCCCGAACTTTATCTTTCACAACATAGTACTTTATGTCAATGTGTTTGGCAGCACCACTTGACTTATTGTTGTGGGCATATGTTACTGCGGGTTCATTATCGCAGTACAACTTAAGTGGTCTATTGATGTCGTCAACCACTTTTAAACCGGGTATGAACTTCTTTAGCCAGTTCACCTGCCCCGTAGCCTCATAACATGCTACAAACTCGGCATACATTGTGGACGATGTAGTGACGGTTTGTTTTGAGCTTTTCCACGATATAGCTCCTTTAGCGAGAGTGAACACATATCCGGATGTAGACTTTCTATCATCTCCCGCAAAACCAGAATCTGTATACCCCACTATATGGAGTGAATCTGATCTTCTGTATGTCATCATGAGGCCTTTTGTTCCTTGCAAATAACGCAAGACTTTCTTTATCAATTTCCAATGTTCTATTCCAGGATTGCTCTGGAATCTGCCAAGTAACCCGGTAACAAATGCTAAGTCAGGGCGTGTGCATACTTGAGCATACTGTAAGCTTCCGACAGCTGAAGCATATGGAACCGCTTTCATTTGATCGATCTCATACTGGTTCCTGGGGCATTGAAAATCCCCATATCTGTCGCCCTTGACTATAGGTGCAGGTGATGGACTACTTTTATGCATACCAAATTTCTTTAAGACTTTCTCTATGTATGCCTTTTGTGACAGTCCCAATACCCCTTTGTTTCTATCTCGGTGAATTTCGATCCCTAGAACGAATGAAGCTTCACCAAGATCTTTCATATCGAAGTTTGAGGACAAAAACTTCTTTGTTTCCAGTAGTAGACTAACATCACTACTAGCTAGTAGGATATCATCCACATACAGGATTAGGAAGATAAACTTCCCATCTTTAAACTTTGCATAAACACAGTTGTCCTCTACATTCTCTTTAAACCCAAATTTTCTTATTGTACTGTCAAACTTCAAGTACCATTGTCTTGAAGCTTGCTTTAACCCATAAATTGATTTCTTTAGGCGGCATCCCATTCTTTCATTTCCTTCCACGACAAAACCTTTCGGTTGTGCCATGTAAACATTTTCCTCCAAATCCCCATTAAGAAATGCCGTCTTTACATCCATCTGATGTAACTCTAAATCATAATGCGCCACTAAAGCCATTATGATTCTGAAGGAATCTTTACATGAGACTGGAGAAAATGTCTCATTGTAATCAATCACTTCTCTTTGCGTAAAGCCTTTTGCCACAAGTCGCGCTTTATATCTTTCTATATTCCCTTGGGAGTCAAGCTTTGTCTTGTAGACCCATTTACAGCCTACTGTTTTGGCTCCTTTAGGAATAATTTCCAAGTCCCAGACTTTATTAGTCTTCATGGACCTCATCTCCTCTTCCATGGCCTCAAGCCATTTTGAGGAATTTTCGCTTCTCATGGCTTCTTCAAATGAGGTGGGATCATCCTCCATTTGAAATTCCTCTGTATGATAAATCTGATAATCATCAGAAATAGCTGATCTTCTTACTCTTTGAGACCTCCTCGGGGCCTCCTCATTTGGTACATCTACTATTTGAGGCTGCTGTTGCTCCCCCTCATCTGTGGCAATAGGTTCTATATGATCCTGAAGAACAGGTTCCTCATTCTCATTCATTGTTGCCACGGGAGGAACAATAACAGGTGCTGGCACCACAGTGTCTTGCACCGTCGGTGCAGCGACAGCAGCTAGTGTGAAGAATGGCTCTTGAATCATCGGAGTGGGCGCAAACACCCGCTTCTCTTCAAGGTCAATCTCTCGAGCTACCATGCTCCCCCTCATCATTTCATCCTCTAAGAAGACAGCATGTCTCGTTTCTACAAACTTTGTGTATCTGTCTGGACAGTAGAAACGATAACCTTTTGACTTTTCAGGGTAGCCAATGAAATGGCAACTTACTGTTTTGGGATCAAGTTTCCCAAGGTTTGGGTTAAATACTTTAGCCTCAGCAGGACTCCCCCACACACGTAAGTGGTTTAATGAGGGAACTCTTCCTGTCCACAACTCGTACGGTGTTTTGGGCACCGACTTACTAGGCACTCTGTTGAGAATATGAATGGCGGTTTTCAACGCCTCCATCCACAAACTCAATGGGAGTGTGGAGTAGCTCATCATACTTCGCACCATATCCATCAGGGTACGGTTGCGTCTTTCAGCTACTCCATTTTGCTGAGGTTCGCCCGGCATAGAATACTGGGCTACTATTCCATTTTCCTGTAAAAACCTCGCAAAAGGTCCAGGAACTTGTCCATAAGGGGTATGTCGACCGTAGTACTCCCCCCCACGATCAGATCGGACTATCTTAATCTTTAAATCGTGTTGGTTTTCAATTTCAGCCTTAAATATCTTGAATTTATCCAAGGCTTCATTTCTTTCTTTAATTGGATAAATATATCCATAACGGGAGTAATCATCTGTGAATGTTATGAACGAGTCATATCCATCCACACTTTTCACAGGAAAAGGACCACAAATATCTGTGTGAATAATTTGTAGAACTCCTGTGCTTCTTTTAGCGTCTTTTTTAATTTTCTTTACATATTTTCCTTTAATGCATTCTCTGCATTGTTCTAAGTCTGAGAACTCTAATGGAGGAAGAATATCATTCTTTACTAGTCTTTCTATTCTCCCCCTCGAAATATGGCCTAAACGACAGTGCCATAATTTCGACGACTCATCTAGAGTTCTCTTTCGTTTTCTGTTTACATTCGTAGACGAGGATTCAATCACTTTCTCGCACGCAACGTTCTCATTATCGCATACGACATTCACATCATCACACAATGATAACAAATAAAGCTCATTCTGTAATATGGCAATACCAACACATTCTTTATTAAACATTATTTCGCACTTGCCATTTCCAAAATTGCAATCATAACCATCTTTGTCCAAATTTGACACACTAATCAAATTCCTCTGTAAAGAGGGTACAAAAAGGACATCTCTAAGTAAAAGAGTAGAGCCATTAGCTAATTCTAATGAAAGATCGCCAACGGCTTCCACTTCAGCTTCTACTCCATTTGCAACTTTAATGCATCTTTCTTTTCTTTGCGTAGTCCTCGTCGAACGGAATCCCTGTAATGAATTAGCAACATGAACAGTTGCTCCTGAATCAATCCACCAAGTGGATTTCGAATATTTCACATACAGGCATTCATTAATAAAGGTAATAATGTTCTCACCTTTCTTAGCCATTATCATCTTTAAGTAGTCAGGACAATCCTTCTTGTAGTGTCCCGTCTTCTTGCAGTGAAGGCACTGGTCTTTGTCTACAGCAAATTTGTTCTGTTGAGGCTGATGTACATGGGTTTTGCCCTTGTTCTTTGAGAAGGGGTTACTGTTGTAATTCTTTTTCTTGTTTTCCCTCACAAAGTTGATAGCACCACCATGTGAGGATTTGATTCTTTCCTCCTCTTGCACGCACATGGCTATGCACTTTTCCATGTCCCATTTTTCGGGCTGCATATTATAGTTGACAACAAAGGTGTCAAACTCTTTTGGCAAAGAAGCAAAAACCAAATGAATAAGGAACTCATCCTTGAGAGCCAAATCCATCGGTTTCAGTTTAGATGCCAAGTTGCTCATTCTAAGAATGTGCTCTCTTATGCCATTGCCACCGCCAGAATACCTCTCTGTTACCAGCTGCTTAATCAGCTGTGTAGCATAAGTCTTTGAAGAGCCAGTGAACTGACTCTTTATTTTATCAAGGTATTCAGTGACAGTGTCACACTCTGCAATTGAGCCCAGAATAGCAGGCTCAATTGTGTTCTTTATTACAGCCATACATTTCTTGTTGGCTGTGGTCCATTTCTTATGATCAAGGTCATAAGACATTTGTAAGGGGGCATGATCCCTCTGTCTGTTCTGCCATGCAGTGTCATCCTCATTCTGTTCCCTCACTGGCGCCAAAGGCTCAGTGGGACGTGCTGTAGTGAGGACCCAGTCCACCTCAGCCAAGATAAAAGCTAAGTCTAGCTTTTTCTTCCACTCTCCATAATTATCACCTTTGAGAGTGGGGATTTCTCTAATACAACTCATCAAGTTGTATCCTCCTGAAAAATATTTCAAATACAGTGAGAACGTAACATCAAAATCATATGCCTTATTTCCAACGTTGGTCAAAAATACGACATACAATTTAAATCAATTTTATCATACATTAAATCTACATCACCGTTGGGCAGAAATAGAAATAATGCATGAAATCAACATTAAAAAATTTATAATACTGATATTAACAACGTTGGTCAGTAACTAACAGTATCATAAATCTCTGGAATTTCAATCTATTTTTCCAAAATTAAATTCTCCCGTTGGTTCGAATTTAATAATGAAAAACAATCAATATTAACTTTTGCAGCGGAAACTGTAATTATTCTAAAAAATAATTCAATATTCAGAAGCATTATACTGTAAACATCAATCTCTGGAAAAATTAACACGTTGGTGCAAAAATTACAGAGAAATTTTGGTTCAATATTCATTCAAATACACTCAAAATAGCTTCTGAAAAACAATAAATCCAATTTTCGGGATTTTACTGTGCAAATAGGCATTTCGGCCTGTTCGGCCTGGCCCACGGCCCACGGCGGCCTGCCCGCGCGGGCGAGCGCTCGCGGCCTGCCTCGCCCATGCGCGGCCCACTCGGCCTGCTCTCCCCGCGCCTTACGCGCGCGCTCGCGCCCTCCCCCGCGCCCAGGCCGCAACCTGGGCCTGGGCTGGGAAAGCGCCTTCCCGCCTGGGCCGAAAAAAAAGGCCGGCTCTTCCTCAGCCGTCCGATGGGATCCGATCTGATCGGACGGCTGACCGCGCTCGCGGCGGGGATCAGTAACCCGAAAACCCTAACCCTAGCCTTATCTCGCCCGCCCCCTTGCGAAAAAAACGGAGCGGCGGCTCCCTGTCCCGCGAGGCGATGGCGGCCGCGACGGCTCCGAGCGCGGAGCGGCAGCGTGGCGGCCCCCGAAGCGGCTCGACGGCGGCATGGAGGCCCCAGCGAGGCGCGGTGGCCGGGCGCGCGACAGCGCGGCGGCGCGCTTCCATGGAGGCGGCGGGGCGCAAGATGCGGCCGCACGGCGCACGCGACGTCGGTGCCAACCGGAGCGGCAGCGCGCAGCGGCGGCGTGGTGGCGACGGCGGCCGGGCGACGCAACCGGTAAGCCCCGCTCCCCTTCTCCTTTTCTTTCTTTTCGGTTTTCTAGGGTTAGGGGGGAACTCTGTGATTTTCTTTTCCGCACGCCGGTCAACCGACGGCGGTCGATCTTCTTTTCCCCATCTAGATCTAAACCTTCGACAGGCTCTGATACCATTATTAGGACTAGGTTCTAGGATCTCCAGGTTAGATCTAGCGGGGTCTTCTTTTCTCTGGGGTTCTTGACGTTCTACACTGAGAGGGAGAGAGGGGTACCAACCTTCCGACTGCGTGGAGGAGGAGGAGGCCATCGCGGGTTCGCTCGGTGGAGTCTGCGCACGGGCAGCGACGGTCGGGGAAGAGGTGCGGGGCTCCTCGGCGGCGGCGCGGCGCGGGCGGCGGCGACCTCCCTGGCGGCGGCGTTGAACGGCGGTGGTACTTCCCGTCGCTTCAGCGCCCCCCTCTTAGATCGGTTAGGGTTTGTTGGTGGGGAAGGTGGCGGCACGGTGAACCTCGTCGTGCGTGCCGCCCGGCCCCCACCTCTTTA
This sequence comes from Dendrocalamus latiflorus, assembly GCA_017311315.1. Lineage (NCBI taxonomy): Eukaryota > Viridiplantae > Streptophyta > Magnoliopsida > Poales > Poaceae > Dendrocalamus > Dendrocalamus latiflorus. The sequence goes on from CM029657.1 coordinate 38,688,000, forward strand.
TTTATAGCGCTGGCGACAGGGGCCCACCAGCCATAATGGGCTGGGCGCCCCCGATCAGGGCGCGAGCAAGGGGGGGATTTGGCCGTTGGGCCAAATCCCCTGAGATCATTCTAACATGCAGGACACGTCGTCGCCCGCGCGGTGCCGGCACAGGCACAGCCCCACGTCGGTAGGTGGGGTGCTCGGCTGATCGCTTCACGGGCTCGTACACGCGCCCAGCCTCCGCGCGGACCAGGTTCACCAACCGGCCGCCGGAAGGAGGCGCGTCATGCGTGCGCAATCCAGTGTTAGGCGTTCCTCCACCATGGCGGACGGGTGGCACCTCACGGGCTCAAGGAGGAGGAGAGGCCGAGCCGCGGAGCCAACTGCCAAAGTAGCGTTCCAATGAGGCGTCGCGCTCTGCTGGATCAGATGCAAGCAAGCACGGGCAGCGTGTGGCGAGAGCTTCGACGGCCAACGGCTGAGATCAGAGGTTAGGCCCTTCGCGGACACTTTTCCTTCAAAAGAAAAGAAAACAAACGGCTGCTACTGCCACCGACTTAGCTGTAGCAGTGTAGCACTACTATTTTTCTGCTTTGTTTTGGAGAGAGAGAGAGAGAGAGAGAGACTCATATGCCAATGCCATGTATATATTTGATGCTTCAGAAAATACTTGAAAATCGCTTGACTTTTTCCAAGAGATTTATACGCTACCGGCTCTACTTGCTAACATCTGTTAAGAGAGTTAATCAGCGCCCCGGCTTGCTCAGGAGAAGGTTGTAAGGTACTTAAACCCGGCTTGCCCACCCAGAACATAATCACAAGAGGGAAAAATAATTTTAGCCATTGGGAGCTCCACGTTCATGCAATTCAACAAACGACCAGCAAATGAGACAGGGCAATTAAGGAAGACGTGATGCAACAACCAACCAGAAAAAAAGAGCACATCCCATCCACAGTTCATCAAACACTCCGTGATGTGTATCGGTTCAGCATATAAGCACAACAAACATGTCTACAATGTACAAAATGAACAGGAAAGGAAGAAGCGCCAATACAAAAATCTACTCAGCTTTAATCGTTATACAAAATTGCGAGGTAAAAAACTGATCAGGGAATACTGAGTCTTCAAAAGGATCTATGGATGCAGAAGTATGGGGCTGAGTTTTTGGCACAGCAACTTGCTGACTCGAGAGGTAAAAAACAGCCATGGGAGTATTCCAACCTGCATTAAAAGACATCACCACATCAGGGAGTAGGGAATAAGTACAGCTTTCTGTCCTGAAATGTTGCATCCAACCAACATCACATTTTTGGGCCTATTTCACTAAATCAGGATAAGCTTCCCCAGTCATCCGATGAACTAATCCACTATGATACTTAGGATGCAGATACAAATGAATCTTATAGAAGGTATATTCTCCAATTCATGGCAGTAATTTACCAAGGAATTACACAAAACTACCTCATCCATATCCCTAGAATTAAAAAGATCGATGATATTTACCACAACATGGCCTGTAGCAGCATCGGAACTTCTCAGGGAAAACATCTTTCCTGTGAAACATTTAAATTAACTTCTCCATTATTATTGGTTATTTGGTTACATGAATACAAATGGGCCAGACACCTAGAGTAAACAAAACATTTTTGTTTTTTGATGGTAAAAGCAAGCATAAGCATATCTAGCTAGAAATGGAATAGTGATGCAATATTGGCAGTTTGGCCACTCGTTTACAGTAGATCAAAGAAGCGCTTTTTTTGTCAAACATTTTGTATCTTGCTACTAATGAAATGAGCTAAATCACCCTATCATGGCTCATGACTTCATGAACAGCAGCACTTGTCAAATGCATGTTTCACCTAATAGATCCTGAGTTGCCAAGAACGTGAAAACAATGCTCTCGGCAGATTTTTTTTCTCTTTATATAACAGCGTACTTACACAGTCAGATAGAAGAAAATTAAACAAAACAATAACATCATTAGATCAAAGTAAAGGACACATCCTTCTTAGTAGACAAAGCGCTCATAAAACTGAAACAAACTAGTGTACCAACAGAGGAGCAAACATTGAGCAGCAAACAAAGTGTTAGAACACTTTGGTTAGGGACATTGACATACCAAAGGGCTGTAGAAGATGTTGGGGAACTGTAGTTACAGCAGTACTCCGAAACCACAGAATGAGCACAACATAAATTAGTACCTATCCGATAAAATTGATTAGATACACATGAAACTGGAGTGCATGACAAGTAACCAAACTTAAAATTAGTCATGAGAAGCACCTTAGCAATCAACAGAACTCTTCCATATTGGTCATATAAGGACTGCTTCCCTTTAATCTCTTGCTCATGTACTGCAAAATGGACAAATGAAAAGTGTTTATAACAGATGAAATTATGTTATTGCATCAATTATTTTGCCAATGGTACCAATGCACAAGTTTTTCTTCCAAATAAACATCAACAACACTATGGGATATAATCAACTAGCACTTCTAAATAACATGGGGCCAAAAAATCATACTACAATGCTCTCTAGAAAAGGGCAAGGGGTACAAACAAGATGATGAAAGCTCAGCATTTACTTTTCGCCAATTCCTTCTCTTTAGAAGCAGCCAAACGCTTGAGTTTTGCGGCTTGAGCAAAAGTGCTGGGCCTGACATACATACAAGAAAACAAATGATAAGGAACATGGTTCATAATTATGAAATCATTCTTCAGTTAATAGAGAAATTCTGGGTTATAAACAGTGGTATCATGATAACCAAATCATAGGAAAGGAAGGCTAATAGCCTACGTTGATAGCTGACTAGCCTCCTTCAGAAGTTGCTTGATTTCTAGCCGCAGTTTGAGCTGTTCATCAGTATGTGATCCCCTCTGCATTATAAAGCGCACAGATACACTAGTGAGTAGTGCCTTAATGGAACAAAACTACAGACGACAAAAAAAAAATCAAAATCGCAGCCTACAACAAATACACTGATTAAGAAAAATCAAGCCTTCTATTTCACATACTCCTCCCCCACAGATTCAGAAATTTACCCAAAAATTCAAATTTGTTTAGTACTGCAAGGAACAATCTTCTTTCAAACTGGAGTTAAATTCATCACCGAACTAGGTGGAATCGCTGGCCAAAATCGCTAGTAAAGTGAGAGAATAGATTATCCGTTTGCCGAATCAGATTTTACGGAAGATTCAGGGTTCGGTACGGGCAGGAGGCACAAATGCGGGAGGGAATCGGCGCTGACCTTTCTGTTGAGATTGAGGTAGCGGTCGAGCAGCTGGAGCGCGGAGACGAGGAGGAGGACGAAGATAGCCGCGAGGGACATGGTGGTCGGCGGCGGCGGTGGGCTCTCTCTCCCGTTTCCGGTTGGGGCAGGAAGGATTGGTACGGACTCGCGATGCGTCGTGTGGTCTCGAAGTCCGACCGAGGCGGGTGTGGTCAGGTGCGTCGCGCAACGTTGCAAGCTGGATGCTGCACGCCTTCCGCGGACGCGAATCATTTGGACTCGGGCTGTTTGATATGGCTTCTAGGGACAGCTTTTGGCGATAGCTTCAATCTAGATAAAGTCAGAAGCTGAAACGAACAAAAAAGTTTTCGTGTGGAGTAAAAAAGCTGTAAATACGGAAGGACATATCCTCCGTCCCAAACCACATAGAGCTGGCTTTTGACCCTGCCTCCCTCTAGATCGGGCGTACGCCAGCTGACCCCAATCAAGATCTAACGTTCATCGTCCCCCGGCCTCCTCTCGCCTCCCCTGTGATCCTCGAGATTCTATGTCCGCCGCCGCCAACCCCTCTTCGTAGATCTGACGATCGCCATCCCCTACCCACCCCTGTCCCCCTACAAATTCGACGACCGCCATCTCCACCCCCTCCCCGTGTGCAGATTCGACGACCGCCATGCCCCCACCCTCCCCCCATCCCCCCTGTAGATCCGACGACCACCCTCCCCCGCGTAGATCCGGTGATCGCCATTCCCACCCCTCCCTGTAGATCCGACGACTGCCACCCCCCCCCCCCCCGCGCGCACACCCCCTGCGCCCACCTCCCCCTTTGTGTGAGAGCTGGGGCGGTGTCCCCTAGTCGTTCCCCCAGTAGGTCCCCAGCCCTGGCTTCCCCCTCCTACCCGGCGTCAGCGTCACCGTCCGCGCCTCTACCGGTGATTGCTAACTCATCGTCCTCCGCCTCGACGTCCGACGCCACCTCTCCCATACATTCCGAGTCAGCATCGAATGCTCTGTCCTCCCCCTGTCCTACGCAATCGTCCCCTTGCCAGTTTTTTGCCCCTTTGAAGCCATGTGGAGGCAAGAGCCCGTTCGGACGCCCCATCGAGCTTCCGGTGTGCGGCGAAGTGCATGTCTCCAACCTCCTGTTGTTGGCACCTAAAGTAATTGAAATAAAATAAACTCAGCTCCAAGGATTTCCTGAGAAAATGACTGTGGATTCATACATGTAACCCAGTTGTGATGGTTTGATTATTTGTTGCATATAGTTTCTTAGTGTCTGTATTGAATGATAGAACAATTTTCTGAAATGTTGTCGGGGCCAAATATGAGCTGAGTAGGGGCCGCTCATGTCTGGTCGTGCTCATGTTATTCGCCTTTGCTTGCCTCACGCCCGCAGATGGTGAAGGGGAAGACTCACAAGGATAATACCAGCAATGCTAGCTAGGACGATGTCGCCCATATCGCTATGCTCGAAATATGCCGTGAGGAGTTTGTGGCGCAGAACATGATCGGGGGTTGCCTAAATAGGCGTGGGTACGCCAACCTGGGGAGGAAATTCAAGGAACAGACCGGCCGCGACTACACCAGAAAGCAATTCAAGAATCACCGGGACTCACTTAAGAAGGAGTACTACATTTGCAAGACCTTGAAGCTGAATGCGACCGGCTTGGGAATGAATGCAGCCACCGGCTCGATCAACGCAACGGATGCATGGTTTGAGGAGCGAAACAAGGTAAACGATAGTGTCTCACTGCATCATTCTTGTCTCATGTTAAGCATGCTTGCTTCAGTACTGGTGTAGTAAATCTAGGTTAGAGGTAAAAATGTTATTGGTCTGTCTATTTTCTATTAATGCACGCTTGTTTCAGTAATGGTGCAGTACTGGTAGGTTACAATTGAAAATATTATTACACATTGCAGGCAATGCCGGGGCCAAAAAATTTACGAAAGGCCCGTTGGCGCGTGAGGATTTAATGGACATCATATTCCAGGAGGGCCTTTGCACTAATAAGGATGCGGAAGTCCCCGGGGCGATCAGGCAGCATGATCATGTCTCCTTTGATGGCAGCTCAGATCCAGAGTCGGAGGCAGCCTTCGAGCCTGGCAGCTTGACCCAGAAGCATAGCGGTGGGCCAGCAGCCCAGACATCAGGACTTGAGTCCAAGAAGAACGAGGGCAGCACGGCGAACAAGTGCTTGATACGGATTGCCAATGCGTACGAGCAGCCCGTGAGCCAGGGCTATCCAGCCGTATCGGGGGACAACACCGACATGGATCTCACGGAGGTTCACCAGTTGATGCAGGTGGTCATCAACGATGGGTTCCCAGAGGGCACCTATGAGCATTTCTATGCCTTGATGATGCTGATGGACAAGAGGTACAGAGATGTTTTCACGGGCTTTCATACCGCGGAAGGTCGTGCTAACTGGCAACACAGGATGTAGCCCATCTTCCATTCCTGGGGAGCCCCTGGGTTCCTGTGAGGCTCTCTCCAGCACCATGCAGTCTGGCCTACTGTGGTACTGTTTGTTTGTTGTATCATTTATTTGTTCTGTGTGGTACTGTTTATTTGTTGTATCATTTATTTGTGCTGTGGGCCATTAGTTTCTACAACAAATGGTCATCATGTGTTTTTTCTATTTGTTATGTGCACCATTCTTGTTGTCTGGCCCTTTAGTTCAGCCATATAATTGGTGCCCTCCATATCATTGGTGGATTTGCAATGTTTTTGTCTCTTGTGTGAACGGGTGGGACCTGTGCTCCCTACACACCACATGCTGCATACAGACCCAGCAGGATACAAAAAGCCATGGCCGAACCCCAAAGAGCAACGAGAGGTAGAGGGCTGGGCACAAGAGGAGCAGGCAACGCGAGGTAGAGGGCCACCACGTGTAGGCAAGGGTAGCAGGTTCCGTACACTTGATGCACATTTGCCATTCCTTCCTTTTGCACTTGTGTCTTACATGTCCAGATGATGTAGTTTGGTGATGGCTGGCCAACAAGGAGATGACACAAACAATGACAATGTTCGATCTCCACCAGCGCTGGAGGTTTCCCTCATTCAGTACATGGCACTGTTCTAGTTGCGGTCATCGTGACTACCTCGCCGTGAGCTAGTGCTGACCGGCCTGCAATAGGTTGATGAGCAACTGGCATCGCTGAACCTTTGCCGAAGCATGTTCAGAATGGACCTAGACTGCTTTCACACGCTGCATGATACCCTTGTTAGTACGTATGGTTTGCAGCCAAAAGCCACCAGCTGAAGCTAAAAAATAACAGGCCCTCTGCCTGCTCGTAGCCCGCTTGAGTGCTTGACCCAGCCTGATCCCAACAAGGCCGAACTTTTGAATCTAGCCCATCTAATTTTGTGGGCTTGCTCGGCTTTACGCTTGAACCTACCCAACCTAAAAAATAGACATTCTAAAAAAAGATTTCATTCTTCACTTCAGTAAAAGAAGATCTAGAACAATCTGGAGGAGGTCGTGTCACCAACAATCGACCCGACCGAAATATCTCCTGGAACCCACCGGCCAATAGGAGACCACTGAGTCACCCCCACTTGCCATCTAAAACAAAACTAAATTTCAAAAGTAATTTGAATTCTTGTTTGATTTTGATTTCTCTTGAATCCTTGGCTTAAACCCGCAACTATCCCAGCCATCTATGCCTTGATCTCCTGGTCGCTTTGCCCATTCAGTTGTTTTGTGCACGTCTACTGTTTACCATCTAAAAATATCATCGCCATCCCGATTCTTCTACTCCCGTGCCTTCCCGTTTCTTCCCACCACTACCACACCACTGCAATCGGTCAGAGACCATCCCACCCAGCCCTCCCATCTTTGACACCCTCTTAAATGCTCATGGCTGCGAGTCAGAGAAGCCACCGCCGTCTTTCCTGCTTTTCCCGCCACTGCCTTTACTCTCCCCTGCCTCACAGCCGACAACCCCGCGTCGCAAATTCGAGCACCTTGGAACCCACTTTTGCCAACAAGAGCCACCATACGCCCCCTCATTCGTGCCGTGACCCTTACCTGGACCAGCACAGTAGTCATCTCACATCCCACCGCCTCGCCGACCTCCCTGCCTCTCTGTGCTCTCACTCTCTCAACCGACCTGGCACATTGTACTTCCTTTGACTACTGCAATGTTGTGCCCAAGGAAGACCCAAATATCTGCACTGCCAGCTGCGTCGCCCCTCCCACGTATTCCCGACCCCAGCCATGCGCCATTGCCGCCTCGATTTGTTCCCTGTGCCGAACCACCTTGCCACCCTATTTAAGGCCCTGAACCCCTTCAGAGTAATGCACTGGTGTCCAGTAAGCCACCCACACACTCAATTGAGCCCTCGACTGGAGCATCGCCAATGATCGTCGGAATACCCCAAAGTAAGCCAAACTTCAATTCTTCCTAATTTGAGGCTTAATTGGGTTTTTGATGATAGACAGTTACCAGTGGGTAAATCATTGGATAAATGTTATTAGTTACCAGTAAATAATTGAACAGTTACCAGTGAATTATTCCAGCTCAATGGGGCGGTTACTAAAGAGTAATTTGCACATCTATATTTACCTGGAGACGTCCAAGGTATACAGCTGAGAATCTCTCACTTCTGACAACTTGTGCTGTTGTACTGCGTCATCTGAACCTCGTCGACTCTTCTTCCCGGCGTGCACTGTGAAGAAGAAGAGCAGTATCTCCAAGCCATTGCTGCTGTGAAGACCTACATAGAGGTGGCAATAAGGTTTTTGGGCAGCACACATCCGCGTGACCGCTCGTTGCCCTACTTCATCTACGTCCTGCACTGCATCAAGCCTGCACTGCTTCCTGATCTTCATCAAGCCCAACAGTAAGTTGTTTGCGCATTCAATCGACTTTGATATTATTTTTCTTTGCGTATTTTTTGAAGTACAATGAGTAGCCTGCTGATAGTTTTGTATTTGGCATCATTAGTTTTTTTACTATATTTGTTCCCTAGTAAAATTTGGAAATAAAATATTGACCACATTTTCAATAGAAGAGGGGAGAGGGGTCGGCGACGGATGGTCGGAGTCATGGCCAGGCTACTTTTTTTCTAGCAGTGGCAGCTGCCCGTACTCGACGGTTAAAAAATACCTTTCATGCCATGCAGGATGAACGTTGTGTGCCCGGGGGATGTTGTTGTACCATATGCCGAGGTACAATTTGGCCGGAGTGGAGTTGGAGGAGGAGAAGAAGCCAAGGGCGTAGTCGCCGCCGTTGGATACGAGATATAGGTGCCGGGTGAGTGCGGCTTGCCGGGGACAAGCCAGTTGTCGCATACATACGAGGCGGCAAGAGGAGGAGAGCTGCGATTTCGTAGATGCGACTCATTTGAGGCGACTCGGCCCAAATCGCAAGACCAAACCCCGTACAAGCACCTCAACCTGGGCCCTTCTACGATACAAGCCCTTTTCTTCGAGGAAGAAATAAACCAAGCCTTTGTATGTTTTTTAAGATGAGCCTTTGTATGTTTTTGCCACATGCATCATAAGTTCATCACCAAACTGCATACTTTTGTTCTGCTAAAAAAACTACATACTTTTGTTTCTATTGTAGGAGTGGATCAACCCTCCGTGAATGGGCCTTGCGACTGACCTAATATGGAATAAGCTTAATAGTATAGAGGAATGTACCAATATATGCTCACCTTTTGTAATTATCAAGGGATATGATGAGAATTTCCCATCCTACCCCTATCATGTACATAAAACCCTAAGAGGGGTGCTAGATGGCCAAGGCCACTTATTTTACACATGAGTATTCTCTCTCCTCTTGTCGCTAGCTCTCTTTAGCTAGTCCCCTTATATGTTGTTTGGTCAGTAGCCACAATAGGTAGGGATGTACCACGCGCGTAAGGATTCATCTTAGTCCTTACTGCTGCCTTCATTGACGCCAAGTCCGAAGGGTGGGGACGAATCACGCGCGCAAGGCTTTGACCCGACTTCATCGATGCCAAGTTTGAAGGGTGGGGGACGGGCCGCATGTGCAAGGATTTATCTCAGTCCTCACCGCCGCCTTCGTCGACGCCAAGTTCAAAGGGTAGGGGATAGGTTGCGCATGCAAGGATTCGCCCCGCCACCGACTACGTCGACAGAGCGCACGTGTGGGTCTTCGGCCTATACGGGGCGGGCCGCTCGTGTCAGGGCTTAGTCCCACTACTAACTTCATCCATTTTTGTCCGATCGCCTCGTGGTCGTGAATGTGTTGTCCGACCACCTTGCGGCGGCGACTTTGTCCGACGCCTCGTGATTGGGACTCCGTACGACCACCTCGTGGTCGTAGATGCTGTGTCCGACCATCTCACGGTGGGGATTGTCCGACCCATCGCCATCGTGATTTCGTCCAACCGGCTCGCAGTCGACACCTCGTCCGACCTCCTCGTGGTCATCGACACGTCCGACCAACTCACGGTCAAGACTCGCCGCCCTCCTTGTAGGCATTGCCTCGGAGTGACAGCCTCACCCACAGCTCCGCCTCAAAAGCACAACTTATGATTCCGCCCTCCTTGTAGGCATAGCCTTCGGCGGCGTCGCGAGACTTCGTAGTCCTTCTCATAGGCATCGCCTCAGAAGACTGGCCCAACCTATGATTCCGCTCGCATGTGCCGCCCACGCTAGGAATACGACCTTGGCGATGCAGTCGTAGCCTCGGTGTCAGACTTCCTCACACGCGCCTACACGGTGCCCAAGACTGGGCCACACAAAAGAACCCTACACTAGGGGATTTACAGCATCCATACGGAGTGTCAATGGGCTCTAGGGGGCTGAAGCTACCAATTGCATCATCTCGCCTATCGGGACCTGCAAGCTTGCTGGTGGGAGATGAGGGGTGGGGGGGGGCAGTATAGTTGGTCACGTCAGTTCGCCTATTGGTACCTCTGTGTTTGTTGTCGAGGGAGTTTTGTTGTAGGGGTGACTCAACCTCTCATGAATAGACCTTGCAACTGGCTCAATATATAATAAGACCAATAATATAGAGGAATGTACCAATGTACCCTCATCTTTTATAATTATCAAGGGGTAAGATGAGAATTTCCCATCACACTCCTATCATGTATATAAACCCCTAAAAGGGGTGTAAGATGGCTAAGGTCACTCATTTTACACATGAGCATTTTCTCTCCTGTTGTTGGGTCTTTTTAGCTAGTTTTATAAGCTGACTGGTCAGTTTTCATTATACGGACAGAACCATTTCTTTGGCTGTCGCTCTACTAGGTCCCGTCTGCTAATTGAATGATAGTGGCAGTGAAGATATTCAATGCTTTAGACTGGTCTTTACAAGATACAGTATAATCTAGCTACTAAACACCGTATAATGTACAGCTGTGGTAGAATCACTGTATGATCTAAGCTATTTATCCTAACCCACTTGCTCTACCGTCCCCGAAGAACTGTCATAGTCATGGTGTTTCTGGAGGTCTGAATATCGTCTCCCATTTCTTGTATTTCACAATTTCTTTGTGCGAAATATGCAGGCCGATTTGGTGTTGGAAGAGATGATGTGCTTCCATTCTCCAAGATGGACACAACAGAGGACATGAGTGGCCTGCTGCTCGGGTTGTCCTGAACGCACAAGAGCCCGACGTGGATGGAAAGCAAAAGTTCATCCGATAAACAGCTCTCCACGATGGATGAGTCTACCAGATCATATGTCTTCCCTTCCTTCCATAGGCTCCATGCCTGAATTAAACAATCAAATCAATCATGTATTTTCTAAGACAGATATCAAAAGAATTGTTACATGGTTGTAGTTGTACTAAGAGTTTCAGACCTACAACCTTGATAAATTCAGAAATATATGTTTATACTTACACAGGCTATAAGGCTTGGAAACTCCATGAAGCCATCGGTAGAGCTTATCCTGACACCACTTACAATCTCCAAGACCAGTACACCGAAGCTATAGACGTCAGACTTGACAGAAAAGATGCCCTCCTTTGCATATTCAGGAGCTATGTAGCCACTGAGTAGACCATTTCAGATGCGAGAATCGTTAAATTCTTACCAAGTTCAATCCTACGCTAAATTAAGAACACACGTGCAAAGTACTACTCACTATGTTCCGACAACTCGCTTAGTATTCTCCTTTTGCTGGTTTTCACCAAAAATCTTGGCCATGCCAAAATCTGCTATTTTGGGTCTCATCTCTGCATCCAGCAAAACGTTACTCGCCTTGAGATCTCTATGTATCACCGTCCATCTTGAGTCTTGATGGAGGTAAAGAAGTCCCCTAGCAACGCCTTTGATTATCCCAAATCGTGTTGGCCAATCTAGCAGTGATTTTCTTGCACTGTCTGCAAGGAAAAATAGTGCCATATGAAGACTGTGCCCAGTTTATTGTAGCGTTTTTTCAGTAACTTCTGTTGTGATGACTAGAACATACCGAAAAGAATAGTATCCAAGCCTTTGTTAGCCAAGTACTCGTAAATCAGCAACTTTTCAGATCCCTCAGTGCAGCAACCAAGAAGTCGAACCAAGTTTCTATGTTGCAATTTGGCAATTAAAATAGCTTCATTTTTGAACTCCCCTATTCCTTGTTCAGAATCCTTACTGAGCCTTTTGACAGCAACCTCTCGACCACTGTCTAATGTTCCCTTCCAAATGATAAAAGAACAAGTGAGCTTTGAGTATAATTCAATTCATGGGCTTAAACCCGAATAAAATTAGTACCTTGTAAACCTTGCCAAACCCTCCACGTCCGATCATACATGTTTTGGAGAAGTTGTTTGTTGCGGTGACAATATCACTGAATCGTATAGATGGAATTTCAAGTTCTTGAGTAGGATTTCCTTCTCCAAGTTCACTAGAAGTATTCACACTCCCCGGCACCAGCTTCTTCTGACTTTCGTTTCTTCTTTTACTGTCTGTAAAATTAATGTTGTCAGCATTTCATCTCCTATGAGCATAACATATTTAAAGATGAAATGAAGAAAATGTAATTGTACCTCTGAACTTGCAGAACCATACAAAGAAAATGCATGTGAGCACCAAAACGCTTGCTAATACTGGCATTATAATTTTTACAGCAGGTCTCCTTGCCCTTCTACCTGCACAAATACAGGGGAAAGCTATATGAACAAGAACAAATGCAAGAAGATCCCTTCGGTCTAAAAAGGAAATCGTTTTCGACATTCCAAAATCAACAAGATGGCACTTTGACCTCCAAATTTTATCATCATATTTTTTAAAAAAGTTATAAGAATGTAATGTTTTGAAAGTGTATTTTGGGCTTATTCTTTTTACGGGTTGTTCATGGGAGAGAGTATATAGTAAAAGAAACTTATATGCGGTTTTAGCCAATATAAATAAAATTACTACAGTGTGTACTACAATAAACTTGTAGATCTCATCTTAAAAAGACACTCCGTTTGAAAACTAGTTAGTGTAGAAAAGCCGAAAAATAATTTTTAAAAGCCAAAAAAGAAACTCTTCATGACAAATTTACCCATACTATTTTCGTATTACTGAACTCTATATTGTAAATAATATCTTTGGTTGACCAATTGTTGCCTAGGCCCCACTACTCGGGGGAAGAAGTGCAGGGTGAGAGCAAGGAGAAGAATGAGCGAAAACAGATTAGACAATTGTTTCTCGTTCGACAACAAATGCCGGTTACGGCTTTGCTCTGTATTCACTCTGATTTCCCCCAAAATCTCACACACTCGACTTCACAAGTGTACAGGGTATATATAGACAATAAACCACACAGGCCACTCACCCACTTCGACACCGCTACACCGCTCAGCTCAGTCGCTTACGACTACTAAAACTGCTGACGACCATGATGCCCATGCCGCTTCGCTCAGTTGCTCACGTCTTCGCATGACCACGCCGCTCAGCTGCCTGCCCATGCTGCTTTGCTCAGTCGCCTGCCGAGTGCTACAGTGACCAGCCCTTGACGACCGCTACAGTATCAGTTGTTTGCCCATACCGGGTAGGTAACCGACCGATGATTTTCTGCGTTACCCACGACTACTTGTGCTGACGCCTGATACCAGCTGCTACAGTGGTCGACGTACGATTTCAAGGAAACGGCGGATGATACACATGCTTGCTGATATACAGTACTAATACTGTGATGTATAGTAGAGCAACTTCATCCCATTAGTCATTTCTCCCTCTCTATTTCCTAGGATGAAGAGGCTAGCTATTATTTTCAGCTCTCTATTTGAGTTAGCATTCCAATGGCCTAGCTATTTGAGAAGCGAGTGAGGAGGCGCTCGCCAAATCTAGCTAGCGGCCGGGAGAAAATAGCGACTCGATAAAAATGAAGAGGAGGATAAAGAACCGGTTGGAGTCCATTTCTTAAGTCATATTAGGTAAATATACAATGAATAGCAGGATAAAGAACCGGTTGGAGATACCCTTAGAATGGTACCTGTGAAACCTGCAGGAACGCGGAGGTAGAGCGTCTCAGCGGCGGCGCCCCAACGCTCGCCTATCATCTGCGTGTCGACCAGCTCCCCCACCCACACCAAACACCGCGTCACGTTCCCCTTGGCGCTGCTGCTGCGAAGAGTCGCGTACGCGTACGCCACGCACGAGCAGTTCCTGACGCACTCCGCCGCGCACGCGTCCGAACTCCTGTTGCCGACGAGCAAGAACTTGTCCGGCACCTTCATGCTCCGCAACGCCAAGAAATCATCCCCGCCGCCGCACGGTAGCGCCTCCTTTCGCCGGCACCCCTGCGAGAACCTGCCGCCGCTCCACTCTCCTCTGCTCGCCGGCTCGAAGCCGTCGAGGCACTTGCACGTCGGGGCAGCCTCCGTGACGTCGCAGTAGCCGTACGGGCCGCAGTAGCCGTACCGGCTGCACCCACGGGACGGCCACGCTTCCAGCGTGGTCCACTCCGACGACTTGCTGTTCCAGCTCAGGAGCTGGAACTTGCCGGAGTTGCTTATGACGTACCGCGTGGGCGAGGCGCCGTCGGAGACGGTGAAGGTCTGGTAGATCTCCTCCTCCGTGTCGACGACCGACACGTAGATGACCGTGCCGGTGTCGGCGTGGTACTTGCTGATGACCATGTACCCCGTCCAGACGGCGGTGCGCCAGTACGGACGCGACCCGTTCCACATGAAGAGCTGGAGGGATGTGTCCGGGTCCATGCCGTAGGAGAAGCTCCCCGGCGAGGGGTCGTCGGGGCCCTTCCAAGACACAATGCGCCCTGCGTCCCGCGTCTGGTAGTTCAGCTGGATCTTCATGCCAGGAATAAGCGTGTCGGTCAGGTGGTCGAAGCTCTGCCATAAGACGGTGCCGTTCGGTGACCGGAGGACGAGGTTGCCGGTGTTCAGAAGCACGGCCGCCGGCGGCGAGGACGAGCTAGACGCGGCGGTGGTGACGTTGGTCGTCCAAACAACGCGGCCGTCGCCATCGGACAAGACGAGATTGGAGTCGTTGGTCAGCGCAAGCGTCGCGGCGGAGGACGCACCAGAGGAATGGTTGGTGATCGGGATTTCCCGGTTGGCCACCCACACCACGGTGCGCCCAGGGATGTTGTTGTACCATACGCCGATGTACTGTCTGGCCGGAGTGGAGTTGGAAGGGGAGAAGAAGCCCAAAGCGAAGGCGCCGCCGTCGGACACGACGGATTGGCCGGGCAAGAGTGGCTTGCCGACGGCTAGCTGGTCGCCGGCCTGTACGCACACGCGCGGCAAAAGGAGGAAGAGGAGGAGGACTGTGATGCAGCTAGAACGTGACAAATCCATTGATAAGGGTTTTTTTCACCCTTTCAGCAAGGTACAAAAATCGGAGCAGTATTTTAAGTTGCAGAGTCTGCAGACAGACTGGCTCTATAGTCTGCAGTGATATATGGAGAAATCACGAAAGTGCTTGAGTGAGCATGGTGAATACAAGTTGTTCTGCCGGACTGCACGCGAGCGGTAGAATTCCACTGGACTAGTTTCAGAATTCAGAGTTTCAGACAACGTTGGAGCTTGACATTTCGGCACTTGACATTTGTGCCTACGTGCTGGCGTAGTGGCATGTAAAATAACAAATGGATGGAAGAAGAACTTGTCTTCTCTGGATGCGTTACGCACACAATGCAATCTTCGCCAACAACTACGTGGATTGCTGCTTACGAAGCCGGGCACGAAGCTGCGACCGACTACTGCAGATTGGTGGGTACGGAAGCATGATTTGTGACATATGCTTGTTGTTCAGACTGCGCATAAAGTTTCAATTGTTCTCAACTATACACTCTTGCATCCCCTAAAAAAAGATGTTAGAAAACATCCCCTAAAAAAAGAAGTTAGAAAACATCCCCTAAAAAAAGAAATTAGAAAACATCCCCTAAAAAGGAAATTAGAAAACATGGTGCGAACAAATCGAAGTTTCTAAGGACACTTCCGTTTCAGATTTTCAGTTATGCTTCAAATCTCTACTCGTGCTTTATATAGCGTGGTTTACTGAAAAATGTAATATAAACAAAAACTTCATCATTTGCTATGCTTTCTGAAAGCGTTCGGAATTTCTACGTCACCTTGCAGACTTGCTCCAATATACCCCCTTGTCATTCCGACGACCCAAATTTAGACTTGAAGCTGCATTTGAACGCATACCCTTCGCATCAGTCAACGCGCATGTCATTCATCGAAAGTCACATCCTAAATTTGTACAACCGTACCATCCAATTGTCCACTGTTGTTGGATGGCACGGTTGCATCAGTCTAATGGGAATGGGAACCATTAAGCGTATAGGATCAGTAACCTTAGCTTACAAAAGAACTGCAACAGTAGCTTACAAAAGAACTGCAACAGTAGCTTACAAAACTACCACTCTCAGCTTACAGAACAAGGATTAGTGAACTAACAGAACATTACGATTGGTCAACACAAAACCAAACACTCTTAGCAAGTCTGAGATAGCTTGGTTGTGTGAATTTCAAGGATTGGGTGTTCAGTGAGGGCAATTTAGGAATTTCCCAATTTGTGTTTAAAGAAAAAAAAAAGAGACAAAAAGGAGTGGGATCCACATGTATGTAAGAAAGAGAAAGGGAAGAGATAAGGTTGGTTGCGGCGTTCTAATTGGACCGAGCCGTGCGGGAGGGAGGGGATCGATCTGATCCCCATTCCCTCCTCTCTGGTGAAACCGGCTCTGGCCATTGCCGGCACCGCCCCTATCCTCTTTCTCTATATACTTGGCTGGGTCTCCCTTCTCTAGCAGAACAACAATCAATCTTCCTTCCTATACCTTTTCACCTCCTCTAACTGCATCTCTTGATTTGATGAGTAGCTGTGATTTCGGTACTGGTCCAAACTCCTCTCCAGCAACCTGTGGCCTCGTTTGAACTTTGGCTTTGCCAGTGGTGTCAACCTTTGTCCAGACAAGGCGGAGTCGAGGAGGGCCCGGTTCAGGTGATGGCTGGGCCAGATTTCCGAATCTCCTTCCCGTGAAGTGAAGGGGCTGCAGCAATGTGTGGTGGTGCAGGTGGTTTACCACCTCGGTTGGTTGTGATTTTGGTGTGAGATTGGCTCACTCCAGTAGGTTGGCTCACTGGAGCACTTGGCCGGTGCTTGTTTCTTCTGTGTTTTGTGTGGCATTCCCTAAACCTTGTCTTCGTGGCTTGGTGAGCTCCAACCCGTGAAGGAGGCTTTGTATCTCTGGGACAACGTCGCTCTTGACCTACCTAGCTGTGTGACTTCATGGTGGCTTTGAGTGCCATCACACTGTGAGTATTTCGACCATTTGTTATTTATCTTGCAATTTTATGCCGAGCTAGTATTGCACTGTGATAACTCTAGTTCTGGAAGACTTTGTATGATAAACTATGGAAAATTGATTGCTCAATGGGGGATTAGAAGGTCTAATGAGATTGTTGTGACAGTTCATGTTAATTTGCTAGTTTTGAGTTGTCAATAACCAGTTTGCTTGTTGCCCTGTTACTTACTGTAGTGTTAATCAAGCTTCTGCACATTTTGCTTGTTGCAATTGAGTTGATTTAACTACTCTTGATCTATACTCGTATATTGTGGTAAGTTGTAGAACCCAAAGACTAGTAGAATATTTGAAAATTGTCACCGTAATGTCTGTTTGTACTACACCTCTAGATGTCGAGGTGGTCTTGTTCTAAGAGAAGAGCAGCTGACATATGAGAGCATATTCTAAATTAACAATTTGAGCATTATGCTAGTTGTTCATTTTTTTTTGTTATTTGCCTTATTTAACATGATTTCATATTATTATGGCTTGAGAGAGATAAATTGCATTCATATAATTATTTTGTTATTGCTCTTGTCATTAAGTAATGGTGGGGAACATGTTTTATTGCTTAATTATGTTTTTGGAATTAACTTTAAATCTATGCTAAAACCGCAAATTCTTCAACATTAGGGAAACCTGCTATTGTAAGATGTGAAGCATACAAACAAGTATATCATTTTAAGTGCACAGAACATTGGAATTAGCAAACAAAACAAAACAATTATTATAATCTAACAAAACATTTATAGTGAACTCTTGTAATATAGGATGCACAAAATTGTTAGGAATTTGACAACAGTACAAATGTGAATGACTACACCTGTACTTTTAGTCAGTGAACTTCGGAATCTAGAAAGAGAGCTCAATAAAGGTCTCGGACACATAACTATTATTAGTTAATCTAGTAGGGCTCAATTTGCTTCATCAAAACAAAACTTGTCCGCTAAGAAGCACAAATTAGAGAAGCTTAGCTCATGCTGCTAAGAAATACCAATTTAGTATTTAACACTAAATACTAACATCTATAAGTGAAATAAAAATCTAGTAAGGCTCATGCAAGCTAAGAAAACATATATGTCCAGTTAAACCATCAAAAGCCTAGTTAAGCTAGCGGGGCTCATGTTACTTCATCTAAAAAACTTGTTGGCTAAGAAATACAGATTCCATAAGCTCCGCTTATGTTGACAAGAAAATACAAAATTAGTATTTGAACACTAATATTAGAACCTATACTACTTAATGGGAGCCAAGCCTCTAAAACATGCAACTGCCTTGAAAAAATTCCCTAGATCACTCATTTCATACAAAAAAATGGTAGCATTTAGAATGCTAAGAACACAACACTAAATTAAAAGGGAGTAGCTAGCCAACGCTATATCGTTGGAAGTGCTTTTAACGATATAGCAAAGTTTTTATGGAGTTTCAACAGTGTAATAAGTTTTATATAAGTTTCATATAAGTTTCAAAATAATGCCCTTCTAACGACAACGGAGGGGCTACGTGCGTCGAATACATTAGGGGGCGCTGCATGCGCATGCGTCCATGCGCGGGGTGGCGAGGCACTCGCGCGGGACAGCCGGACGTGCATGCCTTGCATGCACTGTTCGGGCTAACACTCTGAAT
This sequence comes from Dendrocalamus latiflorus, assembly GCA_017311315.1. Classification (NCBI taxonomy): domain Eukaryota; kingdom Viridiplantae; phylum Streptophyta; class Magnoliopsida; order Poales; family Poaceae; genus Dendrocalamus; species Dendrocalamus latiflorus. Next base: position 38,706,555 of record CM029657.1, read on the forward strand.
TCTGATTCTAACCTCGCTGATGCGAATGTCTTACCAGTACCTGTGTCTGTTTCAAAATCTCAGATCTTTATAGATGGGGCCAACTGTTAATCGCTGAACAAAAATGCAGTCTATTTTCTTCTGGATCTCCTATATTTGTTTGTTTCTTGTTTACATTGGTCTGTCTTGTGATGCGGTGTGAGTTTTCTGAAGTTTGGGATGGCACTCTTTGCTTATCTCGTCTGGTGCTGTTGGCTCAATTCAGTAGTGTTGTTGCCTTGGTATTTGGCACTGCTATTGTAAGACATCGCCGTGCGTGGTGCAGAAAAATTACGATTTGATGCAGCGTCAACGCGGAGTATAGATGTATCTCTTGAATCTTGATACTGTCAAAGAGATGAATCATGTCAACAGGTCAAGGAAAGAATTTGAGAAAAAGTTAGGATCCGCCGTCTTACGAACACGATCGCTGAAAGGTGCGATCCTCTCCCTCTTTTTTTAAAAAAAAAAAACAAAAACGTGGTCCTCTTGTTCAGAGAAAACAAAAGTCAGAAACCAACAATATTCCTTTTTATCTATCGTCCAAAGCTGCTTCCGTAGCATAGTGGTAGTGCGTTCGCTTCGTAAGCGAAAGGTCGCGAGTTCGATCCTCGCCGGGAGCTTTTCTGTTAGTTTTTTCAGTGGCGCATATGTGCAGTTCCAGCTTCCAATTTAGCACACACAGAGCGATGAAGTACAGGATCGATCACGAGTAGCGCCTTATATTTTTCCCAAGGGCTTTTATTTTGCCATGAGACATTTCTTAGCAGCGTCCTGAATTTCCATGGCATTGCAAATTTCGTCCTTACGCAAGAATGGAATGGTAGCAAAAACAATTTCGTGTACCAAAACTATATATCCATCTCGACGCCCATTAGCAAGTCAGCCCAACTTGAGCTGCAAGAATTGCCTGTCTTCTTTCCAGGTTCTTCGGCCATGTAGCAGGATGCTTGGGATTTGATTTGATCATCAAAATATCGTATGATTGTTTGTTTGGAACAACCATCAAAGCGTGGCTTGGCCAGAGTGAATCAAGACGGGTTCACAGAAAAGCTAGCACAAGTAGCGCACAACCATCCCAATTTTTTACTAATCACGTTGCTGCTTGGTCTTCACAAATCACAACGGTTACAGGACGGGTTAAATCGTTGTGTACAAATATTTACATGAAAAGAATTGGTCCTCACAAATCACAATGGTTACAAGTTTACAACACGGCTCGAGGCCAGTTTATCTCTTCGTAAGCAATGAATTGACTGCTGTACAACGTCACACTTCCTACATGCATAACACTCCTTTCGTTATTTACCTCATCTCATACAGCTAGCTACAGGCCACAGCGTAGCCTTCTCAGTTGTTTGAGACGCGCTCGAGCACGTTCAAGGCTGGGTCCATGGCGCGACAGGCCATGCCAGGTCTCTGCTTGCCTTCCGCTCAGCATTTCAAGCCTCGCCAGCTCGTCACGCAGGGATGCAACGTTCACAATGGGCACGGTGGTCGGACGCCCATGAGCACACTGCAAGAATATATATATTTTTTGTTTTATTTGCAGAAGAACCGAGCTTCTGTTTCACTAAACCACAGAGTAGCAACATAAGTAAGAATTGGGGATTCTAGAATCTTTTTTACCTGGAAGCATAGGGATGTTGCTTTCAGTTCTTCGATAATCAGACAGCACTCAGATGGCAGCAAGGGGTCACCAAACATGATCGCGCCTAAAGTAAATCAAGAATAAACATCAATACACCGCTTTGAATCAAAACTGAAACATACAGAAACGCTTGAATAAAAAACGAAAGCATTATGAACAGGAGGGGGGGAAATAGTTACCTCTGCAAGCTTTGAAATTAAGAATACGGAGGACTGCTGGGGGGATAGCTGACGATCCATCGGTCTCATCAAGCTGGATAAAATAATAATGGGTAAGAAAACCAAAATATAGTGAAGTAGCTGTATCATCTGCATAGCTAAAATTCCTATAGTGAAAATCACCACAGTTAAGTCTCAACACAAGGTTTCGAAACCCGTTTTGACCCAGGTTTTGGTGGGCTGCTGCTAGCCTGCTACCAGTTCTTGGCCAGCACACGGTAATTCCAAGCCAATTAAGACATACCATTTTTTTTTAAAAAAAAGATGACTTCAGAATCGCCTGGCACACTAGAAGATTGACCATAACTACTGTAAAATCAAATCCAGCGGGATTTCTGCTCCTGTTTGGCAACCCGCTCCTCCATGGACAAGAACAAACAAGTTCCAGTTTGCTCTTCACTGCTTCCTGACCGGCATTTCCTAAGATAGATTACTGACCATCTAATGGTGTACAACTACAATATTAAGAAAGCGTCACACGTGCAAAGAATGATGTAGCAGAATCAATCACCTGCTGAATAAAGTCCATAAGATCTTTTCCTGTTAAATTCACGCCCAAAATACATGGAACCTGTGTAGGTGAAGATGATGTTTAGCAGACAAGAATACTACATTGCAGTTTTTATCCAAGACGATTTCACCAGATTCTTGTAACACCATTTGGGAAATAACTTACAACTACATGGAAAACTAAAGACAAAAAAGACAAGTGCATTTCCACTCTCATTCTTCATACAACAATTGCACTTCTAAGAGGCAGTAACACAACAATGTACACACTGACTACCTACAGCATCAAGGGCTATCAATAGCACAAGACAAAAAATTCTTGCAAATTATCCAACCCAAGGAGAACAGTTATCCCTTACATGTTTTATTCCTTAGTATTCAAAAGATTTGGATATCATAAAGATGATATCATAAAGGGAATTATGCAAAATATTATGTTTGAAGCTTGTCTCTTATTCTCTGCAACCACTAGGAATCAAACTTTTGAGAAACCTGAGCTCACATTTTTCGATACATTCTTACCATAATTAGTCTATACACAATTTACGGATCAAACTAACTTTTGGGATTTTGTAACATAACCATTTAAAAAAAAACTCGACCTGCGGGGGGGGGAAGAATCCCCCCTCCACCCTTACACAGCGGCACCATCGCCCGACCTTGTGAGACTACCGGCGGATCCTTTGGATCAACGTCTTGGCGGGGCCTTAGACCTGTGCTTTGGTGTGGTAGCAGGCGAGGGGATTTTTTTCCCCCAAGCCTGAAATTCGCTCCCACTGGGAGTCGAACCCAGGACCTGGGGGGTGCTACTCAAGCCTCTAACCATTGGGCTAGAGACCCTTTCGCGTAACATAACCATTTACTAAAGAAATAAACAGATAATCAATAGAAGTACGAACCAACAGGTCACCTCATCCAGTAGATGGATTGAAGGGAAACATGTACATTCAGCAAGTATTACAAACATGTTGAATAGATATGGATGGCAGAAAAGGTTCCTTACAGCAGAAAGAGTAACGAGACGGGCTTGTCTCCTAAGAATGTTCATGTTCCTGAAAAAAATATAAAGTAAATGATATATGTCAATCATATATTTTAGTATATACAAAGGAGATGAACAACTTTTGTTCCTTCAGAATAGGTAGAGAATGGTGGATCAAGCCATCCAAAACTTCATAACAAGAACATGTTATCACTGAATGCTTAATTGAATAAATTCTTGATGGAACTTGGAAGTGATGTTCGTTCTGAACAGGCTTCTCATATTACAATGAACTAAGGGTGCAATAAACGTTAACTAGAACTACAGGTCTCAGATTGTTAACACGTGAAAGCAAACCTCCTGAAAAATAGCATATAAGGCTAAGCACTGAGCAGACAAAAAAAAAGTCATCATCCACATGATAGTCAAGCACCTACTTTTTGAATGATTGAGACGAATTGTTAGAATTGATTATCCACCCCCATTTCTGAATCTGCTCAATGTACTTCTGGAACAATTGAAATCCAGTCTCAGGGAGAGCCTGCCAAGTGCCAACAAATGGGGGCATAAAAGATCAAACAACGCATCTTAGTGCTAATTCTCAGAAAACACATCTAGTGTTAAAGACATGTTCACAAATTAAAAATGGCGTACTAAGTCCTCCTCAGAGTCCAGGTAAGTGATCCCTCGGCCTTCGTCTGATAAAACCTGAAAACCCAAAGGATATGAGTACGAAAGATGATAAACAATGTTGAAGAGTGGTTCCTGATCACTTTAACAAACCTTGCAACGGAGTTCCTCCAAACGTATCCTTTCATCAGCTGCATGCTGTAAAACAGTAAAAGAGGACATAACTTACTCAAATCTTTCAGAAAATAACTTTTTGTCACCATACATGCACTGTCTACTCTTGAAAGTACATGAACGTAAGAAATGCATGCTTCACATTTCACTATAGAAATATGATCCAAATACTTTCTGATATCGGGCATATATTCAAAAATATTTTCTGTGTTAAAGCATGACATACCTAAAAGGCTAAACATTTCCTATAAGTAGTTGAGTTTAAACAGTAATAATAAAGTCAAGTAACAGATCCACGTCATGAACATTTGCTCATGATTTGGCCACTCCAAATGCAACAATTAACACAGCAAATTTCATTTTCAGAACATGATTATTACTGCAAAATAACAGGATATAGATAAACTGCTAACGAATCTATTTCATTTGCCACAGATGATGTCAATCAACTACGAACCTGATCAACAAGGAGTAGAATTTCTCCAGATATGGCGGGAATAAATTTCTTATCCAGCTGCAACAAAACTCTTGCCTCCTCAAAGCAATTTTTATCAATACATTCAGGAACTAGAGAGCTACAAGAGAGATGCAAGGGCCCAGAAGAAATGCTAAGTACATCATCATAGCAACCATGTGGCATCCCCAAAGCCTACACAAGGAGATAAAACAGTAAGCATGGGAAAAAGTGCACAGTAAATAGGCCATATGAAAGTGCCTGTATGTGGCTTGTTTCAAAAAGAAAAGTGCCTGTATGTGAGTATCTAAAACTTTAACACATGCTCAACTGTATGCTGGTAGGAGTCATCTCGCCATTTAGTTATTTGAGCGGTAGAATCTTCAAGCCCATCAGAACATGTCTCTTCACACATTTTCGCATTCGCCTTCAAGCTGGCCCAAACAAGAAGCAAGTGTATAGTCACAGGCTCAAAAGGACCTTTTCGGTATTCAAGGCAGATGCAGGCAACAGCAGCATACCTGAAATTTGGGTCAGAAAATTCACTGCTACTAGTCTCAGGAATAGGTTGTGTTGCATTCATCTGTGATATATCCTCTAGTGCAGGTGCAGTATCTGCATTTAATTAAAAGAGTACAAACTTAGCGCTATAACAATGCAATTTAAAAAGGATGGCAAAGGCTGTGAGCAGACGAACCTTCTGAGTCCTTGATGAAGATATCTTTATCACCTTCTGCTGTCAATCTGGTCAGTGGCTCATTTAATCTAGGGAATTTTCGTTTGCCTCTGTAAAATGGTGGGGCCGAACAACTCCTAGATTTACCCTTGGAAAGGCTGGATCTCCGACTGCATCCAAAATTGTGTTGATTCCGTAGATCTTCAATAAGCATGTTGTCTTTGGCCATTTGGGGAGAAGAAACGTCCAAATGACAACCAGTAGCACTTTTCTCAGGAGAAATATTGTATGGCAATCTTGTGTCAATTTTTGATTTCCTGGGTATCTGACCATCTTTGGAAACAAATTGGTCCACAGAAAAATCATCTTGATTGAAGTAATTAGGCAGCTGAGTTTCATTGTCGAAGTCATTGAAACGTTTAGTTCCTTCACATATTATTGATGAATCACTGTTAAATCCGTGCAGAGTGAATCTAAAATCGCTGTCAATATTTTCACAGTTCCAATAATCAAAGCTGTTATTTGATCTCCCATGCAAATCCAAGTCAGTCCTTGCAGGACTGCGATTGCAAGATGTACCAGCCAACGAGAATGGATGAGGGAAATGAAGGAAAGTATCTTTGATGGAGGACCTATCCATGTCGTCACTCTCCCACACTGCTAGGATATCAGGGAAGTTCATCTGCGCAATTGTATTAGCCTCAAGGCCTTCAACATATCCCACTGCAGTCCCTAACTTTTTCCTTGTGCTGCACTTTTTCATGACACCACAGAAGCCCCTGGAGGTGCTACAATCTTCATGATAGAATCCACCACTGAAGTGTGACATCCCAGTGCAAGAAGGATCAGTGACTGCTTCTGTGACTTCATTGAGTAGGCAATCCTCGTTTAATTTATCAAATTCGCCATAGGATCCATCACAGCCCAATGTGTTTGACTTTATATTGGTTTGATTTTGCACAAAATCACTGGTAATTCTGTTTGGTCTATTGAGAACCCCGAAGCAAGGTTCTTCGAGTCCAATCTCTGGACCAATTATCTCAGAGTCTTGATTATCAGCCAAAAGGCCTTTGGTTTGTACATCTTCCAACATTCCGAAATTACCAGAATATTCATGTCCATGGAATATACCTTCTGTCCTTCGCTTTTTCCAAACAGCTGGGTTAGCACCTAAAAGATCACAATCTTCTGACTGGGAAGGAACATTCTCTAACCACTGATAACTATCACTTTCAGGGGAACACATTTGCTTATGCCCTAACTTACGATCATTCCTAGCAACAATGTCAGCATGTTGTGATTCATTGCTGATCCGATGAGGATAGTAGATATGCCGTGTGGATGGCCCCACATCCAAAGAAAAACAGTGCAAGTCTTTAGGTGTTGTTGTGGCACTGATATCAACCTTGCTGTCTCTGACAGCATTCTTCTGCAGAGAGCTTTGGTATAAGCCAGCAACATCTTCCTTGTTCTGCACATTATGATGCTTTAGGAGGCCCTGATTTGATTTCACTGCAACCACAACATATGAACAAAGCTCACAAGGCAGACAAATCAAAAGAAAACATGAAATATATTCAGCAAGTCACCAACCATCACTTTGCAGAGATGCACAAGTACTACCATCAATAGCGTTGTCTGCCATTAGAAAAGGGTAAAAATAACAAATGCATTCATACCAAGAACTTCAGATCTTCAAAATTATTCGGTTAATAAAGACATTATCAGACAAATAAAGTCCTTAGTTTCTAACCTTTTGACAATTGCGGTACACGCTTCTTCCAGTAGTTCGTGATAGTTTGTTCAACGAAAAACAAGATACTTTGCCAATCCTGAACAGTGAGAAAAGAAGGAAGAAAGACAAATATCCAGCTGTAAGAAAGTAAATTTATTTAAAAACAAAACAACATAAAGGACATCAACATCATACTTCCAAAAAGGCCCAAGCCACTTCTAACTAAGAGCTTGTCCTATCTGTACATTAGTTACGAATGAAGCTTTACTAGAAAAGAGAAAAGGGAAACTCAAAAGCTTGCAGATGTGGTGAATCACCTTGAATTCCACGGTAGTCTTTGAAGGCTCAAAATGTAGATCGTAGCTAGATCTAGGACAGCACAAGTTTAGCAGATATGCAGGGTAGACATCAGTTTTCTGCCTCTTCCGGCTCTGAACATCAATTTCTTCATTCCTCCTTACCATGGAAGATTGAAAACTAGCTGCCAGATTATTAAGCATATTATGGATTGGGCTTCTACTGACAAATCTTGAGTTGATATCTTTGGAAAGTCAAGGATGTCTCCAACTCAAACCATTTGAAAAATGGTAAATGAAAGTAGATAATGGAGAATTGGCAAATAGGATACACAGGTACTGGAAATCCTGAAAAGGAAAAGTACACATTGCTGAAGACACTTTGTCAAACATTAGTTTCAACAGCTCACAACTTACAGAAGTGGACGTTACCTTAGTACAGAACACACCTGTTGGTCCAGATATGTGCCCTGAAAGAACCCAGTTCTGGTCAGAGGTAGCAATTTCATGAAGACAACTGGAGACATCGTCCCCAAAACTGTTTGATATAAGAGGCAAAGGGGATGATGAAGGAACTGTGTATAGCAACTCATCTTCGCTGCATTCATAAAAAGGACATGTCAATAGATATTCTGTACATGTAAAATTGTAAATATGTAGGTAATGTTAAAATGCCTAGAATAGCATGATAGACTACCTGTCAATGTCAAGAAGTCTGAGTGAAACCTGTGGATGGATAAGTGCAACTCGCAGGACACACTTCTTCACATTATGCAGTTCTCTTTTGTGACTACAAAATATAATATTGGGAAATACATTGATCAAATCATCTTTTGAACATAACTGTGAATTACAAGAAATAACTACACATGAATAATACAATAAAGATCACATGTACCTAGATTGCATTTGTTTCCTCCGTACTGGTTGATTGTAAAAAAGCTCTCGGACAATAACTACAAAGATGAAAGCTTTCTGACAGATAGATTCCATAACATGACAAAAATAAAACAAACTTGACTGAGTAAAATGCCATCATCTCACTCTTCACATGTATTATGTGTATATAGACTATAAGGGTGTGTCTTACTTCAAGAATATGTGTGCATGAATGCATAAGAGCGGTTCTACTTTGTTTCAAGGAGAAAATTCAAACAACAACCTGTGGTGCCAACAACTTCCCTCTGGTCATCTATTCCCAAATGTGAGCATTTGGATCCCTGTGCAGTTGCCAGAAGACATTCAGATACACTATACATGGATATATCAAGATTATGCACAGCACTTAATAGTTTCAGTGTGTAAGTGGTACCTTTATTATCTTGCAATACGAATTTGGTCTCCCACGAGCTTTCGTCCTGACTTCGACCACAGAGATATCAGAAAGCGATGCAAGTGCTTCTCCATTTAATCTGAAACTTCTAGAACTGGGTTCCCCATCACCCATGACATCATGGAACTTGGATGTTGCTGTTATAGCAAAAGGGAGTAATACATCATTAGCGCATTGCAAACCACTGAAAATCATCAAGTATATTCTTCTTTTGAAACCTACACATTTTTTGGGCGGTTAGCCTAGACTAAACGAAAGACAAACAACATAATCAACTAATTCTGATAGAAGGGGGTTCCTACTTGTAAACAACTAAAAGAATCCTTTTTTAATTCAATCCCAACTTTGATAGGGCATAAAATAAATTTTATTGAAGAAAGAAGAAAGTGAGAGAAGACGCACAATAAACAAAACCGCAGATTCGTGAGCTGGTACTAATGCAACTAACATGTCATGAATGAGGAAATAAAAGGTATGGTGTCTTGGAATCTTATGCACCTAGTGATGACTTACATAAATGTCCATGCTCTTCTAATGAAAATAAAGCATCATTGAAAACAGATCCAAAGTCACTGGGATACCAACAGCAGAACAACAACAGTACTTTCATTTACTGATCATCAATTTATGTGAGTAACAATCAGAAAACAGGAGACAATAAGCACATCCGCTTTCAGTATCAATCATCAAGGTCAAATATCACAGAATGGATGCCACTTCCATTATTACTTTCTAAGCGAATCTGAACGTTCCCTTTTCTATTTGTAAGAGAACAATTCCATTCTGACATCTGTGAAATCATGTAAACATCCAGCAGGCATGGTTCATTATGTAACAATCACTTGCAATAATGCAGTTTAACATGAAGCATGCAGTGTTGCTAAGCGAGTCAGACATCTAATGTTGTTCCTTTTTGTTTTTAGTTTTTCTTTCTCTTCCAACCCGATGTTGGGTTTGTAGTGGCACAACCTGGCTTGTTCTTATCTCTATTTTAATACAAAGTCTTTTGTGTATTCCCTAAAGAAAAGTACTGCTGAGTGTTGTATAAATAAGAGCAGCAAAAGTTCTGACTTACCATATTTTTCTCCCAAGAGAACCAATTCATCTCGAGTAATACCACAACCTGCAACCGGTATAACAGGGCAACAAGTTCTTCTGAAAACAAAACACAGTAGTAAGAAATTAAAAACATAAGGTAAGCACATACCATCATCTTCCACTTTAACATAACATGCCCTGACATTTACTGAGATACCAATCTGAAATGGGTACCGGCATATCAAAAATGGTAACACATGACACTGAAGATATTACATGTAGATTATTTTTTCCTTTTTTGTATTAAAAGCAATACCTATTAAAGACACTACATGTAGAATATTTTGCCTTTTTGTATGTGAAAGCAAAACATTTTGAAGATATTACATTTAGATTATTTTGCCTTTTCTGAATTTGAAAGCAATACCTTGCTCGCATTTGCATCAATGCTATTGTATATCAACTCCTCAACAACCCTTGGTAGGTCAGATAGAACAATGCTTGAGCGCAAGGAGCTATGGACACTCTTCGGCAAACGTTTTATGGTCTGCATTTACGCATTCTGGGGAACACAAGCTGAAATCAGCAACAATCAAGAATGAAACATATCCAAGCAAAATAAATAGGCAAGGTCAGAAAAAATCTTCCAGAAACTTCAGAGATTCACTCGTAAGTAAGTTAAAGAGGCAGCTCAATCTTCAAGGCATAGAATCAATCAGGGCAGCTCATAAGGTTACATGACATTTGCAAGTAACCAACCAACACAATAAGGAACAGACTATGCAAACTGCAACTTAGACTATTTGCCCAGCCACAAGAACAAACAAACTGTCATTCCACGGGAAAATTCGCCTCTGTTCTTCAGTCGTATAGAATCAACCCCAAAAGAAAATTTGCCTTTTCTACTTTAATACAGGAATGTGAAAATGTTCTGGAACAGGAACGAGACAGGCCAATTATCTGAGTGAAGAACACCAAATAGCGTTCATCAAACACCACCAAACGCAGCCCATGCCATCACGGAACACCCCTTTCGTTCTAAATCGTACAAACCATCAACCGAAAAAAGAAAACTTCTGCAACAACCATGGGATGCAAAATCTCTCCGCACGATCCTGCGTGTACTCCTTGTTTGCGCGTAAGCATTCAAGCATGCGAGTTGGACAGAAATGGAAACGCGCAGGCTGCTGCTTCGAATAAGAGGGGGGCTTAGCTCTGGGTCCCGCCTGCTTGAAGAAATGAAGGAAGTTGGAATTAGGGCTTACCTAGATGATCCGAATCTCCAGCTCGGGAGGGGGCCGGCTTCGCCGTTCCGGTGAGCGACGGGTTTTCGAAGGACTCGTGCTCGGTCCTTGGCGAGGAGAAGGGTGGCTTCGGTAGTTCGGTGGAGGCAGAGGACGGCGGAGAGGGGGGGGGGGGGGGGGGAGATCGCCGTCGTCTGGAACGAAGAGGTGGAGAGATGCGTTGCGCGCGGTCGGCGGGATGAATCCGGACGATGGGTGTATCCACCAGTAGGAAAACGGCGGGTCGGAGTTGGACACGAAGAGCCCGTTTTGCATGGACCGGACCCAATTTTTAGTGGGCCACAGTGGGCTCGGCCCATTCAAATGAGGGCGACGCAGTTGTGCATCTTGTACTGCAGAATTTGTCCAGATCCAAAACCCGTGGTCTGTTCTGTTCGATTTTCATTCATGGTGCCACTCGGAAATACAACTATCACAGTTTCCAAAAATATCATACCATCTGTTCAAGAATATATGTCATTTGGATATTGGCATGATTTTCAATACATAAGTTGGACTATCATTTTTAGTAATATCAAATATGCTAGCAAAATACATTACAACATAATGGGCCTGTTCATATTGGTTTTTGCAGATAGCTTTTAGTTGCGGCTGATGAATAGTAGCGGCTGATGAATAGTAATGACTGATAAATAATAATGCATTATGTAAGAAAGACGGTGGAACGAAAGACACTACAACATTCAAACCGACATGCAACTTACGGAATTATGATATAATAAAATACAAAATAGTTTGCAATATGTGAAAGTAAGAAGTAATGGTTGATGAGTAGTAGCGGCAGATAGAAGGTGGGACGTTCGTATTGGCTTCTACTTTTGGAAGCAGAAGTCAGAAGTAAAAGCCCATATGAACAGGTACTATAGTGTGGATATACTTTTCATGATAAATCTAACAATATCATCTTCACATGATAAACTTAAATAGTTTTGTATACGTTAGTGGTTCAAGTTATAAATGTTTTACTGCCCGTTCTAAAGCTGTATATATTTTTGAAAGGAAGGAGAAATATTTCAAAGAGTATAGGTGATGAGGACTGAATAAATTCTTAAATATGCCTTTAATATATAATTAGGGCCAAAGGACCCTGTGATCGTAAACCTTCAATGGTTGCTCCTCGAGTACCCTAGTCAGAGAGACACTTTACGTGTTGCTCGATCAGATGACTGCTTAGAGAGTCTATGAATTAGTCTCTGGATCCGATTATAGGATATTCCTTTCTTGTGATGGATGGAACACATGCCTTATTCACTCCAAACAGCTCGATGCTTCGGCCCTAAGACTCTAACAACAACTACCATGCAGTTGTTGCTCACGTTCGTCTCCCGTTGACAACAACCGATGGTCAGACATTCTCTCTCTGACAATAACTGCCTCCCCCGACCAGACGCGCTGGTTCCATAATTGACGTCTCTTCATTGGTATTTAAGGTTGGTTGACGAAGGTACAAAAAATTAATCTCTTTTCTGGATGAATTCACATCTCATTCAATTCAGTGTAATTAGGACTAGTCTCTCGCCTTGTTGAGAGCACTCTCATAACCAGTTCATAGTAATAAAGAGCATCCATGTTCTCTCCCAATGATTTTGCCAATATTCCTCATATTATTTCATAAGATCGGCGACTCAATCGTCGACAGCTAGCGTCGTCCGTAGAGAAGAAGGTGTTGAATCCTTGAAATTCTAATTCGGTGATCCTCGTCCTTCTCTCTTCCCTATTGTCATCGCTCATGCTATCATGGCAAGGACATTGGGTGAGAAGAACTGGTTTGACTTGGCGGACTACGCCAGCCTTGACATGGACTTATGCATTCGCGCCATGGAACATGATGCACCATCATCTTCCATCCCAGACTTGCTGCTCGCTGAAACCGATGAGATCGACCAGATGGACGAAGATTCATTGCCCCCATCAGTAGCACTCCTAGAGAGAATCAGTTGTTCCGACTAGATTGGAATGCCTAATGCCTCCGCAAGCCTAGTACTTCTGACCGGCAAAAATGGTGTCAAAGGCTCAATGCCGCAAACTAAGGGTTAGTGTACTCTTGATATGGTCATGGGTGACCGCTATTCGTTGACGACACCTCCATATTCCAGGAACTGATCAACACCTAGTTGCGGAGTCAATGAAGTTACCACTGGCAAAAAGCTAGGTGAAAGTGATAATGCTCAGTATCTGATCGGTAATCCACCGGATTAGGCTGAGTCCACCACAAAGCCCTCCAAAGGTAGTAATTTTCAACCCTTTCCCATCGTGTTGGCTCCTTGTTGAAGCAGTGGAAGGCTCTCCCTTAGTTTCGATGGGAGGTCATCGGAGATCCATGCTGGAGGCACAAAGTTAATGCAATCGGTGATACCGATTAAGATATCGTGCATGATTTTTCATGATAGAACCCGCTCGGACTCGTTGGTTGAAATGGTGCAAACGCTCATGCATCACCCTGAGACGGCAGAGGCAACAAAACTGGTGGACATCATTTGACTAATCCACCTGCTTCTACCCCACCACACGTGACAGGTCAGATGCTCGGAGGAAAACTCAAGTCACCTCACACCTTCTGCCAACAGGAATCCTTCAAGACCCTCGTTATTAATCCAAAACCTGCAATGAGTCCACCGTATTTTAAACAACCCGAATCCTACTCTGGCAGAAACTTCGGGTATGCACAGATTGCAGGACAGGTGTCAGAGATCCTTCAGCAGACCATGCGGTGTACAGAAACGTACAAACAATAAAGGAACTCATAGAGTCACATGCTGACTTCATCCAAGCATTCTTCCCTCAACAGAAGCCAATGTGGTTGAGCTAGAAGTAATCTGACGTCTACTTCTAGACCTCCTCAAAGATTCCAACAAGGGAGTCACGAGCGAAGATGGCTCTTCCATGAAGTAACTCCTCCCCCTCACCATGAGGAACAAACACTCGGATCGGGTGATTTGCAGCATCACCTAAACTAAACAGTCAGTCAGAGACACCATGTAAGTGTTCACGACTGACTCAGAGCGCCAGTTCCTTAGTACAACTAACGGAGGAACCGGTCTCCAATCGACTACAATCCGGTTCCTTTCCAAAGAAGGCGCCATGACTTGATCATAGCTGTCGGGCATTCTCAGCAAGCCTTCAAGAAATACACTAGTCAAACAAGTTCTGACCAGCAAATATAGAGAAATTCAATGGAACTCAAACCCACTAGAATTTCTCCAAATTTACACTACTGCATCAATGCTGTTGGTGCTGATGATAACGTGATGGCAAACTATTTGCCCACAATCCTCAAATGATCTACCCAATCTTGGTTGCTCAACCAACTGACTGGATCAATTTACACTTGGGAGCAACTCTATGACCTCTTGATCGCAAACTTTCAGGGGACTTATGATCGTCTCGGTAAATTCCAACCTGACTATCTACATATCATAAGAACGTTGCGGCATACGAATTGGAAAACATACAAGTGATGAAAAAGGTAATCAATTTTATCTTGAGTCTTTCAATCCTCTTTTCTTGAGAGGTAGCAGCCAAGATCAGGGGCACCTCTACCTTTTGGTTGGGCTTCCCTACGTAGATCATTTTGATCTGCTCTCTCACATCAGGAGAGGATAAGGCTGTGAAATCAGAGAAGACTTTAAGGTTAAAAAGATTCAACCAAACACAAAACAAAACTTGACTGGTTAGAATTTTTTTGAGACTTATATTTTGGATAATCCCTAGTCTAGTCATCCCTGCCCACGTACCAAAACACGGTACGGTTACGCGATGTCAGAGGACTTATCCCGTGCATGAAGAGATCTTTCACAACGTACCATGAAGTAAGACCTCTCACCCTTAGATGGTGGATAGCATCAACCCATCACCCCACATTTCCCTCCTTCTTCGAGGAGGATCATCATCTTGGGTTCTCAATAGCAACCCAACCAATGAAGGAAAGGCTAGCACCCTTGCTGAGTGTCATGTAGGACCACATCTTCTTATATGATGACCACAAAGATTTAGAATACATTTGAATACATTCTTCAGCCTTCCCATCATGGAGACGCAAAGCACAATCTCTAGGTGACGCCGCTGATTTCCTCGACCTCATCATCCTGTAGAAGTATCTGAGGGGCGCTAAGTTTGGCGGAATCCCAAATATGCTTCGCAGAGATAGACGAAGAAGCTAAGATTAGCAATTGAATTAGCGACAAGATTTACCAGCTCGATTCTGTAATACTCCAAGACCTGGGAGAGGAACGAGTGCACCGGCAATCTAAACTTGCACTCAATATACACCCAGAAGACTAGAATCTCACCCTCATTCTCGCTCGGGGATTTCTCCCCAACTGTTGATCTCTATGGGATCAGAACCTTGTTAGAGAGCATCCCATCTTTCTCCATTGCCTCGAGCTTCTTCATCCCAAGCTTCAAAGCTAGCTAGTTGGTGATAAGATCCGACATTTTGGCTAGTTGGCAATGGATTGAAAAGGGGATCAAAGAACTCAAGGCTACAAGAGAAGAGCATAAGGGCGGAGAAAAGGATGAAAGGTTTTTCTAAAAGCATGAAACAATAAGTTGGCGCACTAAGAGTTTTATAAGGGTTTCTCTTCGACCGTAAAAAGAAGTTAGTTGATCCGAAGCCCAGCAGACACAAGATTTTTTAGTTTTCTAGTTAGTTTCTCAACTGTAAAGTGAATATGAACTGCTTTGTTACTCTTTCCTTATTGAAATTTAATCGAACGATTATAAATTTACTTAAAGTTCAGAGGCTAGCTAGCGAGGATGAATAAATTTCTAAGTACAACTTTAATATATAATTAAAGCCAAGGGACCCGTGGTCGTAAACCTCCAGAGGTTGCTCTCCGAGTATCCTGGTCGAAGAGACACTGTACGTGTTGCGCGAATAGATGACTGCTTGGAGAATCTACGAACTGGTCTCTGGACCCAATTCTAGAATAATTCGTTTCGTGCGATAGATGGAACACGTGCCTTATCCACCCCAAATAGCATGATGTTTCGGTCCAGAGTCTCTAACAACAACTACCATACGGTTGTTGTTCACGTTTGTCTCCCGCTAACAACCAAGTGTTCTGGTTCCATAAAGTGTCTTCCTTGACGGATAGTTGGCGTCTCTTCATTAGTATTTAAGGTGGGATGATGAAGGCACAAAAAATTAGTCTCTTTTCCAAACGAATTCACATCTCATTCAATCCAGTATAATTATGACTAGTCTCTTGCCTTATTGAGGGTACTCTTGTAACCAGTTCAAGCAATAAAGAGCATCACTATTTTCTTCTAAAGAATTTTGATTATTTTTCTCATATTATTTCGTAATATTGATGGCTCCATCGTCAACAATAGGCCCGAATCCTATTTGTTTTTTGAGGACTCCGAATCCTTTTTGTCAGTGTCACAAACCAATGGTATCTTCTAGTACGGCATTTTCTCTAGAAGTATAGTGCTATGTATGGATTTTTTCATATTTCATATACTAAAAAATGCTGATGAAAAAAATCCCAAGATTCCGTTGATAATTCGGATTCGCAGTCCTATATGGCTGAATTTTGTATCTCACACAACTCATAAGTGCCTCTTTTTGTTTTTCAAATTTACTACAACAAATTTCGTTGATCTGGAGGCAATGCAAGGTGCAGCTAACTAGACTTCTTAAATGGATCTTGGCTACGTGTTATTCATATTTAAACATAGATTTAGCAAATGTCGAATATAAACATACATTATATTTCACTTACTCGTAGGACCTGTTTGACCTACCTTGTTGTAGGTAAACCAAACTAAACTAGGACTAATTTGAAAAAAAGGATTCCATATAGATTATAAAAAACTGGTTTTCTATATAATACAAAATTACTGGAGAATTACTGTGCTTCAATAGACCCTTAAGCTTTTACTCGTATTGTATAAGCCCAACTTAGGGATGGCATATTTATTTTCGTCCTGAGTACACAGCACAAACTGCACAAGCATGAACTGGTTAAAATTTACACCCCACTGCTTCAGAAAACGTCCACGGGTCAGGTAACAGCTCGAATCACTGATAAACAGCACTGGCAAGCAAGCTGCTAGCCTGCTATGCACCACGCTGGTTCTGAACGAATAGGCAGCTTTACAGCACAAAATCCATTGATTAAAGAATTGAAGCACACTGCACTGCACTTTCTCAACTAAAAGAAAAAGGCTGGTCACCAAATCACATTACCAAATACCTTACATCAACATGATTACGGCCCTACCAAGTACGAACACATTTCAGAGTTCAGGCCAGCACACATGCAGATTAACATTTCATTAGCTCTGCACCCAAAACACACCAGTGGAATACTTGCTACACCCAAATACATGATGTTATAAAGAAAAAGAAACTGAAGCTCAAGCCTCAATCTAATGATGTCCCCTGCATCATTGCTATCATTATCCTGAAGGTGATGGAGTCTGCAGTTCTCACTAGGAATAACTCATAAAGCTGCATCAGAAAACATAGCTCTCAAAGTCTATGTAGTGTCAAAGAGGACAAAGAACAAAGGCCGTCATTCTTTGCAGTCCAGTCAAAATGAGTTCGTTGACAGAGCCGATCTTGAACACACTAAGT
The DNA here is from genome assembly GCA_017311315.1 of Dendrocalamus latiflorus. Taxonomy (NCBI): domain Eukaryota; kingdom Viridiplantae; phylum Streptophyta; class Magnoliopsida; order Poales; family Poaceae; genus Dendrocalamus; species Dendrocalamus latiflorus. Next base: position 38,724,157 of record CM029657.1, read on the forward strand.
TTTTATAAGCTTCTATCGGTTAGGCTTCCCAAGTCACTGTATTGTTGAATCAGTTAAGCCATGGGTGCTTCAAGCACTCTGCAGCGGCCGGTCTGTTTTCTGGAGTAAAATCTAGAATTGGTCGAAGAAAGTCAGCGAACCCATGGGCGTCAGGTTCTGTGAAATTGTACCTCTCAACAAGTACACGGTCCAGAGGACAGAACTTCAGCCTTCTGATCCTCTTTAAATCTCCATATCGATCAAAGTAATCCTTTGAACGAGCACCTGAGCTAGCAATCTGTAAGACATCAGCAGGATTAGAGAGACACTAGACAGCAAGACAAAGAGGGAACAAGAGAAATTGTATAGACCTTCTTAGGCATCTTTCCGAGAGATTCCATCATTAGAGCCAAGTGATCCTACAAATTAAGAGGTATGCAATAGACTGATGAGTTGATTGCTTGATGATAACACTTAAAAGACAGTAGACTTACTAGCTACGAATCAACATCTGAAGTTGATTAATTAATGAGTAAAATATGTGACATTGTGACAGACAATCTTACATAGGTATGATATCGAATTAGCTTTAATAAAACAATCAAGCAGGAAGTAGAAGAAAAGTTTTAGCTGCAGTTATTCATTTTTCAGTGCCAAGGATCAATCCATCTGTACTTTAATTTGTGCCAGTGTGATCACCTGGCAAGACTAGTGCCAGTGCATCACATCTGGTTATTTGATGACACAGTTAGATTTTTTTTTAATGAGTAATGCTTCCATACTTTTCACTCTAATAAGAATAACATTAATTTCAAAGCACACGAATGAGTAAGTAATAATTATCCAACACTCAGTTCTGCCTTAAAAGTTATGCAAATCACTTTGAGGAAAGCATTGAAACACCTCCCTTTTAATAACTTAATACAATCAGCACAGCTGTCAAATTTAGACTTATTTTGACCCTAGTCTCAATAGAAATGCATTTAAGTTTCAACTGCACACCAGTCCTATGATGGCTGGTAACTGTTGCGTGGCATGTATATATAGGTTCAGCTCTTGACCTTGGAACTGCATGTTGCAATGGATGTACTTTGCAAGACCATAAAAAAAAGAAACTTTACCAGAAAAAAATTGTTCAAATAACAACATCACATGATGTGCTTCAAATGCTCCAGATCACAAGTTGGTAATTTCATTTAAATACTGCGTGTGTGGACCCGTTCAATTCTTATCTCGTTTCTATAAAGATTTTAGTAGTTGGGTTGGCACCTGTCAGATTGGGTGCATCTTTCATGATAACTCATTGCACATTTGTTTGAATTTTGAAGTGGCCCATGATCTGATGCTGTGATGCATATACTTTTTAAAATGTATTTTACTATTTTTAACATAGTTTACTATATTTAACATGTCCAATGTTGCAAGGGAGTATCTGGTGGATCCTTGTTTGGTCGATCAACACAACAACAGCAGGAATACACAAAAATAGGATGTTATCTGCAATCTCGGCATAGGCAAAATAGACTAGCTTGTTCCTAAAAGTTAGGTGGCAACGATAATAATCAAGGCAGTTTTTTTAAAACATATGGGAGAACCTTCGTCACTAACAAACTACTGTAAGAAAAATGAATCTTAAAATAGAACAACATAAAAAAATATGGTTTTCTTACCTCGTCTTCACTACACCCCTGGCAATTTTTGGGAGCAAACAGCATGTCACCGGTTGCAAGCTCAAAGGCCATGCAAGCAAACGACCACATGTCAGCAGAATACGAGTACCCAGCACCGATGATAACCTCAGGAGCTCTGTACTGCCTTGTCTGTATTTCACCAGCAAGCTGCTGATTAGCAAAGCAGGCATTCCCAAAATCGACAATCTTGCACTTCATGCTAATACCATCCAGGCTCCTCTCCTTCTCCATATCTGCTGCAACCCCACCAAGCGACACCCGCCTCTGCGAAATCTTTGCCACAGCGCGTCGTGCTCGCATCTTAAGCATCTTCTCGCTGAAACTTACCACTGTCCCACCGTATTGGTTGCCCACAGGCTTCTCAAGAATCGGGGTGAACCCGGAACGCACCGGGTCCTTTGATGGGTTAATCGTCGACACAAGAAGAACATTCTCCGGTTTCAAATCCGTGTGGATGATGCCAAGCTCGCGGTGCAAGTAATCAAGACCGACCAACACCGATCGGCAAATTTCCTTCACTCTGCTCAGCCCAATGCCCTTGTTCCTGTTGTACCGTATCAGCCGTAGCAAGCTGTCACCAAGGAACTCGGTCACCAGGCAAATATGCTGGCCATTTGGGCCAGCATGCTTGAAATGGTCCAGCAATTGCACCACACACTTGGAATTCGTCGGGTCACCTTTGGTTATTGCCGACAGCAGCTCGATTTCATGGAGCGCCGCGTGTGCATAATCCCTCGCGCTCTTCTGGATCTTGAGCGCGACAAATCTCTGCAGATTTTGCAATTGCAGTATTCCAATTAACAATTTATCAAGCATATACTGCATCATACAAAGTTCCGTTGCTGTTGGGAAAACGAAACAGTTTTGGTCTCAATTTGCACACATTTAAGGAGAAAGTTGTAGTCTTTACATCAAAAGCACGATTTTGAAACAAAGAAGAAGCAAAGATAGAGAGGCTGCAAAGCTATTATGAACCAAAGGTGAACAGAAATCAAGCACAAAAGCGAGCAATGGAACAAGGGTAAAAGAGACAAGGCGCACTGCTTTGGATAACAGCAAGCTTCCAAACAACCTCCACCGAAGTTTCCAAAATCCAAAGGTAACAGAAACAACCGAACAACAGGAGGGCAGCGTTGCACAAAGAACACGCAAAGAGAACAAAGAAAAAACAAACAAAACAAAACAAACCATCAGAGAAGCTAGACGCCAGAGCAAGAAACAGAATGCAAGTAACAAGAAAAGACGGAGCTGCGAGCGCGTACGCTGAGGAGGGTGTCGTATGCGAGCCAGACGGTGGAGAAGTTGCCCCACCCGAGCTTCCGCTGCGCGACGAACCTCCCGCCGGCGAACCGGTCCCCTGGCCGCGCGGCGTGGTATCCCCCCTTCCGGTACCCCTCCATCCCCTCGTCCTCATCCTCCCCCTCCGACCCCGACGAGTACCCGTTGCCGAACACACCACCGAACGACGCCATCGATCGATCGATCGGCTCACCGGCAAGCTCCTCCTCCCTCCTCCGGCTCCGGATTCGAATTCTTCCGGCCGGGGAGCAAGGCAGGAGGCTAGGCTGGGCTTGCCTTTATAAACGAGGGGATTTTTAGCAAGGGAATTCGGTCGCGTTTGTTCGGTCGGGGAGGAGCGACCGTTCCGCCGGCCACCACCTGCGAGAAAGAAAAGAACAGGGCCGAGAGATACCCGGGCCCGTCGTTAATTACATTCCATTAGATCGCTTAATTACCGCTCTAATTCTTATTTTTATTTCCTCTCTGTCTCTTGGCCGCTTTATGGGGAGGTGTGCCTGGCTGTGGTTTAATTTGAATTCCTTTGCCTCACTGACGTGTGGGGACGGGATCCCTTGGGTCCATGTGTCAGCTGGTGTAGTGCTCACGTAGTTATGTTTGGATGGGCCGTGGTTTTAGGCTGCCAAGTGGGCGGGTGGTGATGGGCCGGCGGCACTGGGAGTAGTAGGTGATACGGCATTACAGCCGGTGATGTAGTGGCCGGGCACGTGTGCGCCTGGCAGGGCCATGGGCCCACCACGTCTCGGTGACTCGGGTTTTTAAAACCTGTACATGGACAGCGTCGTTAATTAGACGTTTTTTTAGCATATACGGCTATGATTGCAACCATAATTACAAACATAGCTATATACTTGTTGTATTAGCAAAAATAATATTTTTATCACTCAGTGGCCAAGTGGTAATGTTATAGGGCTGATGTGTGTCACCTGCCACTCCACCACCGGGCATTAGGTGCTTGCCGCCCCGCTACCGGGCACCAGGTAATTAAGCTAGCTAATTAGTCGGATTAATTATCTGTCTTAATTTTTATACTATTTGTTTAAAATTTAAATATAGCAAATGAGCTCAAGAAATCATGAAATTTTATGTATAACCTTCTGACATAACATACTTAATAGTGTAATTTTTTGACAATTCTATCCATTGTGAATATTGTTTAACAATTTATACAATTATGATATTTATAGGAGTTGTTACATGCAACAAACGAGCTCCAAAAATTATGAAATTTTACGTGCAGCCTCTTGATATAGTCGTAAAATTGACTATTGTTTTCCAAAAATCCTATGCATTACAAATATTTATAGGAGTACATATAATAATACAAATACCCATGCTAATCACCTAGAGCCCTGCCACTGAGTAGCAGGCTTTGGAACCATGCGGCAGGGGTGGGTAAGGGTGGGTTTTGTTTGCTTTGTTTAGTCCACATGCAAACGAATGGAGTGGGTCGTAGGCGTTTGCTCCTATGAAAATTGAGCACTCGTGAAAGAAATACACCACTGAAATTGTCACTTGCGTCGCGTCTGTCTCCCCGTGAGCAGTCCCCACTCCCGCCATTATCGGCGCTTTGTTAGTGCGAGTGCGCTCTCGCTCGCGCTATAAATTGTGCGCTCTCTCGCTATCGCTCTCACAGTCTCTCTTTTGCAAATTCTCTCGCAATTTCTCTCGAAATCTCGCAATTCTTCGCAGTCAGTTAGCAGCAGTATTAGCATGTACTTTCTGTGTAATACCTATGTGTGTGCATACATATATATGTGTGTGTATGTATTTATGTAATTATTTTTGTCAACATAATTTTTAATTTGTAGTATTATATTGTCATTATATATATATTTATTTCATCATAATTTTATGTAATATTGTACTGCCATGAAATAAATATTTATGTATTTAATTATTTCATCATAATTTTTAATTTGTAGTATTATACTGCCATTATATATGTATATGTATATGGTAAAAATAATGAGTGCTCCTTGGTGCCCAGGCATCTCAATCCACAGCTGTCCGATTGCATGCTCAAAGTGGTGGAAAAATAACGGGTTTGTCGGCTGCATGACCCGTTACTATTGCAGGTCATTCCACCGTAGGAAAAAAGGAATCTTCATTTCCCCCGTTACTCCTTGATTTCCTTTACTAACACCCATTTTCCCCGTTGTCGCCTCTTCTCCCAAATCGCGCGCGAATGCTTCACCAGTGGCCGCCGCCGCCGCCGTTCCCAACACTGCGTTGCCTCCGCCGCCTCAACCCGATTCACACCACTGCGGTGCCTCGGCCTCCACAGCTTCTTGGCATCGGACGACCCTGGATTCATACCCTAGATCTAGATCTCCACCACTTCCTGTTCCCAACACTACATCGCCTCTGCCACCTCAATACGATTCACACCACTACGGCGCCTTAGCCTCCAAGCTTCCTGGCATTGGACAACACTGGATTCATACCCTAGATCTAGATGTCCACCGCTTCCCGCCTCCATAACAACCAATCGATGGGTCCATTGCCGGCATGGAAGAAGATGATGGAACTGTTAGTACCGCTGCCACCCATATGCTTTATATTTCAACTTTTTTAGAATTTTGGGATTTTGTGAGTTTGTTTCCTGAATTAAGGGTCGATTGATGATTTATTTCCATATATACGAAATGATGATTTTTTGCCATGGTTATAGCATTGAGAAGAGTTGTTTCTATGTATAGCAATGCTAATGATACCGTAGTTTGCATGTTCAACTTTTAGAAAATGAGATTCCTTTTTTCTCTCAAAAAAATTAAACCGTGTGATGTTCTTTCCATTTAAGTGTGATTCCAATATCTCTTATTGATTTTATTAGGCTCCGTGTCATATGCTTGGTTTCTGGTTCCAATATCTGCTTGGTTTCTGGTTCATCAATCCAGTTATAGTTTTGCCGATCGTTCCTGTCTACTTCGTTTCTGGTTCATCAATCCAGGTATGTTAGTATGGTGTAAAATAGTTTCACATAGAGATGCATCTGAATGTTCTCCTTTTCACATTTTTATTTCCTTTTGTTGTGAAATGAAAGATATGTGTGCATCTCATCCCAACGAAATACTACACTATTTAGCTCAACTCTCAATTAATTTTCATGTAGCTTGAACCCCCCCCCCCCCCCCGGTTATAGCAAGTAAAATGAAACTTTGCTTAGGTTGTTCTTTTGTTTTTCTTTTTTGCATTATCAGTGATAGATTGCAGTATTTAGCTTAACTCTCCATTAATTTCTTTGTGCTTTTTCTAGCTTTTGCTTCTTTAGAATTGCTCGAGATAAAGCCCAGCTGCTGCAGCGCTCCTCCTCTTTTAGGTTGCAAAATGTTAACGCTGCTAGCTTTTACCGCAATCGAAGGGGACAAGAGCAAATCATGTGCATCATTGCACATTTCATGCAAAAGCAACGCTTCTCTTCGATCATTTCATATCTTTGATGTTCAAATAGTATTGTGTAATAATAAACTATACGATGTGGTGTTCAAAATCTTTGATCCATTTAGTCAGTCTTATTTAGCGCTTGATCATCTTTGTTTAGGTATGTAACTGTGTCGTCCCTAAGAAATATGCTGCATGTCATGTTCAAATATGATTTCATCATTTTTTTACATTTTTTACTATTTGTCTCATTAGTTTTGATCCTTCAATTTCGTATGCATGACAACAGAGATTTCTCAGAATGCCGAGGCTACCGCCAGGTGCAAGTGCCAGACGAATGGGCGGGTGCAATTCCATGATTGATGGAGTTAGACCTTCGTCATCCAACTCCGATGATGACTACTTCATGTATCCACCTACTAGGAATATTACAGGTCAAATACGTGTCCTACTTGTATCTAGATGTGTTCCATCTTCTATATCATCAATTATTAAGGATTTCGAGTGAGAGAAGGAGGTTTTAGTAAATGAAATGGGTTTTGGGGGTTTGTTGAGCATGCCAGAGATTACAACACATAGGGCAATAAGTTATTGGCTGCTATCTAGAATATCTTGTGATACTCATGCATTACAAGTTGGAGATGGTACTCTTCTTCCATTTTTTGAGCGTGATGTTCAGAAGGTTCTTGGAATTCCTTTAGCTAGAAAGGACTTGGACCCTCCTAGCAGTGAAGTAATTGCTCAGGTTAAGAACTTTATATGCACCAGATTGAGGGTTGAAGAATACAAGCATGTCAATAGAGCTGTCATGGAGGAAGTACTTGCAAAAAACCATAGCGGCAGAATGTCTAAGGAAGACAAGGATGCTATTAAAAACAACTTTTCTAATCCTTGTTATGACTAAATTCCTGGCACCTCAGAAATTTTTGGACAACATTTGTCCGAAATATTTCACTGCCCTCATAAATCCGGACAACATATCCAGCTATAACTGGTCCGGGTATGTTTTGAATTAGTTACTTGCAGCAGTTGAAGACGTTCAAAAAAATTTTCAAAGGGCAAAAGATGTGGCTATGTGAATGAGTGTGTAATATTTCTACAGGTAACACACAACTATTTAAAAGTGTAACAGGCAACATTATGTTACCTGTATTTGCTGGTACCCACAGTCTAGAAGATGAATTGCATTGATCATTTAAGGTCTTATTGCCATTTCAGGATTTCTATCTAGACAACTTGGATTTCGGAAATCTCAGCCTTTCGCATGATATTTTCCCATGAATTGGTGTTTATGATCGTGACGACATTAAGAAAAGGTGCATCATTAACCTTACATTGAAGGATAAATACATGGTTACACAGTTTGGGAAGGTGCAGGTACACACATCAATATTCCAGAAAAAATAAATATTTATGGCTTGCATTTACTGCTATTTCTATGGAATGACATACTTAATTTTGCTGCAGTTGCGTCCAAAACTTAATGTATGTTACATCAGATCTAATGAAATAATTAAGGCCAAACAAGTTCAAGAGAAGGGTGATAGCCCATCAAATGTGAATTTTCAGAAAGAATCATAAGTTTTTTCAAACTACCTTAATTATAAGCACATATGAACATCGTGGTGTGTGTGTGTATGTGTGTGTAATCAATGTTGTTGTAGGCAATAGAGCATGCTGTCCATATAATCTAACAAGCCAAAAAGATGAACGTTCTTTTGGGTTCTTGTATTAGCAATCTAGACAAGGCAAGGGAAGATATTGCAAAGGTGGTAGAAGCTTGCAAACTATTGGCTGCCACAGAACAAACCATCACAAATGAAGATGATTTGTCTTGTGGGTATACTTGCACCCTTGACAATGATGTAGAACATACTAATGAACATCATGCTCATGAGCAAACATGTATTATTTAAATTTCATTGTGTCTCGATTTAAACGTCATAACTTACTCTTGTATTGTCTATGTTCATATCATGTCATTTTTATAGGACCTATTTGTAACGAAGAGCTTAACAATGAGGAGATAACTAATAATGTGGAGGGTGCACCCAATGTTGCAAGCAACAGCCCCCCTCCAATAAGTCAGTAGAGCATTCTAACTGTGCACAAGTATACACTCCCACAGTAGTTCTTGAATCTAGGCCCGATACTTCAATTGATTTGAACCGATCTATACATCTTAATAAAGAGCCAGGATCTACCTCGAAGATAGCATTTGTTTCACCTAGAATGGTGAGGCATGTTGATATAGACCGACCATCATTTGATATAGGACTAGATTTATCTCCAGTGTAGACGCAAGGTTAGGTTTCAATCATATTATACCTGTCATTACTAGTTATCATTTCCATTGTCAACCTGATTGCATGACTTACTGTTTATTCTTGAGTTACAAAAAATTGTTTCAGAAATCCTACCATCGGTACAATACAACCAACTGAAGTATCTCCAAAGATAACGCCAAACAAGTCTTCCATATCACCACGGTCATGTTCTCGTGAAATTGCAGTGTCAAGTCTCGTAGTATTACAAGATATATACATTGAATAGCAAAGGAGAGATAAGACCTGTAACTGGTATCAAGCGTGAGTATCCAGAGCCTAGGATTCTAGATTTTAAGCAGTTTCGTAGTAACAAATGTTTCATGCCGCCTACCGTTACACCTTTTTGTGCTAGCATAATCACCCAAGTACGAGTTAAACATGAACATATTTCAATGGTTCTAAATAATTGGATTAAAAATTAGCTGGATGTTAACTCTCTTAGGTAGGCGGGCCGCTTTGCGCGAGGTGGGACACATAGCTTGGCCCAAGTGCCTGTTTTTGTGTGGTCGGTAGGGAACAGACGAGCTTGCTTGAAGGTGAACGACACACGTCTTCTCCATTGTTTTACGTGAGCCCTATCGGTGTTCTCTATTGTTTGGACGGGCTAGGGCGGACCAGCAAAATGCTGCCCACGTAGGTCCACCTACAGAGAAGGCCCTTGCCTTCTTCACTGATGAAAGGGGAACAGCACCAAACCACCAAGTGCAGTTTCAGAACGAAACATTGCCCATGTCTTTGGTTTTTTTAGCTTCTCCAAAAATAAGTAAATTGAATGGCTTTTAAAGCAAAATTTTCAAATGCCTTCTTAAAACTAAAACTATATGCGCCATTCGTATCAAAGTCTCCATCATCTACTATCGTCTCGAAAAATATAGATAAAAATCGGGGAAAAAACCCACCGGCCTAGAAGCACGGCTATGGACCATATCCTCAGCTGGGAAGGGAATGATACGGCAAGTCAAGCGTTGACATTGCAGCTTGTTGTAGGGGGATAATTTAATTATTTGCCACTTTTATGAGTAGGGTGGCAACAGATTTGCTACCCTGGTCCGTTGTCAATGACTCAGGCGGTCCCGCATGTAAGTGAGAGAGGTAATTGGCTAATCTTCAGAGTGGCAAAAAGTTGAATTCGGGGAGATTGCAGCTTGTTGTAGTTCTCATTGCACACGACAGAGATTGCACTTCTGAAAGGCACTACTTTCCAATCAGTCAATGTCGAGATGAACTGTCACCTTGTCTACGCAAGAAACCCTCATAAACAACGTTACATCTCGCGCGGCAGCCGAGATTGCCCAACCACTCCCATCTCCTCAACTTCTTCTCTAACATACGCAACCCCAATGGCAGCTAGTCAACTCCACTGCTCCCTCGTGCTTTCCCAACCCCGGTCTCCTCCTCCTCCTCCTCCTCCTCCTCCTCCTCCTCCTCCCCTCGCCACAACGCATGGAGCAGCACCGACAAGCATCGCAGCGCCAAGTGGAAGGTACGCACAACAACCAAGCTCGCTTGAAAAATCACAGCGACCTTTTCACACCCTCAGGGTGTTCGACGAATTGCTCATGGTAGCTTCTGCTCTCTGTTTTTGAGTTGCAGAGGGTCTCGACGGGTACGAGGGCAGCGGCGACGGCTTTGACGACGGTGCAAGCGAGGACGGGGTGCTCTCAGCGTTCGTCTGCCCGATCACCATGCAGGTGATGCGGGACCCGGTGGTCATAGAGACCGGCCACGCCTTCGAGCATGAGGCGATTGCTGGGTGGTTCTTGGAGTGCAGGGAGCTTGGCAGGAGGCCGTGCTGCCCGGTCACGATGCGAGAGGTCTATAGCACGGACCTGAAGCCTGTCATCACGCTGCAGGCCGCCATCGAGGAGTGGACGGGCAGGTGGGAGAGATCACAGCTCCTCAAGGCCTGCCAGTGGCTGACGAAGGACGCCTCGGAGAAAGAGGCGCTGCGTGCGTTGGGCTTCGTGATGCGTGGGTGGAACGAAGGGAGGGTGGGCAAGCGTGTCGTGCGCAGCGAGGGGATGATTCCGATGGTGGGTGCTATGCTGAGAAGCGGCAGTTCAAGAGTGCGTCTCAAAGCGCTGGAAGCTCTTCAGGAGTTCGCCGGAGAAACTGATGAAGACAGAGTAGGTGAAAGAAGATGCAATGAAATTGAGTATTATGTGCTGTAAGATAGATAGTATTGACAGAACATGTCTTCATCCTTTGTAGGAAGCTGTGTTGGAAGGGGACACCATTCGCACAATCGTTAAGTTTATCGATTGTGAGGTTTGTCAGGAGAGGGAATCAGCTGTATTTACCTTGTATGAGCTTTCAAAATCTGAATTGGTATGCGAAAAGATAAGTGAACTGAATGGAGCGATACTTATATTGGGCAAGGTGGCTGGAAGCAAAGCAGACAACCCGACAGTCGCCGAGAAGGCTGAGAAGACGCTCGAGAATTTGGACGTGTGCGAGAAAAATGTTGTGCAGATGGCTGAAAATGGCAGACTGGAACCTCTACTTAACCTGCTTATTGAAGGTGTCATTTCCTTCCTGATCACTTATGGTTCTCCAAGTATATTCAATTCTTTGTGTTATTTAATTAGCGCGATTAGACTCAATTCTAACTTCCATGTTGTTTACAATAGTATCATTAGCAATTTGTTTCTTTTCCTTCGCACTACGTTGAGACTTCCTCTAATTTTTCAACAGAGATGAATTGGTTAGTTTACTAATTTGCTTGTTTCTAGTTCAGTCGAAGTACTTCTACTTGGTTTCTTAATGGTACATATTGTGCTGGAACTTGATCAGGTTCTCCAGAAAAGCAGCTGTTGATGGCATCATCTCTAGAAAAGCTTGTTCTGTCTAATGATTTGAAGATCTTGGTGGCCCAAAGGGTGGGTTTGTTATTTGCTGGTGTTGTCGAAAAGGGTAGCTTGGAGTCAAAAGAAGTTGCTTTCAAGGTGTTAGAGCATATATCTGCCAATGCAGAGAGCGCCAAGGTTCTTATAGAGGAAGATGTGCTTCTCCCTCTTTTCCGAGTTCTCTCTATCAATGGCATCAAATTCCTTCCACAGAGGTTACAAGAGGCTGCTGCAGCAGTTCTATGTAATCTGGTAGCTTCTGGTGTTGACTTTGGGACAGTCCCACTTGATGATCACCGTACTCTGGTATCGGAAGACACTGTGCACAGCTTACTTCATTTGATCAGTAACACCTCACCTCCAATACAGTGCAAGCTTCTTAAGATTTTTGATAAGCTAAGCAGTTCTGCAACAGTTATATCCATTGTCTCAGCTATAAAATCTTCTGGTGCTATCACCAACTTGGTTCAATTTGTTGAGAGTGATCATCAGGAAAGCCGCATTGCTTCTTTAAAGCTGTTATGCAAAATGTCATCTCACATGGACCATGAGATAGCGCAAGTCCTCCGAGCAAGTCCGACTCTGCTTGGCTGCTTAGTTAGGATTGCCTTCCTAAATGATGCAAACGCAGATGAGCAAAATGCTGCACTTCAGATTCTGGCTAACCTTCCTAAAAGGGACAGGTGCCTTACCAGAGAGTTAATGGAGCAAGGGGCTTTCAAGTTTGTTGCTCGTAAGGTGTTAAGTATCTGTCGCAGAGAGACTGGCAATAACATCTATGATAATACATTGCTTGAAGCCCTTGTAAAAGTTCTAGCAAGGGTAACATATGTTTTGCGGGAGGAACCACGTTGCGTTTCCCTTGCTCGTGAATACAATCTTGCTTCAATGTTCACCAGCTTGCTTCGGCTGAATGGGCTGGACGATGTACAGGTGCTCTCTGCAAAGGCATTAGTGAATCTCTCGTTACAATCCAAATATCTGACCGGCACACCAAAATTTGATGAACCTGAACAAAAGCCTATGCTTGCCTTGTTTGGTAGGAAACCACCAAGTATTCAATTTTGTCGTCTTCACTCTGGAATCTGCTCAATTAGGGACAATTTTTGTATTCTAGAAGGGAAGGCAGTGGAGCGGCTGATTCTTTGTTTGAATCATTGTAACAAGAAGGTTGTCGAAGCTGCTTTGGCTGCCCTTTGCACCCTACTTGAGGATGGGGTGGAGACCGCCGAAGGTGTTAGGGTGCTCCATAGGGCAAGTGGGATTGAACCAATATTTGGTATCTTGAAGGAAAACCCAACAGGCAGCCTTCAGCAGAGGGTGACATGGGCTGTGGAGAGGATTTTACGGGCAGAGGAGATTGCTAAAGCTGCTTCAAGTGATCGCAGTTTGGGTTCTGCTCTTGTTCATGCCTTCCAGCATGGGGATTCTAAAACACAACGTATTGCAGAGGCAGCATTGAAGCACATTGACAAGCTGCCAGTTTTCTCTCAAATCATTGATAAGCGTCCCTCAAGACGAGGTTCATCCATTGGAAGCATGGAGCGCTATTACAGGCTTGATCGCTAGGTTATGAATTTGTCATGTAACACAGTTTTATGGTCCGTTTATGTCTTGTGTACAACGTAATTCTCTTGGTATTTCTAATTGATAATATTGCTTCACTGACAGTAGGAACTGGGAACCACAGTTTTTTCCGAAAAGAAAATAGCGACAGATAGGCATTGATGGTCTTGACCATGCTTTCTTTGTACGTGTAATTTTGACATTCTGTATATCTAATGAAGATTAATCTATGTAAGATTGACAATTATTGAAGAGCATCTTTGTGGTGGCAAGTTGTGCATAGCGTGGGTTTGGTTAGACAATGCCATCACAGGCACACCTGATCATACGGTGGCGCGACACAGCGGCAGGTGAAGGTGGGGCAACAGGGGGTGGAGAGGGCGAGCTCGGTGGGGGTGACGGGTGGGGTTGGCGAGTTCCCGGACTTGAGGGAGAAGGAGGCAAGTCTAGCATGGTGGTGGGAGGTGCCGGGGGGGGGGGGGGGGGGGGGTTACATGTGTGAGGCAACAAGGTTGCTGGAATGTCATTATTGGGTCAAAGAAAATCAAGAGATCGTGGAAGGAAGGATGAAGATTATTGTTGTTGAAAAGGAAAAGAATGCTCATCAAACGTTACATGGCAAGAGAGATGATCCGACGAGAACCGCGGCAACGACGAACAGGCTGCCCACGAGCCGCGGCGACCTCCGCGTCCAGCGGGGGCCGAGCCTCCCGTGCCAACGATCTGGACGCGGCGGCTCTCCTGCGCGACGTACACCGCCTGCGCCGTGGCCTCCCGGAGGATCCACGGAGCCCGCACGGCGTGCGCCTCGAGCCGCGCGAGCCCGATCCTGAACCCGAGCTCCCCCAGCGCCGGCAGGTGCTCCCGGTGATCGTACTCACCCTCCCGGAGCCCTCGGCGTCGGCATCCGACAGCACGCGCAAGGCGTTCACGACGAGTCCGTTCTTGTCGTGCTCGTGGGGGCAGATGCCGTGCAGCTTGCGGCTTACCTTCGTGAGCAGAGTATGGGGTCTCGATCACTCGAAACACCGATCTCAATAGTTGTAAATGAATTTACGACTATACACCAAGTATTAGAAGTAGAATATTTTGATCACTCGAAGCACTCCTCCCAATGGTCGTAACTCGTTCACCCTCAACAATCGTAACTAGTTTACGACTGCTCACTAGACGTTGGCCCTGCCTCTCTCAAACGCACGCTTTGGCTGTGGACTAACATACACGGTTGTGGACAGTTTGTCAGAGATAGGAACGACAAGGTGGAGCTAATAACTGAGCTGAAACACTAAAACTGAGGCACGATTATTGCGGTGCAAACTTTCCTGTGTTTTCTCTGTTATTCACTGGTGCGTTATTTCAAAAGACTTACAGGGTCTATATAGACATAGTCGGGCCACACAGCAAGCCACTCACCCACTCCACACGAATGATGACTACCACGACGCTGCCCATACTGAGCAGTTCGTTGGCCCACACCGCTCAGCTGTCTGCCCATGCCGCTTAGCTCAGCCGCCTGCCGCCTGCTGCAGTGACCAGCCGCATGCCCACGCCGAATAGTTAGTCAATCGAGGACGACCTGCGCCATCCACGACCACCAATGTTGACACCTGCTACCAACTGCTACAGTGATCACCGTACGACCACGACCGCTGGCTTCATTCTCGACTTGTCTTCGACCACTGCACTGGAGTTTCAACCACGGACACGTAGGAGCCTACGACCACGGCACCAGCGACTGCGACGCTGATCGTTACGACTACACACAACGTGGTCGTAACTGACCACGCACACAGGCGCCACGACCACAGCGCTACGACCACACAACCTTCGAGTCCTCTAAGTGTTACAGAGCTCGTACGAGTATGATATCCACTGTACTCTTTTGAGTATGACATTCATAGTACTCCTTCGAGTATGACGTCCACAGTACTCCTTCGAGTATGATGTCCACAGTACTCCTCTGAGTATGACATCTATGGTATTCCACTAAGTATGCACTGTCGATTATCGACCATAGCCATTGACAATCGACTATGACTATCGATTATCAACCACGGCATTACGACCACGAAGTAATCGGAGTTACAATACTCGGTGTAGCTTAGCATTGGTCGTAATGAGCATAAAGACTGATCGTAACGACCACACAACAGAGAACTCGAATATACTCAAGGAAAACACAAATACAATAAGATTAATCTAACACAGAGCAGCCGGCTAGCTATGGAAGGCGGCGGCCGCCTGTTCCGCGTCACTCCCCACCCCCTTGGCGAGGAGGCCGGCATCGAGGCCGTTCAACAAGTTCGGGCGGCGAGGAGGAAGTAGGAGATGTCGCCGGGGCGGATGGCGCCGGACGTGTCGCCCAGGAGCAGCATGTGGAGATCGGCAGCGCCGTCGTTATTGTACCACCACGAGACGTTCCCCAAGCGCATGGCGATCACGTCGCCCGCCTCGAGCCGGACCACCCTCTCCTTGGTGCCCCCCACAGGGACGATTCCGGCCACCACGCTGCCTTCAAGAACGTAGCAGAACTTGGAAGAGCCGGCGTAGTGCGGCATGGCGAGGCCGAGGGGCTTAAGAACGAGCAAGCCGCACCCGAGCTTCTCCTCGGCGATCGCCGGCCCGCACCACGCGACGTACGACCCCGCGTCAGACTGGACGACGACGGCCTTGACATGTCTGGAGCCGCCATCTTCCCTACTACCCTGTGTGCTAAAACGACCACACGTTAATCAAGTTCTTGAATGCACGCACAATTCGTTCGCATGCATGTCGGACCCGATCAGAACTGGGTCACCCAATTTGCGATTTCTGATCTAGATCACAGATAATCAGGGACTCAAGAGTAACAATGTGACATGCATGTAGACTGAACCTGAAGACTGAAGAAGATGGAAGAACGTTCTCCAGAACTCGAGATAAACTTAGCGTGCTGATCATAAGTGGAGAACGGCACGCAATTTATAGGCAAAGGGGCATCAAGTAACTAGGGATAGAAACGATCCAAACTGAGCCTGCTTGAGCCAGGCTCAGCCAAATCTGTACGAAGCTATGGCTCGGCTTGGTTCTTGGCTCAAGCTGGCTCACAAGCCGAGCTGCCCAGAAGTACTCCACAAGCCTTGTCTGTATGGTACAGCGAGCTGCCAGAAGTACTCCACCAGCCTCGTCTGTACAGTACAGCGAGCTGCCTAGAAGTACGCCTTGACATCATTTCAGAAAAAGCATGGACCTTCCTTGCTCACTGTAGCACTCACGTGCAGTCAAATTAAGATACTACTATGAAACGTCATCATCAAAATAAAGAAAAAATAATAAAAGTAACAATAGCAATCATCAGAAAATTAAAACCTTAAAGATACTTTATTTAGATAATCAACGGAAGTTGAAATAAATATTTGAAATATAGGGTTGATCCACTTCTGTTTTAATTCTTCAAAATGAAGTCCTTTGTTACCATCTTACCACAAAATTCTAAGGTTCCAAATTCATAATTCAAGTCCAAACTAAATTTAACCATTACCTTAATTTATAATTTACAAATCAACTACAATCACGCATGCAGGAGATTTTAATCGCTAATTAAATGAGCATCGTATATCACTAATTATGATTAAATTAACATAAAATAACATGGTAAATTCATAGCACATAAATTTTCCAAAAACAATTAACAATTAGGTCGACTGTGTCAGGAGATTGCACATAAAATTTCGTAATTTTTGAAACTCATTTGCTATGTGTAATAAATCCTTAAAATACCATAATCTTACAAATTTTTTAGCAACAGTCATAGCAAATAAAATTTCATAATAATGAAGCACATTATGTCAGAAGGCTGTAGATAAAATTTTGAAATTTTTGAAACTTATTTTCTATATTTAAAAATTCAAGCAAATGGTAAATAAAAATCCTAACTCAGCAGGTGATTAAGCCGGTTAATTAGCTAGCTTAATCATCTACCGTCCGGTGGTGGGGCGGCAAGGAGAGAGCCGCCTAGTGGCTGAGTGGCAGACCCCTTCCGCCCGGTGGCTGGGCTCCGATGGACAGGTGTCGGCTGCACGGCCCTACCGCACATACGGCTATTTTTGCAAATACGAGTTGAAAACATGCTAAAGTGCCAAAAAAATCCAAATTCATAGCAATCATGTACATGTTAACGTACGCCAGCCCAAATGTTCTGTCACCCTGCATCAGTGCAAGGAAATTTTTAAGGGATAATTGTCTATATGCCATTGCAATTGTCTTAATTCTAAAAAATACCACTACAATCTCGATCCTTTGAAAAATACCACTCTAATCATGTAATACTTCTATAAATGTTATTATGCTCAATACTAGCTGATTTTTATTGACTATAATATTATTTATACAAGTATGAGATGATTAGAATGGTATTTATCTACACAAAAATACAATCGGAGTACGGAAGGTGTATTAATGTAAAATTGGCTTGTATTGATCATAGTGCATCAATAAAAGCCCATTTTATACAAATACACTTCTCTTATGTCGATATGTATTTCATGTGTACAAAAATAATTAAAATACGGAAGGTGTATTTATTTAAAATCAGCTAGTATTCAGTATAATGGCATTTCTAGAAGTATTTCATAATTAGAGTGGCATTTTTCAAAGGACCGGAATTGCAGTGGTATTTTTTAGAATTGATATGATTACAATGGCATATAGTCAATTATCCCAATTTTTAACTAGTAACTAGAGAAAAGGAGGTCGCCTTTAGTAGCTTGGAATATAGAAATTTTACAGGAAATGTCTAAAAAACGAGCACTACAAATTTTCTAAAACTACTTTGCAAAACACTCAATGATCTCTACATGCACTAAAATACTTCGATCAATTTCCCTTTCTCTATCAACACTCATGCATAACGTCTCGATCGAGCTGGTGATCTGATGAAAAGAGATTATATTAGTAGCTCTTTGCTCGATTGGCCGGCCGGAGACTACCTAGCTAGGGAAAAAGATGGTTACGCCTCTCACATATATGGCAATGTCGATCTGGATGTTTCCTTTTTATTTACAAATAATTTTGGTTTAATCTGGCTTGTGTCTCTCGCTAAAAGATAAGTTAACACACAGCTTATCAACATTTTTGTTTGCATTTTTCGTGATCGGAAAAGAGTATTCTACGTGTAGATCTTGCCTTGTTTGGTTTTAAATGCGTCAAGGTTGAGCTCGCTGTAGCAACGCTTTTTTTTTTTTTTTTTTGCATAATCTCCTTTCCCTCACCGATCATCACTTGCGTTTGTGGCACGGTCGATCGAAAGGCGAAGAAAACTTATGGCTAAAAGGAAAAGCGGATGGATGGCACACACCAAAGCGACTACGACAGCAAAGCTCCTCTGTATCCCCTTCTCCTTCAAGACATCTAAATATATTTTTCCACCATTCTTTATTTCTTTTTTCTTTTTGTCATGTAGTGTATATGAACAAGGCAAAACTATCGATGATCAAATCATCGATCTTACAATTAGTAGGAAAATCCAAGCCTCATAGAAGGATAAACAGGAAAATTTGGTCTTTATTGCTATATTAAGATTACAACTTGCTCTAAACAAGCGATTACAGGGAAAAATGCTATGTGGCCTAATGCAGAATAGTCTTGCTGTGGTTCTCCTTCTTCTCTCTCTCGGGTAAGGCTTAAATAACTCCAAAGAGACATCAATTGTTTGCACAGACAGGCATCTTGTCGATTCCTTCCGTCCGCACGTGTAAACGGTTGATGACGGTGAGAGAGGTCTAACAATAACCGTCGATCGGTTGTTGTCAATGAGTGAGAGCCTTAGAAACAATAGACACTGGACCAAACGTAGAGCGGTCGAGGGAATGGGAGCACACATGATCTACTCCTTAACCGCTCAAGGCATTGTCATAGGAGAGGCCCAGATGTCAGGTTATAAAGCTTCTAAGTAGTAGCTGGTCGGATAAATAAACAGTGATTCTCCAACCAAGGGTACTCGGAACTTTTTATACTATAAGCGATTATAACACTGCTCTACAGGCTTTGATTATGTATTAAAGTGGCTCTTTAATAGATTATTTAATTCTCGTCAGCTAGATCCCAAAATTCATGTGAAATTATGACCTTTTATTCTTTGACTGAAACACTAGTCGAGATGTATATTCCAATCAAGAGATTATTCGACATTAGTCAAGAAAGTTAAAGAAGTCTTTTCACTTGAAGTTGAAAAACTAACTAGAAGAATAGAACTCAAAGGTTTATACCTGTTAGGCACGGTTCCATAACTTCTAACTTGGATGTAGGAGAGTCTCTATAAACCGAATCAAGGCTTGTATTATACACATTTCCCAAAAACTTCATGTATTCTCTTGAGCTTCTCTTTGTTTCGTCTTCCCCGACAGCTATCCTAGCTCTTTCCCCCAAATTTTCTTGATCTTTACTAGATTCAAGCTCAAATTAACAAAGATGTCTGAATTCATCTCTGAGTGCCCTAAATCCGAATTGGGATTAAAGAGACTTAAAGCTTTGGAAGATGCGGGATTGATCCCCAATAGAGTTATGATCCCCTAGAGATTAGTTGAAGGTGAAGGCTTCTCAAGTGGCGAAGAAGGTGAGATACTTATATTATGGGCATATGTGGAATGCGGGTTTACATTTCCAACACATTCTTTCTTGTCAGAAGTGCTCGAGTATTATGGGATCGAGTTGATGAACCTGGCACCTAATTTGATTGCCATGCTTAGCATATTCGTATACTTATGCGAAGCGTACCTGGGAATTCCGGTGAACCTAGATCTCTTCAAGTGCTACTATCGGATGACTGGAAGGTCTGGGAAAGAGGGAGTGACGCCTGGGAGTTCATTTGAAGTCATTTCCATGTATTTGAAGTCTTCTTGGTCATCATGGAAAAAAACTCTGGTTCTATATTCACCAAAGAAGATTGTTGTGGCTACATACCAACTAGTGAAAAAGGGGCTATAGAGAGGCCACTAGGGGTTACTCGGGGCCTTACACACACTCGGAGTGGGGATGTGTAGTAAGAAAAGTGGTCTCTGGTTCTTCCTCCCTCTCAAGCACATATATATGGCCTTGAGGAGTTGGATTACAAGAATGCCCCTGCTAGGGCTCATAACGGTAAGGATAAAAGTGCCTTTTTACATGTTTGATGGGCCTTCTGGCCCAACGGGCCAAATGGGCGAAGGTGGGGGGCCACTTCCCCAATAAAGACAATCTAGCGTTCGTGGGGAGGATTGCCATAGAAAGCTCGGAGTGGAAAGCCTCTCCTAAGGAGGGAAGGGTACAACTATTGGTCGAGGCCATAGAGTACCTCAAGAACAGGGATTGACTTCGTGGCATGTGGCAAGAGATTTCACCATGCGTCAAATTAGTCCTCTGAAGTCACGCTATCATATCATATTATGGTCTGAGGGTGCAAAAGATTTGACAATGGACTCCTCGGAAGGTAAGCATCAAAGATTCCAACCGGTTAAATTTTTTTGTTTAATCATATCTTTTGTAACTCATGGTTCTTCCTTTGATTTTGTAGCCTTGTCCCCTTCTGAGATAAGGGAGACAATAAAGGCAATATGCAAATGAGAACCCAAGCAGAAAGGAGAACCCTTAATCCTAACAGTTACATCTCCAGAGGAGAGGATTGAGAGACTCAAGTTAACCAATGATATCTTTAATCAATGATTACCTTTTGAACACTGTGTTCTTATGCTTTTGCATATGCAAATGATCGGAGCATAGGTGCTTAGGTGAAGGAGAGCATATGGTGCTTCTTCCCCATGAACGGCGCTAGCTGTCAACGATCGAATCATTGATCTTACGATTAGTAGGGAAATTCGATTCTCACAAAAGGATGAATAAGGAAAATTAGCCATCATTGCTATATTGAGATTACAACTTGCTCTACATGAGCAATTGCAGGGGAAATGCTATGTGCCCTGTAGAATGGTCTTGCCATTGTCCTTCTTTTCTCTTGGGTAAGGCTTAAATTGTGTCGAAGAGATGCCAGTTGTTTGCACGAATAGACGCCTTGTTGATTCCTTCTATTCACACATGGCGATGAGAGGTCTGACAATAACCGTTGATCGATTGTTGTCAGTGAGGGAGAGCTTCAGTAAACAACCGTATGCAATTGTTGTCAGAGACACTAGACCAAATATAGAACGGTCGAGGGAATAGGAGCGCATGTGACCTGCTCCTTAACCGCACAGGGCATTATCACAAGGGAGGTCCAAATGTCGGGTTATAAAGCCTTTGAGTAATAGCTGGTCGGGTAAAGGAATAGTGATTCTCCGACCAGGGGATACTCGGGACTTGTTATAATATAAGCGATTACAACATTGGTCTAAGAACTTTGATTACGTATTAAAGTGGCTCTTTAATGGATTATTTAATCCTCATCAAAATTATAAGCAATATGATAAAACATTTGTATGCAATAATGTAGCCGTATAAGTACACGTATGATCTTCTCTAATACCAAAAGAATTAACCATCATAACCTGCCATAACCTAGCTAGCAGTTTTCTTCTTCTTCTTTGGGGGGGGGGGGGGGGGGGCGGGGCAACACAACCTGATGATTTCAATATGAAAATAATTTTCGTCCAACAATAGCTACCAAATTTTCTTTCAACAAAAGAATAAAACAAGTAGTATACATATTGGTTTATTTGGTAAATAAATGACAAGCATATTCATATTTTGGTAGCAACACATACATCTCCGTTATTGATCTTTTTGTGTTAGGACGGTGGGCGCTCCATTGCATTGTTCAAGAGATTAGCTACCCCAACAACGTACGTACATGCAGAAACCGTGGGCGTAGCGCAAATGGCAAGATGTGTGCTTTAACTCATAGAGATGCTCCAAAACACAGAAAGGAATAGTGTGCTCATAAACTATTTGTATCTATATAGTTAGCTGAATACTCGCAAACTATTTGTATCTAAAATTCTAAACACTAAGACACGGAAAGGAAGTGCTCATAAACGATAAGCATCCAAGTTTCAATAGACACGGATATCTCCGTTACTTCTTTTTTGGACGGTGGACGCTCCATTGCCCTATCTTTGCTATCAAGCGATCAACGGCTCCCACACTTAACTGCACAGATGGCAAGAGGGGTGCATGCTTTAACTGTTACAGGTAGAACCGTTGATCACTACTCATGAATCAAGAAATGAACATAGCCAGAAAGACCAATACTTATTATCCCAGGGGTTCACTGCAGTTAGGGAGAGTCAGGCTAGTCACGCGTATATATATTTTGATCAATTCGGGCGGGGGCCCGGGGGTGGAGAGAGACGGAGCCCGGCCGTGGAAAAGGCTCAAGCTTGTGAGGGTGAGGGAATCTGAAAAAGAGGAGCCAAAGTTGGCCATCCGATCGATCGAAATCTTGAGGGTGGGCTGACGATGTCGACTGCCCCAGCTGACGACGAGAAAAACCTACTTATAAGTGGGGTAGCTGGTAAAGGCAGCAGCAAGCAGCGCCCAAAGAGGAGCAGGAGAAGCAAGGTACGTCTTTGGCCAAAGGCGGAGGAGGAGGAGGAGGAGGAGCTGCTGCTGCAAAGGGATCATCGATCGCCTGCTCGTCCGGCCAGCTGCTGCTGCTGCTCCAACCCGCACGCACGCCGCACTTAATGGCGCCGGTGGGCCTCCCGCCGGGCTTCCGGTTCCACCCCACCGACGAGGAGCTCGTCAACTACTACCTGAAGCGCAAGATCAACGGCCTCAAGATCGACCTGGACATCATCCCCGAGGTCGACCTCTACAAGTGCGAGCCATGGGAGCTCGCAGGTACGTACGT
The DNA here is from genome assembly GCA_017311315.1 of Dendrocalamus latiflorus. NCBI lineage: Eukaryota > Viridiplantae > Streptophyta > Magnoliopsida > Poales > Poaceae > Dendrocalamus > Dendrocalamus latiflorus. The sequence goes on from CM029657.1 coordinate 38,747,048, forward strand.
ACGCGCGTTTGCGGTTTGTGATTCGATCGTCGTGTGCATGCATGTATCTTGCATGCGATGTGATGTGAGATTAATATGGGTGTAATTCCGCATGATGCAGACAAGTCGTTTCTGCCGAGCCGTGACCCGGAGTGGTACTTCTTCGGGCCCCGGGACCGCAAGTACCCGAACGGGTTTCGGACGAACCGGGCGACGCGGGCGGGGTACTGGAAGTCGACGGGCAAGGACCGCCGCGTCGTGCACCACGGCGGCCGCCCCATCGGCATGAAGAAGACGCTCGTCTACTACCGCGGCCGCGCGCCGCAGGGCGTTCGCACCGACTGGGTCATGCACGAGTACCGTCTCGACGACAAGGACTGCGAGGACACCATGGCCATCCAGGTGCGTGCTAGCTGTATATATATACTAACTGAACCTGAATTTTGAAGCACGCACTGCGTACACTCAAGATCGGTTTTATTGATCATATACCCTCCCCTTAGCAGCATTGCTGCTACTTGCACGCGGTTTCTTCTCATCGATCTCTCTTACATGCATGATCGTCATCATGGGGCGAAACATGCATCCATTTGTACTATGCATACATAATCTACTTACTTACGTGGTACACTCCTTGGATGGAAAGCTAGCTAGGGCTTCGAGAACTTGGTCCCTTCCTTTCGTCCTGAACAAAGGAGAAGAAAATTTCTGCGAGGATTGAAATATGCCTTTCTTGCGTCTTTACTGCGGTAGAAGTACTAGTACTAGCAGTAGTATATATCCCTTTGCCTACTCCGACGAGACAAATATGTAGCCTTATTGACCAAAAAAACAAAAGCCGGGCTCTTAGCATTAGTATTAATCCTTCGTTCTAAGACGAGCAGACATGATCTGCACTGGGCTGTGCATTGATCATGAGAGTGTGATACGTTAAAGGCCAAAGCAAAGCAAACCATCTCTTGGCGCGTGCCCCTTCTCATGGCCATGCATGTCGGTGTCGCGCGCTTTCCGCTTTATTCCATGCTAAATCCGTAATCATACTCGCACCCTTCCCTTCTTCCCTTGCCGTCTTCTCTCTTTTCTAATAACAAGAATAGGACACCATTATGATACTTGCTAGTAAAGGACCTTGTGTTTGATTTGCTCAAACCCAGCTCCAATTTATAGCCGAAAGATTGCACATGATGAATCTGTGTCATACATTTCGAGAAGGGTAGCATGCATGTACAGAGATAATCATACGTCAGTGGGTGCATGAACTTTTGAAAGACTTGAGAAATCATATGTTAATGGACCTTGTTTTGATTTTTCTGTGTGCTTTGCATTCTCATGATCAGGACACTTACGCGTTATGCCGAGTCTTCAAGAAGAACGCGATCTGCACCGAGGTGGAAGAGCTGCAAGGGCAGTGCAGCATGGCGCTGCTGGAGGGCGCCTGCCAGCAGCTGCTCGCCAGCGGCAGCCAGGAGTACGAGACCCCGTCGCCGGACGTGCCCGTCGGCTCCACCTCCGGCGCCGACGACGACGCGGACAAGGACGACTCCTGGATGCAGTTCATCTCCGACGACGCCTGGTGCTCTAGCACCGCCGACGGCGCCGACGAGAGCACTTCTTGCGTGGCCCTCGCCGGCTGAGAGGCCGGGGCTTTTGTTCATGGAAATTCTCCTAATAACTATTTTTCTTTCTTTTTGTGTTGCTGCTGGCTATTAATTAATAATAACAGAGTGTTCAATGCGTAAGATTAAGCAATAAGGTATCCTTTCGGTTTTCAACTTCCAGCGTATTGCTGGGAATTGGAGGACTAATGCCTGAAGGTTGTTGGAGTCCTTCCTGGAGTTGAGTTCATAAGGAGGATCATATTTCGATAATATATAGGAACCATCAGCATTTTGATGTTTTTATTTTTCGTTTTTGTTTCTTGTGTTCATGTTTCTTGGTCTTCAAATGTATTATTATGCTTCCTGAGTGGAGGCTCTTTTTTTTGTGAGAAAATAGAGTGAAGGCGTGAAGCTATGCCATTGCATAGTTGTTTGTGCATATATATCAGTGAAAATTGAACAAAAGTATAACTATTATACCTTCCTGCTCAATTTGCATCACTGCTCCAGATCTGGTGTCTGCTTCCGACCAAGTACATGCGTCTGCCAATCAATAAAATGATTTTCTAAAAAAAATACAATGCATGTTGGGGTTCCATAGAATATGCTGAGAGGTATGTTCATTGGGACCAAATGCAGCCATTTTCATTTAACACTGTTTGCATGTATATTCATCAGAAGAGGAGGTTAATTAGTCATGAAGATATAACTTCACTGAAGATTGAAGAATCAGCAGAAGAGGCTAGGCTTGTAGATATAACTTCACTGAAGAATTAAGTTGGAAAATTGCCAAAAACATTCTTTCATATTTCATAGTTCACCAAAAATATATGTCAGAAGAAACCATTTTGCTATTTCAAGCATATCTGCAAAGGCTGAAAACCTTACTTGTTGCATCAAGATTGGAATTTAATAATATCATATGTAAAAAAACTATATCCTGTAAATATGGAAAAACATATATGATATGTTCCATTAGATTCTTGAGTTGCAAAGCATTAATACTGAGGAAGAAGCTTAAACACTTTTGTTCACAAAGAGTTGAACGAATACTATTCTAGAAGCAAGATCAGAGGCTACCGCATGCTGTTAGCAGTAGCCCTAGAATGTCAATCAGAATCCATCCCAAGTCAATAAATATAAGCCCGGAGCAGCTTTGTACCCTCGGTGACCTTGTAAGTCTAGAACTGCATTTTTTCACAAACTGTGTGCTGCAACAAATTATTGCCCGAGAAGTGCTGCAACAACATTTCCTTTAACCACATGGTGAAAAACGCTTTTATGTAGATTTCATCGAAAAAGTAATGTTGTAGCATCTTTCTAAGCATCAGTTTTCACTGGTATCAGAGAAGGCGAAACTAAAGTTCAGCAGTTCACCTTATACGCGTCTTCATTGTGAATCTTTGCTGCAAGCGTGTTGCCTCTGCGTTGTTCAGACTTCAGAATGCCCCAACAGGTCAATAGTACCCTAGCAGCAGCTTTGAACCATTTCACCGTTTCGACAGGCATATCAACTACAAAGTAATTTGCAAATCCACATTTAGCAACAAAATTTGCTTTAGACCACATGCATCTGAAGGAGATGTCCTTTTCCTGTAGAATTAGGTAAGACAACTTGCAGACCTCTTTGCATGCCTTGTTGTCATTGCAGTGTTGGAGAAGTTACGGAGAAAAGAACAGCAAGCAAGTAGTAACAAAGGGTTGAACAACATATTTATCCCCTGCTTAGGTTGCAGTGCACATAAAATCTTTCTTGGATTGAGATTATGATCATTTGATCTCATTTGTCAATTGTCTTTCATTTAAGAAAGAAAGGATCTAGATCATTGTTATCAATTTCTATTGATTATTAAACATAAGGAGCTTTCTACAGAAGATAATCGAGCTTATGCTTCTGGAGGCATATATATGTTAGACTAGAAAAGTGATGATCCATAGCACTCAATTACTCCTTTATCAGAATCTAAAGCTAAAAATTTTGTCTGATCTAGATGGCTAGCTAGCTAGCAATGCAAGCTCATTGACACTAGAGGGCCTCATGGCTGCATGAACCTTTGCTTTTCTTTCTTGCCTTCCCAAACTATCTGTTTTACAATGCCGATCCCAAGACAGAGACATGTGGCCACATCACCCAACCTTGCCTTTAGTCTTCTTCTCTATAACACTTCAAAGAGACTAAGCTTGTGAGACACAAAAACAAGTTCAGTGGTCAAAAGAACATAATCCAATGCAAAACCCAAGCGACGTCGTGACAACTTTGTCATTCTAACACAGCCCTCCACAACCTACAACATTGAGGATCATAAAAGTGTGTTTATCCAGAAAAAAACGCAACAAAAGTCGGCTTCGTTAAAAGAAAAGAAAAGACGATCCTGCGGTGCTGTAAGACGTCCAGAGCTTGTGTGAGAATCTTGAAAAGAGAAACACGGCTACTTGTAGGGCAGGCTTTGAATCATTTCACAGAGGGGCTAAAAAGCACACAGTGGCCGGACGCGGAAGGGAAAGAAAGAGAGAAAGATCGGCACGAAAGGAGGCGGCGAACTGGGAGGTCATGGCGACGGTTGGTCTCCCGCCAGGCTTTAGGTTCCATCCAACTGATGAGGAGCTTGTGAACTGTTACCTCAAGAGGAAGGTCCATGGCCGCAGCATCGAGCTCGACATAATCCCAGAAGTAGATCTCTACAAATGTGAGCCTTGGGAATTGGCAGGTAAGATGAAATTTTAGGTCCATTGGATTGCTCATCCAGAGATTTCATCCCCTCATCGCTCCTGATTCAACTTGAGATATCTTCATTGTTTTGAAAGAGAAATCATTCCTGCCTAGTAGAGACCCTGAGTGGTACTTCTTTGGGCCAAGGGATAGGAAATATCCAAATGGATGCCGCACAAACCGGGCAACTCAAGCTGGATACTGGAAATCGACTGGCAAAGATCGGCGGATCAACTATCAAAACAGGTCAATTGGTATGAAGAAGACATTAGTCTACTACAAAGGTCGAGCTCCTCAAGGGGTCAGGACCAGCTGGGTGATGCATGAGTACCGCATCGAGGAAAGCGATTGCGAGAACACCATGGGGATTGAGGTTACTCATTCATCCTCTTAAGTATCAGTATCAGTTAAATCATTGTGAGTTTTCAGTTGCATTTAGTGAGCTGAGGCTGCATTTCAGAGTATCTAAAACCAAGCCAATCTTCTCAGATAAAAGGGTTTGTGTTCTATTCATGTTATGCTGTAGTAATCATATCCTAGACCATGCAAGATTTTAGAGAAGTGTATTGCTAAAAGAAATGGAAGGTAAAACATATAGAAGAAAATATTAGGGCATTATTAGTTCAGGGAACCTACGTTGTTTATGCATGGAGTGCATGAAAAGTTAGGGCTCTTCTCTCTCTTTTCCCCATATCCATCGGTGGTTATCATAAAGTATTCCTTGCTTCCATGGACCATATCTACTTTACAAAGTACAGCAGAAGTTTCTCAGTTCTCTAATGGGGTCACATGCAAGTTACACTTTTTTCGGTGCTCCTGATAAGACAAATGTAACGTCCAATTCTTGGTTGATGATATGAAATCATACTACATGATTGTACATGGGTTAGGTACTGTTATCTATGATGCAAAGTATACATAATCTAGGTCAGTTGCATGTTGATCCTACCTTAAAGATTAGACATCCTTCAATGTGGCCCAGTGATGTGTCAGTGGCTTTACACTTTATTTTGCCCGTCCCACTCCTACTTTACTTAGTAGTAAAAAAAATAAAACCAGAAATGAACACAACTGATTAGCCTATTTTTACTGTAGATTAGATCGAAGTACAAACAACAGTTGCTAGCTAAAATTGTTGTTATGTTATCCTCTCTAAAATGTACAATAGTTTTATTCAAAGACAGTGAATTAGTTCACATTTCTATGAACTAAACAGGGATTCAACTAAAATCATCCATGACAACTTCATTCGGTTTTAAATTAGTCCAATTTTAAAATAGCAATGACCTTAGTAAAACAGTTCAAAAGTACGGGTGATTGCTCGTGTTCTAAGAGAACTTTTCGATGGCAGTAGCATTTCAACTTTGAATTTGCATGTTATTTTCTACTGCACTTGATGATGAATTCTTTGGATATCTACTCCAACTTTTATGTAGGTTGGTAATAAACATAAAATGTAATTTGAACATGTAGCACATGTACCTTAGCCGAAGTTTCCAACAGAATGAAGCAGCACAACCTACACAATTTTTTAAATATACAGTTGTATATTGTTCAGTAAAAAAAATAGAAAGCTTAAGAAGCACCTTACTTAGACTCAATTTTGCATGGCATTTATTCCTCATCCACGTGGTTGAACATGGAATCTTCCCATGATATGTCCAACATAGAGACAAGTCCCATCTAAACTCTAAGGAAAAAGGGAAACACAGTTCTACTGTTCATTTTTATTGTTCTTTTACAGGACTCGTATGCACTATGTCGAGTTTTCAAGAAAAATGTGGCGTTTGGTGAATTTGAGAAGCAAGAGGAGTGCAGCTCATCACAGGCTAAAGGAAATCAAGAACAAGTTATGAACTTCAGGGATGCTGGACAATCCTCAGGTGCAAATGGGAATGATAAAGACAATTCATGGATGCAGTTCATAGTTGATGATCTGTGGTGTACCAACAAACCAAAGTAATGAGTTAGAGAAGATAGCTTGTTTAACTTCATCTAACCAGAAATTTCGGTATTAGTTACACTGTATATCTTTGTATGTGTTTGATAAGAACAGTCCTCACTTCGTCACAGGATGGCCACCTAAGTTTAGACTCTGATCCTTAATTTAGATATTGTAATATATACAAATGTGCTACTTTGTACTTCAACCTTCAAGTTACTTGTATTTATCATCCATGCAATAATTTATAGCGAAAACAGTAAAATATAAAAGCAGAAATCTAATTTTGTGTATCTTCTTTGGTGTACTCTTTTCACAGTCATAATATCATTTTAGAATGTAAAGTGATCCAAGTTATGAATCTCGTAAATCAGTTACCATCACTACTTTAAAAAAATAGTCCAGTACGATTCAGTTTTGAAAAATGGAATGGTTTTGAACTATTCAGATCCCAACTCTTGATTTTAAATTTAAAATGTTATGGTACAAATATGATAGTGAATCGTCACAATTAATATTTCAAGATTCCTGAGTTGCAAAAATAGTATAAGAGTAGTGCTATTATGTTAGTATTCTAACGGTTGTTGTAGCACCTTAGCATTCTTGTTCATCAACAACATAAACTCAATACAATTTCAAGACTGTTTTCTAGTTGTAAGTTGTAACTAGCGGTTTATATGCCATAGTACTAGCTTGAGCCTTTCAGGACAGAACTGCAACCTCGAAATTCAGGCAAGTATAAAATTCTATAATACATGAGTACATGGGTAACTACAAACCCCGATCTACAAACCAAATCTTTTGCACCTTTAGCTCAATGTTGTGTTATGTTTTGTTAATCATCTGCTTCTGAATATATAGTCACTTAACATTTGTATTCAACCAAAGAAATCAGCTAATTGTTATTACAATTCCAGATGTTTGCTCAAGTAGTTAGGCTAAGTAACCATCGAGAGATCACAGCTAATTCCACAAAGTTATAGTATAGCTCTCAAGAGTCGAAAGTCCAACGGGCATAGTATAATTGCATCTCACTTGAAATAGGTAGAAACTTGATTCAATAGGCAAATTACGGAGATGTTAACGTGATAGCCCATGACGGTAGTAACTATATATGAATGCAGTTTAATTCTCTATATAGATTGGTAACAAGAACTATAAGCAACACTAATCATAACAGCTTTTGAAAAAAAAAAGCGAAACTGCCGTAAAAAAACCACAAAGATAAGGTAAAGCTGATCAATACCAAGAGCAGCAAAACGAATTCTAGCCCTAGGAGAAAGACCAATTCAAGATTACGCTTCGCCATGACCATGCCCCATCCAAGATATAGCACCTATCATCCACGGCTCAAGCATAGCCGAACGTATGAGAATAGATCATCGTGTAGCGCCTTCGACAGCGAAGGCGATAATGCCCTCAGGTGTTCGATGAAATTGCTGCATCAGAACCAGAAGAGGATGGGGGTACCTGCGCGGACGTGCCCCGGTCGGTGCCGAACAGAATCGTCGAACCCACTGGGACTGGGTCGTCCTCCATCCCCTTCGATGGGCAGTGATTCGTGCCGCTGCTCCATCCCCTTCACCTCTCCTGCCGCTGCTGCTTCTTCCCCGTTCGAAACCTCGGGCCTTGCAAAAACTTCGTCCTGTTTGGAGGGATTTCGAATTGAGTTTTGCATCTCAGCCTTCCTGACCTTCCCAGGTAGCAGCCGCAAATCACAAACTTAGCGCTCGTGGTGGGAATTCGACAGGTTCCCATACACCAATGCCGTGATGATTTGAATTGCACGTTCAACGCTTTGAATTGGTCCATGCTACCTTCAGGAAGGGCGCAATTCGATACTAGCACGATTCAAACTGCTTTTCAAAGCAAATGTGCATTCAGCCAACGACCAGAATTATCATCGACCAATCTAAGGGCATCATGCGCAATTTCACAGCGCAGCAAGAGATTGCAGCAAAGTTCAAGGGTAAATCACTGCAGATTTTCTACTTCCCATTTCATTCCAATGAACCAGTAGTTCCACTGGTTCTGACATCCATACATCACACAGGACCAGGCCAAATAACAGCTACAGAGAAGAACACAGTACAAGTCACGATCCAATCCTCTAAGCCTAACCCGGCGGCGCCTAGCCCTAGCCTAGCCGCCGAAGCCGTAGAGGGTGCGGCCCTGGCGCTTGAGCGCGTAGACGACGTCCATGGCGGTGACGGTCTTGCGGCGGGCGTGCTCCGTGTAGGTGACGGCGTCGCGGATCACGTTCTCCAGGAAGATCTTGAGCACGCCGCGGGTCTCCTCGTATATCAGCCCCGAGATCCGTTTCACGCCGCCCCTCCTCGCCAGCCTCCGGATCGCCGGCTTCGTGATCCCCTGGATGTTGTCGCGCAGCACCTTCCTGTGCCGCTTCGCGCCGCCCTTCCCGAGCCCCTTGCCGCCCTTGCCCCTCCCCGACATCGCCGCCGCTTCGCTTCGCTACTCCCTCTCTTCCGCGCCGGTTTCTCCGAGGAGGATGTCGACTTGTGGTGGCGGAGGGTGGTTGCGGTGGTGCGATGAGGTGGGTTGTGGAGGCGGCGGCGTTTTATAAGAGCGAGGTTTTTTGGGGGCGGGGGGGACGCGATCCGCGTGATACGGTGTTTATGCCGTTGGATGGGAGATGGATGGTAGGGAGTGGGGGAAGCGGGGTGGCGCGGATCGCTGACGTGGCAGAGTGGGGAGCGGGAGGTGTGTTTCTTTTGTGCGGATGACAGGTGGGCCCCGGTGTTTTTGAACTGGGCGGGGTTGCGCGGGGTGTTTGCGGTCGCGAAATTTCGGATGGTTTTGTCGATGACAGTGGGCCCGCGAGTTCAGTGCCTGTGATGACACGGTTTGAAGGCGTACAAGGCGCCTTTCTTCCTGTACACAACTTAACTGTGAAGGCGGGTTTTCGCTAATTAAGGAAGTATGCAAATCGGAAGACTTCAACAAGTTGTCTGGTTCTTTTCAGCTTCTAAAAGCTACTTTTCAGCTTTTCTATAGTAATTAACTTTTAAACGGAATATTTTTTTAAAAAATATCTACTAGTTAAGTGTAGTACATATTGTACCGACTTCAATTATATATGCAAAAACTAGGGGTGAAAACGGGTTGGGTTAATCCCGACCGATCCGGCACCGAATCCGATTGGTACCGAATCCGACTAGTACCGAATCCGACTAGTACCGAATCCGGAGGAAAAAATATGGGTTAGGATATGGTAACAGCAATATCCGTCCGAATCCGAATATCCGTCCGAATCCGATACATCTTCAAGTTTGATTTCAGGTTAGTGCTACTATTTGATATTTCATTTTCTTTTGCAATGGTAAAATAAAATCTTCTACATCAGCTATTAAATAGTAACATCAAGTCAGTGCGTCCTACTCCATTTACTGCACTGTATGCATTCCTTACAAACAAGTAGGGGTGCAAACGAAATGGGTTAATCCCGACCGATCCGACACCGAATCCGATTGGTACCGAATCCGATTGGTACCGAATTCGAAGAAAAATATGGGTTAGAATATGGTAACAGCAATATCCGTCCGAATCCGACCCGTTTTCACCCCTAGCAAAAACTGTATGTGAGTTTTGTTACTCTGCAATCTCTCGCACAAACAGTTCAAAAGCCACAAGCCACAGCCAAAAGTCATAAGCCGCAGCAAAAAAAAAACAGGTTCTTAGAGACAAATCAATATAAACTGAATATGTACACCTATATATCGCTAAACTTCTTTCCGAGAATATGCAAAAGCTTTGCATACTTTAATACATGTCGTCAATTAAGCAAAATTGAAGATGTAATTTAACATACGTTCAAAATTGAAGATGTAATTTAACATACGTTTTGGTGTTAAATTGTATTTCATGTGGATGATTTACAAAGTATCTGGATCTTACGAAACCGGGTTTGAAATACAGGAATCTTACGAGAGTTCTATAAGAAAATAAAGTTATCACTCTCTTTGTTTGTTTATTCGTTAGTATTTATAGGTAACACGAAAAAGAAACACCTGCAGGTATCGCACACTTTAGTCCATTGTTTTTCAATCCCATGGGAATATATCCAAAGTATTAGTGGTAAGCTAGTTGCCTACTCTACTATGATACTCAACCATCTCGAATCCAGTACTGACCATGTTCTTTTTTAGCCTTTGACTTCTATTTTTAATTTTTTTTACAATAATTAACTTTTAAATAAAGTGTCTTTTTAAGATATGTTCTACTAATTAATTATAGTATATATTATACTAACTTCATTTATATCGGTAAAAACCGTATGTATGTTTCTGTTACTCTGTAATCTCTCGCACAAATAGTCCAAAAATCATAAGCCACAGCAAAAAACTATAAGACTCAGTAAAAAAGAACAGACTATGGGCCTGTTCTTTTAAGTCAAAAGCTGGCGGCTTTTGGTTTTGCTACAGTTCTTAACTTTCAAACGGAGTATTTTCTCAAGACAGAGTCTACAAATTAAACGATCTACACGTTAAAAGCCCAACATCTGTACCAGCTAAAATCACAAGTGAGTATATGTCTCTCCGTAATCTGTACCGTAAACAGCCAAAATTCAAAAATTCCAACCAAAAGTTATAAGCCGCAGTCGAAAAGAACAGATCCTATAACTTTTCTTTTTGCTTTGTGCACAAAGAAAGATAGAGTTAGTTCCTTCCAATTCTGAAATAGCTAGTTGTGTTCAGCTTTACCGCTTTATTAACGAACTCGTATTTAGTGTACAAGGCAGCATCGCAAAAAGCCCCCTTATGATGCCACTACACAGGACTCCACCTCACTATTAGCATTGCAACAGTTATTTGTCCCATCCTATCTAAAGACAGTGGTCCAAGTTGCAGTTGCTACTGTGGTTGTGTAGACGAATGCATAAGAAACGAAAAGATGAGTAGTCCAAGGTAAGGATTACATGAATACATGTTCCATACTTGTCGACATTGACCCATGACAAGTAATAGCAACATTAGTAGTCTTGGGCATGCTTTAGAAAGGAAAAGTACAGCTTTGTGGACACATGAGCAAGATGAATTGCTCAATGGCTTGTTTCAGTTTGCCGACCTTGGCAAGCAATGACAGGTCCCATTTCTCACCTTCAGATATGATCCAGCCAAGCATAAGAGCCAAGTGCTGCAAGAGAGAAGGGCAGCAATCTCGACAGTTCAGAGTAGGGGAGAACCGAGTACTCTGCTCAGATATCTGGAATTCGAGGAGGGGAGTCCTCACAATAAAGCATATAGGTGAGTGGGCTTAAACTGAAGAAGTTCTCAGCTTGTTCCTATCGCCATCAAATATGAATCCCCCAGGTGAGAATAATCGACGTTACAGTATATCCACCCTTTGATTCATCTTGTATTATTAGATTTTGTTACCACACTAAATATATAGCTTTTGCATCACTCTTTGTATGCACCGACACACACATATACACAAACTTGGATTTGATCATTTGAATGGAACATAGGTTAGTGGAACATGCACTTCGTGTAACCACTATGCAATAATTTAAGTGCACGTTGACAACTAAGCAAGTGAGCATACCATATTTGGAACTTGAAAATAGTTCAATGAGGTACATGACTTGCTTGCGAGACAATATAAAGGGATGCGTAGGATCAAAACTTAGTTTTTAATAGGGAAAGATTGGTTGGAACATAAAAAAATGGAAGAAAATCATTCTAGTTGGAACATAAAAAAATGGAAGAAAATCATTCCACGTGAAGTCACTGGATAATTCAACTCAATAGACATTAGGTGGGTTCTTTTAGACTAATAGCTTATGGCTTAAATATTTGAATTCTGCATGTTCGCGAGAGGCAGTACGTAGAGGGAATCGCATAAAATTCCCCAAAAATTACACTGCGAGGAACGTTGTGTCAGGAGGCTGTATGTAAATTTTCGTAATTTTTTGAACTCATTTGGTATATTTAAAATTTTAAACAAACACTAAACAGGAAAAAAAATTAGACAGGTAATTAGGCCGGGCGGCCTGCCTGCCGCCACCTCCCTGGGCGACAGGCTACACCTGTCGCCCAGCCACCGAGCGGCAGGTGCCACACTGCTATTTTGTCAAATACTATTTCCATACTGCTATTTTTATAAATACGGTGCGAAACAGTGCCAAAAGTGGCTTTGATTCATAATAACACACCTAGCCAACAAGTATTTTGTAGGTGGAATTATACTTTTACGTGGTAGTAGTAAAAACTTGGACAAGGTGGGCCTTCAGAGAAATTGTTGTCGTCGCGGATGTACACCTTTGTTGTTTCCTGAATTCGGCAAACACACATGCCCACTGGTAATTTCCTTTTATTTAAAACAAACTTTAATGGACTTCTTTTTATAGTGTAAAGATTTTGGTGCCGCTCAACTAGACTAAAATAAGCACTCTATCTGGCTAAAATTACATTGTACCTGAAGGTAGCTTATTTGGCTATCGAATATCGATCGCTATCGCTAAAGCACCAGATTGCTAAGTCCACGACTATCAATCTCCAACCATTCGTTGCACCATCGACCACTGAGTACCGCATATACTATAGTACCAACGCACCAACCACAAATCTGCAGCACCTGATCGCTTACCACAATCGCGAAAACCATGTCTATCAAGTACCGAATCCTTCCGACTACCAAGTAATACAATCAACTGCTCCAGCCAGTCATACCGCTGGCCAAACACGAGAACTCGAGGTACTCGAAAATAGCAAGAATTAAAGCACTCATATCGACCATGAAGTCTACGAGTACAGGCCGTGAAACCTATGACAATCGAGCACAAAGTCTTCAACTTTCAATCACAAAGTCTACAACTACGGATCATAAAATCTAAGACCACTGACTAGTAAAGTCTACGAATATCGACCAGTAAAATCTACGACTATCGAGTACGACCAGTAAAGTCGACGACTATTGATTGGTTACTATAGCTACGACCCTGGACATAGAACTGTAGTTATAGCTACGACCAATTCACTAGTCGAGATCGAAGCTTATTAATTACCTGGAGTGGTCAAAAAGGCCATAGTCGAAGCCGGACGTGGTTGTAGTCGGATATCGTCGAAGTCGTGGTTGAAGTCAACGTGGTCAAAGTTAGACATGGTCAAAGTTTGTTGATTGGACAAAGACGTCGGACCACCCAGCACAAAGCCATTCGATCTTCCGATGCTACTCGGACACCGTCCGATACTCCAATTCCACTCGAGCATCATTCGATACTCCATTGCTACTCGACAGCCGTCCGATGCCACTCAGACTCAATAGGACTGGTTTGAAACAACTTGAAGCAGACCAAAACCACTCGGACTCAAAACCTTCAACTACGATCAACCAAAACTTTCACAAATGTAAATTCCAAAGCAAATCAAATATCAATTATTCATCTTCACTAAACTCACAACTACCCACATGGTCTAACACAATACCTTCTAATTGAATCTGCACTGTGTCTAGCCAAGAAGTTGACTGCAAACGCACTATCAGGCCTGGTGCAATTCTCAAGGTACATCAGTGCCTCTATGGCGCTAAATTCTGGAACCTAACGTCCTAAAACTTCCTCATTTTTCATCCTCGATCTGAATAAGTCTTTATCCACATCAAGGGATCTAACTAGCATAGGGTCTTTAGCAGATGAGATTTATCTATAGTAAATTTGTCCAATACCTTCTTATTATAGGCAGACTGGTGCACTAAGACTCCATCAAAGAAATGCTCTAGCTTGCAAAAATATTCTTTGGGCAATATTTTGAACAGCGGTGAGCGCGAGAGAATGTTCATGCAGCTGCAAGGACCTTTTATTATTGTTTGTGAAGATTTTATGTAAATTTGTAGGCCCCGACCCACATACTACAGTTTGTATTGACTGACTGTACGCTTTACCAATGCACAACTTTGACCATAAGATAAAAATTAAAGACTGACGATTCCATGTTATACGCTGATGCACAAAAGAAGTTCAATCGATCGACCTTAAGTTCTTAACAACTGTTCTCGTATGATGGATCACATAGCCCAAGAAAAAAGTACTGATCATACGTGGCCCTGATCAATTCGGCTTCAACTTTTGACTTCTGATTTATTTTTCACTATTTATAAATTTTGTCTTTTTCTGAACTTTTAGCTTTTTGTTGAGCTTTTTTGCCGGTTCTTTTTTTCCCGTATTTGTTTGTATTATACGTAATGGGCTAACATATTTTTTATATTTTTAAAATTTTTAAATTTAATTATGCTAAATAAGCATCTGTCAATTACAATGTTTTTTTCAGCCAGCTACAGTGTTTTCAGCCATAAGCTATGAGCTTTTAAGCCGAACCGATCACCACAATTTGTGAAAATTTCTTCCAACTCCTTGTGATTTCCCACAACGATGGAGTCTGGGTGTTCTGATTTCCCAGCGTTATATTGTGTGTGCAAGGTTTCGCTGGGGTTACCATTCATAGGATGGCTCACTTTAGGGATTTTCTCAACATCAAGTTGAGTTTTTGCTATTGACTCGAGGAGCGATTTATCTTGTTCGGTCATTTGCTTCGGCGGACGTCTCTGTAGAATCAAGTCCCATGCGCCCGAATGTCTCCCCTCGTCTTCTCATGAGGGATAGGACTGGATTCAATATTCATATAGGGTACTTCCACTCTCTCTATGTGTTTACTGTAGGTATTTAAGATTTTGGCACTTCTTTATGATCAGTGAAGGCATTTGGCGGGTTATTAGCTATTTGTTACGGATTTATTATTCTTCAAACTTCCAGTTTCTGTTTCTTTAGTGTGTGGGTCTAAGCACTGAATGCTAGTAGTGTTCCAATCTATTTCTCTGTATTCTTTAGTATGGTACTTTTCTCCCCCTAATACCAGAAAATTATCCTCATAAAAAACCCAATCAGCATAACAAGCCGTGTGCAACATTAGTAGTCTCGGGCTTATTTCAGCAAGATGAATTTTAAATACGGGCTTACTTCAGCAAGAAAGGAAAAGGACTACTTGTGGGCACATCAGCAAGATGAATTGCTCGATGGCTTATGTCAGTTTGCTGACCTTGGCAAGCAATGCCATGTCTCATTACTCACCTTCAAATATGATCCAGCCAAGCATAAGAGCCAAGTGCTCCAGGAGACAAGGGCAGCAATCTCGACAGTTCAGAGTACTCTGCTCAAATATCTGGAATTCGAAGAGTGGAGTAGACTGGGCCTGTTCGGCAGGAGAGAAGCCGGACGACTTTTGGCTTTTGTTACAATACCTAACTTTTAAATGGAGTATTTTCTCAAAATAGGGTCTACAAGTTAAACGATCTACACATTAAAAGTCTAATATCTGTACCAGCTAAAATCGCAAGTAAGCATCTGTTTCTCCGTAATCTGTACCGTAAACAGCTAAAATTCAAAAATTTCAGCCAAAAGCCATAAGCCACAGCCGAAAAGAACATGTCCAATAGCACATATAGGCGAGTAAGCTTAAACCAAAGAAGTTCTCAGCTTGTTCACATTGCCATCAAATATGAATCCCCCAGGTGAGAATAATCGACGTTACACTATATCCACTCTTTGATTCATCATGTATGATTAGATTTTATTACCACGCTAAATATATGTTTTGCGTCACTCTTTGTATGCACCGACACACGCACAAAAAAACTTGGATTTGATCATTTGAATGGAACATAGGTTAGTAGAACATGTGCTTCGTATAACCACTACGCAATAATTTAAGGTGGTGATCGGTTCGGCTGAAAGCCTCATGGCTTATGGCTGAAAACACTGTAGCTGGCTGAAAAAAGCACTGTAGCTGACAGAGGCTTATTTACCATAATTAAATTTTAAAAAATTTAAAAATAGAAAAAACATATTAGCCCATCATGTATAATGTAAACAAATACGAGGAAAAAAAGAACCGGTAAAAAAACTCAAAAAAAGCCAAAAGTTCATAAAAAGACGAAATTTATGAATAGTGCAAAAATAAGCTGAAGCCAGAAGCTGAAGCCATATTGATCAGGGCCTAAGTGCATGTTGACAACTAAGCACGTGAGCATATCATATTTGGAACTTGAAAGTAGCTCAATGAGGTACATAACTTGCTTGCGAGACGATATAAAGGAATGCATAGGATCAAATCTTAGTTTTTAATAGGGAAAGATTGGTTGAAACATGAAAAATAATGGAAGGAAAGCATTCTATATGAATTCACTGGATAATTGAACTCAATAGACATTGTATGTATACCTGGAGGGGATAATAACGCACCTAGCCAACAACAACTATTTTTTTAGGTGGAACTATACTTTTTACGCGGTAGTTGTAAAAACTTAAGACAGTATACGGAGCGGGTGCCGTTTACTGGGAATCATCAAAAACACACGAAAATTGCACATCGTCTTCTTTCCTCCCTCGTCCAACATCTTCTTAGAGATTCTAAGGCCTGGAGCAGGGAGTGCCGTCAGAGAAATCGTTGCCGTCGCCGGTGACCACCTTCGTTGTTTCTCGAATTCGGCAAACACACATGCTCAGTAGTAATTTCCTTTTTTTTAACAAACCTTAATATACATCTTCTTCTAAAGCTCTATTGGATTTATTCATCATATACCCTCCTCATAGATGAGAATTCAGGATTTACCCTTCTGGCCCACATGTCAGTGACTTACGATGACCCCACATGTCATTGAGGCGGGAGGGTAAATCCTAGATTTGCAAAAAAACGGGAGGGTATATGATCAAGTTCCCCCAGCTCTATTTATGTTGGCTTCTAAAAGCTACTTTTCTATAGTAAATAGGTTTTCCAACTGTTGGCCCAGACTTTCTCAAACGCACGCTTTCACGATGGATTGACGTACACAAATACGATCGTGGTTGGTTTGCCAGAGTTAGGAACGAGATGACGAAGCTAATAACAAGATTGAACACAAAAAGAACTAAGGTACAAGACTACGGTGCCAACTGTTCCCACCCTTTCTGTGTGTTTTTTTTCCTGTTATTCTTTGGCTCTGTCATTGCTCAACAGATTACAAGGATTAAAAGAACTGAGGCACGAGATTCTTCCGAGTATGATGTCTACAGTACTTCTCTGAATATGACGCTACAGTACTCCTCCGAGTATTACGCCCACAGTACTCGAAGTTATAGTACTTACGACTACGACTTTTACAGCTACTTGATACACAAGTAAAACACATGCAACAAGATTAACCTAGCAATCACCCCCTTAATCTTGTTGCATCTTCTTCACATCAACACCGGTTCGTTGTTGGCTTCCACCACGACGAGATGCGCCTCCGCTGTCTCTCGTTCATCTCCTCATCCACGATCGTGTTCCACACGCCCTGAGTGCACATGAACACCTTCATCTTCACAACTCAAGTTACGTAGTTGCTCCTCGTGAGCATGGGATACGGGAGGGAGATGCTGCCCCTCGTGCGTCGACTCCTTCAGCATGCTCCCATCGCCGACCTTCAGAACGCCCTCGTCGCTAGTGATGCTACTCGGCGAGCTCAGACGCAACATGGATTAAGGTTTACACGAATACAAGCTCTGATCCCCAAATGTAGGGATTAGCCCAAGAGAAAACTTAGGCTCTGATACCAATAGTTGGGATTAGCCCAAGAGAGAACTTAGACTCTGATACCAATTGTTGGCTCAGACTCTCTCAAATGTATTCTTTCATGATGGACTGACGCACATAAATACGGTCGTGGTTAGTTTGTCAGAGTTGGGAACGAGATGACGGAGCTAATAACAAGACTGAATACAAAAAGAACTGAGACACGAGATTACGGTGCTAACTGCTCGCACCTTTTGTGTGTATTTCTCTGTTATTCTCTGGCTTTGTCATTGCTCAACAGATTACAAGGCTTAAATAGACACAACATGACTGCACATACAGGCCACTCACCCACTCGACTCGGGCTCTGACAACTACCCGTGATCCGGTTTTATCGGCCTCACCTTCCCACGACTCCTACGCACGTCACGCACTAACGTTCGACCACAACACCACGACCACACACTTCGACCACGCACAGGCGCCACAACCACGACGCCAGACCACACACATGCTTCAAGTCCTCCGAGCATAACACTTCGACCACACAGGTCCTGTGAGTACCGACCGTGACACTTTGATTACATAGGTCCTATGAGCACCAACCACTTCGGTAGTCCTACGACTGCTATAGTACTTCTCCCGAGTATGGCGTCTATAATATTTCTCTGAGTATGATGTCTATAATACTCTTTCGAATATGATGTCAACAGTATTTATTTGAATACGATATTTACAGTACTTTTTTAAATATGACGTCTACGGTACTCCGAGGGTAACAACAGACACCTAATGACACGCTGTCCGTAACAACAGGCGCTGTCTCTTTCCGACCTCGACGCCGACGGTGCGGGTGAACGCACGCATTCGCGGTCGCGCCCATCGAGAATACCAGATGGTCACGGCCGAACCCCTCCCGACCCGCCACGTGTCCGGGCGCCCCTAACGCCGTCACCCTGCGCGGCACATCCCGTGACGGAATCCGCGGCGCCTTAAGAGAAAACCCCGCGCGTTCCGCTCCATTCCGCCTCTCTTAGAGCAAGTACAATGGCGCTGACTAGATTGCCTCTAGTGAAATCCACATCAGCACAATCCTAAGTGGAAGAGAGAGAAAAGAAGAGAGAGAAGCAAGTTGCCCCTCATGCAAGAGGTGACCTCTAGCACATCATACGAGGACTTAGAGGCGATGCTAGTTCTTAGAGCAAGTACAATAAGGGTTAGGGTCACCTCTAGCGAAATATTAAATGTTTGAGTGCTTTAGTAGAGATAACCTCTACTTAACTATTGTATTAGCTACCTCCACCATGAGCCCTTTGTACTTTTTTTACTTATTTAGCTAGTTTTAGAGGTGGCAGCCACCTCTTTTATTGTGCTTGCTCTTAACACACACCACCCCGCTCGCACTCCCTCATCTGACTCACATCTCCTCCCCTCCTTTCGAAGCCTCTCCGTTCGCTTCGCCCAGCCAGATGGCCGCCGCCGTCGCTGCCGCCGACGAGAAGCTCGAGAAGCTCCGCTCCGCCGTCGCCGAGCTCGACCAGATCAGGCGAGCCCCCCTCTCTCCCTCGGCTGGATCTAGTTAGGCGATCGTTTCACCCCCATTTTGGCTGATGTTTCTGTGGTTTTCCCGTGCAGCGAGAACGAGAAGGGCGGGTTCATCAGCCTCGTGTCGCGCTACCTCAGGTAGATACTGTAGATTCGCTGTATACGCTTGGTTCCAACGATTTGTCACTTGCGCGGCGGGTTTTTGATGGTTGTGGTGGTGCTTGCAGCGGGGAGGCGGAGCAGATCGAGTGGGGTAAGATCCAGACCCCGACCGATGAGGTGGTGGTGCCGTACGACACCCTCGCGCCGGCTCCCGAAGGTACGGTGGCTCGTTCCGATTTGGTGATCTGAGATGTGCGTGGTGGTTTTCGATCCGATCCGATGTTCAGCCAGTGTGTGTAAACACTGGATCATGTGGATGTGGTGCAGATCTCGACGCGACGAAGAAGCTGCTCGACAAACTCGTGGTGCTCAAGCTCAACGGAGGGCTCGGGACAACCATGGGCTGCACTGGTCCCAAGTAAGCACAACGCTTCTCCAGAACTTCTGAGTTCTGAACAGTGTAATCAGCTCGTTTATGTGTGGATCATGCCGTTTATTGTTAGATTCGTGCTTAAAGAGGTGTAGAACATTATAACTGCAAAGGAAACTAGATGCTCTTTCTGCTTACGGTGTATATGATGTCGAATAGCACTAACAATATTATATTACAACTGTCTTTTTTTAAGTGAGGTTATTTTTGTTCGTTAGTTTTCTGGTTGGTCCGTGTGTTTAGTAAACCTAGGTCTTTCTCACGCCTACAAATGAATAAGCAATCACCGTTTCAAAATTGTTGTTTGTTCTGCTTGATCAGATGTGACTATATAACTTATCGTCTGTTATGGTATAGTATGAGCTACCCATTTTATGTTGATTTTATTTCCACTTGTCTTTTTTAGTTCCATATGCTATTATATATATGCTTGTTCCGTTTGTATCTCAGTGGAGTTCTCAATGTTCATGATCTGGAAGGACATGAAAATAGAATATTCTTCTTGTCGCTTTCGAGGCTCCTACTTTTGTCCCTTTTTGTGCTGCATTGCGGCTCCAATACATATAGATCTTTTCCTCTACTTCCAAATGCACTAATGAATGAATAAATTTGACTTTGGCTATGTGTGTTCGTTCTCGCTGTGACATTTTTATTATTTTGACATCATTAAATTAAACTGGGTTTCTGGTTAGTTTGTGATATCCTATAGCTGTATTATGTTTTTTCATGTAGTGATTTCACCTACCTCAAACATTGATCTCGAGATTTACATTCTTAATTTAATTAATTGTATTTTAGGCACCTTAAAGCTTACAGGCATATGCGTTGTTGCTTGTTGAGCTACATTGAATGCTCTAGAACTAACCACTCATCATGTTTAATTAGTCTAGCGAACCATCTCTGACATTGATATCGAGATTCACATTTATAACTGTATTTTAGGTACCATTAAGTTGACAGGCATATGCATTGTTGCTTGTTCAGCTACGCCGAATGCTCTAGAACTAAGCACTCACTGTGTTTGATTAAGCTAGCAAACAATCTCTGACTTCATAACAACAAGCATTCAGGCTATCAATGCTCTGCTTTTTTTTACCTTACTGTACTGCTGCACATGATCCTACACTTATTTTTTGGACTCTGGGGGGATTGAAATATTGATCATTTGAATATGGTGTTGTGATTGATTGTACGCAAAACATGGTTTACTTGGGTATCTGTTGATGCAGTGTGTCAACATTGGGCAGACTGGGAATCTTATATTTTCTGCTCCATCTTTGAGATTTTACCATCTGAAGCAAGTCATAAAATGGCTCACTGTGTCCTGCAGGTCTGTGATTGAAGTTCGCAATGGGTTTACATTTCTTGACCTTATTGTGATTCAAATTGAGGTATTCTTAATTTCTACTGATACTTTTTCTTCAATGACCTGGATATCATGTGTAATGTATGTGCCTTACAAGTTTCACCTGTCTGTAGTCCCTGAACAAGAAGTATGGATGCAATGTCCCTTTGCTTCTAATGAACTCCTTCAACACTCATGACGATACGCAGAAGGTTGATACTTTCTTTTACTTTTTTATTTACAGATAACATTTTAGCATTTGGACTAACATTCATGATAACAACCTTTCTTTTTGAAGATTGTTGAGAAGTACTCTAGCTCCAACATTGAAATTCACACTTTCAACCAGGTGTAATTTTTTTGTTCATTTTTTCTTGAATTATATAGTGTTTCTGCACTACTAGTGGTGTCAATTAATAGAAATATGTTCTCCAGAGCCAATATCCTCGCATTGTTACTGAAGACTACTTGCCACTTCCAAGCAAAGGAAAGTCTGGGAAGGATGGCTGGTTAGTTTTCTCCAACCATTCTAAAGTTGTGTCATATTCTTGCAATACCAATGAATGGTGGTCATCTTGCTTTATGTATACATTTCAAATACTGGGTTTGCCTATAGATATTGTTCAAACTAATTATAGTTAAACAAATTCAACTTCCTCAAACCTGACCATTCAAATATTGTGATTTTTGAATGTGCAGGTATCCCCCAGGCCACGGTGATGTGTTCCCCTCCTTGAATAACAGTGGAAAACTTGATACCTTGTTGTCACAGGTGAGCAAAAGTGCCTTAACCTTCTCTGTAGACAGCAGGATTGGTACAACTAGTTGATTGGTTGTGTATAGTTGTAGTTTCCGGATTTTTTTTAACGTAGATAGAGTTAGATCTCACTTAGTTTATATCATGTTTTATGTTTGAGAAAATTCCTTATTTGCCATGCAAAATTACCGGTTTCCCTGATTTGCCATTAAAAAAAATGCTTCTTCCTTCAGTGCCACCACTATCAACTCCGTTCCCTTTAGGCGCTAGCCTCCCAAAAGCAGTCAGATTTTTGTGAGAATACCGAGCTTACCCTCACAATGGCCCACATGTTAGTGATGTTTGCCATTATCTTCTTCCTTCGACGTTCTCCACCATCCTCTCTTCTCTTTCATGCCCCACCGGTTGCCTCCTCCTACTCTCCTCTCCTCTCCTCTCTCTCTCTCTCTCTCTCGCTGCTTTTCCGCATCCCTTTTGTCATGGGGGTGGACTAAGGTGTCGCCAACCATGTCCTGAGTTCGCGTAGCGGTGGAGGTGGTGGTCCCCCCAAGCTCGACAACAGCCTGGAAGCTCGGTGATGGGGAAGAAGCATCGGGAGAAGCTCGGAGGTGGGAAGAAGCATCGAATCTGAACGAGTTCCTCTAGGTTAGCACTTAGCAGTGCCGTCACCTACCTTTTGACCAGTGAGCTCAAGCTCCTCCCCAAATCCTGGTGCTACCACTAGTTCTCTTCCACCTCTGGCTACCCACGACGAACTTGCTACCGCTTGCCCTCGCCATGCTCGCATCGCGCTGCTCGAGCTCCCATTCTGCGTTCGTCGGCCGGATCCACAATGGTGGGATCGGGGATAGCCAGATCGGGAGGCGGTGGCGGGGTTGGGGATGGCCAGATCCGGTGGGGTTGGGGACTACTAGACCAGGAGGTGGCGGTGTCGAGAATGGCGAGATACTGGTGTGAAGGACGGAGAGGACTGGAGGAGAGGATAGTGAGGTCAACGCACGTTCGTCGGCGTGCACTCCGTCGCCGAGAGGCGGCACGTGGCCGAGGGGGGAGAGGAGGCTATCAGAGGGGAGCCCATGAGAGAATAGAAAGGGGAGAGCGCGGGGCTGAGGGAGGAGAGGAGAAGGGCGGTTGAGGTAGAGGAAGAGGCTGTCGGTGGGAGCCCGTGAGAATAGAGAGACGTTCGAGGAGAGGAAGAGGAGGAAGGGTGTTTTGGTCTTTCTCTGTCCATCTTAACACCCAACTCACGGTCAAGGGACGACAGTGGCAAGAAAGGGTAGAGAAAAATGAGCCAGTGGCATTGGAGGGAAAAGCATTTTTTCGATGGCAGATCATGGAAACGGCAACTTGCATGGCAAATAAGGAATTTTCTCTATATGTTTCCCATATGCTCTCACGATTTTTTCCACATGTTTATAACATGAAAAGGAACTCTTTTCCATAATAAAGAAACATGGTAGATTTTTAGCATTTTTTATATTTCTCTGTTTTACACTTATGCTTTTCATAAACCATGATCCTATGACAAAGTCTTTGGTACTTGTGTAAATGGAGTTTTCAGTGTTTGCTAAAAACATTAATCTCATTGCTCAAGACAATTGAGAAACCGAAAATGTCTTATTTTCCAAAGAAATAGTAACCAAAATTAGTATACAACTTGTAAAATCATCTTTACGGACTAAACTAAGCCAGAAATAGTCCATGGAAAGCTTTGACTAAAGGTATATCTGTGAGTTTTTATTGCTTCTTGATATTCTTGTGCTTAGCTATTTTCCTAATCTTTTTTCAGGGCAAGGAGTATGTCTTTGTTGCGAACTCAGACAACTTGGGCGCTATAGTTGACATCAGTATCCAAATATGGAGATCAAATTTGTTCATTTTCATTTCTTCTTTTTTTACTTTTTTTTCCCTAGTGTCTCATACCTTGCGTCAGAAATTGAATCCTTAACCATCACAGAGATCTTAAACCACCTGATCCATAACCAGAATGAGTACTGCATGGAGGTATGCAACAATAGCTACTTTTGTTATTGAATTTGGACAATACAAAACTCAACTCATGTATTTATGCTAGGTTACTCCAAAAACGTTGGCTGATGTTAAAGGTGGTACCCTCATCTCTTATGAAGGAAGGGTTCAGGTATACTGATTGTTTGCTCTCAACTTGCTATCAGCAATTAATTACTTGTTGCTGGTTGTAACATAAAAGTGAATATGATGTGGCTGGCAAGTTGCAATGTTAAATTTAAAACAGATCACCATGTTTCTTGTTTCTGTTAATTCCAATCATATATGACATTAAGCTTTAAATACTTCTCTATTATTGTATGCAGCTCTTGGAGATTGCCCAAGTCCCTGATGAGCATGTAAGTACTACCCCCTTGGCCTCTCTGAATTATATCGTTCCAAGTCATGAATAATAAGAGCTGATGAATACTTTCCTTTTGTGTATTTTTTCAGGTGAATGAATTCAAGTCAATTGAGAAGTTCAAGATATTCAATACCAACAACCTGTAAGAAACCTAATCTGTCTGTCTTTGATTAAGAATTTCGGCCCTACTAACACCTTTTGGCATCAGGTGGGTGAACTTGAAGGCCATCAAGAGGCTGGTAGAGGGTGAAGCACTTAAGATGGAAATCATTCCAAACCCTAAGGTACATCATCTGCACGAATCTTCGGTTCTGTTCTGTTCATTTGCATTTATCTAAGCAGTTGGTGTTTACAGGAGGTTGATGGTGTGAAAGTTCTGCAACTAGAAACTGCAGCTGGAGCAGCGATACGGGTACATAACACTTGTATAAACATGATGTGTTGGTGCTCCATTTTTTATATTCATTTTTAAGCTGTGCTGTAATGCTTTTCCTTCCTTCTATCTAGTTCTTTGACAAAGCAATCGGCATTAACGTTCCCCGCTCAAGGTTCCTGCCAGTGAAGGCTACATCTGATTTGTTGCTTGTGCAGGTATATCTGAAATCCTCTCCATGTTTTGTTGGTTTGATATCATGATAAGACTAATGCTGAGCTCATTTTTGTCCCACAGTCTGATCTTTATACCTTGGTCGATGGCTTTGTCATCAGCAACCCAGCTAGAGCGAACCCATCAAACCCTTCAATTGAGCTTGGGCCTGAGTTCAAAAAGGTAAAGCAGTTTTTATTTGAAACATTTGAGGCATTTTAACCATGAGATTACGAGAATTTCATCAATTAGAGGATAAAGAATGAAGAAAGCAGTGAATGGTGAAAACTAGAATGTGACCATTACTTCATTTTTCGTGATAATTGTAGGTTGCCAATTTCCTGGCCCGGTTTAAATCCATCCCCAGCATTGTCGAGCTTGACAGCTTGAAGGTCTCTGGTGATGTCTGGTTTGGCTCTGGAATTACACTCAAGGTAAAACTTCTAGTTATTGGACTATTCTTATTTCTCCTTGGACGCCATTTGTGGTGCTTAGTTACTGTATCAATGGTGAATGGATGTGGCCAGTTA
Source organism: Dendrocalamus latiflorus (assembly GCA_017311315.1). Classification (NCBI taxonomy): domain Eukaryota; kingdom Viridiplantae; phylum Streptophyta; class Magnoliopsida; order Poales; family Poaceae; genus Dendrocalamus; species Dendrocalamus latiflorus. Next base: position 38,772,489 of record CM029657.1, read on the forward strand.
TGTCCATTTTGATCCCCGTCTGCACACCCCACTCCGTACCATCCTCTTGTAGAGAGTTGAGAGACTCCTGACTCCTTGTTGGTGCTATCTGCAGGGCAAGGTGACCATCACTGCCAAGTCTGGAGTGAAGTTGGAGATTCCAGATGGAGCCGTGCTTGAGAACAAGGTAAAATTCCTCTCATGAATCAGAAATTTGCAATTGTGCTTGCGTTGTGTTGCGATGCACATCTGACATATGTTTTTTTTAATTATTTCTCCAGGACATCAATGGTCCGGAGGATCTGTGAGCAATGCTTACCACCACCGGTTTTTCTGAGGACATATTGCAGAAACCTTCCAGATCTCTTTCGCTGAGTTAAATGTCTTGTAATTTTCGTGTGCATTTTGGCAGTGGGCGTCTTGTGAGCCCATTACAGAATAATTGTAATCCTCTTGGTGCATCTTTACTTCTGTTTTTTTTGGTGTGCCAGGGATATATATTTCATTTTGCTTAAATGATACCATATACATACCTATTTTAGACTTATAGTGTCTGGGCGCCAAGGAGCATTATATACACACACACACACATATACATATACATACATACATATAACAGGGGCGCCATGGTGCCTAGGCTCCATCATTAAGATTTTTTATCCATGATTGAGACTTTCCATTCATAATCAAGACTTTCTATCCTGATATTATATATTATTGCACTTGCACGCATCTAAAAGCAATCTAAAGGCAGGGAGGTTTGGTGCCCGAGCACCCTGGTGTCCCATTTCAGCGTCTATATATATAACATGGGCATCATGGTACCTAGGCTATATGATTGAGACTTTCTATCCATGGTTATGACTTTCCATCCACAATTGATTCAGTATGTTAAATCAATGACTTCCTTTCTAAATCGATGTTTTTTCGAATTAATGAATGTTAACGAATTTGTCTGATATATTATATATTATTGCACTTGCATGTATCTAAAAGAATTTCAAAATCAGAGAAGCTTAGTGCCTAGATACCATAATGTCCTATTTTAATGTCCTATATATATTAACTGGGGTACCATGGTGACTATGCTCTATGATCGATTTTTTATCTATGATTAAGACTTTCTATCAATAATTGATTCAGTATGCTAAATCAATGGCTTCTTTTTTAAATCGATGTCTTTCTCAATTAATGAATACTAACGGATTTGTCTGATATATTATATACTATTATATTTGCAAGCATCTAAAAGTAATATAAAGACAAGGAGATCTGAAGTTCAGATACATTGGTGCCTTATTTTAGCTTATATATATATATTTCTTGATGAAGAATCTAGTTGGTGCTTCATTTCCACCAGTGGCAGAGACAAGGGGGGCTGGAGGGGGCCTGACACCCCTAACTTTTTACTAATCCTCATTATGTAGTTAATTACATGTGCTTTAATTAGTGGTTTGATCCCTCCCAATTTAGCCTAAATGTAAAGTATGTTTAAAGCCCAGTCATATGCAACACAAATCCTCTTTATTTTGTTTCTTGCTTTAGCTTTGTATCTACTGATCTTTGTAAATGCGGGTTACAAGGTGGTGCGTACCGTGATATGTAGGATATGCATGTTTGTGTTCTTAATCTTAGGATGATTAATGCAGGCTGGTGAGTTGACTAGAAGCTGTTGTAGCTAGTCATAGGTGTGATTGAAGATCACTCAAGTACTACTAGCTGGTGGAGTACATAATGCTAGGAACCTTTAATTAAAAGCCAAGAAAATGTTTTGGCCGAATTTCTACGGCAATACAATGGACATGTTCTCATGGATTTGTTTTTTGATTTCTTCGAAAATCAAAATAAATAGTGTTTTTAAAGCAGTTTTTTAAATGACTTCTCGAGTCTAAAAATATATGAGCCGTCCACGTCAATATCTTTACTGTTCACTGTTTTATCAAAAAATGTAAACAAAAATCATAAGTACACACTTCAGTAGTTGCTCTCACATCACATCTAGAGACCCTGTTTTAATCGGCTTAGACCCTGTTTTAGTCATAGAGCTAAGTTTAAGTTAATAGAGATGTAATTTTCTTTGCATTGTAATTTGCGAAACATATTACTCTAATATGTGACTATTGGATCGGTAAATCCGGTATGGTTCATTGGTTCTACTCTACTTGTTGTCTATATTGCCCCCCTATATCTAATTAGATATCCTACGGAGTCCGATAACCTAAAGTGATAAAGGAGTATTTCAAATTTATTTAGGTGGTATATTAGAGGTGGGTGTAATTACACCCGGGAGTAAAAGGTATTATATATATATATATATATATATATATATATATATATATATATATATATATATAATGGTATAGCCGATTATTATCTATAGTATTCTATATATCATTTATAAAAAACTAAAGATAATTAATACAATTATTTGCCTCTAAGTTGTTTATATATGACCTTATAATTTATACAGACAGCATATATATAATAGCAAAAAGGCTATCTATAAGGACCTTATAGATAGACGGTCTGTTATATATATCACACGGCTTCTTTCTCTCTTGTCTATATTATAAAAAAAATTATATGACAAGAATTATAGATGACTAATCTTAGCCCACTGTATATACTTGTGGGTGTAACGCCGCTTGCTTGACCGGGTTAAGCTACGTCTTTTTCTTCAGGCCATGCGACGTTTTGCCGTGGTCGCGCACCTCCGTAGGCATCGGGTTGGCTCGACCAAAACTTAAGCTCCTATCTTTTTAACTTATAACGTATGTTTTACTAGTTAAAAATCCGTACGTTACAACGGAGTCATAAAAATGGTAAGACGAAACTTATTGTATGACCAACTTCACACATCAAATATTGGAGACCAAGCGACAGAAAGAGAAGAGTGATCAGAATACGCGAGGAAATGGGGAAAGTGAAGGAGGTGGACGGTTGTATCCTGAGAGAGAAGGAGATACACGAATATTCCAGATCAAATCGGATGGTTGTAGAGGGGAAGGAGAACGCTCCGACGACCACCAACTCCTCTGTATATAATAGTAGAAATAATTTACTTCGAATAAACAGAAGAATTTCTTTATTGTCGTTTTAAAAAGCAACTTATTAGAATAACCTTTTCAAAATAACTTACCAGCTTATCGGTATTTATTTCGTTCGTATAAGCGCTCGCGTTAGGGTCAAAAGCTACAAACGAAAAAAACGCACCCTTACTCGTTGCAACTACAGTAGAAGAAAACAACTGAATTTAACTGTCACAGAATACCAGCACACACAACTTGCTGTTGACATCACATAAAGACCACCCACGCCAGTGACGCCACGCAGGATTACTCATCAATCCCACATAAGAAACTTCACCAATTCATGATACAATCTTTGGTCCGCCCACAAAACCAAAATGCAACATCTCCTAAAAGGCTAAAGCAGACTTAAGAAATCGAAGCATTTACAATTACAGCACCTACTTAACAATCTATCCCAATCTGTGGCGAGATGCCATGCAAGGCACTCATGCAAGGTCAACACTCAATACCAGCTGAATCCATAATCAATGTGATTGTTGTGTCGATGTCTTATGACTGCTGCATGCCGAAACTAATCTCATCATCTATCACCGCAGGTATCGAACCTTCCCAAGCTCACACAGATAAATGGTTATCGATATCAAAACTGCAAAGATCTGAAGGACTGGCTCCAAGCCTGCAAATGAAGTAGCACAAGTTATGCTATAAGTAATTAAGTACAACAGTAATAATCTGGCAACAGTTGATAACACGATGGCTACAACTAAAGCGTTGCATGCATGATACTGTGGAAGATGGCAGGTGAATTATGCATAGAGCAAATAAGAAACTACCGAGTTCAGCAAACTTGTACGTTGTAACCATCAGGGCTATTAACCATGACAATGACCAGAGGCTACAATGAAGTGATGTTGTACCTTTTGTTTATAGTGCAATAATGGAATCTGATGTTTCCAGATTTGACATCATCAATATACTGCAAAAGTTCATATACATGTCAGAAACTTATGATGTCAAAACTATAACTTGCAAGAGCAAACATGGCACAGAGAGGGAGAACGGGAAGGAAGGATACCATCCTCAAGGTGACGATGATTGAAGAAAATGCCAGAGAATCAAATGGTATATCATCCAGAGCAAAAAGTGCACATTCTAGCGACTCAGGTCCAGGTGAGAAGCTGGGGGTCTTCAATCTTGCTCGGAAAATAATGTAACTCTACTGCATGTCATCACAATACACAAGAAGAATCAACTTAGTAGTGTATGGAGTTAAGCATGAACTCTCTGACTAGGTTACTTTTCACTCACTTGGCCAATCAGCGGAATATCCAACTGAGCAAAAGGTGACAGTATTTCTACATCTGCACAAGCTTCTTCCAACGTTTCCCTGGAGGCTCCTGCTGCTGCAGACTCTCCAACCTCCAAAAAGCCAGCAGGAAGAGTCCTGTTCATGTGACCTTGATTAGAATGGAGCAGCACCAAAATCACTACGTACTTAAAGAAACATGAAAGTTTGGCCATGCTTTCCAAATGACTAGGGAAGCATCAAGCATGTGGCAGAAAGCAATTGGAAACATGGTAATGAGTATTGCATCAAAAAAAAGAAAGAATAGAAGAAACACTGCAATTTTACTTGTCAAGAGTCCTATCAGCAGGAGGTTTGTTAAACAGAAAAGGAGCATTCCTAAACTGAAGAACAAAACAATCACCAACATTATAACATAAAGAATTCTATAGTTTCACACTGTAAATAGTATAGGCGGATAGTCTTGGTCAGCGTGTTTACCATATTTCCGTATCTGTTGTACGATGTAAAATTGATTTTGATTACTAGATATGTAGACAACGGAAAAAAACTTAGATAGTAACATTAAAGCATGGCACAACCATGTAGTTCTCCACTATGGTACAAAACGACACCAGAAAGCCTGATTACAACAACAGCAACAAAGCCTTTTGTCCCAAACAAGTTGGGGTAGGCTAAGATTGAAACTTTCTCAAGATCAAAGAGATATGAATCTTGAAATAAAACCTACAATGCTAAAACTCTAAGCTGTACAACCTGCTATCTGAGCCAAGAGCCTAAAACACTGCCCTTAACTTTCTTATGGTTCCGGTACGTGGATCGCTAACTTCTATGCACTCCTATCCAAAGTTAATTCTTTAGATACATCCCAATCCCTCAAGTCTCTTTTAACTGCTTCCTCCCACGTCAGTTTTGGTCGACCTCTGCCTCTTCTTACATTTTCAGTACGATTTAAAATTCCACTACGACCGGTGCCTCAGGAGGCCGTCGTTAGAGATATCCGAACCATCTCAAGCGATGCTGGACAAACTTATCTTCAATTGGTGCTACCCTCACCCTATCACGTATATCATCATTGCGGATGCGATCCCGTCTTGTATGACCATAGATCCACCACAGCATCCTTATCTCCGCTACACTCATTTTCTGTATATGTTGTCTTTTAGTCGCCCAACATTCTGCTCCATATAGCATTGCGGGTCTGATTGCCATCCTATAGAACTTACCCTTTAGCTTTTGAGGGACTTTTTTGTCACACAGGACATTAGATGTTTGGCGTCATTTCACCTACCCCGCTCTTATCCAGTGGCTCACGTTTTCATTAATCTCACCGTCCCACTGTAGTATCGATCCCAAATAACAAAACGTGTCCTTCTTAAGCACTACTTATCCATCCAATCTAACATTTCCATCATCTACCCTAGCACCACTGAAATCACACCTCATATACTCAGTTTTAGTCCTACTAAGTCTAAAACCCTTCAATTCTAAGGTATTCCTTCATAACTCGAGTTTTCTATCAACACCTATCCTACTCTCATCAATCAGCACCACATCATAAGCGAAAAGCATACACCAAAGGATATCTCCTTGTATGTTCCGTGTGACCTCGTCCATCACTAGGGCCCAGAAAGCCTAATTAAGGCCAATAAATGAAGTCATCAAAAGCAGCTTACCAAAGACCATAAGCCGGTTCAATCTTTCTTCTACAAAGGAGGACCTTGTTATCGTGCTCCACAAGGCAACCAACAACCTACAAGATGATACAGATTAATGTCAAAACAAAAGGCGAAAGCCAATTCATATAAACAATATTTGCTACATGTATTTCTGTAGTTCAACAATGATGTAACAAAGATATGAAATAAGAGCAGGTCTGTACATCAGAACTCAGAAGCAGTTGGGATTCTATCTGAATCAAGCAATTTGCAGTGGCTCAGTTTTAAGTCCTTAATGCATATGCACATATTATCTGAACTGTAGACATTTGTTCTTCGGTCCATACCATTTTGGGGTTTTCGTAGTGAACTCTTCCACAAGAAGAACAGACAGCCCTCATCTTTTCATCCCCATCTGGTACAGCCAATTTCGTCGGGCTTCCACAAGCTGGGCAAAAGCATATCTTTGACTTGGGCACCTGAAAAAGGGACGGTTAGCTGAGATCAAACGTGTATGCGACAATACGTCTTCAGAACAACTCAAGAAATGCGTATGCCATTAGGAAATCAACGCTGCCATCCACTATTCAATTTGAATCAATAAACACTGGCTGACTGACCAAACAGAAAGCCAGGCTGCGAACGCGAGGCAGCGTCTAAGCTCCACGCGGAGTACTCTAGCTCACTCCCTCGCACTATACTATCATCGCTTTTAGCTTACACATCTTATTGGAGCTGACACAATAACCGTGCTGCTCTACGGACACCACATCACACACACATGGTAGATAATTGTACTAGAAAATACCGCAATTTCACTACGCAGGGGATGCCCAAATTACAGCTTAGAGATGCTAAGGAGCCCTTCTCATCTGGCAATTGGTACGGTCCCTGGAATTCAGTCAACACCCTAAGTGGCTTGACACAGCAGCATCCCCTCAAGCATCTCAGCTCCTACCAATACCATTAGCCGCCTAATTGCAGCACAGACACGGACGAATAGAGTGCTAATGGGGGAGGAAAGCAGACTCACCACGGGGGGCGGCGGCGGCGAGGGGGCGGTGGAGCTGGCGTTGGAGTTGGAGGATGCGGAGGGGGTCGACATGCGGGAGGCGCGTGGGAGCGGCGCAGCGGCGGGGGGGAGGAGGAGGTGGTGGGATCTGAGGAGGAGCATGGTGGCGCGGTGGGTTGGTTTTAGTAGGGAGGAGGCGGTGGTTGGTGTTGGTGGTGGTGGTGGTGGTGGTGGGGTGGGGATGGGAGGAGACGGCGACTCAGGCGGAGGGTCAGGTGAGGTCGGCCGCACAACACGTTGGCCCGCGCTATTGGTCCGCCATGGTGGGCGCCACCGGTGGTTCATGGCGCCGGTATGCAGAAAAAACGAACCAGGATGGCCTGTCAGCCTAGCCTTCTTGTTTGTGTTGATTTTGAAGGAAAAAACTCATTGCTCTGTAGACTTTGATTAGAATTTCGGCGTATTTCGTAGTACGTAAAATTTCTCCATACAAACTTAAGGCCCGTTCTTTTTTTTCTTTGATTTCGGCTTATGGTTTATGACTGTAGTTTATGATTTTTGAGCTGTTTGTAAGAGACTATGAAGTAACAGAAACTCGTGTGTGTTTTTGACCGATATAAATGAAGCCATTATAACGTATGCTACAATCAATTTATAGACTCCGTCTTAAAAAGATATTTTGTCTAAAAGCTAGTTACTGTAAAAAAAAAACAAAAGTAGCTTTTAAAAGCTAAAAAGTAGACACCCTTAGAATCGTTCTACATGTATGGTTCTCAGAATTTTTGGCATATATAACACGTTTTTCATTCATAATTACAAAAATAGCCGTATATGCATGATATTGACATAAAATGGCGTTTCTGTCGTCCGGCGCGCCTGCAAGTGACACATGGCCCAGCCGCTGCCCTTCAGACAGCAGGTAGCATGCTGTCTGGTGGCAACACTGCAGGTAATTAAGCCGGCTAATTAGTCGGCTTAATTACCTACCCTAATTTTTTGTATATTATTTGTTTAAAATTTTAAATATAGCAAATGAGCTTTAAAAATTATAAATTTTCATATGCAGCCTCTCGACACAACGAATTTGATTGTGTAATGTTTTGATAATTTTAGCCACTCTGAATGTTGTTCAAAAATTCGTACGATTTTGATAATTATAGGAGTTATTACATATAATAAACAAACTCTAAAAATCACAAAATTTTATGAGAAACCTCTTGACCTAATTGTGTAATTTTTTAGGAATTTTATGTCTTCCAAATTTACCATATTAATGCATGTTAGTTTAATCATGACATTAGCAATGCTCAAGCATCTTTTGCAGTGCGTAATCTCTATTTGTTTTGTGAATATCACACATTACGAATATTTGTAGAAGTACATGTAATAGTACAAAAAACGCATCGCACAGGATGCGATATGGCTCACCGATATGAGCCACTACTATCTCCTCGCCACGTTTGCCTCCCCATTCGTGGCCTTGTCTTCTATTGAGCATAAGTATATCCTGTAAGATATGTCGATCGGTCCGAAAGTATCACCTCGGTTCGGAGAAGGTATGGAGACCGTTCCATTTGCTGAGTATCTGGTGGTGGTCCAATAGGCTGAGGTACAACAGGCTGGATCTAGTAAGCGTCGATGTCCTCCAACTAAGACATGCAAAATTGTGAGCCACAAGTAACAATGTCATGAACGAAGGGCCTACAAAAATTGCTCATGGTGTGGAGGAGCTCTCGCCTTGACCGTACGACATGGCAACGAAGCCGGAGGAGATCTGCCCATTGAAGTTTCCAAACTCTAGGTATGGTGTGAACGCTAAGCTCTATCCTGCGTACGCTGCAAATCCTAGCGTTGTGTAGCACTCTCTGAAAGCATCCAGGAGGCTTGTATCACCATTGGTGGACTCGACGTCACCCCCCACGTTGAATTGGAGGCTACAAGATGAAACGATGTTAGCCATAATAAATATTTCGGATGTACAATGCGAATCTTGTACCTCTTGGATGTTTAGCAAAGATGAACGACGAGAAGCGGTACTCTGTGTAGGTGGTGCAAACGTCAAAAGTGATGTATCTCGACTATGGACCTGCGGCAAGAGAATGTCATGATGTTAGCAAAGCATAAGGCATAATAGGAAAACAAAACATAGATTTATATGTTAGTTACCTCCTCATCTATACGACCCACGGATGATCGGCGGTTAGTACTATGACACCAGGCAGACTCAATAGAATGTGATGGCTGGCCGGACTCGTTAGGTCGTGATGACCTAGTGGGTGAGTATGGTGCCCCCATTGGGTGCTTGATGTGCACGGCATGATCCCTGTAACGGCCGTAGGTCAAGTTATGCACTATTTTTTGTTCTGTTTTAGGATGTATTTCAAAGTATTCTGCATGGCCGGTGGTATGTCTGGGCTGGTGAGGGCGGTCTCAGATACGCTTGCGATGCGTTGTGCACATAGCGCTTGTCCATCTTTCACAGATCCCTCCCATCCCGTAGCTTGAAGAGCGAAGGGCCAGCCGTGTCACCCGTCATCCATGAGTAGCACCGGTAGTTCTCATCGTATAAATGTTCGAGAAGCTCTAGTAAATTCATATCTTCCAACAAATAGAACAGACAAAATATTAGTGTGAAGATTGATAATGACACTAAAATACTACAAGTTAGTGGTTACATGCGTGTAATTACATACGAATAATTCATTAATTATTGACAATTTGATTACCCGTCTGAAAAATATTACGAGCGATTCAGTACCGTTGTCCTTACCACTTAATTACTTAGCACTAACTCTTTACTTATCCCTAACTAATTGCCACTATAGTAATTATGATTGCTTAATTATACACTACTATATAATAACAAATTACGGGTATCGTATGCACACAAAAAAGTACAAACTATGTCTACATTACTACGACCAACTTACTTCATAACACAAACACCATTAATTTCGACTAAATAAATAACACTAATTAATTAGGACTATGAGAATAACGTCGAAAGCATGCGATAAAAAATTACATGTATTTTGGGATAAGCAATCAGCACTGGCGTATCCTTTAGCCGCGCCTTTAATGAGCTATGCACTGGTTTTAATGGGCACTCGTTTGCTAGTATTATACTTCCTTCGTCCAAATTTATAAGATGTATTTTTTGAATATATATATATATATATATATATATATATATAAGTTATATTTCATGTTACAATGTAAAATTAGTGTGATGTTCACTTCATATCCCTAGTAAATATACAACTTTACTTGCTATTCTCTATATGCATATATTGAATACAGTACTTAGAAATGATGATTTAGTCATTTTTAATATCTCTTTGGTCTATGTGTGAGAAAAAAAATATGTCTTATAAACTTAGACAAAAAGTACATTTTATCAGAAATATTTAGAGCAAGTCAATCCTTTAGCGCTCACAAGAGCTAAGGCCCGTTTCAAACTAGGAATTTCACAGGGCAAAGTCCAATTCTCATAAGAAATAGAAAAATTTTCCGCATTGCAAACGGGACCTAAGAGCAACTCCAACAGTTTTCTATCCCTCCTCCCCATCCTTGAATTTTTGGCAAATTGACAAAAAAACAATCTCCAACAGTTTCCCATCCCTCCTCCCCATCTTTGGCAACTTGGGAAAATTCCCTCCCAGGTGCGGATATATGCGCGCTCGCCCCGACTCCGCATCGCGACCACGCGCGCCGCCCGGCCTCTTCCCGCGCGCGGCAAGTCTGAGGCTGAGCACGTGAATTGTAGACGGCGGCGGCGATCCTCTGCTTGCCACGCATCGACATCCAGGGAGACCACGCCGCCGGCGAATTAAATTTAGTTGATGCTATTTGATTTCTTCAATAATCAGTAAACATTTGGTTTTAGTTTGCGTTTGATACACTACAGCACAGACCAATATAAACGGCACATATATTTGCCCTTGTATCTAAGTAAGTGCCTTGGAATGCCACATAGATAACCACGACAGTTATATGTGCCTTTATTTCCTAACGAAAGCCGGCACATGCTATGTGCCGCGATGACAATTCAAGGCACATATATGTGCCCCTGTATTCAAGGATTGCCGGCACATTCTATGTGCCGCGATGACAATTCAAGGTAAAAAAAATTTCGTGGGCCCAATTTTGATTTTGCCAAGTGAATTATGGCAAACAATTGGAGATTGACCTTTTTTTCCTTTGCCATAACGTTTGGAGAGTTGCCAAACTCCAAGATTTGGGAAACAAAAAATCCCAAACTGTTGGAGTTGCTCTAAGGAGTTCCAGGAGAAGTTCTAACTTGGGCGCTTTGGCATATTTCTCGTGTCCCTTCGCGCTGATATATAGGTTCCACGACCATGTATTAGGGAGATAGGCTTCGCTTTAAATTGCTTTAGCTTTTAATTTATTTTGACTTGGTTTATTTAAGACAAAACTATTTAGGAACACGTCGGCTTCTAATTTTAACTTATTTTGTTTTTCTTTCTATTTTTTCTTCTTATTTTTTACATTGTCTATGACAAAATAATATTTTTCTCTTTCCTCATTTTTTCTATAAAAAACTAACTATGGTTATAATGCAAATGTAATTTCAGTTATAAACTAAAAGTCATATCAAAAAATTTAATCTTGGGTCAGTTGAAGCGGAGCCATACTCAAATTCAAATGGAACAGCAAATCATCAATTTCATTCCCTGATACCCCGATCGTGCGATGAACCGCTCGACTCGGCTCGCTTGTACCGCGGAAACGGGCGGCAGGTGCGTGCGTTCCACGCTGCAACGGCAGGCGAACGAGCAAACGACGACCCCACCGCGCCGGCGCACCAAAGTGCCCGGCCGTCGTGCTCGTGCGCGAGAAATCACAGCGTCAGGCTCAGCGTCTCACCGAAAGGCCGCGCCGCTCACCCACCGCGGTTCGCCCTCCCCCACCTCTCGCGTCCCAACCCCGCCCAGCCGCCGGCTGCGATGCCCGCGATTCCCACCACGGCCGTGCCCAGCCCCGACCTCCTGCTCTCCCGCCGCCAACGCCTCATCGCCATCACCTCCTCCTCATCGCCCTCCAGCCACCCGCGCCTACGCCTGCCCACTTGCCGCCGCGCCGCCTCGACGTCTGCCGAGGCGCAGGCGCCCGCGTCGCTCGTGGCGCCGCCGGCACACCCCAACTACGACCTCAAGGCCTTCATCGCCCTCGCCCTCTCCGAGGACGCCGGCGAACGAGGTATATCATACGCACATACTTCATCACTGAAACGATGCGGAGTGCCCGCCCATTGTTCGTCCCGTCCAATTCAGTTTCCACAGCTGCCCGACGCGGAGCGAAAGTTTGTTTGCTTGCTGCATTCATCCGTACCGCCTCTTTGGTTTCAAAGTGTTTGTCAGTATGCCGTGATCACAATTGGACTTGCGTACATCAAATCCTGTTTAAGCTCGTCCTCTTGTTTGAGGTGCTGACTCTTCGTATGCACTTATCTCGCAGTTTAAGGAGTGAAGCGGTAGTGCTAGGATCTGTCCTTGCTGTTTAAGAGTTAGTACGAAAAGCTAGTTTATTATCTCCGAAATAATAATCTACTGTCTCTCACCCTAAGATTGATTGATTGATTGTGAGATAAGACCACATTTTTCTTCTCCAATTAGCTGCAAGTGGGATCCAGAGGTTAAGAAGTGTCTTATTGAATTGTTATTGTTGTTGTCATCGTCTACCAAGAAAAGAGTGTCTTGTTCAGAGGTTAAGATTGATTTATTGTTGTTTTCGTGTCCACGCCCGGAGTGTCTTATTGTTATGAAGGCAGAACGAAGAAATAGAATGGATCCATTTGTTTGCTTTCATCTTGGGTCCATATTTTCATCCAATCATGTCAGGAGCTTTCTTCTTAACCTACTCATGAGCCTTCTCAACCTATCATTGTAGACAATGGGGCCATAGTAGGCACGAAGAAATAGAAAGGATCCATTTGTTTGCTTTTATCTTGGGTCCATATTTTCATCCAATTATGTCAGGAGCTTTCTTCTTAACCTACTCATGTGCCTTCTCACCCTATCATTCTAGATAATGGGACCATACTAGGCAAAGAAGTTAAAATACCACTGGGGTCCCTTCAGCAACGATAGGCTCCAGTGAGGTCTTTTCTTGACAAGTTGCTATGCAATTTGAGTTTTCTTCGTTTTTTATATTGAAACTATTGTTTGTTTTTGAATGAATGTTCAGATGTCAGTATGAGAATGCTGTAATGTCTATTAGCACATACAGGGGATGTGTCTTGTTTGGCCACCATACCAACTGATGTGAAAGCTGAAGCCACCTTTATTGCTAAGGAGGATGGTGTCATCGCTGGAGTAAGCCTAGCAGATATGATATTTAACCAAGTTGATCCGTCATTGAAGGTTTCCATTTCATAGTTTCCCCATTTGATGTTTTGGCAGGATATGATTCTATATGTATTGTAGGAGATATTGATTGTACCTATTGTTCTTTCTTGGCCAACTTTGCAGGTTGAATGGTTCGAAAATGATGGAAATTATGTCCATAAGGGATTGCAATTTGGCAAAGTATATGGTAAAATTCCTAAAATAAATATATATTTGGTAGCAGTTAAGATTTTGAAGTTGTGTTAACTCTTTAAGTCTTAACATATTTTTCCCATTTCATTCTCTGAATTATGGGTGTGCTCGGAGCATTATTGTGGCTGAAAGGGTTGTGCTCAATTTCATGCAAAGAATGAGGGGGATCGCAACAATAACAAAGGTGATTTGTGTCCTTATTTCGTAGCTAAGGATGTTCCTCCTTTTCCCAGATGAACTTAAAATTTGATTCTTGTTTGCCTTAGGGCCTTATGATATTTGAAAAGTCACTCTATGTACCCCTTACATAGTTTTCCTGATAGATATCACTTTTCCTGGCAAAGGCCGATTCTTCAGATATGATATTTCATTAAACCTTCTGATTTGTTCTCGATCATGTCCTTGTCATTTGCTCCTCCCAGATCAATTTTATTTACATGATTAGACATGCTTGTATGTTGCTTATGTGAGAATGACTTTGCCCTCCATTTAGGCCATGGCTGCTGCTGCTCGTCCAGCATGCATATTGGGAACAAGGAAAACTGCTCCAGGTTTACGTCTGGTTGACTAGTGGGCAGTAAGCATACTTGGCTTTGATTATTTTTTGCCATTTCATCACTTTTAGATTCTTTCTCCTTCCTTCTGTTGCAATTTTTCTCATTTGTTGGTGCACATATAGGTGCTAATTGGTGGTGGAAAGAATAACAGGCTTGGTTTATTTGACATGGTTATGATAAAGGATAATCATGTTTCTGTTGCTGGAGGCATTACAAATGCAATGAAATCTGTTGATCTGTTCTTGGAGAAGGAAAAGTTTATACTTCCTGTTGAGGTACTACTTAGTGATTACATATACCATCTCAAAGACGTAACTCTACATGTATGTACTTAGTGGTTCACTCTTTTTTCTTCAGTGCGATTTGTTTGCTCTACCCACTTGTAAAAAAGGGTTTTATTTAGAAGTATGCATATGTTCTCATAAAAAATAAAAGAGAGAGAATCAATGTGAATTTCTTGTGTCTTGACAATGATTATATTTTATGAATTATGAACCAGGTTGAGACAAGGACACTTGAGGAAGTTAAAGATTTATTGAAGTATGCCAATGAGAACAAGACTTCATTAACCCACATAATGTTGGATAATATGGTTGTCCCTCTTCCAAATGGTGATATAGATGTATCAATGCTCAAAGATGCAGTTCAGTTGATAAATGGTAGATTTGAGGCTGAGATATGAAAGTTTTCAAAGCATACATTTCCATTATGTATGTGGTGTTGTTTCACTCCTCTTTGGAATGTTTATGTAGTGTAGGCCCTCACAAGCCACAATTACTTCTGTTGATCTTTTCAACTTGACTATATCTTAGTTTTGCTCTATTCTTGCATTGTGTACTCTCATTTTTCAAATTAGGATAAAGATGATGTATAAGCGAGTGTGAGAGAGAGAGTCCATTTCTTGGTATACTTCCTAGCAATGACTGACGAGTAACCTTTTTATGTGAGATAAACTGACGAGTTACATTGATAGGTTTCATAAAGATGTGTGCTAGTTGCAATGCTGTTTTGTTGAAAGCAATTGGTTTCTGCGTGAGTGCTGAATGTGAGTAATAGTTTTGTTTTTTTTAACTGCAGGCATCTGGAAATGTGATGATCGATACAGTGAAGAAAATTGGAGAAACATGAGTCACCTATATTTCAAGGTATCAATATATTCTCTCTATTGACAATCTACTAATTATTTTCATTTGTAAAGCAATATGTGCACTGCCTTCTGTTTGAGCTAAAATATGTTGTTTGGAGAGCAATTTGTTAACATGGGCTTAATGGGCAGCTCTTTTATTGTTTGCTGTTTTGATCTCTGTTTTATAGACGAAAATTCCCATGATTGGATCATCAGATATCTTGATTTTTAAATCACTGTAGAACCCGGTGCTCCAATCATTCCACAGCTATATTAACAATTTATTGATTTGTTTCAGTGGAGCATTAACACATTCTGTCAAGGCACTCGACATCTATCTTAAGAAAGACACTGAACTCGCTCTTCAAGTTGGAAGGCGTACAAATCGCGCCTGACTCTACAGCGCTATTGTAGACCTTGCTATATGTAGAAGTTAAGTTTTATTTCCCTTGACCTTCATTTTCCTACTTCTCTAAGCTAACTCTTAGTTTGGAGTCATCAGGATGTTTTTGTCGCGTGGCTTGTCAATTTATCAACCCATGCCATGCTCATCAAGATGTAAGTTTTAACTGCTATAAGCCTATAAGAAAGGATACATTTTTTTCACATTTATCCAATTTGGACCAACACAACAATATACAATAGAATAAAAGTCTGAACGCCCAGCTTGCACCTCGCATATCTTCTAGCACTATACTTGGAAGCTGGATGATCCAAAAGGAGCAAAGCTGCAGCTTGCGGCAAGTTGCCGAATTTTACCGAGTCCCTTGCATAAACCTACCACTATCAGGTAGGTCTGGTCCCGCTGCAAATAGATTCACTTTTTAGTGTTTTTTCGTTTTCGGTTTATTTAAGCCAGAAATCATTTGGAACACGTTGGCTTCTAATTTTGATTTATTTTGCTTATTTTGGCTTTTGGAGATTTTTGGCCTTTTCTTTTCTCTTCTTATTTTTTTGTATTGTCTGTGACGATATAAGTTTTTTTTAAAAAAAATTATCATTTTTTTGTTTTTTTTCTTAGAAAAAACTAACAGTTGTTAAAGGCCAATTTCAGCCAAAAGTCAAAAACTACAACCAGAAACTTAAACCAAAAACTAGTTAGAGCACCACCTAAGTCTTCTTGCGCTCATTAAGAGAACTGACAGACTTGACAGCTTGACAGGTGGAAGCTGTAAATAGGGAAAATTTTCTGTTGTATCACGGTGGCATGAAATGGTTTGTACCACGAGCCAATTAGAAGATGACATGTGGCATAAAATTACTGTAGCATGCGCAGAACCGCACATAAACACATCTGCTACAGTGTTGATACAATGCGCGCTATAGTGTTGCTACAGTGCATATGTGCCACGTGTCAGACGCTGGTTGGTTTGTTACATATACTGATATGTGCCACCGTGATATAATAGAAATTTTCGTAAATGGGATGTGGCATTGAACTTGTAATACCATACCACACTTTTGGCCAGAGTGTAAGAGCCTCGCTTCACATAGCTTCGATTCCCTCACATTTTCTTTTTTACTTATGGCTTTTTTAAGTCAGAAATTGCTTAAAACGTGTTGGTTCCTATTTTTTATTTTTTTTGTTTTTGCTTTTGCTTTTTTCCTTTTCTTTTGCATAGTCTGTTGAGATATAACAGTATTTTCTTTTTTTCTTCTCACTTTTCTTTATTTTGCTTTAATCGAATGACTTAGAAAAAACTAATAACCGTTACAGTACAATTTTATCTAACAGCTAGAAGCTATAGCCGAAGTCATAGCCAATAGCCGGTTGGAGCGACACCTAAAATTGTTATATTACGAAATAGCCCTCTGACAAAAAAATTTGAGGGTCAGCTTTGTACTTTTTGATCTATTAACGGGGTGTACGGTTTGAGGAATGGGGTTGTCCCTGCACCAACCGGTGCCTCATGTTTCTGTTTGGCTTGAGGGTGCAGTGCATACCTATTCCCTCTTAAGCACAGAGTTTGGTGAAAAAGAGGAATAGGATCAGATGGACTCGGGGTGACCAAACACTGCCCTCAACATTCTCGACCATCTCACTGTACCAATCCTACTTCTGGCAATGCATTCTTCTCATTCCCATGTGCCCCACATTCATTTCCCGTTCTCAATTCTCATTCCCCCGTGGACACGCCCTTTGAAAGCCTATCGGGTCGACTTGTCCACGAGTACCGCGTTGTGCGGTCCTGCAGCCTGCCCTGCAGGGTACATACCATAGTTTTAAATCTCCGGCTATAGCTGTCGCTATAGCCCGCTATAGCTGTTTTAGACAGATGAAGCTATTTGAGTCCATATATAATTTAGCCGCTATAGCCTCATTTAGCTCCGCTATTAGCTATTTGAGAAGTCATCTGCTAAACATCGTAACCGGAGATTTAAAACACTGGTACATACATACCATGGATTGCTAGGTACTGCATCTACAAGTGCTGCACAAACTTCACTGCATCTGCATGAATTTTCGTACTGCTGCATAATCTGGCCCTCCTGAAGATGTTTTCTCAGGAAGATCCTGCAACGAAACTTGTTGGTGCACGTAGAGTGAGCCTATCAATGCTCGGTTTACGACCCCGGATGTCACTGCCGTTCTCAATCGCAAGAGGAAAAAGAATGGACTTCTATCCAAAAGGGCGAGGTGGTGCAGCCCACGGTTTCATGAGTTTGCTACGTCACGCTCTCTCGAATCGACAACCGAATTAATCGAACCAATTGGAAGGTGGCTGTGGGGCTACCACAGATCAGTGTGGTTAGGCTATTCGTTCGAGTAGGCGTGCATTTCTAGACCTGTCATGTTCTTATTTGTTTTTTTATAGCTTTTGACTTTGGTTGTAAGTGCAGTAAAAAACTATCACGACAGAAAAAAACCATCAAACACAGCACAAAAGAAGAGAGATCTAGACCGGCCAACGGCGCAAGGGCAATACGAACTGACACACACACATAATGGTATAGTTGGGAGATTTCATCCATTTCATTGGGTCAGACATTTGGTTCGTTCGTTGGGTGCACTGTGTGTTCTGGACTAGAACTGTTTGGTCACACGTTGTGCCACTCTGCCGTTATCCTAGGCGGTCAACTCGTTCAGGGGCAAAATCTACGGTGTCACGGAGTCACGGTTGTGCTCTCCTCTCCCTCATCGAATGTATATGAGAATCATCTTCACGCCGAATATAGAGGACAGAGATCTGGGAAAAAAAAGAAGAGGAATATTCAAAGCTGTTTCCCTTGAAAGAAATTCCAATCGGGAAAGAAAGAAAGAAAACACAGCAAGGAAAGAAGGTTCCTATAGATCGGTCAGAGCTTCCAGCATCTTCCTCAAACCACGCTTTCCCAGATACTATTCTCTCCTCACTTTGGCAGGGCCAAACAACTCGGCTCTCAACCTGACGAGTTCTCCCGATTCTCCTCGGAGTCACTCACCCAGCCATATCCCAACTGGCAAACTGCCTCTAAGCAACAATACCAACAACAACAAACATTTTATTTCAAAGAAATTAGTTTAAATTAGAAATAAAACATCATCAAGATCAAAAAAAATAGCCTTACAGTAAAACTTACAAGACAAAAACCCTAAACTTGTATCCTGCCATCCAAACAGAGAGCCTAAAATACTGCTTTTAAATATTCTTCTTATATCATAGATTGGTACATAGATCGTTAACTTCATATGTTCATATCCAAAGCTAATTCTTTGGATATATTCCAACCCTCAAGTCTCTTTTAACCGCTTCCTCCTATATGTCTCTTCTTGCGTTTTTGATACATCTTAAAATTTCACTACGTACCAGTATCTTAGAAGGCATAGGTTGGAGACATCTAAACCACATTGAACAAGTTTCTCTTCAATTAGTCCTATCCCACCGTATTACGTATATCATTATTGCGAATTTCATCATACCTTATATAATCACATATTCACCATAACATCATTATTTCTGCTACACTTATCTTTTATATATATATAGTATTTTAATCGCTTCCGCTCCATATAATTGCCTCTCCGCACGGCACAAATTTGACACAAATGCAGCAATCCAAGACTCGCTAGACCTGACCAACCCAACGGCATTAAAGACGGCGCCACCGTACAGGAGTCGGTCACGCAGCATTTCGACAAGCGGCATACCAAACACAGAACATGCACAACGAAAAAAGATTTTACTGCCATTGTTGGATTCATCGGTCGGATGCCACCAATCACCAAACAATCCGTGAGGATGGCACGGAATAGCGATGAACATTTCGGAGCCGTAACAAACAAAGAACAGGTTACTGGTAAGCAGTAGTACTGCAGTTTGGTAAAGAACTAGGAGTAGTAGATAGATCTACAAGAGCAGCAGAACACCCACATCTTGTGTTCTTAGCATGCCCATTTCATCATCCTTTGGTGGATTCTACAGGAACAAGAAATGGAATTCGACTACTACTAGAAGAGATCATCAAACTAGGAAGAAATCAAGATAAAGCAGGGATGCAAAGGAGTAATTCTAAGCTAAACTGCTTCTGCCTACTCTTTCACATCTACATCTGCACAGAGAAACGGGAAACCTATGTACAGTTTAGCGCATCCAACAGAGCTTTGTCATGTTCCCTTTACTCTTTCATGGTGTCCGCCGTGTCCGCGTCGTCGCCGGCACTGGCGAGGTCGACGCCGGCAACGCTCTCCGAAACCACCACCTCCTCGGCGGCAGCGTCCACGACGCAGCCGTCGCGGTTGCGGTCACGGCAGCGCATCTCGACGGCGAGGAGCCGGCGGCGGAGGTCGGCCATGTCGCGCTCCACCAGGAAGATCCGCTCCCGCAGGGTCAGGTTCTCCTCCTCCAGCCTCGCCGTGCGCGCTTCGTCCGCCTCGTAGTCGTCGTCTTCGTCCTCGCCGTCGGCGGCCGCGGCCGGAAGCTGCACCATCTCGAAGCGGCTGAGGTCGTGGTCGAGGCGGCGCTCCACCTCGACGTGCTCCTCCACGTCGCTCTCGCCGGAGCCGGAGTCCTCGCCGGCGGCGTCCCCGGCGTCGGCGGCCTGGGAGCGGAGGCGGATGAGGCCCTTCATGGAGCCGTACCCGTCGACGCCCCACGCCTCCTTGGCCATCTCCACCAGCACCTCCCGTGCCGGCGATAGCCGCGGCGTCGGCAGCACGGCCGGCGTGACGGGGCACGGCGACACCAACGACGCCACGCCCCCCGCCCGCTTGGCCCGGATCAGGTACGACGTCGTGTTGCGCGGCGCGGCGGCGCAGCCCCACCTCGCCCCCGCCGGCGCCTTCCGCTTCCACCCCGACCGCGCCACCCGCTTCCACGCCGGCCGCGCCGGCACACCCCCGACGAACCCCACCGGCGGCTCCATCGCCGGCTGAGGCATAGCCGGCGCCGCCCACGCATGGTACGGCTGCGGTCGCATCATCTGGTCGTTCATGGGTGGATGCGGCGCTAATAGTCCAGATCCGAAACCCTAACCCCAAACCAGGACCCAGACAGCCACAAAATCCACACGATTAGCTCGAGCCCCAGCAATGGGATCCAAACGTTTCGTTTTAATCTCTATTCGGTTCCGTTCGCTGCGCGTTTTTAGAGATTATTTAACGAAATTTGTTTGATCCGAATTGGGGGAGAAGGAGGGGAGAGAGAGAAGAGGAGAGAGATGGGAGCCGACGGCGTAGCCTGGGAAGGAGCGGGGGAGGAGGGTATTTATCGGGAGGTGGGTAACGGGTGGACGCCTGGATCTAGGGGCTGCGGGGTACGGACGGTCAAGATTGCATGGGATGGGAGGCGAGCGGTTGCGTGTCTCGGACGGACAGCGCGGGTCGTGCCGCCATTGATTAGATAGACGCCTTTGGGTTTGGGTTGGGTTGGGTTGGGTTCGGTGGTGCTTCTAAGGGCATGTACAACCCACAGACAGGCTACCGTCTGCAAGTTCATTCCACCTCACATACAGACGACTGAACAGACAGCTTGTACAATGGACTGTCTGTTTAACTGTCTGCAAAGTGTTTAATGCATACATGCAGCCATGATTAAGTAAGAATAAGATCCTTGTATACCATTTTGTTGCTTCTGAATACAAAACAGATCAAGAATAAATAAGATAAATATAATTACAAAATTTTTGCAGCTATACCTGTACATGAGACATATGAAAATTAGTGATATAATAGAAAATTGTGAATTACAATGAAAATTTAGATCGTACGAAACATACCACAAATAAACTGATTTCTTAACAAATAAACTGATCAGCATCTATAAAATCATCAACATAAATCTTAGTAAATTGAATAAATTTATCAATATCAAATTTAGAGGAGTACCTTTCATTTTCAATCCCGATTCTACAGCGTTCTACAAGTTCTCTTACTAACAAGATAAAAGGTCATACCAGCTACTATACTAAAAGGTAGCCAAAACCACAAGTATCCTACGCGCTTTGCAAAAACTTTTAACTATTGCAATCGCTGTTGATCACCAACCTGGATTATGCCTTTGATGCGCCAAACACCATGCTTCAGGACAACAATCTGTGAATCATCAGGATGACGAGATATAAGTTCCTGCCTCACTTCTTCCATGCTTGCATTATGATCCCTTGTAAGTTGTTCAACAACAATCTTGTTTGATCTATCCAAACCGCCAACAACTGCCTTAGAATCCCCAAGATTAGCCACATATAGCGTCCCTCTCCATATTACACCAACTAGGCAACAAGATCCAACTGCAGCAATCAAAGGCTTTAATAAATGTGTTCTCCGCACAAGTGACAAGAAGCCTTCCTCAGTAGCAGAAAATGCACCCCGAACAACATCCTCTGATATTGTTCCACTTTCTTGGGCAAGTCCTAGAGAAATTACAAGAGGGTGAGCCGATTCTTTTAGCGCAATGAACAATTGGATCGGTCGAAATATGCTCGTTATTTACAAGAAACAGGTCGCATCATGCAGTAGCCATAGGTGCTCAGCAGCATCTCAAGTAAATCAAATCAGTCTGTCAGTGTTAGATAACATTAAGTAGAGCAATTGAACACGACAAGAAACTACCTAATCTGCTATTGCAAAGGACCAAGAATACTGATCGCTCGTCCAATGATCAGAATCCACTCAGTCACTGGCAAGAGCATTGCGTTGTCCACTGCTCTGATCATGAAACAACAGCATACTCAATAAGTGGAAAGTAAATCAGCATGTATTTTTTTGCATCCAGCAAAAGAGCACCCAACAAAAATAGCCCCCATTTCTCACATAACAGTAATCACATCATCACTCGTGCACAACCAACAAGTTAATCTCATTACCACGGAACTAAAGTGTGAAACATAGCAAAATTCATCCATCACCAATCTAGAACCTACTACTACAAAACAACACCACGAATTGAGTGGATTCTTTTCCATGTAGAGGGAAGTGACTACTTACGTATCAGGTGTGCGAAGAGGTGGTCAGATATGAAGTGGGCAGCATCGGCCCCGCCGTGTCCGTCGTAGACGCCGATGAAGGAGGCGGCTGCGCCTGTCTCGACCTGGCTGTGGTCCTCCAACGCCTCGTTGGCCTGCACGACGGCAAACGAGAACTCGCTCGCCGCATGACGCCCAAGGTCCCGCGAACACAGCAGATCGTCGGCGACGCCGCCGCCATTGTCACTGCCGTCCTCATCCCTGCTCGTACGCGCGTACCTCCGGACCGGGCCCAAACACGCGGACGCAATCCTCGACAACCACGACCACATCCTTCATTTCCCTCCTGCCTCCTCCTCCTATCGAAATACGCCGCCTTTGGAATCCCGAAGGACCCAAGAACTGCGCAAAGATTGGGCTTTCACTAGAAATTTGGCTCCCTTACGCGCCCCTCCAAGATCAGAACACCCAAGAATCCACAAATTTAACCTGCAAAGTGCCAAAAGATTAGATTTTCAAGGACAATTCCCCGTTCTGGATTAGAGAAAGCGCAATATCCGAAATGAGTAATGTTTTATTCGACTTACCTGTCGTCGCACCTCAGAACCAGAGAGTTTTAGGAACCCCAAAATCCGAGCTGCTGCTTCTCCCATGGTGGCGTCGGTGGCGAGCTCCCTTGTGCTCCTGGCGTCCGCGGGCCTCAGATTCGGCCTCAGGCGCGGCACCTCGCGGTCCCCTCCTCGCCGGGAGGGGTCCCTAGGTCGGCGCTCGCCTTCCGCGGGGCCTCCTCCTTCGCCGCTGCTGCCGTAATGGGGAAGGCCGGCACCGTCGACGCGGGGAAGGCCGGCACCGTCGTCGCCGGGAAGGCCGCTGCTGCTGTTCACTGGGGATCCTGCGCGCGTCCAAAACCAGAATCCGCGCGCGCCCACGCGGGATCCGCGTGCGCCGTCGAGATGAGAAGACGAGCCGTACAACGCTGCTCCTCGCGGCGCTTGGGCCTCGGAGCACGGGCCCTCGCCGTCGCCTCGCGAGGCGACGGGGCGACCGTCTCCAAGCCAAATCGAGGTGATTTTTGCAAAAAAGCGAAGACGGAGACGGGCCGAGACGACGCGTTGTACATGCCCTAAGGGCATGCTCAATAATAGAGTCAGCTGATAGCTCTAAGACTACACACGTCATCTAAGAGATAATGCAAAAGCTAATTTCTTCAATGGACTGTCTCTAAGATTACCTCTTTGTTGCTTTTAATGGCTGTTTGTACAGAAGACATGAGGATAAACTACACACCATCTCTATGGCCCCATGTGTGCTGCTAACATCTAAAACCCATCTCATTTCAAGAGCCGGTGAACATGGAACAATAATTTACTTCCTAAATGAACTCACCTCTGAAAAGGACCGAGGACGCCCAAGATTTCACACACATGCGCAGAGAACAAAGCTGTATCTCAGAGAGCAGAGGAGGCAAAAAACAGAGAAGACACACACAAGAGGAAAACACACAGGAGTTGTGACGCCCACTCAAAACCGCATCAGTTTTCTTCTTTTTCAGACTCGGCACAGTATTCTGACGATGGAATGACAAAAAATGAAACTAATCACACACCCGCCAGACTTCAACAAACAGCCCGGTTTCCTAGCCACTTACATACGCATGACTCGGCCACAATCCTGACAATTCGGATCATGGGCTAACAAGACTAAAACGGGATATTAAAAGACACTAACTGCAGTTCTGTACATACTCTGAAATTCAGGGACTGTTATTCCAGACTGCACACAAAACACTAACCTGAGATGAACCAAAACAAGATTAGTACTAACAACCTCCAACTGTTAGCACACATCATTCAGCAAGAAGGCCACACAAAAGAATAAGTAGGCAGAAAATCATCATCATCAGTTTAGTACTACGACAACCACTAAACATGACAGTCATCTCATGATAATCTTTTACAATGCTTAAAGAAGCAAACTTAAAACAACTTAGCATAATGCAGTTATGCCACAAAAGAATGCATTTCTTGAACCCAGAACCACCAAAAGCTTGACAGCTACCACATCCTTCAACTCCTGTTAGAGAAAGCCAAATATATATACATATATAAATAATACAAATATCAGAAATTAGATCATGGTCATTTAGTTAAAAAAATGCATACCTGAGCATCACAAAGTCTCACAAAATAACCAATGCTAGCACCCCCTGGGAGAATAGGCCAAATTATAAGTGACGGTGATAAACACTTGGAGTATAACATAAAAGTTAAAATGAATTGGATACTAGATCTTACATCAAAATGAAATAACAACGACTAATCTTGTTGCCTATTCCTCCTATTCTGAAATCGTTGCCAAATATGCTCAATTAAGTCATTTTTTAGTTGGGTATGGATAGGTTGAGCTCGTATAGCAGCATTTCTACGTCTCACGCCACTAAAGGATGGGTGATCATTGCTCCCTGTTTGCACTTCTGGCGGGAGAACAACAGAAGCCCCTGGGACAGCATTCAAGTCAATAGGATGTTTGGCCATCTCTCCCTCATCTTCCACTATCATGTTGTGGAGAATAACACAAGCTTGCATGATTTTTCGAAGAACTTTTTGACTCCACGATCGTGCTGGACGACGCACGATGTTGAAGCGAGATTGCAGCACTCCAAAAGCACGCTCCACATCTTTTCTCTTCCCTTCTTGTTCCCTTGCAAACAGACAATGCTTCTCTAGTTGAGGAGCTCTTATGGACTTTACAAATGCCGCCCATTCTGGATAAATTCCATCAGCAAGATAATATCCTATGTCGTATTGCGTCCCATTGACAAAAAATTGAACTCGAGGAGCTGTGCCCTTTATTGCTTCAAGAAACAGAGGAGACTGATTGAGCACATTGATGTCGTTGTTCGAACCAGGAACACCAAAGAATGCATGCCAAATATGAAGGTCATGTGATGCTACAGCTTCTAGGATAAGAGTTGGGAATTTCTGGTCACCTCGGGTATATTGTCCCTTCCATGCAGTTGGACAATTCTCCCATCGCCAATGCATGCAGTCAATGCTACCTAACATCCCGGGGAACCCACGAGACTCTCCAACTTGGAGCAAACGCTCCATATCCTCAGCTGTGGGGCGCCGCAGGTATGTACTACCAAAAACCTCGATCACACCCTCCATGAATTTTTCTAGGCACTCCAGTGCCGTGCTCTCAGCAACCTTCAAGTACTCATCAAGAGTGTCAGCAGCAGTCCCATATGCAAGCATGCGGATTGCTGCAGTGCACTTCTGCAATGGAGAGAGACCAAGGCGTCCAGTACAATCTGACCTTTGAGTAAAATAAGGAGACCACTGGCCTAAGGCGTCGACAATGCGCATGAACACATGCCTTCTCATCCGAAACCTTCTACGAAACATTGCATCAGAGTACAGAGGATCTTCAGAAAAGTAATCAGCCACTAGTTGTTCATGAGCTCCTTTATGGTCCCTATTGATGTACTTTCTTGGACCACTTCGACGCCTAGATGGACCAGCTTCCATTTTGGCCTTAATCTTTGCTTCAATCCTCTCACCAAAGGAGTCAAGGAGACTCTGTTCAGCCATAAACATCTCTGGAGTGTAAATCTCGGCTGGGTCTATGGAATCGTCAGACTGATCTGACATGTTTGCAGAAGGAAGAAATGAAGGAAGGGTACAGAGGGAAGAAGTGTAGGAAGGGTACAGAGGGAAGAAGTGTAGGAAGAAGTGCAATATGGAGGAAGAAGTCTTGACTGGTTCTATGGAATATGGAGGAAGAAGTGCAATATATAGGCATTTATTTGTGGTGCATTTAAATTGCATGTTGACTATCAGCTTACAATGCATGGTAACAGATTACAATACATGGTAGTCACTAGGAAATAACTTCATGGTAACAAATTACAATGCATGATCATGAAGCAACAGGCTCTCTGCTATATTTTCAGTTGAGCAACTGAAGCACCTTGCCAGCCAACCAACAGGCTCTCTGCATTTATTTTCGTGTTGTGGCTATGTAGAGACCAAGCTAGTGGCATGGAATTAAATTGTAGAAGTAATGACTCTCTGCATTTATTTTGTTTGCTACCTTGCCAGCCAACCAGCAGGCTCTCTGCATTTATTTTGTTTGCTACATGGATGCCAGCTGCATGCTGGCAACATGAAAACGGTGGCATCAAGCTAACTGCAAACAGTGGGATGATGGAAAAGCAATGGTTGTTGGCATACATGGTAGTCACTAGGAAATAACTTCATGTTGACTAACAGATTACAATGCATGGTAACAAATTACAATGCATGGTAGTCACAGTAAATAACAGGTAGGTAGTCATTTCAGATTTGAGTACTACAATAACTAGTAGGTAGGCATTTCAGATTTGAGTACTACAAATCAATGGAAATATATGTAAATAATATGATGTGAACTTTGGAAGTAAATACCTCAGTTAGTTTTTCCAGCTATCTTGTCCCTCAAAATCTTCAAGCCTGCCGTGTGCTCAGCTTTCATCTCATCAGTCATCTCCCTAGTGTCCATGCTCATCAATTTTTGATATGATTCTAGCAAAATGGCCTCCCTCCTAAGCCTTGCTGTTTCAAGCTTTGAGTCAGAAACACGCTGTTGAGCCTCTATAAATTCTTCATGTCGTTTGCTAGCAGCAGCCTGAATATCCATATACTTCTTCATATCTTCTTGTAAACTAGCATCATCATCCTTGGATTTGCCTTTCCCATTGCGCTGTTTCTTGGCTTCTTTTGTCCCTATCGGACGTTCCTTTTCTCCAATATTTTGTAGTATAAACTCTCCTCCATCATCCAAACTCCGTTTATTTGGCTTCTCTTGTTCCTCCAAGACAGCAAGCCACTTGGGTTCATCACGAAGAACCTTCCAACAATGCTCTACCGTAAATGGGCCTTCTTTAGGGAAGTCATCAACATAAAATTTATGAGCCATGTCTCTATGCTGATCATCCGAATATCCACTAGTGTATATTGAGGTAGCCTTCTTCCAAGAGGCGCAGAAAAATGCCACCCATCTCTTAATTCTTACCCATCGATCTTTGAGATGTTTTATTTCCCTTTTCCGATTAACAGGTGTACTCTTGTTGTACAGTTCAAGTACATCTGACCAATAGCTCTCATTTTTCTTGCAATTCCCATTGACAGGGTCATTTGAGTGGTACAACCATGCACTCACCTGTATTTAACATATAAAATTAGCACTAGCTTTAGAAAGATTACATACATTATTCGAACTACAACTGAACTCAGATAATTATCTAGTATACAAGTTCAGTCATAGCTTCATTTATTGAAGGAAAAACAGAAAAGTAACCAGTCAGTGCCAAAATTTACTGACCAATCGCAAGTCCTCATCTTGTTCCCATACAAGACGTCTCGCAGTCCTAATATCATTGCCATCATCTATGTGGATGACAACTTTAGATTTTCTTCTTGGAGCAGCACGGTCAGTGCCTAAATCATTATTTGGTGCTGAAACACTCTCGTTGATTGTAGATGGCCATGGTGCCGGGAATGAAACATGAGGCGGAATGAATGGCTGATGACCAGTTTGAAAATAGCTCAGAAAACCACCGGGCGGACGCAAATCCATACCACTGTAATAAAAGATATTTGAGTTATAATCCTCACTATCAAAACTAAGCTACTAATGTACCATAGCTACATTGAGGGCACCTTAGTTCAGTGATTCTTTTTTTTAATGAAAATATAAACGAGGATTGAAAAATCAATCATGAATCAACCTAGTATAGGAATCAATACAAAATGAGAAAAGAAAACACCATGCTCAATATCACCGAGAGCAAGTTTTTTTTATTAATGCAGAACTTACCAATCTGTTGCTACTGCACCAAAGGAGGCTATTTGTGGCAGAGTCCCAGGCCACCATGCTGGATATGACCGAGAGCAAGGTTGAGAAGCAAACAAAAAATAGTCACCAACAGATTGGGAAGGGGAAAAGGCAATGAACTAGATTAAGGAGGGGAAAAAGAAATAGGAGATTACCTCCTGCTTGCCCTGCTGCGGCAGCAGACGCACCGTTTCCAGCAGCTAGGAATGCGGCGTTTCCAGCGGCAGCAGACACGGCATCACCAGCGGCGGCAGACGTGGTGTCCGGCCCCCAGGATGAGGCATCCAATCCAGCCTGAAGGGGCTGGGGTGCTACTTCCCGCTTGGACCTGCGGCTCATCGCCGCTTCGATTTGTTCGATTTGGGCTAGAATCAAGTTTGACAGGAGATTGGATCTGAGCAACAAATGAAAGAGGAAGGGAAAAGGAGGGAAATAAAAGGCTGCTCTCTTCCTTTCGCGCGCATAGGCCAGGAATCGGAGGAGGGCCGCGCGTAGCAACGCGGGAAGGAGGTTTCTTGCGCGCGCACGGGCAGCAGGATTGGCGCGCGAGCATGCAGCTTGGGAGCGGGAGGGAGGTGCAGTTAGGTGCAGTGAGAAGAACGGGAGGAGTCGATCCGATCTCACCGAGAAGAGCCAGCACCGACGATTTCATTGACTCATACCGTTCTCGTTTTGCGAGCGAGCCTAGCGCCGGAATAAGAGTTAGCTGGTTTGTTTTTCCCCCTTCTCTCTCTTCCACCTGGGATAAATGATGACATGTACAGGTTATGAGTCAGCTGACTTGGCATTGTTGGAGCTGCCCTAAGCAAGCTGCACAAAAGGTGCGGTTTCCGTTCACCATAGTTTATGAAGTTCTTTTCTCGTTTCGCTTCGGACTTGGTACTAATTATTATATTGCTTCTGGTAAGCGATGACATCTATTAGGAGCTCGAAGAGTGGAAGTGTTAAAGTTTGTTATTTTAATTAGAGCAATGTTAGGGTCTAAACAAAAACCATCAGTTCCAGCTGATTAAAATACCCTATATTCTCGTGGAGTAAAGTTGTTAATAGTAAACGACAACAATTAATTACCATTCTATCTAAAAACAGCATATGAATTGCCTACTAGTACTCTGTGTGTTGATGATTAAATTGTTGATTTTTTTAATTATGAAAAAAAGTTGAGTCCCTCAAAAGAATTTAGGAAGAGAATAAGGATGATCTTTATTGCTATGAACGAGTTACAAATACTCTCAATGAAATTATATAATAATGCTACTAGCTCTAGTCTTTGTAATCTTCTATCTGGTCGGGATATCTTAACAGATGCTCTAGGTTTGATCTTTGTTGTTGTTCTCCTTTGGGTTGTCTTGTTATTTCTTATGTTTTTCATATCTTCTCTCATCAAACCTTAAATAACATGTGTTAGTTATCCACGTAAGCAGGTGCCTTGCTAAATCGTCCTATCCGATCGAGCAGACGACTGCTATCAGCGAGGGAGATGACAATGATTGATATTTGGTTATTGTTAGTGGAAGATAATCACGAACAAAACTGCAGGACGGTTGTTATCAGATACGTAAGGCTGAATCATTGTGTGGTTGGGAGAGGGATAAAGCATGTGCTTTTTATCCACCGCATGGGAAGAATTGCCTGGAGGTGGGCCCTTATACCGGTTCATGAGATCTTCGAGTGGTTGTTGGTTGGGTAAAATATACAGTAAACCTCCGATCAAAGGTACTCGGGATTGCTTTTGGAAGCTTACAACCGCATGAGGCTTAATGCCTTAATTGAGTATTAAAACTATATTTAATATATTATTTAATCCTCGTCATCGTGTAAGTTTAATTATGGGAAATCTGTGAATTCCCCCCACTTGACAGAAAAATCTGTTGATTCCCTTACTTTGAAATATCGCAAGTTACAACTTTGATCCCAGAAGAAAACACGCACATCGCAAATAATCTGAGAGAGCACATAAGAAATTTTTGAATTTCTTTATTCTCTTATTTGCTCCTCTTCTTTCTTGCTTTTTTCCCCTACCTTTTAAAACTAGGTACAAGTCTCCCCAGTATATAGGGATAAAACTCTCCTACTTCTATTCCGATTCGGACTTCAAGTTAGACTCAATTTCAACTTGAGTTACACATAGAGACGGACTCTACTACGTCTAGGACTCGAAGTCAATATTATTTCTAACAATCTCTCCCTTTAATTTTGACTCGACATACTCTAG
Organism: Dendrocalamus latiflorus; assembly: GCA_017311315.1. NCBI lineage: Eukaryota > Viridiplantae > Streptophyta > Magnoliopsida > Poales > Poaceae > Dendrocalamus > Dendrocalamus latiflorus. The sequence continues at coordinate 38,803,191 of CM029657.1, forward strand.
TTTTTGTCTTAATGCATTATGAACTACCAGCCACGCCTCCACATGAAGCATTCTACATATAAGCTACATGTAGGAATTCAACTCAACTAGTACGGGTCTATCAGATGCAAAGATTCTAAAACATTGAGGCAGTCGGACTCAACTACGACTTACTAATCTCATACTTTGACACGGAATGATGACACATCTCTTCGACGTTCCGATCTCAACTCTGCTTACTTGAGTTTGGACGGCGAGCACATCTTCGCAACGTCCAACACTCCTTGAGCCTTCATTTACACCTTCATCTTGATTGCTCATGCTGCATAATTGCTAATCGTGAGCATTGGATAATGCAGCGAGACAGCGGAACTCTCCTTCGCCATCATACCGGATGATGACTCGTTATCGGTGACACCACTTCCCGAAGTACGCTTCCTTGGTGCACATAGCAAATTTGCCAAAAAAAACCAACACATCTATGCAGCCGACAGCACCTTTTCTTGCCTCGGGACTCACTTTTTCGTGAATTTTTTGTACGGATAATCCATTTTTATTCAAAATTACAGAAATATACCCGTGGGAAATTTTTTTACAAAAAAAGGCTCCAGTCGCCCAACCATTGGGCGACTGGAGCCTTTCGCCCAACCCAATAGCGACAACTAGAAAATCTCCCAACCGTTGGGCGATTAATTGCACTCGGCCCCCGTTGGGCGACTTTCATCTAGTCGCCCTCCCATTGGGCAACTGCATGAAAGTCGCCCAATGGTTGGGCGACTGCACTCAGGACCCCGAGAGAAAAAAGAGAGGAAAGAGTCTATTTTGCCGAAATTTGGAAAGTGCATCAAACCTTCGCCAAAAATAGTGAAAATTGGTGGAGCTTTTCTTCATACATCCAAAAGCCTCCAGAAAAAATTTGAGCAATTTTGGCCATAGGATCAAAAGTTATAGCAGTTTCAATTGAGGCCGAAACGAATTCGAGTCCGTTTCCGACACACCTTTAGTAAAACGGGCATAACTTTTGCATACGGTGTCTGTTTTCGACGTTCTTGTACTCGTTAGAAAGCTAACGACGAGCCCGATCCAAAAATAACGTCGCCCTCTAAGACCCTGAAAATCGGCTATCTTTCGACCTAAATCTGCTTTGCAAGTTTTTTGTTTCTGTTTTTACCCTTTTTCTTGTTCTTCCCTTCGGAATTTGGATTTTGCTTCAATTGAAAAGTTGTAGATCTCGTCGAAACCGTTCAAATGAGTATATATAAGCCATATAGAACTTTGCCATTTTATCTTTTCAGACTAGTTGTTTATATTGCATCGGTATATAAAACGATCGGTACATACGGTTTTGTCGGCCCCTGAGTGTAGTCGCCCAACCATTGGGCGACTGCATGAAAGTCGCCAAATGGGAGGGCGACTAGATGTAGTCGCCTGAGGGTAGAGCGACAGCTATTGTGTCGTCCGCTGGTTGGGCGAAAGGCTCCAGTCGCTCAACCATTGGGCGACTAGAGCTTATTTTTGTAAAAAAATTTCCCGCGGGTATATTTCTGTAATTTCGAATAAAAAATGAATTATTTGTACCAAAAATTCCTTTTTCTTTGCTTAGCTCAAAACAAGGCGCTGCTATACTTTTTCTTGTGGCTGCTGTGCTGTTTTTCTTGCTCCGATTTGCTGCTGCTGCATGCTATTTCTGCTCGGACACGAAAGCCTCAAGAGACGCTGCCCTTCGAAATTGACGGAGCTCGCCGAAACGAATCGCTGAGAACGATTTTTTTAAATGCACTCAGCTCTCACGTAGGCTCTAATACCACTTGTTACAACTTTGATCCTAGGAGAAAACGCGCACATCGCAGATAATCTGAGAGAACACAGAAGAAATTTCTGAATTTCTTTATTCTCTTATTTGCTCTCCCTCTTTTTTGCTTTTCTTCCCCTGCTTTCAAAACTGGGTACAAGTCTCCCCAATATATAGGGATAAAACTTTCATACTCCTATTTCGATTCGGACTACAAGTTGGACTCAACTTCAACTTAAGTTACACATAGAGACGGACTCTACTACGTCTAGGACTCGAAGTCAAGATTATTTCTAACATCGCATCAAGGCTGTTCATCTTGTATGAATCTCACTCAATGAGGTGATATGGGGCATTTGTATTGGGTTATGTTTCTGGCTTCTAATTAGAAAAATCAAAAGTAAATATGAACATCTGACTTTTCGAAATAGCTTCCCTACTCCTCTCACTATAGAAATAAGAAAATTGTTACGAGCATATCACACACCCTACTCCTCTTGTCCCGTCTCGCGTATGCACCTCTTTCTCACTTTACCCACTGCACGTGTCCTCCTTCAAAAAGTTACTTTTTTGTCACTACTATTTATTTTTAACCAAAAACCATCAGCTGCAAGCTAATACAAATGTCCCCATATCTAGCTTGACAGCCATGTTCTCGTGAAGTTTAGTTATTAATAGTAAACAACATAGTTTAACTGCCGTTTGCCTTAAAAAAAAGGTAGAAGAAGAGTCCCTAACTAGGACACCACATATATGCTTCACAACATGTGCTAGTCAATTTGCAAACAAGGATCCAGATCACAGCTTCTAATAGAAGCTAGTGGTACCAACTTACCATCTGATGCTCTAAGCACGAAAGAGAAAGAAGCTCCTTTAGTCGAACCACGTTTGGCTCTTGAAAGGACCTTAATTTTTCCGTCAGTTGGCGTTCTAAAATGTGCTGTTTTCTAAACGTGTGTCCTTGTCTTACCCTGAGGCCTGAGCAAGGGTAGAATCAGATCTCGAGCTAAGTGAACTATAGCCTGAAACCTGAAAACAAAGCCCATATAGAATAGTGACTTAGACGTGAAAGTCTAAAAACAAAAAACCCAAATCAGCCTAAAACTAGCTGACCCAGTCTGAGGCTTGAGCTGAACCTGATTCCACCCCTGATTTGTTGGAAGGGCCGTCGATAAACGGAAGGTCTTACATAACACATAGTGCGAAAGGGGAAAAAATAAACTGAACCGCGCAGAGCTTTGATTCTGACTCAAACAACGAAAAAGAAACGCAGAAAACAGGCACACGTTCGCCGGCGAGTCAAAGAAAAGAATCCTTAGACGCCCCGGTCGATCAGCCGGCCATCACATTCTGCGGTGAACAAATCCCTGCCTTCTAGGCAACGCGATGGCAGCTTCCGCGCGTGCACGGGCTCGTCTCGCACGCGCGAACGAACCCAGCGTCCGTCGCGCGCCCGCCCGCATGGGCTCGACGCCCGTCCGCCCGGGTCCTCCTCACAAGCAATGGACCACGGCAAGACCGTGGCGCCGGCCTGGCGCGTGCACAAGTTTCTACGCGGCCGCACGGCGCGGGCAAGCACCGTGTGCCGCCGGGACCATCCCGTGCTGCGGCCTACGGCAAAGACTAAAGGTCTGTTTGGCAACGGCAACGGTTTATAATTTTTGACTGAAATTTTTGAATTTTGGCTGTTTATGGTACATATTACGGAGAGAGATACTCACTTACGATTTTAGATGGTACAGATATTGGGATTTTTAACGTGTATATCGTTTAACTTGTAGACCCCGTCTTGAGAAAATACTCCGTTTGAAAGTTAGGTACTGTAGCAAAAGCCAAAAGCCGCCAGCTTCAAAGGAAAAGAACAGGCTCTAAGATCCCGTTCAACCCAGTTTAGACTTCTGACTTTTAAAAAATAAATATGTCGATTTTTTATTTTAGTATTTTTAAATTATTTTTAGCTTTTTTCTTTTACTTCTTTTTACATTTGTATTATCCGTAAAGATATAATAATATTATTTATTTATTTTTACTTTTTGAAATAAATAATTTAGAAAAAATTAACAGCTATTATGATATAATTTTTACTAAATACCAATAGTCGACAGCCAGAAACAATCAGCCAAAACCCTAAAACCGGATTAAACGGCCGTAAAGGCCTACAAAACAAGTTGGGCCTGCGTAGTGGGTATACAAATCGGAATCGAAGTCGCTGTCAATCAACATATCGTACCCCACAACGGGTTCTTATCCAATTGTTAATCTGGGTGGCCCAAGCAAAATTCGGTCCAGAGCTCCCATCCACTGGCACCTCACGCCTTCTAAGCGAATCACCGGCTGGCAGGCCAACCGCCGCAGCACGCGAAGAGTCGAAGAAAGCAAACGGCTGCGGGCAGAAGAAATCGAAGCTTCAGAGAACAGGCCACGCAGGTCTTGATGGCGGAGGAGGCGAAGCCGGACGCGCAGCTGTTCCAGCTCCTCTCCGACCTTCTCCAGCAGGTACACACACACCTCCACCGTCCCGATCTGCCAATACCTTGCCGCCGATTTGGGGAGATTCGTGATGTGACCCCTGTAATCTTGCCGATCCGGAGCTTCCACTTGCCTCTTCGTTCGAGAGTTTTTCGTTTCCGGATCTGTGTTAGGGGAACTTGTCACCTAATCGTTTCCATCAACCTTAATCTGCTAATGGTTAAGTTATTGGGTGGTGGCGTTCATTAGGCTTGGACATTCACGTGCCTGCGGTATCTCGGTGGTGCCAATTGGCTGTGGCGATAGATAGCACCTCAGCTACGTAGCCTGAAGGGCATGAATTAGCATTGGAGTATGATTAAGAAAACAAGGGCATGCTTCTGTGCTGCACGACTAGTCTGTTGTTGTCTGGTTGATGTGGGTAACCTGCTAATTACATGTTCATCTGTTCAAAGTATGATCTTGGTGCTGTTTCTGGTGGAGTGGTGGTTACTGCTGGATTACAGCTGCCATTTTCCTCGCCAATGTCATGCAATTTCCTTATAAAGGTTCGACAAGGTTAAAGCTAGGTCCCAGTTTTGTACTAACAGGAATGAGGTAAACCAAGCTGAAATTTTCCCGAATAGTTCGCAACTAATGTGGCCTGGTGCCACGACTTTTCTTTCACATAAGCACATTTTTTTATGGAATAGTAAGGCGAAATAGGGATGATCAGAATGCTCGTTTGCCGTTTCTCTTGGTTTTATCAGAGACCAGACAAAACCAGCTGAATTGATTTTGCATTTTTAGGCCGGAAGCCCTAAACAAGTAGGAACGGTAACTGCAATTTGATAGTTTACCCTAGGAGAAGAGGAGGGATAGGATAGGAAACCCTGGTTTAATTAGGACCCTCTTTTGTTTTCATTTCTAGTTCAAATAATGTAATGTTGTGCCCCTCTTTTCACAATGCCTATTGTATTATAAACATGGGTGTGTAACCCTGAAAACAATTTTAGGGACAACAAGAATGCACATTGAGATACCTTTGACAGGCTGATTTCGGCACCATTGATCACTGTTTTAGTTAAGTACTTCTATCATGATAAGTTGTAAGATACCAGACGGGATTAATTGCATTTCAGCCCTCTCGATAATAGCATGATGGTTTGGGGTATGTTTTACCTTGGTAGTCTCATTTATTTTACTGTCCTGTTTCTAGCTGTATCCTCCTACATATTTGCATAACATGTTAACATATATTGTTTTGTTACTATGGCCAATTGGTCTTGTCAGAATTTGTAAATTCCATTGATTCTACCTTTGGCATATTGGCCCCTCAATATATGAAGTCTCGTCTTATATCTCGTATTTCTTTGAGGATATTTCTGAGTTTTTACTATTCAACATCATTTATCTTAACTAGCAAGGTTGTCCGTGCACTTGTACGGGCATTATCCTTAAAACACGTTTAAATGACTTGACAATATATATGTAATTTTGCTTTTTTGAAAAATAGATTGTTGCAGAACTTCATTTGTGATATTTTAACATTATATATTATAAGAGAGAAAATACTCACTTTGTTCTCCAATACTTGTCACATATGACCAAAACTTTCTTCCCCGGATACTTTTTGACGAAAATACTTGCATAGCAAACAGTAAATATAGTATTATATAATATTTTTCATTTATATCATCATCATTTTACCATCATTGCAATGCTTGTCTATACTTACATGCTCATAGCATATATAATATAGCTTACATCGGTATAACTGAGTGAACACCCATTAATGATCTCACTCTCAATCCCTCTATCCTGTGGAGGTTCACCAAACAAATGACCATAATGTTTTTGTTTTTGTGAGAATTTTTAGCAATTATCTTTTTTGTTAGCGATTGTAAACTACCTGTCATCGATTTTTATTATATAATGGATTTCGATTCCATATATATATATATATATATATATATATATATATATATCAAATTTGTTATCTTTTTTTTTCTCAAATTAGAATACTTTGTAGCCCTTCCTCCTTGGGGGACACAGAATTAAGAGAGCATAGATCATGAATAATTTAATCGTCATGATTTCCCTTCGTCACGCGAGATTAAATCACTACATTGATGTATGTGTACATGAATCGTCATTTGATCTTGATGGGTGAACCGAATGATGGGGAGTCTTCCATTTCTGATCCACATGATTGTATGGAGAAGTCCAGATTTGGGCAATGCGGTTATTTCCGGACTCCCCACGGTCCAAAAGATAGATTATCGTCTCTTTTAAATTAAGAAGAAATATATCTTTAAACAATAACATCTGACGGCTGCTATAGTTTTGTTTAATTAGGACCCATTTGATTAAGGGCCGAATTGTTTGCTTTTTCATGAGAATTTCTAGTTTTTTTCTCTTTTTTCTTAGCGACTCTAAAACACTGCCATCGATTTTTAGTAATAAATATATACGTGAATTTTCTCCTAGGGCAAAGCCAACAGCCATCAACCAAGCAACTGATCGATGTATTTGTCCGACTAATTAACGAAGTCCATCCTGATGAAAGACTAATTAACTTGATAGGGATACATGCTCAAGTTGGGCCGGGCTAGGGCTGGATATCGAGCTGGCTCGGCTCGGCTCGGTCTGGCTCGATAGGATAACGAGCTGGCTCGTTATAACTAACGAGCTAAAAAGCTAGCTCGGATCGGCTCGACCAAAAGCTCGAGTTGGCTCGTTTGGCTCGTGAGCCAAGACCAAAAAATGTAAAATGAAGACTACCTTGCATTCCAGTGAGTCATACAGCACATATTCATTCATCATACATGCTAGCAGCAAGCAGCATATGCATACACATGCAATAGAGTACAAATTAGGTCCATATCTCCATCATATATTTATCCATCAACTATCATCCATGCAATAGAGTACAAATTAGGTCCATGACCACAAGCTCGAGCTAGCTCGTTTGGCTCGTGAGCGGCTCGCGAGCTGGCTCGAGTTGACTCGTTATAGCTAACGAGCTAAAATCTTGACTCGGCTCGGCTCGTTATCCTAACGAGCCGAGCCGAGCCAGCCACAAGCCGAGCGAGCTAACGAGCTTCGAGTTTTCCGTCCAGGCCTAGGCCGGGCAATGGCTAGTTGCATCATTGATGATTTGGTAATAACAACGACCGACTAATTGAACCAGGTTCGGCATATGCATCGGAACTTTACCGGTTGTGACAAAAACCAAACAACATACGCTAGCTTAGTTTTTTCGGATTCCCCACGGTCCAAAAGACGGATTATCATCTCTTTTAAATTAAGAAGAAAAATATTTTTAAACAATAACATCTAACGGCTGCTATAGTTTTGCTTAATTAGGACCTACTTCATTAAGGGCTGGATGTTTTGCTTTTTTTGTGAGAATTTCTAGTTTTTTCTCTTTTTTTCTTAGTGACTCTAAAACGTCTGTCGTCGATTTTTAGTAATAAATAGATTTTGTGATAAGTGCACGCTTGTCTTTTGATGGTTGAATCACAATAAGCTAATGTGTGTATTTAATTTTAAAAATATGTAGGTGGAATCCATGAGCAACCAGGAAGAAGTAGAATTGCGTGCTAAGATTGAAGCACTAGGCCTAGAAGTCACAAAGGTACCAGAACAGACACCCAAACATCTTGATGAGGTATCTACAACACCCATGTCGCTTCTAATTGTTCCCCTTTCCATGAACCTATGATTTGTTGTCTCATTAGCCTTTGTTCAACACTCTCTTTAGTTAGAGATAGCTGCAGAGTTGGACAAACTATCAGCAAGGCTCGAGAATGTTGACAAGATGATATCTTCCGCCATGGCGTCAGATCCGGAGGTGAAATCTCTTCTGAGTAGCACTGCTGATATCTGGATGCCCGTCATCACTGCATCTGCAGATGAAAGACGGGGGTTTGCGGGAACAAGCAGTGAAAGCAGCCAGGAAGAGCAAGAGAAGTCCAAATAATAGCTGGAACATGGACTGAAATCTTGTGTCAGCCTTCAACATGTGCATCGTCATGAGTATCTCCTCCACTGCTATATATCAAAAGTTCTTTGACAAAGGAGACAATAAAAACATATATTGTTCATGTACACTAACTGATGAGAATATTGAGATAATAAATCTGCAAGTGCCAAACCTTGTGTTGGCCTTTTTGTATCAACTGTCAGGTTTTCAGATTGTTATTTCTTCAGTTTCAAAGCTGCACCTGCACATTAGCGCATGTATGTACTTGCTAGCAACTATAAACTTTGTTCTAGAAATGCAGCTAGGGTGCAGCATATAGAGTAATAGAGCATATGCTATGGTTGATGTTGATTGGAACAGGCACACTGTTTGTAACCAGAAGACTTATCCTTGGATTGCATGTTTGTCTTGTCCTGCCAATGAGTTTCTTGGACTACCGAGTCAAAACGACATCAGCGGCCACGTCTGCTAATCCAGCGAGCCACGTGGACTGCCACATGTTATCCACTCATTATCCTCCAAAATCTTAGAGCTCGGCTGTGGTATTCACTGGGACTCGAACTATCTATTCCGGTAATCCGTACCCACCGAGACCGCGAGGACACCACAAGCTGGCCGTCTCCTCTCCTCCATCCGCTCCCTCCAAATCGCGCCAAATCTGTCGCCAACCATGGCGCCATCAGCGCCCTCCCGTCCCGCGCCATACACTTCACCATCCCTCTCCTCTCCCCCGCTCATCTACTCTCTGTTCGCCACGGCCATTGCTTCTTCACGAGAAACTAGCTCACTATTAGCCTAGCTAGCTGCCGGTGAGGTCGGGCACTATTATATTGCAGCGTCAGCCATGGCCGACGACGGCAAGTCCAACGAGCAAATCCTCCAGGAGCTCGACGCGCTCAGCCACACGCTGTACCAGGCGCACACCAACCGCCGCCATGCCTCTCTCGTGCTCCCTCGCTCGGCCGGTGGTGTCAATGCCGGTGTCGCCGATGCCGTGCAGGCCGAGGCGCGCCCGCGGTCCCGGCGCATGTCCTTGTCGCCGTTCCGATCGAGGCCTAAGCTGGACAAGAACGAGAACGACGAAGACGAAGACGACGACGACGCGGGGCCCCGCCGCTTTGCCGCGGCGCCGTCCAAGAGCCAGAGCTTCGCTGCGGTGACCACGGCGCCGGCCGCGGGCGGCGAGAAGAAGGGGATACGCAGCTGGAAACCGATACGTGCACTGTCGCACATCGGTATGAACAGGGTCGGCTGCCTCTTCTCGGTGGAGGTGGTGGCGGCGCAGGGCCTGCCGCCGTCCATGAACGGGCTGCGCCTCGCAGTGGCCGTGCGCAAGAAGGAGACGCGCGACGGCGCCGTGCAGACCATGCCGTCCCGCGTGCAGCAGGGCGCGGCCGACTTCGAGGAGACGCTCTTCGTCCGGTGCCATCTCTACTGCAGCGGCGGCGCCGGCACGGGTAAACCGCTCAAGTTCGAGCCCAGGCCGTTCCTCCTATCTGCAGTCGCCGTGGACGCTCCGGAGCTCGACTTTGGCCGGAGCGCCGTGGATTTGAGCCTTCTCGTGAAGGAGTCCACAGACAAGAGCCAGCAAGGGGAGCGCGTCCGGCAATGGGACATGGCGTTCCCGCTCGTCGGGAAGGCGAAGGGCGGTGAGCTCGTCATCAAGCTGGCGTTCCAGATAATGGAGGACGGGGGCGTCGGGCTGTACAGACAGCCAGCCAGAAAGACAAGCTCCTCATCCTCATCCTCATCTTTGTTTGCACGGATGCAGAGCAAGTCGTCGTTTAGCATCACGAGCCCGAAGGTGACGCGATCGGAGCTGTCACTGACGCCGACGAAGGGCTCGCCGTCCCCGGACTTGAGGGGCATTGATGACTTCAAGCTCGACGAGCCCAGTCCAGTGTCCAAGGCCAAGCAGGAGCAGCAGAACGAGCCGGAGACCGAGCCGGAGGCGAAGGCCGATGACTCGGAGTTCCCGGAGTTCGACGTCGTCGACAAAGGCGTGGAGGGGCAAGAAGAGAAGGATGAAACGAAAGAAACAGCGAGCGTCAAGCAAGAAGCCAAGGAGGAGGAAAAGGCTTCATCGGCAGCCGGCGACGAGGTGGTCAAGGAGGTGGTGCACGACAGCGCGCACACGTGGCGCCTCAACGAGCTCGAGGCGATCACCAACCAGATCAAGGCCCTCGAGTCAATGATGCTCGGCGACGTGCCGGACGCGGCCGCCAAGTCGGCGGAGCCGCAGGAGGACGAGGCGGCGGGGCTGGACGCCGAGGAGGAGGAGGTGACCAGAGAGTTCTTGCAGCTGCTGGAGCAGGGAGAGGACAAGGACGCGTCCGCCAAGTCATCGCCCGCTCCTCAGGTGTCGTCGCTCAAGTCCGGCGCGAAGCCGGGCTCCGGCGCCGACGCGTCCTGCTACATCTCCGACCTCGGCAAGGGGCTGGGTCCCATCGTGCAAACCCGGGACGGCGGCTACTTGGCCGCGATAAACCCGTTCGACATCCCAGTGGCGAGGAAGGAGCTCCCCAAGCTCGCCATGCAGCTGTCCAAGCCGTTCATTCTCCGCGACCAGAAGCTTCCCGGAGGCGGCGCCGAGGTGTTGCAGCGGCTGTGCGCAGGCGGGTGCGAAGCCCTGTTCGCAAAGCTGGGCGTGCTCATTGCCGCGGATGATGTGGTCGGCAAGACGGCAGAGCAGATCGCCTTCGAGGGCATGGCGTCGGCGATCATCAGCGCGAGGAACAAGGAGCTCGGCGCGAGCTCCAGCGCGGCTCAGTCCGTCTCTTTGCTCCGGACAATGTGCGCGGCGATGAGCGATGGGCGCAAGGAGAGGATCGCCACCGGCATCTGGAACGCCCGGAAGGTGCCGATCACCGTTGACGAGATCCTGGCGTTCTCGCTGCAGAAGATAGAGACGATGGCCATCGAGGCGCTCAAGGTCCAGGCCGACATGGCCGACGAGCAGGCGCCATTCGACGTCCCCGTCAATGAGAAGCCGGGCGCCGGGCACCTCCTGGACACCGCCGTGCCACCGGAGGAGTGGGCGAGCGCCTGCATTGGCGCGGACGCGGTGACCATGCTCGTGGTGGTGCAGCTGAGGGACCCCTTACGCCGGTACGAGGCAGTCGGCGCGCCGTTGATCGTGATCATCCAGGCTGGACGCGCCGGTGGCGGCGGGGACGACGAGCCGATGTTCAAGGTGGCGAACATGCACGTCGGGGGCCTGCGGTTGAGGTCGACCGACCGGCGTAACGTGTGGGACGGCGAGAAGCAGCGGCTCACGGCGATGCACTGGCTTGTCGCGTACGGGCTGGGCAAGGCCGGCAGGAAGGGGCGGACGGCGGCGGCGAAGGCCGGGCACGACGCCCTGTGGAGCATGTCGTCGAGGGTGATGGCCGACATGTGGCTCAAGCCGATGCGCAACCCGGATGTGAAGATGCCGCAGTAGTAGCTGCCGCTGGACCTCTCTGCAGCTGAAGATTTCACACTCCAGGTTTCAGAATAGCGTCTTTATAACACATTTTTAAAGTTCAAGATTGTAATTTATTTCATTCCTGCACTGTGATTGTAATAAGGAAATGGGACTGTCTAGGCATCAGGTACTCCTACATGTTTTCTTCTACGTCTTATTTCTTTCTTTCTTTTACAATATTGTAAGTATTCGTGTACTGGATCAAGAATATTGCTGTTGCAGTGAGTGTGCAAATGTTTGGTCCAAAAATACTGTATAAGACTACTTCTGAGTTGTAAGGAAACTATTACCATTACAACTGCACACAACTATCATGTAATGTAAGATGAACCCCTTCAAGAAGAATCAACCATTTGATAAAAGATTAGTAACATGACACAGAATTTTAAGGCATCAATTTTCATCTTTCACAAGATTATTTACAGTGGGAGATCGTGTTTATACGTGATAGTATTATGAATATTTTGTGTGTATTCAAGAGATCCAATGAACAATATATAAAATGCATAAAAGGGACACAGGACTAAACCCTAGTGTAATAGAAAATACCACCAATACCCTTAACATCTCTCAAATACAAGATGTATGTAATAGTATTGCATTTGAAAAAGGTTGACACTAAAATAGGAAAAATCCAAAATCCGAGTCTTGATAACGTCATCGTAACGTGCAACTCTTGAAAAAACTGTCAAATCAAGCCGAAGAAGAATAGATATAAGCATAGCATTCAGATCGAAACCCAAGACAGTGACGACGCAGTGCACAAGAAACGTAATATAGAAGAAACACGATGGCCTTAGAAGCTCAGTGCGACGACTCAGAGAGAAGCAGTGGCATCATAACACTTCTACGATCTGCATGTGGCTCACAGAGAAGAGCGGCAGCTGCTGCTATACAAAAAAAAATTCCTATGTTTCTAAATTGATAATAAATTTGTAGACCTGCATGACTTAAATGAACTGAAAGATAGAGAATATAAATTTAAAAAGACGCAACACAAGACTAAAAAAAGAAAACAGCAATGCCAAGCTCCTTGCAACAAGCAATCATAGCTGCTGACTCATCACGATCAGACCTTCATGCCATCAGCTCTCCAACAGAGGCTCTCCTCACCACGACTCCACTCTTTTCTTTTCTCCTCTCTCCCCTCCCGAGGCTCTCTGGTCTTCGCCTTCGTCTCCCCTGTGCGTAGGACGAGTTGGCCGGGAGTGAGCTAGGCCAGCTCGGCTGACCGGTGAGGAGAGAGCCGAGCGGCGGCGGCGGCGGCGGCTCGAGCAGAGGCTGGGGAAGGCTGTGGCTGCGGAGACCAGAGGAGAGCATCGGAGGCGGTCGGATCTGACGAAGATGGCCGGATCCAGCGGTGATGGAGCCTAACGATGCCCGGGAACACACGGATCCCACTCAGCAGCGGCTGGCAGCCAGATCCGGGCGTGAGGAGGCTGGTGGTTCCGAGCGGGACAGCTGCGTGCCGGCGCAAATCGAGCTTGGGTCGGCCAGCGATCTTCAAAATGGAGCTGGTATAATGTGTCCTGAATACAAGAGTAACATCACCTAGCCAAAACGGCTGTACTTCGAGCCAACTCCTTATCTTATCGAGCTTTTCCTAAAAATTGATATAGTTTAATTTAATATCATTTTACGTACAATTTAAAAGTATTTTTTAGAAACGAGCTAACGAGCCGAGCCGAGCCGAGTTAGAGCAAAATTCAAATTCATTTGAAATCAACTCATTTTAATGTTTAACCAATTAACAAGTATAATTGAAGCAATTTTGAACCGAGCCAATGAGACTTACTAATAAGCTTTTTTCCCACCCCTAGCTGTACCTTGAGGGGTGCTGAAGCTTATTGGTTGTATGAGATGTGTGTAGAACATACAAATGTGAGAGAGAGATTCATCCGCCGTTGCAGAAATCTTGTACGTGATGTATTTGGCTCAGTCGGTTGCTCCCTGAAAATATCAATCATACTCTTCCCATACAGCCAGAACCGTGTGCAAAATGCTTCTGTGTGGTACCAAAAAATGTATCAATAAACTTTTGTAAATCTGGTCAGATTATATGTCCACTTCCTCCAGTTCACGAGGAAGCCCTCCACTCGATGGCATGAAATAAACAGATCGACACTCATCATAAAACTATCCACAACAAATCTACCAGGAATCTACAAAAATGTAAAATGAAAAAAATAAGCCTTCGTGTCAGTTCTTACATAGATGGGCATTAACTATTAATATAAAGTCAAAACATCAACGTAAAGCCAAGGCAGTGCCACGGGAGTACCAGTTATAAAAACTACAAAGAAAACAGTGGTTTCTTTGTTGGCATTATCAACAGGATCAAATGCATACATAAACATGCCTGTGCTCACAATTTCCACAAGAGGGGCCTTCAGAACAATTTTAGCATCAGTGTACGCTGGAAGCACCACTCAAGATAGTACTATTGAAATAACAGCTGTATGAAGGCAACAGGGTTTTCTTTGTCATCATGATCGAGACATGGCTAAAGGTACTTACACAGTGTTCTTATGTAGGGAAAACAAACAACATCTGCCTAAAATATTTATTATACTACATTCAATTTCTTCATTTAAACACAATTCATCTTGTTATAATTTTAATACCACTCCTATGATTTTTTCCACCTATGCCCGTGCTCCTCTCTACAAGTAACAAGATAACCAGGCAATTGTAATACCACTTTTAGGCAATTCAACTAACAAGTAACAAGATAACCATGCAATTCAACAGGATTTTAATACCACTTTTATCCTCGCTTCATGCAAAACGGTTAACCGGAGATTGTCACCATTGGAAGCCCTAGGCTTATATGTAGGTGCTTATCCCTCTAAATCAGCAAGGTGATACTAAACACTCATTCATACATACTCATGGGCCACGCATGGGTCTAATTTCACATAGATCGAGGTGTCACATATATACCCCCTCAGAGAACCCGACGTCCTCGTCGGCCCAACATACCCACACTGGAATAAATGACAAGGGCCTCCCCTCTTGGCATATGTCTGTGCGTTCAGTGCTAGCACATATATCATGTCATGTGTCCACTTCGGACCCACACATGCCATGCATCATATACCCACGCCCTTGACCCGTACGCACCCATGTAACCGCGAGGGTCGGCTCTAATACCATTTTATAACACCCTAGGGTCTAAACTAGCTTAGGCCTAACCCTATTCTAGATAAGCCACATACACGTAGCAACCTGCTTGCACTTTCGTCCTCGCTTCGCGCAAAACGGTTAACCAGAGGTTGCTATCATTGAAAACCCTAGGCTTATATATTGGTGTTTATCCCTCTAAATTAGTAAAGTGGTACTAAACACTCATTCATACATACTCATAGGCCACAGATGGGTCTAATTTCATATGGGCCGAGGTGTCACAGCAATTCTATGATCACACAGCGTGTTTTCAAGCTTGGTGTGCTCCATGAAATAGATCAGCATTCTACAATTGAAAACCCAGTGTCTAGATAAGAGCTTTCAACAATTTTAGAGCATGTTAATTGAATAAATAGTAACCAAGGACATCATTGAGCAATTAAACTGCATACTTACTATCCTGTCTGTCGTAGGGGTGGCCCCCGCCTAAACCCAGCAGGCCTGGTAGGAGATTATAAGGCCCAGAATAGGCCATGCGTAATGACATAGCTGCCCCCAGAGGGCTAACCAGATGTAAGGGTATTACTGTAAAAGCACTCCTCATGTGTATGTATATATACGAGCAAACCATGGGGAGGACCCAGGCCAGGACACTTATCTTCATCACTCTCCACTACCATCTCTCTCTCTGTTTGGTCTGTAGCCACAACAGTTGGCGCCGTCCGTGGGGAGGACAGGACAAGCCTGAAGACCGAAGAAGAAGGATGGCACCGAAAAAAGCTTCTTCAGCGGCGGCGAAGGGAAAGAAGGCGGTCGGCCCGGAGCGTCGTATGAGTACCAGGGCTTCGGCATCGGCAGCGGCGGACGCGGGTGTCGACGCAGGCGTGGTGGCCGAAGACGCCGACGTTCGCGCGGAGATGACCAACCTCGTCACGGGCACTGCGACGACCAACCTCATCACCGGCGACGCGACGATCGCCCCCGGCACCGGCACCGCGACGACCCGCCCCGTTACCGGCGTTGCGGGGACGGGCCCCGCGGCCGACCCCGCGGTCGAAGACGTCGACGCGGGTGCGGCGACAACCGACCCCGCCGACGCAACGACAACCGACCTCGCCGCCCCCACTGCAACCCTCGCCGGCGGCGCGGACCGGGCGGTCCGAAGTAGCCACGACGGAGCGACCGGCAGCTCGGGACCTCGCGACGCGGTCGTCCCCGCGCCGATCCGCCCGCCGGGAATACCGGCGACCCCGCCTGCACCGGCGATGGAAAGTGCCCTGCTGGCGGCTCTCAACGCGTTCCAGCGGGAGCTAGGGGATCTTCGCGGTAGGGGTGGGCAAAATACCCGCTACCCGTTACCCGTACCCGAATTACCCGAACCCGAATCCGAAATACCCGAACCCGAGGTACCCGATCCCAAATTCGGATAGCGATTCTGATTACCCGAAATTAGTTTGGGTAGTTCGGGTAATATCCCCCGGTACCCGAACTACCCGAATTACCCGAACTACCCCGAAATACACTTGAACTTATCACTTTATTACCCGTACCCGAATTACCCGAACCCGAACCCCGAAATTGCTGCTGAAATTCTATGCAAATTCTGTGCAGTTTGCTGGTTTTTTGTGAATTCGGGTATATCGGGTATACCCGAACCCGAACCCGAATTATCGGGTACCCGAAATTGCGGGTAGTGTTTTTTTGGGGCTAATATCGGGTAGCAGTTTTCATTACCCGAATTTCGAATTACCCGAACTACCCGACCCGAAAAAATCGGGTAACCCGAACGCCCACCCCTACTTCGCGGAGCCGTCAGAGATATGCAAGAGGCTCGGAGTCAGCAGGCCGCGCCAGTGGTCGCGTCCGAGCCCACGCCGGAGAGGGCGGACAGTCGCGAAGCCCCCACGTCCAGCCGCGTGCCGCTGCGGCGCGTGGATCCGGAGTCCCCGCTCTCGGCGGGGCTGCAGCAGGCGGCATGGCCCGAAGACTTCAAGTTTCCTAGCGCCATCGACTCGTACAAAGGCGACACGGACCCCCGTGAGTTCGTGCGCGTATACGAAACTGCGATCGAAGCCGCGGGCGGAGACGACACCACGAAGGCAAAGGGACTCCCCCTCGCGCTACAAGGGATGGCGCTCTCTTGGTTTTTTACCATAGAGTCGGGCTCCATCTACGCGTGGGAGCAGCTCCGCGTCCGCCTTCACAACAACTTCCAAGGAAACTACGTCGACCGGGTCGACGCGGACCAACTCTTTGCCGTGAAGCAAAAACCCTCGGAGAAGCTTCGGGACTACTTCAAACGCTTCGCCAAGATTCGATGTCAAGTGAAAGACGTCAACAAGACCACCATCGTCAATGCAGCCATCCAGGGCCTTCGTCCGGGCCCGATGGCCGAGTACAATGCGCGAAAGCCGATCAAGACGGTGGCGAATCTCTTCGACAAGATAGAAGAATATGCCAGGGCGGAGGAAGATGCGCGGCGAAGGCAAGGTGACGACTCCGACACCAACCAGGCCGGAGCCTCGGCAAAAGCCGAAGATCCGCCGAAGGGCGGTTCTTTGAAGGGAAAGCGTAAGCAGGAGTCGTCCAGGGACGCGCCCGACCGCAGGGACAACTCGCATAAGGAGTCGTCCGATCAGCCCAAGCGCGGTCAGCAAAGGTCGAGGCGAAACCGGTACGTCCTCGACATCGAAGGCGGGTCCGACGAGGGTGCTCCAGCGGGCCGAGGCGGCCGGGGGCGCGGCCGTGGCAGAGGCCGCGACGATAAGGTGCGTAGTCCACGGCCGCGGCAATCATGATACCCGCACCTGCACCTCCATCGCGGCGCTCCGCGACAGCGTCGCTAGGGACAGGAACTCGGAGGCGCGCCCGCCTGCGGTGGCCCACGTCCAATTCCCATACGAGGCCCCCATGCAGGTACAGGCGCAAGGGATGCAGGTACAGGCGCAAGGGATGCAACCCCAGGAAGGCGCCTTACGGATCCAAACTCACGTACAGCAGCCTCGGGAGGGCCTCCTGTCGTTGCAGGCCCCGGACGCAACCTACCGCAGGGTCATTAACGTCATATCCGGAGGCTCTGCACTGGAATTCGCCTCGGCACGGCAGCAGAAGGCCTACGCGCGAAGGCTACATCACGTGGCGGCATACCCAGTGCAAGCGCCGCCGGAGTGGGCGCAGCACGAAGTTACATTCACACCCGACGACGCCCAAGGTGTGGACTTCCCTCATCAGGACCCCCTGGTCATCCGGGTCACCATCGCGGGATGCGACGTGGGGCGCGCCTTGGTGGACGGTGGTAGCTCCGCGAACGTATTGTTTGCAGCGGCCTTCGACCAGATGGGGATCCCTCGAAGCCGCCTGGGGCCCTCGGGAATCCCACTGCAGGGCTTCGGGGGACAGCCCCTGCGGGCGCTGGGCCAAATCAGCCTTCAAGTCTCCTTCGACCGAGACGACAATGTGCGGACCGAAGATGCCACCTTCGACGTGGTCGACCTTCCGTATCTCTACAATGCCATACTAGGGCGTCCAATCCTCAACTCCTTCGGCGCAGTACCACATCACGGCTATCTGTGCATGAAGATCCCGGGTCCCCGGACCATCATCACCGTCCGAGGCGACCAGGATATTGCCCGGCGCATCGAGCCAGGCACCAGGTGCCCGCGTCGCGAAGCCCAACGACGCTCTTAGAGCCGGCGTCACAGCGCGGAGATCCGCGGGGTCATCCATAGGCGCCTGCGCGGGCCCTGCAGATGTCTAGCGACTAGAGGCTGCAGCCGCACCAAGGGCAAACGGTCAGTATATTCACCCTTTGTAGTTGCTCACCCGCGCAAACGGGGATGTAATGAAGATCGTCGTTTGCCGCTAATCTTTCTTCGTCGCACGCAAGCACGCGGTGAGGGCGCGCGCCGGCTTGGCCAACGCGCGCGCCCCCGCAGCATACACCAAAGACGCACGTTCGCGTGTGCACTCGCCGTCGCCACAGTGACGGGACTGAGTATAAATCAAAGACGCACGTTCGCGTGTGCACTCGCCGTCGCCAGGGAGGGCGGGACTGAGTATAAACCGAAGACGCACGTTCGCGTGTGCACTCGCCGTCGCCACGGTGACGGGGCTGAGTATAAACCGAAGACGCACGTTCGCGTGTGCACTCGCCGTCGCCACGGTGACGGGACTGAGTATAAACCAAAGACGCACGTTCGCGTGTGCACTCGCCGTTGCCAGGGGGGCGGGACTGAGTATAAACCAAAGACGCACGTTCGCGTGTGCACTCGCCGTCGCCACGGTGACGGGGCTGAGTATAAACCAAAGACGCACATTCGCGTGTGCACTCGCCGTTGCCAGGGGGGCGGGACTGAGTATAGACCAAAGACGCACGTTCGCGTGTGCACTCGCCGTCGCCACGGTGACGGGGCTGAGTATAAACCAAAGACGCACGTTCGCGTGTGCACTCGCCGTTGCCAGGGGGCGGGACTGAGTATAAACCAAAGACGCACGTTCGCGTGTGCACTCGCCGTCGCCACGGTGACGGGACTGAGTATAAACAAAAGACGCACCGGGGGGACGCCCTCGCGCGTACAAGTCCACGGACTTTAAATAAGACGTAGCGTCGAGCCTAGCTCCGCACGCACAAGTGTCCGGACTATAAAGAAGACGTAGCGTCGAGCCTAGCTCCGCACGCACTAGTCCACAGACTTTAAATAAGACGTAGCGTCGAGCCTAGCTCCGCATGCACAAGTCTCCGGACTATAAAGAAGACGTAGCGTCGAGCCTAGCTCCGCACGCACTAGTCCACGGACTTTAAATAAGACGTAGCGTCGAGCCTAGCTCCGCACGCGCGAGTCTCCGGACTATAAAGAAGACGTAGCGTCGAGCCTAGCTCCGCACGCACTAGTCCACGGACTTTAAATAAGACGTAGCGTCGAGCCTAGCTCCGCACGCGCGAGTCTCCGGACTATAAAAAAGACGTAGCGTCGAGCCTAGCTCCGCACGCACTAGTCCACGGACTTTAAATAAGACGTAGCGTCGAGCCTAGCTCCGCACGCGCGAGTCTCCGGACTATAAAGAAGACGTAGCGTCGAGCCTAGCTCCGCACGCGCTAGTCCACGGACTTTAAATAAGACGTAGCGTCGAGCCTAGCCTCCGCACGCGCGAGTCTCCGGACTATAAAGAAGACGTAGCGTCGAGCCTAGCTCCGCACGCACTAGTCCACGGACTTTAGATAAGACGTAGCGTCGAGCCTAGCCTCCGCACGCGCGAGTCTCCGGGCTATATAGGAAGTCGTAGCGTCGAGGTCCGCCTCCGCACGCACTAGTCTACGGACTCTAAATAAGACGTAGCGTCGAGGCCTGCCTCCGCACGCGCGAGTCTCCGGACTATAAAGCAAGGCAAACCGCGGAGGTCTGCCTCCGCATACTCTTAAAATGCCAGGAAGTCTGCATACCGGAAGAACCACATGTACAAAGGTCCAGCAACATCCCGGCCGCTCTAAGCCGCTACCCCGCGGGTTCGTCCTTAACACGCGCTAAAGTTGGGGCCTCGCTCGAAGCAGGCCGGCTCGCCCAAAAGTCGAGCGACTCTTCGGCCCTTCGCCAGCGTCGAAGGCGTCGACGGGTTGAACGGTCGGCCGCACGAAGCCGGTCCCAGCAAGGAAGCTGCCCGGGATATAGGCGAAAGTCAGAATACAAGTAGCAAGTGTGTACTTTATTCGCAAAGACAAGGAACAGTACAGCACGCGCCTACACCTAAGCACCACGGCGTCAGACCTGCGGGTTCCCAGCGCCTTCGGAGGGCCCAGCGCCGCCATCGTCGCGTCGAGGGACCCCGTCCAGAAATTGGCCGAGGCTCCCCGTCCCGTAGAGCGACTTCCAGAGCTCGATCCGTGCAGCCTCCGGCCCGACGTGACCCCAGATCCGGCCGAAGAAGGGCCCGAGGGAAAGGCGAGCGGAGCGGACGGCGCCGGACATCACTCCGGCCCCGCCAGGCATCTCCAGCTGGGGATCATCCAGCGCGGCGACGTGCGTACAACCGCGGTGCTGCAGGAGCGCGCACACCAAGCATGCCGACGTGTACGCGCAGTGGGTGCCGAAGGACGTCGCCGCGTCGCGCGCGACGTTGGCGGCATCCCCAATCCAGCGGAGCGTCCGAGACAGCTCCTCCGGACCGAAGGCGCGTCCCGGCACCTCCGCCACCAGCCCTTGAAGATGGCTCTCCAGCGCTTGCATGGCGTCCCAGGCAACCACCGAGGCGTCGCCCAGCGTCCGGTTGCGCTCCGCTAGAGTCAAGGCAAGCTCGCCTTTCTCCTTCTCTAGCGCGGCGACCTGCTCCAGGAGCCCGTCCCGCTCCGCCGCGAACTTTTGTTCAGCAGCTGCCGCGGCTGACTCCTGCGCCGACGCAACAAGCCCCTCGGCGTGCGCCCTCGCTTCGGCGCATTCCGCTTCCAACTGGCGGATGCGGGCGTCCTGGGCAGAGCGGGCGCCAGAGGCTTCGCGCAGCTCCCCCTCGGCGGCCTGCAGCCTATCCTCGAGCGCGTTTTGGCTACGAGCATAGGCCGTTTGCAGGGCCTGCCCCAGCACGAGTGTCTGCAGAAGGGAAAAGCCTTAGCAAACTCAGCTAAACTCAGGCGTGGTCGCATGAGTACTTACCCTCACCCCAGACACCTCGAAAGCGTCCTTGAGGCGCCCCGCACCGTAGGCCTGCAGCACTTGCGGGTCGACGCTCGTGGCCGCGTCATTCACAATCCCGCGCCACGCCCTCAGCGTCTCCGGAGGCGGCACGAAGTCCGCAGGGCTCACGTGCTCGGAGGCCCCGTGTTCCGTCGGATGCTCCCCCTCCGGAATGAGCAACGCTGTAAATAAGCATACGGGTGACCACCCCAAGGCATAAAAGCATACACCAGAGTAAGCTAAGCCACCCTACCTTCGGTAGCAGAAGGAATGGTCCCGCCGCGAGCGGAGGCCTCCGCGTTCGGGGAAGACGACGGCTGTCCCTGTGCGGCGGGCGATGTGGCCAGAGGGGCAGAAGGCGCATAGGCCACGGGGCCCCCGGTGCTTGCGCTGGAGTCCCACAAAGCTTCTGATGCCCGTAGCCACGACGAACCCCCGCGGTGTCCGGTGGAGCTCCGGCCGCACACATGGTCGTTTGGCCGGAGCATCCAGCAGCGGCACCGCCCCCGCAGCCGTGGTTGGGGAAGACCCCGCGGCTGCTGCGCCAGGGGGCGAAGGTTCCACGGTGGCAGTCGTCGAAGGGGGCACCTCGGTCCCCGCCGCTGTCGGTAAAGACAACACGGCTACGTGCGCCCCCGCGGAGGGCGCCTCCGGCACCACAGCGGCCGCGGTCGAGGGCTCCACCTCGGCATCGCCGGTCCGCACGGGGTCCGCCTCGACGACTTCGGCGGGCGGTGAGGCTTCCCCCCTCCGGCTGCCCGCGGCAAACCCGCCGTCCGGGACGCTTGCCGAAGACACCTCGCCCTCGGCGCCCGCGCCACCCAAGCCCGAATCGGCGTACCTCGCCGAGTCTGACTCCGCGTCCGCCGCGCCCTCGGAAACACTAGCAGCAGGCGCGGTAGGCGCCCCGCTGCGGCCCCTCTTCCGAGACAAGGCCTTCTTCTTCTTCGCTCCACCATCGTCTGGAGCGGCACGGTCCGGTACGGCAAGGCCCAGGACCTCGCACACGCGGTTTATTCGCCCCAGCCCTGCCTTGGCGATAGCAGACGCGCGCTGCTCGTGCTCCCTGGCGGTGTACGGCCCCAGGAATACGCGCGCGGCTTGCTCTGCCTCCTCCAAGGAAATCTCTGAAGCAAAGGAGAATAACATCAGCATACAACGCATTTCGCGTCAACAAAGGAGGGGCGCAATCGAGGCTTACGGGGACCGGGCGGCGCCGGTAGCGAGCAAACCCACGGCGAAACATTGTCGTCTCGATGCCTCTCGGCGGCAAGACGCCAGTCGTAGGCAAGCGGTGCCACGCCGTACATCACATACTCTTCGGCAAGATCGCGCATGTTGAGGCGGGCGGCCACGCATACAAGCCGCTTGACCCTCCGCTTGTCCTCGTCATCGAGCGTTCGGCCGGGCGAGGGCTTGAACGCGATTGGTCGGCCTGTGCACTCAAGGCCGCTCCCGCTCTCCACGCGGTGGTAGAACCACCGCTTCATCCAGTAAGACTCCCACTTCCCGCGAGTTGAGTTCGCAGGGAAGAGCTTCTTGCACGACGAGCGAAGAATAAAAGAGACGCTACCGAAGCTCGACAGCGTCCCGTCCCTCCGGCCCTTCGGCTGGCATCGTGCTTCGTGGAGATAGGCGAACAGCGACGCGCTGGGCCAGCACGCCCCCGAGCGCAACGCACAGCTGTACACCGCGAGCCGGGCCACGGCGTTTGGAGTCAGTTGCGCCAGCTCCAGCCCGAAGGTCCGCAGCACGTCGCCCACCATGGCCGCCGCTGGGATCCGGAGCCCCGCGTCGAAAAAGGCAACGAATACGACCGCCTCTGACCTCTCGGAATGCGGTTCCGTCTCGTCGCCGGCGGGCAATCGTACGTCCTGCCGCCCGGACAACTTCCCCGCGCGCAAGAGCCCTTGGATCGTCTTCTCGGTCACGAGCGAGGGGCCTAGCTCGCCGGAGAACGTGCCTCCCTCCTCCGCCACCAGCCGCTCCTGGTCAGCCGCCGACGGGTCGCGCTCTTGGAGCGCGTATTTCACCTCCAACGGCGAGGATCGCCGGAGAATGGTAGGGCCACCAACCGCCTGGCCACGCTCGCTACTGGAGGCCATCGCTTCCCACGACGAGACAGAACTGGTGAAGATAGCGCGAAGGTGTGGAAGGCGGAGCAGACAGGAAAGAGGGCGTAAAGGTGCGGGGACGCTGTTACGGGGGGCTATTTCAAGCCAACTCGCACGTACCGCCGCTACCGAACCGTCGCAACGATACGCGTGCCGGATGCAACCGCAGCGGCGTAAAGGCCCGCCCCGCACGATTCCCCATAATCGAAAGCGAAGGGTCGCGGCGGTCCGTGCACGAGGCGCGACCACAGTCGTACAAGCGCCCATCCAGCGCAACGCTCCACCCAACGCTGGAAGGTCACGACCACAGGCGCCATTTACAGCCCGCCCCGTGTCCCCCTTGCCTAGGGAAGAGGCGAGCGGCTGCAAACACGCAACCGTCCACATCCCGCCGCTCACCAGTCATAGGCCGCCGCGTGCCCCGGGCGCGTCGGGTCGCGTGGTACGGGAACCTAACCCTGGCAGACCAGGGGCCGGCGTGATTCCAGGAATCTGTACAGCGCAAGGCCACATCAAAGACTACGCGGCGGTGCCTACTTCGACTAGGCGCCAGCTTCGCCGCCACCCGTTCGAAGGGTAGGGGACGGAGCGCGCGCGCCTACTTCGACTAGGCGCCAGTTTCGCCGCCACCCGTTCGAAGGGTAGGGGACGGAGCACGCGCGCCTACTTCGACTAGGCGCCAGCTTCGCTGCCACCCGTTCGAAGGGCAGGGGACGGAGCGCGCGCGCCTACTTCGGCTAGGCGCCAGCTTCGCTGCCACCCGGTCGAAGGGCAGGGGACGGAGCGCGCGCGCCTACTTCGGCTAGGCGCCAGCTTCGCTGCCACCCGGTCGAAGGGCAGGGGGCGGAGCGCGCGCGCCTACTTCGGCTAGGCGCCAGCTTCGCTGCCACCCGGTCGAAGGGCAGGGGGCGGAGCGCGCGCGCCTACTTCGGCTAGGCGCCAGCTTCGCGGCCACCCGGTCGAAGGGCAGGGGGCGGAGCGCGCGCGCCTACTTCGGCTAGGCGCCAGCTTCGCGGCCACCCGGTCGAAGGGCAGGGGGCGGAGCGCGCGCGCCTACTTCGCCTAGGCGCCAGCTTCGCGGCCACCCGTTCGAAGGGTAGGGGGCGGAGCGCGCGCGCCTACTTCGACTAGGCGCCAGCTTCGCGGCCACCCGTTCGAAAGGTAGGGGACGGAGTGCGCGCGCCTACTTCGACTAGGCGCCAGCTTCGCCGCCACCCGTTCGAAGGGTAGGGGACGGAGCGCGCGCCTACTTCGACTAGGCGCCAGCTTCGCCGCCACCCGTTCGAAGGGTAGGGGACGGAGCGCGCGCCTAGTTCGACTAGGCGCCAGCTTCGCTGCCACCCGTTCGAAGGGTAGGGGACGGAGCGCGCGCCAGCTTCGCTGCCACCCGTTCGAAGGGTAGGGGACGGAGCGCGCGCGCCTACTTCGACTAGGCGCCAGCTTCGCCGCCACCCGTTCGAAGGGTAGGGGACGGAGCGCGCGCGCCTACTTCGACTAGGCGCCAGCTTCGCCGCCACCCGTTCGAAGGGTAGGGGACGGAGCGCGCGCGCCTACTTCGACTAGGCGCCAGCTTCGCTGCCACCCGTTCGAAGGGTGGGGGACGGAGCGCGCGCGCGTCCACTTCGGCGGGGCGCAGCAAAACACGGGGGTCTTGTCCTGCGAAATCTACCTCGTTTTCCTTAATAGACCACCTACAGTGCATCAACATACAAGGTAATGCCGGCGGGCTCCCTCAGGAACGCCGACTGTAGGTAGGCCTGTTAGGAAAAACAGGGCAGACCTTGTTGTCGTCTACGGCAGCACGGTGTGGGGTTAGGAAGCGCGGCTGGCTGTCGACAACCGGCGCTGATCAAGCTCCCAGGAAAAATAGACCTCCTTCTGTGCATCAACATTCCCCAAGCCGCTCAGTATCACCCAGGAATGTCGATGCACGGCAGGGGCCCATTTTAGGAGAACAGCTTCTATCGCAATATACGCAGGAGCAACGCCTCACCAGCGCCATATATATACCCCAATCAGCAGGGGAACCAACCGGCGGAAGGCCAATCGGCAGAAGTCCAACCGCCGGAAGTCCGCCGCCATATTAATGGCCACGACGCCTCAACGCCCGCACCACGTGGACGCCCGGAAATCCGAGCGTCGCAGCTGCGCGCCCGTCTGCTTCGGTCACATCGCAGCTCCGGAAGTTTCGAAAAGCTCACAGGCCGCAGGGACAGAGGAGGCCAAAGAACTCGGCAACATGGCTTCGGCCTTGTGAAACCCTTTACCATGAGAGGCTCCTGTCGTAGGGGTGGCCCACGCCTAAACCCAGCAGGCCTGGTAGGAGATTATAAGGCCCAGAATAGGCCATGCGTAATGACATAGCTGCCCCCAAAGGGCTAACCAGATGTAAGGGTATTACTGTAAAAGCACTTCTCATGTGTATGTATATATACGAGCAAGCCATAGGGAGGACCCAGGCCAGGACACTTATCTTCATCACTCTCCACTATCATCTCTCTCTGTTTGGTCTATAGCCACAACACTGTCAATATCTTAGTTGTATCATAGAAGAACCATTGCATGGTTATGACGGGCCCGACAAGGGTGATCCGAATAGGTATGCTTCTTGTGAACAAACCACGAATTCCAATGCTTTTCACAGCCTGAAAGAGTAAGATGTGACCATTAGATCAATGGGATGGTGAGACTTGAAATTAATTAATTCCTAGGCTGGAAAGGTACAGTCATATGCTTACATGTATGATATGTTTAGCGTTTTTGTTGTAAAGAGATGAGGCAATGTTATCTGCAGGATTTCAAACAATAGTACCAACAGCACCAGCGATATAGTCAGCTAGACAAGTAGCACCAAACTGCTGCACTGTTGAACAATTCTCCCTTTTCTTTTGGATGACTCTTTGATATAGGAAGTTCACAGTAGCTCAAATGTTGAAAACATAAGCATAGAAACTGCATGAAGAACAAAACATGGGGATAAGATAAACCTGAAGTGATAAAAGGATTCCACGTTTCGAAACCAACCAGAAGATACGTTAATGAACTCACAAACTTAAGGAGAAGTTGGGGATAGGGTTCAAATAAAACAGAGAGAGAACTTTCCAAATATCAGAAGCAGCGACTGCTTGTGGTCTTGTGGGTGCTGATTTAAAAGTTCCTAGTTCTCTGAGCAGAAAGAACATGATCCCCACAAGACAAAAGGTGGACAATACAGATATCAATGCAGCCAGTGCTTGCCTCTCACACTTAATTCCTGGAGTAGTTTTTTTTGTTCAGTAACAAGTACCTTTTAATTCACTATGACAAAAATCAGTGCAGCCAAGTGGGATTCAAATATTCAACTCATTCTTATACTACATAGCTGAAACCTTTTTTTTGGACAAAAATACCTATATAATATATTTAACCAGATTCATCTTCTAGGCACAAAATGAAGTAATAAACTCATGTAACTATCTGATAAAGTACTTAAAATGATCCAGCAGCATTATGTGAAACAAAGCGTATATCAAACAGGGGGGAGTTATTACATGGAAGATTTCGTCCCCAACGAGGTAAAAGGCCCCTGTAAAAGCTGCAAATAAACAAGAAATATACTTTCCTGAGAGGTCGGAAGACCCGGTCATATATCAAGGCATAGCAATAGTGCATATAATAAAGCTCAGAATATGTAATATACTTTACTTAAGGAAGCTTACCCAGACAAGCCTTCAATGGCATACACCCTTGGAAAGCCATCAACCAAACCTGTGCTGCAAAATTATGTGTGGTTTCAAGAAACTTGCGTTTGTTTTTACGAAAGGAAAACAGAAGGCTGGGAAACCTGTGCTGCGCGATCGGTGTGCGTTGTGTGGGCTGTCGGATGGGCTCACGGGCCACGCAAGGGAGCTCCGCTTTCGGGCGGTGGCGGCGGAAGTGGAACGTGGTTTGTGTATTATGGGCCGCGAACGCGCCTTTGGGCCAACCCTAACTCAGCGTTTCATCTTTTTCACTTTTCCCAGTTAGGCAAAAATTGATGAGTGTGTATGGGCATCATTCGGATATTTTTCTCCTAATTATTATCTAAATTTATGACCTTTAGATCAGAAATCAAGATGTCCATTGTTTTTAAAGGGGAGAGATTTTTTTCAAGGGTGAAGGGGTAGAATTTAAGGGGAGGAGAAGAATTCATGGACATTTGATATCTAATATAATAGTCCTAAATCTGGATGATAGTTAGAGAAAAACATCTGAATGACGTTTAACAAAATCCAAAATGATGGTACAAGCAAATTTCGCAGTGATTACGAAGGATTGAAAAGCTCGATCTCCTGCTTAGCATAAATGCAATCATCTAACCACGGATGCAGTGGAGTATACGTATCAAGCAAAAGCATGCGCGAATCGCGATGATTGTTGTCTATTCGAAGCTTAGACCAGTCTCCTACGTGCGACTTTTCAACCCTTTCGCCGGTGTTCTGCAGCATCACGATTTTTTTACCCATCTCCGTCACACCCAGACATCGAAAGGATTGCGATCAAGTGAAAAGACGGTGACACGTGTTGCCTCGTGATTTCAGCTGAGTAGCATTTCGCTATGTGAGTATGATGGCGGCATGTCGCCAATGGACGAGTACATTACTTACCTTAACCAGTCATCAGTTCCAAGAATCAATTAAGCCATGCATGTAAGATACCATTCGATTAAATTAAAATAAGCTAATTTATAACTAAAATCTCCGGCTAAACTGGTACCACTGAAGAACCGGAATCAACTCCTCTGACGTAACTTCCCTCTGACGTTAGGTCACTGCGCGTGGGGCCCCTCACCGCGTGGCTCCACACGTCAGTGACGGAAAATTACGTCAGATGATCTCATTTGTGAAGAACCAACGTCCGTGGAAGAAACAGAAGTTGGGGCACGCGACCATGCGACGCGTACGGGAAGAAGTACGTACCCCATGTAAGGTTGTTGGATCGAGAGCTGCTCTGCTCACAGCGATGTCCGTGCGCGCGTTCGTGCGTACGTGCACGTCACGGCCAAACTTGGCAAACAGTGGCTAAAATATCCCATGCCACCATGCCGGCCACGATGTGATGTGAGTGAAACCACCGGCGCGGCGCCGCCATGATCGATCGCTCCACCTCCCTTTGCACAAAAGTCACGCACATCTGATGCTCTCTTTTTTTCTTTCTAAAGTGTGCTTTAGTAACATACATCCGTAACCACGAAGCAGAAGCCAGAAGAGTTGCACGCAGCGCGAGTAACAACGAGAACAAACTAACAAAGTAATTAAGAAAAGAGAGAACTAGCGCACGGCATTCCGACAGCTACCTTTTCCTTACCTCCCTCTTGAATGCGCTGCCGCTCCCCTCTTCTTCACCTGTCTCCTTCTCGGACTGTGACATCTTGGTCCATGTTAGGCCATATATATGTATGCATACGAAGATATGTGTTAGTCTCACCTTATTAGCTTTGCTTGAGAAGCACTTACTATAAGCCTAAGAGTTCCAATGATAGTACCTCCGGTTAACTGTTTTGCGCAAAGCGAGGACGAAAGTGCAAGCGGGTTGCTACGTGTGCGTAGCTTATCCAGATGGGGTTAGGCCTAAACCGGTTTGGACCCTAGGGCGTTACCCCCGGTTAACCGTTTTACGCGAAGCAAGCATGAAAGTGCAAGCGATTTACTACGTGTGCGTGGTCTATCCAGAATGGGGTTAGACCTAAACCGGTTTAGACACTAAGACGTTACACTGATATCAGTCGTTGCCCTCCTCTCTCTCTCTTCTCCGTGCCCACCACCCTTCTCGTCTTCTTCTCCAACACCAGCCGCAGCTTTACGCTCCTCCTCCGCCTCCCTCCACACCTTCCTTCATCACCAGCGAGTGACCCACCGTCCTCTCTTCCTCCCCTATCGTCCTCATCCTGCTCAACCTAAAATTTACCACGCCATTGGCTCGTCGTGCCGCCCTCCGCTAAAGTGTGCTTTAGTAACATACATCCGTAACCACGAAGCAGAAGCCAGAAGAGTTCGCGTACGTGCACAGCGCGAGTAACAACAAGAAAAAAACAAGTAATTAAGAAAAGCTGCACGTGTATTCACAGGTCAAAATGTTACATACATGTATTCACATGTCAAAATGTTACATACACACGACCGAAGTGATGCACCATCGCATACTGTACAGTTGCATTGTAGCATATTATAAGGAAATTAAAGAGCACGTATGTACGTCAGTACGTATATGGGTTTAATTTCTCCGTAACGAGGACCCAAGGAATGAACAAACCAAGAAAGGTGCACATGGACGCTCGCCGGCCGGCCTACGGTACCGACGTCCCGCAACCGCTGCGCTCGCTGACGCCGGTGGCCTCTGCCTCGGCCGAGGCCTGCGCTGCGTCGGCACAGCACGGCGGAGGCTCCGTGGATGCCGGCACCGCTGCCGCCACCACGAGGGCGCGGCGGCAGGAGGGGCACGTCGAGCTGGACAGGAGCCACACGTCGACGCACGCCGCGTGGAAGCCGTGGCCGCACGGCGGCAGCACGCGGACCTCGTCGCCTCGTGCGAACTCGGTGAGGCAGATGGCGCACTCCGGTCGCTCCTCCCCGTGGCCCCCCTCCTCCTCGAACGACACGGTCGGCAGCGACTGCAGCGCCTTCTTCTTGAGCCCCTTGCACGGCGCCCGCGGCATTGCCTCCGCGGGGTCCGCCTCGACGGAGAAGACCGAGGGGTTGCACAGCCTCGAGCACCGCGCGACGAAGGCGAGCCCGACGACGCAGACCAGGAAGCAGAGCACGGCGGCGAGGATGAGGAACGTGTCCGTCTGGACGCCGCCGGCGGACGCCGTAGGCGGCGTGGCCATCGCGGCCAGGTGCTCGACGGATTGCAAGTGACGCATTCTAAGTGGGGCAGGAGGCCGCTGTGGCTGTGCAAAGGAGGGGCCACTTTACGCCAGTGTTTGTAGTGGGAGCTAGTGAATTGAAGGAGGCAAGGGTTAGCCGCCGGGGCTTCGTTTTTGTAGTGTGAGGAGATGGTGATGGTGCTAGATAGGGATAATTCACAAGCTCATAAGTGGAGTGTCACTTTCCAACAATTGTTCTTGGATTTTTTGTGTGGCATGCGTGGTTTCATTGCTTCTCTATTTCTTTAAGCTCTTATTTCTTTTTGGCTACAGCCGTACATGTCATTCTCTAAATTAGGTGTGACCGATCTAAGTTTATGCAGGCAACAAGAAGCTACTACTTTGGTAGCTCACAAGCACAGTGGTACACTTGGTTCGTACTGGACGGACATAGTAACAGAAGCAGACGTGGATTTGAGCAAGAAAGTGCAGCAGCAAGCAGTAGTTCTGAAAAAGGGGAGCATGCGATTCCGTGATCAAATGCTAAAACCAAAACGCTCAAGGGAAAAAGAGGGAGAAGAAAGTACTCGCCCACGTAGCATGAGACCGACCAGACCCATGTGTAGGGTCATGCGCCACGTCAGATACATGTCAAAGCACAAGTACACGGTTCGGATAACACAGTCACCACTGTAGTACTGTACCAACCTTTGTGGAATCGAGATCTTCTGCGATCTATTCCATGGTACCTTTCTGATGTATATATAATGTGCTTTATAGGGAAGAGAATAATGCAACTTGTCTTGGATTCAATAATGTGCTTTGTAGGGAAGAGAAAAATGCAACTTGTCTTAGATTCAATGCATGATCTTTAATTCTTGATCTCTCCCAGCCACAAACAAGCACTAGTATTTTACTTGATCCTTAGACAGGCTAGGTGTATTCAAATCAACTTTGGCTTTTTTTTAAAGAAATTGAAAGCCGATTTAAACGGCTCAACCTCTAAAAGCGGTTTCTCAAAACCTCTTTTCAAAAGTTGCTGGTCCACCTCCGTCTCCACGTCATCTAAAAGTTATTTTTCAAATTTCGTTCCCATAAATACTCCTTCTAACTGTTACGATTTTATGTAAGTAAAAACACAATACTCCAACTAATTAAAATACCCCTATATCACACGTTTTGTGCATAGTTTTAAAAATCGATCTGTTGGTCACGTGGGCTTTCGGTTCTTCGCCTGCTGCCTCCAAGTCCAACTCCAGGTTCGATCGAAGCCCCGCGTGGTTTCGCTTTTTTTTTTCAGTCGAACGGCCGGTCGGTACGGCTTTTAACCTATAGATTGGGGAGGTTCATTGGAGCATCGAAGAAAAGAGTATTGCTATGCAACATTCGACTGTTTTTGAGGATAAAAATAATCAGATTGATCTGGGACGTTAGATCTCTATCCAACGGATCCACCCATATAAACCCCCCTCCAAAAAAAATGATCTAGAGCGTTGGATCTCCATCTAACGACTTAAAATCTGACTATTTTTGTTCTAAAAAACAGTCAAATGTTGTATAGACACTCCCCGAAGAAAATGGGGCATCGAAAGCATTTGTTGTCGTAAAGATTGGCGCACGGCACGGTGCAAATTGGGCGCCAACACGTGCTCGTCGCGGCCTAAAATCCTCACTCACGGCGCGCAAGTGGGAGTGATCCGAAAGCAACAGAGCCGGCACCCATTCGTCCCCCCCGCCCGCCCGCCCGCCGAGTGCGTCGTTCGTACGTGCAAACACCGGGTTTTTCTCGTTTTCTGACGGGACAGTGGAGTGGACGCGCGACCCCCACGCCACGCCAGGCTAACCCAGCAGCTCAAATCAAAACGGCCGCTCGGCTCCGCGCCCAAGTTGCGCGACCCCCTTTGCCACTTCGCTCGCCCGCCATCCATTCAATCACGTTTCTCTCTCCGAGTCTCTTTGTTATCTAGATGGCAATCATGGTGATTAGAAATGCAAAGCGCGGGAGTGCACTTGCCTACTCGCCCAAAGGGCAGGATAAGGTTGTGGGGAACGCTTGTATGCATACGTACAGCGGGACTAAAATATCAGACGTCCTGTTCGTTTACATGACTAACTCACCACTTTTAACTGAAAATATCAGCCGCTGTGCCAACCACGCGTTCTTCTTCAACTAAAAATATCAGCCCCTGTGCCAACCGCGCATTCTTCTTATCTATTCATCCTATTCAAGTTTAAACCACAAGTCCACTGCCCACCTCTCTTACGGCTCTCTCACATCAACAGACTACTCTACTGCTTCCATGGTGGTGAGATCCAATCAAGCCACTACCATCAAGCTCTTCGGTGAGCTATCCCCTCTTTCAAGCGCAAGAACATCATCTCCTTTCTCCTCTCTCTCTCTCACTCTCCATAAAAATGGCCGAGCTCTGCCTTTATTGGCCAACAGGCACCGTTGGAATGTCGATTGCAACCTCAA
The DNA here is from genome assembly GCA_017311315.1 of Dendrocalamus latiflorus. Lineage (NCBI taxonomy): Eukaryota > Viridiplantae > Streptophyta > Magnoliopsida > Poales > Poaceae > Dendrocalamus > Dendrocalamus latiflorus. The sequence continues at coordinate 38,836,065 of CM029657.1, forward strand.
CAATCGTCCCTCGGGGCGAGCCGAGCTTGACCACCACTAGTTGAGGCCTCGACGAGCACCGCTGAGGCTGGCCTAGATCTGCAACTGCTGGGCACAGTTAGGAAGCCCTTACCCCGATGCTACAGGAGGCTCCTAGCTACCAATGCCCCCATCTGAGTACCAAAGAGCTTGGCTCCTTGCCACCATCGCCACCTTCTTTCTCTCTGGTGGTATGTTGCAATAGCTTTATTGGTTGTTGCATATGTTTTTGGCAAAGGGAATTACTAGCAACCATACGTTCAATGGCATCGGACGCAAGCAACTAAGCCAACTGGACACTAGACACCAAACACCACTCTATCCAGTCTCCTTCTCTGACATCTTGTTCTTCCCAAAACATCCCAATACATCCCAACTCCTCACTTGCCCTACGGTGGCTCACCGGCCGAAGTCCCGCCCCTTCTCCCATGGGACTTTCTCCTCGTCTCTCCAAGCATCGCTATAGTAAACTCCGACCAAGCCGCTGTGAGTGTTCAATTAGTGCTCAAGGAAAATCTTCCGCCATAGCCAGAGCTCGTCGGAGGTCTCTCCTTTCTGAGGAGTGGTGAAGTTCATCGGATTTGTAGCTACCGTGGAGGGAGCATATTGGATCTGAAGGAGAGACAATGGCGCCGGGATCTGCAACTAGTGGGCGCAGACGGTTAGGGCAATCAAATTAGGGGGCCACTACCGCTTCATCTTCCTTTGAGCATGGCTTGTCAGCGACGCCCAATCCCCTTCTCCGATGTGCCTGTTGCAAGTATTTTTCTAAATTTGTTCCATTAACTTCCTCAAATTATTGTGTGGGGTGTTTCATTTTGCTGCAGTGTGTCTTCGTAAATGTTGTAGCAGAAGAAAAATTTGTTGTAGTTAGGTTGTGGATTTGCTACACAATAATTTCTTTTGCAGTACATTTTTTTTAGATTGGTGCATTGTATTTATTGTAATATGTTGTTGCAACTATAGGGGAATTTTATTTTATGTTCATCGGATTGATGTTGCACCTCACTATAAATTTATTGCATATTTTGTAACATTAAAATTTGTTTGTTCGAGATATTTGAATTCGTTTTAAAAATGTAGCTAAGATCCAAGCTAATAGTTTCATGCAATGTCGATGAGAAGATGGTATTTTTTAATTTTTTTGTCGGGTGTTGTGTTGTTATTGGTGCATTTTATTGCACACATTGATTAAAATTATTACATATATTATCTAAAGATATTTCATTGGAGCATATGATAGGATTGCTCCCATCATATATCTGGGCACTATCAACACCCTAGGATTAAATATCTTCTTTGGTTTTTTCCTGTGGTCAACAATGAGTTGATTGAGGGGTTGATTGGGCGGCTTGCTGATTGGCTTATCTTTTTAAGGACGTGGCTCGAGTGGGTTCTTTTCGGTTGTGGCTAACATCTTACAGCTGCGGTTGATAGCTTTTGGTCATAGCACGAGTACTTGTGCGAACAAATTGAATGCCGAAAACCGATAAACCACTTCAAAAAGATTGTTCTAGGAAGCTGTTTCAAAAAGACGATAAAGAAGATATACTGTTTGTTTGTTTACTGGAAACGATAAACTATAAGTTATAAATTAAAAAGAAATAAGTTATAAAGCATAAAAGGTCAAGGAACACTTGATGCGAAAGTTGGTGGCGCGTCTTACTCTTCCATTGCCTCAGTGCTCAAAAATCAGAATGGCCTGTCATTCACGGCCACCTTGGCTTAGCCTGCTATTAAGATAGATATAATACTATTTTTATTAGATATAAATATAATCTTATTTCTTAAATATTACTCAAATAATTTATCTTTTAGATAAAGGCGTCGGATTTACGTTGCGGGACGAAGGCAGGAGTAGACGGAGATAGCGATGAGGGCTTGTTATGCTGTCCTGCCGGCATTGGGAGTTCCTGGTTCTGCTTGTCCATGCGATGCGATCATGGACGGTATGGTGATTGCGTGGACAGTCGTTTCGTGCTTTGCGCCAGAGCAGAGGCGCTTTCAACTGTGCAGCGATTCAGCGTTCTGTAAATCGAGAATTAGAGGACGAGTCAGTTTCTTTTTCTTTTTCTTTTTTGTTGAGTGAAGTCAAAGTCAAAGTGAAATTGCGATCTTGGTGCCTCCGACTTCAGAGTTCAGATCGGAGAAGTGTTCACGGTGGACATACCTTTGACACTTGGAGGCACCTGTTCGACCCATGGCCCATGGGCTATGTGGATCGCATTCGGAGTGTACGCAGGCTAGGTGGGCGAGAGCTAGAAGAGGCCTGTTTGTGGCCCAAATACTTGTGCTCCCCTCCGATTCTCCGCCATGACGAGCGGAGTTTTTTGTTTCTTTTAAGGAACGCGGCCCATGTTACAACCACCTGGTCGGCGCTACCCGGTGGACCAAATCGATTTTATGGGACAGATCAGTGCCTGCCATGGGGTCCCATGGACCATTCCGATTGTACGCCACTGCCAAAGTACGTTCTGGGGAAGGGCGTATCTGCATTCATGCGCTCTATGGCTGCGGGTTCTCTGCTTAACCTCGTCTATGGGTCTATTTTTTTTTAACTGTGACTTATAGTTTTTGATTGTGACTTGTGATTTTTGATAGTTTGTATGAGAGATTACAGAGTAACTGAAATTCACGTGCGGCTTTACCGATATAAATGAAATCGGTACAATATGTACTATAATTAACTAGTAGACTCCATCTTGAAAAGACACTCCGTTTAAAAGCTAGCTACTGTAGAAAAGCCAAAAGGTGAAGCCAAAAGCTACCAAAAAAACAGACCCTATAAGCCGTGGTTTCGGCTAAAAAAACACTATAACCGATATTATTTTTTTGAGTAATTAAATTTAAAAAATATTAGACAACATAAAGAAATTAGGAAGAAAAGAAAATCGAAAGGCTAAAAAACGATAAAATTAAGAAGCTAAAAGTTGAAGTTGTTTGAAACAAAACCAGTAGTATTTCGTTCAAAAATACATGTACGTTCAAGCAAGAAGGTTTTATTTATATCAAAATTAAACTTTGCTGAATAAAATACCGCTCGTGGAAAGTCGAACACATGACTTACGTGTGTTATATGTGCGAATTTATGCAAACATGTGCATTAGTACACTAACGTCACACCGGAAACGAAAGAACATTGAACACCACCCTGCGGACGACAAAATGGTGTTTACATCTTATGTGTCTGATTTGACCGTCTTGCCAATGAGGCTGCGGCATGCGGTGAACCAAGTAGAAGCTGACACTAAGATGTATCGGATCGCACACGCCTTCTCGCACCCGTCATGGCTGACTCAACAGAAGAGATAAGATATAAGTTATAAGTCAGAAATTGAAATAAATAGCTAAGCTGTTATGAGACTGTCACTAGCAAACGAGGCAATTAAGCAGACGGGCAGCCGTCATGGCTGACTTAACAGAAGAGACAGAGCCAGCCAATGATTGGAGGGGCCAATTTGCAGAGGCGTTCCATGCCGACGGCTGCTCAACGCATCGTAGGAAGAATCGTCCGAAGCGACGTCCGCGAATGCTGGGGCCGAAAAGCTTGGCACCTTTTGCCTTCTTCTTCTTCTTCTGGCCTTGCCGACCGGGTCAAGACCGCCAGAGTCCACAGGACGTAACTCCGTCACGTGCGTGTTGGTCCCCGGCAGCCCGGCTCCCCAGCTCGATCGGCGACGGGCTGGACCTGACCGCCACCGGCCGGCCCGCACGGCGGTGACAAATACGTAGGTTCTGCCGGCACGTGATTACGTGGTTAGGGTTTTAAAAAAATGTGAGACTCGTGAGCTGTTTAATCTTAGCATAGTTTTAAATGAGTTGAACTTTATTTTATTCTAAACTTACGAGTTTCAATAAGTTGAACTCGAGCTTATCAGGGCTTAATTCAAGCTCGAATATTACTGTATGTTAACTTTTACTGAGCTTAACTAAGTCGAGTTTGAGTTCAAACTCGAGTTATTTTATTATTAAAAATTAGTGCATATTGAATTATTGGCTGTTATTGAATTTACTTAGCTAAACTCAAGTCTATTCGCGCTTGCGTGGAGCCAAGATCAAGTCTAGATTTAGACTCAGATCCTAACTCAGCTTTACATGAGATCGAGTTTAAAAGACAAGACTCATTTGAACTCAACTTGTTTACATCACTACTCGTGATGTTTGAATGATATCACATCGATGCACTCATTTCGCGTTTTCCATCGTGATCCCGCATCGGCGGTAACATACTCTTCTCGCATTATTGCTGCAGCAGCGTGTCTCATCCGAAAAATGTAGCAATCGAATGGGACTACGCATGTGGCCTGTACAGGTGTTGTTGTCAGGGGAGATGGCTCTAACTCAGATTTTTATAAATAAACTATTTTAATTCAATTTACACAAATAAATTATTTATATTTTTGAGTAAAATACACCGTGTATCTATAAACTTGTCATATTAGTTTACTTAGATCCCGAAACTTTGAAACTATAGATTTAAGTAGGTCATTGCAGGTCCCAAAGATGATTTCCTAGCTTGATCGATGACGTGTAGCCTTGACCGATGAAAGTGTCATGTGGGGGTCATGTGCGTCTCCACCACCGCCTCTGCCTCCCATCCCCTAGCTACGCCACATCCACTACGATTTTGAGCCATTACTCGTCTACCTCTTCTCCTCCTCCACCGTCTCCATCACCGCCAGCCTCCATGCTGGTCCTAAAGCGCCGACGATGATGATTGGATCCGATGGATCTCCTCACTCGTAGCAGTAATATACGAGAAAGATGACTAGATCTGATCAACGATAGCGACGAGCTCCAAGTCTGGTGGTTGAAGGTGAGGGATTTGGCAGTTACACCTCCATAGAATAGCTTAGATCTGGTCAGTCGTCGGGGAGAAGATGGTGGCGAATGGGTTGGGGACAGGCGGATCTGGTGACAACAACGATGGGGATACTAGCGTGAAGGAAGACGACCGTCGTCGGGGTGGAGGGAGATGGTGGCGAAGGGGTCAGGGACAGCTGGATCCAGCGACAATGATGACAGTGATGCCAATGTGAAGGAGCATGAGGTGAGGCAATGCAAAGGATCGCAATTACAAGGCGCTAAATACCAATTTTATTGACTACTCGGTTAGTCATGTGAGCCACATGAGACCCCCACGCCATGCTGGCATTGGTCAAGGTTACATGTCAGCAATCAAGCTAGTAAATCGTCTTTGGGACCTGCAATGACTCACTTAAACAAGATTAGATACATGAATCTACAGTTTCAAACTTTGGGGACCTAAGTGAACCAATGCGACAAATTTAGGAACCAACGGTGTATTTTTTATAATAATAACCATTAGTCTCGTGCTGGGCCTAATCATGTTGCAAGCATGTGACTGAGGCCCTCAGTCACATGATTGCAGACATCGACACCTAGTATATGCAAAAATAATCATGCTCGGCTTTCAAGCGTGGACTCGATGAGATCTCCGCAGCCAAAACTTGCACAAAATTTCGAGGTAAATTCTAGGAAATTTTTGCGGTACATTTTCATGGTAGTAAGAGAGTAGTAGTAAAATTAAGTCAGATCATTGATTTGTGAGAGCAAAAAATATTTTTTTTTGTAAATCTACCTTTTGTGAGGGTATTATGGATTTTCCCTCTGAACCTATTATTAGTCCTTTCTATCGCCCCCAGGTCTCTCATCAGTTTCCTACGCCGCTACCGCCATCTCTTGTACGCATATTGCTGCGGCGTTTACAGAAATTACTCTTACATCATATGTTCTCTTTACAATTTTACTATTCTCGGGATTCTACTACTAATACTGCTGGTTGTTGTATAACTAAATTCTAACTAATCTAATATATTAGCTCACATTTATTTGAGGGTACGGTAAAAGAGCCCAAATTCTGAAGTGTCTGCGTAGCTATTGACTCTCCAACGAATGTCGATTGCATCTCGTACGTCAATGTAGCCTTAGCAAGCATTGACACTCTTTTTGCACGTAAGATTTCACGTGGCAACGACCATGGCCAGACCGAGAATAATGCACCACTGCACAATTATTTACTACTTCCCTCGCTGCTTTGATGGCCGATATCTGCGCATAACTCGGATGCTTTAATTTCTTTGATATCTTACAGCTCACATGAAAAAGTATCTGTCGATGTGCCTCAAATCACATGCATGAAGTTGAAATTTCTAAATGCGACGATAAGTGAATCCCAGTTGTATTTGTAAGAAAGAAATTCCCCCATAGTGTGGGCAAGGAATTTCGTGTGCTTGCAGTATCCTCCATACCCTTTATTTTGGTTATATATTCTTGTCTATACATAAAAAGAGTATATACATAAATTATGCTATAAAAGTGGAATTTTATGAATTTTTTATAGAATTTACTTCGGAGTACATTATAATCATTATTAGAGTATGCTATATAGATAAAGAGATATAACAACATAATTAAAGCAGTATATAAAAAGTAGGAGTATGTAAACATTTTACCTCAAAATTTACAAACGTGCTAGACATATATATGCATCACTCAGCCAATAGAGGAAACAACAATTTCCTTGCTAATATATCATGCTCATGGCTGGATTACTACTATGGCCACTATTTCAGATGTACTAATATTAGGTTGGAATTATTATAGTACTGAGTACAGATAGCTAGTACTGTAGCACATAATCTTGGTTGTTGATCGAATAGTTTTTTTTTCTTTGGCGAGGTACAGTTCGGATTTGATTCCAGAGCTATGTGTATCACAATCAGCATGCATGTAGGAAATTTCAATTTGCGGATACACATGGCTGACATGTAAATATGTAATACGTACGCACGCAGAGTACGAGTCTGAGTTGAATTCTTTTCCAAAGGCGAGTTTGAGTCCAATTTTTGCACATTAAACTATGATTGCAGGCGTAAATCAAACGCTTTCACAAAAAAAATAGGGGCCAGATGAAGCCGGTGTAGAACCCTTAAAAAATTACTAAGTACAGAGTTTACCGCGGATAATGCACCAGGATGTCACTGCTAATACCACTATTATAAGATGATGAGGTGAAAAGATAAGTCCATTGCGATCATGGGGATCCCATAGAGCTCCACGTCATGGAATGCTGGAATGTTCCATTAAAAAAAGGTATAGGGAATGATGGAATGGAGCAGATTGATATGCGTGGTCAATAGGGGAGAGAGGGAAGAGGAGCCGAGCCGAGCAGACCATCATGTGCGTTATGATCCTGCTTGTTTCAGATTAAATTTCTAATTTTTGGTTTATTTTTTATTATTTTATAAATTTTGTCTTTTTTGAACTTTTCGTTTTTTAAGTTTTTTGCCAGTTCTTTTTTTCCCGTATTCGTTCACGTTGTCCATAATGAGCTAACATATATTTTTTATTTTCAATTTTTTAATTTAATTACGTCAAATAAGATACATTCAACTATAGTGAAGTTTCAATCGCTACTGTACAATTTCAGTTATAAATTATATTTTTTTCAGCTCAACCGAGCGGGCATTGCTTTCATGGAATGGAAAGGAAGGCGAATTAGGATCGTGGCGATTAGCGACAGGCGCGCGGAATTAGGAAGGAAGCAGCGAAGCGTTGAACGGCCGACGAGTCAGTAGTACTGTGGCAGTAGTAGTAATAATTAAGTGGCAGCAGCAAGACAGGGTGAAACTGTCGAGCAGCGACAGGTTGGATGGATGGGGGATGGCGTTGCCGCGTTGGCGGCTTGGCGCCCGGGTGGATGCGGTGCAGGCGGCTTCTCGCGGCCCCGCCCTTCGCCGCGGCTGCGTTTTAAACCCACCCTTGTATATAAGGGCTCTCCCCCGCCTCCCTCCCAACGTCAAGCACAATTCATGCCGGTGGATCATTGGATCCTTGCGCCCTCGATCCTTGCTTTTCTCCTCCTCCGCCGTTTGCACATTCTTCTGCAGGTAAGCTTCTGCATACGCACAATTCTCTTTTCAGGGTTAACATTGATTTCTGTCTTTTGGGTGTAAGCTTTCCGTTGATTGTCATGGAGATCTGGGCTATGTTTCGTCTGAACATTCCTGTCTGCTGATTGATCACCTTTGCAGTGGTAGTAATATCGTTTCAAAAAAAAAAAATTCTTGCTTCTTGTTTGTAAGGAACTGTGTGGCTACGTTCTTTTTGGCTTTTAAGCGGATTTTGATTTCTCTTAGCAATCACTAAGAACAGGCCCAAATGTGTTCTTTTGCTTCTTGGAATGGAAGCATACCCCATGTGGACGTTGTGCATCTAGTGTTTTTTTTTTGCTTTGTTTCATTGTTTTACAAGAATTTTATTCTTTGCTCGAGATCGAGAAGGTTGAGGCAATACGAGATGATCATTTTCAGTTGCATGATGTTGTTAGCTGCTAAGCGTGCAGTTTCTGGTAACTGCTCCGACAAATGAGGACGATAAAAGCTGGCTTCGAACTAGGCTTCTTTCCCTTTTCTTTCCGGGTTCTTCTGAGTCAAATTAAGGCTGGTTCCATACTTCTGAATTAAGCATTTTGGGGCAAAGGAAGTTTCGATTTGCATACCCCCTTTTTTTTGTAACTTCTTGTTCGTATACAGCTGCAAAATTGAGAGATTACTCTTAGGTTCCTGCTAAAATGATTGAATGCATTGAACTGAGTAATTCATCTATGTCGCCTTTTAAAAGTGACTAGGAACAAAAGGCTACTCTCATGAATGAAGTATATAGAAACTTCTCTGCCTAATCGTAGTTTGTATGGACATATAATCTCTCTGATAATTAAGCTCCCTCTTTTATTTTTTTCGCTCCAATAATTTCGGAAGGAGAACTTGTGTACGTTAGTATTGACTTGTCTTCTCATTATTGCTAGCTAGGCGCGCAAGTGCTTCACGCCTTCATCTCTTGTTTGTCAACAAAACAATGCACGCAATGAGGAGCTGTCCTTTTCAAATTTCATCAACTACATATGCTAGAAAGTAGGAAGCATTTTTTCGAAATTATGAAATATTTCATAAACAAAAGCTGATATATCGCTAGTTGCTACACATTAACAAAGCTGATAAATGTACATTTGTACCGTTCAATCATTCACATCCCTGAACTTCTTATGCAATTCTCACAGTACTAGCTATTGTCTGTTCTCTTTCAGGTTTCTCTGAACACTCATATTCGTTGTTTAATTATCTTAGCAGGGTGGAAAAGCCTGTACAGAATTTGAACCATCTCTTGTCAGATAATCAGAAGACGTCTGGACATCATCCTTGACATCGTACATAAAGCAGATCAACAAGGGACTAAGTAGGCCTTCCAAAAGGAAAGCTTAATCCTACATCAGGGAAAGATGGGTTTCTTGTCATTGCTTGTAGTGGCTTCTATGCCAGTCGTCCAGGTCCTACTTATAGGTGTCATTGGAGCTTTCCTTGCTTCTGGTTACAGCAAAGTTCTGACGGCAAGCGCTCTAAGGGATATGAACAAGGTGAACTTTCATTAGCACAGAAAATTTGTCCCCTTAGCTTGCTATTGTCACTGCCTAATCCCACTGGAATTTCTGACAGGTTGTTTTTACTGTCTTCACCCCTTCTCTGATGTTTGCTACCCTGGCGAAGACAGTGACGCTTTCGGATGTCATTTCTTGGTGAGTAGAATCGTCAGATTTTCAGAGTTTAGAGGAATGCAACAACGCAAACAAAGTTACTACGAGTCTGCCCAAATGCCACTTGACATTCTGACTGCCAGAATTAACAGAATGTCTCAGCCAGACTTTTCTGAATTTTAAAGATCTAACTAATAAACAGTCTTACATAACTAGACTTTTTGTTCAGAGGATTGTATTAATATATGGGCAAAGTACAGAATATCTTTCTGCAGTTCTGTTTATTGGTAGCTCAACTCAAGTGCACTAACACAAGCTTTGCAACATACAGGTGGTTTATGCCAGTTAATATAGCAATCACATTCATGGCTGGTGGCATTCTAGGTTGGATAGCATGTAAGATCTTGAAACCACCACAGCATTTCCGAGGCTTGATCATTGCCTTCTGCTCATCAGGTTCAGTTTCCCCAGCGAATTGCATGTTTCATATTCCTTCATACTTTTCTGATGCTGATATTAACAGTGTCCTCAACCGACAAATGCAGGAAATCTCGGCAACTTGCTGTTAATCATTGTTCCATCTGTCTGCGACGAAGATGGCAACCCGTTTGGAAAAGATCGGAGCCGTTGCCGCTCACGCGGGCTCTCCTACTCATCATTGTCCATGGCTGTAAGCAAAATTTACTAGATCATATTGCCTGAAGGATTAAGCTAATTGTTATCTGTTCTCTGACGCTTACAGAACTATTTTACTCTGTGTATGCAGCTTGGTGGCCTGTTCATATGGACATATACGTACAGTCTCATGCAGAAGTCAGGTAAACTGTATCACAAGATGCAGTCGAAAAGTATTCAGTGCCCTGCCGACAGCGACGAAGAGCATTCTGTGCAAGACGCCGAGCAAGTCGAAGCAGATGGTGAAGCTGCCTACGCTGATGAGGAAGCGCCTCTTCCGACGTCAGTTAAACCTGCTGAACACAGGGATGAGAACCAAATTGTAAGTTCAGAATTGTCCATGCCTCCATAGTATCCATGATTGGTTTGTTTCATTAACATATTCAGAGAAACTGACTTGTCAGAAATGCAGGAAGCTCCACTTCTGTCCTGCGAGAGCGAGATTGCTAACAAAGGCTTATGGACAAATCTGAAGGAAGCCGTCCACCAGGTTATTGAGGAGCTGATGGCACCACCAACTGTATCTGCAGTATGTTTCTGCCTAACTAGTATCAACATTTTATCATACCAACTTTCACTTCTCACTTCACAACTGCACATGATTTGACTAAAATTTTTCCGTTCAAAAAGGTTGGACTAAATTTGCTGTTACCTTGTGCCAGATGATTGGATTTGTTGTTGGCCTAGTGCCATGGTTGAAATCGCTAGTCATCGGCGATGGTGCCCCTCTAAGAGTCATTCAGGATTCCCTCCAACTAATGGGGTAAGTATTTACAGACTTCTGTCTGTCTACCTGCAATAACATGTTTTCAGTGTTCATTCAGTCTCACTTAAGGTTTGTTTCTCTTGCAGCAATGGCACAATACCTTGCATCACCCTTATCTTAGGTGGAAACCTGACACAAGGTGCGGTGTTACCGATCGATATATAAGTATATAAATATTTAGATCTGATTATTATTAGCAGTTAAGAGTGTCGTCCAAAACATTTTTTCTGAACTTACTCTGAACATGCATGCAGGGTTACGGAAGTCGGTCCTCAAGCGTACGGTGATCATCACAATCGTCTGCATACGCTACGTGATCCTCCCACTGATCGGAATGGCCGTTGTTCATGCGGCATATGGAGTTGGGTTCTTGCCACACGACCCGTTGTACCGCTACGTGCTGATGATGCAATTCGCTCTACCTCCTGCAATGAACATTGGTAAGTACTGAACTTCCAACAGATACCATTTTGTTTTGTATGGCAACTTCCCTCCAGAGGAGTCTGCTTCTGTTTCCAACCAGGCTCACCATGCATCTTTGTGCTCCAATTCAGGGACCATGGCTCAGCTATTTGATGTTGGTCAGGAGGAATGCTCTGTGATATTTCTGTGGACATACCTGATTGCTGCGATTGCGCTCACGACATGGTCGACGATCTTCATGTCCATTCTGTCCTGAAGCGGGCACCGAAAACGATACTTTGTTACATTGGTGAGACACAGTGATTCGTAATGATTCAGCATTTCAGCTTAGGGAAAGCAAGGAAGGGATAAGAAGACGATAAGCCTCTCGCAGTGAGGCTTGTTCGTGCATACTACCTGTATAGATAATTAAGCAGTATATATAGGACATGCGATTCTTTGTGTCCTAGAAATTTTGGTCATTTAATTTGTACTATTTCATTTAATTTGTACTATTTTACAAGAGATTATGGCCGAATGATCATTTAGTTATTAAGAGTGTGGTTGGTTGAACGTTGAAGGAATAAGGTTGAGTGGATGAGATGGTCCTGAATACCATAGTTCAGGTAGGGTGTTTGGTCGGTTATATGAGATGATACGAGACTGTTTTGTTGGTTGTATGAAACCATGCAAGGTGATTCAAGTTGTTGTTTGGTTCTAGCAACCTCATCTCTTGATGCTGGTGTGATTACCACCAAAACTTAACATTTTTTTTTATTTTTTTTCTCTTTCTCTTTCTTCCTTATCTTCTCTTCTTGGCCGCACGTTCTTTTTTGCTTTCTCTTTCCTTGCCTTCTTTTTTTCTTCTAGCCAGCACCACTCCTTGCCCTCGGCTTCCTCCAACCACCGCGGCTTCTCACCCCACTTCCTCTGGCCATTGTCGCACCTTGCCTCTGGCCACCACCGCGCCTCGCCCTGCTTCCTCCGGTCACTGTCGCACCTTGCCCTCAGCTTCCTCCGGCCACCACCACGCCTCGCCCCGCTTCCTCCGGCCACCGTCGCACCTCGCACTTGGCTTCCTCCGGACATCACCGCGCCTCGCCCCGCTTCCTCTGGCCACCATCGCACCTCGCACTTGGCTTCCTCCGGACATCACCGCGCCTTGCCCCGCTTCCTCCGGCCACCGTCGCACCTTACTCTCGGCTTCCTCTGGCCACCACCGCACCTCTCACCGCTTCCTCTGGCTACTATTGCACCTCGCCCTTGGCTTCTTCCAGCCACCACCATGCCTTGCCCCGCACCTTCTTCTTTCCTTCGTCCCCGTCGGCCGATCCCACCGGCTATCGCCGCGCCGCCCCGGCTCCGCCTCACCTAGCCTCGAAGGTGACGGGAACTGTAATACCACTAAATTTCAAAAGAGAGAATTAAGGGAAGAGAGGGGTGGTTTTTGCCGTCAGACCCTTCGGCTTTTGGAACGCCGAATAAGTAACGCTCGCAGAGGTTCCCAGACCACCCAGGGACGGTCGGCACCGCCTAGAAAACGACAAAAAGTAGCGCTCTCAGGGGTTCCCAGACCGTCCAGGGCTGGTCGGCACCGTCTCGCGTTGTGGGTTTTCGTCATTCGGCAGGAAACTCTATCCTTACCTGTTACCAATTTTCCTGCCGTAGCAGAAGAGCACCCAACAGTATAGGGCTACCGCTGGACCAAAAAGCCCTTAGGGCTATAGCCAGCCAAGGCAAAAAGGGAGGGGTAGAAGCGACATTTCGCAGTGAATGGAATGGCCATGCCTCTTAAGTAGACAAGACAGCACACAACCACTGCACCCACCCCACTTTTCTGCCATAGCCTCAAGAACCAAGCCAAGCACCCCTTCATTTTTATCCCTCAGCCGAAAGGTAGAGAGAAAGCAGAGCCAAGGAGCCCCAGGCACCACCTCCACTGTAGCCAAGCCCCAAGGATCAGCACCACCAGAGAGAAGAAGGTTGGAGGGGAGCCGGGGAGGGAGCAGAAGCCGGCGGAGGAGCAAGAAGTCGGCGACCACTTCGAGCCCTCCCAACCATGAGCCCAAGAACCGTGCTAGGTAAAAATAGTAGCTAAAGCAAGTAGAGTAGCAGGGAGAGGAGAGACTTCCTGGTGGGAGTGGCCGGCCGGCGAAGGAGTCGTGGCTGGCAAGCTCGAACCATCAGGCGACCGGGGGCGGCGGCGCCTAGCCCTACCGCCGCGCGCATGCCAAGGGAGGCGGATCCGGTCCCAGCCGACCGAATCCGAGGCGGAGCAGGGGAGGTGAGCAGGGCGACGGCGACGGCGAGATCAAGGGACGGCGGAGGCGGCCGAATCCGTCCATGGCCGACCGGAACCGAGTGGGGAGGAGGGGAGTAGGCGGCGGCCGGCGGCATAGCGGCGGCGGATCCGCCCTTGCCCGGTCGGATCTGCCCACGGCCGGCCGGTTTTGAGAGGGGAGATGGAGTATGGGGGGCGGATGGTGGCGGGAGGGGCCGGGCTGGGCTGTGGCCGGCCGGACCCGAGGGAGGAGCGGCGCCAGAGGGGGAGGCCTTCGGCTGGGAGGAGGAAGAGAGGAGGAGGCGAGTGGCTTCGGCCAGGTAGGAGGAAGGGAGAGGGGGAGCCAGAGAAGAAAAGGTGGGGTGCGGCCGAATGGGGAGAAGAAGGGAGGAAAAAAAAAAGGAAGGGCCGGCCGAGCAAGAAAAAAAAATAGGGAAAGAAGGAAAGGAAAAAAAAAGAAAAGGACTAGAGAAGAGGAAAGAAAAGAGGAGAAAAAGGAAAAAAAAGGGGGAAGAAATAGGAAAGGAAAAAAAGAGGGGTTTCTGGGGCCTGCGCGACAGATCCCTGAAAACCCGTGGAGGTCCTGAGTCGACTTCGTCCGCACGTTGTTCCGCTCCGTTTGGCTAACAGGCAAGTACATGGTAGAGCGGTAGACCAATGTTTATGAATATGCAATGTTTACCCGATATGATGATATTTATGTGGAAATGCGTTGGTTACATGATATCTATGTGGAAATGGGATGTTTACATGACATAAGGTTGCACGGTAAATGATGGCAAAGATGACGGAGGGAGGTAGGCAATGATGCTTATCTGCTAATAATGTTAATAATGAGCATGATTATGATCATGGGCATATGCATTTGCATGAGGAGCGCTCAAGAGTGAGGGCGGTGAGAAAGTCCCTAGCTATGAGTAAAGCTAGCGGACTAATCCGGAGTGCTCTTGAGTAAGACCTGCTTCGGTAGGCCTCCACGGGAGTGGAGGGGTCCCGTGCCTAAGAGGGCGGGCCCACGATGGGTGAACATCGACGGGTGTTCACTCGGCAGTACCGGTACTTGCAAAGTGGTGAGCATATGAGCATGTAGAGTAATGAAGCATTGCATTGATGGCATAGCAATGGTTGGCTATATGAATGATGACACGAACATGATGATATATGTGGATTATGTTTAAATGCTTACTTATGTTGGTAGTGCCTATCGTTCTGTTATGTACTTGCTGAGTCGGTGGACTCACCCTTGCTTCATTGATGTTTTTAGGTGACCGTTGAGGACGACATGTATGGGCGGGAATAGCACATGAATAATTGGCACGAACCAGTAGCACTCTTTGTATCACCTTTTGTCAGTTTATCTAGCCCTTGCTAGGCTAGAGTAATCGCTAAAATGCAATGTTGTATCCGAACGCAGCAATATGAACAATCTTAGTGTTGGCTTAAATTCTCCTAGTGTTGTCGAAATGGTAAGAGTATGCGGAGGTGGTAACATTCTGGCCCAGAGTGTGGGCGGGGTGTTACAGTTGGTATCAGAGCGGGCGTTAGGTCCGTGGTAAAGAAATTTGACAATCTAGGTTAATTATTCAACTAAAATTTGACTTAGGCCTAATAATTAAATTAAAATTTGACACACTGTTGCACCATAGGTTGGGGAATGGGTCTTTTATTGTATGTACGCTTTCGCAGCCTTGATGTTGAGCTGTGCTGTTGAAATGGATGGTTGTGGGCTAGCTGTGTGATTGGGTATCTGTCTTGAACAAAGATGCCGAGAGATAGAGAACGCGAACGTGTGCATAGTAAGATGAGATTAGGTCAAGCATTGCATTGTCGCTTTTGTTAGTCATGTTGTTGATTTGCAATGCTTGACGTTGATGCTTGTGAGTTGATAGCAAGCATTTGAGCTTGTTATTTGTGTGCCCTATGGGACTTTGCCATGATTGTATCGTGTACCGATGCAATAAAGGCTGGAACTGTGGCCACTGGATAGGCCTGGTCATGTTGCCAGTTGTGGCATTGAGGTAGTGATGTTTTGCTTCAGTTTCGGGGAGTTGGTTCCCTTTGGTTAGCAACTCGTTGAGTTGTTTCGTAAATATCCAATAGTAGGGAGTGTTCCATGCAAATCTGGTTTTTAGGAGAATTTTGATTATATGAATGATTGGAGTAACTTGCATGATGAGACCATTTTTTTAGAGAAGGCAATATCCAATAGTGGTTGAAGTGCTGGATTAGGCGTATGTGAGATATGGAGATTAAAGTAACAAGTTAGTAGGACTTGGTGTTCAAAATTGTGAGAACCCAGGAGAGTAAATTAACTTTAGTTATGTTTGTGGGATTAAAGTTGAGTTGAACCCAATGAGGATTTAGTAGTAACATGGGGACTAGTTATGTACAGCATATCCATTTATGTTTAATAGTTGGATGTGAATTATTGGTGAACCAGTTGGTGATTATAGTTGCTTAGACTGTTGAGCCACATGGATTGACTGGTATCATGATGGTCCCAATCGATTAGCCCAATCGTGCAATCTAGGCATGCTAAGAAGTGTGCTAATTTATTATTTTGGTGGAAAATCTCTCATGGGGTTATCCTTTCAATTGATAATAGGCGAAGGATTATAAAGCTAAGTCCGCTAATCCCGCACCATAATTGATTATTATAATCATGACCAATGTTTTGGAAGATTCTAATAGTTGTAATGTTAGAACTCTATTGGGATTAGTTGGGAGAATAAGAATGAGGATCTTAATGTCGGATAAATCTTCCAGCTAAATTGAATAGGGAAGAATTGTTATAGAGTTAAATGAGACCCAAATTCTGAGGGATGAAGTTAATAATGTTCTAGTGAGATTTGGTGGCAATATTAAAGCATGAGTTGGTGGAGTTGCCACTGTATTTTGTAGGAAATTATATGCACGCCTATGGAAGTAGAACAGACGGATTCTATGCTTAAAAGCAATTGTGATTTATGAAAGTACATACGATGTGTGCTAAAATCCGGGTGATTGATCATCCTTAAAGTTGAGCTGGCGGAGATTAATTAGCGTTTTGGAATTAGGTGCTCATGGGATCATTTATTGATAGTGGATCTATTGATCAAAGAGCCTTGACCACATCTTGTGGTATGCGCGCTTGATAGTTGTTATGATTGATGTTTTATACAATAAGGTGGTAGTGTTTGATGAACTATAGAGTAAATATGGGGAATAAAGTATCCGGTGAGCCGTGGAAAGGTTCAAGATGGGATACTAAAAGTCAATGACTTATGTATTAGCAAATTGATATTTGCTAAGCTGTGTAAGCAGTACAAGAGGTACTGGCTTGTTGTGGTTGTGGGGAAGAGAATTTTAATTGGTTTCTATGTGGGTATTTGGAAGAAACACTTTGTGTTTTAGCGTGCATTATCATTTGAGGTCCATGACTTCGAAGGAGGTCATGTTTAGTTCTATCAATGATGAATGTTCGGAGGTGCGGCAGGAGATCCGCATGACTTACAGATTGATTTATGTGCATGTGTCATGAGTGCTACCTGACTTCCCTCATTTCTGCATATGAGATTTCCCGGACGAGTGGTCCGTGGCGCTCCCGAACGCGTAAGTTTCGGGCGTACCTAGGAACGAAGTCCTAGGCGTACTCAGGAATGAGTCCTGAGCGTTTCCTAAACATGTAATTTTCGGTTGTCTGGAGTTGAGAGTCTAAAGTGGGCCCGGGTGCGTCAACTAGGGTAATGTAATATTTGGATTTTATTGTATCTCTCCATTTTCTTGGTGTTAATTGTCTATTGTGTTTGTTGTGTTGTGATGCTCTGGCCAGAGAGAACGGTTCTCCTGTCTAGGCGTTGCATCATTGAAAGAGTGAATCCCGTTTTGGCGGAGTTTTGTAGTTGTTTTGGGAGAGTGAGTGATGAACTCATTCTCAAGTCCTGTCTTGTTGGAGAATGAAAGTTGTTGGGATTTCGTTCTGTTTGGATGTTTAAATTTGGTAGACTTCTTATCTCTGGAGGGATTGAAATCCCTTGCTCTCAAAATAAATGTTAAATTCATAACATGAAGCTCTATTGGGCCTAGATCTAGAGTGGATGGTTGATATGTTGGTAATAGGGTGATCATAAAGATTTGTGTGGCTAATAGAGTTCTGAGTTGATCTTATGCCATAATCCTGGTAGGAAATTGATTAGGGATAAAATTGGTCTTAAAGGCGAAACCAAGGATCGATTGTGTTTTCGCAGCTAGCAGCGTCTGTGGGAAATGATGGTGACAGATGTCACATTTAAGCTGGTAAAGCATGGGTAGTGATGAGAGTATGATATTCTGGTGAAAGAGCTTCCCTGATTTATGTTTTGAGGTAATCATCGCTAGGTGTTATTGTTTTAGATTGCTTGATTCCAATAACATAGATCGAGGATGATACTAATATCGGAGTTCTTGGAGGAGTATTAGGAACCTTGGTTTATGAACCTCATACTTGTTGACAGTTAGTAGAGGCTAAAAGATCGAGGAAAAGTTAAAGTAGAGCTATTGGAAGATTTAGTTATTTGATGTTAAATGAGATCCTGATGGAGCTTACCTTCTTCTGTGGATATGAGAAGTTGAGAGTTGGTGTGATTTGTTTTACCCACCGTGTTTGGTGGCCATTATTTAAAGAAGTAGTCAGGGGTGTAATCCATTACATGGGTAACGGGAATGTTTTGATATGTCGAAACATGGGAGCCTATTGTTCTTGCTAAGAGAGTTAGTGAGAACTGTCTTTGCGAGTTTAGTCACATGGATGTGTGATCGATATTGATTTTTCGGGGACACGAAGTAAAATATCTCTCGTGTTATCGACTGAAGTGAATGATCGATAGTCAGAGGATTATTTTGGGTTACCCTGATTTGGGAAATTGTTCATGGCCACTTTGAGGGATAGTGGATTTAAGTGGAAAGTTGCGGTACTTCCGCATTTTACTTGTGGTCTATGTGGTTTTGGCTAAGGAGTTATCCATATGCCTAAAAGAATATGCTTTCCTTTCTTGGAAAAGAAAAGATTGATTTGGGGACTAGAAATATTTCGCTTGGTATATGCAGCATAAAGTTGTTTATTAGGATGATGATTGATTTCCTGTGGGGAAACGAATTTCCTTCTGTTTTGGGAGAAGGGTTGGTGTTTGTAGATGAATGAGTTGATTCCATGAATGTTGCGTGATATTCTTCTTGTAAAAGAGAAGAGCTCTCCTTGTTGCAAATAAAAGCAGCTTTGTCTCTTTTATGCAAGCTATGAGAGTGTTTTTCCTAAAGGGTTGGAGGTTTTCTTATGCCGAGGCATGAGAATTGAGTCTATGCATGGAGTGCACAATGTGTTTCATGTTTCGATGTTGAGAAAATTCTTACAAGATCCAGAGCATGAGATTGTGTTGGAACCGGTGTCTATAAAACAAGACCTCACCTTCGAGTCCCGTTCAGTTCGGATTCTGGAGGAATCAGGGAAGGTGTTGAGGAATAAAGTGATAAAGTATGTCAAAGTGCTTTGGTCGCATCAGTCCGAGCGAGAAGCAACATGGGAGTTGGAGTCTCGCATGCGCGAGAAGTACCTCGAGTTGTTCTCCACGGGTATGAGTTAATGTTGTGTTATGAGCAGTTAGTTTATTTTGTTTTTCCGTGCGGATTGTTGAATGCCAGAATTCGGGGTCGAATTCTGTTAAGGGGGGTAGAATGTAATACCACTAAATTTCAAAAGAGAGAATTAAGGGAAGAGAGGGGTGGTTTTTGCCGTCAGACCCTTCGGCTTTTGGAACGCCGAATAAGTAACGCTCGCAGAGGTTCCCAGACCACCCAGGGACGGTCGGCACCGCCTAGAAAACGACAAAAAGTAGCGCTCTCAGGGGTTCCCAGACCGTCCAGGGCTGGTCGGCACCGTCTCGCGTTGTGGGTTTTCGTCATTCGGCAGGAAACTCTATCCTTACCTGTTACCAATTTTCCTGCCGTAGCAGAAGAGCACCCAACAGTATAGGGCTACCGCTGGACCAAAAAGCCCTTAGGGCTATAGCCAGCCAAGGCAAAAAGGGAGGGGTAGAAGCGACATTTCGCAGTGAATGGAATGGCCATGCCTCTTAAGTAGACAAGACAGCACACAACCACTGCACCCACCCCACTTTTCTGCCATAGCCTCAAGAACCAAGCCAAGCACCCCTTCATTTTTATCCCTCAGCCGAAAGGTAGAGAGAAAGCAGAGCCAAGGAGCCCCAGGCACCACCTCCACTGTAGCCAAGCCCCAAGGATCAGCACCACCAGAGAGAAGAAGGTTGGAGGGGAGCCGGGGAGGGAGCAGAAGCCGGCGGAGGAGCAAGAAGTCGGCGACCACTTCGAGCCCTCCCAACCATGAGCCCAAGAACCGTGCTAGGTAAAAATAGTAGCTAAAGCAAGTAGAGTAGCAGGGAGAGGAGAGACTTCCTGGTGGGAGTGGCCGGCCGGCGAAGGAGTCGTGGCTGGCAAGCTCGAACCATCAGGCGACCGGGGGCGGCGGCGCCTAGCCCTACCGCCGCGCGCATGCCAAGGGAGGCGGATCCGGTCCCAGCCGACCGAATCCGAGGCGGAGCAGGGGAGGTGAGCAGGGCGACGGCGACGGCGAGATCAAGGGACGGCGGAGGCGGCCGAATCCGTCCATGGCCGACCGGAACCGAGTGGGGAGGAGGGGAGTAGGCGGCGGCCGGCGGCATAGCGGCGGCGGATCCGCCCTTGCCCGGTCGGATCTGCCCACGGCCGGCCGGTTTTGAGAGGGGAGATGGAGTATGGGGGGCGGATGGTGGCGGGAGGGGCCGGGCTGGGCTGTGGCCGGCCGGACCCGAGGGAGGAGCGGCGCCAGAGGGGGAGGCCTTCGGCTGGGAGGAGGAAGAGAGGAGGAGGCGAGTGGCTTCGGCCAGGTAGGAGGAAGGGAGAGGGGGAGCCAGAGAAGAAAAGGTGGGGTGCGGCCGAATGGGGAGAAGAAGGGAGGAAAAAAAAAAGGAAGGGCCGGCCGAGCAAGAAAAAAAAATAGGGAAAGAAGGAAAGGAAAAAAAAAGAAAAGGACTAGAGAAGAGGAAAGAAAAGAGGAGAAAAAGGAAAAAAAAGGGGGAAGAAATAGGAAAGGAAAAAAAGAGGGGTTTCTGGGGCCTGCGCGACAGATCCCTGAAAACCCGTGGAGGTCCTGAGTCGACTTCGTCCGCACGTTGTTCCGCTCCGTTTGGCTAACAGGCAAGTACATGGTAGAGCGGTAGACCAATGTTTATGAATATGCAATGTTTACCCGATATGATGATATTTATGTGGAAATGCGTTGGTTACATGATATCTATGTGGAAATGGGATGTTTACATGACATAAGGTTGCACGGTAAATGATGGCAAAGATGACGGAGGGAGGTAGGCAATGATGCTTATCTGCTAATAATGTTAATAATGAGCATGATTATGATCATGGGCATATGCATTTGCATGAGGAGCGCTCAAGAGTGAGGGCGGTGAGAAAGTCCCTAGCTATGAGTAAAGCTAGCGGACTAATCCGGAGTGCTCTTGAGTAAGACCTGCTTCGGTAGGCCTCCACGGGAGTGGAGGGGTCCCGTGCCTAAGAGGGCGGGCCCACGATGGGTGAACATCGACGGGTGTTCACTCGGCAGTACCGGTACTTGCAAAGTGGTGAGCATATGAGCATGTAGAGTAATGAAGCATTGCATTGATGGCATAGCAATGGTTGGCTATATGAATGATGACACGAACATGATGATATATGTGGATTATGTTTAAATGCTTACTTATGTTGGTAGTGCCTATCGTTCTGTTATGTACTTGCTGAGTCGGTGGACTCACCCTTGCTTCATTGATGTTTTTAGGTGACCGTTGAGGACGACATGTATGGGCGGGAATAGCACATGAATAATTGGCACGAACCAGTAGCACTCTTTGTATCACCTTTTGTCAGTTTATCTAGCCCTTGCTAGGCTAGAGTAATCGCTAAAATGCAATGTTGTATCCGAACGCAGCAATATGAACAATCTTAGTGTTGGCTTAAATTCTCCTAGTGTTGTCGAAATGGTAAGAGTATGCGGAGGTGGTAACATTCTGGCCCAGAGTGTGGGCGGGGTGTTACAGGAACGTCTCACCCGGTTGTGTACGTCCAGAGGCAAGGCGGCGGTGAGAAGGGAGAGCGAGAGGAGAGTGCTGTGCGTTTCCTGGGAGGGAGGTGAGCACACGCGACCCCAATGGACAAGCTCGTCCCTGTACCGTGTGGTTCGACTGATTTTGGCCCTGTTTGGCACAGCTTCACCAACAGCTTCATGAGCTGTTGTGAGCTGTTTTTTGCCAAACACCTTTTTTGCAAATAGCTTCACCCATGAAGCTCCTTTTTTTGTGCTCTCACAAAGGAATAGGGAGAGGTGAAGCTGAAAAAAGTAGCTTTTCACAGCTCTCTCCCTCAGGCCCATATTCCAAGGAAGCGAATGCCCCTCTAGTTCACAAAAATTTACACGTATTTGCCACTCTCTCCCTCAGGCGTACGCACCGCTCAGTTCACAAAAATCCCGTTCACTTTTTTCTTTCGCGTACGCACCGCTCTTTCCCGTTCACGTATTTTAAATTTTTTTATTATTTTAATTTTTTAATTCATACTCATTCAAATATATTATTTTTTTAATTCGTATGACCATATACAAATATACAACTCCAAATGTTAGAACAAGTCAGGTAGACAGGGGCATCTTGGACAATTGACCTCTCTCAGCCATGCATGAAGTTGTTGGTGAAGCTGTTTTGCCAAACAGTTTTCTAAAACAGCTTTAGCTTCACCGGTGAAGCTGCTCGTGAAGCTGAATCTAAAAAAAACAGCTTCACTAGTGAAGCTGAGCTGTGCCAAACGGGGCCTTAGTTGCCTGATTTAAAAAAGAGTCTCTTTTCTATGGTTAAGATTGCTCCGAGCTTCGTGCAACCATCCAACCCTAAAACAATCTTCTCCTCTCCCTCTCCCTCTCCCTCTCTCCCTTTCAACTTCCATTTCGACCGCCGCCACCTCCCTCTCCAACGAGGCTCCTTTTTAACTAGCCCACAAAAGGCTA
This sequence comes from Dendrocalamus latiflorus, assembly GCA_017311315.1. Lineage (NCBI taxonomy): Eukaryota > Viridiplantae > Streptophyta > Magnoliopsida > Poales > Poaceae > Dendrocalamus > Dendrocalamus latiflorus. The sequence continues at coordinate 38,858,818 of CM029657.1, forward strand.
AACATCACCGCTGCCGGCTCCTTCCCATCCTCCTACATCGCCAATTTGCTGCCATCCCATTCTTCACTGCACCTACGGCCTCTCAATCTATGCCGGCATCGCCGCCTTGGCCACCACAAACCCTCGTAGCGTCGTCACTGACTCGTCTTCTGTTGTGTGCCACCGCCTCCTCTTCAATTGCCCCTCCACCTTTGTGTGAACACCGCCCGTTCGTCGCCATGAATCCGCCACCTTTGTGTAACTAGTAGTTGCGGTTTGATGTTCTCATGATCCATGCTTTGTCATGTAGAAAAATGTCGTCTTCATCGATTAATTGGTTCTTTGTGATCGCTATCCAGTCATATTGACGCTACTCATAATACAAAATCATAAACAGTTTATTTGGTTGAAAAAATGTTACTTCTGATGGAGAACGCTTTTTGAAGGTAGATTGGGGATATAGGTCACATCTTCACATTTGTACCTCTCCAACCTTCCTCAAAGTCGACACAAAAAGATGCTAGAGTGATATTTGTGTGGTGGATTCTCCAATTTTCAACATTAGCAAACAAATGCTTGCTACTGATTTTTGAGTGTGTCATGTACACACGCACGCATCTGTACTGCTAGGATAGCAGCTTTGCATTGATTTGTTTACCTGTTCCTGTGACGAGCATGTCGGAGGCAGCTGCGAGAACACTGTTCATACTATAGCCTCGTGACATGGAGCTGGTATAAATTACACGTTGCTCATTTTTTACAGTCCATGGTTTGTCCTTTGCGTGCAAAATCTAACTCCCGCATAGTTCCAGTTTTGAACATACCCTCGCCGCGATCTTAACTAACAATCTTTTGAGTATGGTACATGCATGACAGCAGGGGGGAGAATATTAAGACCAGATGATCACATGCATGCAGGACTCCCCACCCCCCCGGTTTCCTCCCGTCGGGTAGTTTTTGCACGCGAAATGTAGTCACATGCATGTATGCAAGCGTGACAGTAGATCAAAATGGAATCTACAAAATAATATGTTATTTGTTATGGTCCGATGACACACGACAAACAGACTACAAGACACATAATGTATTGCACACACAAATACAATATGTCTTACGCACATAAAGGAATTATACACACACACTCCTTAAAAGTTTGAGTTGGTGCATGGTAGTAGATCCATTCTCCCTTAACTCTTAATAGCTGTCCGTTCTTCCTCGACTCTCCATAGCCGTTCTCCCCATGTATGCGGCTCCCCAACTGCTCCTACGACCAGAGAACCTCCCCTGTCTTAACTCCCCTCCCTCTCAGATGCGCTCTTAATTTTTCCCCCCCAAATCCCAATCCCCTTCTCTCTGACGCGATCACTCCCCGCCAAGTGATGCTTCCACGATGGCACCACGTCACCGCAAGAAGCGCAACCATGGTGAGTCGCTGCTGGAGCCCTCCCCTTAGCACAACGGCCTCCATGGCTCCACCCTCCCATTCCCCACGCCAGGGGTGGATCCAGGATTTCATATCAATGGTGTCACCATGGCCACTGACGGGCCGAGCATTATCCAAATAAAAGGCTGTGGGCTGCTTTTAGAGAGACATTGAGGTCACATGACAGGCTGGGCTGCTGTCATCAACTTGAGCAGGATATCCGTGGAATATTCTCTCAACTTGAGCAAGCTCGTCCTAGACGATTTGGTTCTATTCGTCCAACCAAATGCTTAGATGAGTATAGACCTAGCCAAATGGATGGTCCTTCATGAATCTGACTAAGCATGACTCGTTTAGGCACGGTCCGGTTAGTCTGGCTAAATAAACGAACCATGCCATGCCAGCCCATAGGCTTAGTCTTGAACTCAAGAACGGCTCGAGGAGGTCACGGCCATGTTGTGCCGACTCTGACACATTAAGCCCAATGGGCCAAGGTTGCCCCATTTAGCCTGCATGGACCTCGATAGCCGACAGCGGCGGTGCAGATGAGGATAGCTAGTGGCGTGAATGAGGACTAGATTTGGTTGACGAGGAAGACGAGAACCGGATTACGCCGGTGCCGATGATGGGAGGCTCATACTTGCCGATGGTGCAGACGAGGACTTCATCCCTCTCACGTGAACAATGCCCGATGTGGCTGAGGGCCGGATTTGGCCGATGGCGGAGCCTAACAGTTTAGGACAAGATCCTGACGGTGCTGAAGAGGGCGAGTCCCGGATCCATCTGACGGTGAGGACGTTGAACTATTTTGGCTGGCGGCGGTGCGCATCAGCACTGGAGAAGTAGGTGAACACCACATCGTCATGTCCTCCTTGCTTACTGGTCGCTAGTTGTCGGTTGCACTTGAAGGCATTGCCTTGTCGCTAGAGGGGAGCAAGAAGTCAGAGAGAGCAGAGGCGGCAGGGAGGGAGGAGACGAGGAGGGGGGAGGAGGCAGTCAATGGGGGCGGTCGAGCATGGGAGAGGGACAGGCCGACGGAGGAGGGGAGCGGAAGGCGGCAGCTGAGAGAAGGAGGAGAGGGGTGCCGGGCAAGACTAAGAGTGAGGGAGGAGGGGTCGGCCTTGTAGGGCATGATACTATTCGTGCTGTGTTGGGCTAGCACACTAAGTCAGCCTGTTTAGCCGTGGGTCGTGCAGTATCATGCTTCAGACTAGCACAATTGGCCTGACCCTATTTGGACAACTCTAGATGATGACATATACTAAACCATATGTTCTAGGTACCACCTTGTTCACCCATCCAAACACATCCTTGAGTGTATTGTGGATAGTTGACTGCTGACCTGTTGGTTGGCGTCGACCAAACAGCTCAAGTCAGTTGTAGGGTTTCATTTTTGTTCCATGTACAAGGAAGAAAGGAAAAATATTCCTCACAAAAAAAAGAAGAATTTTGGCATGATGTTGTTGGAACTAATCATGTTGTTGATAGTGCTGTGTAATGTCGGAGACTCCGGAAGTAATCGCAGTCATGAGTTGAGCTACGCAGTGAACTAGTCGTAGCTACCGTGAACCGATCATAGCTACAATGAACCATTCATGGCAGTCGCAGTCATGAGTCAAGCTGCTTAGTAGTCATAGCTACAGTGAGCCGGCTAGAGGTCGTAAGCTAAAGTAACTGATCGGTAGTAAGAGCTACAGTAACCAGTCGGTACTCAGAGATACAGTACCTGGTTGGTGTTCGGGAGACCAGTAGTACCGGCTCTATGTGAGCGGTACTACCGGAGTTGTGATCGAAGTTCCGTTGTTGAAATGGCGTGGTTGAAGTGTCGTGGTCAAAGCGTTGTGGTTGAAGCGCCATGGTCAAGCAACCGTGGTCGTAAGTCATGGCTAGGCGTTCGAATAACATTTGTAAGTTGAGTCAAGGAGTTGGCTGATTCGTATGGATTGTGGAAAAGATTTCGGACAGTAGCATAAGAATAGGTTCTAGTTGTTAGCTAGTAGATTTAGTGGGTGTGTGGAGTACAGGTCGTGTGATCATGAGGCTTATTTAAGCCATGTAATCTGTTGAGTAAATTGAGGCATGAGTGAATAACAAAAAGAAGAAAAGGCGTGTGTCACCACACAAAAAGAAGTCTCTCCGGGGTGAAGGGCAATGAACGGTGGTGCATGCATGCCATGAGGAGGGTCAGCATGAGGCCAAATGATGGTGATACGTAGCCATCGTCACAAGAGATTCAACGCTCGACATCGACAACCGACAAGGCAGGACGCCGCTTTGTGTGGCAAGGCAACGCTGGTGTCAGGTGTGTTTGTGGGAGACCGACAATGGAGCTTGAGTCGTGCAAGATGCTGCTGTGTACAGTAAGACGATATGGGTGATCAACGTCATGAGTCGAGATGTCAAATAATGACAACAAGATTAGGGGGTTGATTATTGGAACTAATCTTGTTGTTGATAGTGTTGTGTAATTGTGTGTCAAGTACTCGTGTATTTGAGTATTGTGTAATCGTGTGTCAAGTACTCTATGTTTGAGTACTGTGTAGTCGGTGTGTCCAAGGACTGTGTAGTCGGAGATCCTGGAGTCGAATACTCCAGAAGCAGTCGTGAGTCGAGCTGCGCAGTGAACCGGTCGTAGCTACAGTAAACCAGTCATAACTATAGTGAACCGGTTATGATAGTCACAGTCATGAATCGAGCCGCATAGTAGTCGTAGCTACAGTGAACCAGTCGGTGGTCATAAACTACAGTAATTGTTCGGTAGCTAGAGCTACAGTAGCCGGCCGGTAGCCGGAGCTACAGTACCCGGTTGGTGCTCGGAAGACCGGTAGTACCAGCTCTGTGTAAGCGATACTACTGGAGTTGTGGTTGAGAAGCCGTGGTTGAAGCACCATGGTCGTAAATCGTGGCTTGACGTTCGAGTAACGGTTGTAAGTTGAGTCAAAGAGTTGGTCGAGTCGTGCGGATCGTAAAAAGATCCTGAATAGTGGTATGAGAATAGATCTTAGTTGTTAGCTAGTGAACTTTATCGGTGCGTGGAGTACAGGTCGTATAACCATGTGAGGCTTATTTAAGCCATGTAATCTGTTGAGTAAATTGAGGTACGAGTTAGTAGCAGAAAGAAGAAAAGACGTGCATCGCCACACAAAAGGAAGTCTCTCCTGTGTTTATTTCGTCCTCCCTACTCGTGTGCGTATGTTGTTCCAAGAGAGAAAGTATATATGCGTTTTTCCTGGAGAGTAGCGATCGGAGCTGATGAGTTCAGTTCCAATAGATGTTGCCTTTTTCTTGAAGCAAATCCTGGATGGGTTTCTTTTGGCTTTGGCTTAGCATTTCCTGCTACCATAAGTATCTTTTAAATGGTGCGTCTTTTCAAGACAGGGTCTACAGGTAGATTGTAGAAAATACTGTATCAAGTTTAGCTATACCGGCCAAAATCACATACAACGGTTTCTCTCTACGTACTGTCTCTCGCAAACAGCCAGAATTCAAAAAACATAAGTCAAAAATCAAAGCTACACCCTAAAAAAACCCACGTACTGTCATTCATTCGAAGTTTTTCTTATTAGGGCCATGTACATCGCGGCGCTCGTACCAGGCGCTTGGGCCAAAAAATTTTCTCGCCTTGGCACTGTGGATAGCGTGACATGCAGCTGTGTTTGCTGCGCTGCTTGAAAAGGAGGCTGGCACTTGGAGCGATTTGTACGCGCAGAAAATTTCGTCACGAGAATCGGCGCTTGGGGCGCGTGGTTGTGCATGGAAACGTTGATGATTTAGTTAAGCCGGTCATACTTTTGCATTTACCGAATTGTGGAATCGTTGGGGATTTAGCCATCAGCTCATCACAAAGACATTTCTTGATTTCCACAAGCAACCATCAAGAAACCAGCAAGCTATCAGAGCTGTTCAGGCATTTGCACGAACACCCAGCAAGCGATCTAATAACCAGGGCAATTTCCTCCCTGGAAGGAATCGCAGAGCACGGAGATGTCGGAACTCCCCTGGATGCGTCGACCGTCCTCGTTCCAGTGCCCCACCTGCGCCACACCAGCGCCACCCGCTTTGCCTCCCTCAACGGCGAAGAGGGCTCGCAGACCTGTCCAGCTCACGCACTTGAGCAAAAGACGCATGGATAGCGCTGCCTCTGAGTCCCGGAGGCGGCGGCGAGCGGAAGCTTTTGCGTGCAGGCGGCGGGAGGGGGGATAGATCTGGGTTGGGTGGGTGCTGTGGGGGTGGAGAGGGGAGTATTAGGTTACAAGTATCGGAGAAGTATCGGGAATTATTTTCTTTTTTGAAAAATCAGTAAATCACCGATACGTGCAGTATCCGTATCCGGTACAGTATCCGATACCAGTACGTGAGTTTTGTGAAGTATCCGCGCAACGTAGCTTTTCCTCATGTACGAGGAGATGCTGCGTGATCCAGCGGGCCATCTCAAGAAGTTGGCGAATTTCTTGAGGTGCCCGTTCTCGAAGGCGGAGGAGGAGGCCGGCGTGGTGGGCGGCATCGTGGAGCTGTGCAACCTGGAGAAGATGAAGAACCTGGAGGTGAACAAGAATGGGATAGCCGAGTTGGCCGTCGCGACCGACGCGTTCCTCAGGAAGGGGGTGGTGGGGATTGGGGCAACCACATGACGCCGGAGATGGCGGCGAGGCTCGACAAGATCGTCGAGGAGGCCCTGCAAGGAACAAGATTTTCATTTGTCAGCTCATCACGCCACCAGACAGCGGTACCGTAGGTGGAGCTGGAAAGCAACACTAGCATGCTGTGGCACTAAGCGGTGAACTTTGGACGTATGTAGCACTGTATGCTTTCTAAATTCTAAATATAGTATCTTGCGCATAAAAATTTCGTTTCTGGCTCCCGTTCCAACCGCGGGACTCCAGTGGCTTGACACGTGGGCAGTCGTGCGGTCCGGCACCGCATGACCGAGCTACAGTCGAGTCATGCGGTCCGGGACCGCACGTCTTCACTGTAGATCTTCACCTTAAGCATCTTGTGTGTAAATTGGCCCGTGCAAAAAAGAAGAAGAAATAAAGCCTTAAATAATGAAAGCAAGGAAGTCCTAAACTGAGAATATGTGCAAATTTTGCTGTGTTTTGCGTTAGTACCTAGTCAGCACAGAGCTTGATCTCAGCTTAAAACACATGGATTACACCTAAACACCATGTGCGGGAGCAGCCGAAGGTGGCGTCGCAGCGGCAGCATGATAGCTTCATCTTTCTATCGGGGGCTAAGGCATCTGTGCAAGTGCAACGTCGTTGAGCTTTTCAAGTACGTACGATTGTACGAAGCTTGTCCTTTAATTATACTTTTGTTTTTTGACTGCAGTTGATAGTGTTTTTTTATTATGATGATAGTCTTTCTTTATATTTTTCAAGAATAATAAAGATGTTGATACGGATGACGTATAAATTTTTATGCTTAAAAACCCACTCCATTTATTTTAATTTTTAAAGAAGCTAAAACTCAAGAGCCAAAAAGATAAGAAAAAAAGATAAAAAGTCGGTGGACCGTACCCATAATGGATAGCATCGGGTGGTCCGTACTTTAATTTGCTGCCAAGTACCGTTTCTACAATTCGTTTTTGCCAACGGTTAGGCCTCATCGGTTACGGTAAAACACAAGTACAGATACATCAGAAACTAGTCTTAGGCCATGTTTGTTTCCATTTAAGATTATTATAATCTAACTTATAGGTGGACATTATATAAGCTAGCTTATAATAAGCTGGTGGAAAATAAGCTGTCAGGTGTTTGGCAGCCTGGATTATCAGAGTTATGGATTGTTGTATTCGAATGTTTAAAGACTACAATGCCCTAGGAGAGAGAGGCACGGGAGTTGGGGGTTGGATGAATGGCAAATGTGGGTAATATTCCTAAAGTTTTATGGTCATTAAGATAAAATGTGGATCTATAAACTGAAATAAGCTCCTTTTTCAGCTTATTAGATTACAATAATCTGGGCTATTAGATTATAATAAGTTACCTTATAATTTAGGCTGTTTGTTTCCACTTATAATTTATAAGCTAGATTATAATAATCTTAAGTGGAAACAAACAGGACCTTACTCATTTAGAAAAAAACATTATCACTCTCTCGAAAAAAAGGGAAAAAAAACAAACACAACTAGTGGGCCAATTTTTCGTTGAGAATAACTACTGGCCTATTAGATGGGCCACACAACCCAAATTCTGTCACCTCCATAGCCCATTAGAATATTAGATCCCTTTCACATCCAAGTCTCCCCTTCCAACGTTTGGAATCCCCTCCCCTCCAGGACAACGCGCTCTCAAGCGACGTGGATACCACCGACCGCCTCTTTGCCCTGGCCATAGGTATCCCCGCCTCACTGCCGAAGAGATGGCATCTTGTTAGATATCTATATATGATCATCGATTATGATAGATATATAGTAAATCGGTCATACGGTCGACCAGGCATGATCGACCTCACGTGGTTATTACATATTACGGATTACGCGTATATTTTCAGATCTCTTTCTTCCTTATCTTTTGGGTATTATATTTATAAACCGGTTGTTCAGATATAGAAGGAAAATGCATATACATATATATAACCCTTGATTCATTAATCAATTCATTGCGTGATTTCTTCAAAATACTACACGCTTTCACATCTCAACGAGGCAAGGAGAAGGTTGTGGACGCGTAGGTCGTCCTCCTCCATTGTAGGTGTGAGGTAGATCTCTCTGCCTCTACGGCTCGTTTCGGTGCCTCACCTTGTCAAATCCCCACTGGCGACACACGAATCGTGCTATTCACTAAACTATTGCAAGATGTTTGAAGGGGACGTGCGGCAGAGCAACGTGGATGCGGGTGTTGATGCATGGCGAGGTCAATAGGCAGCTGATTGCCTTGCGGGCCGTCGCCGCCAACCGAATCAACTCGAATCCTAGGGATTTCATACGGTTATAAAGATCCAATGCGTGGTGGTGATCGGTTCGGCTGAAAAGTTCATGGCTTATGGCTGAAAACACTGTAGCTGGCTGAAAAAAAGCACTGTAGCTGACAGAGGCTTATTTAGCATAATTAAATTTTAAAAAATTTAAAAAATATGTTAGCCCATTACGTATAATACAAACAAATACGGGAAAAAAAGAACCGGTAAAAAAGCTCAACAAAAAATCAAAAGTTCAGAAAAAGACGAAACTTATGAATAGTGAAAAATAAACCAGAAGCCGAAGCCGAGTTGATCAGGGATGTTCCTCCTCTCTGGCATCTACTCAAACCGATCTCTTGCAGCGTCAACTGACCCATGTTTTGCCTGAGCGCAAAGCATGGACGTCCATGAAACGACATTCTTTATGGGCATCATGTCAAAGCATCTACGAGCCATCCATAAATCCCCACACTTACCACACATGTCCACCAAAGCATTGCCAAGAATCAGATCAGCACGAGATCCACTAACTAACATATGACAATGCACAAGCCTACCAAATTCAAGATTTCTTTCTACTGAGCAGGCGTAAATCAGGCTGACCAGCGTGAACTCATCAGCCAACGACCCTTGGCACCTCATCTCACCAAACCTCTCTAGTCCTCCCAGCCAGCGCATATCCACGGATCATCGTGTTGCATGAGACGATATTCCTGTCCGCCATCTCACCAAAGAACCGCCGAGAGTCCCACGGTCGCCACGGTAACCCTGCTGACGCGTAAGAATGCAGAAGTGCATTACCCACAAACATCTGCCGCACCAATCCCAGCTTAACAACCACGCCATGGGTAGCCAGCGCGTGCACCCACGCCTGCGCCCTCCAGCACGCCTTGAGGACAAACGGCAGGCTGAATTCATTGGGCACGACGCCTCGTCGGAGCATGCAACGGTGAAGGCAGCGCGCTCCATGGGGCAATGGCTTTGAAGTAAGCGCTGATAAGGCTGTTGCACTTGCACATGAACCTGTCCAGGTCGGGAATTCTGTCGAACAGGTAGCGGGCATAACAGAGTCCGCCATGGCTGGCGCCAGCCGAGAGCGCGCAGTAGGAGATGATGAGCTGGGATGCGACGGCGGCCACGGCGAAGGAGCCGTGGACGACGAGGTGGGCGTGCAGCTGGTTGAGATGTTGGATGGAGCGTCATTGGCGTAGGAGTTTCTGAACATGGCCGGAGGCGACAACGGCTGCAGGTGTAGGCATCGAAGACTAGCAAGCAGCGTATAATCAAAAGGTAAATAACCTGGCGTAGAAATTGGCCAACTTAGAAAAGGCCCATATGTTGTGATGGATAGCCAACCTTCTCAGGTTTAGCTCAGCCCATGGCCTTGCCATAATCCTTGCCTTGTTCTTGGAGAAAGCTTACACAGGCTATGGCTCAGTTTCCTTTGCACCGTGACCGATAACTTTTAGCTGTATTTTTTAAGATAATAGTGAACGACGGAGATATTGATATAAACGATACATGTATCGACGGGCTTAAGAAGCTTTTTGAATAAGTTGTTTCAAAAAAGAACTTGAAAAAACCGTCTCGTTTGTTTTGACTTCCGGAGAAGCCATAGCCCTCTATTATTTTTTGGCTTTCCTATAACTTTTGGCTTTCGTTTCTCTTAGTAATCACTATTCATTAGATTAATAAGTCGCAATCTAAAAAAATAGACCTACTTTTGGCTTCTGAAGCCAAAAGCTATTTGGAATATGTTAGTTTTTTAACACGGCTTTTTCTTTCTCTTTTTCTTTATATTATCCATACAGATGTTTTCCATATTTCTTTAATAGAATATATTAAGAAAAACCAACAACCACTACACTGTAGTGTCAATCTCCTTTCAGCCGTGGAGGCAACCAGACGCGAAGCCGGGCGCGGGGCCATAGCGGCGAAACTGCGAGGAGCCGTCAGCCGTGGAGCGAGCGAGCGACGGGACGTGCGGCGCGGCGGGCGGAATCTGGGCCGGGGAACGACGGCGTTCGAGATCGGCCGGGGCGGCGTTGGTGAGCAGGCCGGCTGGCGTCGCGTGGGATTAGGACTGGACCCGCTGGTGACTGACCACGGATTGGGCGCAAATTGGGATTGGACTTTGGAGTGCAGTGGAGTTTCATGATCAGCGAGCACCGCCGTCTCGCCCGCCGTCCGTGTCCGCACATCGCAAGATGGTGTTTCGTCAATAGTAACATGATGCGGTCTTCTGTATGTGTGTATGTTTGGTAGGCTTGTGTTCTTTGGGGCGACGACGTACGACGTGCACCGTTCCATCAAGAACAGCGAGCAGCCGCCGACGAGGGAGCAGATGGAAGCCCTCCAGGACTATATCAACTCCAAGAAGCATTAGAACCAAAAATCAACGGCCCCCATGCTTGATTTGCCCCCGATACGCTGTCAAGTGAGCATTTGTCAGCAATAAGAGCGGAGAAAAGGGAATTAAATTGCCCTTTCCTGTGAAGAGCAGGCCAAGGTGGTGCGCGGCATACGTTCGATCTTATTTCCCTGAGGACTCGAGTGTGTGTAAAATGTTTATGCAAAGCTTTAGTTGGGCCTATAAAGAGTACAGTTACGAGGATGAGAAAAACTAGGGATCTATACCGTTGGACACCAAATCAACCGGATACAATGGCCCCGTCCGATCAAGGCATACATGTGCTCTTTATCCATCAATTCTTTTACAATTGCTTCAACCTTATCCTCTCAAACTCATTCTCCACCTCTCATCTCTCTCATTCTCCGTTCTCTCTCTGACCCACGAGGAGGCGCTGCGAGCGAGCAACATGCGCAGGCAAGCTCACGATGCACGGGAAGGCAACCAGCCATGACAGCCCTACCGTCGCAGGGTATAGGCCAGCGGAAGCTGGGCTAGGGAACAACGGCGTTCAAGATTGGCCAGGGCGGGCGGTGCCACGTTGGTGAGCAGGCCATCTGGCGTCGCGTGGGATTTTTGCTCATTTGGGCTTTTTTTTCGGTGGTTTATATTGCTGGCCGAAAAAATATTGTAGCTGACAGGGGCTTATTTAGCATAATTAAATTTAAAATATATATAAAAATATGTTAGCCTATTACATATAATACAAACAAATACGAGAAAAAAAGAACCGGCAAAAAAGCCCAACAAAAAGCCAAAAGTTCAGAAAAAAACGAAATTTATGAATAGTGAAAAATAAGCCGGAAGCTAAAAGCTGAAGCCAAAACAATCACAGCATTAGGGCACTGCTCCACTAGGCTGCGGGCTGCGGCTTTTTTTTTACTGTACGGTATTGTAGCATGCTTATTTGTATATTGTAACTGATGTTAGTTTTTTGATGTAATTATTTTTTTTAAAAAAAAGTTACGTCAGCACACACAATGCAAAGGACCGTCTAGTGACTGACCAGGGATTGGGTCCAAATTGGGATTGGACTTTGGAGTGGAGTTTTGCGGTGCGGTTTCATGATCAACGAGCATCGCCGTCTCGCCCGCTCCGAGGGCTGGCAACGGAGTCCGACCCTCAGCAGATAGCGCGGCGAACATCTCAGAAAATTTTCTCGAGAGACCAGGAAATCTCAGAAATGGTTGCTAGTACATGTGGGTGTGATTCCTCTGCTGCTCTTTCATAAGCAGCTCGTGCCACTAGGCATTCTCATAGCATACCAGCACATGTTCCTCTCCCAATCCCCACCACCATCTTGAGATGTGCGGACACGGACGTCTTGCGGCTCTCTTTCACATGCAATTGGAACGGCGGAAGCATATCAAGTGTGCGCCCCCCCTTAGGGCATCTGCAATGATTCTAACTAGCAACTAACTAGAATATTTCTACATCATTTATGTAGTACACACTAAAATCTAGCATTCTAAAGAACTATATATAAGGATAGCTATTTGATGCTTACATGCACACACAGAAAAGAACTATCATTTATAGAGGCTGCCTCGTTTTGCGTTATAGACTAGTGCTTAAGGAAGAGCTGGCTCGGTTTTTTTGCATACTCTTTTTCCTCCACATAGGATATATGCTGATGTGTACATACATATAGCTAGCTGACTCAGACTATTGCAGATGCCCTTATGTAAACTATTTCGTCAACAAGAAATAAAAATCATCTCAGCAGCGTGCTTCTTAGCTGCAGACATAGGCTTCCTCAATATTCTTCGGTCCTTGAACAATGTCGGGCCGAACGGTGTACGTTCTAATCACGTACAGCCAATGCCCTTCGTATATTACTAGTGAAACAAACTGAATTTCAAATCCTTGCTGAATTGCTTTAAATCTTGAATTCAATTGATTCTTGGTCAAATCCAGCACCTTCTTCACCCATCCGCGTTTACTTTCCCCTGCCACCCCATCTCCTCCATCTGTTCGTGCGTAGCATAGCCAGCAATTTTTTAAATACTATTTATATGCGTCGTATTAAGTTTCATGAGATTTCATTACTAAGTTTTATAGTGTTTCACAAAATTTTAAAGCTGACTTCATGAAGTTTTATGAAGTTTTTGTGGTAGCTCCATAAAATTGAATTTCAAGTTTCATGAGGTTTCACAACTAAGTCTCATTATTTTATTTTGTAAACTACTCAATTTTCATGAGGTCTCAGCTTGTTTCATGATATTTCACGATTAGGTTTCTATGAAGATTACTGATGTTTCATGTGTAAGTTTTAAGATATTTCATGACTAAGTTTCATGAGGTTTCAAGACTGACTTGAAGTTTCATGATGTTTTTTTGTAGCGAATTCATGAAGTTGAAAGTTTTTTGTAGCGGATTCATAACATTAAACTCCATGTTTCGTGAGGTTTCATAAAGTTTCAAGAGATTTTATGATTAAGTTTTATGAAGTTTCATGACAAAGTTCATGGTGTTCCATTAAGTTTTATAAAGTTTCAAGAGGTTTCATGTCTAAACTGATTAAGTTTTATAAGGTTTTATGTCTAAGTTTTTATGAAGATTACTAAGGTTTCATGTCTAAGTTTCAAGATATGTCATGACTAAGTTTCATGAGGTTTCAAGATTAACTTGAAGTTTTATGAAGTTTTTTTGTAGCGAATTCATGAAGCTGGAAATTTTTTTTGTAGTGAATTCATAAAGTTGAACTCTAGGTTTTGTGAGATTTCATAAAAGATTCAAGAGGTTTAGACTACATTAAATGGTGTTTCATTAAGTTTCATAAAGTTTCGGGAGGTTCTATGGCTAAGTTGACTAAATTTCATATAGTTTTATGTTTAAAGTTTATGATGTTTTATGAGGTTTCTTGAAACTTGAATCAACAAGTTTTACCGGGGCAAGTTAAACTACAACAGCTATTTATCATAGAACAAGCATGCATGCATGTTGCTAATGTATCAAGCACCGATCAAGCAACTCAACGTCACAAAAATCACGACCAGTTCAATCATACGATAATCTAGTGGAACAAGATATGCAATTAGCATACCAATTACTTGCTGATACAAACCACTTTACATCCACCAACCTCTTGTGTATTCTAAATTCCTAACAATCGAATCTTGTGGTTGCTAATCATCAACTCTTCATTTCTAAATTCTAATGTTTATCCAACATAATTGCTTTTAAATCCACCGAAATCATTCGTGTCAGGACTTTCTAACAATTCGATCATTTTGTTATCGATCCAAAACCATAATTTGCTCTTCCAATAATCGAACTTATTTTTCCATTATCTATCTCTAACTAATTCACTAGTATACCTCCACCAAGAATATCAGTGATCAAGTCTACGATTCACTAATATACACCCACCAAGAATATCATTGGCCAAGATTATACTCCAATAATTGTTATTATTCCTTCAATATTCCCAAAAATTCAATTCATCTATCTAGTATTTGATCAAATCCTATTAATCCCATTATCGCTAACATCTTCCAAGAATTTATATTAGTTATCAGTGGTGTAATCCAGCGATTACCTTTGCACTCCTTAATTCTCCAAAGAATCATTTAAATCATCTATCTAGCCTATATATTCATTTAGGCTCCACCAATTTATTTCTCCCAGAATCCACACTATCGTTTTCCCTTTTTTGATCGACATGAATCCACCAACATCTTTATGCGTTTATCACAAACAACCATCTTCTTTTCTTACGACTCTATTATTTATTCCTCCTGACATTTTACTTTGTGAGAAGTATTATCATTATTTAAAACATAATACATAGAAACTTTCTGGGACCTACCAGTTTTGAACAAGAACATAATGTGTAAGAAAATGCACTAATAATAGCGATTCAGATTCCATCCACCGTTACATGGCATCTGCACCATATGCTAACCTTTCAGCATTATAACCGCTTACATTATTACTAGGGCGACACCTATGGCAACACAAATCAGGGCTTTCCGCTGCCCTCCACTTTTCCCATTTCACCCACAAAGTTTTCGAAATAGAACTATATCTGGTTAAATTTCCATGTCCGCCCTTGACCGTGGGCACGGCTATTCGAATAGTTTTGACTCTGCAAAGTTTGTACACTTTCACCACAAGAGACAATCTGCTCGTTGCCCTACATGATTCCTTAGTCATGTAGTTGAGTAGACCATCATAGTGACTTTTCAAAGTATCTAGCCCCTGTTGTCATCTCACCCTATGGGCTGCTCCCACTTGCGGTGGGTCCCATACGTTGCACGGGACGTAACCACGTCTGCTAGCGCAGCCGAGCTCCACTCCCCGCAACGCTAGTACGGCTAGTTACTTCACCCTCCACTCGATGTCCCTTTAGGCCTCCTCTTGCCCTTGCATATCCACTACTGGTGAGATGAGTCCGGGTGTTTCGATAAATTTACTTAGCCAAGTTGCACTTTGCAGACTTATGGTTGTACTATTTTACATAGGAGATCATGACAAGATTCAGTCCTTAGTAATATCTGGGCGGTTCTACCACTATCCATTTTGTGCTTCCACTGCACCACACACCAGCCTCATACCATCCACCCAGATATTTAAGCAAGTTGGGGTTTTTGGGAGCATAAAATAATCATATCTAAATATACCAGTCATTACCACCATGACTTCCCAAACCAGTTTCTCATGAATAAAAATGATAATGAAGCTTGGGGCATTTCAACGCTCCCGAGTACCTAAGCAGTACTAAGCATGGCGTATAATTACAGACTTATTTTTGAAAAGTTACCATTATAATTTTGCTAGGGTGACAAGGTTCACATATCCAAATATTCCAAAGGAGGTGTAATATTATTCAAGGTAAACAATGGGCATATAACTAGAATCTTAAATTAAACATGTATTTGCATATAAAATAACAGCATGCAATTTGATAATTTAAACAAAAGTAATTTGCAGAAAATGTAGGTTCAACATGATCAAAGTATTTATTTGCCTTGCGCGGTTTACCGCGGTCTTGAGCTCACTTGAAGCTGTCTCATGCGATGGTCTTTAGTTCTTGGTCTTCATCTTAATTCGATCTTGATCTTGCTTGTCCTTTAGAATCTTCAGGACTCCAATTTCTAACTACGTGCTAAACGACTAAGTACAAGTAAAAGCAAATAACTCAAAGGTTCCAAATAAATCCAAATAAAACTTAATTTTAGTCTCATTATGAGTTAATGGGTGATTCGGGTGATTTGAGGCAAGGTCGGTGGTAGAATATGATGACTCGATCTTTTTATTAATAACTACTTTTATTATTTTTGTATCTATCAAGGAAGTTCCATGGGTCAAGTTAGACCTATGAATTGGTGTACAAGTCTAGCTGGGTATTATTTTGTGGAGCGCTAATATTTGGGGCATATGTTATGTATAAGCGATGTATATAATTTTTAGCTTACCGAATTAATCTTAAAGTCTGGGTTTTAGCATTTTGTGATACAACATTTTATGTATTGCCAGCAATCACTAAGTTTGGTTTGGACTAGGACCTATTTATACAGGTCCTAGCTTGCTATATACCTTTATGCGCGATGTTACTATTTGCTTAAATCTAACATTAGGATTTAATTAATTTTGTCTATACTTTAGTTATCATTAGGTTTAGCTTTTTTTTAGTTTAAATTTATTTATCTAGCAAAGCTTGTCATACGGGTTCATATTTTAATATAGCTACTTTGTTAATTCTACCAAGGGGATTTGTTTTAATGACGGTATAATAAATGTTAAAGCATATATTTTAATTTCATGCAAGGGTAATATTTGGACATTTAAGCAAAGTCATAATGCCTTTATCAATGTCTTTAATTAATAATAAGTCTTTTAGATAATTATTCAAACCATATAATTAATCATATATGAACTAATCAAAATTTAAATCTTAAATAATCCCATTTATATCCTAGTTAAATTTTATTAGCTTCTCTAATTTATCCCCTAATTTTTACTAATTAAAATGAGTTACAAAAATTGAAATAAACAGAATAGCAAAAGGTGCGGTCGGCAGGATCGAACTCACGACCCGAGGGCAAGGAGGCTAACGGGTTTGCTCGGCTAACCAAGTGGGCGGGAGCACTCGGCTGACACAGAGCGAGGCGTTTGGCTAGAAGAGGTGAGATGCCGCGAGGCCAGAACAGAGCACCTCAGGCGGCCCTCGGCGTTGAATTCGCCGACGGCAGGCGGTGGCCGGGGAGGGGATGACGAACACCAAAATGGGTTGAGTGGAGGGTGAGGCCGTGAGGGGGCTCACAGGTCGGAGCGGCGGCGAGGCGGGCGGGTGGCTGCTCGAAGCGGCCGGTGGCGGGGTGCGCTCGCGGCGGCGGCGCCGGCGTGGAGGAAAGGAAAAATCGACAGGCGTAGGAGCAGTAGGGGGTCGTGGGAATACTTACCACACGGTTGTCCGGGCCAGAGGGGGCTCGAGGCGGGTCGGCGGCGTGAGGCGGGGTCGCGCGGCGGTGGCGCACGGTGCTGGCGGTTTACAGGCGGCGACGGCTCCGGCTAACGGTGGGGACGGTGTTGCCGAGCTCCATTGTCGCTCTGGCGGGAAGGAATTGACCTGTGGTGGTCGCAATCGGTCGGACTTGGGCTCGCCGGAGCTAAAGAGGAAAGAAGCGGCCGGCGGGCGGTGGGGCTCCAGGGGCCGATTCCCGGCTGTGAGAGCATGAGGGGGTTGAGGCGAGGCGGACGGGGGCGCACTTACCTTCTTATAGAGGCTGAGCTGACTGGGCGCGCGGGGGAGGACCGCCGGGCAAGGACCGGCGCGGGGCTCGGTGCAAGACGACACGGCAAGCGGGATTAGCGGTGGCAGGCGGCAGTGCTGCAGTATGATATTGGGGAGATTCGGCGTGATGGCATGGCAAGGCTGCAGCTTTTCGCGCGCGCAGGGGTGACCGCTGGGCAAAGCTTCGGTTCTGCCGAAGCAAAGAGGAGGAGGGAGAGATGGCGGGGAACCGTTGGTTCGAAAGGGGTGCTGGCGCGGAGGCGGGCCGGGATGGTGGGGTGGGCTGCAGTGGCGAGGCAAGGGCGGCTGCGGACCGGGCTTCGCCAGGAGCGGAGGGAGGCGGGAGAAGAGCCGTGAGTGCGTGAGGCTAGGCCGAAGGCCGGGGAAAGTTGGTCGGGCCAGCGGTGTGCGCGCGGGCACGGGCGAGCGAGAGTCGAGGCAGTGTGGCCTGCACGAGCGCAGCTGGGGCGGAGCAGGGGAAGTGAGGAGGAAGAAGGGAGTGGCCATCGGGCCGAAGGCTAGGAGAAGAGAAAGGCCGTACGGAGAAAAAGAAATGGGCTAGGAAAAAGACAAGGATGGGTTGAGGCCTAAGAGAAATTTTTGGGTGATTTTGAGAATTAACTCTTTAATTTCAAATTTTAAATTTTTAGGTATGCAAATTGGATGGAAAAGATTTTATATTGGTTTTCCATTGCCATTCTTGATTTTGAATATCTGGGTTTCAATTTATTATATTTTGAGTTTAGGACCCCATGGAAATTTGAGATTTCCTTGCTTCGATTTTTAGTCTTAGCTATTGATCAAGATTTTCATTTTATTAACTCGGATTTTGAGGAAGAAACCAAATCGAGAAATTTGAATTAACTGCCAAAATTTTAAACAACCCTATAAAAAAAATAAAAGACTTTGAAATTTTCACAATTACCATAATTTCCATTTTGGGATGTTACAATTACCAACCATAGAGTAGACTAGGGAGAAGGTGACGCACTAATTTGAGGTCCATGGCATCAGAGATGATCACTATTGTGGCCACACCACATAGATCCGTCTCGCAAGTCACACATTGTCCATCCTCACCAATCACATCCTCGTCAAGCTAACGGCCTGCTGTGACATCGCCAACATGCCATTGACCATGTTCAGAGGAAGAGCACCTTGGCCAACCTTTGTACTCCCACCATGGAGGCAGCTGCCTTGTATGCGGTTGCCAGTGGAATGCAAGGGAAAAGGTGATGATGGAATTAAGAGGAGAGGCATGGAAGAGCTGCAACATTAAATAGATTAGGAGCATATGATGAAAATATATTAGGTAGGATTGGAAAGCGACATAGGAGGTGGGACAATGATGTTTTATCCAACGGTGCAGAGGTATCCCATCAGAATATCAGATCCCCATATGATGGGACATTGTTCTATATTTTTTTCTCTAGATGGATGTATTATATCGTTTGAAGCGGACGGACAAAAGATATCAGCTGCTATCGAGCACACACACAAAAAAAACAATAATTTCCAGTTTCTTTTCGGAGAAGTACAATTGCATCATCCAGCTACCCAAAAAAAGGGAGAAAGAAGCAAACAAAGGTTTCAATTCAAGGTTCATCTGAGCTCATGCAGCTTGTAAGCTGGCATTTTGATGAGAAAAGTGTTCGTGCGTGTATTTTTTTTTCTATAATTATGCGCTAGATAAGTGGACCGAGATTTCCCTGGGCTATCTCCTTAACCAAACCCTGGGGTTTCAAGGTTCATCTGAGCTCATGCAACTTGCAAGCTGGCATTTTGATAAAGAAGCACTTAAGGTTCCCTGTCTCTCTCCAGTGAATAAACTTTAAAAAAAATTGGGAGAAAGAAGCACGCAAGGTTTCAATTCAAGGTTCATCCGAGCTCATGCAACTTGTAAGCTGGCATTTTGATGAGAAAAGTGTTCGTACGTGTATTTTTTTCTATAATTATGTGCTAGATAAGTGGACCGAGATTTCCCTGGGGTATCCCCTTAACCAAACCTTGGGCGGCAATTCCAGCCTAGTTTGTGGCCTTTTGCACAACAGTAGGCCGTTTTAACAAGCTCAATTGTCAATTTGTTCTGACTTCTAAATTATGGTTATTTATCTCTCCGTTGTTAATCTTACAGATATATGAACCATGGTATGTATAAGGGGTACGTCCTTCGTTTCCATATGCTCAGTTTACAGTAGGAAGAACGAATAGAACATCACCATTACTTTCCACCATCCTGCAGATGGCTTCCTGTTCCGACATTTTAGGGCGAGAGCACCTGCATCATCCAGCTAGCCACCCTAGCGAATTAGGTAATATGGTTCAAGATTTTGGTGAGCTCACGTTATGATCCTTGCAATAGCAGACGATGCCATCTGTACTTGTGTTCAAAATTGCTATTTTTGACTCATCGATTGGAAATCTTTATGGGCTACCTAACCTTACAGCTATGCTGCTAAGGATCGTATTTCATATAGAATTGTAGACCAGTACGTTGCTATTTTCAGTAGCTAGCCCACTGGTTGAAGCAATGAGTGACAGTATGATGTTAAGACACCTACCTAAACAACAAGGTCATCCACTTCTCTGTTTTATTTCACTTCTACCCTACACATTTTTAGTATACATATTTGCAGTACTTTGCACATGGCAAAACTTGAGTAGTGCAAGGTTCTAACAACACCACCACATGCAGATCATGTGGCCTGACCAGAAATTTGTACTGTACATCACTGTTATGTACGTACCCTGCGACTAAATCAGGCTGACCTAGTGACCACCACTCTCTGTTAGGCTGGAGCAGTGCCTCTGAGAAGAGGGAAGCATCAGTGATCTGAGGTAAGCCTTAGGCAGTGCCACCAGCTTCTTTGCCTTAGGAACATAGGCCCTCTTGGTGAAGTTGTTGTAATCGTTCGCCTCGATCTCATCAAGTATTTGCCGGTACAGAAGTAGAGAAGCCCACACCTGCAACAGTAATTCAGTCATCGACTTGATTTTACATGTTGTTAGTCTGAAACGATGTTGCGTAACTCTGAAAAAAAGGATCAGACAAAGATATATAGTCATGTCTCACCGGCCATCGGCTCTCCTGATTGAGCTCGGTCGCGCCTTCCTCGGCCTGTCGGAAGAACGTTCTTGCTCTCGTGATCTGACCTTTCATGAAGCTTCTCCATTTGTCGGTGACACGGCCGTTGAAGATGTCATCTTCAGAGAGCCCGGCCATCTCGAGCTCGTCCTGTGGGAGATAGATCCTGCCCCTTCTTGCACTGTTACCAAGCAAGACAACACGTAATGACACTGACATCAGAAATTACAGTGACATCTGAAACAACACAAACGATAGGATTTATCAAGACTTACTCCTCCCCGACGTCCCTGAGTATGTTGGTGAGCTGGTTTGCAAGGCCGAGAGCCAGCGCCCCGTTGTAGACTGTCTCGGTCTTCGCCCTGGAGTCCGGCGAGATGCCCATGACCGGCACCGTCATCAGCCCGACGGTTCCGGCGACGTAGTAGCAGTAGAGGTAGAGCTCGTCGAAGCTCCTGTACCGGGACTTCTTCAGGTCCATGCGCATACCCTCAATCATGTCCCTGAACGGCTGCACACACAGTAAGAGCAAATTGTTCATACGAAAAGGAAGAGAAGGGAAAAGTCTAATATATGATTTTGACACGTTCATGGACATGCCTGCATGTCGACAGGGAACCTGCCGACGGTGTCGGCCAGGGCGGCGTCGAGCATGTCGTACGGGCGTCCGGAGAAGATGTCCTCCAGCCTCGATTCCCATCGGTCCAACGCCAAGGCCGAGATGTGGGAGGCGTTCGGGCCGTCGACGAGCTCGTCCGTTCTCCTGCACCACACTGAACATGCATGCATGGAACCACATCAATGATCAGTTAGAACTCCTATTGATTTACGCTCTGCTCCAGCCACTTCAAACGCGTCATCTTCTTAATTTCAACTTTTTGGTTTTTAGTCTTTTCATTCTTTTACATTATCTGTGATAATATAGCAGGTTTTATTTTTTAATTATTTTTTTAACTTTTTGAATTAAAAAAACTAACAGCTGCTACAGTATATTTACAGTGATAGAATCCTGCGCTGCAACGACTGTGAAGTTGAAGGGGACAGACACAAGGGTACAAATTATAGCTCGCATACATCAATGTACAGAGGCCGTGGGGCTTACCGTATATTGCCCAGATTGCCCTTCTCCTCTCCGGGGTCATCAGCTGTGTCGCTGCAGGAAAACAATGGCCACACACGTGCCAGGGAAAGAATGAGGACTTACTTATTATGGATATGTAAGTACGTTTAAATAGAAATTTTATGGCGTTGTAAATTCATTTTTAGTATTCGTCTGTCTAAACGTATGCTAATAAGACATACTCACATATGGTGTATATACGTGGTGGTTTGTACCAGTCTTTTTTCTAATAAAAAAAACTACTGACAACGTAGTGTGGTCTACAATTGCCGCGGCTGAGTTTTTGCGCTGACATGTCGTCATTTTACAGTCATCGTACTCATGCGAAGCCATTGTTACCCTGATCGACACGCTATCATTGTACAATTATGGAATACTAATTCCCGGCTCGTTTCGGCTTTAGCTTCTAGCTTGTTTTTACTATTCATAAATTTTGTCTTTTTCTGAACTTTTGGTTTTTTTAGTTTTTTTGCCGGTTCTTTTTTTCCCATATTCGTTTGCGTTGTCCGTGATGAGTTAGCATATTTTTTTCTTTCTATTTTTAATTTTTTTAGATTTAATTACGTCAAATAAGTTACCTTCAGCTAAAGTAAAATTTCAGCCGCTACAGTACAATTTCAGCCATAACTCATAGCTTTTCGGCCTTAGCTTCCGCTCCAACGGCTGCAGCTTCTAGTTTTTTAATTTTATTTTTTCTTCTTTTAATTTTAATTTTAATTTTAGAATTTAATTACATAGAAAAAGATAACAAGTGTATTTTTAGCTCTAAAAAATCGTCCGAATCCTGACATCCTAAGCACTTTAGTGCTACCTTACGCAGCGCAAGTAAACTCCTCCTCCCTACTGTCATACTACTACCATACCATGGGAACAAACGGGACATGGGTGTTGGATAATTGACGCTTATGCAAAGAATATTACTGGGACCATCATCTCTTACTTTTCTCTCGTAGTGGCGAGTTGGCGACAACAGCACTACCAGTGAGATAAAAGTTAAAAGTTTGTCATGAACATTATCAAAACCACAAGCTGGTGGAGCATTCGAAACAACCAAAAAAACTAGTAGAGAATTTTACCCAAGTAGAACGTCTTGGCGTACTCCTTGCAGACCTCACCGCAACGATCGAAGGCCGCCTCCAGCCCGCCGGTCATCCGCTCCCGCTCGACGAGCTGTACCGCCCTCGGCGTCCGAGGCGCCGCCGCGAGCGCCGCCTGCTTCAGCACGACCTTGTGCACCCTCTGCTCGGACGGCACGGCCAGCGCGTCCCCTGGCGCCGGGGCCGCGACCAGGCTCGGCCGCGCGGGCGCGGGCGCGGGCGCGATGCCACTCCACGGCTCGACTTCCAGGCAGCCAATGGGCTTGGAAGCGGCTCGCACGGAGCACGGCGCCAGGCTACCTCGCCTCCCGTCCTTGGCCAGGAACGTCACCGTCTGTCTCCCCACGTCCAAGAACCAGCCGCGCTGCCGCCGAGCGCACACCGGCGACTTCACCGCGCGGTTGGTGGATAGCATGGCTGACGCACGGGAAGGACGTGCTTGGAGAGATCGATCACAATGGACGAGCTGGTGGTACTTATAGCATGGTACGGTGTTACTACAGGCAGCGATGGGCAGATCATAGGCAAGGCGAGAGAGAGAGAGAGAGAGAGAGAGAGAGAGAGCGAAGCAAGAAACGGACCTTGCCACCTTGGTTTGCTGCTGCTGCTGCAGGCAGAGCTGGTCTGAAACGCGAAAAGCTGCCGACTCGCGCGTGCGTGCTCCCGCTTGGCACACGTTAGTGCAAGGCAGGTGCCTGAAAGTGATCAGTGGCGCAGCACAACACGATCGAGCTTTCCTTTAGTTTCTCTCTCCTCTGTGGCAGGCGGCCACTGGCTTCAACAATTAACAACCCAGGAAGCTCCAAATCGCGATTTCCGACGAGTGATGGCTCTTTCAGATGCATGGAACCAGGAGGCCCACGAGCATAGCTAAGCTAGCTGCAGTGCTGCGTGGTGGATGCAGCTGTTGTTCTGTGTGCATCAGTGCTCCTGCTCGCTGCTCCGTGGCGGCCCTTTTGTAATGTGGAGTCGTGAGGCCACGTGGCAGGTTGGCAGGGGGTTGCTCTGCCGGAGAAACGGAAGTGAAAAGAAGCTCAGAAACTTTGGACGCCTCTTGCAGGCAGGAGCGAAAAAGCTCGGCTGTTGTACTGGAGGTGCCCATTTTTCTGTCTCGACAGATGAGTCTGCGAGTGCTTATCTGTCTAACAAATGCTACTAGCAAGTATGAGTACTAACAGTACTGATTGTTTAGCGAAAATGCTTGTCGTGCGATGTTGATTTGTCCTAAGAAAGACGGCCCGGAATTAGCGACTTTAGATATGACCAGTGTCGTTATTAGTAGAAAAGCACCATAATCTTGAACAAGACTCTGTTAAAAAAACGAATTTTACATCTGAACAATTCCAAATCATTGCAAATCTACTCTCCAGCATCGAGCTTGTCCAAAGATGCATGTATATCAATTCAAGGACGGATTCATGTATCCCACCGACCACCTATCCCCGGCGGGGACCCGCCTGTCACCGACCCACGTCCGGGTGGACGGGGTGCGCCCACGACGCAGGGAGACGGCGAACTAGCCCCTCCTTGATCCACCAAGTTTGACAGGTATCTGTCGAGCTACCCCAGCTTAACAGGAACATGCACGTCGTATTTAATGCCATCCATTTAACTAGTGCGTATGCTTAATTAGCAATAATCATATTTAGTTAGTGCTAATCATATTTTATTAGTACTAATAGTATTTAAATAGTACTGATCATATTTAATTATCGCTAATCATTGTCATTTATGGGCTATCGTGGCATGGGGCTCGACAGCTTTTGCTACCGTTATAAGAGAGTTTAGCAGATGACACGTATTGTTTATTGTTGTAATTGTTGAGTTCGGAGGGAAGCTGGATTTAAAGAAGAATGTTTAGATTAAAATTTTGTAAAAAATAACTAGGGTGGTATTTAGGTGAACACTTTGGAGATGGAGACCGGTACCGAGCGTACCGAGGGCCACGTGGTGGGGGGCGACGTGGTGGTCTCCGCGCGCGGGCCCCCTGTCGGCAAGTGGGAACGGAGCGAGGGGGAGATGGTGGTCTCCGGGCGCGGGCCCCCGGTCGGCATGTGGGAGCGGAGCGAGAGGGACGAGGAGCACCTGGTGGGTCCTCGTGTTGCCCGCTCGTTTCTGGCCGGCGCAGTGACCGGCGTCAGCGTCACTCACCCGTCGCTCGTTCGCCGTTACTTCCCCCGTGCCATGATTGATCGTCCCATCCGCCGATGGTGCCCGTCGTTGTTGCTGGTAGCTAGTTGGTGCTGCTGGCGTCGCGGGGCTAGCTCCTACGCAGTACGTAGGGAGCGAGTCCGCGTCGGACGGGACGGCCAGTCGACCACCGCCCAACCGCGCCGCGTGCGGGCACGTCGCGCGCGGCCGTCGCCGGGCGCGAGTACGTGTGCGGTTTGGCCCCCACGGCGCACGGCCGAGCGCGCGCACGTCTTGCACCGCGCGCACGGCATGCGGTAGCTACGTAACGTACGTGAGCGAGCCGGAGGAACGACCAGTTGTTTGGAGGCGCGCTTTTCCACGTATCCGTCTCCGCTTGGACGGCCGGACGGCGACGCGGATCCATCGCCTTCTTTCTGGGTCAGCAGGATAACGTGAGTGGGACGGCGGCTTTGCGAGGCGGGCATGATACGGTGGTTTTTAGTGGTTTATGCTACGCAGCAACGCACCGGAACCTGGAGATGGAATAGATGGAACATGCTAAACAATGCGGCTCTAGTGTGGTATGAGGTCTTTTTTATGAGACTAGTCCAATAGCAAGCTGGCATTTTGCTCGCAACAATTTGCTCCACTGATCAACCAAAAAAAGGTGCATGCGTCAACTTGCTATTGGATGGTCGCATTATAGTGCACCATTCAATCAGCCAACACGTGTCACTTGTGTAAGTGAAATTAGGGTTGCAAACGGAGCGAAAAATTTCCGTTCGACCAACAGAAGACTCACGGAGCAAATACAAAAAGGGTAAATAGGTATCTGACACTATCCGTGTCCAACTCTGACTTTGAAAAAAATATGAAATATGATACATGATAAGTGATATATGTCCATATATATCTATACGTTAAGTGATATGAGAAAGTATGTTGTGACTTTACTTAAGAATAAGATAACATATAGACAGATTAACATATTTAAACATATGGGGGATACTGAATGCTCTTCCTTCGACATATCGACGATTAGTCTTTTTGTGTTTACTTTGATTGCATTCTACCATCTAATGTCTTATGTAGAGGGTGTAAAAAAGTGGACAATTTCTGTCCAACCAACCGTCTAAAGGCTTATGAAATGAATACAAAATGGAGAAATAGTATCCGATATTATCCGTATCCGACTTCAACTCCAAGAAAAAAAATACGAAATAAGATATAAGATAAACGATATCTGTCTATATCCATTACGATTACACCCCTAAGCGGAATCGGTAGGCACGATGAACGGGTGCGTTGAGGCAAGTCGGGATCATCTGCTATGGCCAATGCGTGAAGCAACCAAAAAAGCTCCCTTGTCAAGACCAACTGATTTAGCTCTAAGTCAACTGATTAGAGGCCAATGCGTGCGTGAAGCAACCACAAAAGCTTCCTTGTCAAGACCAACTGATTTAGCTCTAAGTCAACTGATTAGAACTAAGGCGCGCGAGAGACACGAGAAATTCATTTCCCGCAAGAACTGCGTGTTTAGGGTGTAAAACCTTGGTAGCATGATGCGTTGCAGGTCGCCATAACCTGTGACTCCAACCAGTACACACCTGCACGCTGTTCTGACGCACCATGGTTTAGACATTGCAGGAAATGCCATTGAACTATTGAGGTGTGATGCGTCCCCGAACTGTGGAGTCGCGGGGGCCTGTAACATCTTGCATCCAATATGAAATAGCGATCAATCGACTTCAAGAAGCAGTAGCACGCAAGAGAGACCTAGAACCTCTCGACGCTAGTCCCCAGAACAAGAAGTATTTTTGCCGTCCAAGCATCTCGTAAATTTGGCAAGAACCCAACCTTCTTTTCCATATTGAAACATCACACCAATGATGGAAACTGGTAAGGTGCTCATACCGTCTAACCAACAAGGCGAGTAGCACTCGGGCTCCTTAGCGTCCATTCCCAGAATAAACTTGTTTATCCTTTAAAAGTTTCCTCTTGTTTATACCTAAGCAAGTGTCGTTTTCTGTACTGATTCGCCTGTACAGTAGGGTAGGCATTAGGAACTGTAAATTTACTTGATGAATCCATCACTTACGCTCATTGAAGCACCTATACTTCTCCAAATCCTGTAGGTATCAGCGGATTTTATTCATCTGGACCATTAACGAGACAGAGAGAGAGAGAGAGAGAGAGAGAGAGAGAGAGAGAGAGAGAGAGAGAGAGAGAGAGAGAGAGAGCATATGTATAGTCCACTAGTGACGAATTTGACAATCCCATCTTTGTTTCTGCGTTAATCTGATTCCGATCATCCAAGCGTAGAATCAACTGCTCAGATCGAAACAGAGACACTGAGCACTATATCTACCCCATGGATAACTTCTCTTTGACCTCTTGTCATTCCAGCTTTTCGTAATAGTTTCTGCAGTAATCTTCAAATTATTGGCACCTACTGATTGAACCATGTGGGAATAAATAAACTTGAATAAGATGCATATCGTTATTGAAACACTATGTACAGGTGATATTGACGGGAAACAGAAAAAAGGGAAGGGGCCGCTGTGGCCCACTTTTGTGGAAATTCATGTATTCAATTGGAAATGTGGAGACAGGGCCATGAGAGCTTGTTCATCCATGTACAGAGCCTAACCAGAGAAGAAAATATCTAGCGGCTATCAAGGAAATTAATAAAACGTACTTCTTGTTTGGTGCAGTTGTGCTTGTGATGCTGGTCCCTACTTTGGACATCAGCAGTATGAAGAAAGCCTTCTCCCATACTTCTAGGGGTATATCCAGCAATCAATAAGCTTCAAAAAAATAAGCATAAACACTTCAACAGTGCTTCCAACAGGCACCTATTTACGATTGGGCAAGACTAAGTAACATTTTGGATATGCACAAGGAGCAACGCTTTGCATAGTTAAGTTGGAAGCGGCTAAAGTCTATGAATCAATCAATATAGAAGCAATTCGGTGTAATGGAAGCTCATACCAGTGTGTCTTGAAGCATTTGCAATTTGGAAACGCAGTCCTCCAGCTTCTGAGCACAAAGACTACCAAAAACGCATCAGCGCTGCCGAGATCTTCTTTAATTTAAGAAGAAGCCGCTAGAAAGTACCAGAAAAATCAGTTAGATCAGAACCCTATTTTTCCAATTTCGTCCGGCTGATAAGTAGACCCTCATCCCAAACTTCAAGCCACCTGTAGCCACAATCCAATATAAAGTTAAATCCCTTCTTGTTCAAAAGAAAACACAGATGTACTCTTTTTGGAGCACAATTAAACAGAAAATAGATTAGAACCACCTTGATCCATTTGCATCTATCAACAGGCTCTCCCCATGGCGCCATCCATTTTGAAAATGGCCAAAGAAGATACTCCCATCTTTGGCATAAAATCTTCCCTCGCCATTAGCCTTCCCCTTCCAAAATTTCGCAAACCAACGGTCACCACTGTGAAAATAGTACCAACCCTAAAGAGAAGGGTAAAAACTCAGAACTTCACAAGGAATGTGAAAGAGGGTCGCAATATTCAATCCAATCAGAACTTCACAAGGAATGTGAAAGAGGGTCGCAATATTCAATCCAACATGCAAAATAAATGTTCAGAATTTAATGCCATACCAGATGTTACAATTAGATCTTTACCAAGCAACTTTAAAGGGGAAAAAATACTCAAATTTGCATCTTGGATAGCTGTAAGTGGTGCTTTAATATTTTATGGCCAGATATTTTACAATCATGATAAATGGTTTTAACATGAAAAATGCTTAATCAACAAATCCTGAAGGTAATGCTTGCTAAGCATATGGCAATGAGCAATGAATAGGCACATAAATTAATTATCAACTCCATAACAGACTCTCCTTGTGCTATTTCATATTATAATCGTAGTCCAATCAAACTGTACATTTATTTATGTAGCTGAAAACAAGAGGAAGTAAGCAAAGGCAGGCAGGAAAGATGAACACGGGATGGGAGAGAGAACAGGCATAAGAAATTACTGTTGGAATAACGCTTGTATTCCTCATGTGGCCAAAGGGCCAATATATATACATGTACAGGTGGCATATATGCAAGAAACCCCTTATACAATGGGGTAAATACACAGTTATGTAATACACATCTAACATCCCCCCTCAAACTCATGGTGGATCAACAACATGAAGTTTGGAGAGATGAAAACTGTGCTGAGCCCTGGTTTGTGCCTTTGTGAAGAAATCTGCCAACTGAAGCTCGGAAGGCACATACTGAAGAGCAACAATCTGATCTTGCACCTGTGTCCTCATGTAGGAAGCATCAACACCAATATGCTTTGTAAGCTCATGCTTCACTGGATCTTTAGCAATGCTAATAGCACCTGTACTGTCAGACAAAAGAGGAGTCGGTGCAGAAACAGAAACACCAAAGTCCTCAAGTAACCACTGTAGCCAAGTAACCTCCGCAGTCAACAAAGCCATAGCTCGCAACTCAGCCTCAGCACTCGAACGAGAAATTGCTGTCTGCTTCTTAGTCTTCCAAGCAATGAGAGAACCACCAAGAAAAACACAATAAGCAGAGAGAGACCGGCGATCAGAGGGATCACTAGCCCAGGTGGCATCAGAATATGCCTGGAGCTGTAAAGAACTGGAGCGAGGGAAAAAGAGATGACGAGAGATAGTTCCACGAAGATATCGTAGAACACGAAGAAGATGACTATAGTGGAGCTGAGTAGGAGCGGAAACAAACTGACTCAAGATATGCACAGGGTACGAAATGTCAGGACGAGTGACACCAAGATAAACAAGGCTCCCAACAAGATGACGATAGCGAGTAGGATCAGCAAGAGGCTCACCATCCGTGGGACGAAGATGAACATTAAGCTCCATGGGAGTCTCAGCTGTCCGCTGATCAGTAAGAGAGGCACGATCAAGAAGATCCTGGATATACTTTTCTTGGGACAGATAGAAACCCTCAGAAGTAGAAATAACCTCAATCCCAAGAAAGTAGCGAAGAGGACCTAGATCAGACATAAGAAACTGCTCATGAAGCCGCTCCTTGACAAAAGTGATATACTGAGGATCATTGCCAGTAATGATCATATCATCAACATACAAAAGGAGAAGCGTCCGATCACGAGATGATGTGTGGATAAAAAGAGCAGGATCATGAGCACTCGCCGAAAAACCAGCAGCAGTGACAACAGAGGAGAAACGATCAAACCAGGCACGAGGAGCTTGCTTGAGGCCATAGAGAGATCGGCGAAGACGACAAACCATACCCTCAGGAACAGAATACCCAGGGGGTGGCTGCATGTAGACCTCCTCACGCAACTCGCCATTGAGAAAGGCATTCTTGACGTCCAACTGAGAGATACACCACTGTCGAACAGAGGCCACAGCAAGAAGAGTGCGAACGGTGGTCATGTGAAAGACAGGAGCAAAAGTCTCATCATAGTCACGACCATACTCCTGCTGGAAACCACGCGCTACAAGACGAGCCTTGTAACGCTCAAGAGAACCATCAGAGCGAGTCTTAACCTTATAGACCCACTTGCACGTGATAGGAGTAACACGCGCAGGAAGAGGAACAAGATCCCACGTGCCAGTACGCTCAAGGGCAGCAATCTCCTCCGCCATCGCATGCTGCCACTCCGGATGAACAACAGCATCACGATAAGAAGTCGGTTCGGCAAGAGCTGCGGCAGCAAAACCAAAACGCTCAGGAGGCCGAATAGACTGGCGATCGCGAAGACTATAACGAGGAGTAGCCGAAGGAGATGACCCATCAGAAGGAGAGGGCACATCAGAAGGAACCTCAACTCGCGGACGACGAGTATAGTAGAGAGGATAAGAAGGAACAAGATCAGGAGCAGCCTCGGGAGAGGATGCCGGTGATGAAGAAGGTGCTGACTGAGAAGGAGGTACCGGAGAGACCAAAGGCTGTGGTGGAGTGGTGACTATAGGACTCGAAGGAAAAGTCAGAAATGAAAACGGCTCAACGACAGATGCTGAAGTGGAGGAAGGAGACGGACGAGGATAGAAAGGACGAGACTCATCAAAAGTAACATCCCTAGAAATCCGCATCCGTCGCCCAACAGGATCCCAACAACGATATCCCTTGTGCTCAGCACTGTAGCCCAGAAAAACACACTCAACTGACTGAGCGGTCAGTTTGGTGCGCTCACGAGGTGCAAGAAGAACATAGCACACACACCCAAAGAGGCGAAGTCTGGAATAATCAGGAGTCTGGCCACAGAGACGCTCAACTGGAATCCCACCCTGTAGAGCAGAGGAGAACTGAATGTTGATCAAGAAAGTGGCAGTAGAAACAGCCTCAGCCCAAAAATGTGGTGGAACAGCAGAAGCAATCATGAGAGCACGAGCTGTCTCAAGAAGATGACGATGCTTGCGCTCAGCCACACCATTCTGAGCATGAGCACCTGGACAAGAAAACTGAGAGAGAGTACCCTGCTCGGCAAGAAAACCACGAAGGGCTCCCGACAAGTACTCTCCAGCGGAATCAGCGCGAAAAACACGAATAGGAGAGTCAAACTGAGTGCGAATCATGGTGGCAAAGGTCTTGTAGATAGATAAAACCTCACTACGAGATGACATAAAGTAAATCCATGTATGGCGAGAAAAAATCATCAATAAAAATGATATAATATCTATGACCTCCCTTTGAAACAAAAGGAGCTGGTCCCTATACATCAGAATGAACAAGGTCAAAAGGACGCTGAGACACTGACGCACTAGAAGGATAAGAGAGTTGAAGCTGTTTGCCAAGCTTACAACCCTGACAATGTAGAGAAGCATCACCAGACACAGACCCTAAGAGACCTCGACGAAGTAAAGAAGCCATGCGGGAACCACAAAGATGTCCTAAGCGATGATGCCACTGAGCAAACGAAGTGGTGGAGGCTGCAGCAGCTGCAGAGGTGGACGCGAGAAGACTGACTGGGGCAGCGGAAGGAAGACGAAGCCAGTCAAGCTCCCAAAGCCGTTGGGAGTCACGGCGGCGAGGGCCAGTACCAACCAGAGTCCCCGTGCGACGATCCTGAACACAACAAGAGTCAGAATCGAAAATAACACGACAACCATGATCAGTGAGCTGGCCAG
Organism: Dendrocalamus latiflorus; assembly: GCA_017311315.1. Classification (NCBI taxonomy): domain Eukaryota; kingdom Viridiplantae; phylum Streptophyta; class Magnoliopsida; order Poales; family Poaceae; genus Dendrocalamus; species Dendrocalamus latiflorus. The sequence continues at coordinate 38,890,802 of CM029657.1, forward strand.
CAGATATGAGCTGCATGGTTAGTTTTGGAACATGAGACACAGCAGGAACATGAAAAGAGGAAGTTGAAAGAGTGCCTCGTCCTGTGACACAAAGAGGGGTACCATCTGCTGTGTGGACAGTGATAGGAGCAGCTAAAGGACTAATGGAAGTAAGACAGGTGGAATTAGATGTCATATGAAAAGAAACACCAGAATCAAGAATCCAAGGTGATGTACCTGAGGAAGGAGAAGTAGAAGGTGGTCTCTCACCGGAAGACTGAGTAGCAGAACCAGCAGAACCAGACGATGCAGAAGCAACCATGCGGCCTAGCAATGTGAGAAGCTGCTGAGTGTCAGAAGTACCAGAACTCTGCTGAAAGGAGGAACCTCCAGTGCTCTTCGGAGGACGAGCACCACGACGAAGATCCTTCTTCTTCTTGTAGCAAAACTGTTCCACATGTCCATCCTTGTTGCAATAGGTGCAGTGAAGGCCCTTACCAACAGCAGCTGTCACTGATGTAGGCACAACTGATGGAGGCAAAGGCACAGCGGGTGTAGAAGCTGAAGAAGCCACCAAAACCGAAGGAAGTGATGACGATGATAGCAGACCCGCTCCACGAAGGCGAATCTCCTAAGTACGAACAGCTGCAAGGGCCTCCAACAAAGTCACACGAGGATGACGAGCCAGCAACTGAGCACGAGTCTGCTCAAACTCAGACCGAAGACGTGTCAAAAAGTCATAGATGCGGCGAAGCTCCATATGAGACTGCTGACGCTGACAACACTGACAGGTGCGGCAAACATCTGGCCCCAAAGAGTCGATCTGACGCCATATCGCTGACAACTGAGCATAGAACTCATCCACAGTGGCATCTCCCTGCTGCAGTGACTGCTCCTGTCGCACAACAGCAAGGTACAAGGAATCACCAGATGGCTCGTAGCGGCTGCGTAGATGCGTCCACATCGCATGTGCGGAAGCTAACCCAACAACATCACCAGTGAGATGCACCTCCATACTAGCAACCAAAATAGCAGAGGCACGAGCATCTTCATCAATCCATGTCTTGTAAGCAGCAAACTGAGTCTGAAAAGTCTCCATGGCATCCTCAAAATCCTCAGCCTTTGTACGAGCGTCTGCGGAGGCATCCTTCCGGAGTACAGTCTCAGCAGGTGGAGTAGGACGAGGCGGGCAAGGCAACTCCCCGTAAGAAGCTCCCAAAGGCGCTGACCACGCATGTGGATGCGCATGTGCTGAAACCAGTCCCGATAATTGAGACCATCGAAGATCATCGGGCAACGAGGAACAGAAACGGAACCTGCAGGAAAAGACATTTTTTTTGCCTTTTTTTCTTTTTTTTTCTTTTTTTCTTTTTTTTCCGATCGGTTTACAAACCGATCAAGCCACCAACCGACCGGCCAACCCGACCGAGTGCGGGAGGAGTCCCAAGCACCGGCCCGCAGGCGGTCTCAGGCGGCGACCCCCAGGCGATCTCAGGCGGCGGCCTGCGACGCCGGCCGCGACAGCATCAGGGGCGGAGGGCGGACGGCTTCGGCCGGGATCTGGACGGCGACCCCGAGGCGACGAAGCGGCTGGCTGGCAAAGGCGGCGACTCGGCCAAAACAGAACAGCGGCGGAGTCGGCGACGTCAACGGCGGCTGGCGGGTCACACCGGACGGCGAAGAAGAACTCGGGCGACGAACCTCCAGCAGCGACCCGCGACGCGGAAGATCCTCGAGCGGCGGCCAACGTCGACACCGGCGACAGTAGCCTCGGGCGCGAGAGGCGACTCCGGCGGCGGCCTCGGACAGGGGCAGAGCAGCGCGGATTCTAACGGTGGCGGCCCGATCTGACCCTAATGAAGAACGGCAACGAGCGGCGGACAGCAGGGGTGGGAAAGGCAAGCGTCGATGGAAGAACGAGCCAGGCAAAACCCTAGGTGTGACGAAACCCTAGGTATGACGAGACCTTTAGCTCTGATACCATGTTGGAATAACGCTTGTATTCCTCATGTGGCCAAAGGGCCAATATATATACATGTACAAGTGGCATATATTCAAGAAACCCCTTATACAATGGGGTAAATACACAGTTATGTAATACACATCTAACAATGAGATTAGATTCTATCTGTTAGGGGAAGCCATCTATATAAGGAGGCTACCACATGCTATTGTCATCAAGCAAAGTAATATCAAAGTCTTCCTAGTCTATAGTCTCTCCTCTCTCCCTATGCCGACGCCATCCGGTCATTTTCTTGGTGGTGTTTACCCGTTATGAACTAAGGTTCATAACAACTTGGTATCAGAGCAGTCGATCCCTTCCCACGACTTCTGCTACCATGATTTCTGCTGACGACCGAAGCGACACAGTCGTGCTCTGCTATCAGCTGGCAACCATGATGGACAATATGAGCAAGCAGGTGAATAAATTACAGGAATCCTTGGAGAAAATGATGAAGAAGCGACAAGAGACAAAGAAGGCACGTCATCATCTAACACCAGATCCTCAACAACAACAAAATCAAAAGCCACCGCCAGATTCCGATCATCAAGCACCATCATCCCACGACGCCGCTCCTCCCTCGGTCGCAGCGTTTTTCCCCTCCTCCTCGGCCATCGATGGAGTCAAACTCGACGTCGATGTGGTCGGGGTTGAAGAAGAGCAGACGGCAGCGCCGGCGGCCAAGGCCGTGCCCCTGCCAAAGGAGGACGGCGAGAAAGCCAAGAAGCAGCCACCGAGACGTCTTGTGAAGCCGCCGCCGGTCCCTGCCGTCGGCCGCAACTCCCGCCGCCTCGCGCTGCCGCCATCCAGGCCGCAGTCGCCCAAGACGTCGCTTGATCTGGCCAGATCTGGCGTCTCCGCCTGCGCCGGCACGATCTCGGCGTCACCGTCGCAAAGCCATCTCCATCTTCCTCCGCCGTCGGCCGCAACCCCGGATCCGAGCTGTCGCCGTCCGAGGCGCCGCCAAGTCGCCCGGATCCATCGCCGTCGCCAGACTCGGCCGCTGGCCGGCCCGCTCCCGTCCCCGCCTCCGCCGGGGCCGTCTCCGTCCGGGTCGCAGCCGCCGCTGGCGGGACCGCCTCCGCCCGAGCCGCCGCCGTAGCCGCTCCTTCCGCAGCCGCTCCGCCTCCACCGGATCTGTGGAGTCGTCGCTCACGACCGCATATCCACACCGACCGCCGGGTCCGCCTGAGCCGCCGCCGCAACTGCTACTCCGCCGGCCGCCGTTTTCCGGAGCCGCCCTCGCCCGAAATCGCAGTTGCCGCCCGATCCGCCTCCGCCCGAGCCGCCGCTGCAGCCGCTCCAGCCGTGCCGCCGCTCCGTCGACCGCCGCCGGCCACCGCTCCTCTGGCCGCCGCTACGCCGGCTGCCCGCTCCGCCTCTGCTTCCGCGTTGAGGCCTCCGCTTTTGACCGATGCGCTGGGTGTCGGTCGGTTTTAAAACCGACCGGTTAAGTTAAGGCGCAAAAAAGAAAAAAATAATAAAAATAAATAAATAATAAATAAATAATAAATAAATAAAACATGTATTTTTCAGGCATTATATAATCGAAGGCGTTACACTTCGTCTAAGCATTGTTCCGCGTGGATCTGGCCACCCGTATCCATCCGCTGCAGCACCCTGCTACCGTTCGTCTTCTTCATCGGCGTCGAAGGTCTTCCATTGGCCGCCGTCTAGCAGCTCGAGGACGAGCTGCATGTCCGGGAGGGGTGTAGTGTTATAGGCGTGGGCCTTGGGCCTAGCCGGGTTATTATTAGGAATTAGAGATTGGTTTCTATTTAAGTTAGAGATTGGTTTCCTTGTATTAGAGATATGATATCAGTTAGAGATATAATTGAGATTAGATTCTATCTTTTAGGGGAAGCCATCTATATAAGGACATGGTGGAGCATATATTTTTAGTTTCAATGGAAAGAGAATAACCTAATTGTCCTCTTGGCAACCGAATCAATGTGTAAATGAAAGAATAAATTCCATCAATACGGAATTGTAAACTTCACCCAGCATAATGCATATTAATACCTCATGACAGCCAAAGTGGTGCATGTTTAGTTATAGTGAGAAATCAAAATAAAAAATTGGATGCATATTGATGAGCCTAGAGACAGAATTTTGGTAATTCAAAATGAAAGGAAAAAATGCACATACAAACAACAGCTATGCAAACGAAACTGAAAAGCAAGTAGAAATTTGCCGGTAGCAAATATATCTCAAATGGTCTGATTGATGCAGCCGTATCTGATCAAAATAAGCTGATGGACTCTTGCGATCTGAAGAACATATTTATCATAAAATAACAATGAGAACAATCAAATAGGACATGGGATAAAAAGCACCATAATCTAACAAAGAGGGTGCTTGCCTAATCCTGTTTCAGAGTAGACATGGAGGTCATTCAAATGTGACTAGTTTCATAATTACCATGTACAAGATATAGTGTGCTATACCTTTCCATGAATAAGGTCGTCCCTCCATGTTCCATGGAATACATCACCATTGCTGTAATAAAGCGTCCCCAAACCAGATCTCTTGCCATACCTCCAGAATCCATCATAAAAGCTCCCATCACTGTAGGTCAAACGTCCCTGTAATGATTAATAAAACAAGATTCCTGAAAAAGTTATACTTCCTGCCAAGCCAACTGGAAGAGCATGTACTTTAAAGGGTTTCACCTTTCCTTCAGGGACACCTTCTTGGCATCTCCCTCTGTAAGTTCCTCCTCCAAACTGCATTTCAACTATGGGGCTCCATGTTTTTTCGGGCTCTCTTTCGGCATCCTTCAAGGAAAACAAGATCACAATCATACAGAAACACAAGCATGATGATGAATTTAAAAAGGGAAATCATAGTCTATAGATTTTTTTTATGGAACAGTAGGGGAGGACCCTACTGAAATATATATTATATAAATAAAATAGAAAGGGTATTGTACAAGAAAGGTCCACAGGATCTGCAAAACCTCTACCACACCTAGCTTCAAATAAAATTACAAGAACTGGACTGAACAAGATTGAAGCAAATTAATTTCCACCCAACCACTTATCCAATGAGACCACCATCTCAGCAGAGTTCTAACTTTAAGCATTTCCAGATCCAGAAAGAGCATTCTCTTCCACCTATGTTTATTCGGTGGAATTCTTTGAAAGATACATTTATTTCTTTGTAAACATAAGTTCCAGCACCCCAAAGTAATTAGCTCCTTGAATTTTTTTTAGCAAAACCAGATTGACTCCTAGCAAGAGATAACATATCCATGAGATCCAGAGAAGTATTCCAGTAGATCTGGATTAAGCTCCAACAATCCTTGCTAAATTGACATTCAAAGAACAGATGCAACCAATCCTCCATAATTTGACTGTTGCAAGGAACACAATTAACTGCATCCACTTTGAAATTTTCTCCCATGTAGCAATATCCATAAGAACATCCTGTGTTTGATCATGCATTTGTTTTTTCACAGTTTATAGATGTTAAGGCTCTCGCACGTTATCTACAAAAATATTGGATCATGCACAGTCCTAGCACAGACACACAACTGCACTCCAGATTGGGCTGAAAGTTTTTTTCCTTAGAGATGGACAACAGTTCCAAAGACAAGTAGTGAAGTAGGAGCTTATTTTCTTGGGTTTCAAATTAAGATTTTATCTCACTAACATGACTGCAAAAGAAGACATCAGGTTGTTCAATACTTCAACACCTTGTTAACCAAATAAAATAACCAAGTTGTAGTAACAGCACAAATCCCTTGCCTGTCTAGCTCCACAGTGCAGAAATGACTAAATGGAAAGCCCATTTTAGTACCACAAGAAAAAAAAATTAATGAGCCAGCACCCCACAGGTACAACGCCAAAAATTGCAAGGGTAAGGCTGCAACACATGATGAGAGAGAGAGAGAGAGAGAGAGAGAGAGAGAGAGACTAACGAGCATCAATGCAGCCCGGCTGGCAATGGAGCCACGTTTTCGAGATTTATCCATTCTACCCTTTAGAAATGCTGCTGCAGAACTACACATCTCCATCACTTTTTCCAAACCAACATCAGAAAGCGATACTCCAAAGGCAGCATGCCCAGTAGCTAGAGATGTGCTATAGGTAGCATTGGTAGTTTCAGGCTGTGTATTTGGAGAATGATCATACTGAACTTCAGGAGATTTTACACCCACAGGCAGTGTGATAATATCGAGCTCATTGTTTTGACTGCTTCCATCTGTTGTTGTACGCTCTTTAGCCCACAACTGTGCGATGCCAAAACCAGGGGCGTTCCTCCAGAAATTATGCTCCTGCTGTGAACTTAAATCCTCTGCCAATGAAGTATGAAGTTAGAATACTCTACCAAAAAGGGTGGAAAAAAGAGAAGATAGTGTAAGCAATTTTACCTCTGCCATCATCTATGCTAATTTCTCCATCAGATTCAAAATTAGCTTCTTGAAACTCTGGCTGTATTCTCCCGTTCCCATTATTAGATTCTCTAAAACAGAATTGCAATGGACATTGTTTGGTCACAATAATTGAAAGTTAATTAAAAGAGAAAATATTTCCTGGGAAAAAGAAGACACATATGTACATTACCTCTCAGGTTTCATATTTTTTATTTCTTCAGAAAATAAGTTAGAAGCAGCAGCAGCATCAGTAAAAGCATCGGAAAGTTGTGACAGTCCTTGTTCCGCCAAACTCAATACATTGTCAGGCAGTTGACTAAATGAATGCTTCGACCAAGCTTGTTTAAGCTCTGGAATATCTCCTCCCATAAGAGAGGATATAAAAGGAAAATGCAAAGCCAAGCTTGACAGAAACCCCTCCTTTACCGAGGGAACATTTTCATCATGGCTGTTTCTGGAAACAAACATTAAGCACATTTATCATCCACTAATGCCAGCACCAGCTGGTGAGCAAGGCACAACTACAGCAGATGTTGTAACTTATTTGACTTTCCATGTATAGTTGTTGTGGACCTTGTGGTAGATTGGATGCCAAGGGATCAGGGAACTCGCCCTCCGCTAGAGGCTCTGAGTAATCTCTGATACTTTATTAATTTCCTTGTTGCCCCTTGAATCAGGGCTTACAGATATCTATATAGGCCTTGAGGCCATAACTTCCTAAAGGATAACTCTACTCCTTATTGAAGTAAGACTCTAATCTTAACCAACTAGGTAACTAAATCATGTGGCTTTACAACCGGAATCTGTTGTGGATGCTGATTCAGTTTGCTTATTGCGGCGTGTATAGTATTTGCCGACAAAAGCGTCCACAACACTTCCGCCCTCCTGGAGAAACAGCTCGTCCTCGAGCTGGAACGTCGGATGCTCCTCTTTGAAGGTTGCAAGGCGTTCCCATGTAGCCTCCGAATCGGGCCGCCCCACCCATCGCACAAGCAGCTCCCATGTGCCCCGGTTGAGCCGGGCGCGTGCGATTGAAGCTGGAGTGGGAATCACGCGGCCGCGCACCATGGGTGGGAGGGTTGCCATAGTAGATGGTGGCGTGCCATGGTGCGGTTTGAGGAAAGCGACGTGGAAGACGTCGTGGATTTTGGCCTTGGGCGGAAGATGAAGACGATAGGCCACCGAGCCGAGACGTTCCACCACCTGATACGGACCGTAGTAGCGAGGAGCAAGCTTGCCCCCGGACTTGTCAGTGATGCCAGCAGCTGAGCGGTGATGAAGACGCAACCATACCCAGTCACCCTCCTTGTACTGCACATCTCGGTGCTTGGAGTCGTAGTACTGCTTCATGTGATCTTGCGCATGGAGGAGGCGGTCTCGTATGTCTGCCAAGAAGCCGTCGCGATCGACCAGCTGTTTGTCGAGGGCGGCAACACGCGCCAAGCCGGGCTGATAACTGGCAATCGTTGGAGGCGGACGACCGTAGATTACCTGAAACGGGGTAGTGTGGAGAGCTGTCTGGTAGGACGTGTTGTAGCAGTACTCCGCCCATGGAAGCCATCGCAGCCAGCTTCGTGGACGGTCATCGGCAAAGCATCTCAGGTAGACTCCCAGAATGCGGTTCGTCACTTCGGATTGGCCATCCGTTTGTGGATGGAAGGCGGAGCTCAGACGAAGTTCGACCCCCGAGAGAGCGAATAGCTCTGTCCAGAAGGCGCTGGTGAAGACCGGGTCGCGATCGCTGACGATGGAGCACGGAATGCCATGAAGCCGGACGATGTTGTCGAAAAAAACACGGGCTACGGAAGTTGCCGTGTATGGGTGGCTGAGGGGTAGGAAGTGGGCATATTTTGAAAAGCGATCAACCACCGTGAGCACCACTGATTTTCCAGCCACCTTGGGAAAACCCTCGACAAAGTCAAGAGCAATGTCTGCCCAAACCGAGCTCGGTACCGTCAGAGGTTGAAGAAGACCGGCCGGATGAAGATGATCTGTCTTGTGTTGCTGGCATACGGAACAGCCTTGCACGAATTCCCGCACCAGGCGATTGGCATGAGGATTGTAGAATGAGGCACGGAGGCGATGCAGCGTCTTCTGTACTCCCTCATGATCGGTGCCATGAGCCGTGGCGAGAATGTGTGGCCAGCGCGTCGACGAGTCCGGCACATAAATGCGGCCGCGATGGAGGACAAACCCATCGACCATGGTCCAGGAAGCTCCGGCGCTGCCCTGCGCAATCTCCGATTGTTTGGCCACCAGCTCAGGGAGACGCGCCGCCTCGCGTCGAAGGTCATCGAACAGCTCCAAGTCAGGACGGGAGATAGCACAAGCGGTCATTGCGGTAGTGTCCCCATCCCGGCGAGATAGAGCATCAGCAGTTGTGTTCAAACGGCCGGGGCGGAATTCCACCTGGAAGTCATACCCAAAGAGACGGCTTACCCATGTATGCTGCGGAATTGTGGATAGTCGCTGGTCCAGGAGGTACTTGAGGGTGAAGTGGTCTGTGCGCACAGTGAAGGAGCGCCCCCAGAGATAGGGACGCCAATGGCGCACTGCTTTGACCAATCCGATGAGCTCGCGCTCATAGGCTGCCAGTTTGGCATGTTGTGGCGCGATGGCTCTGCTGAAGAAAGCAATGGGACCTGTTCCCTGATGGAGGACGGCATCGAAGCCTGAACCCGAGGCGTCGCAGTCGACGGTGAACCCCTTGGAGAAGTCAGGGAGTTGCAGGGCGGGACCGGACGTCAGTGCGGCCTTCAGTGACATGAAGGCGTCCGAGGCCGCCGATGACCAGCCGAACGCATCCTTCTTCAAGAGCGCGGTCAAGGGGGAGGCGATTGCGCCGTAGTTGTTGATGAAGCGGCGATAATAGCCGGTGAGGCCGAGAAATCCGCGAAGCGCCTTGAGAGTCCGGGGTTGAGGCCATTGCTGGACTGCTTCAATTTTGGACGGATCCATGGACACCCCGTCCCTGGAGATCACATGGCCCAAATAAGCCACGCTGCGCTCGGCGAAGGTGCACTTGGTCCGCTTGAGAAAGAGCTTGTGAGAGCGGAGGGTGGTGAGGACGGCGCGCACATGGCGCAAGTGTTCCGACCAGGAGGAGCTGTAAATCAAGATGTCGTCGAAGAAAACGAGTACCGAGCGTCGGAGAAAGGGCCGAAGAACCTCGTTCATCAACGCCTGGAATGTGGAGGGTGCGTTGGAGAGGCCGAAGGACATCACGATGAATTCGAAGTGCCCATGGTGTGTGCGGAAGGCTGTTTTGTCGATGTCCGCCGGGTTCATACGGACTTGATGATACCCACTGCGGAGGTCCAGCTTGGTGAAGAACGTAGCCCCCTTGAGTTCGTCGAGGAGCTCGTCGACGACCGGAATTGGGAAGACGTCGCGCACGGTTTTGGCATTCAGGGCGCGATAGTCAACACAGAAACGCCAGCTCGCATCCTTCTTGCGTACCAGGAGAACGGGAGAGGAGAATGCCGACGTGCTGGTCCGGATGATGCCCTGGCGGAGCATATCGGCGCACTGCTTTTCAATCTCGTCCTTGAGAAGCTGTGGGTAGCGGTAGGGGCGCACCGCAATTGGTGGAGTCCCGGGCAGCAGTGTGATGCGGTGATCTCGTTGGCGTTGTGGAGGCAGGCCAGTTGGTTCTTTAAAGAGGTCGGAGAATTCCGCCAGTAGGAGCGACATCAAGTCCCTCCCATCCATGGAGTTGAGCAGGGGTGCAGACGGCGCATCCCGGCCATGCCACTTGACGTGGTGATCGCCGCGCCAGAACGCCATAGAATGGCGCTCGAAGTCCCAGAGTATGGGTCCGAGCGTCTTGAGCCAGCGGCAGCCAAGGACCAGGTCGTAGTCGTCGAGAGGTAGAACATACAGGTCGATGTAGAAAAGCTCTTCGCCAATGGTAACAGGCACCTTCTTGCAGACCCCGTCGGAGGGCACGCGGTCGCCGTTAGCGACGCCTACGGTGAGGCCTGGGCGTGGTGCGGGCACAAGACCGAGGCGGCGAGCTGTAGCGGATGCCACAAAAGAGTGGGTGGAGCCAGAATCCACCAAAGCGTGCAGCTGCTCGGGTCCGATGGTGACGGCCAGCTGCATGGTGTCCGCCGTGGTGATGCCGGTAAGGGTGTGGAGAGAGATTTCGACATCGGCGTCTGAAATTGGATCATCTTCTTCCGTGCCTTCGTCCGGAGCTTCGTCATCTAACACCATCAGGTACAGGCCTTTCATCGAACAGGATTTGTAGTGGTCCTTGGTGAATTTTTCCGGGCAATTGAAGCAGAGGCCGTCCGCCCGGCGTTGTGCCATCTCCTGCGGGGAAAGCCGCTTGAAGCGAGTACCCGCTGGCGGCGCGACCTTCGACGGAGCCAGCGGGGTCTGGATCGGCGCCCTGGCGGGCGGAGCCGATGTGCGCAGCGCGGGTGTCGCCGCCATGTGCATCGGCCGATGTGTGGGTGTGGACCGCGGGGGCACCCGGTTATTGCCGTGGCCATCGTCGTCTTCCAGGTCCAGGCGGCGCTCAAAGGCCCGCGCAAGGCTCATGGCGTCGTCTAGGGATTCTGGGTTCTGGAGTTCGACATCGGTCTGCAGAGGATTGCGGAGGCCAGCAGTGAAGATGTCAATCTGCTGCTGCTCCGTGACGTTTCTGCAGCGAGCCAGCAAGGGGAGGAACTGCGCCTGGTACTCCTCCACGGAGCCGGTACGGCGCAGTTGCATTAGGGCGCCAAGGGCATTGCTGCGCATTGGGGGACCGAACCGGCGTTGAACCCGCTGGACGAACTCCGGCCAGGTGGGAGCGCCGCGATTCTGCTCCAGGCGGTAATACCAGTCCTGGGCGGCGTCTTCCATATAGAAGGAAGCGAGCCATACCTTCTCCTCCGGCGGCGTGCGCTGCTGGCGGAAGAACTGCTCTGCTTTGTGGAGCCAGACCACCGGATCCGCCGTGCCATCGTCGCGTGGAAAGCGAAGCTTGTGGGATGGTTGATGATGGGAAGACAAAGGCGGCGGCTCGGGCGCAGATTTCTCCGCCACGGAGCCGCTGTGGGAGCCGCCGGAGTCGAGTTTCCCGAACTGCAGTCGATTGACGGCAACGGCGAGGCGGCTTTGGTCTCCCTTCATCGTCGCCATCTCGTCCTTGATGGAGGAGAGATTGGCGAGGATGGCTTCCATGGTACCCTTGAGATCGTCGGGTGGGGTGGAGGCGCCCATGAGTAGGCCAGAGGATCACGAATCTGATACCAAAGATGTTGTGGTAGATTGGATGCCAAGGGATCAGGGAACTCGCCCTCCGCTAGAGGCTCTGAGTAATCTCTGATACTTTATTAATTTCCTTGTTGCCCCTTGAATCAGGGCTTACAGATATCTATATAGGCCTTGAGGCCATAACTTCCTAAAGGATAACTCTACTCCTTATTGAAGTAGGACTCTAATCTTAACCAACTAGGTAACTAAATCATGTGGCTTTACAACCGGAATCTGTTGTGGATGCTGATTCAGTTTGCTTATTGCGGCGTGTATAGTATTTGCCGACAAAAGCGTCCACAACAATAGTAGTCCAATATGACCTAATCTAATTGAAAGTCTGTCTATGATGCTTGTGATATTCCATTCACTTCTCCTCTAAAGAGACTAAGCTTTAGACTCAACAGATCTACACTGCTACTTTTTCTTAGACTGAATATGGTGCTTCTTATTTACTTGAGAATCATATAAAGAAGTGCAATTCAGATCATAATAAGACCAGATAGCAGTATATGAGTACAAAGAGAAATGGCAATAATAGTATCATACTACCCAAATTTTGTATGTCCCAGTCTAGAAACAGCAAGTACACCCTACGAAAAAAGACACCACAAATTTCAACAGTTCTCTCAAAGGTATCCCCATTCAAGGATACAAATCTCGGAACCGGAGAAGTTCCCACCCGGCGGTCGGTAACGGTAATCGGCCAGTAACTGGAAAAAATCTGGTTGAAATTCGAATATTAAAATTTGAATTTGGGATGTTTTAAAACCGGTAACCGGAACGGTTACCGCGCAAAACCGCCACCAAAACCGGGAGAAGCTAGAGAAAACCGGTTATGGATAATTAGCAATTGGAATAATGCAATATTAATTAGAAAGTGTTTAATGAAGTAATAAGCATGATACATAAGGAGCTTGATTTCTAGTTAAAAATTTGTAAGAAGCATGATGTTGTACATAAAAAGTCCTCTATGCTAGCTTCACTATCTAGTGAAGCTGTGAAGCCATCTTCTAATTCTTCTCCAAGTGATACATACGGAGCTTGATGTCTATTGAAGCATATTTAGCTCATACAATAGGTAATCTAGTACAAAAAAGACCTAAACCAACATAGAAAATGCATTATGCGGTCATAAATTTAAATTTAAATTTGTAAAAATTTGAACGGCTTTTTTTTCTCCCAGTTCCTATCGGTTTTTCCGGTGACCGCTGGTTACCGGCTGGTTTTTTCCCTAGCCCATTTGAGGAAACAATGGAAACTGAAAGCCCTGTTTCCGAAGGTCCTTCTCCAAGAAAAAATACCCTTTAAACTAACAAACCTGGAAAGAGCTTAAGAGCACCAAATACTATGCCAATGTTTGTACAGTAAGCTTATGAATCAAACTGGACTACATTGATAATAAATTAATAATAAAAGGTATTGGTTAAAAATATTACTGCACTTCATTTATTTTGAACTCAGAGGTTCAGAGTGCTATTCCTATTTCCATCACAAAGTTAAGACATGTAATAATATAGTTCAATTGTACTTAAGTATATTTAACTTAGAAGATTAATTGAACAGTATAAGATTAACGGAGCATGATCTGATCCAATGCACATGCTTATGTACTGAGACTATGATTAGGTGTGATGAATAATGAGGCATTAAAAGTCAGCAAAACAATAATTTGAATTTTCTCAATCAGGTGTTGATGTACTATGCAAGGGCTTACCGAACAGTTAGAAGAGAAACTACTATCAGTTTTGGCTCTAAATCAGGTTCAGAATTTCTAGAAAATATAATATCCTTGGTGAACCCAGTAACTCGACGAAAGATGTGTAGAGTGGTGATCATGTCACTCTCAGACAATACCCGAGCACTTGTAAGGGAGAGAAGAACCACATTGTTCAAGTCCTACATGAAAATAATGTACACACAGATCAGTGCTGTAAAAACAGAACATGGTTGCACACTTGCACAAAGAGATTGAATTATGAGCAGGAATGGGTTTTCCTACCATAGAAACCCATTAAAGTTATAAGAAGCATAACAAATACAAATAATGCATTGTCCTGACTCCTAATCATTCTGAAGTGAGAGAGCTCGAACAGCAGGTTCCTGCATGCTTGAGATTATTTAACTATTTCAAAGATAGCAAATGTGAACAAGGACATGAGCTGTTTGTTCAGCATATTTATTGTCACCACTATAAGAGATAAAACAGTATTAAGCTACAAAAAAAATGTGGAGCTTTCATGGCTTATGACAAGCCGCATTTATTTATTAACCGATTCATTATCTACAACCAAATCTTTCATTTGAAAGCATCTGCACACTCGCCAATATAAACTAGATCTAGGACATGAAGATAAATTTGCGAAAAATCTGAAGTGTACTTATGCTGCACTCACATACAGAACTTCCAACATCATGGCCAAAAGAAGTTACAGAACTCAATTGTGCCAAATGAATATCAAGGTGCTCAGTTAAACAATTATGTTCAACCTTATTCTAACATCTAATGAAAAAAACAATACTTACCAGGCATTGTGGAATATTTAAGTATCCGACCTAGAGCTAGCATCGAAATTTTGAATCAATGCCAGTCAAAAGGATTCTCAGTGTTTTTTCTATAGGCTCATTATGTGACGTGCCAAAATAATGTTCATACGCACTGTTCAAAAGAATAAACAATACCTACGCACTGTAGCACATGCACGGGTAAGTCCCCCCATCTTGCCCCTCCTTCACCTCGCACCCTGGCTGGTCTTCATGCCGCATCTTGCCCTCAGGACGCCACACCCTACGCCCTAAGTCCCCCCATGGGGTTCGCTTCGCCTCCACCCGAGTCGCCTCCAATGCCCCATCCAAACGGCTTGGTAGGCTAGGTCCATGGTGGACCACCATTGGGGCATAAATACCCCTAATAACCGGCCACCTCCATCCCGAGCACCTTTCCCCAGTCCTTCTCCAAATCATTTCACCCTCCGTGGGAGCATCTGGATAACTCCCCGCGCAGGATCTCGCCCCTGGGCCACCCTGAGGGTCTCACCTCGTCACTCCAGGAGTTTTACGCTTCACCTACTAGTTGTTCGTGGGCTGGAGTTTATCTGTTCATGCTCGATAACACTAGGGACAGCCACATGCCCAGTTTTCTGCTTGTGCCTTCCCAGCCCATATGTTCGGGTGGACTTGGTCCACAGCAGACCAAGCGTAGGCTATGAAAGCCCCCTCCAGTGGCCTCCCACTCAGTGCCTATCTCAAGTCCACCGGCCACCGAATCTCAAGCCCGCTGCCCACCAAAATCCTCTATAGGCTTCTATCTCCTTCCTTGTCTCCCTAAGCCGCACTCTCGACCTCGGCTCTCCGTTTGCACCCGAGGTGTCCACCCACGAGGTGCCTATCTCGAGTGAGTCTTCCCTCTGGGGTCAAGCTAATCCTCCCCTCCAGGGTCGAGTTGATTCTCCCCTCCAGGGTCGAGCTAAATCTTGGCGCCAAGTGTTTTCTGATGGGGGACGCCCCAAGCGAAGTGCCCTCGTGAGCTTCGTCTTGAGCGCCAAGTGTTTTTCGATGGGAGATGGCGATATTCTCGCTTCCTCCCCAACCGAAGTGCAGCTCGGGAGCCCCATCCCGAGTGTCAAGTCTTTTTCGATGGGAGATGGTGACGTTCTCACCTCCTTCCCAACCGAAGTGCCGCTTGGGAGCCCTGTCCCGAGCGCCAAGTCTTTTTCGATGGGAGATGGCAAGGTTTTTGCCTCCTTCCCAACTGAAGTGCCACTCGGGAGCCCCATCCCGAGCGCCAAGTCTTTTTCGATGGGAGACGGCGACGTTCTCGCCTCCTCCCCAACCAAAGTGTCACTCGGGAGCCCCATCCCGAGCGCCAAGTATTTTTCGATGGGAGACAGAGTAACAGGATACCCCTAATAAAAGAGTAGCAAGTGAACTCTATTTTAACATTAGGAGCTAGGGTAGTTATGGCCCTTTACATTCTCACTAGATAAAGCCAGGCGATCGCAGGATAAACTTTGGCTAGCATGTCTTCGCACCACACTAGCCAGCGCACAAGCCAGTGTTACTTGCGCATAAAAGTGAGTTCCCGAGCGCCATGTTTTCCCGGTGAGGGATGCGCACCGTCGTTTAGACTCGACGTCTGCCACCATCACCCCGACTCAGGTCGACTCCACCGCCGTTGATACTATTTGGGCTTGACCCAGCGGGATCCACCCACAATGGTCTTAGGCGTTACCCCAGCTACAACCTTACCATACATTGGGTGTAAGTCCTGGCTAGGGATAGTGTGTCTAGGCGTGGTCCCATCGTATTCCCCGCCCTCTAGGACGCCATCCTGTAGACCATGTCCGTGCTTCTCCAAGCACAAGCTCATTGTCACTCCTGAGAAGGTCGGCCCTTCCAGCGCATGGGAAGAACTTTTCGAGCGTCCTGAGAACGATGGATCGACCCCTGATCGGTCTTGATGCCTTCATCTCAGCTGAGCTTTGCTTCGCCTAGATTGCATTCCCCCGACCATGGACTCCCTCTAACTCTACGAATAATCAAATCACCTTCTTTCGTCGAGGGCCACGGCCTAACTTGCAGAGTACTCCGTGCCTCGTAGTCAATGCCTCGATGAGTTCGCCACACAGGCTCTAATGAATCGACCACCTTGCGTTCGAATGCGTATCTCCCCACCTCGAAGGTCAAACCCCGCCAGGGGAACGCTCACCGGTCTTGAGCATCTCAGCGTGTTGGCATGCATCGATCGATCACGTCTCCAGATGTCGTCCAACTGGGCATCACCAATCGAGCTCGCACGTAGGGATGTGTACGCCCCAGTCGGCTTCATGCGCTTGAAGCTCCATCATACCTCGAACTAGCGGAATACCCATGCCCATCCCGCCGAGGTCACGCAACGACCCGATTACCCAAGGACTCCGTGCGTCTTGAACTAGCAAGTTGGGCGCTTATTTCTAACATATTCACATGGGCCAACCTCTCGCCCCCTCGGGTTCTGTCATCCTTTGGTGGCTATGCCTACACGAGTCAAGCTCGACACTCCTGTGCATGCCTTCACCTCTCAAACACTATAGGTCAAGAACTAACTTCACAAGGCACTTCTCTAGGCCAAGTCCTAACCCCGTGCCTCTGCATAGCTTCGGCGTCAAGGCGATCGATGCTTGACTGCATAACTGTTCATGACCCCACGTCCTGTGCGACAGTGAACTCCCCAACACGACCCAAGATCGGCCGAGCGGAACAACCCTTTGGCAGGCATCCGAGGAACCCCACTTGGAGGCACTGGCATGGTCTGTCATTTGAAGTTCGCACTAGGATTAAGGTATACTGACATGTTGTCAAAATGCATTGCAGGCTACCTGTGAGATCGTAGGCCTGAGACAGCGTGCCAACCCATTTTGCAAGTCGGTGCGCCGGCCCGAGCGGGCGATCGCTAACCGCCCGATCGGCGAGGGGCTACTGTTGGGGGAGGGTCACTGCGCTACCTCAGGCCCACAACCACCTCGGAGCGACGGCGCTCGTTAGAAGGTCTACCCCGAGCCAAGTCTGAGGCCAACCCTGGGCAAAGTACGCGGGATCAACCCTAGGAGGATTTGGGGCCAACCCCAAGCGGAGTGAGCGGGATCGACCCTAGGAGGGTCCGGAGCCAACCCCAGGCGGAGTACGCGGGATCGACCCTAGGAGGGTCTGGGGCCAACCGCAAGCGGAGCGCGCGGGATCGACCCTAGGAGGGTCCGAGGCCAACCCCAGGCGGAGTGCGCAAGACCAGCCCCAAAGGCGTCCGAGGCCGACCCCAGGCGGAGTACGTGAGGCCGATCCCAGGAGAGTTCGAGGCCAACCCTGGGCGGGGTACGCGAGCCTGACCCCATGAGGGTCCAGGGGCAACCTTGGGCTGACCCTAGGGTCCCAGATGTGGCGGGGCCCACACGAAGCAAATGACCGAAATGCCCTCAGAAATAGGCCAAACCCTAAGGCAAATTTGTAACTATACTGGCCTCCCACTCTCCCCTATAAATAGGACCCCTTGTAATGGGAGGGGGAGGCTATTTTGTAACCCTAGACTCCCATATCAAAATTACTTGGTGGTTGTGTGCTCCTTAGGTCCCTTTGCACCCTCGGCGGTCTTCACATCCGACCGAGGGTGCTTCCAAGTTTACTGTCTGGCCTCGTACCAACGACAGGTTTACTGCCTTATAGATATATTCTATTTATTAGAGATAGGTTTCCTTAGAGATAGAGATTATTTCTTGAAGATCAAGTTGAGCTATCCCTATAAAAGAGCTAGTATGTATATATTATCAATCAAGCAATGAAACAATGAAGATGAATTAATCTAATCTCTTCTCCAAGTTATATCCCAGTCTATAGTCAAATCTCTCATCCCACCAAACTGACACCGCCCGGCCTTCCTCCCGACGGTGTTTACCCCGATGAACTAAGGTTTATCACATTTGGTATCAGACCAGTCAATCCCTTCGCACGACTTCTGTTACCATGGTTCCTATTGCCGAGTCGTTAGCCACGATAAATGCTAACGCCAATAAGATGGCCAACATCGACAAGAAGATGGCGGACATCTTCCTTAAAATGCATACCACCTTGGAGAAGATCGTGAATCAGAAGAATGCGCAAATAAGAGGCAGCAGCGCTGTTCCCAGCAGCTGCCACGGCGCCGCCAGAACATGCCGTGGCAGCCGCTGTTCTGCCAACGCCTGTCGCACCATGCCACGCCCTACCGCGGCAACCGTGTTGCTACTGAAGCCTGCTGCGGCAACCATGTCCCTGCTGCGACCTGCTATGGTACTACCGACGCCCGCCGTGACCGCGCTATGACCCTACCAAAGCCTGTTGCAGCAATCGTATCGTGGAAGCCTACTACAACGCTACTATTGTTGCCACCGCGTCTGCAGTGGCGATCGCAGATGTCATCAATGTTGTTGCACTTTTACGTGGAGGCCACGGTTTTCAAAGTCACCAGTAAACGTCACAGTATCTCGTCAACTTAGGGTCTCCTAGGCCTGCAGCCATAGCGGCCACCACAGCTCGAGGACAAGCTGTCACCGAAGGGAGAAGTTGTCACGTGCCAAAATACTGTTCATGCGCACTGTTCACACACGTAAACAGTACATGTGCAGGTACTGTAGCAGGCACGCATGGCGGGGTTAGATTAGTTAGGATAGAGATTAGAATAGTTAGTTTTCTTATTAGATGGGTTTACTACCTCTTTATATATATAATCAGCATATGCCTACAATCAAACTATCATAAAAAAAGGCAACTACAATTCGAATTTTAGTTCAAACAAGTTTGAACTAGCTAGTAAACTAATTTTAGACTATGGTGCCTAGGCACCCAGGAGCACTCGTTATTTTTACTATATATATTATTTATTAGAGATAGATTTTCTTAGAGATATATATTATTTCTTAGAGATCAAATCAAACTATCCCTATAAAAGAGCTAGCATGCATCTATTATCAATCAAGCAATAAAGTAATGAAGATGAATTAAGCTAGTCTCTTCTATCATCCCAGTCTATAGTCAAATCTCTCATTCTACCAAGCCGACGCCGCTCAGCCTTTCTCCTGACAGTGTTTACCCTGATGAACTAAGATTCACCACACACTATGTCACATGCATTTGTGAATATCTCAAGAAACAACTGCTAGTGAAAGAGAGACTGTCATGAACCTTCAAGGATGTATGCCTGATATCTTGCTTTTTGCTGTATTTATGTGTATGTTTCTTGTTTTTAGCAGTTAACCTGTTGCAACACCGTCGCTTGCTTTCCTTCGATGTGGAAGGAGCAATACGACAGCTAGACTCTCTGGTTATGCTGTGTGTAATGCAAAATAGAACCCCTTTTAGGTTTATTTGGTAAATCGGCAGACGTGCAAGTTAAAAAAAAAGTGGATATCTCAAGAACCAATGAATATTTAATACCAGAATAGGTATAGGTAAGCACGCTGTGCAGGTTAGCGTGAACATGTGAATCATACACTTAATATGTCATGGGTCAAACTTCCTTGGTTATACGACTTTTGCAGGGATTATAAATGTGCAATATAGTGACTTTTGCACAGGTGCTTTCTTCTTTGTAAGGATACCAACATTTACTCTTGACACAGAGTGGATCAGGATTAAACAATTTACAGTTTAAACAGACAATCGTGTGCACCTTTATGCCACCACGAAGAAATGGACAGTGGAGGACAGCCTGCTTAATTGCTGATTGGATGTTATAACCAGCACCAAATCCAACTCTAGCTTCCCCATAGCTTTTGAATAGCTGTTAAGAGTTGCACACCGTAAGAATTCGACAGAAAAAACATGTGTAGATCATATAACTCAGAAGTAAGCAAATTCAATAGATTACTTTGCCTACTTCCTCAGGATCAACTTCCTTAATTTGTGCATTAAGGGAACTCCAGAACATCTGATTAAAGCCCTGATATGTCAAGACGTACAGGATTAGAATAGTAAAATATAATATTTTAGATACAAACACAACACATAAGAATTTAAGACTCACAGACATCATGACAGATATCATGCTAATAGTTGACAGGACAGCATTATTGGCACTTTCCAAAGCTTCAGCAAGGGTTTCCACTTCCGTCTCAAGCAGCGAATCAGCTTCAATAACTGGGGTGGAAGAAATGCATATTTAGCTACATGGCATTTGATATGGGCTGTGATTAATGGCAGGAAATTGAAATGTAGTAGTCGTGGTGCTAAATTGCACTACAAAAAAACGTAACTACATCATAGGATTCCAAAATAAATCAATAAAAGTGAAACTGATCATCACTACCTCCTCCATCACAAGAAACAGTCAACATATTACAGAACTATATTACAGAGCTGTTTATATTGGCTTCTACTTCTGGCTTCTACTTGGAGAAGACAGAAGTCTATACGAACACCTGGCTTCTTAAAACGGTTTCTCTACTTCTTTCGCTCCCATCTCGCTCCGAGGATAAGTCAGAAGGTCACAGGTCACAGGTGTATCACATACCCTATTCCCCTCGCTCCTGTCTCTCACACGTATCTCTCCCTCACTTTTTGCATCATTTGCTCCCTCCTTCTAAAAACTACTTCTTTCGGCCGCTATTATTCATTTTCAGCCAAAAGCCTTCAGCTGCAGCCAAAAGCCATCAGCAGAAGCCAATACGAACGCCCCCGTACACCATACTACTATAGCATCCAAGGAATGGAGATGAGGGCATCTGTATAAAGTTTTTATTATGGGTGCATGTGATAATATTTGACTTCTATAGTTCTATAACTAAATAAGTTTTGATTTCAGTTCACATGTGCATAGTAGGAAGGTTGGACCGTGGGAGATGGTTTGTGGGTTTTGTGGATGTGTTCGGTTTAAGATTGAGGTCCTTGGTTCAAATATTGCAACAGCTAGAACTTTTAGCAATGTGTTGCAAGGCATTTCCTCTTTTGGTGTGTGTGAGAGGGGTAGTCACTGGTGGGGCTGGCCCATGAGAAGCTGGCGGGCTAGGCTGCCAAGGAAATAAAGACCCAAAAGCCTATTGGTGTAGAAAAGCTTTGTTGGGCCTGGGCCCCGGCAGCCCAGGGCCTGACTCCGCTCCTGATTCCATCCTAGACAGCATGTCCTATACAAATCAGCAAGCGCTATTAAATTGCGGCCCAAGCATTATCCTTTTTTCTTTCTTCTGTTATCCTTTGGAAGTTTGGTTGGAGGGTCCAGAAATTTAGAATCCAATAACACTTGAGAAGTTCATGAACCAAAAGGTCATGCTGCCTCAGCTTTTGCTTGTTTGTTTTTTGGAAATAAGAGACTTTTATATCTCTCACTTTTTCTGAATCATGAGGCTTATACAGTAATAAAAGAACCTAACAAGCTCAAATATGTCTACCTATTTTGCCCTGATTCTATCCAGGAGCAAAAGGTGTGACGAATAGTATATCAAGATCCAAAGAAAACAAAGATCATAAAGTCCAAATAGAAAGAAGTGAAAATCCTCCTTGTGCATCGTCTATTTACTTCATCTCAAATGCAAAAATGCTAACACATGATGTAAAAAGTAGATCTGAGAATGGATTACCAATGTGAAAGTTTGAGCACGTTTGAAGTTTAGCAATCAACTCAGATGCCTGCAGAACCATACAATACAATAGTTAATGATAAATGATAAACGCATCTACAAATACCAAATGAATGATCTTAGACTTGCGCACTTTTTAAGTAGGCTGTAGCAGAAATTCACAGTTCAAGAAAATGAAGGAAAAATTACTACAGAAGTATTCCACCTCTACTTGTCGTCTTTGTCCCTCAAAACAAAAGGGCTTCAAAAATATTGACGCAGCCAGCTTATCAGCAGATTTGACAGCACTTAGAAGCTCCAGTGCAGCAATTTGATCAACATGCTGTCCTGCACTTGCAACCTACAGAATGCAATCATTGTAAGATAGAAGATCTCATCTCAATGTTAGCTGAAAAAAATCAATAGTAAGATATGGTGTCCAAAAATGCATGTTAACTTATTGTGTAGTGTGTTCCAGAAGCAAACCTACATTAGCACCACAAAGACACGGGTCACCCTCTGGTTCTAAAAAGTTTGATCAAAGCCCTTGAAATTTTACACAAAAGTCTTAACATTCCAGTATTTGTTAGAAGCGCTTCCCTCTAAAATATTTGTCAGAAATATGTGGGGACTATCATTGCATAGTACATGGTAAGTTCACTCATTATCCCCTATAAGTAAGATTGGTCGATCTAGCCCTGGGGTGTTATCATCTTTGGGGCAAACTACAATCTTGAAGCGACACTGTGACATCAAGAGCTGACTCATGAACTATGACGTTTCTCTCAAACAAATGAAAACACAAAACATGTGCTGGACTGGATAGCTGGATCATTAATAGTTAAGCCAAGCTAGGTATCTTTTCTTGTCCTGACCTTGTTATTATGTAGGTATCCAACATAACAGGAATAGCAGAGACACAGGCAGATTTTATTATTATTATTTTAAAAGCAGGGAACACGGGTTTATCTGATGTTGTCAATTGTTTGTTTCAGAGAAAATGGCCACCGGTCAGAACTAGTAACACTATAATACATTATTCAACACAGTAATTAGTCAGGTAGTCAAATAGGCAATAGCAATAGAGCAACTGATGCATACTTGATATTCTACCATCAAAAAAATATGAATACAATAAATCGTATCAAACAGAAAGATGAGAAGTGTACAAACAAGAATAACTGCCGGTGGGCACGGATGAAGAGATAAGGGATGTTCCAAGTCTCTGACCATGGTGTCTGAAAATAGAGAACTGTCATCTTCATCGAAAAATAGGACAGAAAGAATAAAGACAAGAAAATTGTGTACATGTTGATACTGTAGCATCAACAATCAAGCCAAGAAGTGCAGGCTTAGAAAGGTTTCATACCTGCTCCATGACTTCTTTGTATTAACTGTACTTTAGAATTATCCATAACATGTACGGTCCTGAAATAAAATTCTGTGAACGTCAGAATTCTAAAGAAAAGAATATGGAGGTAAGGTACAAACTACAAAGTACTAAAAATGGCACACAGGTATGCCATCTCAAACATTGATTTCATATTAGGCTTCTACTTACCATAAAGGAAGGAAAAGGATTTATCTTAGCAGACATCATTATACATTTAACTACAAGTCTAGAACTAACTGAAGTAATGCAGAGGAACTGCAAGATCCACCTTAATGATTTCCCCCCACACCCCAGTTTGGAATTTTCTTATGTTTTCTTGCGGATAAGGAAACTATACCATTCGGTTACAACAAACTCACAAAAAAGCAAGTGAGAACGCAAAACAGCTTCAACTCCTAGAGAATTTTACGAGTAACCAATGCATCTGATAGAAATTGAGCATCTCAACTCTATTAGATGAATACCAATGGTATATATAGTACAATATTGTATTAGTGTCTTTTTCTACTGTCCCAGGGTTTAGTGTTGTGTGTCTTACGTACTCTATATATTGCCTCTTTGGGTTGTGCAATATAACTAACCTTCATGCCATTTATCCCTTCCTCCTCTAATATTAACATGGTATCAAAGCACTAGGTATTACCCTTGCCTCCGATCTCTTCGGCTATTGCTACCCCTGGGAGGATCAATCTCCACTCCTGGGGACGGCCACTTCTTCGTCGGCTTCGGCCACCTCAAGATTCCTATGCCGTCGCCTGTGCGTTGCCGCCGGCAATCCCGGATCCGGCCAACTCCACGTTGGATCCAGCCCTCTACCCCGCTCCTCTCTCGGATCCAGCCACCGCCATCCCGTGGCCGCTGCAGCCGGACCCCGCCGTGCCCGGGCCCGGGGCATAGCTTCCTCAACCGCCACGCCGTCTCCTCCCTCGTATTCGCACGGATCCAGGCTTGGCCACCGCCTCCTGCTGCGTCCGAGACACACACAACCCTAAACCCTAGGACAATAGAAAAAGACACTAATACCCTTAACAAATACAACTCTAGGACTAATGGGCCTAGTATATATAGTACAATACAACTCTAGGGCTAATGGGCCAATAGTTCTAATGGGCCATATATACATAACACCCCCCCCCCTTCAAACTCAACATGGGCCAGGAGGATCCGAAACATGGAGTTTGGAGAGATCGAAGCGATGTTGCTCTCAAGTTTGAGCCTTAGTAAAAAAATTCAGCAACTTGAATCTTAGAGGGCACATACTGGAGAGCAATAGTCTTCTGTTGACAATGGGAACGTGTGTGTTATGAATATTGTGCATCTATTCATGAGGCCCAAAGAGCAATATATATAGAGAGTACAAGGGGGATATACAAGGGGCATATAAGGAAACAAATAACAATCCTATTCTATTCTTAACACCCCCCTCAAACTCATGGTGTATCACACACACTGAGTTTGGAGAGAAAATACAAATGTTGTGCCCTAGTCTGTGGCTTCGTGAAAAAGTCATCAAGCTATAACTCTGAGGACACAAACTAAAGAGCAAGTACACCCTCCTGCACCTGGGAGCGAGTGTATGAAGCATCCACACCAATGTGCTTGGTGAGCTCATGCTTCACTGGATCACGGGCAATACTGATAGCTCCTGTACTGTCAGTCATAAGAGTTGTAGGTCCCCTCACAGGTACACCAAAATCTGCAAGTAGCCGTCTCAATCAAGTAATCTCTGTTGTCATAGCTGCCATAGCTCTCAACTCAGCCTCTACACTCGAACGGGAAACTGCAGTCTGCTTCTTTGTCTTCCAGGCAATCAGTGAGGAGCCAAGAAAAACACAGTAAGCAGAAAGAGAACGACGATCAGAAGGATCACTAGCCCAGGTCGCATCAGAGTACGCCTGAAGCTGGAGTGAGGTGGAGCTAGGGAAAAACAAGCGACGAGAGATAGTCCCACACAAGTAGCGAAGAACACGAAGAAGATGACTATAGTGAAGATGAGTAGGACAAGCCATGAACTAACTCAAGATATGGACAGCATGAGCAATATCAGGACGAGTGCTCACAAGATATACCAAACTGCCAACAAGATGGCGATACCGAGTAGGATCCTCAAGAGGATCACCATCAGTAGCATGAAGCTGAAGAGAGAGCTCCATAGGAGTCTCAGCAGTGCGAGTATCAGTCAGACCAAACCGATCAAGAAGATCCTGGACATACTTCTTTTGGGAGAGGTAGTAACCCTCAGGCGTGAAAGAAACCTCAATCCCAAGGAAGTATGTAAACAAGCCAAGATCAGTCATCAGAAACTGCTCACTGAGATGCTTCTTCACATATGCAATGAACGAGGGATAGTCACCAGTAATGAGCAAATCATCCACATAGAGAAGAAGCAGTGTCCTACCGCGAGGTGAGACATGAATAAATAGAGCAGGGTCATGAGCACTGACAGTGAAACCGACAGCGGTGATCACTGAGGTAAAACGCGCAAACCAGGCACGAGGGGCCTGTTTTAGACCATAAAGAGCACAACAAAGACGACAGACATGGCCATCTGGAACATAATACCCGGGTGGTGGCTGCATGTAAACCTCATCACGCAAGGCGCCATTAAAAAAGGCATTCTTAATATCCAGCTGAGCGATAGACCACCGGCGAACAGAAGCAACCGCAATAAGAGTGCGAACAGTGGTCATATGAGCAACAGGGGCAAATGTCTAATCGTAATCACGACCATACTCCTGCTGAAAGCCACGAGCCACAAGACGAGCCTTGTAGCGCTCAATAGTACCATCAGACCTGGTCTTAATCTTGTACACCCACTTGCACGTGATAGGACGAGTGTGCACAGGTGTCAGTACAATATCCCAAGTCTCTGTATGGCGAAGCGCATCAAGCTCCTCTGCCATAGCAAGCTGTCACTCAGAATGAGAAGCAGCCTCACGATAAGAACTAGGCTCAGTGACAGAGAGAGTATGAGATGTCGAAGTAAAACCAAGACGATCAGGAGGCCAAATGGTTGCCCAGTCACGAAGGGCGTAACGAGGAGCATCATCAGATTAATCAGATGTCAGTGTCGGCAAGAGACCAGGAGTGGGATCTGGTGAAGTACGAGGACGTCTGGAGTAGTGCACCCCATAGAAACGAGACGGTGGTGCCATAGGAGTAAGAGGCGGTGCTGCAGGAGACAACACATGAGGGTAAGGTACAGAAGGCTGGGAAAGGGGGGAAATGGGTGAGGAGTCAGGGAGAGACAACCAGGAGATCGTCTCAATGGTGGAAGCAGTGTGAGGAGCCGAATCTCGATAGAAGAAAGGTCGAGATTTGTCAAAGACAACATCTCGTGAGATCCTAATCCATCAAGTAGAAGGATCATAGTAGCGATAACCCTTATGCTCAGAACTGTACCCAAGAAACACACACTTGACTGACTGGGCTGTCAGTTTAGTGCGCTCACGAGGCGGCAGCGGGACAAAATAGGTATAGCCAAAAACACGAAGATGACTGTACTGGGGGGCTCTAGAGTAGAGACGCTCTATAGGACTGACATCCTTAAGAGCAGTGGAAGACTGCATATTAATGAGATATGCAGCCGTAGAAACAGCCTCAGCCCAGAACTGTGGTGGAATGTGAGAAGCAAGAAGAAGGGTGCGAGCAGTCTCAATCAAATGACGATGCTTACATTCAGCAACCCCATTCTGAGCAGGGGCACCAGGACAAGAAAACTGATAAAGAGTTCGCTGCTCAGAAAGAAATTGTCTGAACGCACTAGAACAATACTCCCCAACAGAATCACAGCGAAAGGTACGAATAAACTCAAACTGAGTATGAACCATCATGGCAAAGCTACGATAGATCGTAAGAAACTGACCACGATTAGACATAGGGAAAAGCCAAGTAAAACGGGAATAATCATCAATGAAAATAACATAGAATTTATGCATGCCTTTGGAGATAACAGGCGCAGGTCCCCATACATCTGAATGAACTAAATCAAAAGGACGAGAAGACAGGGACTTACTAGAGTGATAAGGAAGTTGTAGCTGCTTGCCTAGCTTACAACCTCGACAAAACATGGACGTGTCAACAGTAACACGTCCAAGGACACCCTGACGAACTAATGACGAAAGACGGGACCCACACAGGTGACCTAAACGATGATGCCACAGCACAAAAAACTCCAGGGGTGGTGGCAGCAGTGGCGATGGAGGTAGGCGTGGTAGGAGCAGCTGAAGACGTAGTAGGAGCAACTGAAGTGGACGGGAGATGAAGACGATCGAGAATGTAGAGACCTTGACGATCCCTACGGTGCCGGCCAGTCCCAAGTATCGTCCCTGTCTGTCGATCCTGAACGAAATAGGTATGAGAGTCAAAACCAACCCTACAACCAAGAGTTAGGGAGGAGATGCCGGGAGGGAGGAGATGCCGGCGGAGCAGCTGGTGTCACCGGTGGAGCAACATTGGCAACAACGGTGGAGGAGCAGATGTGGCAGGCGGTGAAAATCGGGTTACGGCTGGCTATTAGGCTCTGATACCATGATAGAAATTGAGCATCTCAACTCTATTAGATGAATACCAATGGTATATATAGTATAATACAACTCTAAGACTAATAGGCCTGGTATATATAGTACAATACGACTCTAAGACTAATAGGCCTAGTATATATAGTACA
This sequence comes from Dendrocalamus latiflorus, assembly GCA_017311315.1. Taxonomy (NCBI): domain Eukaryota; kingdom Viridiplantae; phylum Streptophyta; class Magnoliopsida; order Poales; family Poaceae; genus Dendrocalamus; species Dendrocalamus latiflorus. The sequence continues at coordinate 38,918,528 of CM029657.1, forward strand.
ATTCAACTCTAGGACTAATAGGCCAATAGGTCTAATGGGCCATATATACATAACAGCATCATCACACTAACCTAAATAGTGTCTAACATTGTGATAGTTAATGGCCTTGGCAATAGTTCACTAGGGCATTTGACCTATCATAAGGGGGAAAAGTTAGCATCTGTGGCCAAAGCTTAGGTTTTGCAATGCGAAAACAAAAGCTCTAACAAACTCAATCTCGTATGCATCTATCTCTAAAGAAAACAATCTCATCGACACAAAAGCTTCTGCTCCCCACAGCACGAGCAAATAACTAATATATTAGACAAACACAAGGATCTACATATTTTGAAGAATTTTGTGCTGCATTGTGCTAACAAAACCACCACCATCACAACAGACAGGCAGTCGTAGTATGCCACTACATAGGAACCAAAACACGACACTAAAAGTAAATTACAAACTTATACGATCTAACAGGATGATTTCTACAGTCGCAGCAGTATTGGGGGAGAACGCAGAAGGGTTCGATTCGACGATTCCACATTGGAAAATTCCACTAGTGGAAAACGAAGCCACACACTAAATTAACACCGGGATTGCTTACGGTTAGGGTTACGCTTCTACAAACCACAACTTCCCGAACTACATTGCGCTGCGCGCACGAAGGCCGAAACTACCGCGGTGTGGAGGTGCTAAGCGAGGGTTCCAGTGTGGTACCAGAAGCGGATCGGTGTGGAGGAGAGGGTGCGGGAGCCCAAGCAGAAGTCGATTACTGCGTCCTTCCGGCTCCCTACGCCGACCACCTCGACGGGCTCCGGCGGGCGCGGAGAGCCCTCCGCCGCCGCACGGACTCCGGAGACGCGGCGGCGGCTACGCCTCCGCGGGGACGGAGCGAGGCGGCGCGTGGATGCGCAGGAGGATGCGAGAGGCGGCGAGAGCGGGAGGCCTCGGACGGAGGCCGCCATGGACGACGACGAAGGATGCGGCGACGAGGATGCGCTTGTGGTAAGGCTGTACACTGTAACGGAGCGCTGCCGGTGAGCTAAGGGAAGGTTCCTTGAAATGACTTGTATGAAGGGCCTTCCTAAACTTGGAGATGCAGTATTGGGCTCGCATGAGAATCCAATCTCGAGCAAGTCACCACACTATCCTGAGCCCATCTAGAGCTGGCTCCGAATGACAAGATAATGGGCCCAAACAAATTCGGTGTGTTGGTGGGCCACCCGAATTGGGGGCCTGTATCTAATCGTGTCTCCGCTTGTCACTTCAAAACTAACAAGCCCATATTCTTCCAAAAATACAACGAGAGAGCCCATACAACGTAGATATTTATCTCTCTCTCTCTCTCTGCTCCTCGAGCCATTACAAGTGTACAGCCACAGTATTGTCATTTCTCAGCCATGTGCACTGCCCAGAAAAACAATGTTCTAAAGTTGGCCCCTCGGGGCAAAAAAGTTCTGAGGTTATGTGAGGAAAGCTTAGCTAGGATACAGTATACGAATTGTATATGAAAGCTGGACCACGAAATGCTCCAGTAATATAAGGGGATCGATCGATCGATCCTTATCCAAAAACAAACAAAAAAAAGGGGGTAACTCTCACAGCATCAGCAATGCAGCATGCATTAGCCTGATGAGTCGAATCATCATCGTTTTGAAAACATTCACCATCAATCAACGACCGAACATCGACCCCGGTCAAGTACATTAGCATACCATTCCGAATATTAAATCTGATCTCAAGGACGACACAGATTCGATCCTGTGAGCAAGCCAACAACTCCATCGTCTCCTGGGGGGGACAGAGAGAGGGACAGGCCAAGATAGCGAGAGCATGCGAGGCCGTACCAACTAATCCCCCCCTAGGCCGATCGATATGCTCCCCAGCGCAAGGCGCCAACCGCGCCGGGCCAACGCCAAAGACAAGCCCCATGTGTGATCAATGCGCGATGCGCGCGCATATTACACCGCACTGCACGCCGAGCCGAGCCAGCCGCTTAACGATACAGGCGCCTACACCGCGCCCAGCAGCGCGGTGAGAGAGGAGGGCTAGATAGACCTGAAACCTCGTCAGCGACGGATTCGAAACTAGCGAAGTTCTTTTTGTTTGAAGTTAGTTTATACTTATAAAATCTATAGTAACTAGCTTTTAAATGGTGCGTTTATTCAAAACAGAATCAATAGAAAAATTATAGTAAAAAGTATACTGAGTTCAACTGTACCGGCTAAAATCGTATGTAACTGTTTCCCTCTGTATACCGCATCTCATAAACAGCCAGAATTCAAATATTTAAACCATAAACCATCAGCCTAAAAAATCCACTCTACAAATAGAGTGCTCATAGAGCTGCTCCTCTTCTATCTTCAAATTTGATGGCTTACTTCTTCCATAGATGACACTGTATCTTTGTATTTTTTTTTAAAAAAAAGTATTATTGTTAGTGCTATTTGACTCTCTCACAATTACATTGTATAACCTATTTGGGGGGGCGGATTTAGAGGGGTGCATGGGAATGCAGTGCACTCCTAAATTTTTTGGAAGAAAAACAAATATATAAAATGTATATTAGATATGTATATATATGAGGTTCTATTTACACTTCTTCGTTGATTTCAGCCCAAAGTTGTAATTTTTTACTAAAGTATTTTGTATTTTAATTATACTTCATAAAGTTATAATATGTTATATTTGAACTATTTATACTGTGTACTTTAAATTTTTAATTCACAGATTACATTCTCATTATTTAAAATCTAGATCTGCCGCTGTATTTGGTCCTCATTTCTTTACTATTTAATAAGTTTAAGTTGGTGATTGGTGCATTCTTCTTCCTTCCTTCTCAACCGTCCGATCTGAATACTGAAATCTTGACCATCTATCTAACATCTCTCTCCCTCTCTCTCATGTCTAACTACCCCTCCTCTCCACTTCCACCAACAGTTACCATCTCCCTCCTCTCTCTCATATCTAACTCAGGAGGATGTATGTGACATAATTAAGCCTTGTTGCACTTGCGATGTATCATTTGGTCATGCTTAGACTGTATAATTTTTTATATAGTCCTATTTGGACTGTATAATTTTTTCTATGCCCTATCTTTCTTGGTGATGCAAATCTGTGAAATTTATTTAGTTAGAAACTGATGAAAATTAACTCATCATCATTTGAATTATGCCCTGATTCTTCTTGCCTTTTGACAATTGACATGTACTAGCTGAATACCCGTGTGTTGTTACGGATTTAAAAACTTTTAGAACATGTTTGTATGTATATTCTAAATTTTTTTACCATACGTGATTTCTTTTAAAAATCTATAGCAACACACGGGCATTCAGCTAGTATAAATTAAATCCTGGGTCCGCCCATTTGCGCGCGTCCAGTGCTTTCCACCACACGGCCGTATGTGACATGTATGATCGTTGGAGAGGCAGCTGTCGTAAGCGCCAAGGGCGGCCGGGTAAAATAAAATAGGCGTTGAAAGCTAGCTAGCCCCGGCGGGCCGGCCGGCCGGCACTGTGTGGCGCAGCATGTATACAGAATTCCCTTTCAGAAGCACATGTGTAGGATCGATCGATGTGCGAGGTTTGTACGTTTATTTTTGGGCGATGGGTTTGACAACAGATGGGATCTGGAGATTCGATTGGACGGCATGCCGCCACCAATAATTCCGAGAAAAAAGGCAGTTCTTTTTGTCCCAGGGTTTTTGACAAAGCATCGATTGCTGACGGGGACGAGGGCGCAGGTCTCTTTAGCGAGCTTTGCATGCATGCATGCAAGGCTGGCTGCAGAGCGAAGAAAGTTGGCAGAAGAAAAAAAAAAGTCGATATGTCGTATTTGCATCCACGCCACGTATGAGGTTAGTCTTATGTCTTAGAGCAAGTATAATAAGAGGCTGTAAGTAGACTGTATGCTGAGGTGGAGGAGAGAGAAGAGAGGTGGGTTGTAAATTTACAGCCAACTGAAGCACAAGAACCAAGAAACTTTGTGAGAGAAAGGGGTGGGTCATACAGCCTTCAGCTGGCTGTAAACTACTATATGAATGGGCTGATAAGTGGGTTGTAAATGTCCATACAGCCAGCTGAAGACTGTATTATTAGCCTTGCTCTTATGGCTATTTTTGAAAGAGAATATGGAGTGTTATGGCCTATATAAATTGCTACAGTATAATCAACTTTACCTTATCTTAAAAAGATACTTCGTTTGAGAGTTAGTTACTGTAGAAAAGCCAAAAGTAGAAACCCAAAGCCGAAAAGAAGAGCTCCTCCTTTTGCTAATAGCTTTTAACTGTGACAGGTGAATAGTAATGTATTATGTAATAATAAAGACGGTATAACGAAATATACTATAACATTCGGATCACCATGTGATTTACGAAATTGTAATATAATAAAATACAAAATACGTTACAATGTATAAAAACGTAAAATAGTGGTTAATAGTTAGTAGTGATTGACAGAAACACTTTTATAAAAGTTGAGGAGTTTATATTGATTGTGGTTTCTAAAAGCGTGGTCCTACCACTATAACTAGGACTTGTCATTGACCTCGACGCAAGGCCCAGAAAGTCATTTCACCAAACCGACGTACTCATGCATGCAGTAGACAGTCAGTAGTGGAGCCCAACATGCATACGTTTACCCGGCGCCGATACATGAACGCAGTTCAGCAAATTCCCACGGTATGTAGCCTGTCCATGCAGGGGAAATGCAGTGCAAGAATCCCGGAACAGTAGAAAACTCCACAGGAAAGCTCGCTTGCCATTGCTGAGTTTACCGAACAAGCTAGCTGAAGAAGCGCTGCGTCGTCGTCTGCGACGCGCCGTGTGAACCGCTGCTCGCTGGCGACCGAGCAGCCAGACCAGAGGCGTCTGTTTCGCTCTCCTTTCCAAGATTCCATCGGAGGTGGACACAACAGTCATCAGAGAGGAAAAAGGAAGGGGAAGCCGACGACAAGGTAGGTTAAAACTTGCCAAGAGGACGACGGATTCTGGTACCGTACACGTACGTGCAGCAGTGCACGCGGCACTGTGACTCATATCGACTTGTCGTCGACGTCATGCAGGTGGGCACCAGAAATGATAGTAACGCTAGGTCAGAGAAGTGAAAATAGGATTGATGTGCCAATTGCGAATTGAGGTTCGATTGTGTACATTAATGTAGTTATCTGAGGGTCCGCGCTTTTATGGTTTTTGACTTTAACTTTTGGTTTTTTATAGTAACTAGCATATCTTTTCAAGATAGAGTCTACTAGTTAATTATATTATATACTGTACCGACTTCATTTGTATCGGCAAAAACTGCACATGAATTTCAGTTACTCTGTAATCTCTCACACGAACAGCCAAAAGACACAAGTCACAGTAAAAAGCTATAAGCCGCAACCTGAAAAAAAAAACAGGCCCTAAATGCACCAGCGTTCCTTGAAACAAACTCCAGCTTGGATGGATTCGTTGTTTTGCAAACGTGCGTGATAGATGAGCAGTTCACAAACAAATTAATGGACTACACATAAAAGAAGGTCACCAAAGTTAATAATACAGAGGCAACGTGCTACGACAACCAACCAAGTTCGTGATATACCAGTGAAATTATATATAGAATAAACAAATTACATTAAGAACTGCTAGAGTTAACTAAAGGTAGACACGCCTTTCAGAATTCATGTTAATTCTGGTCGCTTAGCAGAGAGTGATTGTTCAAGATTGTTGTTGAAAAAAAAACCTTCACTATCAGGCTGGTCATCTTTCGTGACAGTTAAAACCGTCAGAAAAATATGGATAACCATCGGGAAAATTTTTCCTGTTGGGAAACCATCAAGAAATACCCATGAGGAGAATGAGGACAAAAAAAGAAATTGCATGACGGCTACCCAACAGGAAAATTCTTCCTGACAGTATTCCCTGACAATCACCGACAGAGAAATTTATCTAGTGTCTGTTTTTAGTAGCAATATCTGTGATGGCTAACCGTAAAAGAAAACCATCATAGATATTATTTCTATCGGTTAGTCCCATCAAGGTATGTGTTATTTTGCTGTTAAGAAAGCAAAATAACACATACCTTGATTACAAATAAAATATGAATCCATACCTTGGTGTATGGAAAGCACACCATCAGGAAAAAGGAAATTACAAATAAAACAGTAAATACAATAAAATCACAGCACTTAAACTCTATTCCTAACTATATTAGAGCCAATCCATACACACATCTTTAATCAAAGTAATCCACATGTATCAATATGAATCGTCAATTGAACGATGCATACATCATATGCACACATATAACAATCCATTCAGATTCATTGGCATCCAAGTTCAAGCTTTCAGAAACACATAATCGATCGAAGTTCAGTACCAATGTATTCAACGAAAAGGAAATTATTACCATGCATTGAAGTGGATCAGATACCTAAGAGGGGAGGAGTGAATTGTGTATCCTTTTCAAATTTGGCCAAATTAAACAAATTTAATTACAACAACAAAAACTCTAAGCCTAACCTAAGTGTCTAAGGTTAACTAGTGTGCTCAATCAACTCCTAAACATGCCAGTGAAGTTTTGCAACTTAAATTCCAACCCTATACAAGTCTACTAAGCTATAAATTGAAAGAAGTAATAAATGCGAAAATATAAAAAGGACAAGAGATAATCAATTTTTTACCGAGGTCTCATAAAGAGTCTAGCTCCTACTTGAACTCGTGCAAGGATTCAAATGATCTACTAGCGGTAATCCTTCTTCACTCTGAATAGGTGGACTCTAAGCTCTTCCTTGGAAGGCCACTAAGATTATGTCTCCAACCCTTGTAGGAATCACCGAATTTTAAGAGGAATAAGTCAAACAGGTTAAGCAACTCAGCAAGATCAAGCAACTAGGAGTGATGCACATAACTAGACCTAATCTACTCTCTCACGCTCTCAAGATCTCACACTCTCAAACACTCTCGCCAGGTAGCACCACCTGCAAAATCACACCTCTGCCTAGTGACGGTGTCGTGCGCCTGCTCCTCTACTCGTATTTAGCCTCTAATCACCCGAGGAGAGGGAGAGAAGGTGACTGCATCCATGTGCATGCCAACTCACTTGGACCTTCTTGATCAAAACCAAAGGTACTCACTTGTAGCGGAGGCAAAGAAAGGCGCGTCGAGGTCGATGCCTAGGCGAATGGAGATGGAGTGGTGCCGACGCCTTGTCACCAGAGGGGAAGGTAACACTAGATACATGCGGGGAGATGATGCCAGATCCACACAGGGAGGCAATCAGTAGAGAAGGTGGTGCCGGATCCGTGCAGGGAGGCTATCGAATGGGGAGTTGGCACTGGATTCAAGGTCTAGGCGTTCGAATGGGAGGCGGCACTAGATCCACACATGGAGGTAGTGCTAGATTCGGGGTGTAGGAGGAGAAGGGAAGGAGGCATGCTTGGTTGGAGAGGAGGATGGGGGTGGCAGGTGGCTGCGAATGAGGCGAAGGGGAGGGAGGTGGTGGGTATAGTGTTAGGGATTTGAGGGGACTTCTAGCAATTAGTTTTCCTATTGGCTAAGTTCATGTCATGGAAATTAGTTTCCTTGACAGGTATCAATTAAACCATCATGGAAACTATAAATTTGCTAACGGTGTTACAAGCTATAAAGAAAATGATTATTACAATCAATTGCTTGTGAGTCCATCAGGAAATGTACAAACTGTCAAGAAAGATGGTGAGTTTGGTAGTCTTATATACTGTTAGAGTCTCATCTATAGTGTATACATAAAGATGGAGAGAGCAATAATGATCGATACGATGGTCGGACGGGTCGGGATCTGGACATTACACTTGAGCGGCAGCAAGTATTCAGACATAGAAGACCAATTATTTTATTGTCAGCTATAATGAACAAGGAGCAATTCCCTTACTGAGTTTGTCTGAGCCATCATAGTATGCATAGATAGTTCGAGCTGTCTATGATATTATCACAGATGGTTAGGATTAAAAACCATCTGTGATGTCAGCATACATCACAAACGGTTTTTAATCCGAACCATCTGTGATAATGCTACATCACCGATCAGCGACATCTCTCCCAGGATTTCGATCTCATCCATCCATTTTCTCCACATCGAACCACAGGCACCGGTCTCCTCCCTCCTCTCACCCCTTATTACTCCCCCTTTCCCCCAATTCCACTCTAAGAACCACATTTCCTATTGCTCCTAGTTCATCCACTCCTTATTCCTGCTTCCTCCCCCAAACCGATGTGCTCCGTCCCCTCGACAACGTCGACTACCACTGTGAGCTCCTCTGCCTCCAGTTGTGATGCCATGGTTTACTTCACAAGACACTTTTGTCCTAAGTGTTGTAAGAGTGTCTTGTGCTGTGTCACCGTCGTGACACAACAGTGACGTTGCTATTGCCTTTTCTTCATCGTCGGTGATATATCCCCCATCCAAAATTTTTGGATGGCTAGGATGACGATTTTGAACAGTCTGTGATGACCATTTTGTAGTAGTGACACGCACCACCACGCGTGTACACCACATACACGCGAGTGCATCCCCTTAGCACATACTTAGAAAGACGATGCCCGAGAATAAATCCACGGCTTCGCAAAATTTCTATTGAAAGTGCACTCGAGTGTGCATAAAGATGGGCACTAGGATTTGAACTCTAATGGGTGGCATCGTACACACATAACTCTATCATCCCACCAAGAGATGGTTCACCGATAGTTCACATGTATGAGGAATTTAATTTACTTTCAGCATGAGCCGGTTTACACACACACACGGTTGTGCTAAAAAGAGTGCCTGCGTGCATGGTACACGCGAATCATGTGGTGCAGCGCTGGTTCATCTGGTGTAGTGCCCGTAAATTTAGTAGATTCAGTCGTGATGTAAAGTTATTATCCTTCATACATAAAGTTATCATCTATACAACATGAAGTTACGACCATCTGCAGCTAGTGCGGTCAACATCGTTCAAGAGAAAAGTTACTAGCCTCCATGCATCAAGTTACTATCTATACAACATGGAGTTATGACCATCTCCAGCGGTGCGGTCAACATCATTTGGAAGAAAAGTTATTAGCTTCCACGCATCAAGTTACCATCTATACAACATGAAGTTACCACCATTTGTAACCAGTGTCGTCAACATCATTTGGAAGAAAAGTTATTAGCCTCCACGCATCAAGTTACCATCTATACAACATGAAGTTACCACCATTTGTAACTGGTGTGGTCAACATCATTCGGGAGAAAAGTTATTAGCCTCCATGCATCAAGTTACCACCTATACAACATGAAGTTACAACCATTTATAACCGGTGCGGTCAATATCATTCGGGAGGAAAGTTATTAGCCTTTGCGCATAAAGTTGCCACCTATACAACATGAAGTTACCACCATTTGTAGCTGGTGCACTCATTCTATAGCTGCCTGTAATTAATACCCTAAACTAGCAGACGTAATTAGCGGATGGCGGTTATGGCAACAACAATACCATGCACAAGAGAACTGTAAGTAACTTCATGCATTACAGATGATAACTTGATGTACGTATGATAGTAACTTTTCATAAATTAATAACCGATATCACTCCACAAGTAGGGGTCTAACGCGCACAGAATTGTAAGCAACTTCATGCAAGTTCGATGATAGCTTCATGTGCAAGTGATAGTAACTTTGCCATATTTAACAATCACTACAACTTCACCAGTAACCGTTCACAGGGTGGGTTGGTGGGGTGACTTGCTGATTGATTCTAGAGGGGCACTTATTCTGTGCGTAGGCACTGGTTAGTGTTTACACACACACACAATGACCAAGTAAGCAAATGTCACATGATTAGTCTTGTAATAACAATCTTCATCTACAAGTACTAGATGTAGTTCCAGTTGGTCACCAACATGTTTTTTTATCATGCATCCATCAACCCATACTCTACACCAAACTATTCTTATCCATACAGTGAGGCCACTCTACCTACCAAACTTCGTAGTTTGACAATTGACATGTCCATCCTATGGAGCGCATTTCTTTTTGAAATTTTACATGTAACTTTTAATTATATACCAAGATTTGAAGTTGTTTATTGGTAAAAAAAATGTCAGACGGGTGCACATACAACTTTTAATTATATTCCAAGTCAACAGTAAAAATAAGATCGAATAGATATCTTTTAAGGGACTGTCCATATATAAAGACAAGCGAGTTCTCTAGAAAATCACTCGATATTTTAGTCGTTGGATCTAAAATGGATGTCATGGATATCTCTCCTCTCTCTCCCTATACCACCCCCAACCCTAATCCCCTCTCTCCGTGTATGTTGCGCTCGATAGATTGATCATGCGCCGCCTTGTACCCCTACTATGCTGCCGCTCAGCTCCTCACCAGCGCCATTGGGGCTCGCTGTCCTTCCATTACCTCTTCCTTGTCCTACCATGCACCTGCTCCTCCTCCTTCCCCCACGCTGCTGCCTCCTCGCCTTCACGAGAAAGATGATACCTTGGGCAACTCCTCCTTTAATGTAAGGGAAAGAGAAGGGTGGAGGCTTTCTACTGAGTGGCTGCTCATCAAAGCGGGGCATTTGGTGGACACAACGGCTCGAGGAGTCCACGAAGCGGAGCCGAAGGAGGAGGATGGAGTTGCTTGAATCTTCAAGCACATACAACAGTAAGAAATTCAACAGATTTTATTTTTTTAAGTGTCATGTGGCTAATAAATATGTTTTGAAATGAACTGGTAAATGTATTAGGAAAATCATTGTAATCAATAAATACAATAGAGCATTTCATTCTACCAAGGTGAAAACTCTTGGAAACTCCAATATGAAATTCCTTGCATACGGGATATCTGTATTCAGCTTAATCAAATGCAATCAGTGTTGGTAGAAAAATGAACTTGCATCATTATTAGTAAAATTAGAGCTATGCTATGCAATTTTGTATATGATGCTGGCAGCAATCACACAACTCATGTCTAAGAATCAAATATCAAATCATACAGGAAGTTCTCAATTAAGTGCAGGAGTTATGGCATGTTAGTGAAAAAGTGAAATCATTCTTCTTACTTGAGCAAGTAAAATAGGGCTATAAATTCTTAGCATTTCTACACAGGTTTATTGAAGCAACAGAACAAACGTCCAATAGGAGCAGCACAAACTGAATAATCATTAGGATGAGAAAGCTATACTCAAGCAAATTTCAATTGCTATTTAAAACCTTGATTAGAGGCAAATGAACAGGCAGTGGTTGCTCCTGTGGGTAATAGCAGCTGAAATTGCAATATAATGTATGATTCAACTAAAGGCATAATTATAGAGAATGATGAACTCCCGTGGTCATCTAATTAGTTTCACTTTAATTTTACCTGGTAGACCTTAGCTTTAACTGCCTACTATAAGGAAAAAAATTATCATCATCAGTAAGTTAGGTTTGATACATAGCAAGTTCAAGTGAACATTTTAAAATGGGGTAGTCCTTTGTGAATTAGATATATAACCAAACTAAACTGGAAAGCTGTAACATATAGTAAAATAGTGTCATTTGTGACAAACAAATAAGCAAAACAAAAGAAAACACACTAGGGGGGAGCTAGCTAGGAGAAGCAATCTACATTTATTCTCATCACTCTAGATAAGCTTATTTTGCTTAACAAAATTGCTATATTTTCTACTACAAATGCCTACCTCAAGTTTCCTTTTGGAAGATTAACATGATCATCCCAAATGATACAGACAAGCGGAACATTCATTAAAAGGATTAATGTAAGCTTCTAATTACGCACCAACATATAAGCTTGTTCTATGCAAACAATGATGTAATACTCAAAAGCATGCTATTTTCTTTCTATTCCATTTTTCAATTGGATAGCTCAATGTTCATACCCAATCCTGGTACTTATCTCATGAATATGAACAACTCTGCTAGCTAAAATTTCAAACCATAATCCGCTTCACTAAGTTATGTACTACATACACAAACATAATTTTTGGTTGAATCATGTATTATATTTTATTGATCTAATACATTGGCCAATATATTGTACCAACCTAATTTAGATTAAGTTTAATAGAACCAGATGCACCAGATTTATACTTGTACCATATTTATACTTATACCTGATTGTACTTGTTTTTACAATTCCCTTTTGTTTGTTAAACTCTTCCCTTCCTAACGGAATCAAGGTGATAAGCAGTACATCCTCATGCAGTACCTCATGACATATGTAGCTCATAAAAATAGTATGTTGGTCAATCCTTATTTAGTTATTTTACTACTTGAGCTATGGGGATACTATTTAATTGCAAACTAATTTTTATGCTTGAATCCTATCTTTGTAATGGCAAAATCTGTGAGCATGGATGCAAACATCTAGACATTATCAATCCAAGACATATGTGATTCACATCCATGCATGGTTCTCCCATCTCAAACATCAATCACAGCACCACACAAGCATAACCATGGATCAATATGATCAGAGGGAAGAAGCGACCGTATGTGGCAAGGGAGTACCCACATCGGAGTGACTAGGGTGCTTAGCACCCCACCATCTAGTTGGCTGCGGCGGCGGCGGTGACGCAGTGCACAAATGACAGAGAGGCGCGACCTGGGGAGGGGCTGATGGAGGTTCAGCAGGGGTGAGGTTGTTGCAACGAGCCAGCTGTGGTTTAGCATCAGAGGCCCAGAGGAGAGGCACGAGAGGCCATCGAGACCTAGTGAACCAGCGGCACCACTATAAGACATCCAAATCTGGCGGCATCACTCTATGGGATGTCTAGATCCACTGCCGCGCCACCTCCTCCCTCATCGTTGGGACATGTCATCTCCTCCCTTATCACAGAGCTGCACTGCATGGCTTCATGGTAGCACAGGGGGTGGAGGGGTGCCATAAGGAGTGCAACCGGTGGGTAAGGATGGCGTGGTGGCCACAGGGATGACTAGATCTGGTGACCGTCGACGGTGCCACGGGGAGGGCAACAGTGGGTATGGATGGGCAGTAGCCATAGGGACGGCCAGATTTGGCGACTGGCAATGTCGATGGCCAGATCTGCAGTGCTCCACCACCGCACCGCCTCCTCCCTCGTCGCTAGACTGGGACATGCCATCTCGCCCTTCATTGTGGGGCTGACGGGCTGTGTTGCCACCGCTACCTCTCCTATCACCGATGGGGAGAGGGTGAGAGGTGGGGACACGGGGGAGGCAAAGGGACGTCGCGGGGCAGGCAGAGGGGTGCCGCACAAGAGGAAGCGGCGGTGCGGGTGCACGGCACGCGAAGGGACACGCACTACTACAAAAGAGGCTATACTAGACGGCTACATCACAGACGGTTTGACAAAACCGTCTGTGATTGACACTAACACAAACGGTTTTAATTTGGACACCGTCTGTGTTAGTGGTCGAGTATCACAGACGGTCCTTACCAATGAACCGTCTGTGATACTTTAGTATCACAGGCGGTTTAAAATAAAAAACCGTCTGTGATAATCTGAAATTATCACAGACGGTTTTTTATTAAAAACCGCCTGTGTTGTGTAGACTATCACAGCCGGTTGTTGTTAAGAACCGTCTGGGAATGTTCACAGACGGTTTTTTACAAGAACCGGCTGTGATGTCCCTTTGTCTGTCATATTCTAGATCAGAGGTTAATATATAAGTACACATTGCTTCTAATAACTTAACTACAGAACTACTGAGACAAGAGGTCACAAATTAAAGGCAAATTTATTAATTTCAATTAGAGGGAAATTCATTACATAAGTCGCACAGGTAAAGAGTTTCCCAGATTGTAATCTTTTGGGCTTCGTACGCTTCTTCTTCGACTTTGGGACTTGGAGGATCAGCCGCTGAATTCTCGAACGCTGTTAAGATTGCCCTTGTCCTCTGCACTTCCTCGTGCAGCCTGGGCAAATGATCAGCAGCATCCATCATGTCGTACAGGATAGCATTAAAACATTCCCCACAATCTGCCGTTTCTGCATGAGCGGCAAGGCTATCCATCAGTCTGTGCAATGCGAGTAGAGCTTCTTCCGCATTGCGCACATTGTGGAGAAGAACCAGGGTGAGAGCTGTTTCCCTTTCTTGAGCGGCAGCGAGACGCCTCCGTCGACGGCGGAGGATCAGGTCAAGCTGACGGATGCAAGAAAGTCGGGGAAGGAGAGCAGGGCGGGTGCGGAGAAGCTGCTCCAGATGCAAATTGCTGGCCGCCTGTGTAAGATTCCGGCCGAACAATTCGTGATGAACAGATGAGAGGAAGGAGATGATCACAAGAATAGTAGAAGGCGCCATATTGTACGTACGTAGAAGAGACCTGGATTAGGCGCGCATATTTAACCTTTAGCACAGACGGTTCGTATACCCAAACATTAATGATATAGATGCTTCGTATAACGATCGAGAGACGTTAATTAGACGATCGAAACCCGAAGCGTTCTGGCAATCGAAACATGAAGCGTTCTGGCAATCGAAACACGCGCGAAGCGTTCTGGCAATAGAAACACGCGCGAAGCGTTATGACAGACGGTTTTACTGGCAACCGTCTGTGATATTTTCATAGACGGTTACTAACCGTCTGTGAACTTTCACAGACGGTTCTTAATACGAACCGTCTATACCAATCGAGATAACACAGACGGGTCCTGTTAAGAACCGTCTGTGAAAAGCCAGATAACACAGACGGTTCCTGTTAAGAACCGTCTGTAATAATCCCATGTCACTGATAATTGGTGTGTAATAATCACATGTCACCAATAATTGGCGTATACACAGGATTTCGATCTCACCCGTCTATTCTCTCCACATCGAATGGCTGGCACCAGTTCCTCCCACGGCCAGGCCCTTATTAATAACTCCCCATCAACCTTTCCACCGGTACTAGTCACGCGTGAGTTCATCCACTAGCTAGCTTCCTGCATGCATCTCCCCTCCGCTGTGAGCTAGCACCTCCATCGCGGCACGACCGGTTCATACTAAACAACACACTCTTGCCGTAAGTGTGTCTTGTTTAGTGTGAACCGTCGTGCCACGAAGGGTTTGTTAGCTTGTTATCCTGTAATAGATCGATCTGAATGTGTTGTTGAGTTTTTGTGCTTGCCTCTGTATTTGCATGTTCCTCGACCAGCTCAACCAAGAATCTTGAAATGTCTTTTCTTTGCACTATTGTAATAAAATTGCCTTGAATTTTGTCGGGAAAGATGAACTGTTTCGTCAGGGCATGACTGCCAACTCGAAGCATATATAGCATAGCATTCGAGGCACATCCGAGGCCTGCAGCTGTGTCTTGAGGAATGCCAAGAGCTGGTCTTCAGATGTGGCAGCCACACTGGTCTTCAGATGTGGCAGCCACATCTGAAGACCAGCTCTTGGCATTCCTCAAGACACAGCAGCAGGCCTCGGATGTGCCTCGAATGCTATGCTATATATGCTTCGAGTTGGCAGTCATGCCCTGACGAAACAGTTCATCCCCGTGTAACTATCACAGACGGTTTGTAATGTAAACCGTCTGTGAAGGACTATCACAGACGGTTCTATACACAAACCGTCTTTGATACGCATAAATCACAGACGGTTGATATTTAGAACCGTCTGTGATATTATGTACATCACAGACGGTTCGTGTTACGAACCGTCTGTGATAATGAGACTATCACAGACGGTTATTGATGCGAACCTTCTATGATAGGCAGAAATCACAGACCGTTTGTAGTTGGAACCGTCTGTGATATTCTGCGTAGTATTAATTACTTGGCGTACTTGCTTGAAGGATGTCGACACCGATCTGTCTTCATTGCGCTGCATCGGTGGAGCAAGGCGGCCGGCTTTAGAGAGTTGGGGGTGAAAAAATATCACCGTCTTCTTATTGATCTGATCAGAGGTTAGCATACTCAATTACTTAACATTCTTAGTGATCTGATCAGAGATTAGTATTCAATTACTTAACATTCTTAGTGATCTGATCAGAGGTTAGTAGTAGAGGTAATAATCATTTTTGACACCCATTTTTCACTTGTGTAGCGTAGATGGACCGAAGCTGGATGTATATTGAGAACCGTGTGAGTGAAGCTAACATTACTGGCGTGTCTGCCTTTAGAAGGGCGGCCGAGCTGGATATGTTGAAGAAGGGGATGAAATATATGTATTGCCCATGTATTGATTGTGATAATCTCAAGATGTTTAGCAACTCAGCGCAGATTGAAGCTCACTTGATTCGAAGGGGTTTCAGAAAAGGGTACAAATGTTGGACCAGTCACAGTGAAGAGAAGAGTACACAAGAAGGTAGTTATGACATAGTCGAGGGAGGCAACGATATGCCAGTTGTGGACTGTTCTTTCAATCATGAGGAAAGGTCGCAGGATGACAATCTGGATCATGAGGATAGGTCGCAGGATGACAATTTGGATCATGAGGATAGGTCGCAGGATGACAATCTGGATCATGAGGATAGGTCGCAGGATGATAATCTGGATCAGATGTTACGTGATGCAGAAGGGAACTATAGTGAGAGAGAGTTTGGTAAATTCGAGGGCTTGATGGAGGACTCGGAGAAACCTTTGTTCCCGGGCTGCAAGCCGCAATACACGAGGTTGTCATCAGTTCTAGAACTGCTAAAATTGAAGGCAAGCAATGGTTGGTCCGACAAGAGTTTCACGACATTATTAGGTCTCCTAGTGGACATGCTTCCAACGGGAAATGTGTTGCCGAGAACCACCTACCAAGCCAAGAAGATTCTTTGTCCATTGGGAATGGAAGTAGAAAGAATACATGCATGTCGGAATGATTGTATCCTGTACCGTAAAGAGTATGCTAGCTTACATGTTTGTCCGGTGTGCAAAGCATCCCGATACAAACGTAAAAATGACTCTGATGATGGGAAGGGCATCGAGGTGAAGCAAGGACCTCCTGCTAAGGTGATGTGGTATCTTCCTGTAATCCCCCGTTTGAAGCGTTTATTTGCAAACCGCAAGGATGCAAGATTGATGCGTTGGCACTGCGAGCAGCGTAAGAAAGACGGAATGATAAGACATGTTGTTGATTCTGCCCAGTGGAGGAACATCGATAGGATGTTTGTAGATTTCGGTGTGGAACCGAGAAATATAAGGTTTGGGTTGAGTACAGATGGAATGAATCCTTTTGGTAACATGAGCAGTCGACATAGCACCTGGCCCGTGACTCTGTGCATGTACAACCTTCCTCCTTGGCTGTGTATGAAGCGAAAATATATTTTGATGTCACTACTTATCCAAGGGCCGAAGCAACCTGGCAACGATATTGATGTGTTCCTAGCCCCATTGGTGGAAGATCTTGCAACACTGTGGAATGAAGGGGTACATGTATGGGATGCGGACAAACGAGAGAACTTCACTCTACGGGCCATGTTGTTCTGCACCATTAATGATTTTCCTGCCCTTGGTAACCCGTCAGGGTTTAGTATAAAAGGAGCCAAAGCGTGTCCGCACTGCTTAGATTATACGGAGAGTGTGTGGTTGAACAACTCCCGAAAAACTGTGTACATGCGTCACCGTAGGTTCCTTCCAAAGTATCACCCATACCGCAAGATGAAGAAACAATTTGACGGAAAAAAAGAGGATGACTCAGTACCAAGACCTTTTAGCGGGAAAGAGGTGTATGATATGGTCAAGGATATAAATGTTGTGTTTGGAAAGGGACGTAAATTGAGGAAGAACGTGTGGAAAAAGAGGTCAATATTTTGGGACTTGCCTTATTGGGAGCACTTAGAAGTTCGCAATTGCATCGATGTCATGCACGTAGAGAAGAATGTATGTGACAGTTTGATTGGTCTCTTACTGAACATTCCTGACAAAACAAAGGATGGTGTTAACGCAAGGCGTGACTTGGTCGCTATGAACATCAGGACCGAGTTAGCACCGATAGAGACCGATAAAGGCCGGACGTACCTTCCCCCAGCATGTTACACTCTGTCTAAGTCCGAGAGAACTGAATTGTGCCAGTCCTTAAATGGTGTGAAAGTTCCATCCGGTCACTCGACAAGCATGAAGAAACTTGTTTCCATGGAACATTTGAAATTAATTGGCATGAAGTCTCACGACTGTCATGTGCTAATGACTCAAATGCTACCTGTTGCAATTAGAAGTATTTTGCCGAACAAGGTTCGAGTGACAATCATAAGGCTATGTTATTTCTTCAACGCAATTGCTCAGAAGGTCATTGATCCGGATGGACTAGATGCTCTGCAAACCGAGGTGGTGACAACTCTATGTCATCTAGAGATGTATTTCCCTCCATCATTTTTTGATATCATGGTCCATCTCATTGTCCACCTTGTGAAAGAGATAAAAATATGTGGCCCCGTATTTCTACGTCATATGTACCCTTTCGAGAGGTACATGAGAATTCTGAAGTCCTATGTACGCAATCGATCTCGACCGGAGGGTAGCATCATCGAAGGTTATACAACAGAAGAGGTCATTGAATTCTGCATCGGCTACATGGCTCAGGTAGAGCCGATAGGTGTACCTCTATCTCGTCACGAGGGGATGCTAGAGGGTATCGGGACTATCGGAAGGAAAGCAATAACTCCGGATCAAAATACGTATACTCAAGCGCATTTCATGGTTTTACAACACATGACTGAAGTGACCCCATATATTGAAGAGCACAAGGACATGCTACGTCAGGAGAATGCAGGCCAGTCAGAAGTTTGGACCACGAGACAACACAACCGTCAGTTCAACGAATGGTTCAAGGCGCAATTGACTAGGAGGTCGTCAAGTGAAACACTACAATGGTTGGCAAAAGGGCCAAAATTTACAATTGTGACATGGCAAGCATACGACATTAATGGCTACACATTTTATACAACAGATCAAGATAGAAAGAGCACAGTGCAGAACTCAGGTGTCCGCATAGATGCCTATGATGCGCACGGCAGTACCGCTGGCCCAAGCTCGTACTACGGGCTTATAGAGGAGATTTGGGAGCTTGACTACGTAATTTTCAAAATTCCTCTATTTCGGTGCCGTTGGGTCCAACTTCCACGGGGTGTAAAGGTTGACAAGTACGGCGTCACTACCGTGGACCTCGAATGTGTAGGATACAAAGATGAACCATTCGTACTCGCGAGGCAAGTTGTTCAAGTATTTTATGTAACCGACCCGGCAAATAAGAAGCGCCATGTAGTTCTTCAGGGAAAAAGAAGGATTGTCGGGGTTGAGAATGTTGTGGATGAGGAAGAGTACAATCAATTTGATGATTTGCCTCCATTCGGACAAGGCATCAGGCTCGAGGAAGAACAAGGCGATGAACCAAGCTATATGCGTGTCGATCATCGTGAAGGGCTTTATTTAAAATGATATAGCCAAAGTGTAATAAATGATATTGGTTATGCTTGTGTTTTTCATAAATGTATGTATGTTCCATTGTAATTGTAAAATGACTAAGGAACTAAGAAATAGTTATATCTATGGTTATGCTTGCGTTTTTCATAAATGTATCTATGTTCCATTGTAATTGTAAAATGACATAGGAACCTAGTATTTATAGTGAAATATCACAGGCGGTTTATCAAAAGAAACCGTCTGTGATAAAACATCACAGACGGTTATATAGATATAACCGTCTGTGATAATATAAATATCACAGACGGTTATATATATAGAACCGTTTGTGATAATATTGATATCACAGACGGTTATATTGATAGAACCGTCTGTGATAAGTGCATATCACAGGCGGTTATATTGATAGAACCGTCTGTGATAGCTCATCTTTAAATACCCGCAGCTAGGTCTGCGGAGTCCGCTCTGGCGCAGTCTCTTGTCTCCACCCTGCAGCGCCCCTGCTAGCTAGGTTTTGCTCCCCCCCCCGACGCCGCCGGTCCCTCCCGACGCCGCCGCTCCCTCCCGACGCCGCTCCCTCCCGACGCCGCCGCTCCCTCCCGACGCCGCTCCCTCCCGACGCCGGTCCCTCCCGACGCCGCCGGTCCCTCCCGACGCCGCTCCCTCCCGACGCCGCCGATCCCTCCCGACGCCGGTCCCTCCCGACGCCGCCGCTCCTTCCCGACGCCGCTCCCTCCCGACGCCGCCGGTCACTCCCGACGCCGCTTATTTTATGTTATATGCTTCACATGAATTTTATGTTATATGCTTCACATGTTATATGCTTCACATGAATTTTATGTTATATGCTCCACATGAATTTTATGTTATATGCTTCACATGTTATATGCTTCACATGAATTTTATGTTATATACTTCACATGAATTTTATGTTATATGCTTCATATGAATTTTATGTTATATGCTTCACATGTTATATGCTCAACATGTTAGCTTTATGATATATGCTTCACATGTATTTTATGTAGCATATAATATATGCTGCAGGTGTTTAGCTCACTGTAGGCACTTCATAGAACCTTGTAACAATAATATATGCTGCACTTGTTAGCTGCAAGGTCTATTTAGAAGGCCCATAGCTCACTGCAATTAGTTAATCGTTAGAACTTTGTCAAAGAGCATAAAGCAAGTGACACACTCCAGTGTATCTTGTTCAATGAACTTGATGCACTGGTTTGTGTCACTTGATTCATAGAACTTTGACAAGCTGGGTCCATAGCTCACTGCAGTTAGTTTTTTCTTAGAAGAGAGATGGCGTCCACACAGTCTTCGTCGTCGTCATCTGGGTCTCACGCTCCCAAGATTGCGAAAAGTAAACGTGGCCGAGGAGTATCGAAAAGGCCAGAGAGCCGAATGACCATCACGGTGGTCTCTCCGAATGGGACTCCTCTGGAACCGTCGAAAGCAGCGTCATCATTTCGGACTACCTGCGGGATAATTGGAAGGCAACGGGTCCCCATCACCATAGGATCACAAAAATCAGCTATGGGAGGAACTTACAAATTCCTTCGAGTTCCCAGCAGAAGCACAGGGACTCGTGCAACGGCAGGCGCTCCTCGCGATGGGAAAAGCATGGAAGAATTTTAAGAGCATTCTTGTGACGAAGTACGTGGCCGAGGATGTCACGCCCTTCACGAAGTATCCTTTCGTGTCGCCGGAAACATGGGAGGCCTTTGTGCAGATGAAGACGACGCCTGAATTTGTACAACAAAGTGCGGCGCACAAGGATCTCCAGTCACAAAACACGCACCCTCACAGACTCGGCACTGCTGGGTACGCGGGTAAAATCCCGCAATGGAGGATGCAGGATGAGGTCGCAATCCGATCGGAGGCCTCTCCGCCATTTGCCGGGATCGCAAACGAGCGCGCTCGAAACTGGTTAAGAGCGAGGTCATCAACCACATCTTCGGGTGTCTCTTTCAAAAACCCCGCAGATGAGGAAGTGTCCCAACGCATGGTAAAATATGTTAAACAACATAGTTGTTAACACCTCTTGAACTTCATGGGTTCAAAAATAACATGATTAATTGCCTCTTGCAGCAATCATTGACTACCGAATCTTCTCGTGGCTCCTTTGAAGAATATAGGGAGATAGATTTACTATCACAGGCCTTGGGAAACAAGGAGCACCCAGGTCGCACACGAGGCATGGGGGTTTATGTACCTTGGAGGCAAGGATTTCCATATTACTCCGAGACATATAGGAGTAGGAAGAGATCCAAGGCGTACCGCAGCGATCAAATAAAACAGGAGCTTCGTGCTCAACTTGAGGAATAACTATCTGCCTCACTTCAAGAGCAGACTGCCTCACTTCGAGGAGAGATAGATTCGTTGCGGGAAGAACTGAGACAAGTCCGCAACCATTCGCAACCCACTCCTAGTACTGCGGTACCCAGTCCCCCTCAACGTCGCAGT
Organism: Dendrocalamus latiflorus; assembly: GCA_017311315.1. Lineage (NCBI taxonomy): Eukaryota > Viridiplantae > Streptophyta > Magnoliopsida > Poales > Poaceae > Dendrocalamus > Dendrocalamus latiflorus. The sequence continues at coordinate 38,940,275 of CM029657.1, forward strand.
AGCTGCGCGTCCACACCAATTTCTGAACATAGCGACGACCACTTACGTATTGATGACATTCAGGTAATGTACCTCTTTAGAATGGTACATAGATCTCTCTGGTGGACGCCTTAACTCAGCTCTTGTATCGTTATGTAGGAGCCCATCCCTTGCAGCCTCAGAGTCAGGCTTGTTGGCTCTATTCCCGTTGACGCTGGGCGCGGCATGGTGTATCCATTGCTGCCAGGGACGCTGGTGCACGGTGTACAAGTAGACACCGGTTTCATAAAGGTCCAGGTGGACATGATTAATGATATTTTTAAGTCCGTCCCTCTTGAGAAGCCCCCAAACGAAGAGATTAAGACATTAGGGGATGCCGTCCACACATTCATTCAGTGGCCCAAGAGGGACATCGTCCTCGACATGTCCGTGCCACAATCTTCACATCCAGTGGCCCAAGAGGGACGTCGCCCTGGACCTGGCACATCGGCTCCGGTGGCTCCACCTCCACCTCCAAATCCAGTAAAGTCTGTTGCATCGGCTCCCGCCGAGACGCCACCGAGAACATATCATAAGCGAGGCTCCAAGGCCTCCAAGGCTCATGCGAAGAAAATTAAACTGGGTCCCGTGCCATGGAAGCCGGGTCCCGTGCCATGGAAGTTTATTCTAGGAGTGTCGTTGGTGCCCGATTCACAATTACGCCAACTTGGTATGATTTGCAATACATTGCATGCCTGGTACATGGAGAAGTCCAACATGAAGCCAAACAGGCAGAGTGCATTCACTGTGAAATATAACGAGACGCATTTCCTCCATGACTTGGGCTACATCGTCGTGACATTCGAAGATTTATTCTTACTATTCAATCTCGACGAACTCGACGCCTCACTTCTACGATGCTGAACACTGTAAGTGTACTGTACAATGAAGTTCTACATTCACGTTATACAGATAAATGTCATTACTCTTTCTTTATGTATAGATACATGATCCAACAAGCCCGGAAATCGCGACGACCGGTGGGTTTCCTCGACCCTCACTTGGTCTCCGAGCAATCTATCAACGCAGATGCATCCTTCGTGGAAGGTTACATAACGAGGGGATTGATTGCTCACACCGACAAGGAGTACGTCATGGTACCCTTCAACCAAGGGTAAGTGCTTCACTAGTTGCCACACATATGTTTCATTTGTACTTTACATGCAGCATGAACTTAGGATTAATCACTGTGGCGACACATATGACTAGGAATCACTGGATTTTGATTGTGATTGTACCAAAGTGGAGCAAGGTAATATACCTTGATTCCCTCCTTAGGAGCAACCACGACTTCAGTCGTGTGCAAGAAGTACTTAACAGGTAAACTCATTTCCTCCATACATAACTCTATTGTAATATTTCTTTTGTTTGCCATGGCCGAGGCTAAGTTTTTTGAATCACGTAGGGCGTTTGCCGAATATGTTGCCCAAGGAGGAACACACGACAAATCCAGTGACAGTGTGACACGCTACGACACAACACGCGATTTTCGGTACCCGCTACAACACAATAATCCTATATCATACTTTGTAATAATGCCTCTAGAATTGACAATACCGATGTATGTAATTCTATTTTTGCAGTGCCACCAGCAGCTACAGGGCAACGTATGTGGATTCTACGTTTGCCGTCATATGATGGAAATCATGGGTACTAAGATCAATGATCCAGAGGTTTGTCAGGTCCTTCCAATAATTATTATTTTCTGATTATATTACACACACATGCTAATTAATGACTTAACATTGCTCCTAGCGACAGCGGGTGAACTTCGACGGAAGTGCATATGATCTTGACAATCTCGTCGATATTCGTGCAATCATCTCCCAATTCTTGCTAGCAGAGGTCATAAATAAGAGGGGAGAGTTCCACGCCGGCGATGATGATAATTAGATGTTGAAACATTGGATTCAACTGTACAAATCAAACAATTCCTTCAATTGAATACATTTGTCAGATTTTGTGTAACAATTTTCATTCTATATATGTGATATTGTTACATTCATATGTGTATCGAATTTTGTTGTAATTTACTATGAGTTGCAATTAACTTATATCTGTCATTTATCTGTAATCTGCTTGCTTTCAGAGGGCATGGCTAGCATATCCTGAGGCTAGCCAAGAAACAGCATATAAAATGGATGATGCACTTGGTATCACAGACGGTTCATTGTTAAAAACCGTCTGTGATACCATATCACAGACGGTTTCAAAGAGTGCCGTATGTGGTGTGACTGCTATCACAGACGGCTTTACTACTGACCGTCTGTGATATACACAATATCACAGACGGTTAGTAATACAAACCGTCTGTGATATTGTGCATATCACAGACGGTCTTGATTACTAACCGTCTGTGATAGGCGAGTATCACAGACGGTTTTTTATAAACAACCGTCGGTGATACTCGCCTATCACAGACGGTTAGTAATCAAGACCGTCTGTGATATACAGAATATCACAGACGGTTAGTATTACAAACCGTCTGTGATATTGTGTATATCACAGACGGTCTTGATTACTAACCGTCTGTGATAGGCGAGTATCACCGACGGTTGTTTATAAAAAAACCGTCTGTGATACTCGCCTATCACAGACGGTTAGTAATCAAGACCGTCTGTAATGTTTTTATCACAGACGGCTCGGGAACCGTCTGTGATAACCACCAACTATCACCGACACCTAAACACTGACGGTTCAGGAACCGTCTGTGATGACGGTTCCGAACCGTCTGTGATAGGGCTGTCTATAGCAGTGACGACATGAGGGAGACAAGGGAGAGAAAGGAAGAGAAAGAAGTATGGGGCCTTCCTCACTACCGATATCGGTCCACACTAGATCAGATGGCTCATATTATTGGGATGACGTGGCTCGCTAGGATTGCAGAAATCTTAGATAAAATGTATATAGATGCTAGGCGAAAGGGGAGGTTAGTGAGAATTTTGGGTGCAACCTTCAGATAAAATTTTGAAGAATACTCTTCAGATCAAATAAGAACAGTAAATTAGTACTCTCTGTGTAAGCCAGAAGACACCTTGTCCCCACCATCCGCATGCTGAGCTAGCCATAGGTGACTATTATAACCTCACTAACATTGTACGTGGGTTCTGCACTTCTGCTAATTTGCTGAATTCGTATTGTGTGGACTTCAGTTCTTGGTAGATATGGACTGTGCATAGATTATCGAAAAGAAATCAGGAAAGCACGTTTTGCACTTCAATCGCAAAGAAAAATGTCAAACTTCTACTAGTAGAAGTAAAAACATAAAACTAATTAATTAGGGAGAAAACTAACAATGTTATACCTACTAACTACCCAAACTACCCTCCTAGTCCAAACCTGTTGTTGCGTGTTGTGCTTTTCATGTTTACACAACTGTACTCATCTCGATTTACTGGTACATTTTCTTTCCTAAATTAACGTTAGTTGTAGACGTGCAATCGACCGCTTAGCTAGCTGGACCTGTCCTGCTCTGAATTTGCAACAGTTTACATATATCAACAATAATCGGTGTACACATGCATAAGCTAGCTAAATTGAAGCCATGTACAATAATGTTTCAGCTTCATGATCTTTTAGCTTCTGACTTATTTTTCACTATTAATAAATTTCGTCTTTTTCTGAACTTTATTTTTTTGAGTTTTTTACCCGTTCGTTTTTCCGTATTCGTTTGCGTTGTCCGTGTTGAGCTAACATATTTTTTTTCTATTTTTAAAATTTGTTAGATTTAATTACACCAAATAAGCCACCTTCAGCTACAGTGAATTTTCAACTACTACAGTATAATTTCAATCATAAACTATAGCTTTTCTGCCCAACCGAGCGGGACCTAAATCCATAGCCAGCTATTTACCGCAACACTTTCCTGTGAAAAGCCGCCTGTGTGTAACAGTACACAGTACACACAGACCTGGCTTGTTCTGGACCTGCACAGACTTGCATGCATCCGTCTCTCTTTCTCAAGCCTCTATCGACTCCCTCGCCCTCTCTTCATGCGGACAACCTTCGCCCTTACTTGTTCTGTAGCATTTAGCTATTTCCAAATGTTGCTACCTTTGTGACTACATATGTATATATATGTCAATCCATCACTATGTGTGCTCATGTAGTGTATGCCTCTATCCTGTTTAGCTTTCTGTGGCTTTTAGTTTCAGCAGTTTTAAATGCTAAACTAAATAGAACGGTTTCTTAATTTCGTTTTTCTAAATAATTTTTTAGTACAAAATCGTATGTATCGTTTATATTAACATTTTTACCGTCTATCGTTATTTTAAAAAATATAGAAAATTTATTAGTTGCAGCCATAAAATTAAGACCTTTGTATGATTGGACATGAGAGAGTGCGCATGAGAGACACACAACATCACACGCACTGTGTGTGAGAGGGGCATAACATAAGCTCCGAACACTGTAGAATTTTTGCAGATGGACGGCAAAGTCAAGAAGGCTAAGGGGAATAATTACGGGAGCAAGCAGCCGTATTAGGCAGTGGGATGCGTGCTTTGGTCGATCTGTTTGTAGCATCCTGTTCTGTCTTGTGCTGTCTGACCTGAGTCCTGACCGATCAAAGCCAACAATTAATGCATACTTTGGCTCGACTAGGCCTTTCAACTTTGAAAGCAGCACCACCCAGAGAAGAAACCAACATGAAATATAACCAGCGACAACAAGAAGCGCACAGATCCAGTGCAGCATGCACCAAACAAGTAATTAAACTCCAAATCCATCTTAAATTCTGGTCTGGTCCGGCCTTCACATGATGACCCCGTTTCCAGCCAAAAGTGCATGGAAACATGACTACCAATTGTACCGATAACAAAATTAAAGTTCCTCAGGCCTCTCCGGGTGTTATTGCTTCCAGTTTCAGCCCTAGCTAGAAACTAAGTACAATACTTCCAACAAGAACACAGCAATTAGCATGAATGCACCAAACTTCAGATCATTGACTACTCCAGAAATTAACCTTGTTCTAATGCTTGATCTCTCCCTCGCTTCCTTACCTTCCATGCATTATGTTCTCTTTTGATTCTTAATTACTCCTTAGCTTCTTGACTTCTTGCTGTGATGGAACACCCTACACTTCTTGCATGTTCTTGTTTGTTTGTTGTACTGTGATTACTTCATCTCGGCCGGGTCCAGCGAGCCTATGTGGAGCCTGGCGGCGCCATGCCGAGGTGGCCCCATTGCCCCTGAGCCGCTCATGCCTTGAACCACGCCGCCGACGCCGAGGAAGTCCCTCGTGCTCAGCTTGCCGTCGTCGACGCTCCCGAACCCTGTGGCTCCGGAGAAGCTGCCTCCGAACGCCGCGCCTCCGCTCCCGCTCGCCAACGAGTTCATGATGAGGTTTTGGAACTGCCTCTCGTTCGCCGGCCCTTCCCCAGCCCTAATCCCCAGGCCACAAAGCAGCGAGCTCGCACCACCACCTACGTTGTGGCTGCTCGTCGTTGCACCCATCTGGGCCGCCTTCTGCAAGAGTGCCGTCGCCGACATCTGCGGCAGCCCACCCGATTCAGACGAGTTGTACAGGGAAGGGAAGCTGCTGCCGGCGTCACCTAGGTGGTTGCCGACGAGGCTGGCGGACGTGACGATGCTTCCCTGATCGGCACTGCTATTGCCGCCGCTGCCGTTTCCAGTGTTGCTGTTGAATTGATCTTGGAAGACAAGGCGCGCGTCCTGGCCGCCAGCCGTGCCGCCGCTGTTGCCTGAGAAGAAGCCAATGTTCAGGAGGTTATGGTTGGCGCTCGGCTGGTGCTGCTCGGGGAGTTGAATTAAGCCGTCGAAGGCCGCTGGTTTGCCGTGGAGCAGCGAGCCCTGGCCGCCCTGGGATCGGCCGTTCTCGGGAAAATCCTGGGCGGTGGGATGAGCGGCGGCGCCGAGGTAGAACGAGGAGGAGGACGACGCCTGCGAGCGAAACATTGAGGACCCAGAGGAAAACGGCATGATGTGCTCGAGCTGGGCGGCTGCCCCGGCATTGGCACCGCCGAGACAGAGGACGTCAGCGGCTGATGCCGAGGACTGTCCGGCTTGGTCAGGGAAGCCAGGCATTTGGGAGGCGATGCCGGAGAGCCCAAGGGTCATGTTGCCGGAGCCACCGTATAGGCTGGCGCCGATCGGCGGCATCCGGGGGCCCTCCTGAGCCAGCGCATCGCAGAACGCGCGGTGGGTGATGAAGCTGTCCCTCCTGCATAGTACATACGTCAAAATTAAAGGGCAAGTTTTCTCATGACATATGAATGATCAGCAAACTAAAACAATTTAGTCTAAAAAATAGGTATTGATAAACATCATCCAGATGTTTTCTTTCTAACTATCATCCAGATTTGCCCTCCAAAAAAACAATCTCCCCCCTCCAAAAAAAAGAGGCCGTTGGATCTCTAATCCAACGGTCCGAGATTTGGATGATTGTTAGGAATAAAACATCCAGGTAATACCTATACACACCCTAAAAAATTACAGAACGAGTTCACATGTATCATGTATGGTATCAGTCATGCATATATGGTGCTATAATACAATGTGAGCCAGCTCTTCACTAGAGCAAGGAAGCTATGTTTTGACGTACAGATGGACATTCCTTTTCGTCAACTTCCTGCGGTGCTGCGAACACCGCAGGATCAACCACCCGGTGAAGCTCTCAATTGGTGTGATCACCTCGTAGGAACAGTCACTTAATTTATTTCCCTGTACATCCTCTTTCCCGATGTACATTCTTGGAGGCGCCTGCTGCGCAGGATGCCGGCCTCCTTGTAATCATGCCACAAGTTTGGGTTGGTTAATGAAGGAGTTCAGGAGGGCCTAAACTCTCCGTTGACTCTTCAAAAAAAATTCTGTGTTGTAATTTAAATTAGTTCAACAGATGTTATACACATGTTTATGAATAGTAGAGAGAATTTCAAAGCGGTTGGTGTGCAAATTATCCAGTCCTAAGCATGCATACCATATCTCATCAGCATTGCTCTTCCATTTATTTGAAAACCATTCTACTCCATGCATATAGCATCTGGGGTGTGTAAAAACTAAAACAGGTATGTAATGTGGACTTTATTGATGTCTACTTTTTTTATGGAGTGGAAGGGCTTCACACGTGCTAATTATTTAGTGAATCCAATATACTTAAATGCACTAATTAACTACAGAAGGAATCCACTACTAGTACAGCATGAGCAAACTCTATGGCAAGAGGGCGTGCATGCAATAATCAACCGCTCATTTATTTCACTGCCAAAACATTTGGTCGAATCTACAAGCTGTAAATTGTACAGAGACTAGCTGGCAAACCAGATCATCGATGCAAAAATGTCGCAAAGGAGTTGAATTAGCCCAAGTGATACTACCATTCTAAAGATACTACACGTACCATATCTGCTAGCTATCAAGAGTTACGTAAGACAACAACAGCTAGCACATGCAGCAATTCTGGAGGCTTGTGGTGGTTAACTACTGACATGTGGTAAAACAAATGCGAGGTGCGAAGGGTTAATCGGATGGGTTAAAGAAAAGCTAGCTAGGAGCGCACGCTCAGCAGCAGTAGTACTTGCCAGTTGCCATGCATCACATGAGAAGCGAGGAAGCCTGCTGCTGCCATGGTTGGACGTGGCCGCGCGCTTGCAAGAGGCATGTCATCACGTGAACAGGTGGGGATCGATGCAGAGAGAGAGAGAGAGAGAGAGAGGAAGGGAGAGGCGTGGATTCCGAGGTTAAAAAGGAGGAACTGCCCCTCAAATGACAGTGTCAGGAGGTGTGCTAGCTGCCTGTCCATGTCTCCAGTCCCCTCCCGACAAGAGCGATTCACGTGTGAGCAGCTGCTCTCACCCCTTCCCCACGCGCACACACGCTCTCCCTCTATACCTATCTCTCCGAGGAATCCAATCCAACCAAGGCTACACGCGCGCACCCGCTCCCTTTGCTAGATAGTAACAACCCTAACCCTAACACACACGGACAGGCCCATCAAATCACCTCCTCATCAAAAGTTCCATCATGACCCAATCATGCGTTCACCCCAAAACAAACAATTTCATAAAAGAATTGAAAGAAATATACTTGCTAGAGCAAGAAGAATTAATCGGAACGGACCTGGAGAAGAGGGTGCCGCAGTCGCAGCGGTACTCGCGGGTGCCGCAGGTCTTGGAGTGCGCCTTCCAGTCGGACTGCACCGCGTAGCGCTTGGAGCACTTGTCGCACTTCCACTTCTTCTCGCCGTGCTTGCGGCAGTAGTGCTTCTTGATCCCCGTCAGGTCGCCGAGCGCGCGGGACGGGTCGTGGTGGACGCACGTCGGCTCCGGGCAGAGGTACACGCGGCGCCGCGTCTCCTTGGGGTTCTTCTGCTTCAGCTTCCACGGCAGGTTGTGCCCGCGCCGGTGCAGCTGCAGGTTCTGCTCGCGCTGGAACCCCTTGTTGCACACCTCGCACACGAAGCGGTTCGTCGCCATCAGCGTCCGCGGCGACAGCGCGATCACCTCCGCATCTGGATCTGCACGGCACATCAAACAGCAATCAAGAAAAAAAATAGTTAACCGATTGAACAAACAAGCTCATCAAGTACTTGATGGAATGGAATTACTATCTAGGGTTATTGATCGGAAAGAGGGGACTTGCTTGGATTGCCCGGCTGGTTCCTCTTCTTCTTCGGAGCAGGCGCGGCGGCGGGAGCGGGAGCGGAGTTTGGCTGCAGAGAATTAGAAGGCGGTGGCTGCATCTGCGTGTCGCCGAGCCCAAAGAAGGGTGCGGACGAGGCGGCCGCCATAGCCGCAAAACAACAGATACCAGCGCTACAGCGCTACCTTCTTTGTTGGCTTCAGGTGAGAGTGGGCTTCATCGACCGGTCCAAGTCACGAGAGGCGGTATGGCACTGTGTATCTATCTGCCTGGATCCCTTCCAGCCTCTTCTGAACGATCTGATCTAAAGGACAAGAGGAGCAAGCAAGAGAGGGGGGAAAAGCTGTGTGAGAAAGAGATAAGTATGACCAATATTTAGCAGTAAGCTACCAACGGATCTGCGTATGTGCCACAGGACAAACCAAACAAAACCAAGCCCCCAGACTTGTGCAAAAGAACAAAGCAAGGGAGATGACAAACAGGTTGCACACACACGCATACACAAGGAAGGAAGCACGCACCGTGCCAGGCTAGGAGAAGAGGCCGGAGAGAAATGGCTCAAACGAGAAAGAGAGAGAGAGAGAGAGAGAGAGAGAGAGAGAGAGAGAGGTTGGGGAAAGGCAGCTTGGAATCGGAGGAGATGACTGACGACCCAGCCAACAACCAAACCCTTAAAACAAGAGGAGCAACACACCAAACGAGCAAAGGGATTAAAATAAGATGCTTGATTCAGGGGAAAAGGCAGGGAATTTATGCGAGAAGCTATCGAACACGGACCGGCCGGGCCGGGGGAAACCCTACCGCTTTTGCTTTCCCCTTCGCCTCCTCTCAACTGGATATCTCCCGGCCGGGGAATACTACTGGTGGGAGTGGTTGCAAGCGCTGGCTGCCTCTCGCCAATATATGGCCTCTCCACAGGCAGCCAGTGCTGTGAGACAGAGAGCGAGAGCGAGAGAGAAGACAGTGGAGGGGTCGCGCGGCCCACGCGGCGGTGGGGCCCACGGGTATGTTCCTGATGCATACGTGCGGGTTAATCTAGGCCGTTGGTTTACCGATCCGACGGTCGCCGCGCGTCCTAACGCCTGGGACCGTAGGAATTGGCGTGTGAGGACGTGGCTGGGCCATACCTTTCATGCACCCTCGCCTCGTCTCGGCCGTGCGGTTACACATCCGTCATCCGTGTGGCGTATGCACTTGTATGTGTGTATTTGCTAGCTGTTTTTGGTGCATGTGGTCGTGAAGCACATGGGGATCACGTATATCGACGGGGAATGTATCCTCTTTTGTCACATGTCAACGGTAAACGGCATAGGGATGTGCCGTAGGGCACGCTCCGAGCTATCTGACCAATTTTTGGACGGGTCGAACCTATGTTGATGAGAAGATCTGAATTCACCGTGGCAGATCAGAGATGTTAGGCCCTCAATCCACAAGCTAATCCAACACGTCGGACTTGGATAGAACACGGCGCCGTTCCCACATATGCGCTTAATTACATGTGTGTATTCACTGGCTGTCTTTTTGGGTGTGGTCATGAAGTGTGCGGTGATGTCTGCATGGATGGGAAATTGTATCCTCTTGTCTCACATGTCAACGGGCAGTAATGTGCCGTTGGGCACATTATCGGATCAAACTTTGGACGGATTGAATATATCTAGCTAGGTAGATTACTACTAAAAAAAGCATCTAGATGTCTTATCATAGACAATTCAACACAAATCATCAGTGAAAAAGTTACTACAGACGATTTTACAAGATAGATCGTTTAAGTTCACCGTGATGGAAAAAAACCGTCTATGATAATCTACTTATCATAGACGGTTCATACTCTAAACCGTCTACGATACATCATAGACGGTTCAATTCAGAACAAAAACCGCTTATGATGTTTGTACTTATTACAGACGGTTTTTGTTCCGAACTGTCTGTGATGTATCACAGACGAATTAGAACAAAAATCGTCTGTGATGACCTACTTATCACAGATGGTTCTTTAGCTAGAGTCGTCCGTGACAATATTTTAACTTACCCGTTCTCACCGAATTTGAATTTCCTGCTTATCTCGTTAGATTTGCTCTTTAAAATAGAAGTCTCGGTTACTCTTCTCCTCATCTCCTTTTCTCTCTTCTCACTTCTCCACTTCTCCTCGCCAAATTTGCCCTTAAAAATAGGATTGGTAGGCTCTTCTTCTCCTCATCTCTTCTTCTCACTTCTCCTCCACTCCTCCTCTCCTTTCCCCACCTCTTCTTCAATCTCATCCATTCGATTTTGCTATAACTTGGATGCCAAAAATTTGGCTAAATCTGCATTTTTACCGTGGCTTGGATGCCTAAAAATTTAGCTAAGTCTACATTTTTACTACGGCATGTATGCCTAAACTTTAGCCAAGTCTACATTTTTACCATGGCTTGATTGCCCAAAATTACCCATTTTTTTAGTTCTGGTACAGCTATCACAGATGGTTTTTATCAAAAATCGTCTGTAATAACTGACTATTACAGGCAGTTCTAGTTCCAAACCGTCTGTAATAACTGACTATTACAGACAGTTCTAGTTTCAAACCGTCTGTGATAGGCCTTCATAGACGGTTCAAAAACCATATATAATAACCACTATTACCTCTGACACATTAAGGCAAATAGTTCAAGGAACCATCTGTGATGAACTTTTATGTGGTAGTGAGAGAATATCTAATTTTATTGTGAGAACTTCTATGGCCCTCAATTTCTCGCACGATCTAGTCCAATAGGTCGGACTTAAAACGAGTGTCCACTTAAACTATGTTGTTGCCACATGAAGGTGGAGGATATGGTAAATTACACAAGATCGCATCCTAATATTGAAATACCACACAAGGATCCCACACAAGCGCCTTGCTCTTATTGATATCTCAATGTTTCACTAAGATAGATATGCCTAAGACTTCTTGCACTCATGGTACTTTCAGTAATTTGTTTGCATTTTTTTGGATATTTCTAAAATTGGATTGTTAATGTTAGTATGTAAGATACCCAAAAAAAGTCAACAAAAAGTGGGCATTGGGGTAATCTAGTATGGCTAGCAAACATTCCAATCATAACATGTGATGTTCGAAACACCCCCCTCCTTAAACACGCATGCAAACTTATTTCTCTTAGTGTTTGAGAGTTCACAACTATCTTGTTGTCCCTCTAGATGAATTTTCATTGATTCATAGACATTGTCGCAAAATATATCCCCCATTGCTTCCCTTATCAACATTTTTCCAAACAAAAGCTTTCACATCTGCCCTCTCTCTCTCTCCACTAGCACCATAAGAACTATTCATATTTTGGATCGACATACCAAAGAAGTATGTCACAAAAACCTAGCGAGATGACCATATATGAGGTGCCAATACAAGAGTGTCTTGAGTTTTTCCTCGTTATGATTGTTATCTTTACTATCAAACTTCAATACACTCTTTTATTGGCTCATCAGCTATGGTTAGCTCGTTCGATTTCAATGACATAATTTTTCGGTTTGTCAACCTAAAACGAATAGCGCTAATGACGGTACAGAGAGAGAAAGAGAGAGAGAGAGCAAACTTCTGTTTTGAAGAAGTTGATAGGGGAAGCCAAGACAAGGATTTACAGGAACGAGAGGGTGGCTTGTGACTATTGAGGAAAAAGGAAGAGGGGGCATATCTTCTGGAAAAATCAAAAATATTTTTGCAAATCTGTTGCATTAACTTGGACACTAAATGAGGATGATATCTGTTGCATTAACTTGGACACTAAATGAGGATGATCAAAGCATTTTATGCGATTTTTAGAAGTAGCACGTCACAAAAGATCACACTCTAATATAGAACTACCATACAAGGATCCTAAATGTGGGGCACAAGCGCATTGTTATTGTTAATATTTCAAAGATTGACTCCAAGATAGTTATGCCTAAGACTTCTTGCACTCATGATAGTTTCAGTAAACTTTTTTATTTTCTTATGTATTTCTAAAATAGGATTGTTAATGTCAATATGTGAGATACCCGAAAAGTCAACAAAAAGTGGGTACTGGAGTAATCTAGCAAAGCTAGCAAACATTCCAATCATAACTCAACATGTGATGTTTGAAAAACACACACCCCTTAAACATGCATGCAAACTTATTCCTTTTTAGTGTTTGAAAGTGCACACCTATCTTGTTGTCCCTGCAGATGAATTTTCATTGATTCATAGACATTGTCGTAAAATATATCCTCCTTTGCTTCCCCTATCAACATTCTTCCAAGCACAACATTTCACTTCTGCTCTCTCTCTCTCTCTCCACTAGCACCATAAGAAGTATTCATTTTTCGGTTCGACATACCAAAGAAGTATGCCACAGAAACCTAGCGAAATGACCACATATGAGTTGACAATATATGAGCGTCTTCAGCAGGTCATGTTCCTCTACCCCCTTCAAATTTATCCTTGTCCCTTGCCTCATTATGGTTGTTATCTTTACTATCACTCTTTTATTGGCTCCTCACATGTGGTTAGCTCGTTTGATTTCAATGACATAATTTTTCGTTTTGTCAAGCAATAGAACAAGTAGTGCTAATGGTGGTAGAGAGAGCATAGAGGAAACTTATGTTTGGAAGATGTTGATAGGGGAAGCCGAGACGAGGATTTATCGGGACGAGAGTGTGGCTTTGTGACTGTTGGGGTGGCTTTGTGACCGGTCGGGGAAAGAAAGCGGGAGCGTATCTTCCAACTAAAATCAGAAATATTTTGGGAGCAGATCTGTTACATTAATTGTGTACACGGAATGAGGATGACCAAAGCATTTTAGGTGGTTTTATAGTGTCCAGCATCGAATGAGTGAGCCGTTGAGAGCTTCGAGTGTGAAGAGAAAAAATAAGTCCTCGAAGTTCACCATGAAGATATAGTCATGAATATTGTGCTGCAGATGATGCATCATGAACTTGACATTGACACCTAAGCGTCGTTGTTCCTCCAGTTTGTTAGCATGTTCCATGTAATACATATGCAATATCTGGCAAGATAGTCCTAGAATTATGTGGTGCTCTTTCGGGACAACCAACTGCTCGCCTAGAATGAATTTTTGGGACAACGACAAGTAGGGGATATCATCATCTGTCTTCTTTGGTTTGCCCTTCCTGTCACGGCTCTAGGTCAACTTCACGGTAGTCGACCAGGCACGAGATATAGATGCACCATGCCCTTAATGCGTCTATGCATGTAGCGTTGGTGCGGATCGCACATTTGGAATTAGCACCGGTGCAAATAGCTCCTGTGGACTTGGCATCGGCGTAGGTAGCTCGAGTGGACTTAGCAACGGTGCATATAACTCTCGTGTACTTGGCACCAATGCAAATAGCTTGAGTGAACTTCGCACCTGTGCAGATGACTCTCATGGACTTGGCATAGGTGCAGGAGCCTCCATGCAGGTGTCTCTCTTAGACCACTAGATGAATGTTCCAATGGCTTGCCCTAAAGTTATGATCTTGTCGTTGGGGAACATCTGCAGTAGGACGACCTTGAAATTTGCATGAACACCATCGACATTCACTTTTGCCAAAGCTGATGCTAGAGATACACCGTGCACCAAGGCGCCGGGCCCAGATGGATACGCTTGGCCCTAAGCAGCGCACGGGACAACGGAGGTATATTTCACTTGGAGCTTGCACTTCGTAGCCACCTACATAATGATATAAAATTAGCTATACCAACAGACCTATCAATGGATGAAGAATTTTAGAGATAATAATTATTACTAAGATGTCATCGACAGCTTTCCAAGATAGGGTTGGACGCGCAACTACTCTGACGGTTGGGGGCTGCCTAGCACAGGAGCGGTGAGGGCTTCCTACTGATTTTACCTATACCTTTGCATCTCATCTCTGGCCAACCTTTGCATCTCATCTCTGATTTTTGCCATAATGTCCTCTTGTAGCTATGCCTTATGCTCGACTTTGGCTTTCTTCCTACTTCGATGTGCTTCGGAGTCATCTGGAAAGCTATATTTCTAAGGAACATAAAGACCAAGGCCTCTCGTGCGACCCGGGTGCTCCTTGTTTCCCAGGGTCGCGGAGACTAATTCTCTCTCCCTAACTGCCTCGAATGGCCTTGGAAAGATTCCAGACTCAGCGCCTCCAGGCAATGGGACACTTCCTCGTCTGCAGGGTTTCAAAAGGAGATGGCCCTCGACGACACGGTAGATGACCTCACTCTTATCCAATTTCGGGCGTGCTCATCAGGTATCCCAACAAATGGCGAAGAGGTCTCCCACACGATTCCCTGCTCGTCCTTCTGCCTCCATTGCAGAATTTTACCCGCATACCCAGCGGTGCTGAGTCTATGGGGTGTGTGTTTTTGCCTTGGAGGGTCCAGCGCGCCGCACTTTTACTCCTAAAATTATCTGTCGTCTTCATTGCCATGAACTCTTGCCATTATGGTTTCAGGAATAGATACTTATCAAAGGGCGTCAGATCGTTCTCCTCGTATTGCTTAACAAGTAGGCTCTTGAAGTTCTTCATGATTTGCACACCGCTAGAAACACATGTTGTCGCACAGATCCTTGGTGTTCTTCCAAGATCTCGAACGATAAAAAAACTTCCCTCAGCAACTAACTTTTCCAATCTTCAGTCACCTTCTTCCATGAAATGAACGTGATCACAATTTGTTCCCCGTGCAACTATTCTGACTATTCTCCAAAATGCAGACACTGTTCAATGAGGATTGAGAAGGGTCCCAGATGCATCGACATCCGTGATGGTAAATCGGTCCTCAGGCCTTTTCGATAGTCCTCTTCCTTTTTGGGATTTTTCAGAGGACGGTGCATCACACGCATCCGGCGACAATGTCAAAGAATGAGTGGATGACAATGTCAAAGAATGAGTGGATGCTAAAATTTCAATTAATCTGCTTAGTTCTAGCACCGGAAGATATTGCAAAGAGATTTTGTGGGTTCGATTTGATATCCCACATGTTCTATATTCTAAGCATAATATATTGTTTAAATGACTTGGGAGGATATACATATCTATATGTTGATTTTGTAATTTAAATGCTGTAGCAACTATGCTTTAAAACAATTATATTTTACTGGAATGAAATATCAATTCATGCTATAATCGCATTAATTACAACGATCTAGAAAACGAAGCGCATATGTAGCAAATCATATATCAAAAGACATGATAATAACATAGAGATCAAACTATTATCTCTCAACATGAATAATGTAATCAAGTCAAAGGACAATATGCTAAACTGAGCACAAGCATGAGCATCTGTAATTAACATAGTGCACAGATTAAGAAGGGAGTTTTGTTCTCAGTTTGAGGAGTTGCTCAAGTTAAAACCTGGCCTTCTCACCCTTGTCAGCCGATCATATATCAAAGAGACTAACTCCTCAGTATTCTATTAGTTTGATACTCTAAAATTACCTCAGTAAAATAATAAAATCAACTGCCAGATTTTAAGCACATGACAGAATGAAGAACAACTATTGCAATAGCAACAATAGTGCTACAGCAACAATAGAAATAAACACCAGAGATGTGCTACGGCAGTAATAGTAGTAATAACTGAATCTAACAATATTCAGTCCAGAACAATAGTGATTTATACTTAACCGAAGTAAGAAACAAGTAATGATAGATAAATACTAGCAGTGTGTGGCTATGACCACGAGCTACGACCACTGGCTACAACCGCAGTGTTCGACCACAGGCTATGACCACTGGGTACAACCACTGTCTTCAACAACTGGCTACGACCACAGTCTTCGACCACTCGCTACGACCACAGTATTCGACCACTGGTTACGACCACTGTCTTCGACCACTAGCTACGACCACAACACCTTGACTACATCTCCAATCACACAGGTCTTCTAGCACCGAGGTCAACAGTAGCTATGACAATTGACCGTCGACCACTGTAGCTACGACCACAGCGTACGACTACTATCTACGACCATAGCGTACGAATACGGGCTATGATCACTGTAGCTATGACTACAGCGTACAACTGTGGGCTACGACCACTGGCTACGATCACAGCGTTTGACCACTGGCTATGCCACGAGCTATGATCACGGGCTACAACCACGGGCTACGATCACTGGCTACGACCACAGTGTTCAACCACTGGCTATGACCACAGGCTACGACCACCATCTACGACCACAGGCTACAACTACCATCTACGACCACCAGCTATGAGCACCGTCTTCGACCATAGACTATGACTACGAGCTACGACCATTGGCTACGATCGCAGTGTTTGACCACTGGCTACGACCATGAGCTACGACCACAGGCTACAACCACCATCTACGACCACTGGCTACGACCACGGTCTTCGACCACTGGCTACGATCATAGCCTTCAACCACTGGCTACGACAACTGTCTTCAACCATGGGCTACAATCACAGGCTACGACCACTGTGGCTACAACCACTGCCTTCGACCACAGGCTACGACCACTGGCTAGGACCACTGGCTACGACTACGGTCTTCGACCACTGGCTACGATCATAGCCTTCAACCACTGGCTACGACAACCGTCTTCAACCATGGGCTACAATCACAGGCTACGACCACTGTGGCTACAACCACTGCCTTCGACCACAGGCTACGACCACTGGCTAGGACCATAGTGTTTGACCACGGGCTACCACAGGCTACGACCATGAGCTATGACCACCGTCTTCGACCACATGCTGCAACCACAGGCTACGACCACTGGCTATGCTTGCGACCATCCTAATTAATCTAATTATCATACAGGGTTTCAAATTGGTACCTAAACCAAGAAGCACATGAATCAAGCCCCACCTGATGGTTGCTGCACTAGTCGCAGGTGGCATAGGGCACGTAGGTGAGGGTGCTCCTAGAGTCCACGATCAGCGCGAACTCCTGCGGCAATGTCCCGATGTACAGCCTCATCATGTAATTCCTAACCAACACGACAACAAGTAGAAACCTGCTCGCCTTAGATCCAATAGAGCAACAAAACAACGAGAGGGGGGTTGAGATGTATCGATCCGTTGGTGAGGAGATCATCATGGAGGCGCATGCGGGCGTTAGGGAGGGCGCCATCGTCGATCCCGCGCCGGCCGAGGTGAGCCGACTGGCTTGGGGTAGGAGAGCAGGAGTGGGAGCACCAGCGGCGGCGAGGAGGACGAAGACGACGGTAGTGAGGGCCGGGAGTGAGTTGAGCCCACGACTCTAGCGGCGACTCGCCATGGTCGCGCCGCGTGGGGAATGGGAGGGTGGAGCCATGGAGGCCGTTGTGCCGAGGGGAGGGCTCCAGCGGCGACTCACCATGGTTGCGCTTCTTGCGGTGACGCGGTGCCATCGTGGAAGCATCACTCGGCGGGGAGTGATCGCGTCAGAGAGAGGGGGATTGGGATTTGGGGGGGGGGAGAGCGCGTCCGAGAGGGAGGGGAGTTGAGACGGGGGAGGTTCTCTGGTCGTAGGAGCAGTTGGGGAGCCACGTACATGGGGGAGAACGCTATGGAGAGTCGAGGAAGAACGGACGGCTATTGAGAGTTAAGGGGGAATGGATCTACTACCACCAACTCAAACTTTTAAGGGGTGTGTGTGTATAATTCCTTTATGTGCGTAAGACATATTGTATTTGTGTGTGCAATACATTATGTGTCTTGTAGTCTGTTTGTCGTGTGTCATCGGACCATAACAAATAACATATTATTTTGTAGATTCCATTTTGATCTACTGTCACGCTTGCATACATGCATGTGACTACATTTCGCGTGCAAAAACTACCCGACGGGAGGAAACCGGGGGGGTGGGGAGTCCTGCATGCATGTGATCATCTGGTCTTAATATTCTCCCCCCTGCTGTCATGCATGTACCATACTCAAAAGATTGTTAGTTAAGATCGCGGCGAGAGTGTGTTCAAAACTGGAACTATGCGGGAGTTAGATTTTGCACGCAAAGGACAAACCATGGACTGTAAAAAATGAGCAACGTGTAATTTATACCAGCTCCATGTCACGAGGCTATAGTATGAACAGTGTTCTCGCAGCTGCCTCCGACATGCTCGTCACAGGAACAGGTAAACAAATCAATGCAAAGCTGCTATATCCTAGCAGTACAGATGCGTGCGTGTGTACATGACACACTCAAAAATCAGTAGCAAGCATTTGTTTGCTAATGTTGAAAATTGGAGAATCCACCACACAAATATCACTCTAGCATCTTTTTGTGTCGACTTTGAGGAAGATTGGAGAGGTACGAAATGTGAAGAGTTAACTTATATCCCCAATCTACCTTCAAAAAGTGTTCTCCATCAGAAGTAACATTTTTTCAACCAAATAAACTGTTTATGATTTTGTATTATGAGTAGCGTCAATATGACTGGATAGCGATCACAAAGAATGAATTAATCGATGAAGACGACATTTTTCTACATGACAAAGCATGGATGGTGGGCTTATCATGAGAACATCAAACCGCAACTACTAGTTACACAAAGGTGGCGGCCGGATTGATGGCGACGAACGGGCGGTGTTCACACAAAGGTGGAGGGGCAATTGAAGAGGAGGCGGTGGCACACAACAGAAGACGAGTCGGTGACGACGCTACGAGGGTTTGTGGTGGCCAAGGCGGCGATGCCGGCATAGATTGAGAGGCCGTAGGTGCAGTGAAAAATAGGATGGCAGCAAATTGGCGATGGAGGATGGGAAGGAGGCGGCAGCCGTGATGTTTAGCCTTTTGTGGGCTAGTTAAAAAGGAGCATCGTTGGTAAAATATTTAGTGTATAATCCGGATAAATTCAGTTCAGTCTGAGTAACATTTTCATGGTCCAGCTCAGATAGCTTAAATCATTCTACCATTGAGTCTGGGGCGTAACCAAATCCTGACTCCGCCAAAGAGAAGAAGGTGACAGCGGTCGAAATGGAAGTTGAAAGGGAGAGAGGGAGAGGGAGAGGAGAAGATTGTTTTAGGGTTGGATGGTTGCACGAAACTCGGAGCAATCCTAACCATAGAAAAGAGACTCTTTTTTAAATCAGGCAACCAATTGATGTTTAATTAGTTGCTAGACAACCCCTTTAGATAAAAATGGATGCATGGGAAAGTATGCTTACGTGCCACGCACACTAGTGGGATCGGAGTGTATTCGGACACACGTCGACTTTGAGAAAGATTGGAGGGGTACGTAGAGTGAACAGTTTCTACCATTCTCCATCAGATGCAACACTTTTTGACCGAATAAACTATTGATAACTTTGTATTATGAGTAGCGTCTATATGACTGGAAAGCTTTCACAAAGAATCAATTAATCGACGTAGATGACATTTTCCTACATGACAAGCGCGGATGGTGGGCGGATCACGAGAACATCAAAACCACGACTACCAGCTACCAACTGATGTGTAAACAATTGTACCAATTTATATTTAAGATTGGTTCAGTCAAGGTAAATTATTCTGCTATTATATATATGTCGATCGGCAGGCACTTTTCAGCGGGCTAGAGATTCGTGTGCGTGTATAGAAGCGACTGACTACCTCCTGATTGATAGTAACTTAGTCGAGCAATCATATGTAGCAGCGTGCAGATCGAAAAGTCCCCATTTTAGGGCTTCGTAGGTTTTCTTTTGATTGCATTCTATATTTCCAGCACTCTACATTGTCGCTCTCTGTCTTGCATGTAACCAAAGAGACTACTGGTAGTACTATATATACTACTGATGTACTCGTCGTACCGTACGTCTAAGGTGTACTCGTCGACTGATCGATCGGAATATCCATATACATCGCCATCGTTGATTTGGTAGACTCGATCGAAACGTCGGTTGTCAGAAGCGCTTGTGTTGCACCGGGACATCAATTCGTATACAGGTACAATATAGCTTCGTACATCCCTTATTTGGATTTCAGTATGGATCGGTTTGAGCACTCGATCGTACGATGCATAAGTGCACCTCGTACCAACAATCTTGTTGCAATAACGACTGAAGTACGCCTCCCATTGATGTGCTTGCCGGCGTCCCAATTCCGAACGGTCGTACATCCTTGCGCCACCAACGTACGGCGGCCACGACCATTGCATCCGTACACTTCGAATTAAGTGCTTGCACAAATTGAACTCTGGTTATCATCTATACCATTGGCATTGGGCTATGCAGCTGTTGGCCGCCTAGCTTGCATTAGCTAAGCTAGAGAGCGGCCGGAGACTCCTCACAGTTTGGCAACACTCGGATACTTGGCGCCATGGCCGAAGGAGTAGAGGACTCGGTGCGCGCTTTACTTCGAATGTGCACGCACTGCACGCGGTGGCTGGAGTCGCACAGGTGTGATGCATGGTTCGAATCCAAGGACGACGACAGCGTTCGTGCCACGGCGGTGCGCAACTGGGACGGGACGACAGTGACGCGGCACCTTTCCCGTCCTGCCTAGCTGCTTGCCGCCTTTGCCGCGCCCCTGCGCGGCAGCCGCGCGACAGCTACCCTCCCGCCCCGTTCATCCAATCGACCGATCGATCGATGTCGCGCTTCTTCCTCTCCCGTACGACATCTAGAGCGCCTAGCTACCAACCTAGCTATACTTCTCAGGCGTAGTAAATCAGTAATAACGACGACGACGTCTCCTCTTCATCGATCGATCTCATGCTGATCCTGATCTACTGCTGGAGAGATTTAAGAAGATACGTAGGATCCTTGTCGATCCTTGATTGTGCGGCCGCGGCAGCCACAAAGTGAAGCATCAGATCAGTCGGTCCGCTGTGCCGTCGTGGTGATAATCAGAGAGATTCGTGCTCGTTTCTCCCGGCCGGCGGGGCCAGGTTTGCTATTCAGGCATGTACGGCGTGCCCGTTTAAAGGCCGGCCCGATCGAGAAAACACGGCCGACTGTTGTGTCACAGTGGCATGGTACGTAAGCGCACAGTAGCGTCAACTCGTGTAGGGCCTTGCATTTCGATTAGGGGTGCAAAATAGAGCGATTAATTTCTATTCGATCAACCAACCGAAAGTTTACAGAATAAATATAAATGGGGTGAATAAGTATCTGGCACTATCCGTATCTAACTCTGACTCCGAAAAAAATATAGAATATGATATAGCATGAGTAATATTTGTCTCGTATATATCCGTATATTAAGTGATGTGAGAAAGTCTGTTGCCACTTCACTTAGTAACAACATAACATATAGGCGAATTGCCACATCTAAACAGGTGGGAAATACTGATTGCTCTTTTTTCGACATCTTAGCGATTAATCTCTCCTTGTTCGCTCTGATTATACCCTACTATCCAATGCCCTGTGTAGGGATGCAAAAGAAGCAGATATTTCGTCCGACCAACCATTCGAAGGCTTATGAAATGAATACGGAACGAAAATGGGTATCCGATATTGCCCGTGTCTGACTCTGACTCCAAGAAAAAAATAAGAAATAGGATATAGGGTTAGCAATATCCGTCCATATCCGCTCCAATTGCACCCCTACTTTCCATTGCCTTGTGATGCCGACGTAGTGACCCCATCTTTCCGGATTCGGCTCGTTTGGTTTTGGTACCTGGTAGCCTAGCTAGCCCGTTAATAACCCAGCTGCTCCATATGTATGCGTACTTTCTTGCGTGCAAGTTACTTTGCAATTCGCACCTGTTCGTACTAATCACGCAAGTTTATACGTTTCATTCCTTTGTCAGCAACGTACGTATACGTACACTATTGCTCTGCTTTCATGACTAGCATCAGCTAGCGGCAGACCTAGAACTAAAATTTAGGCCGGTACTCGTAAGACAAAGCTAATATAAGACAAGCAGATGATGAAGGCAGTACACCGTGTTATAGCGTACCCAAGGGTCGGCACCGGCCGGCTGCATGCATGCATATCTCTTACGTCGGCGATGCTAATCACGAGAGAGGAAGATATATAGGATGGGTTTAAGGGCGTGTCCGCGTGTGTGTCTATATAAACATGCAAGAAACATGGAACATGGAGAAGTATCAGGAGTAGTTTGACGGCTAATGGGCTGAGCCATCGTGCATGCATGAGCTGTTGCATGCTATATCCCTCTCGATCGCTAGCTCCAAACTACTAATCAATTATTACTTGGGACGCTCATCGATCACAAGCGGGCACATATGCATGCTGCGGCAATGCAAGTGCTTGCAACCCACTCCCGGCCGGTACACTCCGATGTCTTGTCCATGCATCTCTAGATATGCGAGCTCAGATTAAACATCCACACATGCATGATCGATGCGGCATACTGGCATCCCATCTCTGGTTATTTGGCATGCATGTATATGCATGCAATGCCATGCCGGGGTCAGACATTGGAGAGGTCAGTACATGTGAGACCAGGCTACATGCATGGGCTTTGCCGGTTATAGTAGAGTGACTCTGCAACAACAACGTGCATCATTTCTCATGCATGTATGCATGCAAGGCCATGCTGGGGTCAGAGCTCAAGAGAGGTCAGTACATGTGAGACCAGGCTACATGGGCTTTGCCGGTTACAGTAGTGACTCTGCAACAACATGCATGCTGGACGCATGTGTGTGTATGTACGGGTAATGCTGCAGCGGAGACGTCCGATTGATTGAAGAAAAAATCGGACACAGTATCTGCCCTTCACGCTAATTAATCCAATACATGGAGTAGCTAGCAGCCAACAGCTTCCATCTATCCTGTCTCAGGAGCCTTTGTTACCACTCATTCCTCAATCCCATTCCACCAACAATCTGTTGAAGCTCCTCCACTTCATCTTCCTTCCCTCACTGTACCATGTGCCCCTAATCTTTCATAGTCCCATTCCCTTTTATTCTCACTTGTCTACTTTAGGTTAAACGAGGCCATCATTAGGGCTATGCCTGCAAAATATACCAGTGCTGTTGGAGGCGCAAGATAATCCAATCTCTAAAGTACTAAGATGCGTTGTACAAGGTGTAACAAATAGGGGCCATGAAGGAAGTGCACCCGGGTGGATGAGCGGGCGCTACGAAGGAAATCCCAAAGCCCGAGGCTGAGCTTGCCACCACTACCACCAATGCTGAGAGCCAATGAGTTAGGGACTTGGGTGTTTGTTGCGACCATATATTTTTCTTTTGTTGTAAGAGGTGATTTGAGAAATTGGGGCTAAATTTTCTGAATGTTACAGTAACAAACTTTGGCAATGCAATTTTTTTGGGAAAAAAATCTTGATGTTGCATCTAGTGTTTTTTATTGTTCGCAAGTGAAATCAAAATATTTCATACAACCATGCTGTCAAGCTGGGGCCTTGGGTGTTTGTTGCAGCCATAAGTTTTCCTTTTTGTTGCTTATTTGAGTTGTTGGGAATAGATTTTTTGAATGTTGTAGTAACAAACTCATGCGATTTTTTCAAGAATTTTCTTGATGTTGCATCTAGTGCTGTTTATTGTTGTGTATGTGTATCAAATGTCTCATAAGTCTCAAATATTGCAGCATTCAGTCGTACATTCTTTTCTTGCAAACCGGTTTTTTGATTGCTCTTCATTGAATTTGTTGTTGGACTTCCTTGCAAAAAAAAGAAGAATTTGTTGTTTGCTCTTGGGAGTTAGTTTGGTTGTGTTTTGTGTCGAAGGGTTTGATATTTGCTACAGGCGATGTTTTCTTGTGTTGCGCTATGAAATATTTTGTTAGGCTTGAGCCAGGGGATTCGGACATTCAAGATTTGCTCCATCACAAACATCAGACGACAGAGGAACGTACGGTCCTAGGGCCTAATCGAACGTCCAAATGCTAGTCGCTTCCTACATGTATATATACATGGGGCAGCAGCGCAGATCTAGATCCATGGAGGCATATCAGAGTTGGAGGTACTTCAATCACAAAGTAAGAAAGTGGTTTACCCTCTTCTTTCCTGAATGACGTGTTCATTACGAGGATGCTTACATATAGTACTAGTATGTTTCTTAGCTTCCACAACAAAGTTGACTGTTTCTGATTTCCAAACACGTACGGCCCAAGCGTATGATGCAACATACCATGTACTTCATTTGACAGCATATGTGTCGCAAGTACTTGATTGTGTACTAGGTTATATATCACAGTTTTTTTACTCAAAAGATGAGACAAAGCCGGATTTAGCACTGTTTCATATCGTATTTACAAAACTAGCTATATACATAACGTATTTGCAAAAAATATCACTTCTGTCGTCCGATGAGTGGACGGCAGTGCCCACGAGATGACACATGGCGACGCCGCCGGCGGCAGGTGCCTGTTGCCCCGCCAGTAGACAGCAGGTAGCCTGCCACCCGGTGAGGGGACAGCGGGTAGGCCTACCTCTGGTGAGGGGGGCGGTAGGTGATTAAGCCGGCTTAATTACCTACCCTAATTTTTTATTTAATATTTGTTTAAATTTTAAATATATTAAACGAGCTCTAAAAAGTACAAAGTTTTATGTACAGTCTCCCGACACAACGTGTTTTACAGTGTAATTTTTGAGTGATTTTATCCATTATAAATGTTGCTAAAAATTCATATAATTTCAATATTTGTATGAGTTTTACATAAAATTTTGTAATTTTTGGGGCTCGTTTGCTATATTTAAAAACTCGTACAAATATCAAAATTATATGAATTTTTTTAGCAACATTCACAATAGATAAAATTACCCAAAAAATTACACCATGAAGTACATTGTGTCAGAACACTGTATATAATTTTTTGTAATTTTTGGAACTCATTTAATATATTTAAAAATTTAAATAAATACTAAATAAAAAATTAGGGTAGGTAATTAAGCCGGCTTAACACTTGGCGCCCTCTCACCGGATGGCAGGCCTGCTGTGACACCCCGGCCCATGTTGACCCATGTGTGTGTGCACATGAATTTCTGAGTTAGTCACATCCTGCTAGCTTACCTTGAGAAGCACTTACATATAAGCCTAGGAGTTCCAATGGTAGCACCCCCGGTTAACCGTTTTGCGTGAAGCGAGGACGAAAGTGCAAGCGGGTTGCTACATGTGCGTGGCATATCCAGAATGTGGTTAGGTCTGAGCCGATTTGGACCCTAGGGCGTTACAAATGGTATCAGAGCCGACTCTCGCGGTTACATGGGTGCGTGCGGGTCAGAGGCGCGGGCATATGGCGCATGGCACGTGTGGCCCGGAGTGGACACATGGCATGGTATATGTGCTGGCACTGAACGTACGGATATGTGCCAAGAGGGGAGATCCTTATCATTTGCCCCAGTGTGGGTATGTTGGTCCGACGAGGACGTCGGGTCCTTTAAGAGGGTTTATGTGACACCCCGGCCCATGTTGGCCCATGTGTGTGTGCACATGAATTTCTAGGTTAGTCCCACTTTAGTAGCTTACCTTGAGAAGCACTTACATATAAGCCTAGGAGTTCCAATGGTAGCACCCCCGGTTAACCGTTTTGCACGACGCGAGGACAAAAATGCAAGCGGGTTGCTGCATGTGCGTGGCCTATCTAGAATGTGGTTAGATCTGAGCCGGTTTGGACCCTAGGGCGTTACACCTACCTGCCGTCCCCCACCAAGCGACAGATTGCCTGCCGTCTGCTGGTGGGGCAGCAGGCGCCTACCGCCAACGGCATCGCCACGTGTCGTCTCGTGGGCATTGCCACCCGCTCACCGGACGACAGAAGTGACATTTTTGCAAATACATTGCACATATGGCTAGTTTTGTAAATACAGTGCGAAACAGTGTCAAATTTAGCTTTGTCTCTTCAAAAGCAGACATGTACTATATACCGATCGAAGACGATGTTGTTTTCAAAGACATGTACATATATACGTACATATCGACTACTTACCATAGATAGTCTCGAAAATGCAAATTTGGCTACTAATTAAAATTTATAAAAATTAGTAAATTAAAGTATATTTGATGGTAAATGTTATAATACATATGCGTAGTATTATTTTCGTGTTGCCAAAAACAACGTTATGTACATGGGAGTCAAAATTAGAAAAGTTTGGTTGAACAAACTTATTTTATATAGGAGCGAATTATGGGGAGAGCAAACTTATAACACTCCTACTAATCTACATACTGCAAATTAAGCTTCATCCAAGATCCATATATTATGGGATAAAGCAAACATATTCACATTCATCGTGTAATCATATGTAGGGACCATCTTCTGGGGAATATTGAGCATCCACGATGCATGCAAGCATGATTGATGGTTCATCACTTAATTTCAAGCAGCTTCTCCAGTGCATGTACGGATGAAACCTCTGCGGTCAAAACACAGTGATTGGGCATGTTTGGATCCACCCAGATTTTAAGAATCTGGCTTTTGGAAACTGGGTGGGATCCAAACAGACCAGTTTTTGTGGCAGTTTTTAAAATCTACCTACCCAGATTCTTAAAAACCAAGAAGCTGTTGATACCCAGCTTTTGCCAGTTTTTTTTTTGCACAAATACCCATTTACCCTCATTAAAGACTACGCGCAGACGCTTCCAACCATAAATGTAAGGGTATAATAGTCTATTAGCACCAACCATAAATGAAACCAGCTTTTAAAAACTAGGGGATCTAAATACCCCATCAGTTTTTTCTTAGAAACCAGCTTTTAAAAACTAGAAGTAATAGCTGGTTTTTAAGAATCTGAAACTGATCCAAATAGGGCCAGAGAGACCATCTCCATGTCTTTTCGTATTAAGGCTCCAAAAAGCTAAACGCAGAGAACAATCAAAACAAGAGTACTTATTAAACAATAAATACGAAAAGGGTCGAATGGGAGTGATGATCGAGCCTTCATGATGCCAGGAGAAGAAGCCGAAGATGACTACGATGAAAAGGACCACTAAAGTGTAATCAACCACAATTTCCCCCTCTCCTCCGCTTTCTCCCACCAAAAAGATGGTCATGTCCTCATCGCCGACGCTATGAATTGCTAAGCTCACCCATTAGCATGCACTTCTATATGAGAATTCATGAAACCCTTGGGAATTTGGATCTTAAAGTGTATTTATTCACCACCGCAAAATGATGTACCACTTGTGGCTTACTTTTTTTTTTCAAAATCATGCATATGTTTTTTTGTTGCTCATGATACGCATATAGTCTTATGAAAAGTACGCGGTTGGATGTTTCTAATATAACTAAACTATCTTGCTTCAATGTCATACAAACGTATGGGCCATGATATATATACATACACACACATATTATATATATATATATATATATATATATATATATATATATATATATATATATATATATATATATATAGAGAGAGAGAGAGAGAGAGAGAGAGAGAGGAATAAATAATAGGGGCACCATGGTGCGTAACCTCTATAATTGAGACTTTCCATTCATGATTAAGACTTTCTATCCATGATTGATTCAGCACCTCCCACCACCATCTCCCACCTCTATCAACCCTTATGTCGCTCTCCACTCACCTTTTCTATGCTCAGAGATGCAGTAATTGACTAGCTTAGGTACATTAAATCCAAAATTTTCATGCAATAATTTTTTTATAGAATTAAAACATATTCATTGTGGATATCTTTTTGTTAAGCGCATTTTTCCAGCAAAATACTTCAAGCGGATTGTAAATAGGATAAATGATTTAGGAGATATTGTTGTTCGCAATCAACCTATGTTTCTCTCTCCACCCGTCCCTCTGTACTCAGTGTGGTAGTAAATTTCTGATAAAAACGCAATAAAGGCATAAGGAGTGTAGCGATACTAAACATGATAGTGTCTATTTTGTAAATGTGTAGTAAATGAACAAGGAAATTGCAGTAATTTCCTTAATAAAGAAGCTCACGGTAAATCTTAAAATCAAGAAGCATCGTATGCAAGTTAAAATCAAGATGCATCAATAGTTATGTTGCTCGAAAGATACTTTGTGTTCATTCAGAAGCATAGCTTAGACCAACAACCAACATTTTGCTGAAACTTCTCTATCAATTGTCCTATAAATTGACATGCATCTCGGTGTTATAATAATTCATATCTTGTCACGCTCAATGCTTCTTTATCATACGATACGTTTCTTCAAATCTACATCCACTAGCATAAATGGCATGCCATAATTTTCAAATGCGAGGACCAACCTTGTGGCAGAGTACAAGGTCGTGATAGTTGAACCATGTATATAGGTTTGAAGCTAGCGCCACATGCATTCTCCTTTCTAAAAACAAAGGTACACCTAGGTGTATTCTCATTACAAATTTTGAAAGCAAGCATTCGAATACACATGCAACACTTCAAAGAAAAGAATCAGCTGAAGTACTTTATATGTTAAAAAAAAGAGGAAAAGAATATAAAAAAGGAGTACACTTAGGAGAGAGCTTGCAATAAAGCGCAATGGGTATGTATAGTCATCACCCGGATGTTTTCTTTCTAACTATCATCCAGTTTTGAAACCGTTGGATTAGAGATCCAACGGCCCTTTTTTTGAGGGGGGAGATTATTTTTTGAGTAGGGGGAGATTATTTTTTGAGGGGGGGGGGATTTATGGCCGTTGGATCTCTAATCTAATGGTCACAAATCTGGATGATAGTTAGGAAGAAAACATCCGGATGATATTTATCAATACCCGCAATTAAATGAGTGCAAGGAAGAAGATAGGGGTAGGGAATGAATAGTGAGAGGAGGGGAACTAAAAGTAAGGCACATTTGTTGCGCCCAAAAGGTCGGGGAGCTGCCATGAGATCGCCCAGCAGGACGGGATGTTCTTCTTGTTGTCTCGCTTGGACTTAACCGATTGGGCTCACATGCTCACTCTTTTTCCATCTCACATTGGCGCGAAAAAGGAAATTAGCCCGACTCCTGCACGCACACGCAGCACTGGCCAGCGAACCTTGTCCTCGCCCACCTATCCCCACATGCCAACGTGGATTCCCTTCAATTCCCGGCCGGCCTCTTGGTCGATCATGAACACTCGGCACTCACGTAAGTGTAGTACTCAGATAGGCCCACGATCTAAGTTGATCACTACTTATGAAAAAGATCGCGAGTGTTGTGAATCAGTCAGCGCGTTTGAAAGTGGGTTCGTTCTTTTGGCTGTAGCTTATAGTTTATGAGTTTTAAATTCTAACTATTCGCGAGAAAAAGTACGGAGAGAGACAGTCGCATGCGATTTTAGTCAGTATAGTTAAAGTCGATATGATATTTACTACGATTAACTTATAGACCCTGAAAAAGCACTCCATTTGAAAGTTAGTTACTGTAGTATAAGTTCTACAACAAAAGCCGAAAAGAACTGTGCCTAAATTGTTGGAAAAAGATAGGCTATGTACTCACGCTTCAACGCGTATGTCCCCTGGATCATGCGTATTTGTCTAGGCTCAACTTATAATAAGGCCCCACCCCACGACGTGAAATTGATATACGGGTTGAGACCATGTTCATCCAGGGACACACGGAAGATTAATAATTTCCAGACACGAGGTTTCAAATGTACACAATGTGAAAAAAATCCGACGAAAAGTTGTGAGATGGTTCATTTTTGTGTTTGGTTGCATCTACCCAGTGATACATATACGGAATAGCTCAAGAAGTGTGTTTAGTTGCTTGAATCAAATTAAACATCTCATTCTAAATGGTAAAAATACAAATTTTAGAAACATTGTCTCTAGATGTTGAATCAATCCTGTTCATCCAAAACAATTGAACCACATCACAAGGACCATCCAATCTCATTCGATCTCATCCTATTATCACTCACTAACCAAACACATAACATTATGCACGTATATGCTAGTTACATTAGCGTGCAATCGAGATGGAATTGATGGATATTTGGCGACATGCATGCATGAACAGTGGAAATCGTGGATGGCTCGACTGCAGAATCCAAGGTCTACAATCTAAGGTGTGACGCATGCAGCAGGTCCAGCATCAATTAATGCACAGACGTGATTCCACTTGTCTCCGAACAAGAGGAAACTGCTCGTGCGGATGATGGTTCCATGCCTCTCACCCCCCGCGCTGATTGGTCCATCATGATCGATTCCTTCTACGGCCGAGATCGTCCAGCTGGAAAACATCGTGCATCCATTCCGTACTCTGTTCTTTCACATTCCGAGCGTAGTCTGCATTTCAACTCATTGCAGAAGTTTTACCTTGTCTAATTTTGTACCGATAATATCTTACATTTGTAGCATGCAACCCCCACCTCTCTCTCTCTCTCACACACACATTATGTACGTACGCACACTCAGGCTCAACACCAGGGGCGAAGCAACAGTCCCAGGTCTGAAAAAATATCTAGTGTATAGTTCAGGTAAATTCAGTTTAGTCTAGGTATTATTTTTATGATCCAACTCAGATAGTCTAGATTATTTCACCATTAAATTTAGGACGTAATCAAATCCTGATTCCGCAGCTGCTGAGCATGATGGCGAATGCCAAATTGATTCTTCTCCGGCATTCAAGTTAAAGAAAATGGGCCTTGCTAAGGTTGAGCCCGGCCCATAGTAATAAGCACGTCGTCCTACTTGATTATGGCCCAAGTAAATTCAGCACCTTCGCGGTATGGGCTAGCAGTGGGATATAAAAGAAAAGACTCCAACTAATGACCGAACCAGTTGGACCGGTCCAATACCCACGAATACTGCCCAGCTCATATATCACTCTTGCTCTTTTCATGCTCTCATTTCAGGAGGATCAGTCCATCACATTTGCGCATATTATTCTAGTTGCAGTATTGTGTGGGTTCACATCTAAAAAAAAGGTATTATTCTAGTTGCAAGTTTGATTCATGCAACTAGGTGGTCTTCTCACCCTAGCCTTTAATTCTGGACAGATCAATTGGAGGCCTTCCAGCATAGAATATTTCTAGTTTTCTACCTCGTGTGTGGTCATGCAGGGGCGGATCCAGCGGTGGGTCAGGTGGGGCGCTAGCCCTCCTACCGCTGGCCGGTCGTGTGTACCTCTCTTATCCCCTACAGCTCCACGCTAACTATATGAATGACCTAATCAGGTTTAAAATGCTTTTGTATGATGAAGAAAATTGTATTTGCAGTGGTGATTACAAGTCACAACGCCATCTTGGCTCTTGGCGTAGAGCCTCTCTCCCTCTCGTGTCTACAAGTGTATCGTAGGCCGGCAATTCGGTATTCAGCAAACTAGTCAGTAAATTCTATTAGCCCCTCTAAATTTTGATCCTGGGTCCGTCACTGTGGTCATGTCCAGACAGGCAGACACAAAAGCTTGGCCAAGAGTGACAGCGATTTTTTTTCCTGGTTAGTAATTAAAGTAGAGAAGTACAAAAAGATTGATTTTAGCAGATGTGATTGTATGGAGCTTCCGTGTTATATGATTAACACAAGGATGCATATCCATCGACAGATTTTTTTTCCATATTCCATTGTGGATAGGATGACAACATAGTCAATTATATTGTTTTGGATATTTATCCGTGTAATTTGTTAGCCAATACTATCTTGCAAGTACATAGTCTTCTATAACCATGATAAACCCTGAAAGTAGGTATAAGCTGTTTTAGGGTTATTGGCTCTTCCAAAAGTACGTTTTTTTTATTGTGGATTATCAAGATAGCACCACAATTTAGAACATTTTGTGCTTTTGTATTTTCTTTTATTGTGTGTGTTAAGATCAATCATGTTTTCGTATGTTTCTGTATTATGTTGGGACCACTCTTACTGCTACTATTCTTAACTTGCTATAATTCTATTTAACAGAAACACCGATCCAGCTCAAAATTCACATTGCAGAGGTTTTCAGGAAGAACCAGTCATAAAACTCCAAACTTGTTGTCACAGTCTCATACCAACTATAGCAGTGATAGTTCAAGATGGTTTGTCAGGCCGCAATGCCCGCCTCAGAGCACAAATGCTAATTTTGGTGTTGATGAATCCGGTAGTAGAGAAACCACCAAAGTTCAACGTGATGAATGTGTTGATGTAGGTGCTAGTAACCTAAAGAGTGGCTTCAGTGCTTTAGCCTCAGAGCATGTAGTCAAAAAAACCCTGAAGAACTACTGTTGGCTGAAGAAACAAGTGAACCTCCCAAAACTTGTAAGATTGATCGCATAGATCCTTCAGGGCCTCGTGAATCCTCCAACTATTCAAGTGGTCTGGCAAAATCTGCAGATCTTTTTTATCATGTCAAAGACCCTCAGAAGGCAGAGCCAGTAGGTGTTTTGTCCAACACTTTTGTGAAGTTCGGAGATTTTGATGAAGTCCCAGGACTAGCATTACCCTCAGATGCGTACAGAGATAATAATTCTTCTAGCATGTACACGTATGATGAAGACGCAACACAATCCAAAAATGAATCAGAAGATGAAAGCAAACTTCAAGCTGAGATGAATTCTTGTAGAACAATCGATGGGACATCTCCTATTATTATTCAAGGAGCGGAGACAGCCAGTGAAAATAAGAGAGAGCCATTGGATACATGTGAAGTACAAGATGGTCCTTTGGATGTCAGTGGTTCAACTTTCTTAGCTGATTATATGTCTCCATATCCTGCTCAAATAATGAACTTGAAGTTCCAGTTACATCTTCATCTGATGCTCCCGCTGAAAGCCAAACGGTACCTCATGACCATGCACCTGCCTCTGCAGATTTTGGCGGTGAAACCGCTGGCCAAAAAAGATTCAGGCAGAGTGTTGACGCCAACAGTACAACACGGAGAGCCATAAAGATGCAGTCTAGTATTAATTATTATATTTGATATGTACATACGAAAATTAAAAATTTATATGCTCTCTTAGATATAACTCAATAGACAAGTTATTAAAGAGATTTATCTCTTGTGTTGTTTTTAGGTGAGATGAAAATCTTAGATATAACATAAAAGACAAACTATTGTAAATATTAAGTTACATGCACCAACTAGTTCACCCAAAAACTTAAAGTGATAACGAAAAGTGGACAATTCATTTATACTTCAACACCCCCTCACGTGTGGACTCCCTTAGAATTAAGATGTGGAATAGAAGTGGACTACAATTATTTTTTTTAATTACGTCAACCAGGTCTTGAACTCAATATCTCTTGGCTCTGATACCATATTAAGTTGCATGCACCAATTAGTTCACCCAAAAAACTTAAACTGATGAAGAAAGATGAGCATGAAGATAAGCATTTTCACTTATGGCTTATGGTTTATGCTACAGTAACTAGTTTTTAAAGGACGTAGTTTTTCAAGGTGGGGTTAACAGGAAGATTATAATAAAAAGTGTACTGAGTTCAACTGTACCGACTAAAATCGTATGCGACTATTTTTCTCTACATACTACCTCTTACGAACAGTCATAATTCAAAATTTTAATCTATGAGCCACAGTCTAAAAAACCCACCCATTGTACAACCTAGCTAGTAATGTGAGAGATTTCGCTCAATGCGTCAGACAAGAAGAGAGTAGCAGGAAATGCAGAGCAAGCCCTGCCATGCTCTGAAAACGCAAATGTCGGTGGCCATATCATGCATGCAGGCATGCAGAGAAGGAATTAGCATCCAGTGTAATATATCAGTGGGTGTAATATGTGCTAGGACTTTCCATCCTTGATCGATTTTCTCTCGCTACATGTCAGTGTTGTGTTACGACAGTGGAAGCATTCTTCAGATAAATGATTAATCGCTCAACTAAACTCAGACCCGTGCAACATCGATAACGACAGTAGGAACTGGGAAGCTTCCTTCAGATAAATGGACACGTATTGGTAATGACAGAACCTTGAAAAGATCCTTCATCTGAAGATTTTCCCTGCATAGATCACATCTGAAGATTTTCCCTGCATAGATCAGGTAGGCCAAACGCAACTGCGAGTGGTTTCTTGAAACGTCAGGTCGAAATCTGACTGACGGCGCCAGAGTGCAGGTTAGGTGCAGAGCTGTGATGCATGGACACGCCTGTCAGGCGCCGAGTCTGTGTCGGACAACTTATTAGATATGGACACAACATGAACATGTATTGGTAATGTGTTGGAAAATAAACGATTGAAAAAAAATAATTTTAATTTTGGATACATATTGAACCTGCGATGGATACATATAATCCGTTTAGACGACACAACCCAGGTAAAATACAGCCCATTTAGTTGAGTCCATTAGTATTTACCCTAATCCAGTACTTCCACCCGCCGTGCGCTTTCAGGCCCCAGCCCTTCACTTCTGCCTCCAGCTCCTCGTTGCTCCCGCTTCCAGGCGGCCGGCTCCCAAATTTCGATGGCCAGCGGTCAGATTCTTCCCTGACGGCCGACAGTCAAAGGATATTATTATTTTGTGTTTTTTTTAATGTAGCATGATTCCAATTATTAGTAGAAACAGTTTAATATATTAGAGAAAAATAAACTTAGTTCTTAGAATACTTACATGATATAATTTTAAATCAACATTAGCTTAATACACTAAAGTTGCTCTGACCTCTGATATTTTCGCATGAGATCAGATGTGGTGCAGCATTGCTGCAGATAGAGTTGGTACAACCAACGCCAGGCCCACGGCCGGACAGCCATGCTTCAATTCAGAATCACATCATCGGCCATGCTTCAGTTCAGAATCACATCATTCATGTCACGCTCTATTCTTACTGTGGATTGGAATGGTTGGTGTATCTTGTTATGAAATATCGCAGCATTCTACACAGGAGGCGGGCCAGTGGTGGCAAGTTCACCAATATCCTGAAGAAACAACCTGTCTTGTTCAAACTCAGAAGTAGTCCATATATAACTCCATACTATGGGTCTGTTTGGATCCCATGGGCTAACAACTAGTTACTAATTTTTAGTCCTTGTGGATCCAGATAGGAGGGCTAATGAGTGGGCTAAAGTTTAGCCACAGCCCCAACTAGTCAAACTCGGCTAATGAGGGCTAAAGGACAAGCCGGATGGAAAAAAGACACCGATACTCACGCCAACCCTCCCAGACCGCACAGACCCACGCCGAAACCCACGCCCTCCCTCCCAGACCGCACAGACTCTTCCTCTCCCTCCCAACCGCACAGACTCTTCCCCTCCCTCCCAACCGCACATACTCTTCCCCTCCCTCCCGCAACC
The DNA here is from genome assembly GCA_017311315.1 of Dendrocalamus latiflorus. Lineage (NCBI taxonomy): Eukaryota > Viridiplantae > Streptophyta > Magnoliopsida > Poales > Poaceae > Dendrocalamus > Dendrocalamus latiflorus. The sequence continues at coordinate 38,975,828 of CM029657.1, forward strand.
GCCGCAAAGCACGCGGCTCTGCTCCGCCTCCAGGTGCCCGCGACTGCCGCGCTTTTCCCTCGCCCTCCTCCTACTTTGTAGTGACCCAGATTTTATAATCCGGAATTTACTGTGTTTAGCTGCACTATTCCCTGGATCAGTAGATAGTGTTCACAGATTACAGTTCTGAATATCTACCGTGTAGACCGAAGTGAAGGAGAGGACAATTCGCAGAAAAGTTTTTTCAAAACAAATCGAGGACATATACGTAATTTCAAGAAAATCAAAGGTCCTTTTCGTAAAAAACCGAGAACCTATAAGTACCTATATATAACAAAAAGGGACCCGTACATAATTTTTAAAAACCGCAGGGTGCTATCCTGCAAAGGATACAATATTTCGGCGAAGTGGAGGGGTGTTTTCAGGAAAAAAACCTGGCAGGGACCTTTTTGCGAGAACCAAGGACCTATACGCGATTTCCAAAAACTCAGGGGGCTTTTCGCAAAAATGATGACGTGGCGCGGTGAGGAGCCGGGAATCCCCCGGGCGTAATATATATAGTATGTGATAAATACAGGCATATATTGTAATATCTTAAATTTCGGAAGTTTAAAATTATAAAACTTTTAAAACTTTTTCTTGCATAGTATTGTCATTCGAATTTCTTTTGTAATTTTATTTGGGATTTTCTAAATTCCATGCAATACAAGTTAAAAAATGGGAATCATTCCCAAATGTAAGTATACTCATAACAAAAAAAATAAACAGAATAATTTAAGACAATGAATGATAAATGTAAAAACTAGAATTCAAATTTTAAATATCATGCAAAACTTGAAATCAGTAAATCCTAATGTGAATTAGAAATTCAAATTAAAAAAATTCAAAATACGCTTAAACCTTTCACTTTCCTCTCTTTCTTTTCCCTCTCTCTTTCTTCCGTCCTGAGAATCCCACCTGTGCATTCCATTTCTGTTGCCGCATTTTATTGATTTCAGCCTGATCGGCCCATGAGTAAGTCTACTATTATATTTATGCTTCCGTAAGATATGTATTTTGATGTTCAGTATTGTATCTGTGAGCACAATCTACTGATCTAGGAAATATTATGATGGAATCACAGAGTATTCTGAATTGTAAAATTCGGATCCGACATATACAATCAATGATTCAGCGGACAGTAGTAGCACCAGCTGGAGCAGAGATGCGATGCAAACTTGGATTTCGCAACAGCGCATATAAACAAATCGGATTTGGATCGGTCGGGTGCTAAGGCAAAGGACGTACATTGTACAGTAACAAATTTTTTTTGTTCACCGTGGGATGTCCGATAAGTTTTGATAGGCTGCGCCTTGCCATTTTCCGCCAGAAGCTAATGCTGTCAGTGTTTCTTACCCTGACAGAATGAACGAGCGACTTGAACAGTAACGATCAATAATTCTATTAAAAAAGGTGGGAAAAAATGGAAAGGAAACTCTATTGTGCAGATGGTAGCTACGAGTGATTTTTCTTTTTTTAAAAAAAAGATAGAACAGTGGGATGTGAGCTTGATTTCGAATTTCAGAATACGTGGACGTTATATGTACACGTAAGAACACAGTTGACATAAGTCCATACAGCTATCTTTAAGAAATCCATGTGTTGAAACAAATATTTCTTGCTAGAGAGCTAATCCCTCGTGGCCTCGTTGTAAACTCTAATTCTCTCTTAATGAAATGCACATAAATATTTTGCATATCTCGAAATAGAAACAGATATTTCTTGCACCAGATGTGCATCCCACGCCTGATTATTCGTTAGATAATTGACCGAAAGAAGAGACTTGAACGTCATGTAAGAATCGACATTATTGCCGATTTTGTTCACAAAAGCACTTGGTGATTTTGTTAAATGTGTTTTTTACCTATCTGATTGAAATGGGCTCAGAAAATATTCATTTAAAATAAAATTTACAAAACCAGCCTTGATAGTTCCATTATTACAAACCGGCCATGCTTATCCCAAAGAAGTTACTAAAGAAGTAATTTGTTAAACAAGAAAACACGAAAGGGTCCTAGTAATACTGTTTTGAATCCAACTCATGCACGAATGGGAAAGATGGATTCTTCATCATACTTGTCAATACCGTTTCAGAGACCATACCGATTTGATTCTTAGAATAGTACATTTCGATACCGATCTATACCAACATACCGTTTCAGATTTAATATAATAATACGAATATATATATTTATAAGTATATATTTATTTAATTATATACACATAAAATATCATTTATAATATTATTTGAAATACATAGTAGTACTATCAAATATAATATTTAGTTCAATAAATGGTATTATCAATTTCACCAGTACCAGCTGGTACTAAAGCCGGTATTGACTGGTATCGAGTCGGTATTGACCGGTATTTGGACTAGTACGGAACACAAGAAAACTTTGTACCGGTTTAGTGGCTGGTACGGTATATATCGATCGGAACGAAACGGTATTAATAACTTTGTTCTAGATATTACATTTGTCTGACCGAAATTATTACTACATGGTATATGGCATATTGGTACGTCTCATGTCTTCGTTGTCTTGCCAGCTCTGCCAACCTTTCTTCGTTGTTGTCCTAAAATGTTCAGGGTACATAAGAAATAATGCAATTCATGTGCAAAACGGGGCTTCGATCTAACCACTCTATGCATGTTTATACAAATAGAAATAAAACGTTCTTTTTGGGCAAAAATAATATTTGGGCCGTCATTTATTTCAATAATTGGATCGCCCACGCCAGTTGTGTAATTTGTTATTTGAAATGAGAACATCTTCATTTGTTTCGGAAGTTTGTAAGGCCATGTATAATATTGTGACGTTAGATATCTATAAGCTTTGCTACGTAGAACAGGAGATGATATAAAGGAGAGAAGAAGCATAAATAACTATGTCATCTTTCATACAATAGTTGACTGTAATACGATTAATAAAACATATTATGTCATAAAAAATCGTCTATAGAAACATATAAAAAGATAATTTATTATAAAATATATTTTTGACATCGTCTATACATGATATAAAATATATTATAAATAATAATTATCTATATCACCGTACATACATTCCCCAGAAGGACCGAGTAAACAAAAAAAAGCATGCGCTCAGCGTGCTATCGATTCGGTCGTGCCGTGGGGCGGCAACGGGGGTTTCCATTTGGCCGTGGTACAAATTGTTGTTTTCTAGTAATTTTTCTGTTCCCTAGGTTCTCCTGCTCCACGTGTACGGGTACTATCAGCGAAATGAAAATCATACAGTATCTTCTTCTTTATATATATTTTGCAGTTATTTAGCTGTTAAGTTTGATAATTAATTTAGACATGTCTAATGAGACAAGGCTAATAAAAGATAAATAAACAAAACATAAATCGAACTATCTTTTATAATCTAAAATTATACAAAAATAGAAAAGGAATATAGTAAAAATACAAAATACCATGAAGATTGTACCTTGATAATAGGCAGTGTACCTTCTAAAGCCTATAGATATATGTAAGTAGCTATCTATATACCAAAATTAACAGACTTAATGATGAAATTAAAAATTATGATTGTGAATAGTTATAAAGATTAAAAAAGATGCAACATACCACCAAAGCGCTAGGATTGAGTAGTATAAGTACAAGGAAATAGCATTTTATGATATTTCATATTTTGAAAGTATTTTCTGATTCTATCATCGTTAAGACTTCTAAATATCTCTTGCTCAGTGTAGTATATCATCAAGTCACTAAACCATTCTTGCAATGTTTTCTGATATTTATACAATGCCTGCTTCTCTATTTCTTGCAACTCTACGAATCGATAAATGACAATACCACTCTTGCAATGTGTGTTTTCTTTCAGATACCTCGCAGGCCACTGCCTCTGCTATCTCTTTTTAATGAAGAGGCTCAACTCTGCCCTTTGTTAGCCTACCTCTAGGCTCCAGCCTCCCTCCCTTATCCCTTCTCAGATGGTAGGCGGCATGGCAGCCCTCACTCCTCGGTCCCATACTCGTTCCTCTCTTCATGGTAGGTGGCATGGCAGCCCACTCCTCGGTCCCACACTCGTTCCTCTCTTCATGACTTCCTCCTCAGGCGGCAGCTAGTAAGCTGCAGGCCTCAGTCCTCTCGGCCTATCTCCCTTCGGCTTCCCTCCCTCCTTTTCCTCTAGTGGCCTCCTTCCCTCCCTTCCTTCGACGACCTCTCCTCTGCCTGCACTCTCCAGATTGGGTGTCTGCGCTCGCGTTAGTGGCTAGGCGCCTGATCGGCGCCCCACCATCCATTGGTGGCCGGTCTCCTTAGGCATCTCTCCAGATTTCCTCAGGCGCCCCCTTCGTTCGACCTCCCTTCCTCAGGTGGCATCGGCCGTCCACCAGAAAGATGTCGCTCAGTGCCCACCCACGACCCACCTGCTTGAGCCGCCTGCTAGCCCACACAAGCCTTAGCCACCTCCAATCCATCCGCTGCCGCCCGCCCACCCACCACTCGCAAGCACAAGTGCGAGCCAGGAGGAATCAATCAAAGAATCAAGGAATCACATGAGCCTATCGAATTGGTTGGCCAGATGTGGACTTCAGTAGTTTGGTGGGCTTTGATGGTGTGGTTGCATGGTTGGGCCTGCATGGAAAGAGGTAATTTAAGCACACTTCTCCTTATGTTTCTACAAAACTTCTTCTACCTCGGTCTCTGATTTGAACTCTCTCTCTCTCTCTCAGATATCTCATTAACGGTCATCAAGCGTCCATGGCGCCTCATCTATGACTAGAGAGTGCTAGAGGTACCTCCTCTCCAGCCTAAGGTAGGGTGGACAGCAACCCCCTTTGACCCTTGGTAGGTCCACCACTGATTATGAGATAGATGTTGGTGTTGAAGTATAAGTGAATTACCCGTATTTTCTCATCAGCTTAAGCCTTTGTGTGAACTAGCTGGTGCATGTAACTCAATATAATATCAGAACTCAAAGGTTTTGAGTTCGAAACCTGGCTGGCACAATTAAAATAAAAAATAATTGCAGTCTACTTCTATTCCACGTCTTAAACCTAAGGAAGCCTACATTTGAGAGGGAGTGTTGAAATATAAGTGAATTGTTCATTTTTTCCTTATTAACTTAAGCTTTTATGTGAGATTACACGGGAGGAGGAGTGTTGAAGTATAAGTAAATTGTCTATTTTTTATTAATTTAAATTTTTGGATGAACTAACTTGTGTATGTAACTCAATAGCTAGGATGTATTTGAGTTGGTGCGGCTCCTGCGATCTTCGAAAAGATGTATATTCAGTGATCTATTCGGTGCTGTCCGGAACCGGATGCGATCACGTATATTCACATTGCACGTCGTAAGGAAGAAGTAAAAAAAACGACCATGCAGGATTCAATCCAATGCTCTTTTGCCGAGGAAGAGGTTACAAGAATGTCAGCTCCCTGTGAGATCCAAGCAAGCAGGCGAAGTAATTTCTTCTCGATTTTACACTACGTCACTACCCTGATCTGTACGCACAGAGTAGAACGGTTTTTCACTTGGTTCTTGTTGTGTCCAAAGTCCAAATGACAAGCAGCAACACTTACAAGTTTATATTGATTTTTACTAACGGTTTTTAGCTGTGGCTGATAAATAACAATAGATAATAAATAGTGTATATGTAAAAAAAGATAATGTAATAAAAGGCACTACAATTTTTAGATCGTCATATAACTTACAGAATTATGATATAATAAAATATAAAAAATATTATAATATATAAAAGTGAAAAATAGAGACCGATAAATAAGTAATACTCGGTAGAAATGATTTATCGAAACGGAGACGTTCGTCCTTTTAGCTTCCGTTCCAAAAACAGAAGTTAAACAGACCTTTGACGACTTATCGAACATATCATCCTTTTCTTTTATTTTCTTATTTCTCCCAAGGCCACTAGAAACCTGCTACGTCACGTCAATTCAACGAGAAGTCAAAGCCTGGCTCCCGCAGTAAATGCAGCGGGCCGGGCCGGGCCGGGCCTCCTCTTGTCGGGGGCCCTGAGCCTGAGCCTGAACCCGCGCGCCCTCTCGCGCAGAACAAGCTTCTCCACCTTGCCGGTGGAGTTCTTGGGCAGCTCGTTCACGAACACCACCTTCCTCGGTACCATGAAGTGCGCCATCCTGTTCCGGCAGAAGGATACCATCTCCTCCTCCCTCACCTCGCAGCCGCCGGAGAACTCCCGCTTCAGCGCCACGAACGCGCACGGCGTCTCTCCCCAGTGCGGGTGTGGCATGGCCACCACCGCCACCTCCCGCACCGCCGGGTGCTGATACAGCGCCGCCTCCACCTCCACACTGCTGATGTTCTCGCCGCCGGATATGATTACGTCCTTGGACCGGTCCTTGATCTCTAGGTACCCGTCCGGATGGACCACGCCCACGTCGCCCGTCAGGAACCACCCGTCACGGAACGCGGCCACCGTGGCGCCGGGGTTCTTGAAGTAACCCTTCATGACGTTGCTGCCGCGGAGCACGATCTCGCCGAGGGTGGCGCCGTCGTGCGGTACGCTCTGCATGGTCTTGAGGTCCTTCACGTCGGCGTCGGCGAGCGAGAGCGCGCTCACGCCCTGCCGGGCCTTGACGCGCGCGCGCTCGGAAGGCGGCAGGGCGTCCCACTGCTCGCGCCACTCGCAGACCATCGCCGCGCCGGTGGCTTCCGTCATGCCGTAGGCGTGCGTGACGTGGAAGCCGAGCTGCTCGACGCGCTGGAGGAGCTCCGCGGGTGGCGGCGCGCCGCCGGTGAGCACCTCGACGGGGCGGGGCAGCGGCTCTCGGCAGGCCTCCAGAAGGATGTTGAACAGCACCGGCGCCGCGCACATGTGGGTGACGCCGTGGGCAGCGAAGGCAGCGTACATGTCGTCGGCGGTCGGCGCGCGGATGCAGACGTTGGCGCCGCCGCGCGCCGCGAGGCCCCACGTGAGGGTCCATCCATTGCAGTGGAACATGGGGAGCGACCACAGGTAGACGGGCTCGTGGCCGACGCCCCACTGGAGCAGGAGGCCCATGGTACTCAGGTAAGCGCCGCGGTGGCTGTACACCACCCCCTTGGGCGCCGACGTCGTGCCGGAGGTATAGTTGAGCGCGATGGCGTCCCACTCGTCCTCGACCGGGCGGGGCGGGTACCGCACCGGGTCGCCCCGCGCCACCAGCCGCTCGTACTCGAGCTCACCCACGAGCGCGCCCGTCGGCTTGTCGATGTCGTCGATGACGACAAGCAGCGGCAAGGTCCGCGCCGAGCCGCCGCTGCCGCCAACCGCCACGTCCATGATGCCCTTAAGCGCCTCGGTGGCGACGCGGATGAACTGGTAGTCTACGAAGAGCACCTTGGGCTCGGCGTGCTTGATGATGGTCGCCACGTTGGCCGCGTCCAGGCGCGTGTTGATGGCGTTCAGCACCGCGCCGGCCATCGGCACGGCGAAGTGCATCTCGTACAGCGCCGGCGTGTTTGGTGCAATCACGGACACCTACACATGCATACAAAAAGTTGGATAATTAAAAAACACGTGACATGCAGTGTGACAGATCGAGCCATTAACATAATCAAGTCTGATCAGCAGTTGTTTGTTTAAGGTGCTCACGACGTCGTTCTTGGAGACGTTGAGCGCCTGGAGCGCGGCGGCGAGGCGGCGGCAGCGCTGGTACGTCTGGCGCCATGTGAACTCCGTGTTGCCGTACACGACCGAGGTGCGGTCGGCATAGACGGACGCGGCCCTCGGCAGGAAGGTGATGGGGCTCAGAGGAACGTAGTTCGCATCGCGCTTAGGCAAGCTATCCATGGGTTAGCTAAGCTTAGTTAGCAACCTATTTATATGTATATATGAAATTCCTCTCTTGAGGACAAATTAAATACCTGATCTCTACTTAGGTAGCACTGCGAGATCAGGACTCAGGAGGTGCAGGCTAGCTAGCTTAGCAATCCATGGGTTGCGTTTTGTGTGCTTATATAGTGTGGGTGCGAGACCGATCGAGATGGCGTACGTGTGTGGGCGTGCGCGCATGTTGAAGATACGTTGTACTGATTGCAAGTTGCAGCAACTGTGCAAACTGCTAGCTAGGCTGGGTCGAGTCGAGTTTGAACTTCGAATTATGCGGTGGAAAATCAGCTTAATTACCACTTGGCTTGGATTATGGACTGCTCGTCGGACAGAATGGTTAATATGTATCCCTAGGTATGCTAAAACTGTGGCACGTGACACCGATCCGTGGGCTCGGTCGGAGCTAGGAGAGCGACGACGGAGAGGGTCGAGCTGATCAGGCTCGCGGCTCCGTCAAAAGGGGATACTTTAATCGGCAGGAGCTGACGGTTTTTAGTTGAACCTTTTGATTTTGTGCTGAAATGAATTAGTATTAGTTAAAATAAGGAGATTTTGGAATAAAATTTGGAAAATGACTTCAGGTATGTGACAGCAAACGGGCTGAAACTGTGACACTTTGACACCGATCCGTGGGCTCGGTCGGAGCTAGGAGAGCAAGCTGAGAGAGCAACGACGGAGAGGGTTGAGCTGATCAGGAGGTGCATGGCTCCGCTATAGGTGTTATTTTAATTGGCCAGGCTTTATGGCTTTTAGTTTTTAACTGAAATAGAATAAGATTGGACGCATTAATTTTTGAAATAAAATTTAAGAAGCGGCACGGATATAGAGGAGACGACGGAGGCTAGCCAACGTATTTAGAAATAGCTTAGAAAAACCATTTCTAAAAACCGAAGTATTCAAGTCGGACTCCATGGTCCGTTCGCAGTTTCCATGGTCGCCTCAGAGCTAGATAGTTGTGAATTGTACATGGTACATATATATATCTACGCCTACAGTCGGGTTCATCTAAAAATTAGCGGCAGCCCGGCCGCTTGCCTGTTGTTCTGTCAAGGCGAGCTCCAAAGCGCTGAAAGCCTTTGCTTTAGGCTTTTTGTGAGTTTTTTTTTTGCGTAGTGGTTTTCAGTTTTTTAAGTTAAAAAATAAGAAAACATCGTTATATTTTTTAAGACAATATAAAGAAATAATAGAAAAAAGAAAAAGTAACAAAAGACTGAAATATAGAAATTAAAAAGTTGAAGCCGTTTCGAGCAATACGAGTAACCGCTGACATATACTAGTATATACTTTTTATTTTGGGACAATGGTGACAAATTGTTAGATAGCAGAGGAAGATGTAAAACGAGTTGTTAGTAATTCCGTGCCACATGTACATGAATGCCACAGTACCTTAATTTCTGTGCAAATATGTGCTCGCCACGTCTAAAATATTGCTCATGGTGAAAACTGCAACATCGATCCATATGATACACGCTTTTTACAATGTCGGAGCAGATTCAATATTTGCATCTTTTTGTTGTGCCTATTGCACGAACAACACATAGTGCAAACAGATTTTAAATCGGACACTTAGTTTTAAAACACATAATTAAATAATTTCTTGAGTCTCAACCATTTAGTGCAACTATCAAGTATCAACCATGTTAGCATCCCCGCGCTTGAAAATTTTGTTTTATATGTGGATTTGTTTTTCAATTTCCAAGTTGCCACTTGCCACCGCATTTCTCTGTAAAGGAACAGAAGAAAAGGCACCAGCGCATTCCTAGCCTCCTCCCTAAACAAGGCAATTACCAGATAGGGCCAAATTGTGGAACGTGGATGAATAATTCCTTATAAATTTCCATCAAATTCTCACGTTTCAAACGAGCCTAAGCATTCACTTTTTAGGAAGAAGGTAGAGGAGTCTCTACCTTGTAAATATATGTGGATAACTTTTAAACAAGCACCAACATAAATAGAGGGAAAAAGGAAAGTAAAAAAACAATACCAATATGTCAGTAGAAGAACTATTATATCTAATATTTCGTGAATCTATCGTAAGGAATTAACAGAACTAAAAGAAAGATTCCTACAAGCTCAGTTCTCTTTTGCTGTAACTTCAGACATTTGGACATTATCGCACCAGAGAAAATGCTTACCTTAGTATTGCAGCCCATTATTTAGATGATGATTACAAGATAAACAAGATAGTCATAAGGTTTAAGTTAATTAACGAATCATACCGAGGAGAGACCATTGCCGTGCGTATACTATATGTACTTAATAATTTTAAGATAGATAATAAAATTATTTCTATAAATCTTGATAACGTATCAACGAATACGACGGCTATGAACATCATCACCTCAAAGTTGTAGATATATATTGCTGGTTATGTTTTCCACCAGAGATGTGTATGCCATATCTTAAACCTCATTGTGCAAGATGGTTTGTAAGCGATTGGTGAATATTTGAATAATATCTGCGATGCCCTTTGTTACCTCACAAGTTCTTCACAAATGGTAACCAAGTTCACGGAGTATTGCACAGCCAATGGGAAGGAACTAAGAAAATTCAGTCTTGATATGAAGATGATGTGGAACTCAATATACATCATATTGAAGAAGGTACAAGGGTATAAATATATTATATTTGTTTTGGTTAATGCTAACTCTCAAAATAATGAATTGATAGTTACTAATTTAGATTGGTAAATTGCTAATCATTTTTGAGAATTTTTAAGACCTTTTTTATAAAGCAACAAAGATTCTATCCAGTGTTTACTAGTCTATTTCTTTTTTATTTATAGATTTTATTTTGCTAATTGTAGATAAGTTTGTTAAATCTAGGAGATCCCCTTTTAGGTCATGCAGTTTGTTAAATATTTTGGATCTATTTTATACCTATATTTCTTTACTATTATTTTCGATTCTTCAAAAAAGTTAGCAGGTTTATAGATTGGTATTGAGAGAATAGGTGAATGTCTTGGTCTTAATTTCTCAGAAGTTTTCGAACATGTGAAAAAGGAGCTTTTTCATCTTTTTCGCTTGCATCATGGTAAGCTTGGTAGCAGTGCGAGATCAGAGGCCTCACAGTAGGGACAACAAGGAAAAACAAGTTTAACAGCCCACTTATTAAAATAAGTTAAAGGGCACGTCTAGTTCTTCATTCTCTCAGCTTAGGCGGACTCAAGAGAAATTTTGTTTCAATGCTGAACCACTACCTGGTGCATGATTTTGCAAACTCCGGTCTTGATCTTGTTGGCGGAGGCAAGATAGACTTGCTTGAATGGTGGAAGAACAACAAGCTAATATTTTCTGTGATGTGCCATTTCGCATAGGATGTTCTACTAGTTCCGATGTCCACCGTCTCTTCAGAAGTGACGTTCAACATGGTAGGGAAATAATTGAAGAAAGGAAATTATCCCTCATGCCCAGGATGGCAGAGGCAATCATATGCGTCAAGAACTGGGAATTGGCTAAAGAGTGACAACAGCATCAACTGGAAGATCCTGAGATCATATAGGAATACGCTAACCTCAAACGCATGAACGATCTAGACATTGGGAAGCAATTAGTATGTACAGATGTTGTTACTATACTCTTTTCCTTACTTATGGAAGCCCATTCTAGAGCGTAAGGTTTTTAATGAGGTAATACCATTATATCTGTAAAATATTAAGAAAATTCTACTTTTTAAAAATATTTACTTGCCTATATTTTTATGCAATAGCTTGAATTTCAACTTCTTCTTTTTTCTGTCCTTTCCTTTTTCTTTTTTTTCCCTTCTTTTCCATGATCCATCTTTTTTTCCTTCTCTCCTTTTCTTTTCCCCTGTTCTCTCTCCTCTCTTTTTCTTTGGCATTACAAATATTTGGTTTTGTTTGTAAGGGTAGCATGCACGTGTTCTAGGACCCACCACAGTGTGTGGCGTGCTCACAATCAGCAGTAGCCACGTTGTTTTCAAATTTCGTCCTTGGACATTGGTTTTTTTTTTGTAAATGTAGCCTCCTCCTTAAGCTTGGCAGGTACCTACCGAGCTAGAGAACCTGTCGAGAGCTCGGTAGATGCCATCTGCTGCAAAGCATTTGGGTAGTAATTAATTAGTGTTAATTAGCGATTAATTAATGTTAAATGATGCTTAATTAATGCTAATCGTGCATATTAGTGCTAATCATGCAGCCACTTGTCGAGCCTCAGTTGCTCGGTAGGTTGTTGCAAAGCTCTAGTGGCTCGGCAGGTCCTGCCGAGCTGCTGTAGCGCGATAGGCGATATGTGTCATCTATTGTAGCTGCTGAGCTTAGTGAGTAGGCTCCCCGCTTATTTCGGCTTGAGTTTCTGCCTTATTTTTCACTATTCATAAATTTCGTCTTTTTTTTAACTTTTGGCTTTTTTTTGAGCTCTTGTGCCGGTTCTTTTTCCCACGTATTCATTTGCGTTGTCCGTGATGAGCTAACATATTTTTTCTATTTTAATTTTTTTATGCCAAATAAGCCAGTAAAATTTCAGGCAGCTACAGTGCAATTTCAGTCATAAGCCACTATTTTTCAGCCAAATCAAGCGAGGCCTAAATTTACAAAAATAGGTATTCGAAAGTCAATTTTTTTTATAAAAAAAAGTGGCTATAGTACCATATGCCTGAACAGATCTATATTATTGCGTAAGCATGTTGGTGTTGGATATACTAGCCACGTAGGCATGGCGCCACGCCACGCCAGCCACCGTGTGGACCGAAGCAAAAGAGACGACAATTCGCAGGGAGTTTCATAAAAAAATCGAGGACCCGTGCGTAATTTCAGAAAATCAAAAGGATTTTTTTTGAAAAAAACCAAGGACCTGCAAGGACCTGTACGTAAGTAAATAAGGACTTATACGTAATTTTGGAAACCCGTGGGTCGCCATCCAAATTTTTTTTTGAAAAAACCTGGGCGCAGGGACCTTTTCGTGATGAAAAAGGACCTTTACGTAATTTTGAAAAAATAGGAGGGAATCGCCTCCCCGGCCGTACCGAAATTTCTCCCGCCACGCGCCGGGCGGAGCGCGCGCGCGGGGAAACGGTGACGTGGGGCGCTCGCTGGGCGGGGAATCCCCGGCTTTAATAGGGGTAGTATATGTATACATGATTTGTTCAACATAAGTTTCCTAATCGATCTCTGTTCGTACGTGCGAAAGAAAACATAAATAAAAGATCGATGCGATGCAACACGAAAGATTCATCGACCCCGAGAGTCTGTAGATGGAACTTAATTATTGTATGACCAGTACACTGAAACTGATCAGCCGCAGCTAGCTCGCACCAACCAACGCACAGCAGCATGGCACGGCTGACTGTTCAACGTGCACGTCTACGGATCAACGGCCGGAGAGTTACGCGATTGAGGTGGTGATCTGTTCGGCTGAAAAGCTCGTGCTTTATGGCTGAAAACACTGTAGCTGGTTGAAAAAACACTGTAGCTGACAGAGGTTTATTTAGCATAATTAAATTTAAAAAATGTAAAAATAAAAAAAATATGTTAGCCTATTACGTATAATACAAACAAATACGGGAAAAAAAGAACCGGTAAAAAAGCTCAACAAAAAGCCAAAAGTTCAGAAAAAGATGAATCTTATGAATAGTGAAAAATAAGTCAGAAGTCAGAAGCCGAAGCCAAGTTGATCAGGACCTGAATTTTTCTGAATTTCTTGGTTCCAATCTGGCAACTCCCAGTCAGTCAGTCTCAGCAGCTCGATCGATCAGTCAAAAGTTAAACACCCGTGTATTTTTAACTGCTCTTTCCTGGCAACTTGACCACGAGCAAATTAAAAAAAGAGACACGGTCGTCCTCATAGTACTTAGTCCAAGTGGTAGCACTAGGAAAGAAAGGAAGAAAATGTGAACGGCAACTTTTACTCGTCCATGCACTGTGACCAGGAGTTCGATCAGAACGAGCAGTGCATGCCTGAGAATTAAGCTGGAAACGCAGATCGATCAGTGCGTCGCGGCTCACACCAACCAATCCAGTAGCATGCGTGCATCCAACAAGTCAAGAGCGACTGACTACGCGCGCGCCTGTCCCCGGTCAGTCTCAGCTCGTCCGCCCGGTAAAACTTGACGACGTATAGCATGAAAAATATCTCTACTATTATCTCTACTATAATATAAAGAGGAGTTAGTAATCATCGGTACATTCTCCTCTCATTTCTCTACAGCTATCCAATTTGATCTGGACTATTCGTCTCTCTCCTCTCTCTCTCTCTCAGGATACAAACCGCCCACCTCCTTCACTTTTCCCATCTCCTCGCGCATTCTGACCACCCTTCTCTCTCCGTCGTTTGCTCTCCAATGTTTGATGTGTAAAGTTGGTCAGACAATAAGTTCTGTCTCACCATTTTTATGACTCTATTACAACGCATAAGTCTCTAACTAGTTACTGTACAATTGCAACCACTGTATTCCATCTCATATTTGCGGTCTCACCATTTTTATGACTCTGTTACAACGCACAAGTCTCTAACTAGTCACTGTACAATTGCAACCACTGTATTCCATCTCATATTTTCGGTACGAACTCCCAGTCCTTTAACTTCCTGCAATAACACCACATCACATAGTTGGTGGCAATCGAACTCTAATTTATTCTAATCTTTTGCTAACACCCGGTTGGGTGCCGGCGTTGCTGCTTCTAATCCTCTAACTTACATTGGCCGGCCGATCGAGTCCATTCCAGGTTGCTGGAGGTTTTGGAAAGTGCTACGAGGTTGCATTTTCTTGGAAAGGTCAAGGAGCACGATGAGTTGAGTTTTCTTCTTCTCTTCCTGTCGAGCTTGAAATCGTTACGTCGTTGGTCATTGGTCTTGCATTGTACCGAAGAAATATAGGTTTGATGCGTTGGTTAATATAACATGTCTGAGCTCATGTGCGCCGTGTTGTGTAAGCCGTAAGGCGGCGCCATGTCCTAAAACTTGACTTCTTGCTTGTTTGTAAGTTCAGCGGGAAGTAGCCATCAGGAGGTTTTGTTGGACTCAAGCCCACCCTGTACGACGTATTTCTATTGTATTTTTTTGACTTTGTTTCTCTTATATTTATGTATGAATTTTGAATTGTATAAGACTATATTTGTTATGTTTGTCTCAATTTAGTTCAGCTTTCTTTGGTTTTTATTTTTTTTAAAAAAATATCTTATTCCTTAGAGTCTCCTCTCTAATTTTATCTTGACTTCGCCATTGGCGTTCAGGTTTGAAGGGGTTAAAAGCTAGCATCAATCCCTTCACCTCTCATTTGGTGTTTTCTTTTATTTTCTTGTCTAGCTAGCGGTCACTCCATATGGCAAATTCAGCGTAAAACGATTGGGAATTTACAGCAGCATTTCAGGCTGTAACGTACACTAAAGAGCCCGCTGTTTTGGAGACGACTGCAAGATGGTCACAATTTCATTTTCATTCCAAAGAGAGAGAGAAAAAACTTGGTTTCTTACGCTTTTCAGAAAAGCGTTGAGTAATTTGCACAACATGGAGATAGAGGACTGTGTCATGCGGCCTTGGGCTTTCGTTTATCTACCAACAAAGCCCACTCTAAAGACATGGTGCGAGAGCACTTCTTTGGGATCATGTATCTCCACTTCTATTAGCTGTACTTCTGTCCACCGTTGGAGCTTTGCCGATGGCCGGTGCCCCGCGCGGCGGCCGAGCCGTCGCCGTTTGCGCGGTGCCTCCAGTGTTAATTGGCCGTGTCAGTGTCGCTCTGCCGGTGCTGCGCTGATCGTGCATTGTTAAATGCCATGACTATCTGTGTAAAATGAGATGACTGTCTGAAGCCAATACCTGAAACTTGAAAGAAAAGGAACAGAGATCTGACACCAGGATTTGCTCTTCAGTTCTTCAGTAGAAGTCTTCACGTGATCCTTTGGCCACAAGACGAGGAAGGAAATTCTTCAGGGAAAGTCGTTTCTGCAAAACGCAAAGTCGCTCTGCCGGTGCTGCGCTGATCGTGCATTGTTAAAGAATTTTTTGTACAGATAATCCATTTTTTATTCGAAATTACAGAAATATACCCGCGGGAAAGTTTTTTACAAAAATAGACTCAAGTCGCCCAATGGGAAGGCGACTGGAGCCTATCGCCCAACCAGAAGCCGATTCTATTCCTGTCGCTCAACCATTGGGCGACTTTAATGCAGTCGCCCAACGGTTGAGCTATAGGTATCAAACCTTCGCCAAAAATAGTGAAAATTGGTGGGGCTATTCTTCATACATCCAAAAGCCTTCAGAAAAAAATTTGAGCAATTTCGGTTACAGGATCAAAAGTTATAGCAGTTTCAATCGAGGCCGAAACGAATTTGAGTAGGTAGCCGAAATTGCTATAACTTTTGATCCCGTAGCCGAAATTGCTCAAATTTTTTTCTGAAGGCTTTTGGATGTATGAAGAATAGCCCCACCAATTTTCACTATTTTTGGCGAAGATTTGATACCTATAGCTCAACCGTTGGGCGACTGCATTAAAGTCGCCCAATGGTTGAGCGACAGGAACAGAATCGGCTTCTGGTTGGGCGATAGGCTCCAGTCGCCCTCCCATTGGGCGACTTGAGCCTATTTTTGTAAAAAATTTTCCCGCGGGTATATTTCTGTAATTTCGAATAAAAAATAGATTATCCGTACCAAAGTTAAATGCCATGACTATCTGTGTAAAATGAGATGACTGTCTGAAGCCAATACCTGAAACTTGAAAGAAAAGGAACAGAGATCTGACACCAGGATTTGCTCGTCAGTTCTTCAGTAGAAGTCTTCACGTGATCCTTTGGCCACAAGACGAGGAAGGAAATTCTTCAGGGAAAGTCATTTCTGGAAAACGCAAAATGGTTTATTCAATTGCATAGGATACGACAGCATTCGGTATGCTCAGAAAAAATATAGTTCGTACCGTTGCTTCTGAAGAATCAGACAGACCGATGCCATATGCACTGATGCTATTGTCATCTCCGACACCTGTTCACCGCTTCTTCGGTAGTTTGTTTGCTAATTCTTAACTACAGCACCTGTATAGACTTGTAGACTTCCGGTCCTGAGGGCAGAAATATGCCTCAAACTACTTGTCCTATCATCTACACACCTCCTCCTAAATGTACAATTTAGTCTTTCCCCATCCCACAGATCAGCCGAAAGACTTATCTGCTCAATTTTTTAAACCAGGGACTTATCTGCTCATTCACAATCACAAGAAGTCCCAAAACTCATTCACAATCACAAGAAGTCCCAAAATTGTGTAGCTAAATGGACGTCACCAAACCAATCATACTCCTGCAACTTTTCTCTTACCATTGCCAGAAACTCATTTATAACCCAATCCCTTGTAGTTCTCTGCTAGCTCAAAAATCAATTGCTTTCCACAACATGGCTTTATTTAATAATAATAATATTATTATTATTATTTGTTATAATTACAGATCAAATAGTGAACAGTAGAGCTACGAAGAGATCATAAAAAGACCACTCAGAGTTTTAGAAGCCATAGAAATAGGATAAGCATATGTCTGGTAAAAAACAAGATATCTTTTTGTCATAGCGTCCTGAGTCACATATTTATAGCCATAAAAAAGTTGCTTATACAAACACCTCTGTCTAAATCTTATTATTGTATTCCTTTTGTGCGCGCGAGTCGATCAAGATTCTGGAATCTGGAGATCTTCAGCGTGCAGCGCAACTGCAGTACTACTGCCTGTAGGCTGGAACGCGACTGGTACCGACGAGCGATAGTCACCCAGCGATGGCTGCGTTGATCAACTGCACTGGGAGTACCTCTGCCTGCACTGCGTGACGAGGACTGAGCTGCTGACATGCCGTCACTATCATCCAGATTCCAGATGACAAACTACTGTATCATCCAAGCGGTAACCACCACTGGATCTGGATGCGTACCGTAGGCATGTTTCACTATCCAGTGGTAATTACTGCTAACAGGTATGTCGTTGCTCAAAAAATGACATTATTACTATTCCACCCGCGTCCAGCAAACTACTTTTTTCTTCTTCTTTTGAGACCAACAAGCTACAGATTCGCACGCGCCATATAATCACCGGAAGACGTGGGCAATGTATTTCAGGAACGAGGTGTGTCTTGCGAGCATTCATCTCATGCTTCATGCTACAAAACTTATAATTTTGCAACTATTTGCAGCGCATGGACTCCGATTGAAGGGCTCTATACAATTGCTTCCATCAGGTTCTCTCTCTACTTCTGAACGGACGACCATTAGTCGAAAAACACAGTATCTCTTCAACAATGTAACTTTGTTTCGCCTGGTTTCAGCTAAAATACAAGCTCATAAGAAAGAACACATGTTCGGCTAATATTAGAACAAAAAGTTCAGCATCAGCTATGTCACTGCTACTAAACCTTCTTGCTGGTCTGCTCCCTGTAATACCCATAGCATTTGCATAGCACGGCGTCCATCGAGCTGCTCAGGTCATCTGTACTGCTCAGGGAGCCGATAACCTGTCATGACTATCTTATCTGCAAACATCTTGCCGGTCTTTGGCATAATATGCCAGTGCATTGTCAGGTTGAAATCCTTGCCTTTTAGATTGCTTCCCTGTAACGAGACAAAAGGGGGACATGAATCAAACATGCGTGGCAGTACAAAACAACTGGGTAATTGGCTGCGACTGAGAGCAAGTACGCAATGAACAAAGAATAGAACATGACATAGTTATCTCAAACACCATATGATGAAAAACATAACTTACATGGATACAGAAATTTTATCAAGTAAAAAACATTGATAACCATGTAAATACATAAAATGATTTACACGGTTCAGCACCAATTGTAGCACCCTATCTCAAACACCATATGCAGGAAAAGTTTTCGGGGGGCGTGCATATTGGCTTTTGATGATGGCTTTTAGTTTTGGTTTATAAATAGTAATAGCATGTAGAGAAGCTTGTAGAGAGAGA
This sequence comes from Dendrocalamus latiflorus, assembly GCA_017311315.1. Classification (NCBI taxonomy): domain Eukaryota; kingdom Viridiplantae; phylum Streptophyta; class Magnoliopsida; order Poales; family Poaceae; genus Dendrocalamus; species Dendrocalamus latiflorus. Next base: position 38,994,564 of record CM029657.1, read on the forward strand.
GAGACACTCGCGTGCTATTTTGACCAATATAAATGAAGTTGTTATAGTATGTACTACAATCAACTAATAGACTTGAAAAGACACTCCATTCGAAAGCTAGGTATTATATAAAAAAGCTATTTACTAAAGAAAAACGGCTTTTAGAAGCCAAAGCGAACATTCCTTCAGTTTTTAGAATAAACATATCATAATTACTATCAACTAAAACGATTCTCAGATCCCATCCAAGCATAAGGATCCTTAAATATTTCAGTAAAGAAAGGATATCTTAACTTCAAAATGCAAAAGGACAATCACAACCACATAATCACATTAGATGAATTGTGTCAAATTAACATGCAATTGAAGTAATGGGCTTACCTGGTCAATAAACCTATACTTGTTCGTGGTATGGATCAAAAACTTGGCGTGCTCCCTTGATGGTATAATTCCATCCCAAAGGGAAACCTGTGATATAAACCCAATGTGATCATTACTATTATAATTACAAGAGGATGATCTTAATTACAAAAGATAGTGGCTGCAGACAAGGGAAATGATTCAATAACTGACACATGAAATTAATATCATTGATTTAAGTAGGTTAAAATAACAAATCTTCCATTAAGTCATACTAAGATGTATAGGGTTCGAAAATCCGAAGGATGAGGCAAACCAACAAATGCATGCAAAAGCCATACCAGCAGCATAGGTTATACTGGGTGCCTTAGTTTATTTCATTTAGGAGTTTTGAGTGATTACAGGCTGAGTTTAGACAGTTTAGCACATTACGACAGTATTTAATAGATCTATTAAAAATGAAGCATCATAATGAAAAATAAACTAAATTTTAGCTATTTTATTTTAGCTGAAGTTGATTGATTTTGAGTTTTTGACTACCCCCACTGTTGAGCTTTTGTGGTGAACTGGTCGTAACCCTTGCCAACGACTGCAACTACTACTGCTAGTGTTAGTGTTGTTTCATCTAGCAAATGATGGGCAAATCATGGACAATCCATTCCTATATTGCAAAGTTTAGCTCTCAAAGTGGTTAACCAGCCGGCCTCATCTTCTTGCTGTGAAAGGAATCGGAGCACATATAGTTTCATCCACAGTATGAAGAGACACAAGCTAACTCCTGAGTGTGCTGAAGATTTGGTCTTTGTGCACAGTAATTTGAGACTTCTATCAAGGAAAATTGAAGCTCACAAGTGTTGAATGTGGGATGTGGGAGGAGATAGCTTCGAATCTCTCACTAGTGTTGGTATTCTTGAAGTTGCTAATCTCTCTCTTGAAGAACCGGAGTTGGAAAGTGAGTCTTTTGAAGATGGGCCTATTGTGGAGAACCTAGTCCCAAATGAAGATGCCTAGGAGTCTCTTGCTGTGTTTCGCATCTTTTTAAATTTTAATTACTCGCTGAATACAAGTTTGTTATGTAACTTAAGTTGAACACTACTATCCTATGTTTCTACCATTCTATGCTTATACCATGGTTGTCACGGCGAAGTCGGCGACCACGGCAAGTGAGAGGCGTCTGGACGCCTAGGCGACGCCGCGGCGAGCGCCGTATCCAGCAGCTACATGCATCGGTACGTATCCCGCAGTTATATGAAGCCGATAAATATACTCATACCCCCTCGGCCCCTCATACTTCTCTCGCTATCTCCCGTCTCTCCCGACCTCCTCTCTCTCGCGACCTCTCCGCCTCCTCTCCCCGCCGCCGCTTCCCCCGTCCACCGCATCCTCTCCCCGCCGCCGCCTTCCCTGTCCGCCGCATCCTCTCCCCTCGCCTCCTCCCCCCACCACCTCCAGCTCCCCGCGCCTGATCTCCTAACCCTAGCCGTCGTCGCCTCCCGCTCTCTCCCCGACGCCTCCCCCTGCCGCCGCCTCCCCTCCCCTCGGCGGCGGGAGCAAGCTGGAGAGGGAAGCCGGCGGCGCGGCGGGAGGGAGGAAGGCAGCGCGGCGGGAGGGAGGGAGGCGACGCGGGTGGAGGGAGGTGGCGCGGCCGGAGAGGAGAAGGGCGGACGGCGTACCTGGGCTGGTGGTGAAGCTAGGGTTCGGGCCAAGGCGAGGCGATCCTCCCCAGCGTCAGAACGACTTGGCGTCGCCTAGGCGACGCCGTGACAACCATGGCTTATACTTTCTGAACACCAGTCCTGTCAGTTTGATATCATCCTGTCTCCTATGGTTGTAAAGTCGTACTCCTATCAGTTTGCATCTTTTTAATGTCTCATTGGCCATTCCTGCTTCCTCATCAGTCATCACCTTTTCTCTCTTTTTTTTGTGTGTGTTTGGTTGTTCAAGTCTACATGTCAAATTTGCTGCACTAATTATATTATTTCCTACTCAGGTTAATGGCATATTCGCATGATTATGATGATTTTTCTTGGCCAATCACGCGGCTTGCTGCTGTGTGCTTCTTGCTGAAAGATAGGATCAATGGATCATCCTTGAGGTACATATTCCATTATTACACCTTATACTATTATATATATATATATATATATATATATATATATAGCCGTGTCCCCATGTTGGCATTTTTGGAAAAATGGCAAATCCCCATGTCCATGTTGTGTCATGTCGGACACGCGTGTCCATGCAACATAGGTAACCACTACCAGCTGCTTATCAGTAACCAGGCCTGAAATTGAAATTTGATCATCTACATTTATGCCTTACTAACTAATCAGCCGACTTAGATAGGTGGAGGCCCTGGAGGGGAAACTAACATGTCCACCTCACCCCTAACTATAGTTTTGACCAATATCCTATTGTAAGTTTGTAATAAGCAAAGCAACAAGCATTTGGTGTATGCATCTGCTGGTGCACCTACTCTATGTCGAAGACAAGATGAAAGTTATGTGCCATTACTGCAAGCCACAAGTGTGTGCCAATTGCCTGAAATTGTGCTACTGTCACCAGCTGAAGCTTCATGCTCTTATGGGTAGCTGTCGCAGATGCTTGTATTGACAGATAATCACATGAACACCCATACTGGCCCACGGGTCTGCGAGAGAAATTAATGCAAGCAACATAGCAGTGCTGTGTACTGAAGCAAAAACCTCTTGGTTCTACTGCAGGTGGGTGGGTGGGTTTTCTTGAACAGGATGTACCACTTTAATTGAGTCACTATAATTCAGGCATGCAATCTTTAAATAGAAAATGTTCAGACATTAAATGTGCAATATGTCAACATTTTATACTCGTTCCTCCTATACAGAAAGTGATTTTTGAAATATGATTGTCAGGATTTTGCTTTTCATACAGCAGAAAGGCACATGAACATATTTGAAACAAGAATAATCATCAGCGAACTTACTTGATTCAAGGCATTCTGTGGAGTCTCATACTCAGCCGCCACAAAAACAAACACCTACAAACATCCAAGAGAAAAAACATTAAGCATGCTAGAAGCAAGAGTAACTTGTTAAGTTTTGCACAGAATTAAGAGATCAGGTGAATTAGAACTTCAGCAGCACTGTAACATCATAAAAATTAGGGGGGTTGATCATTTGCCACTATCAAAGATATAACATTTCAGGATTTGCCACTAATGTCCCATTGACATGTGGCCCGAAGACCCACATGTCAGTGAGACATAGAGTGACAAATTCAGAAGTGCACATCTTTATAGTGGCAAATAATGAAATATCCCTAAAAATTATATCCAAATTTATAGACAACAAATCTCCATTCTACTTGCCATGGGATCATTCTCGAACACCCAAGAATCACTATAAAAAATTAAAACATAAATCACGGTCCACCAAAACATAGAGAGAAAATTTTTACTTCATTTCACCCACTAAAGAGATACTTCCCTTTTCATTTTTTCAGTGCAGCCTATTTCACTATGTTTGCAAACTAACTTGATCCATCTATCACTATCTTAACCCGTTTCCTTGTAGGAAAAAAGGTAGAGACCTTCTACCTTAAGCTAACACCATACTTTCTAGAAAAGTCACCACCTTTATTTGATTTAGTAATAATGTAGAAATAGTGTACATTGAGGGAAAAGGGGATAAGGCAGCAGTAATACACATTACCTGTTTTGTGTTCCACGTGAACAGAGATGAAAGGTCGGCCGAAATATTCAGCGTCATGCTAACCTAAACGGATCATAGAACGAGAGAGTGTTAAGAATCCATGACATACCTCTAAACGAAATCTCATGTTGTTTTCACCAATTTAGTGTTTTAGGCAAGAAAATAAAAAGGATAAGGAGATCACCTCGTCGTTGCCGTTGGCCTCTTTCTGGAACCAGTTCATGTTCAGGATCTGCGCAGTTCAAACGATACAGAACGCATGAGCACAACCGATGAATTCGCGAGAGATCGGGCGAGCTAATCAACTAGAGTCTACAGGCAGATCGAGCCGCCCACGCTCGTGAAGACGAATTAAGCCTAGCAAGGCGGCCGGGATCGAGTACAGGCAGGGCAGGGGAGAGGAGGGGCTTGGGGAGAGAGAGAGAGAGAGAGAGAGAGAGAGAGAGAGAGAGAGAGAGAGAGAGAGATGGGAGGGTGAAGATACCTTGACGGAGGCGGTGGGGGAGGGGGAGTTGAAGTGGTCGGAGAAGGAGGCGGCGAAGCACATCGCGGCCAGGATAGTCACCGCGAACGTCGCCACCGCGTTCGCGCGGTGCCCGAAGGAGTGCATCCTGTGGCCTCTTCTCCCTCCCTGCTTCCCCTCTGCGTCTCCAAGATCGCCTGACCTCGCTGCTGCTGCCGCCGCGGCGCCGGTGACTTCAGTTCAGTACCCTTTTTTCTCTTTTTTCGCACTGCTTTACGTTTATGGGAGAGCAACGGAGCGAATTGGGACCCGCACGTCGGAGAGAGTGGGGAGTCTGACTTGGCAGGCGCTGATTGGTTGAAGCACGTCACGGAGAGGAACCGTGGACCGAGAAACGTCGCTGCAGTATTTTCTAGGCCAGCCCATGTGCATGTTTCCGACAGATAGGCTCAAGGCCGGAATATGGGCCAGTCAGGCATCCAGATCTAAGATCCCAACGATATAATCGGCCCATAATTGGTCGGGCCTTCTAGTTCCAGCGTCAAGACCCGTTTATTCCGGGTTTTTTTAGCGGCATCTGACTTTGAGTTGTTGGTTAAAATTACACTATAATAACTATTTAGTTTTTTTAATAATTCAATTAAAGAAAAAAAAACACTATCATATCTCTAGGATAATATAAATAAAAAAGCAAAAAGAAGAAAAAAAATAAAAAATTAAGAAGTCAACGTATTCATTTTGGCTTCTGAAAGATAGAAGACAGAAGCTAAAGACAGAATAAACATGCTGTGATCACTATCACAATTGATTCCTAAGCCGATTCATTGGACGGTTATGTTTGAGAAATGAGAGTTTGTATATTTTCATGCGAGTGGTGATGTTCTTTATCTCATGTATAGCACAGAAACTTTAGAACAACAATATCTTTATCTTTATTATTATTAAAATATAAGTTGATGGTCGTCGATCTGTTCTTCCTCCTCTTTTCTCAGCCGTCCACATCTGCATATAGGTAATTCTTCTGTTCCTCGTAGAAAAGGTCGAACCGACACATGGGCCGCGCTCCTCTTCTCTTCCCCCGCATCCTCTGCCTTCCGCAACCACTCCACCTCCTGCAACCGCCGCCTTCTTCTCTCCCCCGAATCCTCGTGTCGCGCCTCCTCCTTAACACCGCCACCAATTCCTTTCTCGTACGGTAGCGTCTGGTCGTAGTCCCCTAATTTCCCCAGCAACGTCGCATCTCCTCGTCACCACTTCCCCAATGCATTTTCCTGCCTCCTCTCCCTATCTGCCCCCCGTCGCCTCCCCACCTCCACCTCCCGCAACCGCCGCCTCCTTCTCCCGTGAACCCTCATGCCGCGTCTCCTCCTCCTCGGCGCCGCCATCAATTCCTTCCCCGCGCGGCAGCGTCTGGTCGCAGCCTCCAAACTTTCCCCAGGACATCGCCACCAATTCTATCTTCCATCGCCTCTTCAACCAACGGCATGACGTTTGGCGATAGCAGCCGGTGGATCAACAACACGACTGCCTCCTGCGCTGAGTGATCATGTCCCACCACGTACTCCTCTTCAACTAGTCCATCATGGAATCTCGTCGGCAGCCAGGCCGTGCTCGCCGTGAGAACAATGGTAGCCTCGGTGGCGCGTGGCCACGCTCGCCCATGCCACTGTCGTGAGGAAGTAGCTGTTCAGAGATCTTAACATTGGTGAGAAGTAATCAAGAAACCTACGGGGCTATGCTTGAGGCATACAAGGTTGGATGCTTAACAAATCGATCATATCAGGAATCACATAATCCAAAACTGGGAAAGAAAGATCACAACAAAATCTTCTTAAGCTGTGAACCTGGACAATAGGCTGTGTTGCCGTCGGCTTTGCATTCTTCGATGGTGGTTGACCCCATGATGTCGGAGCTACAGCGCAGCATGGGGCAGTGTGCAGACTGCCATCGCTGGAGGTGTGACAGTTGAGGAGCCGGCTACTCCAAAGCACGATATCAAGCAAGTTTCAAATAAGTGAAATGATAGCGCAGAAGCTTACATACGTTTATCACCTTAGCCAATAGCCTACTGCTTGTGCTCATCAATCGTATTCGACAGAATTAAGTACATATTTGATTCAAATACGTATTTGTTGTGGGGGTGACCCAACCCTCCGTGGCTGGGCCGTGCAACTGGTCCAACATGTAATAGGCCCAATAGCGTAGAGGAATATATCAGTGTAAATATACCAATGTACCATCATCCTTTGTAAGTACTAAGGGGTAGAATAAGGATTTCTCATTCTACCCCACTCATATATATAAACCCCCAGGAGCGGCAAAGGGGGGACATCCTCTCATTTTTACCAACTCTCCCACAGCTCTAGCTCTCTTCTTCCTCCTCTACTAGTCCCCTTCTCTACTGTTTGGCCTGTAGCCACGACAGTATTCATATTCAAGAATATTTGAATTCGTATTCATATTCCCTTTAAAAATATGGATTTATATTCGTATTTGATACTATTTGAATGTATCCGATCCGTTTCCATCCCTACTCATCATATATGCATTGTTGTTGGAGAAGGCCATAGCTCCAATCTAGATCAGTTTTGGGCCGACCATTGGCCACCCGTAAAGAATTGACCCATGGGCTTTATCAGGCCCAAGCCAACCGATGTCGGGAAGTTAGCGAGCTTCACTATCATACGAGCTGCCCATCCGGGCTCGATCCCTAGATCAGTCCCGTGTGTCTCACCTCACACACACGTGTGTTTAGTGGGAAAGTATATACCCATACTCCGTAAGGTACTGGATAAATCTAGGATTTATCCAACCACTGAATTTAGGATTTATTCAACGGCCTCCCTTTAAGTCCTAGCGTGTGTTTCAATAGGATGCACACGCGTATGTGTATGTGGTGTACGTGATTGTGCGTTCTCCGTTGTAATATAAAAAAACCAAAGTAGCAAGTGAAAGCGAAAGCAAGGGGCGAAGAACCGAAGAAACCCTAATCTAATGCACTGGGGCTGGGCGGCGGTCGCATGGCTTAGCATTAGTTTTACCAGGTCATGATACTGGAAGACCCATTTGGGCATGTAAAGGCTCTATTTTTGGCTTTCTTGTTACTTTTGGCTTAGACTTCTCCAGAAGTTGAAACAATCATATCGGTTTCTCGAAGCCGCTTCTTCGAATAACTTTTCGAGCCAAAGCTATATACACTATACGCATCGACGTTCTTATCATCTCAAAATACACAAACAAAATCATCAACCGTATCAAAAAAACTTAGCCTAGCAAAGCTAATAACAATCGTTACCAACCAGCACCCTTTCTCCCCTCCCGCATCCGTCCAGCGCATTGCCGCCCTGGCGGCGCCCGCGTTTCGGCTGTCACCACACACGCTCGCCGCCCCGACGCCGTATACGGTATACCCGCAGCCATTCCCGCAGACCAACCCGTCCCAAACACACACTAAACAACCCAAAAACCAACGGAAAATACTAGTCATTTCCTTTTCTTTTTCTTTAGGCTTTTGCACCTGTTCCACGCCACGCTCGCGTATCAGCTTAGCAAGAAGAATATATTATTTGTTCGCTCTTACTCCCTGTTCATTTCGTCTTGCTTCGCTTGCTTAAAGAGGAGACGCAACCGCTGCGCAGTCTGTTCGTTTATTTGGTTCCACGCATCCCAACGACTGTTTCTTTCCCAGCCCGAGATTATTCCCTGTTCCGACCACGTCTTGCCTTGTCTGTTTCCGTTCCTGTCCTCCCAGCTTTGACTGGGTTTCTTCGTCCTCCTCCCTTGTTGGGGATTCGTCCTTGGGTTTTGAGCAGAGCCGCCGCATCTTCGAATTTTTGCTTTGAATTGGGGATTTGCCGGGAGAAAGGCGGGATTTTTATCTAATTCCACCTTGGTTCCACCGGATTGGAGATTTAGTATCTGAGAATTCGAGGTGGGCTTGCGGTGATTTTTGAGGGGGGAAGGAGGCCTTTTTGCTCGCAGATTTGCTCAACAAGAACAAACAAATTGAGATGGGCAAGCCGTCGTTGAAGAAGAAGAGGACCTCCGGCGGCGCCGGCGACCACGGCGGCAAGCCGGCGCTCGAGCGCTCAGGCTCCAGGGTCCTCGACGGCGACGAGACCATCTTCACTGACATGGCGCAGGAGCTCAAGGAGGAAGGCAACAAGCTCTTCCAGCGCCGGGACTACGAGCGCGCGCTCCTCAACTACGAGAAGGCCATCAAGCTGCTCCCCAGGGCGCACCCCGACGTCGCCTACCTCCGCAGCAACCTCGCCGCCTGCTACATGCAGATGAGCCCCCCCGACCACTACCGCGCCATCAACGAGTGCAACATGGCCCTCGAGGCCTCGCCCAAGTACGGCAAGGCGCTGCTCAAGCGGGCGCGCTGCTTCGAGGCGCTCGGGAGGTTCGACCTCGCGTGCAGGGACGTCAACAAGGTGCTCGCCGTCGAGCCCAACAACCTCACCGCGCTCGATGTGGCCGACAGGGTCAAGAAGGCCATGGAGGAGAAGGGAATTGTGTTGGATGACAAGGAGGTCATGCCCACGCCAGAGGAGGTGGTTGCTGCTGCGCCGAAGCAGAAGCAGCGCAAGAAGAGAGGACGGAAGGCAGCGGCCAAGGCCGCAGCAGCGGCTGTGGAGGAGGGGGAGGAGGAGAAGGCAGGGGAAGCCATTAAGGAGGTGGAGGAGCCACCGAGGCAGGTGAAGCTTGTGTTTGGTGAGGACATACGGTGGGCACAGGTACCGGCGAGCTGCAGCATGGCACAGCTGCGTGAGGCTGTCCGGAGCAAGTTCCCCGGGCTGAAGGCTGTTCTTGTCAAATACAAGGACAAGGAGGGTGACCTTGTGACGATCACCAACCAGGATGAGCTGAAATGGGCTGAGGAATTGGCTGAGCCAGGGAGCTCACTTCGGCTCTATGTCACTGAGGCCAACCCGGAGCATGAACCTTACATTGATGATGCCAATAGCGGGCTTTTGGAGAGAAATATGAACAGCACTTCGGATAATGGAAGTACCAGGAGCAATAGGCAGGATGAGGAAAGGAGCACGGTGACTTGCATAGATGATTGGATTGTGCAATTTGCTCGGCTTTTCAAGAACCATGTCGGGGTCAGCTCTGATGAGTATTTGGATCTCCACGAGGTCAGTATGAAGCTGTACACTGAGGCCATTGAGGACACGATTACTACTGAGGAAGCCCAGGAGGTGTTTCAGCTTGCTGAGGGTAACTTCCAGGAGATGGCAGCACTTGCTTTTTTCCACTGGGGTAATGTTCAAATGTCTCGAGCCAGGAAGAGGTTGTTATTGTCAGGAGACTCTCCAAGGGAATTGGTGCTTGAGCAAGTGAAGGAAGCGTATGAGTGGGCAAGGGAAGAGTACAATAAGGCTGGGAGGAGATATGAAGAGGCCGTGAAGACCAAGCCGAACTTTTTTGAAGGTTTTCTTGCACTTGCACACCAACAGTTTGAGCAAGCCAAACTGTCATGGTATTACGCAATTGGTACTAACACAGATCTGGACACGTGGCCTTCATCCGAAGTCTTGGAGCTCTTCAATAAAGCTGAGGATAACATGGAGAGAGGTACAGAAATGTGGGAGGAAATGGAAGAACAACGTCTGAAGAATCGATCCAAACCTAGCCAAGAGAATATTGTGCTAGAGAAGATGGGCTTGGAGGAGTATATCAAAGATGTATCTACTGATGATGCGGCTGAACAGGCTTCCAATATGAGGTCTCAGATAAGCATTTTATGGGGCATGTTACTCTATGAGCGTTCAGTTGTGGAGTTTAAATTAGGCCTTCCAATGTGGGAGGATTGTTTGATGGCGGCTATTGAAAAGTTTAAACTTGGAGGAGCTTCAGCTACAGATATTTCTGTGTTGGTAAAAAACCATTGTGCCAATGAAACTGCCCAAGATGGTAAGAGAAATTTAACCTTTTTATTTCATCGTGATCACCCGAGGGTACCATACTGTTGATTTTGTTGGAGAATACTAAAATAATATGCAAGATGATCATTAAAATTGTGGTGCTTATTATTAAAATTGTGGTTCTTACTATTTGCTCTGTGAACCCTTCTACAGTGGACGTTCTGAGTTTGTTTTTGCTGGTGATCCTCTTCATAACCTTAATATTTGGAAATATTTTTATGGAAGTTCACCTAGTATTATTTTCATTGTTACTATATACTTTTAAAGATTTTTCTAGTATTAGAGATAGTTTCTAATAAAAATTTATGTAAAAAAACAGATCTTTTACATGAGTACATGACATTCACTAGTTGCTTGTGGTTGTGTTTTGTAGTGTGCCTTTGGTGTCATTAGTATTGTGAGACAGTGATCTGCAAATGCTGTTGTTAACCTCATGTACTATGCCAATGTTTCCAATCTTATGTTTCAAACATATCATTGAATGGTCAAAAACATTGGGATGATTGTTTCTAAGATTACCTCCTTTGCTTCTTAGGTTTGGGCTTCAAGGTGGAGGAAATTGTGCAAGCCTGGAATGAAATGTATGACATTAAACGGTGGTTGCGTGGTGTTCCATCCTTCCGTCTTGAACCATTATTTAGGCGGAGAGTTCCGCAATTGCGTACTGCACTGGATCATATATAGTATGCATGAAGTTGCTCCGACACATTTAATTTCCGGGCATTGTTATCAACACCTATTTTCTCTTTTAGGTGAGCACAATTACCATATGCCTCTCTTCTTTGCACATGAGGTGTTCATTTATGTAAGAACTTTATTTCAATTGCACATGAGAAATTTGAATCGGCAATAGGGACTAGGGTGTTGGTTGTATGTTCTGTTTTTTCCTGGTTATCACAGGCTGCCTTGGTCTAATTGTGAGAAAGATGAACACACAGTTCTGAATTTGTCCATGTCGCACACAAAGATGGTATTTGAGTTTTGTAGTACACCAGTTTTTTCTGGACTCATGTAGTTCTTTTAACACACTTCTGCAGTTGAATGATTTTCGTTGTTTTGTCCATGTGTTATGGGTTCTTATATGGCATATGAAAAGGAAAATACCTTTTATACACCTTTGCATGTATCTGAATTGGGCTCTACTGACTATTTACAAGTCCAATTCTTTGCACTGATTGGTCTTGAGTCTTGACGATTCTGTAAAATAAATGTGCTGAAAATATTAGTTATTTACAACTTGAGAAAAAGCAAGGTAGATCCGTAGATGAGATATTTTACTAATAAGATATTTAACCACAGTAAGTTGTTTAGCATTCAATGGACATATTATACCATATCATCAATTCATTAGATCTTCACATGGACAAGGTTGCTGCTGTATAGACTTTAACCCTAACATATTCTCTGGACAATGGCTATAGCATTATTTAGTTTTTCATGGTCAGTTTAGAGGGGGCTTGAACTTGAGTATTTACTGTAGTCTGAAGCTCCCCCAAACAAACTCTTCGGAATGTGATTTTTAGAATAAGTTTAGGCACCATTTGTATCGATAAATTCAAGCTCTCTCCCCAGGTTATATGGGTTGGGTTGTTGGGAGTTTTGAGCATAAACTTAGTTCCTCAGATAGGCTCTTAATACAGTTTTAGGTGAAGCTCTGTTGAGATCCTCTGATACTACTTTTTGAAGTGAATGATCCTCTGATACTACTCTTCTCCAGTGTTTCACCCTGTTCAGATTTCAGCATTGCAAGTCATACAATGTGTCCCTGTTTAATGCTTTAGAATTTCTATTTTCATCAATCGTTGAGTAGTGCTTCCATATTTCTGAGTGAGTTACTGATTTGTTTGTCCATCTGAGTTAGATATTCATGGCTAATCTTATACTAATCCAGTTCATCAATTTGTTTTTTATCCTTGTGATACTGAATTTGGCTTGATATCTCCCTGCAGGTCAAATGCTGCATGGGATACAGACATACAGTACATGGATTTCCTCTGTTGCATTTTTTACACATTGAAGAGTCTGCTTCTCGGTTCTGAAGCTGTTTATAGAAACCTATTCTTTGCACAGGGCTGTAGCCCCTCTGGAATTTGCATACCTTAGTTCTTGTTTGGTCCGTTTTGCTTGTCATGCACAGGAGCTGTGCTTTGTTATTGGATTGGAGCTTCATTTGTTTGTGAGCTGGTAGTCCATTGTTGGAGGATGGATTGGTGGCATCCTCCTTTTGTTTTGTGGTATTTTATCTACATGTCTGTTTTGCAAACTGAATTAGGCTTGTAATTCTATTACATTTAGAATTTGTTATTGAAATTTGAAAGAAAGAAAAAGGTAAAAAAAAGTATTGTAACAGTTTGAACAATTTTTTCTTCCATTTGTTTGCTTGTTCTATCAGCAATATCATGAGAACAGATCGGAGCCAATCAAGAAATTAAAACTTGTTGCAGATTGCTTCTTGCTCGTGCAACAGAAACATGCAAGTGTTCTCTGGCCTGCAAGAGATTTTCTTCAGTAGCTGCAATAATAAACAATTACTCCAAAGATTACACCTGGCTCCTGCAATTTTTACGTTTGTGGGTACATCATGGCAGGATTGTGAGTGCAAGTTTAGAGGGCCATTGGCATTCTCTACTGTACGGGAGTGCCAGGGGTGCCATTCTGACTTGCAGTACATGTCTTGGAAATGAGGAGGGCCTGTGAAGTAGCCCCTCTGCGGCTCTGCATACTCTGTCTGGTGTAAGTAGCCCAAACTGATACAGTGATTTTTTGGACCATTCCGAGAGTATATTCATGGTGGAAAAAAGCTCTAACGAAGCTTGTACAGTGATTTTGGCTTCATCATCTGATTTTTTTTTGTTCTAGTTCACTATTTTTTTTGTCTTTTTGGTTTTTGGCTTTTTCTCTTTTTTTTCTATATTTATTTGTATTATCCGTGTTAGGGTAACTTGTTTGTTTTGTTTTAAAATTTTTTAAATTTAATTACGTAAAAAAGCCAACATTAATTATAGTGTAAAACAATCTAGTTTTAGTAAAAAAAACTATAAGTCAATTTATATAAACCAAACTGGGCGGCCCAGTGGTTCCTCCTTATAGCCGGTGAAATGCATGCCACTGAACAGAAGAGGTTACCTGTGCTACGGAAACTGAATTTATTATTTATTAGACGACAGGATTACCTAGCTTCTGCCCCCTTTTTCGGCTTTTGCCTTTTGCCCTTTTTAAAAGTCGAAACAAGCAAAGTAGTTTTTTTAAGAGAATTCTTTAAATAGTTTTTTTAAACTAAAATTATATGTGCCATTCGTATCAATGTCTATATCACCTACTACCGTATGTAGAAAAACAATCAAAACCATACAGGCCGGGTTACCGGCACAACATGACAACATGAAACGCACACAAAGACCACCATGTTCAGAATTCAACACACACGAAAACACTAGGATAGTACAGCATCACACCGCACATCGACAATTCCAAAGTTCGAAACGAAAAGATCGGGGTCAGCACTGTAGGTATTCATCCTTCTCCCCTGCTTCTGAAGTCTCGTAGGCTCGGAGCCATGTCTTTCACCATCTGCATAGCTCCGTCAATCTTGGCCTGGTCCTTCTTCCGAAGAAGCGCTCGCCATTGCTGCATCTAAAAGAGAAATTGAAGCTGAATTTTCAGTTACACGAGAATGCGAGATAACCTGTCATGTTGTTAATCATGGCAGTAAAGTCAGGAGCATTTTTCAGGGGACCACGAACTCGTCACCACGATTTCTATTGTACTCCATGTATCCAAAAACAGCGAAAGAACTCTAATGAGAAGATTTTTTTTATCGTCAACTTGGTAGATTCATACTGTCGTTTTCCGATCCAACGATAAAGAAAGGGAGATGTTGTTGTTCTTTCCAATGAAACAGTGTCTTCCAGATGGGCCCGGCGCGCGGCCCAACCCACCCTAAGAAAAGTCCAAAGGCAAAAATAGTCACGGCACTGGGTCACATCACTTTGCGAGCCCTGCACGAATCACGAGACTCACGGGGCGCGACGCGTGGCGGATCAGGCCCAATCTCCCACCGTTTTTGAATCCTCCCCGGCCATTGGAGGGGAGGAGTGGAGCACGCAACTGTCACCACCCTCCGGGCCCCACCCGTCAGCCACACCTCGCACCAAAACCCTAGCACACGGCGCACCATCCACCGAGCCCAAAACCCTAAGCCCCGTCCTCTCCTCTCGCCTCCCCTATTAAAGCCTCCGTCCAGAAACCCACCGCGAGTACGCGCCCGCCCGCATCTTGACGCCTTCCTCCACCCCTAGCGCACGGGCAAGAGGTAGGGTTCGCTCTCTCTCTGCTTCCTCCCTAGGGTTTCGAGCTCAGATTTGGCCGCTTCTGCCTCAGAATCCTCTTTTCTTGCGGAGGAGTTTGGGTCTTTACTAGTTTCTTTTTGGTTTTTTTAATCGTTTGGTGCAGAGATGGCGGCGGTGGTGCGTGGAACTGAGAGGATAGCTGCGGCGGCGGCGGCGGTCGCCGTCGCTGCTGCCGCGCAGAGGTGGCTGGCTCTGCTCTTTCTCGCGGTGAGTGGTTTTACCATCCGTTCCTGCCCTGTGTCTTTTGTTGATGTCTAATTGCTGGATTGGGTGGCATGCTTACTTACCGGGATAAGCTTGCGATTTTGCTGCTAGTAGCGCTAATTCTTGACGAAATATGTTGTATTTTGTGTCTCTAAAGTGTTTTGACTGAAAATTCTTGAGTAAATTTAGTCTGCAGATCTGGACATATGTACTCATGTCCTCTGTTGTTTAGACGATTTTGAAATTTGTCATGGGGGAACTTTGGCGTTTTCTTGCCTGGGTTAGTACTTGCAAATAGATCTAAGCAGCAGATCTGAGTGGTTGAATTGGGGAAGTTTTTGTTGAAGGTACAAAGATAGGAAAGTGGAAACATTACATCGCCATGCTTGCTAGAGCAGTCATATCCTATGAATACCTGCTATAATTCTAAAAACAAATACACTAGGTAGTATTTCCCCCTTTGTAATCACTGCTAGGTGGGTGCCCAAACAAATACTTGTTACCGTTTTAAAGAACATGCCAGTAAATGACATTTGCCCTGTCACCGTTGTTATATGTACCAGCTGATGATGCAGAAAATGTATTTGAACAGCATAAATATAAGATGCTTAAATGAAACTATTCTGATCATCTGAATGATTGGGAACTAATTGTTCAATTTGTGTTTTTTCTCAAAATATCCAGATATGAAATGCGTAATCCTGATTTTGTACAGAAAAGTATGTTAGGTTTTGAGTAGTGTCTTGTCAAGCTCCATAAGAATTGTCATTTATGAGGGAAGTATAGTCTGGACTCTGGAACTCTCAAGAAGCAGCTTATTAGGGAAGCCCCCAAAACCAATTTAGTGGAAACTTCTATAATGCGGCTCTTGAACTAAATGTGGTATCTATGTCAAAATAATAGATTGAGGCTATGTAATTGTTCTTTCTATTGCTCCCCACTTGCTTTACTTGTGCGTTACTTATTATCTGTGTTGCATTTATTCTTGCATACGGTTGGATAAGTTTTATATAGATATTTTATCTTATTGAATCGTCCTAGATCTTTCCATTTGTTTTATATGTGATATATGATGGGAATGATGCTTTCTTTATTTGTTA
Source organism: Dendrocalamus latiflorus (assembly GCA_017311315.1). NCBI lineage: Eukaryota > Viridiplantae > Streptophyta > Magnoliopsida > Poales > Poaceae > Dendrocalamus > Dendrocalamus latiflorus. Next base: position 39,010,641 of record CM029657.1, read on the forward strand.
TTCTTTCCTGTTGGCCTTTGCTGATGCAACCATAATCTTTCTTAGATGGAAGCTGTAAACAGTGGAGCAGATATATTTAATGAGGACCAGCAAGTAATTTACAAGTAAATTCCTTATCTCATTTTGTAAGGTTTTACCTGTAATTTGTTGTTTTATTTTGCTGACTGGTTTGTTGTTGCACTATTTAAAGGCTACTTGGCAGAATCAAATCCGAAACTATACCTGAGAACAAGGATGCTGGTGGGTCGGATGATGACGACGACGACGACGATGATGATGAAGATGAGGATGATGAAGGTGGTGATGATGATGATGCTGAGGAGGATTTCTCAGGAGATGAAGGGGGTGAGGATGATAATGATGATGACCCTGAGGCGAATGGTGAAGGAGGGAGCGATGATGAAGATGATGATGATGAAGGTGGCGATGAGGATGGTGAAGATGATGAGGATGACGACGACGAGGATGAGGACGATGATGATGAGGACCAGCCGCCTTCCAAGAAGAAGAAATGATCTAGCTTCCTGCATCCATCCATCTCAGCTTGCTTCAGTCTGTTGTGTTGTTTAGATGATGGAACATGTTTGGATCCCATGTAGCTTGTGGCTTGGGTTGTTGGGTCTCATAGAGTAGGAAAACATTGACCTTTGATGTTAAGTTATCTTGTGTTTCCCCCCTTTGTGCATGTAGTCGTAAAATGCTATGTTATGTTACTTGAACTGTGATTCTGTTATGCATTCAATCTAATTCTTGATACTCAGGCCTAACCATCAATTGTATGGCTGGCATGCCTCTAGTTGGCTTTTGGATTCTGTTGTCCAAATCCATGATATGGTTTATGCAGATGGTGAATCTATGGGGGGAAAAACTGTGTTTCGGGGGTTGCCAAGTGCAACTGTGGGGAAATTGGTGATTGCAGATGCAGCCATGTGCAGATTCTCGTTTCCGTGGAAGCAGGCCTTTACAGAGCTACTGAAAAAGCATTCGAATGAGGGGATTGAGGCATTTAGCTAGCAGTTGCTGAACGAAAGAAAGACACGTAACTAACTTATGGATCTAAGTATAAATTAACGATATCAAAATACGACTTTATGCTGACAGTGGCAATCAAAATCCAACAAAAATGAACTCCGTTATCTTTGTTAGACAAAGATGTATACTGGTCTACAAACTTAATCTCTTGTAACTGTTAACGGGATATTACATTACTGCAGAGTCCAAACACAACTCCCCATAATGGAAAACGGTGACAGACACTTCCATTCCAAAATCGTGTCACGACGTGAAAGGAAAAATAACTACGGAAAAGCCTATACAATATGGACCATGCAATATATGGCACAAAATGCCCGTCTGGCACGTGCATCTTGTCAACAGACTACATCTTTATCTATGAGTGGCATCCTCTTATCGGACCACTGAAAATGAACATAAATATCTATTCAGCGCCCAGGAGCTCCGTAAATTTGCCGGGCGGGGACTAAACTCTGACTAGATTTCTTTTTGAATGATCCTTTCTGTGCAACGGGAACCTGATGTACTAATTACCCTCCATGTCACGACTCCAATTCTGACTAGGAAAATTCCTGGGGCTCACTGCTGGCAAATGCTAACCAGACAGCAGTACCAGTTAAGTAGAAGAAGATAGAAGGTGCGAAGAGTGATATCTGCAAATAAAAGATACAATTTCAGGGAATTAGAATCAATCAGTATAGAAAATATAGCCTCCGAAGAGTCGAAGATAGATTAGATTTATAATGGTGGCATACACTCCAAGAATGAGTCGTATCAAGAAGATAGCCAGTTAGTGCAATGCCAACAATTCCAGGCACAGCACCTACGGTGTTCGTGATTCCCTGAAACACAAAGGCAACAAGTCAACATCTAACACTTGTGACAATAACAATATAAACTTCCACTGTTTCAAACAACAATAGTTTGGTGAATTGTACAGACTCGTTAGAGCTGTGCACTTTGATGAAAAAAACAATAGCGTAACAGAGATACAATATCCACTACAAACAAAAAGGAAAAAAAAGGAGGGGAGGTGTTTCTATGTTTTTTCTCAATAGTGATTTACATAATTTTTAAAGTATGTTGAATGGTAGATAAATGTTACTTACCTCTTTATTTACTTTGAGATTAGTGCTACTCTTGTTAGAGAGGAAAGCATAGAAACACTGCTAAAAAAGGAGTCATTTGAGTCATAATGAGTGTGGTGTTTGTCATCCTTTATGCACTCAAGTGAAGGAATGTTCTTTTTTCATTCCTTTTCTAGAAGATGTTATGAATATTATGTGTATATTCCTTAGGCCCAATGGATAGCATATATAAAGAGTACAAAAGGATATTACAAGGGAATATGCTATATACACATAAGGAAATACATATAAGGAATTCCTATTCTAATACCTCTTCAAACTCATGGTGAATTACACACGCCGAATTTGGAGAGAAAATATAAATGTTGTACCCTAATCTATGGCTTCGTGAAGAAAGCAATCTGTAAGTTTGAGGGCACAAATTGTAAAGCATGTACTCCCTTCTGCGCCTGTGAGCAAGTGTATGAAGCATTCACACTAATGTGCTTGGTGAGCTCGTGCTCACTGGGTCACGGGCAATACTGATAGCATATGCACTGTCAGACAAAAGAGCTATAGGTCTCATCATAGGCATTCCAAAATCTGCAAGTAGTCACCTTAACCAAGTAACCTCTACTATCACTGCTGCCATAGCTCTCAACTCAGCCTCTGCACTCGAACGGAAAATTGCAGTCTGCTTCTGTCTTCCAGGTAATCAAGGAGAAGTCAAGAAAACCACAGTAAGCATAAAGAGAACGACGATCAGAAGGATCACTACCCCAGGTCGCATTGGAGTATGCCTGAAGCTGTAGTAAGTTGGAGCCAGAGAAATACAAACAACGAGAGGTAGTCCCACGCAAATAGGGAAGAACACGAAAAAGGTGGCTGTAGTGAAGATGGGTAGGACAAGCCATGAACTGACTCAAGATATGAACAACATGAGCAATAATAGGACAAGTGCTCACAAGATACACCAAACTCCCAATAAGATGACGATATCGAGTAGGATCCTCAAGAAGATCACCATTAGTGGCACGAAACTGAAGGTCCATGAGAGTCTCAATAGTACGAGTGTCAATCAGTCCAGATTGATCAAGAAGATCATAGACATAATTTTGCTGGGAGAAGTAGTAGCCCTCAGGCGTGGAAGAAAACTCAATCTCAAGGAAGTATGTAAAAGAACCAAGATCAGTCATCAGAAACTGCTCACTGAGATTCTTCTTCACATATGTGATGAGCATATCATCCACATACAGAAGCAGTGTCCAATCTCGAGGTGAGACATGGGCAAAAAGAGCAGGATCGTGGGAAATGACAGTGATAATCACTAAAATAAAATATGCAAACCAGATACGAGGAGCCTGTTTGAGGTCATAAAAAGCACGACAAAGACGACAGACGTGCCCATCCGGAATAGAATACCCATGTAGTGATTGTTGTAGACTTCCTCATGCAGAACACCATTAAGAAATGCATTTTTAACATCTAACTGAGAGATAGACCACCGACGAATAGAAGCAACCACAACAAGAGTGCGTACAATGGTTATATGGGCAACAGGGGCAAAAGTCCCACCGTAGTCATGACCGTACTCCTGCTAGAAGCCACGAGCCACAAAACAAGCTTTGTAACACTCGATAGTACCATCAGACCAGGTCTTAATCTTGTACACCCACTTGCATGTGATAGGGCGAGCATGCACAAGTGTCGGTACATACCATCTCCGTACACTAAATAGCATCAAGCTCCCCTGCCATAGCCAGCTGCCACTTAGAATGAGAAGCAGCCTCACGATAAGAATTAGGCTCAATGACAGAGAGAGCATGAGCTGTCGAAGTAAAACCAAGACGATTAGGAGGCCGAAGGGATGTTTGTTCACGAAGGGTGTAACGAGGAGTATCATTAGGAGGATTAGATGTAGGTGTCAGCAAGATACCAAGAGAGGAGGCTGGTGAAGAACGAGAACGCCTGGATTAGTGAACCCTAGAGAAACGAGACGGTGGTGCAACAGGAGCAAGACGCGGTGCTGCAGGAGGCAATACAGGTGGTGGGGGTATAGAAGGAACCATTGGAGACAGATTAGGAGAAGACTGTGATAATGGAGAAATAGGTGAAGTTAGAAAAAGACAACCATAAGATCGTCTCATCAGTGCAAATAGGACAAGGAGTTGAATCTCGATAGAAGAAATGTCGAGATTTGTCAAAGACAACATCTCGTAAGATCCTGATTCGTTGAGCATAAGGATCATAACAGCGATAACTCTTATGTTCAGAACTATAACTAAGAAACACACACTCAACTGACTAAGCCGACAATTTGGTGCGCTCACGAGGCTGCAGCAAGACAGAATAGGTGCAACCAAAAATACGAAGGTGAGTGTATTGGGAGGCTCGAGAGTAGATACACTCTATAGGACTGACATCCTTAAGAGCAATGGTAGGCTGCATATTGTGATATATACAGCCGTAGAAACAACCTCAGCCCAGAACTATAGTGGAATGTGAGAGGCAAGGAGAAAAGTGCGAGCAGTCTCAATCAGATAATGATGTTTGTGCTCAGCAACCCCATTCTGAGCATGGACACCAGGACAAAACGACTGGTAAAGAGTGCCCTGCTTAGAAAGAAACTGTCTAAAAGTGCCAGAACAGTATTCGCCAATAGAATCACAGCAAAAAGTACAAATAGAGGACTCAGACTGAGTACGAACCATAGTTGCAAAGCTACGATAGATCGCAAGAAACCGACCATGATTAGACATAAGGAAAAGCTGTGTAAAGCGAGAATAATCATCAATGAAAATCACATACAAATTATGCACATCTTTAGAGATAATAGGCGTAGGTCCCCATATATCTGAATGAACTAAACCAAAAGAACAAAACAGGTGTGAGAGTCAAAACCAACCCTACAGTCGAGATCGGTGAGCTAACACACCGAGAGAAGCTGTATGGTAAGCTGGGGAACACGGAAAACAACTGGAACAGAAAAGTTAATGAACAAAAGAGTGCCCTGACAGCTGATAGACAGAGTATCGTCAGCAGTCTGGATAGAGATAGGAAAAACAAGTTCTATTGAAGTGAGAGATGTGGAGTTCAGTGTCATATGGAAAGAGGTACCAGAATCCAAAACTCAAGAGGTACCTCGAGGAGACATCTGAGCTAGACTGGTAGAAGCTACTAAGCTACGAGAGAGCTGCTAAAGTAGATCCTAAACAGTCACCTCGCTGAGGTCTTGACGTGCTAGTTTGTCCTCTCGTCAAGGAAGGGCCTTCTTGCCCACCTTGGATCGTCATCCCCACGTGTTTTGTTCCGCTTTCTTCATACCGCACAACTTTGGTAGTCGTGCCCGAAGTTCTTACAATGATTGCACTAAAGCGGAAACAAACACCTGAGGAGGAACTGTAATCAAACAGAAGGTGCAGCAAGCATAGCCAGGGCAGACTGTGCTACTAACCCACAGCGAAGCTTCTCAGCACAAAGTGTCGAAAGAGCCTCAGTGACAGTCTGTTGAGGCGAGTGACTCAGCAGTTGAGCCCTGATAGGCTCAAACTCTGGACGAAAATGGCGGACAAGTCATAAAGGCAAAGGCGATCACGATCTACCTTCTGCACTTTATGACACTTCTAGCAAAGCTGAGATTCCAGCTCATTCAGCTAGCGCAAAGACTAGCCAGAGCTCGGAAGAAATCATCGATGGAGGAGTCATCCCGCGAAGCGTCTTCAACTCATGCTGAAATAAAAGGAACTAAGCATCGCTGCTCTGCTGGTATCGCTAGTGCAAACTCCCAGATCTGACAAGTGAAACACAGGCCAACAATGTCTGGCTAGATAGAGTCGTCGACGCTGACCAATGACCACTAGGATAGCTCAAACACGGGCTTCATCAACACACCAGCAGGTTACCTGGGAGGAGACTGAACCGGTGATAGCGGAAAAGATTGAGCACCAGTGACCTACCCCAAAGGCAGAGGCCGTTGAGCGTGATCTCTATGAGTGAAGACCAAAATATGTAGTTCGTCCCATGGAGCTTTGTTCTCCAGAATGGGATCGCAGTTAATGGAACAAAGCCAACGATAGGCAGCGTTAGACGGCGCGACGACCAAGGTGACAGTCTAACAGGTGACGCTGGATGGCATGACGACCAAGGCAACAAAGTCTAACAGGTAGAGATGGCAACGGGTACCCGAAACCCGAGTACCCGATGGGTTTTACCCGATAAGGAGGCGGGTATGGAAAGATATCTTCACCCGCGGGTATGCTAATGGGCAAAAATCTCTACCCATCGGGTATGCGGGTGCGGGTGCGGGTGTATACTACCCGTACCCGCATACCCGCGGGTAAAATATACCCGGCCGGGTGTATATTAGATATAGCAACAGGTACATATACCTGTGGCCCGTATATATATATTCGAAACGAAGCCGATGGAAATACCCGCACTCGTATATACCTGTGCCCCGTATATACCCTTATCAATTCGGGTATGGGTTACCCGTCGGGTATAAATACCCGCGCGGGTGCGGGTATGGGTAAGTTTCTATACCCGTGTGCGGGTACGGGTATTGTAGCGGGTGCGGGTGCGGGTATCGGGTACGGGTATGGTTTGGCTATACCCGACGGGTATTTACCCGTTGCCATCCCTACTAACAGGCAGCGCTGGCCAGCGTGGTAGTTAAATCATGTTTTTTATTTTTATTTTTGAAACAACAATCTCTGGTTAAGAAACCTTATCGGTTTTTATACTCCTAAAGACTCCAGAGGCAACGGTGATGGCGGCAGGACCGACAGTGGCTAGTGATGATTACGTCTTGTCGGCCGAGTGGCTAGTGATGGCTACAGCGTTCGGTCCACCGAGCGACAGCGTGGGCTCTGGGTATGGCGCGGGCGACGACATCTGACCTTTGGTGGGGCAGCAGTGGATTCGGGTAGCCGAGCAGTGACAGCCTGATCTAGGTAGGACGACGGCGGATTTGGGCAGCCGAGCGGTGGCCCAAGGAGGGCGACGACAGCCGGGGGAGAGCGATAGTGACCTGAGGGTGACGGCGACCAAGGAGGGCGGCGGTGACTCAACCGTGGGTTGGCGGTGGGATGGCAGCGAAAAAACTAGGTTAGTACTTTCAAGGTTATCAAAGCGTCGCCTAGGCATCGCCGAGTCGACGCCTAGGCGTCCAGTCGGCCGGAGGGGGACGCCAGGGATGGTCGCCTAGTGTGTGAAGACTTAGACGGTGCTAGGCGATGATTAGGAATCCATGGCATCGCCAGGACGTGTTGAGGCGGCCGCCTTGGGGGGTGGGGGCTTCAAAAGGCTGAAAGCCAAAGTACCCAAGTAGTCTTCAAAGCGTCGATCTGCTGCTTGGCAGGGTTTCTCCAGAAGATCTGCCGTCGGTGTCGTCTCGCCGAGCTGCTGCTTGATCCCGCCGATCTACTGCTTCCACCTGCCAATCTGCAGCCTCCTCCCGCCGCCGCCGCCGAGCTGCTGCCTCATCTCCTCCCGCTGAATTCCCCGAGTTGCCGCGTCCTCCCTCCGCCGGCATCGATCTGCTACTTCTCCCGTCGCCTTCGGCTTCCCTCTCCAGTGCTACCGCTCAAGCGATCTCAGATCTCCTCCCTCCTCCAATTTCCCTCTTCTTTGCTTTCTTCCCTCCTCTCTGCTTTCTAGGTTTTGTGGAACGTGGAGACTGGAGTCTACTGGAGAGCTGAGAGTCGGAGAGTGGATGTGGAGAGTTGGAGAATGGAGACGATTGAAGTAGTCAACTAGTGAATAGTGCTCATCTGCTCATTGAACCGTTCATAATAGTTGTGCGCCTATGTATTCATCAGAGACAATTGCTTTTTTCAGACATGTACTCAATATCCACCATGTTTAGATCTGTAGTAAGAAAATGCATTAGGTTTTGGTGCGAATGTGCTTACGGCTTGTGCTCTTTGTGTGCTTACAGAGTAACAAATGTCTACACAAGCTGAGGAAGGCGGTGAGAGTGAGACTTATGATCCATCTAAGGATTCGAAGAGAAAGGCTAAGTCAAAGAACCCAGGATGGAAATACGCATTTTGGCCAACTAAAGACAAAGATCTGGTGGAATGTACCCTTTGTGGGAGGCGTGTGCACTCGGGCATCAAGAGGCTAAAGCAACATCTCATTGGGGGCTTTGGGGATATTGTGAAGTGCCCTCAAACCACTATTGAAATAATAAAAGAAATGCAAAAATGGATGAGTAAGACCACTCGAAAGGTGCCGGTCACCATTGAAGAAGAGAGTGGAGGGGAGGAGGATGGTGCTGATGAAGTTTAAGAGGTGCAGCAAGAGGATGATCTTTTATGGTCACATGTTGATAAGGCTGTCAGTGCAACATCCTCGCTTCGTGGGCGCAATTTTCCTAGGAGAGCTTATGTGGATGCTCAAGTTTATAGTCGACATGCATCTCCATCTATTCGTGATCATGAGGAAGAAGATATGATGGTGTGTGATGATGATGATGTTGAAGATGAGTTTGGACAACCATCACCTTCTCATGAGAGTGGTGAAGAACGTGCTCAAATTGAGCTTGTGCATAGGAATGAGCTAGAGTTGGATGATGAATGAAAAATTAGGATGAAAGTAGAAGACTTTTGAGTTATTTTGTTGTCATGTGATGCACTCATACTACTATCACATTTTGTCTCTTATGTTGTGTTTTGTGTGGACTGTGGATATCTACTTATGTTATGGAATATGGACCTTGTTATGTTAATGTTATTTGTTATTATGGACCTTGTTATTAAGTGTTTTATTTTATGTCAGCTGACTCAGTTCTCTAATATAATTATTCCAATCAAGATAACTACTTGAGCTAATGCAGAATTTTTTTCATTAACAGGCTGGAAGCTGAACCTTCCTGACCGATTTGTCATATATAGCTTGGGCCTCGTATTCTTACAGATGGTATGTAGTATACCAACCCATTAATTTGTGCTATTATATTGTATGCTTATTTAATTTTCAGTCATATAAGATATTACTTGTATTTATTACTACTGTCTAACTATCGCCATGGCAGGCACCTAGTTGACTAGGCATCCAGGCGCTCTAGGCTTGTCGCGACTTGTCAGAACGCCGTGACAACCTTGAGTACTTTAGCTCTGATATCATATTATAAATATTGTGTGTATATTCATGAGGTTCAATAGCTAGTATATATAGGGAGTACAAGAGAGGTATTACAGAGGAATATGCCATATACATATAAAGAAATATAAAGGTATATAAGAAAATACATATAAAGAATTCCTATTCTACCAGAAGACAAATGAAGACTGATAGAAATGGCATGCCTTACCAAGAGAATGCTTGCATATTCACGTGAGATATCTTGATGGGTGCAATAAAGACCTGTTTATCAACCAAAATATTTAGGTTTGGATCTTGAAAACATGGCAAAAATGGAAAGTTGACAACAAGCTTAACACCGTGACCTGACAATGCAAAGCTGGAGAGTGCCAAACCACTTGTAAGAAAAGCAACAATTTCCCACGGAGGTAGCCCAAGATCCACAGAGGAAAGCATCATGAAAGTCGCAGGTGACAGAAAGGCAATTGTTTGACATATCTTTCTTACCTGCAGAAAAAATTAAGCAACATACACTCACTTCAAATGCCTTACTTTACACAAGTAAATTGAAAATTACCATTATGATACAACTTATTTTGTGTGCATTCCTGACAATTGCCAATGATGTCTTTTAAATATTCGAGCCTTTACAAATGAGCTCTAGGAGGGTTTGTATAGCTCGTAAAGGGAAGGTAATAAAGATAAGAATAAGCAGAATTTTTTTTATTGAAGATGAATTAAGAAAGTCAATGCTTTACCTTTGTGATGTCAATACCATTTGATATCAAGTTGTCTGCAAAAGGTGCCGCAATAGATGTAATGATCATTGAACCCAAAGGAGGAAGGACTGACACCTACAGCAAATATGTAGATTCATAAGCTCTACATGAAACTATGAAGTAAATGTTATAGTCATCAATGAGAAATAGGGACAGACTGAGGTCACCTAACGAGAAGGGATATGAAGTTCTCAATAGAAGGATCTTACAATAATTCTTAAGAAAGGAAAGCATGCACATACCCATGCTGCTTCTGTCAAGTTCAGGTTCAGCTCCTCACTGCGCAAGATTTGAATAGGAAAAAAGATCACAACAAAAGGAAGTTGTTGCTATAAATATTTGGCATAATGTACTGAACAAATAGCAAAAGATCAGATACCTCCCAGCAATTTCCTAGATTTATAGAGCATAAAACAAAAACATGCTATAAATGGGCATATGACAACAAATGTAACTATGGAGATGAGAGAAACAATACAAAACATCGCATTGTGAATTTATAATATCCAACCTCCACTTGACCAGAAGTTTTGGGAATATTCAAATGCAGAAGTTTAAATCCTCCTATTTTCCTATCTTATTTTTTTTTTCGAAAACGCAGGAGAGCTGCGTTTCATTGCATTAGGGGGATGAAAAGGGGGGGGGGGGCAACAGGATCCTCACTCATACGGGGACCAAATTTAAGTGAATCCACTTTCAGAAAACTGAACTGAATGTGTAGGATATGTGTGCAGATGCAAGAAAGCCCTTCAAATTAAAAGGTCAACACATTGAAAAGATTGTCAATAAAACTAAGCACTTCAGTGTCCAACTCCCCATAGTGGCACAAAAAGTTGACTACTACAAGAATGGGTATATCCAACTCATTATGGACTATTCATTAAAATAAATTAGTGACAATTAATCTAAAAATGATCCATAAAATAAAAAAAAATGACAAGACAAATATGCAAGATACCAAACCTAAAGAACGTTGGTAGCCAAGACAAACAAGTGTAGTGCCCCCAGCTTCCACAAAAGTGAGCATATATCATTGCCCACACTGCCTTGCTTTTGAAAAATTGCCTCCAAGGCACATCCTACAAAACAAATAATGAACTTGCTATATTAGTGATGTGTGTAAATAAAACCACATTAATCCCCTAACATAGTCACATTGCATATCATATGATTTATTGGGACTTTGGGAGTGATAAACTGCATCTACAACTAGTTGAATTAGGTCATGGCATCATGCTTTTCTCAAACACTGAATGTAGTTCCCTTGATTGCGAGTACAGTCTATTGGTGTGGGCTGGTCAGGGGGAAGCCAGCATGCACTGCAGATGACTCTGACAATAAAGAGAGATTCGGAGCTTTACTTTTAATGTCACGCAAGTTAACAAAAGCATAGTGCTTTGCTATAGTTAGACCAAGATAGCCACGTGCTACAGCCTACAGATAAAAAAAATCCTTATCTGAAAGACATAATTGTTCAATAATCAACTATTGCTTCTGCCAACTGATATCGTCCAAGTATAGTGCACTACTATTTGCAACCACACTCAAGTTTACATCAGCATTCATCTTTTGCAGTCTCACGTAGTAAATGATACTGCACAGCAGAACTAGCACAACTCTATTGACTAGTCTGGGAATATATGAACCTACAAGAGATTCATATAAAATTCCATTCAAACAAATCAAATGACAGAGGCATCACACAAATCTTATAGCAAAAGTAATTCAGAATATATCTAACTACTTGAGAGGACTCTTTGACACTTTTACGGTACCAAACAATTCACACAAGAACTTACAATTTGAAACACTCTAGCAACATACCAACACATTTCTTGACAATTGAGTGAACAGTTTCTCAAACCATTTGATCTAGCAGTTACTCTGCTTGGTGTATTTTATGAACAATAAAACTAGATATCAGATTAGTTTTTGTCTCTTGATTTTGAAACTTCTACTTTTCATCAATGTAACAACTGGTAACAGTTTTGTAACTTCATCCCTCAACATATCTTCTAAGTTCTACCATGAGGTTAAGAACAACCTTTAGTGAACTTGTCAGCTCTTCCAAGGATGAGTCCGATGATTTTGAAGACACAGTTGATGAGATAGGGCCATTGGATCCAGCAGAACTCTGTCCCAAATCTACAAGGTAGAAAAAACTTTTATGATGTTTCAATTGATTGTCTGAATTTTTAGCCAACAGATATAACTAAGTTCAAAGAGTACTCAATACCGAGTATATTGAGTACTTCTTTGTAATAATGAAAGAAAGGGACAAATCTAGTGCAAACCATACTCTAGGTGTAATCATGCAAACCATATTGGTTAGTTCATCAACTCAACTTGAAAATTACCTAAAAATTTGAGGAGGTAGTCCTTGATGTAATCTACCAACTATTGAAATTTCAAATCCAAACTCAATTCATGTTGGATAAAAAAGATAAACTTCTGACATAAATTTCGTGTTATTATTCCAATGTTCAAAAAATCAAACAAAAATGGTTTGCACGATTGCATCTAAGGAATGGTTTGCACTAGATATTTGATATGTCTACAACTCTACTCTAAAGGAAACAAATATTCATATATAGAATATCATTAAGGCTACACCATGATTCCATCACCTAAACCTGCATGCCATACTTCACTTTATTTCATAAATAAATAAGATTTTAAAAAACCCAAAAAAAAGATATGAATATAAGTATTTTCATTGTGATTTCCAAGGGTAAGTTTCTATCATGGTGTTTCAGAATCACAAAGATAGATGTCCACTTACTTAATATGTCTTCACTGTCACCCAACTGTTGTTCTTTAAGAGATTCAAACCCTAGACACCTGTGGACACAACAGAAAATAAAGCTAAGCCAGAAGAAATAATCTGTTACCTGCTTCTTAGAAATGTTGCTTACCAAATAATTCCAAGAATACCAAATATGTAAAACACGGACTCCCAACCAAGGTTCTGAATAATGGGAGGGGCGAACAGAAGCCTGTAATGTCATACAGTGGACAGGGAATTAACTATCTGGCAACATTATCTCTATTACTTAAGGTGAACAGTCATACAGCCAAAATACAATGCAATTTTGTTCTGATAAACAAGCAAAAAGTAACATCAATTACTAAGATCTGTCAGCTAACAGGATTTCATCCTATGAAGAAAACAATTAAGTTGAGCATCATGTGTAGGATCACAAAAGTTGTAGTTCACCCATGTAAATTGATCAATTGAATAACAAAAAAAAATGAACCAACATAATTTTTATAAGCGCTTCATGAGAAAAAAATTTAGCATTTGATCTTTCTAATTCTATCATTCTATCTAAATATTTTTCTGTGTTTACCCCCGACCACATAATAGCAGAAGACTTCTTAATTGCTTACTCGTAGAAAAAGAAGGAAAACATCAAATTGTTGGCAAGAATTTCTGGTAGACCCAAAGTAGTTTTTACTATTAACCATGATCTCCAAAAAGATGCAAGATTCTGCTTGGACCCAAAAACATAGACAGAAACTCCTATTTCTGGAGTTCAACATTTACATGCATCACCATATAGTCGTGACTCGTGAGACCATCAATGGGTCCCAATATATAAATAAAAGTATGTGAAATGTTGCAAAAACATGTAAATATTACCTACAAAAATACTTGAAAACACATACCCTAAGACACTTCCAAAGCTCAAACCACCAAAAACAACAGCAACTGCTCTTGATCGTTCTTGAAAAGGAATGGACCTGCATGTGCAGCCATGACAGTGAAAAGTTATGCAATAACAGTCCATGAGAATCCACATGTTCATGCTACAGAAGTTTAATATGTTTGATCAATTTTCAGTTAAGGATCAGCTACAATTCTACTCTATTATGTCCAATAGAGTTAATATCTCAGCAGGGAGAAAAGGCAGCTTTCTATTGTGATTCCTTCCATGCATAGAATTAAAAAATAATTCTTTGATGTCAACAGAAAAGTTACAACATATTCATATCTCAGCAATGCTGATGGCAACCGACCTACTATTGTGAAATGTATGTAGTATGAACCATTGTGAAAAGTCCATGAGAATCTGTACATTTTCTTTTGTGTATCATTTAATAGAACTATAGAAGAATGTAAAAAATGTAGCCACCACCGCTGGAAGAATTCATCTAAACATTAAAAGAGGAATCACAAAACTGACGTGGAAGGAAGCAGTTAAAAAAGACTTGAGGGATTGGAATGTGTCTAAAGGAACCATAAGAAAGTTAGGGACAGTGTTTTAGGCTCTTGGGCTCTTAGCTCAGATAGTAGATTGTACAACTTAGGGTTTTAACATTGTAGGTTTTATTTCAAGGCTCATATCTCTTTGATCTTAAGAAGGTAGTTCATTCCTAGCCTACCCTAACTTAATTGGGACAAAATGTTTTGTTGTTGTTGTATTAAAAGAGGAATCACAAAAAAAAAGGCCAATACACCAGTTGACTACATTGTGGTAGGATACTAGGATGTATAACCAAAAGATTCACCAACATCTAGAAAACAAAAATTTGCATAGGCTATTTAAGAAAATTATAGTGAATATATGTCCAGATGAGAATAAAATTAGCATTAATTAGATCAAAACGGTAAAACTGCTTCTAAGAAAAGGTATATTTAATCTTGCCTTGCAATTAAATCTGTAGCGGCTGATGGTGAGACACCTTCTCCAATGCCTACCTAGCATGGCAACACAATTAGAAAAGAATAAAATGCAAAGATAATAAAGACAGTAGAACTTTTGTTTACTGGTGACAAGATGTGATAAAAAACTAAATGTTGTTGCCAAATGTGAATGCTCTAAAACAGAAGTTGATATATAGAATATAGATTACAGATATTGCATCGAATATTTATTTGGTGAGGAAAAGGTGCATTTAGATTTGCACTACCATGTTTTCATGTATTATTCTGGTACATCTGCCACCTGGAAGGCTGGAAATTCGTATTGTCAAATATATAGTCATCTACATGTTAATGAAATGGGTTTTCCATACAAAACCCAATTTCTCCTAATTGCATGATCACGTGCTGCTCAACATTCATAGAAAGGTTGACTATGTCACTCAAATAGCAACCCTCATTCTCTCGGATCAAAGCATGATTTTATAAGGATATGTGTTCTTAGGACAAACATGAAACGTGCTAGAGAAATTTTAAGCAACACAAGGACAAAACAATGTACCACAACATTTCTGATCAACAAGTTTCTAGGAGAGACTAGTTAGTGAGTAGAGGTGTACCAGAATCCTTGACAGCACAAGTCCTGGCATAAACCCTGCTACAGCAGGAATAGTAGCAGTGGCCAAAGACCATGACACAACACCAATCTCAAGCACTCTCCTACAATTAGCAGATGAGATAACAATATTTAATGCTTACAATACAACAATAGATAAATGGATACTATGCATCATAGGAATAAAATAAGGTGATGAGAAAGAACAAAGGATCAAATTACAGGAAAGGCCTCTGAGCTATGCAAGAGAGGCTGAATCAGGGTCCTGAAGTTTGAAATTGCTAAATTACTTTCCCCATAACGAAAACAAATTGCTAAATTATTCTTCTAATTTCTTTGAATCAATCTGCTGTTGCCTTTAAATCCTTGGGGCTCAGAATTTAACAGAAATTCTAGATAGAATGATAATATAAGCAATTTGAGACCTGGAAAGGGGTAAAACTAAAATAAATAAAGATATGTACAGCCCACAAATCGCACTATAGCACTTAGCACTTCATACTGCTCATTAGCAGGTTGCCTACCCACTAGACATAATGGATCAGTCTTTCCATGATAGGTACAGAAATTGTTAGTTAGATATCCCAACAAGATGGACTGCTGAGGAAGAGATAGCTATCATCATCACATGTATTTGTAATTGGGAACATACCCATCTCAGCAGAACCAGCAGCCAGCAAAAAGAATAATAGCTATAAGATGTGAAGATATCTGTGCACACTGTATATGCAAAATCATAGTAACTTTTGTATTTGTATATGTACAGGAGGCCTTTGTTACCCCAAACAAACCTTCCGCCAAACAATTTTGCCAGCCATCCCCCTGGTAGTTGACTCAAAGCATAACCCCAAAAGAATGATGATTGAACTAAGCCAGCAGTCGATGAGTTCCAACCATATTGATGTGACATAGGAATGATTGCAACACTCAAGTTAACCTGAAAAACTAGAGAATTGCAATTAGCAGAAATTCCTGGGAAAAGCAAAAATGAATTATCCATGAGCTACTTTAGAAGTAAATAACTGCATTATGTGAAAAAGTGTATACCAAGACCAACTACCAACTTCAAGCCAACTACATGCTCTACCAGTGAGATAATGGTGCAGAAAAGCTTTCGATATACAATAAATAAAATAATCTGGTCTAGGGACGCAAACGAATGCTGGAATGGGTCTTGCAAAATGTGACGTCATGTTTGATATGGCATTTATCATTAAGCAAGTAATAATAAGAGTATAAGACTATTCCAGTCCTTCAAAAGTGGGGTTATGCAATCAGTTTTTTATGAATAAAATCAGAGCCTAGCCCCTTCTGGGGCGTTTTAACTTTTGAAAAAGAACTAAAAGGTGGCCTTCAGCTGAAGTATCTCACACTAGGCTCTCTCTGTGTATTATGCCAAAGGAAAACCAAAAGGAAAAGACAGCACTCCAAAGTCTATTTAGCATCCCAGTGAACATCTGGTAAATGGTAAGAGTAACAATAATACATGCTGACCATACCGTCACTTGCTTCCATCATGCGCAAATCAGTGTATGCTAACTATAACACGTCAGTATGTCACAAAATGCCATGCATATATTTCTGTTAATTCTACTAAGCAATAATATCATATCCGCCTCACAGCAACAGCGCAATTGACCAATTGTAAATCCGATGCACAACGCTGCCTATATCCAGTGCGCAGCGCCCCACCTACTCCGATTTCGATTCCCCTTTACGTTTCTCTGATTTACGAAACAAGCCTGGGAATCAGACCCCTAGGAGCAGCCATTACAAACTTACAACGCTGTGTCATTTGCTCCGATCAGAACTCACAAATTACAGCACGGCGTGCAGCCCACTCGTACAGAAGAACAGAAACTCATCAAGCACCAAATTCGATGGGGCTAAGTAACTAAGCGCACCTTGTCCATGTTGCAGATGACGAAGGCGAGGGAGGTGGCGCCGATGAGCTTGTACCGCTCAGCCAACCCCTCCCACGGCGGCCACCTCAGCTCCGGCGCCCCGGCCACCTCCACCTCCACCTCCACCTCCCCATCCCGCTCCGCTCCCTTCTCCTCCACCACCTCCGGAACCGAGCGCTTCTCCACGGCGCTCGCAAACCCTTCCCCGCTCCCGCCGTCGCCGGAGGAGACCCTCACGGCCGGGGACCGGCGGCGGCGCCTGTGGGGGAGGAGTAGAGGCGGCGAGAGTGGCGGGAGCATGCGGAGGAGATGGTTGCGGGGGGCGACGAGGAGGTAGTGCTCGGACTGGAGCGCGGAGGCCGCCATGTTTGCTTGCTTCGCTCGATTTCGGAGCGAGCGAGCGAGGCAGAGTGCGAGTGAGGTGGAGTTCGAATTCTGGTGGGGCTTTCGGGAGGAGGAGAGGAGCGGCGATGGACACGCGACGTGGAGTAAAACGAGCGGCCACGAGGAGAGGAGAAAGTGTGTGTAACTGTTGCGCTTTCAGGCTGCGAGATGGAAGAGGGAACGAGAGCGTGTGGTTGGCGTGGCTCGCGAGGCACTGACGAGTGGACCCGGTCCCACGTGTGAGTCTATCTAGAGGGTCGTTGCCGAATGGCGCCGCCGTTTGCACTCCCACACGTACCGGTGAAGAGAACGGAACACGATTGGTAGCTATGAACAACATATACTGCTAGTCAAACACCCAGCAGTATGCTGCACAAACTTTTTAAGACACCCAGCGGTATGCTGCACTAAACTTTTTAAGTTAAAATGTTATTCCACACCAGCTGTAGCCTGTAATGGACCTAATCTCTACTCCTTAAAAATATAAGTTTGGTCATCGATGTATTCTCCACTTGTCCCTTTATAACAGTCCGATCTTATCAGGAAAGAATCTAGACACTCCTTCCTACTCTCGCAGCCAGCCTCACATCGCACATCACCTTATCTTCAAAAACCGACTACACGACCGCACATTCCTTCTCTTCCCCACGTCGTGATCCCCAACTGTCCTCCCCCTTCCCTCACCCCCTCCCCCACCCTCATGCCCTTACTCCTCATGCCGCTCCACGCCCTCCATCGTGACCCCTCCTCCCTGCCTCCTCCGCACGATCCCAACACTCCCTGCCTCCTGACACCACCTCCGCCCTTGTCGGCCCCCGTCTCAGCCTCCACAACCACATGCATTCCATCATTCGCTCCGGCGACCTTGATGGCGCATCCCTCGTCGCCCACGCTGTCGTCTCCTCCTGCGTCCGCCCCACCATCTTCACCTGCAACACTGTCGCCGCATCCATGGTCCGCG
Source organism: Dendrocalamus latiflorus (assembly GCA_017311315.1). NCBI lineage: Eukaryota > Viridiplantae > Streptophyta > Magnoliopsida > Poales > Poaceae > Dendrocalamus > Dendrocalamus latiflorus. The sequence continues at coordinate 39,029,097 of CM029657.1, forward strand.
TTGGGCGCTACGACGACGCTGTCTCCCTCTTCGACTTCTTCTTCCACCGCTCCAACATCATCCCCAACGCCATCTCCTACAACACCCTTATCCTCACCCACTATGAAGTCACCTGCGTCGACTCCGCGCTCCACGTCTTCCGTGAGGTCCTCGGCAACACCCCCTTCTCCCCCGAGGCCGCCGCCTACCGCCACCTCACCAAGGGCCTCGTCACCGTCGACCACATCTTTGGGTTGGAGGTTGCAGGTGTGGTGAATTTGGGGGAACGCGATCCATGGAGGAGGAGAGCAACCAAGATCACACAGGCCACAGCTCACTCCAATGGCTAGATAGGTATCTCTCTCTGCCTCCCTCCTGCGCATGTGCTTGTATTGCGTTGGATTAGTGTGGTTGAAATTGCTTGTGTTGACAAGCACCTTCTCGCTGGAGAAGGAGAAGGAGGCGGTCAGGAAGACGATAAAGATGTCAGAGACCTACGACTTCATCCCCTACTGTGACGACGGTGGCACCAACAGCTAGAGTACATGCGCTCGATGCTCGTTCGCAAATCTCTCGCTTGTCTTGCGGTTCACTTGGTTCTAGCCAGCCATTGTTACCAAGGAACTCATTGGATTGGATTTTGTTGATTTGTGTCATTAAAGGATTCCACAGGGGGGTTCCAAATCCTCAGGGTCTATGGGTGCGGCAATGCCATCGTCGGCACAGCCGCTCAATGTCACCAACTACGCTGGCTTGTCGGATGTCCTATGTGAGGGGATACAGGACACGCCCGATTACATCAAAAGGGGCATGGCCCACCATAGGATTGCGCCACTCGAGCTTACAACCACGAGTGATGTTCGACGGCTTTTGACTTACGACCACGAGCGATGGTCGATGGCTTCCGACTTACAACCACGGGCGATGGTCGAGGTCTTCCGACTTAAGACGACGAGTTGGATCGATGGCATTCGACTTACGACCCTGAGTGATGGTCGACGGCCTCCAACTTACGACCATGCATGATGGTCGAGGTCTTTCGACTTACGACCACGAGCGATAATGGATGGCTTCCGACTTACTACCATGAGCGATAGTGGATGTGATCACGAGCGAAGGTCGACGGCTTCCGACTTACGACCACGAGCAATGGTCGAGGGCTTTTGACTTACGATGACGCGCGATGGTTGACGGCTTCCAACCTACAATGATGAGTTGTGATTGATGGCTTCTGGCCTACGACGATGAGGCGGATCGATGGCTTCCGACTTACGACCACGAGGCATGATAGATGACTTCCAACTTATGACCACGAGGCGTGATCGATGGCTTCCGACGTACAACTACGAGGCGTGATCGATGGCTTCCGACCTACGACTACGAGGCGTGATCGATGGCTTCCGACCTACGACCACGAGGTGTGTTCGATGGCTTCTAATCTCACCTACGACGAAGAGGCATGATCGATGGCTTCCGACCTACGACCACGAGGCGTGATCGATGGCTTCCGACCTATGACCACGAGGCGTGATCAATGGCTTCTGACCTACGATGACGAAGCGTGATCAATGGCTTCCGACCTATGACCACGAGGCGTGATTGACGGCTTCCGACTTACGACCACGAGCGATGGTCGACGGCTTCCAACTTACGATCACGAGCGATGGTCGATGGCTTCGAACGTACGACCATGAGCGAATGCCGATGGCTTCTAACGTACGACCCCGAGCGATGGCCGACCGCTTCCAACTTACGACCACGCGTGATGGTCGAGGTCTTTCGACTTAAGAGCACGAGCGATGGTGAACGGCACCCAACTTACGACCACGACCGATGGTCGACCTCTTTCGACTTATGACCCCGAGCGATGGTCGTCGGTTTTCGACTTACGACCACGAGCCATGGTCGAAGGCTCCTGATTTATGACCACGATCGATGGTCGACAGCTGCCAACTTACGGCCACCAGCGATGGTCGACCGCTCCCGACTTACAACTACGAGTGATGGTCGACGGCTTTTTGACCATGGGCATCTTCTGATGAGTTTCAACAAGGATGGTTTTCGACCACGGACATATTCTGATGGATTTCAACTGTGATGGACTTCGACCATGGCCATCTTCTGATGAGTTTCAATCACGATGGTTTTCGACCACGGATGACTTACGCTGGCTTTCGACCACCAATTACGTTTGTTTTGCAGATGGCTTCTGGTTTGCTTTCACACTATTCTTATTGGTTTTCTTTACTTTGTTCTCCTTGTGGGTCTACTTACAACCATGAGCGAGGGTCGATGGTTTTCGACTAACGACCACAAGGTGTGATCAATGACTTCTAACTTAGGACCACGCGCGATGGTCGATAGCTTCCAATGTACGACCACGAGCACATTTCGATGGCTTCGGACATACGAACCCGAACAATGGTCGACAACTTCTAACTTACAATCACGCGCAATGGTCGAGGTCTTCCAACTTAAGACAACGAGTGATGGTGAAGGCCTTCCGACTTACGACCATGATCGATGGTCGACGACTTTCGACTTATGATCACGAGTGATGGTCGAGGTCTTTCGACTTACCATCACAAGCGATGGTGGATGGCTTTTGATTTACAACAACGACTGATGATCGATGGCTTCCGACTTACGACCCCAAGCGATGGTCATTGCCTTTCGACTTACGACCACGAGCTATGGTCGAAGGCTTCTCACTTACGACCCGAGTGATGGTCGTCGGCTTTTGACCTACGACGATGAGTTGGATCGATGGCTTCCAACTTACGACCACGAGGCGTGATCGATGGCTTCTGATTTAGGATTACGCACCACGGTCGACGGCTTCCAACATGTGACCACCACCGATGGTGGATGGCTTCCGACTTACGACCACGACTGATGTTCGACTGCTTCCAACTTACGACCTCGAGCTATGGTCGTCGATTTTTGACTTATGACCATAAGCCATGGTCGAATGCTTCCGACTTACGACCACGAGCGATGGTCGTCGGCTGGTCAAAGGCTCTCGATTTATGACCACAATCGATGGTCGACAGCTAACAACTTATGACCACCAGCGATGGTCGACCGCTCCTGACTTATGACTATGAGTGATGGTCGACGGCTTTTCGACCATGGATATCTTCCGATGAGTATCGACCAGGATAGCTTTCGATCACGGGCATATTCCAATGGATTTCGACTGTGATGGACTTCGACCATGGCCATCTTGCAATGGGTTTCAATCACGATGGTTTCGGCCACGGACGACTTACGTTGGCTTTCAACCATCAATTACGTTTGATTTGCATATGACTTCCGGTTTGCTTTCACACTATACTTATTGGTTTTCTTTACTTTATTTCCCTTGTGGGTCTACTTCCATATAGAATTAGCTTGTTGGAACAAAATCAATTTGTTTGCATGCTTTCCCCCCTGCTTGAATCAGTTAGCCTTTTACTATATAATGAATAATCTTGTACTGTGCCATAATCACCGCATGCATTGATTGAAGGTAAAGAGCTACACCTTTTGCATCTCTTAGTTTTTCACTTTTTTTATCATGCACATGATTTCTTTCTAATGTACAATTAACTACATCTATATAATAACGGCTCGATGTATTGATTTAATATGATTTTTTTAGTCCGTAGCAAAGCACGGGTATTGAACTAGTGGCTCAAGAATGATTATTACTACTCGTACAGCAAGAACAGGAGATGTAGGTGAAAACAAAATTGGGTATCTTTCCGTTTCATTTACTGTAAGTCATGAACTCATATCTACTGTAGCTTGTAAGGGAGCACATGATCATGCAATCTATCAGACATGTCGGGAAGTTCTGTTCATTTTCTATCATAGAACCTGCAGCAAATTGCAGATCATGTATTAGCAACCACCCCTTGCTCAGAAAGAGGTACAGATGGCCTCCAGGTAGTTCCGTCAGGACCATCCATGAGGGCAATTCCAACAGCAGCCAATTCTCTACGTATCTCGTCGGATTTTTCGTACTGTTTTGCCTTCCTTGCTGAAGTCCTTTCTTCAATCTTCTGCACCACTTGCTCCTCGGTGATGGAAGCTCTTATGAGTGCTTTTCCCCGCAGCTGTTGCAGAGCCTAAGAAGAGAAGCACGTTAGTAGTGTTACAGGGAAAATGATCGTTCTCATCTTTATCCGAAATCTGGACACTGTTGGACCTATGCACAGCCGAAATTCCGGATTTGGCCCCCGAGCGAAGAAAATTCCGTTTTTGGACCCGTTCAGAGCGCGCGTTTTACTGGTGGCTGCCACGTACCCCGGTCGCGCGGTCGGAAAAAGAATCTCGCGGTCGGGAGCGGCAAACGCGCGGTCAAAATTTCAGTCGCGCGGTCGGCGGGAGTCGCGCGCTCGGGCGACGGCAGACGCGCGCTCAGCCACGCGGTCGTGCGCTCGAGGCGGGGCGGACGCGCGCTCGCGCGGGCCGGACGCGCGCTCGGGCGGGGCGGGACCGGAGTCGTGCGGCAAGGGAGGACGGTCGCGCGCTCGGGCGCGTACGCAGGCCGGTCGTGCGGTCTGGTACCGCACGACCGGGGTACGTGGCAGCCACCGGTAAAACGCGCGCTCCGAACGGGTCCAAAAACGGAATTTTCTTCGCTCGGGGGCCAAATCCGGAATTTCGGCTGTGCATAGGGTCCAACAGTGTCCAAATCTTTATCCCAGTCATAAGTCATGTTCTTTTAGGCTGCAGCTAATGGCTTTTTGCTACGATGATGGCTCTTGTCTACGCTTTTCGAGACAGCGGAGATGCCGGCATGGACGGCACACACAATTTTGGATTCGAGAAGCTGCTTCGAGAAAACACCCCGTTTGTTTCGACTTTTGAAGAAGCTAAAGCCAAAAGTCACAAAAAAAACTAAAAAGAACAGAGCCATATTATACTGCAGAGCCTGTGAAAATTTTAATTTAACTACGGGTTCCTGTCCGAAGTGGATCGAATTTGCTGGTCCACAATCCAGCTAGAACTTATTGAGAAGTGACAGAGCTACACTTGAATTATCTGTTCATGACTTGTACTGTCATATACATGACTCCCATCATTTGTAACAGTGATCGCTAATTGAAGTTTCTTTCCTTATTCCCATTCATTTATTAAGGAAACAGAAGTCCTGAACTTAATTGCTTGTCCTGAGCTATTCAACTGAGGAAGGCTTTGCATCCTCAATTGTTAATACGGTTCAATGGCGGACCTGAAGATGCCTCTATTGCCTTTTACCAAACTCTGCATGCCTAGTAGTAGTAGTAACTGAGTTGGATCTATAATAACCAACATGAAGTACTACAGTGTAGAACATGATAACTAAAAAAATATGGGACTGGGAGATATTATAACAGTGATTCTCTAGAGGAGGAGAAACAATGTTTGTTCTGCAGTGGAGCAAGCGGTACACGGGCCAACAATGTATTTTCAAACTTACTTGACAGAGTTAATATAACATTGCACTCACCTCATAATAACTTGAAGGCATCAACCCTAGAACAGAAAGCACTGTTCTTATTTTCTCTTCCAAGGCAGAAAGTGATTCCAGTCGTTTTTCCTGCTTCTTTCCCTGATCAAACATTAGAGAAAGGTCAAAACAAGTTGGCAGGATTTTATCTTTTGCACAAGAACAGTACAACTCACGCACTATCTGAATATTGAATACCATTAAAATGTATCTCCACAAGTTTATAATTAAATTTACCTTACGAGTGTGCATTAAATCATTCATAACTTTTAATGGCTCGGAAATAGTAGCCAGTGCCACTGAAGTATGAAGATCATCAGACATTGAAGTCTCAAATTCACCATGAAGTTTCTCAATGCAATTTGTGGTAGTAGCAGGCAATGAATCTCCACTGTTGCTTTGATGTCGGTGACAACTTTCTTCACAATCCCGTAATGTCTGTAAATAGGAAATAATCCACATAAGCCCTGTGATTAAAAGTAATGGCATTGAAATCATCCCTAATGGAACAACAAGGACATCAAAATGTCACTCAACGGCAGCACCACCACAAGCCAAAAATTCTGATTGGTTAGGCAGACAAAGCAACTTGCCAGTCTCAAGGCATGAATTCTGAGGCTATCTGTCGCTGGCTTTCATAAACAAACTAAATTCAGCCAGACTGGCAGGGAGCAATCTAACCATGTCAGACCATGTATGCAGATACTGCTGTAGTCCCATCTAAACCTACACAATCAAGTCACAACGTGTGGGAGGAACAAGACCATCACTGAAAAACGATTCGAGATTCTGGGCTAATATGTGTACACTTTTAAATCAGCTAGGATAAAACAAGTAGTTCAACATAAAAAAGAGACGTTTCATTTTGGGCAAACCAAGGTTGTCACGGCGCTCCGGCAAGTCGAGGCGAGCCCGGGGTGCCTGGAGCCCTGGACGCCTAGTCGACTAGGCGCCCGCCATGGCGACAGTTAGACGATAGTAGTTAGACGATATAATAGCATAAATTATCTAAATAATTATATCTTAGAAGGTCCAAATCAAAAGAAATATGTTTAAAGAAGGGTCTATTCGTAATTTTTAGAAACTATGAAGACTAAATCACAAAAGACAAAAAAAAAGCCTCTGTTTATTTAACCTAACCACTCTCTCCCCAAACCCATACGCGCCGCCTCCCCTCCCGCTGCCTCGCCTTCTCTTCGCCGCCTCGCCTCCGCCCTTATCTCCGCCGTCGCCGCCTCTTCCCCTCCCGCCGCCTCTTCCACATCTCGGTGCGCATCAGGAGCGGAGGAGGCGAGGAGCGCCCAGCGGCGGCGGAGCCAGGAGCGGAGGAGGCGAGGAGCGCCCAGCGGCGGAGAAGCCAAGAGGGGAGGAGCCGGCGGCGGCGGAGCCAGGAGCGGAGGAGCCAGCGGCGGCGGAGCCAGGAGAGGAGGAGCCGGCGGCGGCGGAGGAGCCAGGAGCGGAGGAGCGGCGGCGGCGGAGGAGTCATGAGCGGATGAGAAAGCAGAGCACAGGAGCGGGAGATGAGGAGATTACCTGAGCTCCGGCGGCGGCGGAAGAGCACTTCGGCGTCGGCGACCCGGCGGCGGCAGGAGAAACCCTAGAGGCGGCTCCACGGCTGCTGGACTCAGTCGGAGGTTAGTAGTAGTACTGAGCTGAGCCCCTCTTGAGTGTTGACTGTTGACTGACCCCCCTCCCCCCTTCGCGGCGCGCCCAGGCCGCCGCCACGGCGCAGTAGGCGTCGCCTGGACGCCTGGGCGTCGCCCGGACTCGCCTAACTGGACAAGAACTGGGCGATGGGCCACGGCGTCCACCGCCGGCCGCCGGGACGCCTAGGCGTCGCCTAGGCGACGCCTTGATAACCTTGGGGCAAACCAGCAGTTCTTTGGACTAAGACTGTCAGGGGTGTGGGCCTTGGGCCCAAGGCCCAGTCGGGTTATTATTAAGAATTAGAGATTGGTTTCTATTTGAGTTAGAGATTGGTTTCCTTGTATTAGAGATATAGTTAGAGATATGATATTAGTTAGAAATATAATTGGAGTTAGATTCCATCTGTTAGGGGGGAGCCATCTATATAAGAGGACTACCGCATGCTATTGTAATCAAGCAGAGAAATACTAAAGTCTTCCCCGTCTAAATCTCTAGTCTCTCTCCCTCTCGTTCTACGCCGACGCCATCCGGCCATCTTCTTGGTGGTGTTTACCCTGGTTCATGACAACTTGGAGTCTTCCTCGTCTAAAGTCCCTCTCTCCTTCTACGCCGACGTCATCCGGCCATCTTCTTGGTGGTGTTTATCCCGCATGAACCCTGGTTCATGACAAAGACAGCCTAGGCCAGGTGAAGTGTCAGATGGCCAGTTCTATGTGGGGGGAAAACAACAAGATCCAGCGACAATCTCATAGGCTAATCCGGGTTGAGCATTGAGTATTCCCACATGTTGTGTGGCAGGATTAGCAGTGAACTGTGCTACAAGTCCATTTTGAAGAATGCAATGTTTGCATTAAAAAAAGACAAAAACATAGTCCGTCTAATTAATTTGTGAATTCACTTAATTTTCCTCTAGATCTGTAAGTACCTTGGCTTAAGAACAATGACTACATTTTTTTTGTCAGCAAACAACTCGAGCAATGTTACTACTGTTCATGCATGACAATTTAAAGTTCACTGGCATTACTTTTTCCAGTAGCAGGGTCACTTTTCGAATATGTATTAACACATGCTTGTAATACGACAGGCAAAATATAAAGGTCTGAAAGAGTCCTGGCAGCCAAGAAAGCAATAGGGCCTGTTCTTTTTGGCTGCGGCTTATGACTTTTGGTTAAAATTTTTGAATTTTGGCTGTTTACGGTACAGATTACGGAGAGATCTATACTCATTTGCGATTTTGGCTGGTACAAATATTGGGCTTTTAACGTGTACTACGTTTAATTTGTAGACCTCATCTTGAGAAAATACTCCGTTTAAAAGTTAGGTACTGTAGCGGCTGCGAAAAGCCGGCCGGCTTGTTGCCTGCCGAATAGGCCCATAAATAGTTGGATGACCTTCAACAAGCATGTTCATCCTGTGTTTCCTCCTGATATCCACCAGCCACCATATGATTCAGAAAAAGCATTACTTCAAACTGGCTCGATGTTGTTCCAACATTATGGTTTCCACTTTCCACTACCCAAACCCTCAACCCATAGATCCACCCCTTAGCTTTCCCAAAAATATGGCATAGCAATATAGCATGTGTAAACTGATACTAAGCAAGTAAGCAGTTCATGCAAACAATGTTGTAGCACAATATAGCACTAGCATGAACATATAACCAAAGAATATACCTGATAAGTGTAGTACAATCTATCTGATGCAACATTAAGCTGTTCTATTGTGTAGTTGATTGGGGACCTGTAGTGTGTACCAAGTAAGAACATCCTCAAAGCAAGCGGGTGATACAGCTCTATAACCTGAGAAAATTGGCAATCTTTGAGAAAGTAGAAGTACAGTAATTAGGAAAAGAAAGTAATCAACTAATCATGTCTTTACCTTGCGTATAGTGACAAAGTTGCCGAGAGATTTAGACATTTTCTGGCTATTTACATTGACAAAACCATTGTGTATCCAGTAATTTATACTGCTGTCACAACATGCTGCACGGCTCTGAGCGATTTCATTCTCATGGTGAGGAAATATTAGGTCCTCCCCACCACCGTGTATGTCAAAAGAATGGCCCAGGTAATGTGCACTCATGGCACTGCATTCTATGTGCCATCCTGGCCTTCCAGGGCCCCAAGGGCTATCCCACCATGGCTCCCCATCTTTTGCAGCCTACGGTTAACATAGAATCAACTAACTTGATGCTGAACTAATCTCATGTCGAAATCATCTCTTCAGAGAGCAGAACGCGTAAAAATATACATACTAGGAATTGGGACATCTATTACCTTCCATAGAGCAAAGTCAGCTGGGTTTTTCTTCCTCTCATCAACTGCAACCCTTTCACCAGCTCTATTATCATCTAGTTTTCGACCAGATAACTCCCCATATTCAGGAAAATTGTCAACAGAGAAATAGACATCCCCACCCACTACATATGCACAACCATTATCAAGGATCTGTTCCAAGAAAATTAGCATAAAAAAGAAAGTCAAGAATCAAGATGTGTAGTGCATAAAACCATTAAATCAAAGAGCAAGATTCGATTATGACAATGGTGCGCTTCGAATTTTTACTAGGTAACTAGTTATGCAACTAAAAACGAATAAAATTGTAAACATCTGTCATTTATTCTTGATTTGTGGGTAAGAATAGTATGCAAACACCAAAAATCATATCAATGGTGAAAATACTGTCCATATCATGGTCAAACACAAAATGCTGTCCTTCATAGGCACAACTGCATATATCTAACATATCAGATCCAACATTGCCGTACTCACATGGACAGAACTTAGTGCAACTTTGTTACTTTGTTAATAAAAAATGACAATAATTTGAGCCATTGAATGGGATAGCAAATGACCAAGTTGCCATGCTAACAACCTAACTTTTAAACTGGATATTCTCTGTACACGAACCCTATCATGCATTGACAACCAGATGAAAGTAACACATTATCATGCTAACAAACGCGTGTGAAACTTTACTTTCCGGATTAGAGTATGTCAAAACAAGGAACTGTCACCCAAACGCGAGATCAAACCCACCTAATGAGGCTATTACAGAAAGCATTTTTTTTACAAGAGAACAACAAAAAGGAACTGTGTATGTATAAAATTAAGTTCTGCACAGGAAACACCAAGGAGCTATACTGCAAGTATACCTTACCTGTTTAATCATGTTTACAATCTGGTCGATGTGATCTGAAACACGGGGCTCCATAGATGGCGGTAAACATTGAAGATGAGCCATGTCTAACAGGAAATCATCAGAGTACCTTTTGCTTAAGCTAAAAGGATCTTCCCCCAATTGATTAGCTCTTGCAATTATCTACATAATTCCAGAAGTGCAACTCAGGTTTCCTCTGCAGGTTAGCAATTGGCATTTAAATTTTCTTTATAATTTTCCATGCAAAATAACTTAATACAATTTAAGCAGCAAATACAGTGCAATAAACTTGAAGTTAGCAAGTTAAATTTAGGGATTTGTCCAAAACAAACATAACATCAGCTCATATTGCGTGAGCATTCAAATAAGATCTCTGCCTTCTCTACTTCAGTTCAGGTCAACAAAACATTCTTCTCCATAGTGAAGGTATAACTTATGATGACTTCTAAATAAAGAGGGTGGAAGGGAAGAAAAGAATAACTACAAGCATAAGTTATAATAGTATCATTCATTATTAAAATTAATTATCAGAAATTGAAAACCCAGCAACGCTTAATTGCGAAAAAAACACCAATCACCTTATCATCAATGTCAGTAAAGTTCCGAACATAGCATACTTTATATTCCAAATATCGCAAGTACCTGCCATAAGTACATGTCATTATACCAGAGATAAGCATATGCCGTGCTTCCTATCAGGAACAACATAATGGAAGAACATAATATAAGACTAAATGTTCTAAGGTGGCATTACATACATTTTCTTTTGGAAAACCAGACCATCGATATGTGTGGTCAAATTCTACTTGCAGATCCAAGTTTACAGAGAACCGAACCATTATAGCACAGTCTACTACAGGGTTAATTTCAGAAATTAGAATGTCCTAAACTGAGCCAGTAAAGTTACAAAAGTGTTGATGTATGTTAGCAAATAACAACTAAATGATAGCTTACAATGTGAATGTATAATGTTCAATTTTAACTTTGAATTTACAGATGCAAACATGTTTCCATCTTTTTGTCCATATAAAATGTTGCTATTTAGGCCCCTGTAAGTTTGTAGCACTTCAATAGAAGCAATATAAAGCAGCCACTGAGTAAATTAGCTACAGAGTTACATCTCTAGACGTGGCAAAATTACGTATGGGAGTTAAGAGACCGAATCTGAAGCTCTAATGGACGAACCTGAAGAGGACGTCGAAGGCAACGTAGGCGCGGGCGTGGCCGATGTGGCTGTCGTCGTAGGGCGTGACGCCGCAGACGTACATGCCGACCTCTCCGGCGGGCGCTCGAGGCCGGAACGGCTCCTTCCTCCGGGACTTGGTGTTGTACAGGTGCAGCTCCCGGGTTCTCTCCGCAGCCGCGCCATTCGAGGCGGAGGCGGAGGAGAAGGCCCTGGCGGGGTGGGATAGGAGGCGGTGAGGGCAAAGCAGAGGGGTAAGGGTTAGGGCATGGCGGTGGGGCCGGCGAGCTCGGGACGGGGAGGAGAGGAGGAGGGGGAGGAGGCTAGTGGCGCGCCTCGCCGCCGCCGCCATGTTGGGTCGTGACTTGTAAATGCAGCACGCTGTACGCGCGAGGGCTAGTAGATAGCGTTTTTCTCTTGTTCGTTTTTCCGGTTTTCCGGAGGATTTTCGGTAAATAATCGTGCATGTCAATGGGCAGATGTGAAAAGTAAAAAAGAAAAAAATTGAGAAATACCTTCCGCTGAATTAGTGTTTCAAACTATTTTCTTTGGATTTCCTCACTGTAGAACATACTGGATTATTCAAAATGGTGTTGGATAGAAGAAACTCGCATTTTTTTTGCAACGTAGGAAATACTCAATTTTGAATTTGCATCCAATAAGTTGTTTAGATGTAAGCAAACAAACTCAGGCTATAGCAACTACAACAAAAGTTCGGTGAACATTATAAATGTTGATAGAATCAATATTTGCTCTACATCAGAAGATGTTTACGTACCAATGCAGCAGCACACCGGTTCACAAAATAATACATAAATTCGAGCCTACGGGGTTGGCAATGCACTTGGTTAGATAGGCTTCTTGAACTTTTTTATATCCTTATGTTTAAACGACTATTGCAGTGCTTTCTACTATTAATGGATAAATTTCAGCGTCAAACTGATTCTAGAAAAAAACAGTATTTGTTGTTGGTCGGTGCAAAATTCATGTACGACGTTTGATGAGTAATGATCGGTGGTAATCATGAATACCATGATATAAACATGAAAGAACCCACTAATATCTTGGACAACAAAAACAAACCTTGGCCGGATGCCCTTCAACCAATAACTCTAATTCAAAAAAGATTTTTTTAAGGGAATAATTTGCATGTTTAGACTCAGGCAGTCAAGCTATACATTGGTAAACACAGATTGCAGTGGTCAAACCCTCCAATCTTCACTCTACCTTTCGCTGCCATGATCACTCCTGGCAATGCATATTTTGAACTCTTAACATGTAATATTTGTTTGGTAAAACAGGACCATAACATATCAGACTAGTACTGTTTTTATTCATCGGTTTTTCTAGTATTCAAATTAATTATACTCCGCACTGACACCTAAGAAAAGCTATTTAGAATTCTGTCATATGGAGAGAAAAAGAGAGAGTGTAATTTCACTATTTGTTCTCATGGGCTTGCTTGGACCTAGTGGATCCATCCAATTTGTGTATGCTTGTTGTTCCGTAGTATGGGCCTGCTAGGCACAGAGTCGCCGCTCCAAAAGCGGCTTGAAGGACGGTGCCACGTGACGTGTCCGGTGTCCACAGGCAAGCCCAGTGTATGGTGGGCTGCTTGTAACTGCAGGTGGGGTCCAAACATTGGCAGCCGCAATTTTGTTTGTACGGTGCATGGAGGACTGAGTCCTGGAGGATTCTCTCTGTTTGTTGGGCCTCCATGTGTTCCCGGCCTTGAACTGCTCCCAGGTCCCATCGTACCTCGTGTCTGGCTTTTGCATCAAAAAGTGGTCGCTGCACCGGGTCTTTATGGACCCATGCAAAAAGGCTGAACGTTCAAAGTTAAAAAGTCAGAGGTAAAAGATGGGAAAAGGAGGAAAAAAGTGTATAACTACTAACTAGTAGTCACTGAGATTTTGCAGGGAGAAAGCTCTTCACAGATGTACAACCAACATGCGATTACGTTCTCTACGGAACTATTTTAATGTAATTTTTATTTGCTACAGCCTATGCTCATATAACATTGAAGGTTTACCTGCCTTCTATGTATTCCTAACACTTAGTACTCTAAACGGCTTAAAAGCTATGGTTTTTAGTTTGCTATAGGTTTTTGATTGTAATTGTATAGTAACAGTTGTTAACTTTCCCCGAGTCAAAAATAAGGAAAAATAATTTAAAAAAAAACACCACTATATCTTTTTAAACAATGCAGAAGAATAAGGAAAAGAAAAAAACATAAAAAGCCAAAATAGCTAAAAAACCGAAATTAAGAAGCCGACGTGTTTCGAGTGGCTTCTGAAGCTGAAATTGTTTGGAACAAGGCCTTAGACAACACACATCCCTACAAGGAAGAATTAAATTGTTCAATCTTTTGTTACATCCTGACGAGTGAAGTGGAAAAACTTCAATCTCAATGGTGCTATTTTTAGCACCAAGTTTGGATGATGATGGGTCTGTTCTTTTTTGCTTCGGTTTATAATTTTTGGACTATTCGTGAGAGATAGTACGCACGTAGTAACAAAATTCGTATGCAATTTTGGCCAATATAAATGAAGTCGCTACAGTATGTACTACAATTAACACTACTTCGTTGCCCATCCAACACCGCCGTCACCGCTCCGCCGCTATTCGCAGGCCTCAGCGGCGCTGCCCTTGCGCCCAACATCTTCTTGCCCTGCACTGCCCTTTACAACCGCTAGGCTTTGGTCGGATCCACTCAATGGCGTCTAGATCCAGTTGCTACCACTGCCCTCGCTTGACACCGCCGCCGGGATCTGACCATCGTCATCCAGATTTGGTCGACGTCGTCTTCCCAATCGCTGACAGCATCGTCTTCCCGTTTGACCATCGGACGATCATGCCCTGACGACTGGGCAACCATGGCCGGACGACCACGGCTGGACGACGTCGACGATCTCTTCACTGACCTCAGCCACGTCGTTGTCCTGTGCGTCTTCTAGGTTGCACTCATGCGGTCACTATACGTGATTTAGACAAAGTGGCGAGACGCGATACCCTTTTCTCTAATCTCTCTATGGACCACGTCCTCTCTTCTAAACCACCGTAGCTTCTACGAACTTCTGTGACACACCGCAAGTCACCATATTTCCTCCTCTTCTCTACCGTAGCTCGGCTCTGATGTGAGCCGGTGAGGCCAGTAGAGTACTGTAGATGCCCTAACGATCTCTGTAGTCTGGGTCAGTATCCAGCGTAATTTGTGAAACGTCACCTTCAGCCGTGGACGAGGTCCAGCGAGACAACGGTGCGTCCTGCCTGCCCCTGCCAATCCTATCGTCTCAGCGTCTGACCTGACCTGACTGACACCACCACCGAAAGAGAGCGGCCCGTCCCAACAACCGGCGCCACGTCACCCAACGCTGCACCAAAAACAGGAGCCTCTGCTCTCCACAGTACAAACACCAGCGCCTCATAACTACACGCTCACCACCCCAAACCCAACACGCCAAGCATCTCTAGTCTCTCTCTCTCTCTCTCACCGCTCGCTCGCGAAATCACTTTCACCTCCTCTTCCTCGCCGCGGTAAACAGTAACCAACCACTCCTCGCTGCCGCGGCGCCAAGCGATGGACGACGCGTGGCCCGCGCGGTGGCCTCCGCCGCTACCCGCGCCGGCGCCACCGCTGCCGAGTCAGGTACAGCCCCCGCGCGACTTTGGGTGGGTGGGGATTTTGGGGTTTTGCTCGTTGCGAACGCGAGCGTAGAATGCGGGGGTTTAGGAGGGGTTTTGCTCGAGCCCGATCCCTCCGCCGTCTCGCGAGGGAGGGAGGCGCGGTTTTGGGGGATGATTTCGAGGGGCTCGAAGGATCCCTGGCCTGCACCATTTTGAAATTGCGATGCTGCGCAGATTTGCTTACTGTTGAGATAGAGATACATGGCGTGTTTTGGTCGTTGCGTACGCGAGCGTAGAATGGGCGGGTTTATGTGGGGTTTTGCTCGATCCCCGAGCCCTCGTCCGTCTCGCGAGGGAGGGAGGCGCGGTTTTGGGGGATGATTTCCCAGGGGCTCGTAGGATCCCTGGCCTGCGCCATTTTGAAATTGCGATGCTGCGCGGAGTTGCTTGCTGTTGAGATAGAGATACTCACATAACGTTTTTTTTACTGTGCGTGTGCAGATGGATAGCATCAATCTGCGCTACCTCTTCCGCTCCTTCGCCGGGCAGGAAGCTGTGGTGGGTGGCCGAGCGGCGGCAGTGCCGGAGCAGCTGGTCGCAAATCCGTCGAGCTTGCAATCCGGCCTACCTGCGACAGCTGTGCCGAGCAACTCATTGCTCGCTCACGTGCCAGGGAATTATCCCCCTGTTAACCATGTACCAGACCTTACGGCGTTGCTCGATAGGCCAAATGCGAGTAATGCTGCTGGTATCATTGATCTTACTCGGGCTTCTCCGCTTAGTGGCACTGTGCCTCTGCCTAAATATCCCAGGCATGTTCTGTCAGCTAGCAGCAGCGTTGAGCAGTCCTCCTTGGGGGCGTTGTTTCTGAACAAAAGTGCAAATGCGCAGGGTACTTTTCAAGGAGAAGTTTCAGCTAAAGATGGTATGGTTCCAGACTCCAGTAAGCTCAATGGTAGCAGCCTGATGGGCAAAATTCTGGCTTGGCTTTAGTCTAACTATTTGGGGGCAATTGTCATATGCAGGAATATCCCACAGCATCATCCAGTTTCAGGACTCAAGTGCACACACAGTTCAGAAGTTGCCATCCAAATCATTTCCTTGTCATCATCCTGCGCTTCTTGGGGATCGTATCCGCGTCTCCTGTCTGAATGTTGGTGGGTTCAACTTGCAACATTATCTGCAACCTAATTTGACTACCACTGGGTCATGGGGGAGGTAGTCATTGAATGGCTAGAAAGTTACAGTAAGCATTTTTACCCCTTCCAAAACATGTATCTGTACTGGCCTCAAATAGAGACCCAGCCATCGAACTACGTAAAATGAGCAGTGTGTGATCAAAAGTTTTACACCCACGGAAATAAAAGATTTCTGTTTGTTGCTTGTATATGACGTGATGATGGCATTACTGTTTTGCATTAGCTGCAAAAAAATGGGTGTCCGTTGATTGACTAGACAGAGGTTTCCAAAGTGATGGATCTCTTGTGCACAGGCATTTAATATTAAACATCACAGCCAATTAGCTAATCTTTGGAAACTATATGCCCACCACCAGCATTTGATTAGCAGTAGGTCTAGTGGAAACGAGAAAAGTTGGGATTGATTATTAGTTGGATACTTTTGTCAATCTCTTGATGCTGCTTCCTAAAACCATTACTGTCACTTAACTTATATTTTTTTTTCAAAAGTTCTTCTGACATGTTCTTGGCATTTAAATAGGTGGAGAGTTCTTCATGGGTGAAGCAGGGCTTTTTGGAGTTCTTTGCTTGTGTCATCGGTTGAGAATGTCTGTAGCTAAGTTCTGCGAGGTACTATATGATTGTTGTCCTAACAGTTATGTTTATATCCATTTAGCCACTCTCACGGAATTTTTCCTACTAATAAAAACTATGCACTTGAATACGTTTGTTGCAGCATGCAGGAGGGCCAGCAGAAAAAGCTGGTGAAATTGTCCGCATGGAGAATGGCATGAGTATTGCACAATGGTTCAAATACTGCATAAAGGTGAGTATTAGATCTAGTTGTGGCTCGATCTGTTATTTATATATCAGATGGTGAGTAATTGGAAGTTGGAACTAATTACCTTTTGGACAACGTGAATTGGTTGCAAAACTTGTGAATTGTGATGTATGATGTATCACATATGATGTGATTCTAGGCCCTAATGACTGTAGAGGAATTAAACCAACAGGCACTTGGTACAATGATAGTTGTGTTATGTGTAAGTATGCAGTTTGATGTGAGTTACAAAGTGATTAGTTGCCTATGTTTGCGTATTAGCAACCAGAAATAGAGTGGTTCTCTTTTGTGAATGCATGTACAAACTCAGACTTGGAGTATCTATCTTATGGCAAGTAAGGCTGATTGCATGAAAGATTATTGCCAGTTGTCTGTTACATATTGCCTGCAGCAGCAGCAACAAACAATGTGGAATATTTCTAATAGTATCTTCTGCATTATATTCTGGGCAATAGCATTAATTGTAGGCTGTGGTAACACTTAAATGTATAAATTTTATAATTCTTCTCTATTTTAGCCAACAACTGAGGCCTTGTAAATTCAAAATTCCAAAAATCATGGCAGTTCTCACTGCAACAATAGCTTTAAGGATACAGAGCAAATTATTCATCAGAGATAAGTAAATCACAACTACTATTCCTCTCACATGGCATGTTCTTTTACATGATGGAAAAAAGTGATTACAACTCCCCTTCTGTTGACTTCCTATTTGTGCCCTTTTCGTCCACCTTGTTCTTTCAGATATCTTCATACACATCTCCCTATCTTGCCCCATCTCGCTAGTATTCTACTTTTTTTTGAGTGAACAAAAACAAAGCTTAGTGAAATGCATTTGCCTCACATATGCAGTTCCAGCATGTCCCAATCATATGACAGTTATCAGCAACCTTTACTTCAGACATGTATACAGAGCTGTCATAACATTCTTTTCCCTTTTTCTTTACATCTAGGTTGGAGCATCTATTGCTGACACTAAGTGGGACTGGCCAGAATGGGACTGTATGGACTCTTCTACAGAAGAATACAGGCTGAAAAGTCTCCTCACAAGAAACAGTAGTACGGAAAAAATGGGGTTATTTAGTGGATATGGGAAAACCATTGAACCTATAAACAAACAAGTTTATTCCAGTGATCTGTGCAATGAGGGTGGATGGTGCACTAGTGTTGAGAAGCTAGTGAATAAGCCAGATGAAACATATTATGGAAAGAGTGTTCATGTTCATGAAGCTTTTACAAAGAACTCTGCTTTACAGCAGAATTCTGAAATAAATTTAGGATTTGCTAAAAACCACACTATTCATGCAGTGAACCTAAACCCTATTAGCAGGCCAAGTGGAAGCCCATATTTCACAGCAAACATGGGAGGGAATCACAATGGAAATCATTTGGCACATAGTTATGCAAACCTTTTGGAGAGAAACTTTGATGCCTCATTTCGTAATCCTGGGCCAAGTTCTACAGGAGTTTTGAGCTGTGATAGCAGGGCATGCAGGTCTGATTTTCCCCAGAAAATATTTCAAGACAGTTTGGGCAGTGCTTCAAACACTAATTTGAAGCTTGGGCAATCATCTTATCATCAATCTATGACTACCTTATTTCCATTGGTGCACTCAACAATAATCGATTTTCAGAAATCTCAGTCACATCTGCCATTGATAACTCAAAGTGAGTTTGTCCCTTTTTAGTTCTTGTTTTGTTATTCTCTGTGCATTGCCATTTGAGGGTAGAAATAACCTGCAACTACTAATAGGGCATCTGTAATTTTGTGTGTGCATAGCCATGCCAAGACTTTGTTATAGTAGTGAACTAGTGATGAAGTGCGTAAATGACAAAGACACAATAAGAAATTTAATATTGATTTTTTGTGAAGGTGAATGACAATAGAAGTTTGCATTGATTTAGAGCACCATAAAAGAAACACCTGACTTGATCCTTGGTTGTATGTGCACTGCTAGTGAGAGCATTTTCCCCAATGGCGGATCTAGAATTTTGTTGTGTCCCGGGCTAAACTTTAGCAGGCTAACATCTTAGAACTAGCATCAATTTATACCTATATGACGACATAACAAAGTACATCATAAATGCATGATTGATACAAAAATTTAGCTCAATTCTTCAACATAAAACATAATAAGAAAAACATGGCAAAAACTAAACAAGCTTAACGCAAAAACACATATATATGAACCAAGAAAAGGCGTTTAAAGAAATATGGAATTACCTCGAGATGTTGCTTTGTCAGAAAAGGAACTACAGCTTGTGGACTTTTTTATCCCTTAGGAAGCACAACCTGCGAAATTAAAAGGTTTAGAAATGATGCTGCTAGATGCACATATGAAAAAAAAAATCCTACCTAGATCTTATCGTCATTCCATCCCAACAAGCTTCAATCCGGTCTTTTCTCAAGAAATTTTTTCCTTGTTTAAGTATTCTCAGGTAAGGAATATTTGTAAAGAGCTGTGATATGCAAGGAACATGACTGGTCAATTCAGACATTTAGCATTAAATAAGAAAGATATTTCATCAGAAAAGTTAAACCTTGTGCAGCCTTACTTTAATAGTAAGATCATCAACCACGGTATCCAATAGAGGGCACCCAAAAGTAAGGTTGTCATAGCGTCGACCATCATCTGATTCAAAGATAAAATTCAGTATTCACTAACTAACTCAAATGTTTAACAATATGCAAATGGCGGCAGGCTATGCGAATGCATGATAATGAAGCCACATTGCACAAAGAAAAGATACTATACAGAGAACATGAATGGGGACTTGGGGAGTAACCATGAACAGGAAGTATTTCACATCAAGTGTGCAGCCTCAAGAAACTAGTAACCATGAACAGCAAGTATGAATGGGGAATAACCAAACTATCAAAGATCTACCAACATATATCAAAGATACATCTTGTAGCAGTGTTTCATACTACTTATGTAGTGCAACAATTAAGCATCAAAGATTTAAGTTAAGTACTACTTATGTAGTGCAACAATTAAGCATCAAAGATTTAAGTTAAGTGAGGTTCTAAGTGGTACCATGGTTGTACATAACCTAACTTTAGATTTCCAAGGAGAAAAGGTAAATCCATGTTGTTTTTGTGCACTGCTGCTACAATCTGTATAGCTTATATTGTGGATGTACTTCTAATTTTATTAAATTCATAATAGAGAATTAGAGATATATGTTCATCATTAATTCTATAGTAACACTCTGAAGATTGAGTAGTGATGTATCTTATTGTGCTAGCTTTAGCTGTTGCATGTCTTGATTTTGTTGTAACTACTTCAAATTATGTAATCTTTTTATTTTTAATTGCCTGTAAGGCTGGAAGTGTATGATAAATTATGAAACAATTAGCCTACTGAGCACAATTGATCTTTATACAAACGAAGTAACAATATCAATGTTCATCTGTAAGCCTATAAATGAATAGCAATGGGGAATAACCATAAATCAACCGGATCTACCAACAACTACCACAAATCCAACTGATTTGGGTTCATACTGTCAGTTTTGGGGTAGGAAGACAAACCAATGTTTAGTGAGAGAAATAAGACCAGACACCAGAGGATTCCTTCGAGGAAGTAGGGGATCCCATAGCTGCCGCTGTCGGTCGGCCTCTCTTCGAAGCCTCGTCGCTACGGGCGAGAGAGGGTGGTGGCGCGAGGAAGCTGGCTGGGAGGGGGACGGCGTGCTGCTGGATTGATAGCTGGAGTCTGGACGGCTAGCTTCCCCTTCTGCTTCGGCCTTCGGGCTACGGACCTTCTCAGCTTCCTGGTTGCAGTGCGCCGGTGCGACGTAGTGTGGGAGCAACGCGTGCAGCATGGGAGGCTGGGAGCAGGGCGGGGAGTGGGAGCTATGCGCAGCACAACGCTGCATGATGTGGAGCAGGGTTGAGAAAACCGGCGGTTACCGGCCGGTAACCGCCGGTAACCGGAAATACCGGTCGCAACCGGGATTGGAAATACCGGCCGAAAATTTTTGAATTGAAGATTTGAATTTTTGACTTGTTAATGCAGTGGGTATATTAGTTTGGGTATTGTTTTTGATATATAAGGTTGATTAGCTATTGTTGGAAGTAAAAAAGGGTGAATTATTGTGATTGGCAGCTAGTAGTGTTGTTGGCAACACATGTTGGGCCCATTGTGCTGGAAAGGGCATTGGATACTTGTCTTTGAGAGTGTTTTGCAGCACTTTAGCACTAAAGAAAGGGCAGCAACAGTTGGCACATTAGATTGGGAGAAGAAATCAGCATCCTGGGGAGAAGGGACTAGCTGTAGCACGCGAGAGAGAAGTCAAGTAGCTGCAGCAAAGTGGTAGAGGAGAAGAGGAGATATGGCAATTTACAAGGTTTTGTTATATGCCGAAGCATCTCAATTACTTTTGGCCTCATAGTTACAACAAAATACTTCAATTTTGGGCAACAAAAGTAGAGCTTTTGGGATAGTTTCATGTAGTTTGATGGAGCTTTTTTACAATGGATTAGTTTGATGTAGTGGAGCTCCAATTTAGGGCAACAAAATACTTCAATTTAGGGTTGAGAAATTGGATCCAAATATTTAGCCAAAACCTCTTCATTCCACCGGTTTTTCCGGTTTTTTCACCGGTAAAACCGGTAACCGCCCGGTAACCGGTCCGGTTACCGGTCGCCTCCCGCCCCGCCAAAAATTCCTTTTGCTGAAATTTGACCGGTTGGAAACCGGGATTACCGGTTACCGGGCGGTAACCGGCCGGTTACCGGTACCGCCCGGCGGCCGGGATTTGCCCCGGTTCCGGTTTTTTCATCCTTGATGTGGAGTAGAGAGTGTGGCGCGGATTTGGGGGCGTGATCGCATGAGGCGTCGGTGTGTCGAGCGTGGTTGTGTGGGGCTGTGGAGATGATACACGAGCAGTAGCAGCCGACCATGAGCACTACTCACTAGGGTTTTGCCTCCTCTTGGGAATGGACTGGCCTGAGTGTCTGGCTGTGTGTGCGCTGGCTGCTGGGCTGTTGCCTCTTGGGACTGAGGGAGGAGAAGGAGATTGGGAGCCCAGGAAAGTTGCGCTATTGCACCATGGGCTGGGCTAGACGCCATGGGCTGGTACATTAACATATGCTACACTAGTACTCCGGGTGGGCCAATACTACCTGGGCTATACACTACTAATATTCTCACGCCTCAGGCTGAAGCCCACCTTTCCATGGGCCTAAATCGACCCCTGATTTTCCCCTGTGATATACATATGATACACATATGATACCATGACTATTTTGGTGCAGATCCTTGCCCAAGGCAAGCAAGCAAGGCCAACAAAAGTATAGAGGAACATACTGAACCACCATTTGGCACAAGAAATAAGAAACAATCACTTGAAGTTGCTAATGGCATCAATCGTTCTGAAGGTGATGAGCTTACAGATGATGCAGCCAAGAATTCATTCATCTCATTATTTCTTTCGCATCTTGAGAGGAATAGTACATCTGAATCCGGCGACGATATTCTCAACAGTAATGAGCATTACCTTCCTAAGGCTCTGGATGTTGCATGCAGTTCCGATCATTCAAAAATTGCAAGTAGACAATTTGAGCCAAGGGCTAACAATAATCATTCAAAATTGGCCCCAACCATTATTCATACGAAAAGGAGATCAGATGACAGGTTTCTTTCAGTGCCTTCCAGTGGATATATTCCTAAGGATGTACATCAGACAAATAGTCAGGAACCTTTAATCCATGGTGATTGCCTGCCGCATTTGCTTCCTAGTCAACCTAATGCTGGAATCGCCAAGATTTGTGCTGGAGTCTCATGTCCTGCAAATTGCAGGAGTTGCAATCATGTGGCTGATAAATCCCATCAGGTTGCACATGCTGAGAATGGGGTTCCCTGTCTATATGATGAAATGGTGAGTTGATCTTGCACTTGCACACAGCACAAGTAACCATGATCACCACCACCAAGCACCGAAATGGCTTTTTTTTTTAAAAAAAATTGATGCTCAAAGCATTTTGTGCAGGCCAGGGGACATAGTACTTTTGCATGTGTAGATGACGTATGCACACATAAAAATTTGAGAGCTTTCGCCAAAATCAGCTGCCAATGTGGGAAGTCTTGTTGTGCTTCATCTAGGGAGTTTCCTCCAAGTTTTGGCCAAAATGATCAATCAACACTGGGAAAATCAATACATGGATGCTGTTGCATAGTTCAGGAAGATATCTCCAAACTTGGTTTTAGAGCTGGTCACTTGTGTCAAACTCATTTTTCTAATGATGGTGCTCCAATTTTAGCCCATAAACCTACTGTTGAAGGTTGATTTCTTCATAAAGGAATTTTGCCATGATGGACAACCCTTCTTATTTTCTGATTTTTTCTTGAATGTCGCCCTATCTTACTTCAGTGGCATACTTTCTTATATTTCAGGGCTGGATGAACGTTGTACCTGCTCCACTTTAATACCAAGGTCATCATTATGTTGTAGAGAACATATCTCGCAGTCTTCCTGCCATGCATGGCCCGTTGATGGGTTTCACTACAGAAGGTAAATTGATTTATTTAATCCTTTTGTTCTCTTGATTACTGCTCTGACTGGTTGTTGGCATTGCACAACGAATCTTTGTTGCTCTTCACTATATACTGTTGACCAATATTTTAGTTCCATAACATTCATGTCTTCATACTCTGGTCTTATTGGTTCTAACCGCTGCTAGCCAGCACCCAATGGCTGTATTTAGTGCTAATTGGCATGATAACATGTTATTTTCTTTTCTTAGTACTACATTGTAACACCAGCCCAAAACTGAGTTTGGAATGCTACTACTATCCACTTTCACTCTAAATTTAAACCGCCATTACAAGATCTTAGCAACTCCTTTCCTCGATATACTACTCACAAAAGGTAATCCACATGACAATAACGATCTACATTGTACAATATAAGGGATTCACGCTAAGAATAAAATTAAGCAACACAAATATATGCTTGGAACCTCGCTCCCAAGAACGCTCAGGACCTCGCTCCCAAGAATGCCCAGGAGGCCAGGACTACACGCCCAAGAACGCCCAAAACCATGCGCCCGGGAGCATTACCTAGACTAGATAATTAGCATCAACTTAAAGGTAAACAAATGCATGAAATTGCCAATTATTGAAAGAAACCGCATGAACCACACACAACTAAATATTTCCATTGAGACATATTATTAACATTAACTACTTAAGCATACCATTAAAGTCTGAACATGTCAACTAAATGTGATGTGAATTACTGATTGCATGTGAAATAAATTTGCTACTCTCACCCATGCATGTCGCCTTTAACATTCACCTAAAAATAACAAAGCAAGAGTGAGTCCAAAGACTGCAAGTATATAATAAAACGATAAATATCAACAAAACCATAAACATAACATAACCATATCAACATCCTTGTATAAATACGTAACATAACCATACCATTATCCATAAATCTCTTTTCATTAATGCAATGCAATGCTATATCCAGGGTTGAGAAAACCGGCGGTTACCGGCCGGTAACCGCCGGTAACCGGAAAACCCGGTGGCAACCGGGTTTTGAAAAACCGGCCGAAAAATTTTAAATGAAGATTTGAATTTTTGACTTGCTAATGTAGTGGGTATATTAGTTTGGGTATTGTTTTTGATATATTAGGTTGATTAGCTATTGTAGGAAGTAAAAAAAAAGAGTGCTGCCATAAAGAAGGGTGTTAGTAACTTGATCATGAAACTTAGCAGAGGACCTCTTATTGTAAATCTAAGGACTTTACAACATTATTCTTTGATTTAACAATGCCCAATTCAAAATTAGATCAGTTATCGCTATTAGTTACTATACCAGCACATTTATCTTCATTTGAGAGACAATAACAATAGCACCAAAACTATGATGACTGAAGAGAAAGAAATATTGAATGACTCTTGAAGATATAGCCAACTTCTAATTCATAAAAAATAGCCTTGTAAAGTGCTATACTATTATAAATAGCCTTGTAAACAGCCATAGTAAGTCTATACTAGTATATATTTGACAAGTTCATAACATGACCATAGTAGAGTATATGACATTAACATAGCTTAGCTTGGATGCCTCACGAGTCACGACACTTGAGGGAGAGGGCTTCATGACGTGATCAAGGTAGTAATGAGCTATTTTTA
The DNA here is from genome assembly GCA_017311315.1 of Dendrocalamus latiflorus. Taxonomy (NCBI): domain Eukaryota; kingdom Viridiplantae; phylum Streptophyta; class Magnoliopsida; order Poales; family Poaceae; genus Dendrocalamus; species Dendrocalamus latiflorus. The sequence goes on from CM029657.1 coordinate 39,054,337, forward strand.
CGTACAACTTCAGGTCTTATTACTTTCTTAAACACTTTCTATGTAATATTTATATTATTCGAATTTCTAATCACCCAAACGGTTTTCACCGGTTTTTCCGGTTTTTACACCGGTTACCGGGCCGGTTTTTCCGGTTACCGTTTTCAAATTCGAATTTTGGATCGCAAAATTTGACCGGTTTTTTCTTGGTTACCGGCCGGTTTTTCCGGTAACCGTTACCGGCCGTCCGGCGGTTTTTCCCCCGGTTCCGATTTTCCAAACCTTGGCTATATCCGTATGCACTTTTTAAGCTCTTACCGGTATAGCTAAAGGAACACCCGTCAATGTACACCCACTACCTCTATTACGTGGAGGTGCCACCTACCGAAGTAGGTCTTTCCCTCCATCCCGTGGAGGTGTCTACCGAAGTAGGTATTTCTGAAAAATGTTTCGGATTAGTCATATAACTTTCTCACCCATCTGGTTTATGTACTTTTCATGATGTGAATGCAAGTGATGCAATGCTTTCTAATAATCATTTACCATATACCAATGTTGCCATGTAACCATCTATATTATGTGCTCATCGTTGTCATATCACATCATATTTAACAAGAATTAAGTAAATATAGTATGTCGAGTAAATTTAGATAACTAAGAGTAAGAATAAACAATCATCTACTGTTTTACCATGCACTTGCCTTTTAATCACGTGGACCGAAGCGATGTGTGAACAACACCAACCCCATAGCGACCTCGTCTACAGTAAATATCTCAATTTAACATGTGCCACAATAGTACAAAACCACATTGCTCCTATGTGTTTTTCGGTCCAAATAACCCCTCTTCACCGGACAGTCCTTCCTGCTGTCCCGGTGATAAAAATATCATAACTTTCAGATCAGAGACCCTAACATGGGAGACCATTTAATTTCTGGAATCTATACAGAATTTTTCACACTTTCCTAGTTGGCCAAAAATATCAATTAATCTGTTTAAGCCCTTGTTTTTAACCCTTAAGATTGCTATGCTGTATTACTGGATAGCTGTTTTAACAATTTTGTATCTTTTTCTCTTCTGTACCAAACATGATTAACCATACCACTTATGGAAACTACGAAAAATTATATAACTTTTTCTAGTTTTAAATATAATTTAATTCGGTCATCTACTAGGCCCAAATAATAGATTACTACGACTGTGTCCAGCAGCGGCCAAATTCTGGACAATAGCTTTCCCGAAGCCATAACTCCTAAACCACTCAACCAAATCATGTGTTCTTGCACTCTATGGACACCTTAAAACAATTATCTACTATCTTCATAATATGGCAAAGCTATGAAACATGATGTAACCATCCCAAGACTCGACCGCAAAACAGGACGACAAACCTTAACAAACAACAACACCCAAAACTCGCCCTTAACACCGCCCATCTCCTTTGTCCAGAACTAGCACAACCTCAAAACCAAAATCTATAATGGACTAAAATAGGGAAACAAGGTGTATGACGATTTCACCTACAACTTGAAGATTTGTTGGAATGACGAAACCGGCGCGGACGCTGAAATTCCTCTTTCCCTTCTCTTCCTTGTCCAGTTCTTCTCTCTTTCTTCCTTCCCCTTCCTCTTTCCTCTTTCCCTAGCCGGCCTCCGCTCTTGCCGCTGCCCTCACTTCTCCTTTGTCGGCTTTGCCATAGCAGCAAAAATACCTTGCTGCAGCAGCCAAAACCCTTGCCATATCAGTGATTCTTCTTCCCATGACAGCCCTCGATAGCAGAGGTGGCTAGGGCAGGTAGCGGTGCTAGGCAGCAGCGGTAGCAGCAGGGCGTGGGCGCCGGCGGCTACTTTTTCTTGTGGGTGTGCCTTCCCTCCTTTCTTGCTTATAAAGGCAGGGCCTGAGGCCGAGTAGGTCACGGTTCCTAACCCTAACCATGACCAATTCGGTCAGGCAACCGAATCCCCCCTTTTCTTCTCTATTCCATTTTCCTTAACTCCTTTTCAGTATACGTGATTAGGTCCCTAGGAAGGCTATAAACGGGATATTACATAAATCTTTTTTTGTCTTAGCAAACTTGTAATGAGTATTGTCCTGGTTAATCTGTTTATTGGTTGTGTTATTGGCATGACTTCGTGGCTGTGTTATTGGTATGACTTCAAGTATTTTTACTACACCATACCTTGATATACCTAATCATTTAGGACCAGAACTGTAACACCCTGGCCCTCCTCAGAGCGCGGGATACTACCACTACACACTTACCATCTCAATTAGACGTTGCTACTAAAATTTTTTTGGCAGCACCTCTGTTTATACCACTACAGACAGAGGCGATAAACATATGGAATAATAGCAATATGACAACAGAACCCATAACTAATTTCAAATCACAGATAAACATAACATAACCAAGATTTAAGGCTCCACGCCCATGAGGCTCAAAACCATGAGCTCGAGTCGAGAGCATACTAAACAAATGGCGAGCCAAATATGACCTATCATATGGAATTAACACTGACAGGAGAACTTAATTGTCCACTTTTAGCAAAAGAGGACTGATCGCATCCCAGCAGACCTGCAACATTCCCAAAACAGTCTTGACCAAGGTTTAACTAAGTCAACTTAACAAAACTTTAAACATGAATGCATAATGACTAGCTAAGCGGTTATTTAACAAGTGTGGTGCAAAAGGGGTCATACTCCCATCCCGTGCATGCGGTCAATTATGATCACCTAAAAAGGGCAACAAACAAGCGTGAGTCCAATGCTCAGCAAGTACAAAATAAAACAGTAGACAATAGGTACACATAACATTCCTTACCCAGCATAGACTCTAACCACTCATTTTCATACCACCTCTTTCACTTTTCACAAACCATTCCTTATGCAAATGCGTATGTGTATGCACATGCACATGTCTTTCTTTTCTTTAGTTTTATATCGGATAACGGACCCGTCGATGCTCACTTAACCCGCTCTCTTTCATGCGGGGACCTCAATAGCCCGTCCTCTTTTATACGGAGACCTCAACCTCCACTCCTGTGGGGTGCTTACCGAAGTAGGTCTTCCCCCACTCCCGTAGGGTGCCTACTGAAATAGGTCTTTTTCCACTCCCGTGGAGCGTCCACACAAAGTAGACCATAGACGCCACAGAGGCCATCTATTTCTATGACATGAATGCATGAAATGCAACTTCTCCATTTAAACATACCAACATGTCATGATCCATTAACTATTATTCGGCAACATACCTGCATCAATAGTCTATCTCATGTACCATCGCTCACCATTCATCATTATGCCAATATGTAAATGGAAATAATCAACTCACAATAGTATGGTAGGTAGTGTATCAACATCAAATTCATAGTAATCATTACCCGGATTTATCGGTTTACCATACACTTGCCAGATTATACCTGTGGGTGATGTGTGGACGGCATGGATCTCAGGCCTGCCCCTGAACAAACATCATCCATTTAAATTCATCGCGAAGGCAATATGTGCACGTACGAGCAAACGACGTCATGCTTACGCACAAAGCCGACACAAACAATCTCCCTCATCGGGCACCTTGCCACTGATCCTGGTGCTCAGCCAACAAAAATTAAAGACTTCATCATCTATACTCGCGGATCGAATTCTACCCGCTTAACCTCTCTTCGCTCACTATTGGGCCGAAAAGACAAGCCCTCTGATATTTCTTTCCGCTAATCCCCCCTCTATATCTTTAATAATTAAACTTTACTTTAATTTATCATCTAGTAACTAATATTACCAGTTGCAACTACTACTCCAGCACCTCTCACCAGTAGCACTACTTCCCTCTCTCCCCATGAATTTAGCAAGATCAACTACAACAACACCAACTCATCGTCCAAGCATCCATCTTAATAAATGACATTTTAATGGCTACACGAATCAATCCTAATAGTCAACATATTAACTTCTACAAGAATCGATGAATAAGCAGGGGATAAGGTTTTCGAGGTGTTACCCTAGCCCCGAACGATTGGCTTGGTCGGATCTAGCAGATCGGGCGTCGAATTGGGCTTCCTCTTCTCTTGTTCCTCTTTCCCTTCTTTCTTTTCTTCTTTTCTTTCACCCTTCGGCTAACCTCTTCTTTTCTTCTTTTCTTTCTCCCTTCGGCTAATCGTTTCTTTTCTTCTCCCTTTCCTCCCTCATGACCGGCTCCCTTTCTTTCTTTCCCCATGGCTGGCTCTCCCCCTTCCTCTTCTCCTCAGTTGGTTGCTCCCACTCTCGGCCGAGCCCTTTCCCTCCTCTATCCTAGCCGGCTCTCCCCTTCACCCTCTCCCTGTGCGGCGCAGCAGCACAACTCCGGCGCGGCTCGGCCTTGAGACAGAGACCGAGGCCGAGACGGCGGAGCGTGGCGACGCACAAAGGGAGGCGACGGAGGGTGGGGTGGCGCAGTCGATAGGGGAGCGGAGGTGGTTAGTCGACGGCTTCCTCTCCACCGGTAATGGCGTGGGGCAGAGCAAATGGGCGACGACGGTGGCTGGGAGGCGACGAGCGGCGCACGGAGCGAGACGACAGTAGTAGTTGGCTGGGCGGCATGCGTTGGGGTGGGGCGGCAATGATGGCTACGGCAAGCAGCAGCAAGAGGGGAGGCACGGAGGAGTGTGGCATGGGGGAAGCTGGCACAGGGGAGGAGAGGATAAGCACGACCTCCTCTCTTGGCTGCCTCCTTAAGTGAGGGTGGCTTGACATGCCTGGGCTGGGTCGATGTCGGCCCAAACTCTCCTCTGGGAACATGCACAGGTGCTATGGGTTCCCTTTTTCCTCTTTCGGCAATGCATGCTTTATCATGTTTTCCCTCACTTTTCTTTCCCTTTTGTAACTAACCCAAATTTTAGTAAAAAAATAAAAACTCTAATTTTGTGCCTTTTCAAAATCTTTTAGAGATATTTAGAGAATTTTCCATTCCTATTTTCTTAAAAATCCCATTGATAACTTTTGAGTAATTCTAAAAGTGTTCAAAACCCAACATTAATGCAATCCAAGATCAAAGTCTTTACTAATATAAAAATAGGAGTTGGTGGTCGTCGTCCGTTCTCCCATAGAAAAGTGCCTCTTAAAGCTAGAGATAATTACTCACAATGCCATCCATCTACCCAACCCATCCTCTCTACACGCTTCCACCATCTCCCGTGGCTTTTGTGGGATGGGGTTTCCTGATTGTGACTGAAGTTCGAAGTAATTACTCGTCATGCACCAGGTATAAAAAGTGAGACTCCGCCCTCCCAACCCCATTCATCCCCTCCACAGCCACCCGCAGCCACACTCAACATGAAGAGGTGATTAGGGTTTTGTGAGCCCATGTGACCTTTTCCTCCTCCCGCTGGCGCCGTCCTCGACCTCCTCCTGGCGACGTGTCCCGCATCCTCTCGTCCGTTTCCGCCCTCTGCGCCACTAGCGACAGCCTTTGCCTTCCACGCATCCTTCGCGAATAGGGTTTTGACCTGCCATCGCCCTCTGCCTCCTTTGGCTAGCATCTTGTCCACAAGTGCCGCCCTAGTAACTCCTATTGACGCCTCCCTTCGTCCGCCACCTTGTCCACAAGCACCGACCCATCTCCCTTTGGATCTAGAGGCCACCTTGGCCCACCTCCTTTTGGATCTGGAGGGTGTGCCGCCGTCCTCTGGATCTCTAGCGCCGATGTCACTTGCTGACTCTGAGCCATCTTCCCCAAGTGCAGCTCCACCCCGACACCGAGGTAATCCTCCATCTCTTCCCTTAACTGATATTCAGATCTATACAACATATCTTATTTTTCTTGTCACTTCCACGTCTAAGGGTTACTATCTCTCCTAGCAGAAGTATGTCCAGAATCTTCTTGATCGTTCTGGTCTGACTGACACTCGCATTGCTGAGACTTCCATGGAGTTATCTCTTCAGTTTCGGGCCACCGATAGTGATCTTCTTGAGGATCCTACTCGATATCGACATCTTATTGGAAAGTCTAGTGTATTTTGTGAGCACTCGTCTGGATATTGATCAGGTTGTTCATATCTTGAGTTAGTTCATAACCCGTCCTACCCACATTCATTACAGCCATCTTCTTCGGGTTCTTAGCTACTTGCGTGGGACTATTTCTCGTTATTTGTTTTTCCCCAGCTCCAACTCACTATAGCTTCAGGCGTACTTCGATGCGACCTGGGCTAGTGATCCTTCTGATTGACGTTCTCTTTCTACTTAATGTGTTTTTCATGGCTTCTCCTTGATTGCTTGGAAGACAAAGAAGCAGACTACAATTTTTCGTTCGAGGGCCCAAGCTGAGAGTTATGGAAGCAATGATAGTAGATGTTACTTGGTTGAGGTGGCTACGTGCATATTTTGGAGTGCCCGTGACGGGACCTACGACTCATTTGTCGGACAATGCAGGTGCTATCAGTATTGCCGTGACCTAGTGAGGCATGAGCCCACTAAGCACAGTGGTGTGGATGCTTTATACACCCGCTCATAGGTGCAGGAGGGGGTGCTTGCTTTACAGTTTGTGCCTTCAGAGTTGTAGATTGCTGACTTCTTCGTGAAGCCACAGACTAGGTGCAATATTTTTATTTTCTCTCGAAACTCAATCTGTGTGATCCACCATAAGTTTGAGGGGGGGGGGGGGGGGTTAGAATTGTTAAGAGTATTAGAGATAGAATATGACTCTTATTTGTTTCCTTATATGATCTGTATTCCTTCCATATACCATCTTGTACTCTCTATATATATTGTCCTTTGGGCCTCATCAATACACACAATATTCATAACAAGAATATGAGTTCTTTTGTATTTCCTTATATATGGAGTGCATATTTTTTTTGTAATATCCCCTTGTATTCTCTATATATGCCATCCATTGGGCCTCATGAATATACACAAAATATTCATAACATATATTATGTTCCTTTATGAAGAACAGGTGTTAACTCAAAAATGTATGCAACCGTTTTTGCATTTATTTGTAATAGCAAATTCCATACAGACATCAATTCTTTAATTTAATTTATCCCTTTTGAGCTGTGATCCTTCCTGCTCTTTTCTGGGTGCAAGGGCAGATTTACTGTAGCCAGGCATAGAAGGATTTTTTTTGCAATTACTGCCCGTTACTGTTTACATTGTTCTTGGAGTACTTACCTCTTTATTTTACTTTCACTGCACTTGTGTTCTTATTCTTAGCAGATTGGTACAAATGTATCCGTCTGTCAATAGAATTGTGGTTATTTTCTCTATCATGAGTCATATTTCATAATTATTGAAAATTGTGCTCCTCCAGCTATCTCCATGCTTCTTTTGGCCTTCTTTTATTTATTGCAGTTCTATGGGAGATGCAACCAACAGCTTGACCAGAAACCCTCCGCTTGATGCGTCTAATAAGAACGATCCTGGTCCTTGTTGGGATGGAAGATGCTGCTGCCCTGTAGTCCCAAAATGTTTGGCAGGTTGTGGCTTTACAAAACACTGTGACGTCAGAATTGGCAAAAGTGATCGTACCATACCAAAAATCAAGCATGATGTGCAAATGCCTGCCAGATGCTGCACATTAGGAGAGAGTGAAAAGTTCATATGCCCATGCTCAAGCAATATAATTGCTAGAAGAAGCAATTCTCAAGCTTCTTTTTGGAAAGACGTCTCTAATGAAGTAATGAACCAGCCTCATGTTCCTATTTCGGAGAGACTGAAGAATGTATCAGAAGCATCAGTGGCTGGTGGCAGTTGGCCCTATGGAGCTGTAACAGAGAAGAAGGGTGCTTGTAGACATTCTGGAATATCTAAAGAAAAGCTAAAGTCCGGTATCTCTTCTGGATCCTCCAGCGCTGTGGTGACAAAGTTTTCGGCATCACCTGAATTTAACAATATATCCCCCTGTACTGCTAAATATGGTGTTGAACAAAAAAATCTCGTGTTTGATGAAGGATCAAGAATTGAGAAATGTTCCTCATCCAGCTATGTGCCAATCAGTACAGGATGTGAAGAAGCCCTAAATGGTTTCTCTAGATTTCACTTGGACCCATCGAAAGTGAAGCGAAAATGTAATCAGATTTCTGATGGAAGTACACTAAAGGAAAATGATGAGGAACAATGTTTTCAAATGCCAAAGAAATCAAGAACATTGAGGTGCTCTGCAAAACATTCAGAATCAGATGATTGTACTAGGAAAATTAGTTTCCAGTCATCCCAAAAGGGGGATTCTCAACCACAGAAGGAGGCTAGTTCATTTTCTTGCAGGGTATCAAAAACCAAGCGCAAACATGCTACCATGCATCTGAATAAGCCTATGAAACAGCTTCACAGCCATCACAAGATTTTGAAAGGAGATTATGAGCAATCAGATGACAAGGGCATTTTGCTTGGAGAATTAAATTATTCTGATAGAAAAAAGCAAGTAGAGGATATGACCACCCTGGATAGAACAAAACATCAACAGGAAGGAAGTCGAGTATTTGTCCGCAAACTGCCAAAATTTGTGTCTCTGAACTGCATTGTAAATGAACCTAACAGTGAAGATGCTTGTAGTGGGAGTGCCTGTATCGATTCTAGTCTAATTGCTACGGGAATAACAAATGATAATAGAAAATCTCCCAAAATTGTTCCTCTTAATCTGATTCTTAAAAAGGCAAAGAGATGCCACACTGTCAAACCCCTCTGTAAGACAGAGAATATCCACTTTTCTGAGGAAAAGAGCTCAGATCGTTCTGTAGATAAATCTTCCTTTGGTAATGAAAATTGCAGTCCACAAGCTGAAAATGAAATGCAGAGTTCCATAAAGAATAGCTATTCATCTAATGCCTTCAGGCCACATGGTGAGGCTGACTGCAAAAGTCCCTGCAGTGGTATATTTCTGAAAACATTTCAGCTAGTATCAACATATAACTACAGTGATTTCTTTATAAAATTGGAAATATGAAAAGCTTGTCATTTCAGATCTTGGAGAAGATGAGCCTATTGGCCTAACAGATGTGGAGACAAGTCAGCTTTCAATATCTGCATCAAGATGTGGTAGGACATGGATGAACATAGTATATTTGGTTGTATATTGCTGAAATTGATTATATTCAGTAAGGTTGACTATGTTTCTGTATGTACCTGTATTTATAATTTTTTTAGTATTTATTGGAAACCTTTTTTGTAAAAATGATTTGAATGCGGTTCATCATGTGACATTAGAGATTAAATAGTAACACGAGCAGTAATTGTCTTCTTTACAGAAAAGTTGTATCAGCATGCATTAGTAAACTGCACGTTTCCTTAATTTCCACATGAGATGCTAAAGAAACCTTGTTTTACTAACATAATGTTCCAACCATATACAGGAGTCAAGAATCGAAGAGCAAGTGTATCTCTTGATAGGATTCAGAGCTGTGAAGAATTTGCAACCCAATCAGCATGCAAACCTCGTGGTGATAAAGACAATGCAGTTCGAGCCTGTGAAGTGAATGTTGGAAGGTTGTAGTTCCACTAGATGCAATTTTAGATTTCCTTAAAAAAGGATATGCTCTAGAGATAATATACTATGTCTATTAATTTATCTTGGCATATTACTGTGAAGTGAATGTTGGAAGGTTGTAGTTCCAGTAGCTGCAATATTTAGATTTCTGTCAAAAAGGGATATGCTCTGGAGATAATATACTGTGTGTATTAATTTATCTTGCTATATTACTGGCTGATTTGACAAAGTTCTGCTTAATATCTTTCACAGATATAAAGAAAGGCTTAGCTCAGATGCTTCATGTTGCGTCTGTGGAATCTCAAACCTGGAGCCTTGCAATCAATTGCTAGAGTGCAGCAAGTGCTATATCAAAGTTTGTCATACTATGTCTTACTTGTACCTAGTACTACTGCATATTTACATAGAACCCTGTACTTTGTGTAGGTGCACCAAGCTTGCTATGGTGTTCTAAAAGCTCCAAGAGGACAATGGTTCTGTAGACCCTGCAAGACCAATACCCAGGACATAGTAAGCAAATTTATTTTCAGGAATATTTTATTTATGCATTTATATCTCGTAATAGGTTAGTACAAGCATTTTTGTGGTATATACATGCCAAAATATGTGAATTATGCAAAGTACAGGAGGGGCTTCGCCAGTTCATCTTTGCATCATTAATTAAGCATTTTAGTTTCTTTGCTAATAATTGAACTACATGACCTTAAAAAGACATTCGCTCTTTCCAAGGGTGGAATATGCTTTGCGGTAAGTAACACTTAAGCAGCCAGCAAATGAACCAATAGTATGGAGCTTCCAGACAGTAAATCTTGTTGCACACTGGAACTCAAAACATCACATCTGGAAAAAAAAAGAGAAGTAAATTGGTCCTATTTTTCACCATTAGCAATATGAATGTTTCTAGATATGCTTCTTACATTACAGTAATGGCAAGCTGCCTTCGAAAATGTTAGTAAGGCCCTATTTGCTTGTACAGACCTTCAGAGTCTGATATCAGTAAAAGGAACTGTATTATGCGTGTATATCAAATTAGCAATTATTTAATGTGATATCTGTTACTTTTTATCTAAGAGAGCATCTTATTTGCCACCCCATTGCCAAAGGTATTTTACATCAGTGTTCTGTTAAGGGTAAGCAGGTCTTACTGGTCTGAGCTCTGAATCTAACCACCTTAATAGAAACCTGATAGATAATGATCCTTGCAAGCATCTGCTAGTGGTATGCTTCTGGTATATAGATGTATAGTCACCGTACTGACTTTGCTTTAGGAAAATATTTGCTCACAGTAGAACTTAATTTTCTCCATGTTAAATTCGTTAAATAGCGATAGATTCTGTGGCGTAAGAAGTGTTGCTTAGCAGTCTCTCCTTACATTTTTTTTAGGTCTGTATTTTATGTGGTTATGGAGGTGGAGCTATGACAAGGGCATTGAAAGCCCAGAATATTCTGAAAAGTTTGCTCAAAGGTTTGACAGTTGCAGCAAGATCAGATAAATATATTCATTCATCAGGAAATGCAAGCAATGAATGTTCAAGTAATTTACATTGGGAAGATATCAAGTATGATTCATTTTATGCACCGAGATCAACAAGCTTGAATACTGTATCTACAATAGATCTACAGAAGCCAATAGATATTGCACATGAGAACATTATCAGCAATTCCTGGACCACTAATCACAATTCTAGTATACTTGGTCCACGAACGATGCAGTGGGTTCATGTTGTTTGTGGGTTGTGGACACCTGGTACAAAATGCCCAAATGTCACTACAATGAGTGCTTTTGATCTATCGGGTGCTTCACCTGCCAAGAGAAATACTGTGAGTTCATGCATATATTCTTATGATGATTTATTGGAACAATCTTTCTCCACATGCAAATTGAAAGCACATCCAATGCCAAATGCTAGCCTAGGCCATGAATTTCTTCTCATCTTTAGTTATGAAGTCACCCAAAAGTACCTCTATATTTTATAGTCTCTAATGAACTTTTGAACTTTATCTTGCCTTGATTATTGCAAATTCTTTTGGTCATCAGGCATGCTCAATGTGTAACAGAACTGGGGGCTCATTTATGGAGTGTCGAGATGTAAATTGTTCGGTGCTCTTTCATCCTTGGTGTGCACATCAGAGGGTATGATATCTGCACATTTAATAACCTTTTTATTAAGGACAACCGACATGTTCTAAAAACATGTACTTACTGCATGCTCATAAGATATATTCTGCACTTTGGGCTATAACTTATTGTTTTTCTACACTAGGTAAATTTGTGATGATATAGGATATGCCAGAATTCTTTACATGTCCTACCAATATAAGAAAAAAGGGATGGCTTTTCACTAGATAATTTTCCATGGAGTTTTTTTACAATGATATCAGTCATGTGTTGTGTTTGCTTTGCTCTAATATTAAGAAAAGGGTCACTTTTCTTGCAGTAGTACTTTTTATTTGATTGTAAAATCATAGTTGGTTCCTTCTTTCTTCTTTTTTCCTTCTTTTGCGCGCACGCCCATGTTGTTGATTGCCAAAAGAAAAAATTTAATGGATAGAGATGCGGTGATCGATCACAAGTCAATAGGCAGATCCATTTTAATGATCACATTTACAATTACGTTGGTGGAACTTGTATTTTTTATGTTCACTGTTGCTTGTGATATCTCAACAGGGTTTGTTGCAAAGCGAGCCAGAAGGTGAGCATAATGAAAACGTTGGTTTTTATGGGAGATGCCTGGATCATGCTACTCTTGATTATCCTAAGAAGGAATACTTAACAAGCAATGACCGGATATGTGCACGTACAGAGGTGATATTTTGGTTGAACTTTTCTATTGTCCATAATCAAAATCCTGATATCTACTTTTTATTCTTTTGAAATAGGGTTTTAGAGGCCAAAAGGGAGAAGGCTGGTCTGGTGCTAATTACAAGAAACCTGAAGAGAATAGCGGTGAGTGCGGCGTTTCTCAAGAACAAATCAATGCTTGGCTACGCATAAATGGATCAAAGTGTTGCATAAGAGGACAGGTAGCTCCTTTCAGTAATCTTTTACTATAGTGCAGTTGGTTAACTTCAATTAGTATATCCTCGTGTATGCTGTAGAGAGACTTCATAGTTTGCTGCATATTACAGGGTCAGCTGTTATGACAAACCCCTTTAATGTTTTATGTCTCTCTTTTTTTTTCATTTCCAGAAGGAATACATCCATTATAAGCAGTTAAAAGGATGGAAGCATTTGGTAGTGTATAAATCTGGCATACATGGACTTGGTCTCTACACATCAGAGTTTATTCTGCGTGGTTCTATGGTAATTTCTCAGTTTTCTTTTCCTTTTTCTATATAAGAATTTAGCAAATAAAGGCATTCTTACAATTCTGCATCAAAATATTTCAGGTTGTAGAGTATGTTGGTGAAATTGTTGGGCAGCGTGTTGCTGACAAAAGAGAGAGAGAGTACCAGTTTGGGAAACGACAACAGTATAAGAGTGCCTGTTATTTCTTCAAGATTGACAAGGAACATATTGTTGATGCCACCCGAAAGGGTGGGATTGCAAGATTCATCAACCATTCATGCCTGGTAGTAAGTTATGCTCGTCCATGTCTTCTAATCAAGTTATAGATGAGTTTCTGACGCAGGCTTTATATTCTTTCAATCTTTGTTGGATCAGCCAAACTGTGTTGCGAAAATAATCTCAGTCAGGAACGAGAAGAAGGTACTCCTTTTTTGCTATTTATATTTCCTGCGAAAATTATCTTTTTGTATTGTAGAGTTTAGACCAAAGGCCGTGCCACAGCGTTATTAGAAAGCCAAGGATGTCCTGCAGCAGTACCAAAAGCAAAATAAAACGAGCAAATACTGGGGGTAGCAGCCTTGTCAGGCAAGCAACAGCGCTGAATGCTAATTACTCTCCTTCAGTACCACCTAAAACACTAGAGCAAACAACAATAGCTACAAGCTAAAGAAGTCTTTTGTGTTTGCAAAGTGTGGATTTGTTAAAATAACATGTTCATTACAAGCGACAGATTCTTGCGAATTTCAACTACCAGAGATCTAATGTGTTTTAATGCCGTCCAGGTAGTGTTCTTTGCGGAACGCCATATAAACCCAGGGGAGGAAATTACGTACGATTATCACTTCAACCGAGAAGATGAAGGCCAAAGGATCCCTTGCTTTTGTAGATCAAAAAGCTGCAGGCGATATCTCAACTAGTTAGCAGCGTAGTGTTAATTCTCTATGTAACGTTTATTTCGCAAGCGTGCATACTGTGTACATAAACTGCAGGGGGACATGCATTTGGCACTGGTAATTTATGCTTCGGAAAACGATGACTGCTCACTGGAACTTCTATGAGGTTATTAGTCATGGTTGTCACGGCGTCGCCTAGGCTGAGATCCTTTGCCGAGTCGTCTTGGCGGTCGGAGGGGGATGCTGAGGCTTTTCGTCTAGCCTGCTCTTGCCATTGACGTCGATCTTCGCCTGCTCCTATTGCCAGCGTGGATCTCCAGTCTACTCTCGCCGCCAACGCCCCTCTTCATTGTGACAACCATACCAGGAGCTGGAGGCGGGAGGGAGGCGGAGGTTGGAGGCGGCGGTGGGGAGAGGCGCCGGGCGCGAGGAGGGTAGGCGGTGTGGGGAGGGGGCGGCGGGGAGAGGAGGGTTGGACGCAGGGAGGGGAGGCGGCGGTGAGAGAGAGATGGGGGGAAGCAATCGGGCGAAGGTGAACTGGCTGGCTGGCGGCTAGGGTTAGGACAGGCGCAGGAGATATATTTTCTTGGTTTTTGTGATTAAGTCCTTAAAGTTTCTAAAAATTACAAAAAGACCATTTTCTCAATAGATTTCTTCTAGTTTAGACTTTCAGAGTTTCTAAAAGCTACAAATAGATCCTTTTCTCAATAGATTTTTTCTAATTTAGATCTCCTAAGATATGTTTATTTAGATAATTTATGCTATTATACTGCATGGTTATTTATTTTTCAGTCATATATTTGTTGTCTAACTACTATCGTCTAATTGTGGCCATGGCGGACGCCTAGTCGACTAGGCATCTAGACGCCCCGGCCTCGTCGCGACTTGCCGGAGCGTCGTGACAACCTTGCTATTAGTCAAGACTTTCATTCATAGATACCAATACTGAAATGATTATTCAGGGGAACGGTGAGCTCCCATCAATACAATTTCTTACATAGTAAAACACAACCCAGGTACAATATAACAATTGAACCTTAAATACAATACCAGATACTGTTTACATTCACTTGGACACGGTACTTTCTGACGCAAAAGCGGCCCCCAATTACATTCACTTGTATGATTATATCAGTTGTAACTTGGGTTCCAGAAAGGGTTCTTCTCATCATAGAAAGGGCCCTTCGCCGCTGGCTGATGTTGAGAGAAGGCTCTCGGGTTGAAGTCCTCATCATGATTGTCTCCAAATGCAGCCCAGCCTTCGCCGCCGGTGATGTCCCTCTGCTTCTCCATCTCTTCGACGTGCTCCTTGAACTCTTTCTTCGCGGCGTTGATCACGCTGTCCCCGTGCTGCTCACACCATGCCCTGCGAAAGCAGTATCATCGTCGTCTCAGAATTGCAAAACAACGTGGTTAATCTGAATGACGAATGAGCGAGGCGTGTTTGCTGTACTTTGGGAAGAATGTCTTGAGGTCGGACTTGTCCACTGGAAGCCTTGTTGAGATGGCCTCAATCTGCTGATCCCTACAAAGCCAAGGGCAGTCTTTCAACAGTTCAAACAAGAGCTAAAATTACCTTCCAAGAAGAGATGTAGAGATTTACGAGAAGTTCAAGTTTCGATTGGTAGATGATAGCGCAGCCTGAATCCTTGAAAGCTCCTCCTTTGTCTTCTCCACCAAGACCTTCAGTACAAAGTCAAAATATAAATGCTCAATTGTGTTACTGACACAACGTTGCTGATTTGCTCAATGGCAATGATATTCCTTGCATCTAAACACGATGAAAAGAGCAACCGATTTACAATACCTTATCGTTCAACAAGTCGGAGGCAGAGGCATCACCCGTAGCCGTATGAAGCTTCTTCTTGGCCCTCTTTGCATCCGGGCCGGCGGCGACGGCGGGGCTCGCCTCAAGGCAGCACTCACTGTAGGAAGACCGTGGCGGAGCGCGCTCGCCGCCGGCCGCGGCCTCCTCATTGCCACCACCACCGGCCTTCTTCCACTTCTTGAGCCCATCGAACCCCCAAGAACTCTTCTTCCTACCCTTCACGGTCTCCTCCTCCACGCCTTCCTCCGCCGCAGGCTCCTTGTTCTCACCGCCGTTGTGGAACATTGCCGTCAGATGCCTCCTTTTCCCATTCTCGGCCTTCCCGGAGGGCATCGCTTCCGACGGCGAACTCTCGGCCATGAGGACTGATGCGTTTTTGGTGTGGTTCTGGTCCACTTGGGCCAACGGCGGCCTCGATGTGCTGTCCGTGTCCTGCTCCTTCTTGCCTCTGCTCTTCCATGGAGGGATGAATGCCTTGTGCTTGGTCTTGTCGGAGGCCGCGGCGGCGGGCGGCGGGTCCCGGAGGTCGATCTCCGACCACTCCTCCACGGACGACGAAGCTGGGGCTGCCGCGGCGCCGCCGACGGCCGCGTCGGGGCACTCGATCACGACTCCGAGCGCCGTGAGGCGCTGCACGAGGGGCTTCTTGGAGGAGTTGTACTCCGCCGCCGAGATGCACTTTGCGTACAAGAGCTCCTGCAATCCCAAGAACGAACGGAGCATTAATTCAATTCCGCTGTTTGGAAGATTGAAGAGATCTCAAGGTTAATTAGGTACCTGGAGAAAGAGGAGCTTGTCGCGGAGGATGGCCGGTTGGTCGGGGTGCGCGGGCGGCGCGGCGGCGAGCGCGGCGAGCATGGAGGCGCGGAAGGAGTCGACGTCGGAAGCCGGGACGATGCCCTCGCGGTGGAGCGCGGAGAGGTGGAGGATGCGGTGGAAGGAGTCCTGCTGCCACTTGAGCGCCTCGGTGTGACGCCGGGCGGCGGCCTGGTCGGCGGTGAGGCGACGGCCAGGCCTGAAGGAGAAGGGCAGGATGGACTTGCAGAGCGACGCGATGGTGTCCTGCAGGCCCGAGTAGTACGTCGGCGTGTACGTGTACCCCATCGCAGCAGAGCTTGCCGCCGCAGGTTCTTCTCCTCGGCGAGCTCTCGGGTTGGGTGAGGGAGAGGTGAGATGAGAAGGGGAGCGTAAGAGAGGGGTAGAGAGAGAGAGAGAGAGAGAGAGGAATAAGAGTGGGATTTGGTGAGAGGAGGGAGGAGGAAGGGGAGGGGTTTTGTTTGGTCTTGGCCCAACGGTTGGGGGATGGAACTAGCCGTTGAGGGGTTGAATCGAATGTGCAGCCGTGCAGGTGGTGCCCCATTGCAGCGAGGTCATCCATACTACCTGGTGAGTTTCTTGCGCTCGTGACTGTAGGTTGGATTGCCGGGAATCAGCCGAGGCGAAAGCATTGGCATTAGGTACCATTTAGCATTGGTATCTCCAGACATAGGTGAGCTCATTTAGACTATGATTTATAGTCGAAAATTTTGAATTATGTACTATTTACGAGAGGCAGTCCGTAGAACGAAATAGTCACATACGATTTTAGCCAGTATAGCTGATTTGGTACAGTTTATACTACAATCTACTTATAGACCATATCTTAAAAAACGT
This sequence comes from Dendrocalamus latiflorus, assembly GCA_017311315.1. NCBI lineage: Eukaryota > Viridiplantae > Streptophyta > Magnoliopsida > Poales > Poaceae > Dendrocalamus > Dendrocalamus latiflorus. The sequence continues at coordinate 39,071,433 of CM029657.1, forward strand.
ACCGTTTAAAAATTAGTTACTATAGCAAATGGTTAATGACTTTATCTTATCAGAAAATGGTTAATTTCTTGCTTGATTTTATCTTATCAGCTTGTACATGACTTTATTGCTTAATGATCATAGACCGCATGGTTGTTTCTAGAGTATCACTGGCTATTTGTTATTTGTCATTCACTTTCTTTAATTACTATTACTATTATTGTATTGTTGTTTTTTCTATTTTTTTGAGATATATATTTATAAAATTTTAATTGAAAAACATACGATTCGATTGGTTGGTCACCGGTCCGACCACCGAGTCAGTGACCCAAGACCTTGTCCGGATCGATAGCCGGTCCAAGTCTAATAACACTGCTTCGAACTACCTGGCTATAGGGTGGGTTTGGGAGGACTGCGCTTTAGCTTCCCCCCCCCCTTTGCTATAGTAGGTCAGTTCCAAACAATGCATTTTTTTTGAAAGGGTCTATAGATAAATTATAATATAAACAGTATTGAGTTCAGTTGTACCGGTAAAAATCTTATGCAACTATTTTCTTTTATGTATTACCTCTCATGAATAGTTTAAAATTAAAAATTTTAACACAAAAAATAAACATCAACTCAAAAGAAAACATAAATACATGTGGTTTGGGAAGCCTCGCTACAACCCACTGCCCTCGGGTTACACGAGCATAGTTGATGGTGGGAACAAGGTTCCAAAACCCGGTACCGGCCTAAATCCCGGCTGGAGGCCGGTACCGGTTCCCGGCCGGTTACCAGCCGGTAACCGGAAAAACCGGGGAAAACCCGGTCAAATTTTGAATTTTAAAATTTGAAACCGGTAACCGGAAAAACCGGCCGGTTACCGCCCCAAAAAACCGGAAAAACCGCTAAAAAACCGAAAAACACAAGAAAAGGTTGAATTTCGGATGTTTCGAAGCATATTTAGCTCATACAATAGGTAATCTAATACAAAAAAAGGTTTAAACCAACCTAGAAGATGCATTATGCAATCACAAAAGACTCACAAATATAAATGCACTTCGAAAAAACCCAGCCGATTTTTTTCATCCCGCTCACCGCCGGGAAATCCGGTTACCGGTAACCGCCGGTAATCCGATCCATGGGTGGGAATGCGCGCAACCTTGAATCTCCCAACGATCAGAATATCTTCCATGACTCCTGTAGAGCTTGCAGGGTACAGAAACAACTCGGAACGGATTCCAAGGCTGTCAGCCCGATCGTCAGCAGACAGCAGGTACTCGAGGCTCCCCAGTGCGAGTGCATCGCCCACACGAATTTTTCGCACATTTGGCAGATCATTTAGAATGAGCTTCTTCAGCTTTGGACATGACAGAGAGCGATGGAAGTGGATCTTCTTTCAACCTGCACCATCCTAGAGCTAAACCATTTGAGGTCAACCCCAAACTCCCGAATAGGGCTGGATTTTAGCACCCCTTCAGCCAATCTGCCGCTCAAACTAAGCTTCTGAAGATGCGGAGGAGGTGACTAGAAAGCCTCCAGGTTGATTTCCTCCTCTTCATCAGCCATGAACACAGCTAAGTCGGACAGGAACCTTATCTTGCAAATGGACGCGAACAGCTCTTGGCAGTGCTGTCTTTTGACGGTTATCATCCCCAGACTCCTCAGCTGCGTCATGTCGCCGAGCCGTCCGACTAAATTCATGCTAGCTTCCACTCCCTGCAATGTCTGGAGGTTTCTCAGATCCCACAAACCCCTTGGAGCCTCTACACTGCTGATATCATTGAACTTTCTGAAATTCTGATCTTTTATCTTCTCAGAAAATAGGTGCCGTGGTTGCTTCAATTGCACAACCCCTCTTGGCAACTGTTCTGTCTTGGCAGCTAGACAGCATCAACAGCACACCCCCAATTGATTTGCCTTGATGCAGTGGCATGTTTGTAACGCCCCGTTTCCAGGGGCGCCTGGGACACAGCATTCCACAACTATTCACACTTGAACAGTTACGGAACATCGCACAAGAGAGTACCATCACAATGCTTACAACAAAAGACCGACTTATATTACAAGATATGATTTAACAACCTAGTTTTGCTGCAGCGGGCGTGCAAGCCCAAAGTATATTACATCACAAAAACTTCTAAGAAAGCTCGAGCGCAGCAGAGACCTAGAACCAAGGGTCCTCGTCGAAGAAAGGCTCCTCTGGCGCTTCCTCAATGGGGAGATCTTCTCCAACGTCTTGATCTTCTGAAGGGTTTAGCAAGCCGTGAGCTAACCAGCTCAGCAAGTCACAACGAAAACCCTAGCTTAGCTACTTGCACGGATCAACAAAGGAAGAGAGTATACTTGGTTTATTAATTTTGAGTGGATGCACATTTTATTTGTAAACAGTTTTAGAAACTTAAAAACCTATACATACTCCTTAAAATTTAGGGGGTTTTCATGAAAAGATAATTATCCAATTAATCCAGTTAAAACACTTATAAAATCTACTTAAGCTTCGCAGCTGGAATCACCCAATAGACACAGTTCCATTAACCAGGAGCACGGCGTATTTGAATACCATTTGATTGACTCTGCAGAGTTGCCCAACTTTACCCACACACATTCTTAACCCTCATGACTGAGTTAAGGAACCGGGTCTTTTCGCTGCTCAACCCTCGGTATACACTCCACCCGATAGGTTAGGAACCCGCACACCCTCGAGTATCCATTGGCCACCACGGAACACCAGGCCCGAGTTATGGGGACCTATCGTTGTCCTAGTATGGATCCGCGATCCACACCGACTACCACATGCAGGGCTTCACTCAAGTTGAGCAGGTACTAAACCAGGGTTGACAAGTCAACACCTGTGGTTGAGCGGCCGGTTATGTCACTTGCTTAGCATAATGGTCTAGTCCTTACGTTTTCACCGAGGTCCACGACCTCCACCACAGGGCAAAGCGGTGGGCGAAGACCGTCTCACGGTGTCCCACAACACTTTCACCCCCATCTCAACATTTTCAAATCTACCGGCCCACGGCCACAACCTTAGTAGTGTCAAGACTTTGCATGAAATGTAAATAACCTACAAGTATTTATAATGTACTTAGAGTAGATCTAGGGTTAACAAGGGCGGGGCTACAAATTAACATGGCAACTATTGGTGGCGGGTTTTATCTACATAGCAAGTCATTCTAAACATTTTATTTTATGCAAACTAACATATCGTAGATCGAAGGCTCTTTGAGTGGGATACGATTTATGCTTGTATTGGACAAGAATTAGGTTGGAAACTATGCAAAGAGATGCATAGGGTTATGGAAAGAGTGAGATTGCACCACTCACCTTAACCCAACCCGCCTCTTTCCAAAGGCCTTGCTGTACATTACATCCTGGACGTGTAGACTTCGATAGAAGCGCTGCTGCGATTGCGGTGCTAATTGGGACGATCCAAGGAGAAAATAATAGGCTAGTGGAGATCGACTACTGTTAGAAGACAATCAGCTTCCAAGAATCGTTTTTCAAAGACGTTAGACAATTGACTACTTTCAATATATCGTCACGTGCTATATTGAACCAGACTGCTTCAACTTTTTTCTGTTGCACTACACGTCTAGTGATAATAATATGTAATTTCTTACTCGTATGGTGTACTAATTTAAGGCCCTGTTTGGTACAGCTTCACCAACAGCTTCATGAGCTGTTGTGAGCTGTTTTTTGCTAAACACCCTTTTTGCAAACAGCTTCATGGATGAAGATCCTTAAATCATGCTCTCACAAGGGAATGAGGTGGGATGAAGCTGAAAATAGTAGCTTTTCACAGCTCTCTCCCTCAGGCTCGCAGTTCTAGGAACCCACTGCCCTTGTAGTTGACAGAAATTACAACACTTTGCCACTGGGTCCCCACGCTTATTTCCTCTCCTCCCGTTCGGACTTCTCTACCGTTCGCACTGATTTTAATTTTTTTAATTTTTTTATTTTTATTTTTTAATTCATACTCATTCAAATATATTATTTTTTAATTCATATGACCATATACAAACATACAACTCCAAATGTTAGAACAAGTCAGGTAGATAGGGGCATCTTGGACAATTGCCCTCTCTCAGCCATGCATGAAGCTGTTGGTGAAGCTGTTTTGCCAAATAGTTTTCCAAAACAGATTTAGCTTCACCGGTGAAGCTGCTCGTGAAGCTGAAACAAAAAAAACAGCTTCACTAGTGAAGCTGAGCTGTGCCAAACAGGACCTAAGTAGTAGAAACTTTAATTTGTACTAGTGTGGTTTACGTGTATTCCTAATTGATTATGTTCTATCTGGCGTCTCTTTTCGCGGAGCCTAGAGAAATCCGGAGCTCCGGGCTTTGAGAAACTCGAAGCCTGCATCCTCGTGTGTAAGATACTCCTCGGCGACTCAGCTCGAGCCGTTTGTTGTATTCCCGCGGCTTGTAAATAAAGACAGAACTGCAGCTATCGTCGGCCCGAAAACCTCCCGCTGTTCTCTCCGATACTAGATTAATTTCTCCGTTCAAGTATTGTTAACTATAACCTTTTCTGGCATACGATATTCTCAAGCCACCGCCAAATTGGGAGAGCTGTCAGGTTAATTAAGAGCGAATATCACTTACAACAAAATCAGGAGGGAAAAATATCCTAACATGTGGACATATGGATCAGTGGCAGAGTTGGCATGAAAGGCCACATCGAACGCAGTAACCCTCGTATGGATTACAGAGATGGCGATGAAGAACGTGATGGCCATGGACACATAGACGATGGCGCTGTTCGGCGGAGACGGTTCAGTAACGGAGTCGATGAGCGCCCAGATCGGCGCGGGTGAGGAGCGCCATTGCAAGGGCAAGGCGTTCATCCATATCTTGCTCCTCGATCGCCTTGTTGGTATGTTTCCGAGGGGTTTGCGGCTTTGCGCGCGCGTCGAGGAGAGGAAACAGTTGCATGTGCTAGTTCTGTTTTGCCTGGCCCGACGACCTCGCCGTCCGCCACGTCCTCACTCTCAGGGGTGCCGGCGGCGCTGGCAACGGTGGTGGACGCAACTTCACGCACATGCTATTATTCGGCGCGCAGACGAAGCCGAGGACGTGGTCGGCCCGGGAGACCTCGACGATGAGGCTGAGGTGGAGGCGCGGCCCGCGCTCGAAGTGCGACTCGACGCGGCGGAAGAGGGGCGCGTCGGGGGGCGGGACCGCGGCGCCGTCGAACATGGTGGCGTCGAACTTGCCCTCCTCGGCTCCCCCGCGGGCGGCGCGGAGGCGCACCCACTGCTCCCCCAGGCGGTCCTCCACGGCGGACGACTTGAAGCTCCTCAAGCACTAATACTTTCTTCTAACTATCTTATATTATTTATATTACAAAGCATCACAGATTGATCCGAAAGGCTTTGAAAAAACCAAGGTGGTTTCTTTCGGAGAAGAAGAGGTACCTAACGATTCTCCATAGACGATGTCGAAGGCCGCCGCCCTTGTCTCCGTATGCTGTTTGTTTGTTCGGTCTTTCCAAAAGCATTTGGTTTTGTTCGTCCTCTCCTCGGTATGATCAGCTGGTCAATCACGCCGCCAACCTGATACACAAAACCTTTTTAGGACGGCGCATGCGACTGCTTGGTAATAGGGACGTGGACTAGACAAGGCCTTGGCCATGGCTACCATGCTTGTTCCGAATCGAGTTTTGTTGTTGCGAATCGAAAAATGAACCAAAACTTCTTTGAATAGTAATCCATGGAGCGATGAACCGCAAAAGGCCACAGAACAACAAAACAAACGTGGTCGGCAGGATTCGAACCTGCGCGGGCAGAGCCCACATGATTTCTAGTCATGCCCGATAACCACTCCGGCACGACCACCCGATGGTACGACGGCCACTATTGCGCTATTTATCCGTAACACCAGTTGCGCTCACTGCGAGATCGACTCAACAAATGTACAGCAGTACAAGTGGGGATGCTGCGCGACTCAACTACTCAAGTTTGTCAGATGCAACTATACGACTTTATCGATTTCAATAAATTGAGCCGGAGCACACCCTCCCGTTTCAAAAAGAAAATAATAGAAGGGTTCCTGGGACCATAAATCCACAATTACCTTGTCTACAATTTAGTGTTTGCTCATGAGACATAGTCAGAATAATCGGGTCACAAGACAAGTGGTCAAGTTGCTGAAATGTACAGCTTAATATTCACCTTCCTATAATTTCCTTCCAGCCGCAATGTGCCAGGATTACACAAATCACCCAATACTATTTCATTTCAGATGTTATAAAGGATCATAAGATGTTTTTGTTCCTACATTCACATCAGTAACAGATCAACTTGAAGATGTTTTCTTGGCGGAGTGCCCGACCATGTACGACCCAAACCCCCACACCGTGATGACCAAAGACAGGATCTTGAACCCACTCATGGGGTCATGGAACCAGATGACCGCAGCAATGCTCGTGAGAGGCACCCTGACGGCGTTCAGAACGCCGGCGAGGACGGTCGACGACAGGAACAGCACGCCGGTGCCTCCAAGAACACCCAGCTGAAACGTGACGGCCGACCAAACCATCACCATTATATACGAGACCTCGCCGTGCTTGAAATGGGCCGCCTCGTGCCGCATTGCCGGGAAGTCCCCGTTGACGGCGAGCCCGATGGACGTGAACACGAATGCGAAGAACGACACCATTACCTGCTGCTCCAGCACGACGTGGAACGACCTCCTGCCGAGGATCTTCACGAAGACGAGCTCTGAGAGCGCGAAGATGAGGCCGTGGAGAGCCGACCCGAGAATGTCCCAGACGAACCCGAGGGTGTACTGCTTGTCGGTGATCCCGGGATACCTGTCTGATTGTGAGTCCAAAGCGATGATAACCACACCTGCTGTGATGACGACGATGGCATTCAGGGAAGAGAAATTTGGACACTGTTGGACCCTTGGACCCCGAAAATTCCGCTTTTGGCCCCCTGTGCAAAAAAATTCCAAAACTGGACCCCTCTCCACCGCGCGATCACCAGCGGCCGCCACCTGTCCCGGTCGTGCGGTCGCAGACCGCACGACCGGACTGCTCCGCGCCCGACCGCGCGTCCCCCCGGCCCAGCGCGCGTCTGCCGCCTCCGACCGCACCACCGCCCGCCCGAGCGCGCCATTCCCTCCCGGCCGCGCGACTGTCCCGCCCGAGCGCACGATTCCCTCCCGGCCGTGCGACTGATTCCCCCGAGCGCGCGTTTACACCGAGCGTTAGGGTTTGGCTGGAGTTAGGGTTTCAAAATTCCGTGATTTTTGTAAGTTTTGGCAATTTTGTAGTTGTAATCTGGGAAAGAATTTGATAAAGTTGTAATTAAAGTTTATGTTCATTGCAAGTTGGACATGCAAAAAAAATTATGCTAAATTTTTTTGCCGAAGGATTGAGCGTACAAATATCGATGCATATAGTGGTAAGTGAATTTTACGGTTTGGGCTGTTTTTAGGGTTTGCAATCTCCGTGATTGTTTTAAGTTTTGGCAATTTTGTAGTTATAAACTGGGTAAAAATCTGATGAAGTCGTAATAAAAGTTTATGTTCATTGCAAGTTGGACATGCAAAAAAAATTATGCTAAATTTTTTTGCCGAAGGATTGAGCGTACAAATATCGATGCATATGGTGGTAAGTGATATGATTTTGAAGTGGAGTCCACTATAATGCTTGTGTAATTTTTAGTGCAATTTAGAAAATTTAAAATATTGTTTGGTAGAGTACGAACGAAATTTGTGCGAAGTAACGATTAGTGTATTTGTGATTTTCATATATTGCTGACCGTGAAAAATGTGCTGAAGTGACAATATGAAATTTCGATCATGGTATGTTGTTTTATTAGAAGCAAATTGATGAAAAATTTGTTGAGCACAAATATGATATGAACAATTGGACGAAATGAATGAAAGTGATATTGAACACGTGAGAATGAGTGCAGGAACTGTAATGATTATAAGTTTTGTTAATTTTGTAGGTGTGAAACAGAAAAAAATCTGATAAAATTGAAAAACAAGTTTATGTTGATTGGCTCGTTGTAGATGCATACAAATTTATGGTAATTTTTTTATGAACGATTGTGCTTAGAACGAACGATATATAAAGTGGTAAGTGACTTGTAGGGTTTGGTATGTTTTAAGGGTTTGCAATCCACGTGATGTTTGTATGTTTTGTCAATTTTGTAGTTGTAAACTGCGTAAAAATCAGATAAAGTTGCAATAGAAGTTTATGTTCAATGTAAGTTGTAGATGCACAAAAAAATTTGGTAAATTTTTTTAGGAACGATTGACCGTACGTATAACGGTCGATACATAAAGTGGTAAGTGAATTTTAGGGCTTGGTCTGTTGTTAGGGTTTGCAATCTCCGTGATTGTTTTCAGTTTTGGCAATTTTGTAGTTATAAACTGGATAAAAATCAGAAAAAGTTGTAGATGCATAAAAAATTTAGGTAAATTTTTTTAGGAAAGATTGACCGTAGAACGGTCGATACATAAAGTGGTAAGTGATATTTTGAAGGTGAGGATCGCTATGTTAATATTGTTAAATGAGGTGCTACGTGAATCATGGAATGCGAAAATACGAGATATTAAACTTCATAATACAGTTGGGAGTAACACGCCGCGTAGATTTTTATTACATGCATAACATATAGCATGATTGCGACTAACCCACCCAACTGCTCGTACGACCTACTGTGTGGACCGGGGCCACTTTCCCTTCCTTGCCCGCTCGGCGTTGAACTCCTCCGCGGCCTCTTTTGCCTTAGCCGCAATTTCCCTCTTTCTCTCGCGCTCCATCTCGCGAGCCTCCCGCTCCCTACGCGTGCACGCTTCAAGATGAGCTTGCGTCTCGCGCTGTATACGCAGGGTGTGCTCGTGCTTGCGGCGCTCCTCCTCCAGCAACTCCTTCTCCTTTGTGACATTCCACTCCTCGAAGTCGAGGGTCCATTGGTCCTGAGGGTGGATCTCAAGATCGATCCATTTGCGGTAGGCACATAGGGGCTCCGGAGACTGTAAATAAAAGAGAGATATTGTTAGTGCGTGTTGTGAAGGAGAAAAGGTAGGGGAAAATGGTGCATGTGGTCGTTACCGGCTGCCGATAGGTTGCGGTGTCAAAACGGCGGTTGGGGTAGTCACTGGAGTAGTTTGCGCAACCCCAGTACCGCATACCTAGACTGATGCGGTGCTTAGACTTGAAGAACTTGCACACGTCCCCGCACCAACAAAGGGGAGGTGTCTCCCCCTCAGGTGGTAGTTGTGGCGAACGCTCGGTGGGGACGTCCGGGATGGGGTTGTTGCTACGCGGGCGCTCTGGGGGGGGACCTTTCATCGTAGCACGATGGGCTTGTTCTACCCGGGCCTGTATCGCCCTTATTTTCTCATCCCGGGCGGCATCGCGGGCTGCAGCTGACCGTGCTATGTCACGGGTCTCCTCCCAATCCTTCACCATCTTGTCCCATTGCTTCTTCTTGCCTTTGTCCATCCCGGTTGGGTGAGGGAAGCGCGATGTAGTATGGGGTTTGGATGTGCAATGTTCGCTGGGAAATGGAATGCATACCAATTTATAGGGGCCGTTTTGTCTCTACTCGTACGTGTAAAGATGGTCCGCGTGGTCGTAGCAGTGAGTAAAGATGGGAGTCCTGCGATATCACTGAAAAAAGGCCCCTGTTTTGTCATGTCACTGCCCAAAGCTGGCATCTTTTGTCATCCCACTGAGCAAAGCTGACCTCTTGTTGTCTTGTCACTGAGCACAGCTGCCCTCTTTAGTACTGTCCCTGCCCAAAGCTGGCATCTTTTGTCATCCCACTGAGCAAAGCTGACCTCTTTTGTCATATCACTGAGCAAAGCTGCCCCGTTTTATCATGTCACTGCGCAAAGCTGGCATGTGTTGTCATCTCCCTGAGCAAAGCTGCCTCGTTTTGTCATGTCTGTGACCACAGCTGCCATGTATTGTCATCTCACTGAGCAAAGCTTGCCTCTTTTTGTCATTTGACTGAGGACAACTGCTCTCTTTAGTAATGTCACTGCCCAAAGCTGGCATATTTTGGCATCCCACGGAGGACAACTGCTCTCTTTAGTAATCACGAATTGGCTATACTCATGCCTTTTGGCATTGTTTAGGTGTTTAGCTCTCGCCAATGGCCTCTTATCTCTAAATACAGAGCATCAGTGCACACTCAGTCACCCAAGCTAGAAATGATGTCCTCCTTATTCAAGCCACGGGGAACCGAAGATGATGGCCTCATTCGGTAAGAGGTGTTATTTGATCCAATATTAAAATTTATTTCATTGTCAATATTATGTACATCTGTCCCGGTATGCATTTTATGCTTTCTTATGTAATGCCTTTTGAATGTGATGTGTATCATTGCACTTGGGACTTTCAGGGAATGACTTATTGACTTTGACACTAGCTCAGGGACTGAAAATGGATAATTGATGAGATAGGCTCGTCCCCTGAAGACCTGCAGGAATTTGTGCATTCACTCTCTTACGTGTACGTAGAAAATTGTACCACACGTCATTCTTCCAAGTTAAAGTATTAGCCTACTATGTATATGTCGTAATGGCCTAGCCAGAGTCATCAAGCAGCTCGGTAGGCGGTAGCTCAACAGCAGCCCGTTTTGTCTAGTCACTGAGCAAAAGCTGACCTGTTTTGTTTTGTCTAGTCACTGAGCAAAAGCTGATCTCTTTTGTCATGTCACTGAGCAAAGCTGGCCCTTTTTGTGAGGTCACCTCAAAAGCTGGCATGTTTTGTCTCCTCACTGAGCATGGTGTGGGGTCAAGATTTGTGTTGTCTGTGGTCTTTGTGCGTGAGGCTACCCCCCACACAGCCTATAAAACGGAGCCATCCCTCACATACTCCCTGGCCATGTTATCAGTCACCTCCTGAGTTAGTTGTTCACAATCTTTGTAGTTTTATTTCGTGCTCACTCCCCCAGACTAGGCAATGAGTCAGCTCAGCACGTCTTCATGGGCACCCACGGTGATGTGCCCAAATTGCAACTTGGTGGTTAGACGTAGGACATCACAGACGGCCAAGAATCCCGGGCGACACTACTACAAGTGCCCCAATCACTCGGTGAGTCATATTGTTTCGGGTTCATTCAAATCGTGGTGGTATGTTTAAAAATCTTCTTGTCATGGAATCGCAGGAAGCTCATGGTGGTTGCCGATTCTGGGTGTGGGAGGATGAAATGGGAAATAGGAATGACAGTGTTCGCCGTGAGAGAGTTGTCGTGGGGGGTTGCGACCCCGTCGGGATGCAGCATCGTTTCGACAGACTAGAGTGGAAGATAAATTTAATGTTGTGTGCTATTTTGTTTCTTGTGTTTATTGTTATCCTCAAGTTGTAGTGCTGCAGGTTATCCTCGTGTATGTTCGCAATGTTTTATGCTATCTTGTCGCAATGTACTAGAGTGGTAATGTTTTATGTACGGTTGTGTTGTATTTTAGTTCTTGTGTTCGTTGGTGTGTTGGTGGTTGTACTACTTGCTACATGTCATGTACGTGAAATGTATGAGTTGTTCGTGTTGTCTTTGCCTGATGCCTTCTCCTCGTATATGATGGTAATTTTTTATGGAATTTTTTGTACGGATAATCCCTTTTTTATTTGATATATACATCGGTAAGTGATATTTTTATGTTACTAAGAATTAGTGTACCAAGAGTATGTTAATATTGTTAAATGACTTGCTATCTGAATCATTGAATGCGAACACACGAGATAATAACCTTATGTGAATAGAAATAAACTTCATAACATGCTGCGTACAATTTTATTACATGCATAACATATAGCATGATATGCGACTAACCCACCCAACTGCTCGTAACATTGTGTCTACTGGGTGTAGCGTGGTTGTTTCCCCTTTTTATCGCGCCTTGAAGATGGCTCCGCTGCATCCTTTTTCCTGTCATTCTTGGACTTGAGAGCTGCCTCCCGAGCTTGAAGCTCTTCCTCCTGACGCTTGATGGCTGCTTCACGCAGACTTAGCTGCTCCCGCCTCCTTTGCAGCTCATCCTCCTTGCCCTTCAGACGGATTTGGTCCACCCTCACGCGGCGCTCTTGCTCACGCCGCAGCTGTCGTTCCACCTCGCGAGCCTGAGTCATCTTGACAAAGTATTGTCCTTTGTTTTCCACCTCCACTGCCTGGTTATGTGGCCATGTCGGCGACACCCGATCCACCCATTCGATGAACCTGCAAGCCTATGTGTGGCATGGTAGATGTCATGGATCAAGTTGAAAAACGACAACGAGAAACAAATGATTTAGTTGTCGTCGTTACCATGAAATCGTCATCCAGGTTTGGACACTTGAAGAACCTACGACCGTATTTGGCTCGCTCTTCTTGATCCGTCCAGACTCCCAACATCGTCCTAAAGCCGCAGCGGCACTTGGGGCGCTCATGCCACTCCGGCACTCCAAATGGGTCGGACCTCCACGAAGACATTGTTGTGTAGTAGTATTGTGAAGGCTTGAGGAGGAGATGTGGTATGGAAGACATAGGAGGCCTTTATGTAGGCAGGTTATCTGGTGCAGTGGGCATAGTCCATGGAAATGTCCCTATGTAGGCTTTTCAGAGCGTGTATCCTGTATTTATGAAACAACAATAGGCTTTTCAGAGTAGCAATAAATGTTCGTATGTAGGCTTTTCAGAGTAGCAATAAATATTCGTATGAAGGCTTTTCAGATCGTAGTCTTTATGTAGGCAGTTTAGCTGGCATGTGTTGTCATCTAACTGAGCAAAGCTGCCCCGATTTGTCATATCACTGCATAAAGCTGGCATGTGTTGTCATCTCACCGAGTAAAGCTGAGCGCTTTTGTCTTGTCTCTGGGCAAAGCAGCCATCTTTTGTCCCGCCATTCGATATAAATAGCACGGTAGAGGTCCCATGAAGTTGTAGCTAGAAAACCCTGTAAATCGAACAAAGAACATACCATGGCGGAAGATGAGGGGCCAGTCGGATATGGGTCACCGAAGGAAGACCTTCCCTTGGAAAGGAGGGAGATGTTCGGACCACAGTACCGCTTGCTACCAAGCCGGCGTGCGCAACCAGCGTGGCCGAAATGCAGACACAATGAGTACGTGGTCGTGCAGGTCCTGGAAGGCCCGAACGATGGCGGGCGCCGTTTCTTCCGATGCCCACGCTCCGGGGTACAAATTACTAATAGTACATTTTTTATTGCTTATGGACCCTCCATGTTTACTGTCATTTTTCGCAGATGGCGAAATGCGACTTCTCCCGCTGGATCGACCCTCCTCATGAACGGTATATTGACCGTTATGTGGGTACTTTATGGGACCGAATAATGGACTTGGAGTACCGAATGGAGACTCTCAATGAGGAGAACAATGAGCTCCGCCAACAGATGCAACGCGAGAGGGGAAACGAGGAGGTTGTCAACATAGGAAGCTCTTATGATCCCACATGTTGCTGCGCGAACCCGAGCTGCATATGTGCGTGCCACTACCACGATGGCCAGCCCCGTCCGAGGCGGCCCCCTCAGCAGTTCTCCATGTGGGTGCCACGAGGCTCGTTTGGCATGTAGGCCACGAGGGTACGGAATGTGTTGATGCTGTGCCAGTAGGACTGTTGTGTTGATGTTTTGGGTGTAGAAGTTTGCATAAATTCTGTCTGTATGTGCAATGTATGTGTTGTTTCGTGTTGTAAGTGCATGACGCCTTCATTTTCTGTGACCTTCATATTCTGTGCCCTCTTTCCATAACGTGGAGTTGTTATCACAAGGCAAAAAAAATTGTCGTCAAGCTTTGTCTTCTCCCGCTACCCCGTGTTGTCATCTCTCAGTTGGTTGTACGCCGTACTAAATCATAGAACTTAGAGCAACCTTTTTATACTGGAAACCATCTTTGAACATCAAACCATCAAGCACTTGAAAAACATCACAAATATTACAAAAGCACAATTTAAAAAATTCATTCATCATCTCGTCGTCGCCGCCTCGTACGGTGCATATGATCCTCTGAGAAGGTGAACCTACTAGGGGAGCGGGGTGCATCGCGAAGATCGTAGTGCGAGGGGTGTGGCCGAGGCGGCGGTGGGTACAACTCTGTGGACAGTTGCCCCGGCTGGTCATAAAGCATAGAGCTCACCCAGTCGGAGGAGGTGCCTACGTCCTGCTTAGATGGTACAACTGAATTAGACAATGGAAAGTACGAAAATTGTTCATAATGAAATACACACGTTTAGTGCATACCGGGGTATGTGGCTGCTGAAATGAGGATGTCGACGGGAAGTCCCCCATGTACTCGTGCGATGTCATGCCTTGATAGGTCGGCACAACCCACCTGTCCGGGTCATATAGGTTGGTCTGCACCTGTCCCGGGAGATACGAGGGCATCTGCCCCTCTGGTTCGTCCGGCGAGTCACCGCCGCTGTCTGGAGTGGGCCCCCGTCGTCCTGGAGAGCGCGGTCGCTCGTCCGTCGCCCTCCGTGATGACGATGCCCGTTGCGACGTGCTATCCCGTCGCAATTGCTGCAAGACGAACATGTCGTTAGACATTAATGGTAAATGAGTGCATGAACAGATAGTTGCGAATTGTCGAACCGCCAGGCCGAAGCGCGTGGAGGCCGAGCGACCGTAGCTTGGCCGACTCTCGGACAGCCCCTCTGGTTCATGCGGCGATGACGACCTCCGTGATGACGATGCCCGTTGCGACGTGCTATCCCGTCGCAATTGCTGCAAGACGAACATGTCGTTAGACATAAATGGTAAATGAGTGCATGAACAGATAGTTGCGAATTGTCGAACCGCCGGGCCGAAGCGCGTGGAGGCCGAGCGACCGTAGCTTTGCCGACTCTCGGACGGCCCCTCTGGTTCGTGCGGCGATGTCGACCTCCGTGATGACGTCGCCCTCCGTAGCAGCGTGCTATCCTGGCGCAATTGCTGCAAGATAAAGATGTGGTTAGACATAAATGCCACTCAGTGCACAAACAAATAGTTGCCAATTGTCGAACCGCTGGGCCGAAGCGCGTGGAGGCCGAGGATGGCCGTGCTGATCCTGGTGCTGACGGAGGCGCGGAGGGAGGTGGTGGTCCCTGCCCACGTCCGCCACCGCGTGTAGCAACAACGTCATCTCGGCGACCACAACTCAAGCCCCGTATCGTACCCCTTGCCATTTCGCTGATGCTGCGCATATAGCTTACCCACCGAGATTCGGTATTGGACTTCCTATGTCGTATAGCCTCATTAGCCTCGATGTCGATACGATGTATCCGGTCCACCTGCAGTGAAACACACAGTCAGTTCAAATGTAATCCTGCATTGCATAATGACACAGTACTCTCGTACCGCCTCGTCGACTCGTGCCGCTAGATGACGGTCTGGACCTTCCTGTATAGCCGCCCCGTGAACAGCATGAGGTGGAGGCTGTGGTGGCTCCCCTGTAGTAAGCCTACAGCGGGTGCGTGCAGCGTACCAGTCAAGGTATGCCCTGTACGGCGCGGGGTCGTCAGGGTCGTACGGCCGTGTCTCATCCACAACCATCGTATGCGCATGGTCAGACCACATGTCTGTCCACGTCCGCTGTGTGACTCTCCAGTCTTCGGTCGCTCGCCCTCTCCTCGATTGCCTGCAAGCCCATTGAGACATTACACAATCAGTACGGTACTGACATTGACACTAATGCAGTAATTAAATGTGGGGTGTACTGACATACCGGTGGTACTCCTCCGCAAGAGGGCGTCCTGGCATGGGAGGGACATGCTGGTACAGCCCGAACTGTCTCATGACTCGGTGTGGGCTGTACGGCTCGACGCAGTGCGCGAACACCAAGTGGCAGGTCGTCATCCAGTACCTCTGATCTCGCCCGCACTGGTATGACAACCCGTGGGGGGCCGTGTTCGCAATTAACTGTGGAGACCATGGCCACCAGTCTACGTCGGCAAACGCCAGAAGCTCGAACCTCTGGTGGAAATCCGAGTACGCACGTCTCGGTCTATCCCTGGCCCACCTCAACTGACCATGCGTCCAACGTGTACCCATTGTGGGCGCATCAATGGGGTCGTCACCACCATACAACTGCGGGATGAGGTCATAGGGGTGCACACGACGACCAAAGTCAGGCCTGCCAACGGGTAAGTGTTCCCATGACCACAACTGAAGGAGAAGGTAGCAGGCGGCTAGGATCGGCTCGCTGGCCGCGGTACGCTGCGAGGCGTCACACAAGCCTCGGTATGTGGAGCTAAGGACTGCTGATCCCCAGCTATACTGTGGCTGCTGACCAGGCCAGCCATCCGCCAAGGACTCCGCTAGCGGTATGTAGCTAGGCTGCACGGAGTCTCCAGTCGTGCTAGGGAACAAGACGTACCCGAACAGATATAGCAGGTATGCAACGAAGTGCGTCCGCACCGCGACCTCATCTGCGTCTGCAGGACAGGTCATGAAGCGACGAAGCCATCCATGTGGCACCCCAGCTGCGTTGTCTCGGATCGCATGACCGAACCGGTGACCCAGACGGACCTTCCAATCTGCTGCCTTCGGGGGTGGCACCAAAGCAGCACCACGGAGGGGTAGACCTGTAATCATCGTGACGTCCTGCAGCGTAACCGTCATCTCCCCCCACCGGAAGTGGAAGGTGTGAGTCTCCGGCCTCCATCGATCAACGAGAGCTGACAACAGTGGCGCATCGTACTGGAACCCATGCGGTAGATCCAACATGCGGGCAATGGGCAGCAGACCGGTGTCCCGTAGTAGTGGGATGTACCGAGGGTCGAGACGCCAGTTCTCTCGGGGGCCCCTAAGGACGAAGCAAGGAGGCCCCTGTGCGGGTGCCGACAACCACACATGGCATCGGTGGTGCTCGTCCCAACGGGGCTCTAGCAGCTCGAACGCCATGTCCTGCCAAAGAAGGATAACAAGTTAGTGTACATTACAACAAAATGTGCAACAAATAACAACATAACTCACAACAAATGTTATGACAGGGAAACGTACGGAATGTACAAAAACATACGTAAAATGTGCACACCAATATGACCCACACGACAAGGAAACATATGGAATGTGCGAAAATATACATAACATGGTAATGTGCAATACATAGCTACACCATCGAGCCAACAATTAAGCGTACACCTCCTGAATAACACATTACATATGGATTGTGGTTGGTACTACGGAGCGTTGCTTGATGCCGGCCTGTTTGGGCACTGACTGAGGGAGTGGCCAAAGGTCTTGCATAGCCTACACTTCGGGCGCCGAACACGATCCCCTCGCTGGCTCTCATCCATGTCGTTGCGGATGCGACGGCTTTGTCGTCTTCCACGCCCGACATGCTTCAGTGCATCGTTGGGCACCCACTTTATCTCCCCCGGCCATAATTCCCTGTAGTGCATGTCTACCCCGTAGGAATGGAACTCTGCACTCCAGGTTGCATACAAGTGCTGCATGTCGTAGTACTTGGAGATGTACTGTGTCGACGCCTGGTTCCATACAGCGCATGCCGCGTACACATGGGAGCATGGCTTGTGCAGAAGCTGGGGCTTGTTGCAGCTGCAAGATGCTTCATCACCAATCGTGCATACCTGCTTGCGCTCCCCTCTAATTTGACCCATGACATACTTCTGCCTTAGGCGGACCTCAAACTTCCTCCTTAAGCCATCAATGGGCTGAGCAATGTGGGTTCGAGCCTTCTCCATCTTCCTGTCCATGAAGGCCTGCATGACCTCAGAGTATTGCTTGTTTTCCTCAACGTGCTTCTGCGCCATCCTGGCTCTATTCACAAAGTACCCGACGGTACGGTTCCAGGTCTCGGCCACAATTGCCGTGATCGGCAGGGATCTGACGCCCTTCAATACACCATTGTAAACCTCGGACATGTTGGTTGTCATGATCCCATACCTCGCCCCACCGGTGTCGTGCAACAAAGACCACATTTCCAAGTCAGGTGCATTGGACTGAACCCATTGTGAGAATACCCCGACTCTTGTGGAGCCCCCCTCCACGGCCCCTGCTGCTGCATGCACATGCTTCGTAGCCTCCTGATCGAGCTGCCTCCGCAAGGCGTCGAACTTCCGCCTCTGGTTCTGCATGCATAGCTTCTTGAACATCTTTATGAGGTCCTTGCTACGGAACCTTCTGTGGAAGTTCGCTGCAATATGCCTCATGCACCAGCGGTTCTTCACATCAGTCCACGGGACGGGGGCCTGCGTCCCATCCTGCAACGTTCGCAACGCAGACATCAAGCCTGCATTGCGGTCGGAGATAAGGCACACTTCGGGCCTGTCTTGCACTACGGCATTCTTCAAATTGCAAAGAAACCAAAGCCAGCTATCTGTATTCTCGCTCTCCACAATTGCAAATGCCACTGGGAGTAGCTGGTCATTTGCATCGGCTGCAACTGCGGTAAGGATAGTGCCCTTGTACTTGCCGGATAGGAACGTCCCATCTACGGTTAGCACTGGACGGCACCACCTGAACCCTTGTATCGCCTGATGGAAGGCCCAGAACACTCTGTCAAGAATGAAACAGTTCGGGCCCTCCGTAGGATGGACCCTCTCCTGCCTGTTTATGTAAGTGCCTGGATTTGATTGTGCAATTTGATCCAGCATTCTTGGGACCAGGTCGTACGCCTCCTCGTACGTCCCATACATACCGTGCAGCACCTTTTGCTTCGCCCGCCACACCTTCTTGTAGCTCACTTCGTAGCCCGCCTCGTTCGCTACTGCTGCCATCAGAACCTTCGGGGTAATTGACACATCCGCCTGGACGAGGTGCGTGACCACCTCCGCAACATAACGTGATGTCATGTTGCGGTGTCTATGTACTGGCCCCGCAAGCTCGCAACTGTGATCTTGCAGCACCGTTATCCGGAACTCCGTGCCAACGCCCTTGTACCGTTGTGCACGGACTTTGCCACCACATGACCCGTCCACACACTTCACAACGTACGTATCCGGCTTTGACTTGTGGACCCGATACGTCCGGCTTATGTTGACGGCATGTCTAGCAATAGCCTGCTGGACAGCACTCTTATTACGGAAGCACTGCCCCAGAAAGAGTACGCCCTCGCTGAACCCCCATTCTCCCTCCTCCGCCTGTGGCAGAACTAGGGCTGCCGCTGCGATGTCGTCCAGTCTGGACGACACGTACGCACCGTCCGTGCTCACAACACGACCTACCACCCCTCCAGTTGCACCTTCGCCATCCTCGTCCTCTCCAGAGCTGTCTGTGTCAACCTCCTCATCCTCCTCGCTGTCCTCTTCTTCCACCCGGTCCCCAAGATACTCATGACAGTCAATACGGGCGGCCCACCACCTGTCGTGCACACCTTCGTTGGGCTGGAAATTCTGCGCACGCCTCCTGTCGTCTTCATCACCCACTTCCTCGCCCACATGTTCTCCCGCAGAAGGGTCTTCATGACCGCCGGCCACTTCATCTCCACCAGCGGCATCTGAACCAACCATGCCTGATGATTCTGCCCTCTCCACGAACTCGACATACACCATTGGCCTCCCATATATGGCAGCATCAGGGTTGCGCACGACCTCCATGTAGTTCGCCCATGAGGCGTCATTGGTCACCTTCAGAAGTTGCCATATGCTCCCCCTTCCGTCATCCACCATTGAGACATAGACTGCCTCGATCCGTAACTTCTTCCTTGCGGTCTGTCGATCGAACGCTGAACGGACACACCTCCGTAGCTCAGACAAGCTCATGGCGCTCACACCGGGTGCCCGGATCACGGTCCCCTCGCAATTTGACAGGTCCGCCCCATACGGCCCATCACGTACGAGACCACTCCCATAAAACACCATCAATTGTTCAATGCCAGCCATTGCGTACCTATCATAAGTGCATAATCAACCATTTTAGTAGACAGCATGCCAAATTTAATTTCCCATTACATTAACAGTACCTACCCATTTTAGTACCTAACATTACTAGTATATGTTTTGTATGTGTAAATCTAAAGTTTATTTCTAACTATTTTTCTTATAAATCGATTAATGCCAAATTCCTATTACATAGTTTTCTTCCATTCTTTTTCTATATTTCACTTAATGCGGCTTTCACTTCCGAAATTATACATAAATCAAAAAATTCTACTTTGTAATTTCATGCCCTAAGTTTATTTCATTTTACAGTACCTTCGTACTAATTTCCAGGTATTTTGATTTTCCTATACCTTCATACTACGGTCATTCACTAAGCCTACTAATTATACAAATTGTTCATAATCTAACTGCTGTTGCTATCACCTACAAATGCTCTAATATAAATATTTACATCTTCAACAACTACACATGTAAGCACAAATGTTCAACAAAATCTCACTACATTACAATACGTAACTTCAACAAAAAATACGAAATTATTTACACTACAACAAAAAATATGACCTCATGTTTACGTACACATACACACCGTACCAAAGATTGACTTATTACAACATTAATGATACACGGTTTTGCTAATTACGGGCTAATGACATTCGCAGAAAATTACTTGCACGGGGGCAAAAATTACCTCTTCTTGAAGCTCGCGAGACGATCTACAACTTTTGTATTTGCAAAATCCGTTGATTCCAAACAAAACCAACTCAAAATCCTGAGTTTCCACTCTCTTTTTTCCCTCCCTTCACTCGCTCTCTCGCTCTGTCTTCACTTCAACTCCACCGCAAACTGCAAATGAGCCTCCTTGCGCTGCTATTCACCTCTTTAAGGTTGCTGAATGAGAATACGAAGAGGGGCCATGCAAAGCTTCTACAGACACGTGTTCACGTAGAGGTCAAAAAAGAGAGCAGCTCCTGAGAAATTTCTCTGCTTTCGGCGCTGGTGACGAGACGTGCGGCCCCGCCTTTGATTCGCGCGGTCGGGCAGAGCAAACGCGCGCTCGGCGGGGCATTCACGCGGTCGCCAGGGCGGACGCGCGGTCGTCCGGGCCAAACGCGCGCTCGGGCGGGGCAATCATGCGGTCGCCAGGGCGGACGCGCGGTCGGCCGGGGCTAACGCGCGGTCGGGCGGGGCGGGACGGGGGTCGCGCGGTCGGGCGGATCGGTGGCGCGGTCGCGGCGGGTCGTGCGGTCGGGTACCGCACGACCGGGACAGGTGGCGGCGTGTGGCGATCCCGCGGTGGAGAGGGGTCCAGTTTTGGAATTTTTTTGCAAAGGGGGCCAAAAACGGAATTCTTGATACACAGGGGTCCAATAGTGTCCAAATTTCCAGGGAAGACAGGTACAATCTGTTCTTCACAATGATATATCCGAAGATTGCAGAGAAAACGAGGGACGATGCGGCGACAAGTGAGGCAGTGGATGCAGGCAGATAGGCGTATGCCCAGGCAAACATGAGGTTGTCAGCAGCACTGAGGAAGCCGAGCAGGACGTACCAGAAGCACAGCTTCAGCGACAGTGGTGTTGGCGACGCTTTGCCCAGGAGATAGTATGGGAGCAAGAAGAGAGCAGTCAGGGGCCAGCCGGCGACAGCAGACCATGACAAGATCCATTTGCTCTGCCCTCCATTGTTGTAGTAGAGCCGTGAAAGGAGGCTCGAGGCGGGGAATGCGGTAAGCATTGCGCCGCTGCTGAGAACGAGTAATGCCCAGAAGGAGAAAGGCTTGCTACGGTATGTCTCCAAGGAAGAGGCAATTATCTCGGCTCGGCTCCTTTCTGGTGCAAGGAGCCTTTTGGCTCCGAGGTCTCCTCCGTTGCAACTTCTGGCACACACAGCAGGGAAATAACAAATTCAGATTTTCTGAACAACTTCAGCTAGGTGAACAGCATGAAGAATGCCAAAAAAAAAATCTGAAAACATTTTAGTAATCACTGATCAATACTGAATTTGGAAGCACTATAATTCAAAGTGAGCTGTACTGCTGTAGGGTTCAATGAGGAATGAGCATGTGAACTAGAGTTTGGTCAGTTGAGTTGTAGGATATTCAGAGCCAGTGGCGTACTGATGCAACTGAACTTGAACTTCTTTCCGTTTTTTCCCCAAAAGAATGCATCAATTACACTGGGACAAAAAATAATAACAACATCGAATGGAAGAGAAAATTTCCATAGGCGAATTAAAAGAGTTGCTAACAATTACCCAGAAATAAAGCCAGAATAGATAAGGAGAAATCTGTGTAATATCGTAATCCAGAAAAATAAATTTCATGAAAATTAAACTATATTTAGATTCTCAAATATCCAACATCATATTGCTTTACGTGGTCCTTTTGAAAAGGACAGCCACTCCCAACCCATTATATGTACGACAATAGTCAGATGATTCTTCTTCATATTTAATATTATTTTTTTCTTGACAACACGTTTGCCATGAATATTATTTAATGAAAGCGAAGCTTCATTGTGCTTGCTTTCAGCAAGTCTACTCCACTGCAAAAGCACCACAGAAATATCAAATGCATTACGCGGTAAGCATCTGCTTACTGGATTTCACAAATATCAGAACTAAAACAACCAAAACAACATGCATGCGAATCTTATATTCTATCATAGTATGCAAGGAGAAGCCATTCTCAGTCCCCATTGGTCGATATGTATGCGCTCGAAACACAATTCCCATGCCCCTTAGACGAGCAGCAAGTTCTGGATGAGCACATCAAGAGAATCCAAAACCAAGAGCAAGAAAAAAAGAGGTAAAGTAGGACTTACACATCAATGTTGCAAAAAGAGTTGGTTTCCAACAGAACCCGACTAATGTTCAGCGTTACTAGTTAGTACTGCTACGAACAAGAAGCAGCGAGACACCCAAGAATCACCAAATCCTTAGCACCACAAAGCCGCCCCAACTAGAGTCTAGAGGCATACGCAACACACTGTAGCGCCATCGCTCCGCCGGTAACTGAACTAGGGATGAAAACGGAACGGAAATATTCTGTACCGAACCGTATCGTTTTCTACATTTGACCCGATCGAATTCGTATTTTCGGACAAATTCGAATTCGGTTCGAAATACGGAATACCAAATTCGAAAACGGAGCGGAAACGGTTTAGACGTTTTTCGACCGTTTTCTACTTTTCTACATTTTATTCGGAATATACCGTATTGTAAATACGGTTTATTCCGAATTTGGCCCAGCCCACTCCCAGGCTAGCAGTAGCACCAGCTCTCCAAACTCCGAAGGCCAAACCCTTAACTCCCGCGCCCCCCATGGCCTCCTCCTCCCGCCGCGGCGGCGGCGCATCCGCCGCGCGGCAGTCGCCCTTCTTCCGGGACCTCGCCTCCCCCATCCCGTCCCACCGCGCTGCCTCGCGCTTCGCCTCGGTCGCGCCCACCGCTGCCCCCTCCGCCACGCCGCCCCGCCCCTCTTCACTCTCGACGACCGCTTCGCTGCCTCCGACTTCCCCCCAGATCCCACCGCGTCCGACCTTCTCCCCGTCGCCTCCCCCCCCCCCTCCCCCCGCGCCGCCGCCAGCCGCTCGCCGTCCTGGGACCGCTCCCGCGGAAAGGCCTCGGCCTCGGCCCCGGGGTCCCCCATGGATGGGGTCGTGGAGCCGGTCCGGAAGGAGGTGCTCGCGCTGCCCCCGTCGTCGAGTCCTGGTACTCCTCGTCCTCCGGCCGCGGAGGCTCAGTCGCTGGTGACCCCGGCGCTGCCGACGGCTAGGACGGAGCTGACAGCGAGCGGAGGGGAGGTAGATGGGGAGGAGTGGGTCACTGTATTCGGGTGAGGAAATGATGCTTAGTTTGTTGCTTAGTCTGTAGTGGTTTAGCAATGTGTAGGCAAATGTGTTGGCTCAAAAAATCCAATTTAACACATTTGGTGGAAATCCTGTTTGTTCCGCTGGTGGATTGGCCGTGCTTAAGGTTCTTGATAAGGAGAAACGGCAGGCGCACTGTGCTGATGTTGGCGCTCACTTGGTGAAGCGTCTAAAATTGCTTCAGCAAAAGCATGAAAGTAAAATTTCTATTCTTTGGTTCTATAATTTACAGACAAAGATCTATACATTCGGATTGACTCAGAATCATCAATAATTTGTTAGGGCTAATTGATTAGGATTGAGTGAAGGATATTAGGATAAACGTATATTTTCTTGAGCGTAGTTCTTAAAGTTTTATGACAAATGACTTACAAAGTACTAATGTTAGTTTCTCGATTACATGTGCTTAGCTTCAAATGGATCACATGAATGTGCTTAGCAGGAGCAGAAGTGCTGAAATAGGATCTCCTACAAATTCCGTGAGCCATCTGAACGACTCCGTGTGTTATATTTCTTCTTCCACGGCCTTCTTGAACTGAGCAGAAAATGATGCAGCTCTCAAACTGTGCAGATGACCACAGAATATTGGGATCACTCAGGGAGACATTCAACAGTCTGAATGTATTGGATGACTCAGTAGGGGCCAGGAAGGAGAACTGAAGTACCAAGCAAGTTGCTACATGCCTACATCAATATTAAGGTATTCTCGGTTTCTCAATTTTTTATAAGAATTCATTGATTTTTTATTTTTATTATATATATATATATATACACACACGTATCGGTGTTTTTAAGAAAATGGCGAATCGCGGTATCGTCGTATCGCGTATCCGTATCCGTATCGGGGTATCTGGGTAACATAGATTATATGCACTTGAACTTGATCATGCACTTGGTAATTGTTATGTACTTTGTCACTTGTTAATTGTTATGCACTTGGTCCTACAGGTCGGTATTCCGTATTGAATTTTCGTATACCGACCGTGTTCGACATAATTCCGCTCGAATTGGTTCGTTTTCGAAATTCTCGATATTCCGTAAGTTCGCGTTCGTTTTCGTGTCCGGCTTTACCGCTTTCGCTTTCGTTTTCGTATTCAAATGTAGAAGTAGAAAACGGTTGAGGAGTTTTCCGACCGTTTCCGACCGTTTTCATCCCTAAACTGAACTACGTAGGTGGGCGTGAATTATCCACATGTACACGGGTGAATGATGATTAATTGATGAGAAATGAATCTAGCCCTAGAAGAGAGAAACAAACTGAATTTGCCCAGGAAGAGAGAAGAGAAGGGAGGAATTGGACCTGGGGATGGGACTCGGATGGTGTGATGATGGTGGCTGTCGCCGTCTTTCTCCATCTTCTGCTGGAGCCTGGAGCTGACGCGCGAGAGTTCCACCAGCCACAGCCACTCTTCCTCCCGAAGAAGATGAAGTTCCAATAAGACCGCGGCACCGGACCGGAATTTTGGACACATTTGGACCTCTAAACACCCGAAATTTCATTTTTGACCCCTAAACCAAAAAAAATCCAAATTTGGACCCCTCCGAGCGCACGACCCACTCTCCGAGCGCACGATTCATTTTTTGACCGCACGACCCGCGTTTTGTTGTCGGGAGGCGGTCGTGCGCTCGGAGAGTGGGTCGTGCGGTCAAAAAATGAATCGTGCGCTCGGAGGGGTCTAGATTTGGATTTTTTTGGTTTGGGGCCAAAAATGGAATTTCGGGTGTTTAGAGGTCCAAATGTGTCCACATTTCACCGGACCGGGAGGTGCTGGCTGCGGACTTGCTGAGTGTACATATATTTATGACTTTTTTCACTTATAACTTATGTTTTTTAAACACGTAGTAAATAGAAAAATTATAATAAAAAGTATATTAAATTTAGTTGTACCGGCTAAAATCGTATATAACTATTTTTCTCTGTATACTGACTCTTATAAATAATTAAAATTCAAAAATTTAAATCATGGCATATAAATTACAATGTAAAAGACCTATGTATGCCTCAACACTTCTTTATTCGAGAGAGAGCATCATGCTTGTGCTGCTAGTAATATATATTTTTTGTAAAAAACCGAGGACTTGCAAGGACTTGTACGTAAGTAAATAAGGACCTATACGTAATTTTGGAAACTCGCGGGGCGCCATTCAAAAAAAATTTTGCGAAGAAAAAACTTGCAGGGACCTATTTGCGAGGAAAAAGGACCTTTACGTAATTATCGAAAAATACGAGGAAAGTGGCTCGGCCGGCCGTACGCGAATTCCGCTGGACACGCGCCGGCCGACCGAGCGCGCGGGGCGACGTGGCCACGCTGAGAAGGCCGGAACCCCCGGAAATGTTATGGTTATTATACACACAAAATCAATGTGGATTGGAATCGTATACCCTGCCATTTGGACTTACTACGGCAGGGTGCCGTCGTTCAATCTCAGCCTCTCTTTCGCAAAGTAGGGGCATGTTCTTTATGGTTACGACTTATAGCTTTTTCGATGACTTATGACTTTTAGGCTGTTCGTGAGAGATATTACAGAGTAACAGAAATTCATGCGCGATTTTTACCGATATAAATAAAGTTGCGTTGCTACAGTGTGTACTATAATTAACTATTAGACTCTGTCATAAAAAGACGCTCTGTTTAAAAGCTAATTATTATAAAAAAATCAAAAAGTTGAAAGTTTAAAACTATAAAGAGCATGCCTGTAGGCTGTGATCGTTTTGGTTTTAGCTTTTAGCTTCCGGCTTATTTTTTACTATTTATAAATTTTGTCTTTTTCTAAACTTTTGACTTTTTGTTGAGCTTTTTTGCCGGTTCTTTTTTTCCCGTATTTCTTTGTATTATACGTAATGGGCTAACATATTTTTTTAATTTTTAAAATTTAATTATGCTAAATAAGCCTCTGTCAGCTACAGTGTTTTTTCATCTATCTACAGTGCTTTTCAGCCATAAGATACTAAAAAAACCCCAAATAATCACCATCTTATCCGAAGAATAATAATGGCTCTCTCTCTCAAATTAAAAAAGGGAGCATTTTCAGCGTGTTGTTGACCTTGACCGCAGTCCGACGTGTTTGAGCATAAACAATCCTGGAGCCCTGCACTGTGCATGATTGGGGTGAACTTCTTTAGTGGTGCTTCAAACAGCTGGGGCCTTATTTTAAAAAAAAACTAAAAAATATTAAAATGACTGTTAGTTTTTCTAATTAATTAAATTTTAAAAATAAAAATATATGATTACAGATAATGTAAAAGAAATATGGGAAAAAGAAAAATAAAAAATAAAAATGATAAAAATTAAGAAGTTGCTATATTTTAAAAGCTAGAAACAGAAGTAATTTGGAACAGATTAAAAGCCATGTCCTCCCGCTCATACCTGCCATTGATCTACGATGTGACCATCCGCAACGGCGAGGATGAGACCGGTCGGGTAGAAGCGCGAATTTTTTTTGCTTTTTAGCCCAAAATTTGAAA
Source organism: Dendrocalamus latiflorus (assembly GCA_017311315.1). Classification (NCBI taxonomy): domain Eukaryota; kingdom Viridiplantae; phylum Streptophyta; class Magnoliopsida; order Poales; family Poaceae; genus Dendrocalamus; species Dendrocalamus latiflorus. The sequence goes on from CM029657.1 coordinate 39,098,521, forward strand.
GTTTTTTACATATGGACCCCTGGAGAAAAGATTTGCAAAAATGGACCCTTCACTCGGCGCCACGGCCTTTAGCGCCCAGGGTACACGTCACGGCGCCATATCCTTTGGCGCCGTAAATGGCCACGTAGGATCCACGGTGGCATAGAACGGCGCCAAATCACATGGCGCCGTGACGTGTACCCTGGGTGCTAAAGGCCGTGGCGCCGTGCTTTGGGACTTAAGCCTGAGCGCGGCCCCCCACCCCTCACTCTGTTCTGCCCAAGCCGAAGCAACCGCCGCCGCCACTCCCTTCCCCCTCAAAATCAACTCAAATCCATCCGTTTTTCTCGCGATTTTACTTCAAAATCGAGTAAACAAGGTGAACCCCCTCCTTTCCCTTGATTTTTTGCAATAAATATGGATTATTTGAGGTACATTTCGTATCGGAAGATTGCAAACCCTAGATGAAATTACTTCAATTTGGCTCGGTTTTAGGTTGGATTTTCAATAGATATGCGTAATGTAAGAGTAGTAATGTGTATAGATTCGTTTTTAGGGTTGGATTTTTAGAAATACATATGTTTTTAGGGTTTGATTTAGAAATACATATGTTTTTAGGGTTTGATTTGAGCGAGATTGATGAATGTTTAGATTTAGGGTTTGATTTAGAAATACACATGTTTTTAGGGTTTGGTTTGAGCGAGATTTCTAAATTTTTAGAAATACATATGTTTTTAGGGTCCATTTTATAAATACATATGTTTTTAGGGTTTGATATAGAAATACATATATTTTGAGGGTTTGATTTAGAAATAGATATGTTTTTAGGGTTTGATTTAGAAATACATATGTTTTTAGGGTTTGATTATTATTTATACATGGTTGTGTTCGGTTTTAGGTTTTTAGGGTTTCATATAGCAAATAGGATGATTTCATGTCAACATGGGCATTCTAATTTAGATTTGCATTCTAATTCAAGTGGCAAAGACAACTTATTGTCAATTACACCAAGTTATCTATATATAAATCATGTTTTATAAATTTCTTATTTGAATATTTCTTAACCATTGAATTCTAAAATTTATCACAGGATGGCAAGATACCGGCTGCTAGACGAGTACTACGAGAGGGAGCACCGCGGTAGGCTCACGGAGGACGGCCATGTACGTGTGTGGTCGAAATGTACATGTGTTCAACTTGATGGTCACGCAGCTAACTTTAATAGCAATTTTCAGGAGATACCCATACTTCGTTCTCGAACCCATGATGGGTTCCAGTTGATGCGCTACGACGACCGCTATACCCCACTGCTGCGCCGTGCTGGGCTTCACACGGTCACTAACCTATTACGGCGGGGCATGCCGGTCTTCAACCCCGCAGCTTTGACCGCACTTGTCGTCAGGTGCATTTTCTCTATCGGGTCTATTTGTTTTCGCTTCTATATTCTTACGCACGTAACTAATTCTTTTCTCCTTGTACTACTAACAGGTGGAGGCCAGAGACACACACGTTCCACCTTCCCTGTGGGGAGATGACCGTCACGCTGCAGGACGTGGCGATGATACTTGGACTTCCCATCAGGGGACAGCCGGTGATCGGCCCGGCGGTGTCTGAGGGCTGGAGGGCACGTGTGGAGGCCTTCCTGGGCACGCCATTGCCTCCTGCCCCAGATAATGCCAGGCGAGGCCGCGTCTCGGGGGTCCACCTTAGATGGTTGCGGACTACCTTTGGCGAATGCCCTGCTGCCGCGGACGACGCCACGGTGACCTACCACTGCCGCGCCTGGGTCCTGCACATGTTCGGGGCAGTGCTGTTCCCGGACGCCACGGGGGATGCTGCTTCGTGGATGTACATCCACTGCCTCCAGGACTGGGGGGACGCTGGACAGTTCAGCTGGGGCTCGGCGGTCCTCGCATTCCTCTACCGCCAGCTTTGCGAGGCCTGCAAACGCAAGGCCCCCGCGTCGACGCTCGGTGGCTGCGTCTTCCTCCTGCAGGTGTGGTAATGCATTTATTTTCCCTACAGTTCTTTGTTTTTGTGCGTGGCTAATCGTGTGTCTGCCCGTATGTTCGCTTGGTAGGTGTGGATGTGGACACGCATTCCAGTGGGGCGCCCTCGAGTGTTGCAGGCGCAGCCTTGGCATCCACTGGGTGTGGATGACCTCGGCCCCACTGTTGCGTACCTGTGGGATACAGTGTCAGTCCCGTTCGCGACTACTCAGCGGGCGTACGTGGATTTCAGCAACGAGTTTGACACTTTGTCTCCCACGATGGTAAGAAATTGGTACTGCATTTATTTATTCTACAGTTCTTGGTTTTTGTACACGGCTAATCGTGTGTTCTCTTACTAGGTGTCCTGGGAGCCTTACTCCGAGCCACAGGTTCTAGCGCTACCGCTCAGCACCATGTGCCGCAGGGACTCCCATATTTGGAGGATGAGGTGTCCGCTGATCTGCTTCTATGCCGTGGAGATTCACCTCCCCCACAGAGTTGCGCGGCAGTTCGGCCTCGTGCAGTTCTTCCCCCCAGAGGGGATGTCGACTTCTGTTAAGTTGCACAAGTAACAATTTAAAATTCTTTTGGTTCGTACTAACAACTATTGTTGACATCTGCTATATGTACAGGTTCGACAGGGTCCGTCAACGAAAGGTGACGGACTTCGCTGATCACCACCGACAGTACGTGCAGTGGTGCAGGAAGATGGAGGACAACTGCGAGCCGGACAGTACCCCCCACAGTAACGCCAGCTTCCGGGAGTACTTGTCCTGGTACCACTCTGCCACCCGCTACAGGCTGAGGCAGCAGTGGACTGATGTCGACTACGCGGACCTCGCTTCCTCCGAGGACGAGGACACTGCGTACGACAGGCGTGCGAGGGAGGGCACAGTGGTCGAGGCCGCTCCGATTCTCGATCGAGTGGTACGGAAAGCATGATATTTGTAATACTTTGGTTCCATACGTTTATCTTGCACTTATGTTTACTTATTTCTTTAGGGGATTTCTCTCCAAACCTCGGTGCGTGAGATCGACGAGGTTCTCGGCCACCTGGACAGCGAGAGCCACCCCCTGAGGGACTTCCTGCAGGTACGAAGATAATTCGCTAGGTTAGATCGATTCAGCATGTATGCAATTATGACATATCATTACTTGCAGAGACTTCGACGTTGCCTCGGTCGGGCGGCGGGTGTGTGTGGTTGCCGCGCACGCACGGACGTCGCATCACCACCGGCGGCCTCCCAGCGCTCGGGTGCCTCGTCGTCACACGTCAGCACGCGCCAGTCCACGAGGAGCTCGTCACGCACTCCGACTTTCAGTCAGGGCGATGACGACGACGAGGCAGAGCAGGATGACGAGGAGGCGGAGCACGAGGACGAGGAGGCATCTACCCACGACAAGATTGGGATGTCGCAGATGCCCGACGCACCATCTACTCAGGCTTCCCAGCGGCCTCGCCGTTCGGCCCGTCCCCCGAGCACGTATACTCCAGGGTCTGATGCTTTGGCCAAGGGCAAGGGAAAGGCCAAGAGGCAGTGAGAGTGACTATTTTGTGCGCTGAGATGTGTTATGTAATGTCGCAACTACTTTTGATAGTTATATGATGTTATGTGATATTTTGAGACTTTCGATAATTGTGCGATGTTGTCATTTGAGTTGTTCAGATGTTTTATGTGTGAATGTATATGTATGTGTGTATGTGCATATGTTTTGCGGAAAAAACAGCAAGGTTTGCTATTTTTTCTACAGGTGAAGCTATCACGGCGCCAGAGTCTTTGGCGCCGAGAGGTTTATATACGGCGCTAGGGTCTTTGGCGCCTTTTGTGGCGCCAAAGAATATTGCGCCGTATGTAAACCATTCGGCGCCAAAGACTCTGGCGCCGTGATAGCTAAATATGACGCTAGAAGATTTGGCGCCGTGATAGCTGGGCTTGCACTGCAAAATTCGGGCTAAGTCCCAGAGCACGGCGCCACGACCTTTAACGCCCAACTTACACGGCACGGCGCGATGTGATTTGGCGCCGTGCTATGCCACCGTGGATCCTACGTGGCCATTTACGGCGCCAAAGGATATGGCGCCGTGACATGTACCCTGGGTGCCATATGCTTTGGCGCCGAGTGAAGGGTCCATTTTTGCAAATCTTTTCTCCAGGGGTCTATATGTAAAAAACTTTCAAATTTTCGACTAGAAAGCAAAAATTTAGCTAGAAGCGCTGGGCTGTTGTACGGTGGCAATGAAAGCGCTCACGAAAAAAACGATTGCGCACAGTCCACGGCGTTGTTCACGGCACATGAGAAGAAGCCTTCCTGCTACAGCAAAAGCTCGCATCCCGCACAAGCTGCAGATGGGAATATAAAACAAACGAAACGTTTTTTTAAAACGATTTTTCTGTATGATTTTTTGAGTTTAAAATTATGTGAGCTATTTACATCTTTATAGTCATCTTAAAAACATAACTAAAAGCTATCAATCACAATAAAAAATAAGGGCACAGACTCGTAACTTGACAGCTTCGCCCAACTAGAAAGATGCCCTCCGGCACATCTGCCTGCCCAGGCCTCGCCCACTTCCCTCCTACTGATCCAACCCAGGGGCGAAACCACACCCTAGGTAAGGTAGGTTTCAGTCTGAAGTGTGAAAAAATATCTAGTGTATAATCTGATAAATTCAGTTCAGTTTAAGTAATATTTTTATAGTCTAGCTCAGATAATCTAGATCATTCCACCACTGAACCTAGTAGGTAACTAAATTTTGGCTCACCACTGACCCAACCCAACGCTCCGTGGCAACTGGCAACCAAAAGCTTCACGCCCTTGTGATGCCCCACACCGCACGGCACGCGCGAGTCGAGTCGAGCGCACGCCAACGCCGGTTCACCCACCCACCGCGCGCGCTCCCTGATATTGCTCCTCCACCGTCCACACGGTGCGCGTCGCCTTTAATCCCGCCCGTTCAGACGTACGCCACCGCGGCAAACGCGCGCGTCGGCACACCGGCGGCTCCAGCCAAGAATCCGCACATGTATACTTACCATCCACGATGCAACGCATGTTCTTGAATTTGCGATCGTACTAGGAGGATTAACTTGCGTACAAAACCCAGTCGGGTTGGTCTGCCATGTGGGTGCATATGGACAAGTGACAATGAAGGCAGTTTTGGACTTCGTGTTTTGAGCTTTTCCCTGGATCCCAAAGAATCGTAAGCAGATTGCAGCTGGAGCATCACACTGCTCATGTCATGGGATGGGTAGTCTGATTCACTAGACAGAACTAGTTGAAATTCATCACCGGACAAATCTAAAGTTGTAACTTGCAAGACATCAACACTCATGCAAACAAGCATAAAAACCAAGGGGCAGCAGAAGAGGATGTTAGGCACCGTCCCGCAGATATCGCTTCATCAAATTGAACTAATCAGTTATCACGACTTAGCAGGTGACAAGCTTTGGAAATGCTGGAGTAACCACCATTACACATCCAAGCCCAAGTGATAGAAACATATGCTGCAATTTGCAAAGAAGGCCAAACGAAAATAATCGTCAACATTATGGAATTCTGCTTAGTAACATGAGATAACAGGCCTCCTATGCAGTCATTGATGATGATGTATATCGAAGCTGTGGGATCATATACACATAAAGATGTTCCAACAGTTATGGGGAGGAATGGAGTATTTAACAGACGTACTATAGGGTAGATTCTCTTATACTATGATTTATGATTTTTGAACTCTACCTATTTACACGAGAGAGTATGAAGAGAAAAACAGTCGTATATGACTTTGGTCGGTAAAACTGAAGTCAGTACAGTATCTACTATAATCAACTTGTAAACTTCACTTTGAAAAGACGTACCATTTGAAAACTGATTACTATAGCGAAACCCACATGCATCAAACCCCAAAAGAAACCAGCCGTATCTAGACACACTAGAGTACAACCAAGACAGTATAACATCTTTTGCCTCATCTCAAAATGTATAGTACCCGACTTCAGAATGGGTATGATACACAATGTGCGGCATTCTCTCTTGAACACTCAGCTCAGTTAATGATGCTGTGAATGCAAATCAGCACCTCAACAAATAATTCTCTCTCCCTCTCTCTCTCTCTCTCTCTCTCTCTCTCTCTCTCTCTCTCTCTCTCTCTAAATCTGATGGAAAAAGAATCACTTTGGGCAATGTAACAAATTGTGCCTGTCTATTGTCAAAAATGTACACTATACAATGTAAACAGTGTGATGCAGGAAATTAAGACATAAGTTGATGATCTTGTGTAGGCCGGCACCATTCTGCCATGATAAAAAAAAGAACATGAAATGTCCAGATTCCTCTGAAGCAGAAAACTGTCATGCTTGTGGATCTCATCCATATAAGTGAAAACCGGAATAGCCGAATAGGTGTATTTGTATCTGACACAGGGAATACAGATTGATCTATGTCATCTAGTAAGAGGTTCGAGCTGCACCTCCATTACACCAGATGGACTAGATTCTGGATTCCTGGATGTACTGTCAGGCTGCAAAAGATCAACTGAATCATCTTCCTCGCTGTTACCTAATACCCAATGTCCTCTGAAGTTTCTGTCGCTGCCCCTTTGTTTGACCTCCTTATATTCCAAGTACAGCACTATAACTATAACTGAAAGCACCCACAGCATCAAGGCCCAAGTGAGCCCCTCTACATTCTCACTATCATACCTATGGCCTAAGTGCTTCATTCCTGTGAAAAGCGCCACAATTCCAACAATAATTGCTGACCTGCCTGTGATAACATGTAGGTACTCCCAGAGGACACGGTTCCCGGATGAAACCTCCCCGTTAGCTGGTCTCTTAGGCCGGAAATAAGCATTTAGCGGCTGAAGGCCTGCCAACAGTAGAGCCACTACACCAAATTTAACATGCACTGAGCTGACATAAAAACCTCGGAGCTCGGCTGCAGCAAAAAGGACACCAAGGAACATTATAGCAATTCCTGAATACTGCAGGTAGACATGTATTTGGTACCACCCATCACCTTTCAAGCTCTTCAAATACCGGGCAGCCAATATTCCACCAGGAAGCAAGATGCCCCAGGCAACAAACATCATAAATCCATGAACAGCCAGAACAGGACGCAAGTCCTGTTCGGCCTCAGCAGAACCTCTCAACAACAGAACACGTATGGGGCGACTGCTTGTGACCGAATGCATGTTGATGTCTGTCAAATCAGCTCCCGACCAGCTTGCACCCATGGCCCAAACAACTTTAAGGGGTGTGGTTGGATCAATAATATTCTTGCATTCCACCTTTCCACTGCAAGAAGGTTTAAGCGGGCGAGTAAACTCAAATGTAATAATGCCATTTTCTGATTTACACCTGACATAGGTTAAATTCTCAGATGTCGGATGGATACCCATTGCACTCTTTCCATCGATCCAATAAGTTTTGACTCGCCCAACTCCATCATTGCCGACCCAGCCAACATAGGCATAACTATTCACCATCCCACTCCCGAATCCAATAGCTAGATACCCACTTTTCTTCTCGCCTCGAGCTGCTAAAGATATAGAATCAGGGGACAGAGTCCAAAACAGAGTAACCTGCTGATCATCCAAAACTACACTGTTATTGTACATGTCACTAAGGCCTCCGTCAACCACTTGAACCTTCCATCCCATCTTTGGTTCGTACAATGACTGGTAGTAGACTAGATCGGGCGTATTCCGATCAGGCAGCCAAACGAACTCTGTAGGGGTTGCTGGCACACCATGAGCATCAGGGCCACCAGCATAAATGACCTCAGTTTTATTCCGCAAAGTGGCATTTCCACCAATTGGGTCTGAAGTGATATGCAGTGCCACGCCATGTCCAGCCTGCACTGAGAACTTCACTGGCACACCCCTCTCGACCTTCAGCAGCGGCGCCTCCTTCTTGTTGATGTAAATCACCTTGTCAGGGTTAGGTGGGTTTGGGTAGCGCACTGCTGGAGCCGATGTCACCACAAGTGGTGTCTTCCCATCTGCGATGATCCTCTCCTGGTCCTCCTTATTGTCCGCATCCAACGGTCCAAGGCAACTGTCCACCGACTCTGACAAATTCACCCTCGCAAACCCAAAGGTTGTGTCCCTCGGCCCCCCATGGTTCTGCGGGAGGTAGTGTGGCCGCAGTGTGTCCGGCGGCCGCAGCTTCCCAATGGCCCAGACCACAGCCATCTCCTCCGCAGCACCCACTGGCACATCATACTTGACATCCTCACTATCAAGTTTCCTCTGGTACCTCACGAAAGACACCCCATCCCGCCGATGCCCGTACACCAGCCTGGAATCGTTCCTCCCATCGTCATAAACCTTATCCGGGCATACGCCAGACACCGGCGAGCCGTCCTTCCCCAGCGTGCACTCACTGTAGCCAGTTATGTAGTAGTCCTCGGCAAATGGCATACCTTCCTCGGTGAAGCCGGTGACCACGACATCAGAGTGGACCATGGCGGGGGAGTTGGCCTTAGGGTCCGCCCACCCGAACGCCATGTAGTACTCCGAGCCCACGGCGGCCTCGAGGCCGATCTCGACGGTGCCGGCGGAGGCGTTAAGCGTCCAGCGCATGCGGTAGGTGTCGGAGAGGGGGAGGCAGTTGTCGAACATGGTAGGCGCGGGAGCAGGGAGCTTGGAATCTGTGGCGTTGGAGCCGGAGAGGAAGACGTGGCCGAGGTCGGAGGAGGTGTCGGGGTCAAAGAGCGCGAGGAGGGGCGGGAGCGGGCGGGAGAAGGGGAGGCTGAGGGTGGCGTTGCGGAAGGTGGTGTTAAGCGGGAGCGGGGAGAAGGGGCGGCCGGCGGTGAGGTCGGGGAGGGAGGCGCCGGCGGCGGCCCAGAAGCGCGCGGAGGGGGAGGCGGCGAGGAGGTCGAAGCGGGTGAGCTGCAGCGCGCAGGAGCCGTCGGGCGCGAGGCGCACCGTGCCGCGGAGCTGGTACTGCAGCATGGTGAGGTCGGCCGAGAAGTTGGCCGTCAGGTTCGTGCGCGGGCACGCGGCCCCCCCGGCCGGGGGCACGACCGCCGCGACCAAGACCGCCACCGCTACCGCCGCCGCGGGGTGGAGGCGGAGGAGGGGAGCGGTGGCCATGGCCTGACGGCCACGCGGCGCGATGGCGGATCGAGATCTGGAGCGGCGAGGTGGGGAGGGATCTGGCTGGAAGCGGAGGGGTTGGAGTTGGGTTTGGGGTTGCGGTTGGGGAGGAAGGCGCCGCTGCGATCCGACCAGGCGGCGAAATGATGCGGCGCGTGCGAGTCGAGGCGACCGGGCGGTGGATATTCGTAGGAAGGGCGGGGCGGTCTATGGTGGTGGGCTGGCTGGCTGAGATCCACTTTGGCTTTGGCTTTGATGGGGCGGCGTGCCGGTGGTGGCGACCGGTGCGGGTGCGATGGTAAAAGTTTTGCTTTTTAGTGCGATGGTAAAAGTTTTGCTTTTTAGCCTAAAATTTGAAAACAATTTATATATAAACCTCTGGAGAAAAGATTTACAAAAATGGACCCTTCTCTCGGCGCTAAAGCATATGGCGCCCAGGGTACATGTCACGGCGCTATATGCTTTAGCGCCGTGCATTGACACGTCGGAGCCAGGGTGACATAGCACGACGCCAAGGCCCACGGCGCCGTGATATGCACATACGGCGCTAAAGGCCGTGGCGCCATGCGTCGGGACTTAAGCCCGAGCGTGTCCCCCGGCCCCCAGCTCCCCCTCACTGCTCCTCTGTTCTAACAGTAAACCGCCGCCCCCCCCTCTATTCCCCCTCCAAATCCTCTCAAATCCACCGATTAATCTCGCGGTTTTGCTTCCAAATCGGGCAAACAAGGTAAACTCTCTCCCCTCCCTTGATTTTTTGCAATAGATATGGATTATTTGAGGTACATTTTGTAGGGCAAGATTTGAATCCCTAGATGAAATTAGTTCAATTATGAGCGATTTTAGGTTACGTTTGCAATGGATATGCGTAATGTAAGAGAAGTACTGTGTATTTGGATAGGTTTTAGGGTTTGATTATTATTTATACATGGTTGTGTTCGGTTTTAGGTTTTTAGGGTTTCATATACCAAATAGGATGATTTCATGTCAACATGGGCAAGATTGTATGTCCACCTAACCCTTAGTCAACATATCAATAATGTCTTTGATAAATATATCTCGGTATTTACAGTTAATATTAGTGACCTAATACTTAAATTATTTACCTTAATCATATAATCACTATTTGAAAAGGGGCCACATGGATTTTGAGATATGTAAATAATATTTATTATTATCATAAGGTTTATTCTTACACTAATTATTCTTATACCATAATTAACTTACTAATCTTTGTTGACATGTATTTAACCAAAGGTAAATCAATTTCATTCCAATTATTATTCATGTTGATTCCAATTTCATAATTCAATTTGATTATTATTTTTATTTATAAATCATGTTTTATAAATTTCTTATTTGAATATTTCTTAACCATTGAATTCTAAAATTTATCACAGAATGACAAGATACCGGCTGCTAGACGAGTCCTACGAGAGGGAGCACCGCGGCAGGCTCACGGAGGACGACCAGGTACGTGTGTGGTCGAAATGTACATGTGTTCAACTTGATGGTCACGCAGCTAACTTTTATAGCAATTTTCAGGAGATACCTATACTTCGTCCTCGAACCCATGATGGGTTCCAGTTGATGCGCTACGACGACCGCTATACCCCACTGCTGCGCCGTGCTGGGCTTCACACGGTCGCTAACCTATTACGGCGGGGCATGCCGGTCTTCAACCCCGCAGCTTTGACCGCACTTGTCGACAGGTGCATTTTCTCTATCGAGTCTATTTGTTTTCGCTTCTATATTCTTACATACGTAACTAATTCTTTTCTCCTTATACTACTAACAGGTGGAGACCAGAGACACACACGTTCCACCTTCCCTGTGGGGAGATGACCGTCACGCTGCAGGACGTGGCGATGATACTTGGACTTCCCATCAGGGGACAGCCGGTGGTCGGCCCGGCGGTGTCTGAGGGCTGGAGGGCACGTGTGGAGGCCTTCCTGGGCACGCCATTGCCTCCTGCCCCAGATAATGCCAGGCGAGGCCGCGTCTCGGGGGTCCACCTTAGATGGTTGCGGAATACCTTTGGCGAATGCCCTGATGCCGCGGACGACGCAACGGTGACCTACCACTGCCGCGCCTGGGTCCTGCACATGTTCGGGGCAGTGCTGTTCCCGGACGCCACGGGGGATGCCGCTTCTTGGATGTACATCCACTGCCTCCAGGACTGGGGGGACGCTGGACAGTTCAGCTAGGGCTCGGCGGTCTTCGCGTTCCTCTACCGCCAGCTTTGCGAGGCCTGCAGACGCAAGGCACCCACGTCGACGCTCGGTGGCTGCGTCTTCCTTCTGCAGGTGTGGTAATGCATTTATTTTTCCTACAGTTCTTTATTTTTGTGCATGGTTAATCGTGTGTCTGCCCGTATGTTCGCTTGCTAGGTGTGGATGTGGACACGCATTCCAGTGGGGCGCCCTCGAGTGTTCCAGGCGCAGCCTTGGCATCCACTGGGTGTGGATGACCTCGGCCCCACTGTTGCGTACCTGTGGGATACAGTGTCAGTCCCGTTCGCGACTACTCAGCGGGCGTACGTGGATTTCAGCAACGAGTTTGACACTTTGTCTCCCACGATGGTAAGAAATTGGTACTGCATTTATTTATTCTACAGTTCTTGGTTTTTGTACATGGCTAATCGTGTGTTCGCTTACTAGGTGTCCTGGGAGTCTTACTCCGAGCCACAGGTTCTAGCGCTACCGCTCAGCACCATGTGCCGCAGGGACTCCCATATTTGGAGGATGAGGTGTCCGCTGATCTGCTTCTATGCCGTGGAGATTCACCTCCCCCACAGAGTTGCGCGGCAGTTCGGCCTCGTGCAGTTCTTCCCCCAGAGGGGATGTCGACTTCTGTTGAGTTGCACAAGTAAGTAACAATTTAAAATTGTTTTGGTTCGTACTAATAACTATTGTTGACATCTGCTATATGTACATGTTCGACAGGGTCCGCTAGTCCACGAGGAGCTCGTCACGCACTCCGACTTTTAGTCAGGGCGACGACGACGACGAGGCGGAGCAGGGTGACGACGTCGAGGAGGAGCAGGGTGACGACGTCGAGGAGGAGCACGAGGACGAGGAGGCATCTACCCACGACGAGATTGGGATGTCGCAGATGCCTGACGCACCGTCTACTCAGGCTTCGCAGTGGCCTCGTCGTTCGGTTCGTCCCCCGAGCACGTATACTCCAGGGAGTGATGCTCTAGCCAAGGGCAAGGGGAAGGCCAAGAGGCAGTGATGTTTTGAGACTTTTTTTATAGACATGTGATATTTTCAGACTTATGTGATATTTTAAGACTTTTGTATAGTTATGTGGTATTTTGAGACTTATTGATAGTTATACGATGTTGTTATTTAGGTTTTCAGATGTTTCATGTGTGAATGTATGTGTATGTCTGTATGTGCATATGTTTTACAGAAAAGTTTGTTGTTTTGCTGTTTTTTGTCAGGTGTAGCTTACACGGCGCCATACCCTTTGGCGCCGAGATGTGTATATACGGTGCCAGACTATTTGGCGCCAAAAGAGGCGCCAAACACCTTGGCGCCGTATATACACATCTCGGCGCCAAAGGGTATGGCGCCGTGTAAGCTATGTACGGCGCTCGCATGTTTGGCGCCGAGATAGGTGGACTTGCAGCAAGGCACGGCCACCACGTTTGACTGGCTAAGTCAGTACACGGCGCCACGGCCTTTAGCGCCGTATGTGCATATCACGGCGCCGTGGGCCTTGGCGTCGTGCTATGCCACCCTGGCTCCGACGTGTCAATGCACGGCGCTACAGCATATGGCGCCGTGACATGTACCCTGGGCGCCATATGCTTTGGCGCCGAGAGAAGGGTCCATTTTTGCAAATCTTTTCTCCAGGGGTCCATATATAAAAAACTTTCAAATTTTGGGCTAAAAAGCAAAAAATTTACGGTGCGATGCGGGTAGGGAAGCACCGGGAAGTGCCTGAAGTGGTTTTTTCCACAGCTAGTTGGATGCCGCTGGTTTGCTACGAATCGAAAGAATCGATAATATTCTTACATCTCGAGACTGTATCATACCGCCCCTGCCACTGTGTTCGGCCTATCCATCGCCCTTGGTTTCATCGCTTCTCTAATTGACCTCTACAGACACTCATATCATGACTCAACCTTCATACTCAAACTATAATGTAACCTTCCGTCATGCTCTAATCTAGATCGGTACCCTTGTGTCTCACCACTACTAGCAATTTGGGCCATGCTAGAAGAGGGAACAAGGATGGAGTGACTGAGAGAGATGGTTGATTGAGCAATAGAAGTAAAAAAGGTGGATTGGGTTTGTGTGCTAACAGACTCCTATACATACATTACCATCTTTTTATGCTAATAGTGACATCTTCTACTAGAAATTTCTCTCTGTCTCTCTGTCTCGATCTCGACTCTTCCTTGGGCCGCAAAATAAAAGATTAGAGGTTTTTGGTTGCAACAATGTTGCCTTTTAAATTCAATCTTAGAGAATTTTTAATGAGTTTCCTCTTCATACTATTGATGCATCCGTTGCAATTATAGGAGCGAGATATTGGGAAATTAGGATTTTAAAATCAACACATTTAATCATGGTGGTCGACTGTATACTTAAATACAATTGTTCTTTGTACAGTTTAAAGGATACATACATGTACAACTACAACGACCAACACAGAGGCACTTCTTTACCTAAGTACAAAACAGTTTTGGCAATCCTACTAATATACAGCTAATAAGAAACACAAGATTTGAAACTTCCCTCAACGAAGAGAGATTTGGATCATGGTGATTATAGGATGACACAGAACGTGTTCAAATTAGCGAGTAACATTTTGTTCCCAAGCTAAGCTCGCTGACTAATCACAACTAATTTTTCAAGAAGTCATCCAATTTAGACCTTTGGCATTTACCAATCTCAACATACATTTTATGCAAATTTACACCATAACCCCCCACCGCTATCTCCCCCAATATCTGATTTTGCCACGATCGATATAGAGAGATATGAAGAAAGAGGCAGGAGGCTAAAGCCTCCCTTTATGCCATCTTCTTTCTGACCTTCCCCTGCCATTTCTTCTAAACAAGAAGGAAAGCACCATGCCTCCTTCTTTCCTCCAAATCTTATCCAAAACTGAAGAATCGAGCCCTGTATGTTCCACCATTGTACTCCCCATCTCATGGCCATTCCATCCATCAAAGTTTCATCAATATGCATAGGGTTTGGGTGTTTTTCTTTTTTTTCAGAGAAAAGCGACAGGGGAAGAGCATGGATATGCGACGGCAGGGCAAGTGAGCATGCAGAGAGGCCACACGATGCAACCAGCACGTGTAGGGGTGAGTGTGCAATGGGTGGTGTCCTAGGCATCGGTATGGTGTTCACGGCAGCACGACGCATGGCTAGGCAGTGTGGTGGTCCCAATGATGTGGGAACGGTTCGACGAGAGGGACATGCACACACGGTGAGGCAAAATTAGTGTGGTAGGTGTGCCATGCATGCATTGAAGATGGCAAGCAGTTGTGCCCTGAGGTGCGATCTAGAGCGGCATCTGTGGTGGTCTGGTGCAGTAGTGCAACGTCGTGGGAGGCGAGATGCGACAAAGGCACATGACTCTAAGTACACAGGTGGGATGTGATAGCACCTGGGGCCCGATAAGTAAGTACATGGGAGGGTTCTGTCGGAGGCGTAGGTCAGGTGACTGCCCAACCTCGTCTTGTTGGTGGGACTGCCCCTGTGAATAGCTATGTTGGCAGTGGTGGAGCAACACATCGTTGGATTGTTCAAGAATTTAGGGCTGACGTGCGGCACAGGGCAATTTGAAGGTGGAGTTGTGCATTTATGCATGAGGGGAAAATGGCTCGACACCAGTCTGGCAGGCTAATCGTGCTTGGGCCGGTCCAGCACAGCCCATGAGGCTATCGACCCGTGCTTGGATCGATGCCTTAGCCCATAGGCTGGCACGCCTAGTGGTGAAGCCAGGAAATAGATATAGGGTAGCTGATATATAGGACGATCATTTTTTATTGTACAGTTAAAAGATGTAGAGATTGGTTGTAATTGTACAACATATTTTCTCATGCAGGTTCGACCACAATGGTTCTCGACCACTTAGGTCTTCTGACCACTAACAGACGCTATAGTTCTGTGATTACAACGTCGGTAGTTCTGACTAGCGGTAGTACCACAAAATACACTATGAAATACATATACTTCAACAAATTTTGCAAAATACATTTGCAAACTACAATATCATGCACATAAGGATTATCCATGATTCCCAACAAGTTGCAAAAATATATTTGCAAACTTTTAGAATCATTACATAAGTTTATATATATGAGCTTCAACTGTTTGTAAAATACATTTGCAAATATAAGCCTCGTGCTACAAAGAATGAAAATATGGATTTCAAATACTTACAAAACACATTTGCAATATATAGTCCCATGTTATAAGGATTCAACACATGAACCACAACTATTTGCAAAACACATTCGCAAATACAAGTCTCATGCCAAGGAGAGCTAGAGCAAGTGAGGTTGACCTATCAATACATGATAAGACTTATGTTACTAGACATGACCCCTCTTAATAGTACGACAATTGACAACCTATAGTAGCAACCCAGTTTTCCAATCAAACACCAACATCGATAAAAGACTAGGAACATATTCTTAGCCTTAACTAGTTATACCTTTACTTTGTGTATCCCCTTGAAGCTTGAAGACTCACATCTACACTTTAAGTCTAGGTCATCATCTTTACATACATCAACACATGATGCATCCTACACTTGATCTCCATCAATACATGATGGGTCTTCACTTGACTTAATGATCAACATATGAACATCTCCTCTTGGACATGCGTTAACTCATGATGCATCCACTACTTAGCTTGATGATCTTCAACACATGAAGTCATCCCAAATCATCCATATTTGTGGAACCTAACCTATTCATCTAACTCATGAAAAATGTTAGTCCACAAAACAATTATCATTAATTACTAAACTTCACCATTAACACATAATGGAAAACTAGATTCTACAATCTTCGCTTTTTTGGTAATTCATGACAATCTCAACAAATAATAAAATAAAAATTTGTTTGCGAGTATACAACATGTACACAACACTTATCCTAATGTCATTAAATATCTAACCATTAACACATAATAGAAGAACTAGATGACGATCCGATTTTAAGTATTTATGAACTACATAAGCTATATATACTCAAGGATATGTTTCAAAATAAAGATTCTTAATATGTGGAAATGGAACATGTTTCAATATTAATGAAACCACAAAACATAGAGTGAACTCCTCCTAAATGTGTACATAGAAGAATATATTCTAAAAGTATATGCACATATTCAAGTTTGACTTATTTGGTGAAGTTCATTCTATATTTCGGATTTAAGGAATGCAATAAGATAAGAATGTGATAATAAATACATATTTCTTATGTTTTCACCTTTTCATCTAAATGAGACTAAACAATATTATAACCAATAAACATATTAGACTCACAATTGTATTTATCATTATCATTAAAACTAATTTAATGGAGCTTAAATTTACAGTATGCGTCTGTGTTATACCTTAAAAAAAGTTAGTGGGATCTAATGTGAAAATAATATGCAGACACTGAGACACATGACATATGCTAATTACTAGTTCTTTGGAGGGTGCCATATAACAGCGGTACATCTTTTTGAGATAGAAAATCAGGAGGATAAAAAGAATTGCATGTTCGGAGGAGCCAAGGCTCCCGCTAGTCCCCCTTCTCTACGTCTGTTGACACGGTACAATCTACTTGAGTAACGGACTAAGGGGCTTATACCTAAATAGGTTATAGGCTTATTATTTTTTGCTGTGACTTATGGTTTTTAGTTATGGCTTGTAGTTTTTGGACTGTTTGTGTGAGAGATTATAGAGTATCTGAAACTCACGTACGATTTTTGTTGATATAAATAAAGTTGATACAATATATATTATAATTAACTAGTAGATCATATTTTAAAAAGACACTTCATTTAAAAGCTAGTTACTATAAAAAAATCAAAACCTAAAAAGGAACATACCCTATATCGTGTCGCTCATTTGGCCACCTCCCTGCGCCTGTGAATTTGGACAGAATATGGTGCCTGATTGATTACGCATGGGCATGGGCGAATGTACAGTACGGTGCAAATTTGGTTGGATTACTTTTGAAGTGATTTTTTTATATAACGTGTGAAGTTTTTGCAATGTGTCAGACCCGGATTTTTCAATCCAAATCTACTGTGTCTCACTGCACTAATCCCTGGATCAGTAGTTAGTGCACACAGGTACATTGCTGAATCATGACATACATCGCATAATAATATTACAGAGTTGAACTACACCACATCGGGTGACTGTTTACATAAGGGCCGTTTTGGCCAAATGTCATCATTACAAACACGCAGCGGAATAATTAGCAAAAGTAGACCCAAATTCCACAGGCAAGCGACCAGTAGGGTAATGTGTACAATATATGCCACCAGGGTCCCGGTAACATAAATGTACACAACGCCTAGAGTCTACTTGTCTAAGCCTAACCACCGAGGCCTACGCCTTAATTAACGCCTTTGCTTCCGTCGATGTTGGCGGGGGCCTCCTCGTGGGCGTAGTGTTCTTGAACTCCTGTTTCTGAATTTTATCGCAAAAGCGAGAATGAGCACTCCGACCCCGTGCTCAGCAAGTCAACACACAGAATGCAATATTTAACATGCATGGCTGATCAAAGGATGGCTTGGGCTCATTTTATTTTGCGGAGAGTGCTTTTGAATACAATTATAGTAAAATCCTGAGACCTAGCAATTTTAAACTCAAAACTTTTGTTTATAAAGTAAGTTGATCTTATAATTGACACAGATTCCATCCACCATTACATGGCATCTGCGCCATATAGCATCTTTCAGCGTTATAGCCGCTTAACGTACCACTGGGACGACACCCAGGACAATTCCAAACCAGAGCAGTCCTTCGCCCTTCAAGTTTCCCTTCTCCCAAGTTCCAATTATTTTGTAAACAGAACTATATCTAGTTATGTTCCCATGTCCGCCCTTGACCGTGGGCACGGCTATTCGAATAGTTTTAGACTCTGCAGAGTTTGTACACTTTCACCACAAGAGATGATCAACTCGTTGCCCCACACGATTCCGTAGTCATGTGGTTGAGCAGACCCTCACAGTGACTTTTCAAAGTATCGAGCCCCTTTTGTCATCTCACCTTATGGGCTGCTCCCACTTGCGGTGGGTCCCATCTATGCGCGGGATGTTTCCCACAGCCACTAACGCCGATCGGACTTCTCCTACCCGCGACGTTAGGACAGCTGGGAAACTTCACCCTCCACTGGTGTCCCTTCAGGCCCCCTTGCCATAGCGTAGCCCCTTCAAACCCCAACCAGTGAGATGAGTCCGGGGTTTCGATAAGTTTACTTAGCCAAGTTGTATTTTACAGACTTGTGGTTGTACTGTTTTACACGGGGTGACATGACAAGATTCAGGCCTTAGAGCTACTTGGATGGTTCTACCACATTTCCCATTTCTTTGTGCATCCACTGCACCACATTCCAGCCCCAAACCATCCATCCAGGTATTTAAGCACTTTGTGGGATTTTTCGGAGATATAGAAAATATTGTTCCCGCTTACTACAGTCATTCCACCCATGACTGTCCCAAAGCTCATCATATTTGGCAAGTGTTGTTTTTGGGGCAGCAAGGTACCCCCGTATTACTTAGCATTACTAAGCAACGCAATATTTATTCGGACTTACTGATAAAAAGCTATGATAGTATAAGTTTTGCTAAGGTGACAAGGTTCACATGTCCAAGCATTTCAACGGATCATTATAAGCAAGCATTACAGTAGGTGTATAGCTATCATTTCCGGAAATGAACATATTTTTCCACATGAATTAACAGCATGCATGTTGATATTTAAAAGAAATTACTTTGCAAAATCATAGGTTCAAAATGGTCAAGGTGTTAACTCGCCTTGGTCACAGGGATCTGGTTCTTGATGATCTTGAGCTTCTAAGGTTGCCGCCTCGGCTTCTTCCTCCTGAGCCTCGTACGCTATATAATCGTGCGAAATACCCAAATAAAAGAAAAGCAACCAATCACTCAAAATATCACCAGAAAATCAAATAAACTTCAAAAATTATGGTTCTGGTTCCATTAGATAGATCTCGAATTTAAATGAATTTACAAATTTGTTTCATTCAATTTGGAGCTAAAATGAGGAAGTTATAAGCAGTCAAAGTTCTCGGTTCCAGTCAATTCCAAAAATAATTAAATTCTGACATGTGGGGCCCACTGTCAGCCCCTGATTCATTTTAATTTCCATTTTTATTTACTTTTCGGTTCTCTGTGTTACTGACATGTGGGTCCGGTTACTGTTCATGGGGTCCACATGTCAGTACGGTCCTTGCTTAGATGTCTCACTGACCGGTGGGGTCCAGCGGTCAGCGGTGACTCGGGAATGCAGTGGCTGACAGGTGGGGCCCACCTGTCAGACCGAAAGAAAATGGAGAAAACTCAACCCGGCGCTGCAGAGCCGGAGGCTCGAACGCGCGCGGCCGGGGAGCTGGGAGGGAGAAGAGAGCGCTGATAGCCAAGTGAGCGGGGAGGCTTTGCCTACCTTATATGGATGAGAAATCCTTTTGAAGGATGCCGACGAGGGGGCCGGGCAGAGGAGTCGGGGGCGACGGTGGCCGGCGGCGAGGGGCTATCGGGGAGGTCCGGTGAAGAGGTGAAATGCGTTCCTCGTGCTATGGTGAAGACGATGGTGCAGTCGCCCGAGGCCGAGGAGGTCCGGAGATGGGTCGGCGGCGTGCGGCGGCGGCGACTCGGAGTGGCTCTCGGTGACGGTGATGTACGGGCGTCGGGAAGCTCGGGCGAGGCCGGGGACGACTTCGCGGTGCTCAGTAGGTGGTGTGGGTGAGAGGAATCGGGTTTTAATGGCTCGGATCGAGGGGGAGCTCGAGCGGCCGGAGTTGGGGACGAAGGTGGTTCGCCGGTGATTGGGGGCGTTCGGGCTCAATTACCTGCTGGGGAACGATGAGGGCGATGTGGGGAACTCAACCGAGGGCTCCTTGCCTTTTATAGGCGGCCGAGCGAAGCCAGCAACGGGCGGCGGCCGTGTGGTCGCTTCGGAGCAGGTGGTGGAGCAGCTGGTGACGCAGGCGGCGATTAATGCCCGGCTGACTGTGGAGCTACGCAACGCAGCTACTCCCTTGCGGTCGTCTCAGCTTTGCTGCCCCCTCCCCCCTTAGCCAGGCGTAGAGCGGCAGACGACCGGCCGGGGCGAAGTGACCGGGCGGGGAAAAGCTGCGGACGGTGGCGCCAAGTCAAGGGCGACGAGGGTCCGCAGGCTTTCCACCAAGGCGACGGGACGGCGCGGGCAGAGCGATGCCGCGCATGAGCGCCACGGGGAGGAAAAGTTCTGAGCGAGCGCCACGCGAGACCGCGCGGGGGAAAAAGAAAGGGAAGGGGAAGAAGAAGCTGACAGCGCGGGCCCGCTGTCCAGCGAGAGAGGAGAGGGAAGGCGCGGGCGGTGCGGATGGAGCCGGCGCGCGCGGGAGGGCGGATCGGGCCGCAAGCGTGTCGGCCGATGGGAGATGGTAGGCGGGTTTCCGGCGGGATCTGGCCGCCCACGTGTCGAACGGAGAGGGATGGCTGGAATTTCTATTTTCTTTACTGAGTTCTGAATTTTCAGAAAGGCCCAGAAATTCATTTAGCCTTGGAAAAATATGTAATTACTTCCAAAAATTTCAGGAAAATTCACAGAAGATCCTTATGACATTTTTGACTTAATAAAAATATTTCCAACTAATGTTGGTATTCACTTTACTTGCTTCCATTGTTTTTCATGCCCTCATTTTCAAAAATAATATTTTATGCCCTAAATCAAATTTCTTTCTTTACTTTCATGGATCATCTTTTCATATTCTCATTTTAAATCTTGACTCTCTACTAATTAAATATGATTGCTTCTTCTGGATCATTTTAACTTTTGAAATCTTCACCAAATTTCTCAGAAAAATATCACAAACTCCAAATTCAAATAAAACATATTGTAAAATAACTCAAAAGCTTCACATTTTCAAATTTCAAAATTTTGGGATGTTACACAACGAAACAAAGGTGTTCCTGGTCTCAGGATCAGTTGGTTGTTTTAGTTGATTAAAGCCGGTATACCTTGCTTAACCCGACGTTAAAAGGAGTTCATGCCTTGAAATTTTCAGAGGATACACAGTATGTGTTCTGTTTTGTCAGACTTGGAATAATCCATGAAGTTTCTTTGACTAGCTGACCAGTCTAGGTAAAGTTGCATGGAGCAACGAAAAATGGCTACTTCTTATGATCTTCTCTAAGGAACAACAAAAAATGACGTGTATTCGTGTTGCCACTACTGCGCTTTGAGTTTGACACGGGAATAAATTTATACTTTTATAAAAATTCCAGTATCTCTACTATTATATAAAGAAGAGTTGGTAGTCGTTGATGTGTTTTTCTCTTCTTTCTACATACATCTAATTTGATCTGGACTATTCGGTTCTTTCCTATACTCTCTTTCAGGATCCAACCGTCCATCCATCTACTTTTCCAATCTCTGTGTGAAGTTGGCCACATAGTAAGTTCCATTTCATCATTTTTATGACTCTGTTGCACAGATCTCTAACTAGTAAAAATAGATATTCGAATTTAAATACTGATAGGTAGAGTCATAAACCCACGATTTCGTCGTCCAACAAAGAGGTGGTTCCTGTAGCAAGTGAGGCTAATTACACATTGGGCTGTATAGCGGGAGCCAGCCTGTGAACGTGTGGAGCATAGATTGTTCAAGATTGTGGACTACTTCTTGGTCTCAGTAATCAACAATAAAGCTTCAACTTTCCTCGAAGAAAAAAATGGAGGAGCACCATCGTCGGGTCAAACGAACATCACGCTTGCTTGTGCCGCGCCACGAGGTCAAATCAAACGATCAAGCCGACACCCTCCACGCAATTACACGCTTCGCTAGGGGCCCAAACGCAAAACAAACTATTATCCAATAAAATCGCGGTAAGGTCCCCCCATAATCACCCGAAGCTTCCTTTACGCAGCGCGGGTCGTCGTTGTCGTCTGGTCCTCCACCACCGCCTCATCCCCCCCTCGCCCGCCGCACCGAGCCGCCCACCACCTCCCATCTCGGATCCCAAGCCCTGAGCTCGCAGGCCTCTCCCGCCGCTTGGCCGATGCGGGCGCCGGCGATGCTCAGGTGGGCCGCGGCCGCGGCGGCGCTTGCGGTCCTGCTCGCCGCCGCGCCGTCCGCCGGGTTCTACCTCCCTGGCGTCGCCCCAGCTGATTTCGCGAAGGTTTGATCCCCGCTTCTCCCCTCCATCCGCGTAGGAATGGCTTGTTCGTGCGCGGGTTGGATCTGGTCAACGGGGTGGCGATTCCTGGGTCGGGATCGCAGATCTAGCTCTAGGTTTTCGGGTTTCGTATGTTGATTCCTCCGATACGTCCGTGCGATCCGATTTGTTTTGGTGCGATGCTACGGGAGTTAAATATGTTTGAGCTCGGGATTCACATGGTTGCACTTTAATTCGCGCATTTTCCTCCCCCTTTTCGTTTTCTGCGTGCTTTGTTCTGACATGGAGCATCCTCGTTAGATTTCGATCTAATCAGAAATCGCCGCCTATCTGGAAAAGTCAACGCATGATATATGGTGTCTCTACTATGTCACGTAATTTAAGCTGTTGTCGCAAGTAAGCATCTTAAGGGGATGGTCCTTGATCTAAGGGTTTTGTCTAAGCTAGACTTTGATGAGCTTTCCGCTGTACTGCAAAATACTTGAATTATTAGTGCATCGTTTCCTACATGAGGGGTTACATTATGTCTTAGTATCCCACTGCCCCTCGTTGAGGATCATTCATGGTACATGAATTACATTTAGTATGTCATGTGCACGATCAAGTTCTTGTAGTACTGGTGGTTAAGACACAGAATAGATAGATTGGTTGATTTTGTATACATGGTGATGATAGGGCTTGGTTGGAACAGTGAGTACTGTCCTATGAGGAACGCTAACCACCTCTTACAAACCATAGCTACCTGACAAAAATTCCAAAGAATTACCAATAAATTGTCCGAATACATGGAGCATTGGAAGTTGGTGCTGCTAAGCAAATCTATTGGATCAATTCTTAGTTTGACGACAGCTAGGGCTCAACCAACTGATTAAGTGGAGTGATCATCTTCAATCTCTCAAAAAGCCCAATCCACAATAATTACATGCACTAGTACAAGGATTTCTTTTTAGAGGGTTACCTCTTAAAAGTCCACTGCCATCTATATAAATGATCTGAACTGTAATTTTCGTTTGCCTTTTATTTGTCACAATGTTTTTTCTTTCCTTGTTTGGTGCACCAAGGCTTTGTGATTATTCCAGCTTAACTGAGTTTGAGTATGGAACTAGATGATCAACAAAGCTGATACAGAATTGTGCATGAAAACATAGTTTCTAAAACCAGACTGTTGAGTGAACTGGTCACACATTGGTTCACTGCTTCAACCGGCAGTTCAATAAATAATATTTTAATATTTATTGTTCAATTAAACAAATAATACATCCTAGCTCAGTGGATGGGAGCACTCCTTGGGAAAGGTGAGGTCGGGGCACAACTCCAGCTTCCCACAAACCTGGATTATAATATTTATTTTTACCGGTTCTTTTCCAAAGAATAATCGATTGTTAAATCACACTGGATCTGGCTCAGATTCTTGTTTTTGCACAAGTGGTTTGATCTATATCTGCAACACTGCATCTGATACTCATACTGAATGTTATCTGTAAGGAAGTAATTGTTTATGGCACCATAGCATTTTATTTGCTGCTAGAATTGCCCTAAACTGCTTTCCCTGTTTGTCTACAGGGGGATCCACTTTTGGTGAAGGTGAATAAGTTGACATCGATAAAGACTCAGCTCCCCTATGCGTATTACTCCCTTCCTTTCTGTAAGCCAAATACCATAGTTGACAGCGCTGAAAATCTTGGTGAGGTTCTTCGTGGTGATCGCATCGAGAACTCTCCTTTTACGGTTAGTATTGGGAAACAGATTAATTGAGGTTTATGCCCTTGGGTAACGTGCCTAATTTTGAGTGCCATACTCTTTATCTGAGCTGTAGTTTCAAATGAGAGAGCCCAAGATGTGCCAGATCGTCTGCAAAATAACTGTTACTGATAAAGAAGCAAAGGAGCTCAAGGAAAAGATAGAAGATGAATATCTTGTGAACATGTAAGGACTATATTGGTAATCTTGCACATCAATTCGCATAGCAATTTTCCAAAGTGACATGATTTTCTTTACAGGATTCTTGACAATCTCCCGCTAGTTGTTCCCATAACAAGGCAAGATAAGAACACTGCCGCTTATCAAGGTGGATATCATGTTGGTGTCAAGGGCCACTATGTTGGAGTAAGTTTATGAGCTCAATTGATACTTACCCTTGTCTTTACACATATGATTTGGATTAATGACTTCTCATATACAAATGTATTTTCAGAGCAAGGATGAGAAGTACTTCATCCACAACCACTTGTCATTTTTAGTGAAGTATCACAGGGATGATGACTCAGAACTTTCTAGGATAGTGGGATTTGAAGTCAAACCATACAGGTTTTCTTTCAACTTTGCTTGTTGATATTTTATTGTCACATGCTTTATGAAATAGATCTAATTTGCGTGTTTTTGGATATATTTTCCTGCCAGCGTCAAGCATCAGTTTGATGGGAAATGGAATGATGCAAACACTCGTTTGAGCACATGTGATCCGCATGCTAACAAGTTTGTAACAAGTTCTGAATCTCCTCATGAGGTTGAAGCTGGCAAAGATATCATATTTACCTATGATGTGCGCTTCGAGGTACTAGTTTGCCTTTTGTTTTCCCCTCCAGCATGATTGTTTTTTACTCTTTGAATGTTAGGTCTGCTTCAATGATGATTTTCATGGAATCTTTTGTTACTTTTGCAGGAGAGTGATATCAAGTGGGCTTCCCGCTGGGACACCTATCTGTTGATGACTGATGATCAGATTCACTGGTTTTCTATTGTTAACTCTCTCATGATCGTGCTTTTCCTATCTGGTATGGTGGCCATGATAATGCTTCGCACTCTGTATAGAGATATATCTAGGTACAACCAGCTTGAAACTCAAGAAGAAGCACAAGAGGAAACCGGCTGGAAGCTTGTTCATGGAGATGTGTTCCGTCCTCCAACGAATTCTGACCTACTCTGCGTTTATGTTGGAACCGGTGTCCAGTTCTTTGGCATGCTGCTAGTTACGATGATTTTTGCTGTTTTGGGTTTCCTTTCTCCATCAAACCGGGGAGGATTGATGACTGCAATGCTTCTCGTCTGGGTCTTGATGGGGTTGCTTGCTGGCTATTCTTCTTCACGTCTCTACAAGATGTTCAAGGGTTCCGAGTGGAAGAAGATAACCGTGCGCACGGCTTTCCTATTTCCAGGGATTGCTTTTACTATTTTCTTCATCTTGAATGCTCTTATATGGGGGGAGAAATCATCTGGTGCTGTTCCTTTCACCACTATGTTTGCCCTGGTTCTCCTTTGGTTTGGTATCTCAGTGCCTCTCGTGTTTGTTGGGAGCTATCTTGGGTTCAAGAAACCTGCCATGGAGCCTCCTGTGAAAACCAACAAGATTCCACGACAGATCCCTGAGCAAGCTTGGTACATGAATCCAGTCTTCACCATTCTGATTGGTGGTATTCTACCATTTGGAGCGGTTTTCATTGAGCTCTTCTTCATCCTGACCTCAATCTGGCTGCACCAGTTCTACTACATCTTTGGCTTCCTCTTCCTGGTTTTTGTTATCCTCATCATCACCTGTGCTGAAATCACAGTCGTGCTCTGCTATTTCCAACTGTGCAGCGAGGACTACATGTGGTGGTGGAGGTCTTACCTTACCTCAGGATCCTCAGCGCTTTATCTCTTCTTGTACGCTGCTTTCTACTTCTTCACGAAGCTGCAGATTACTAAGCTGGTGTCTGGCATCTTGTACTTTGGATACATGCTACTTGCCTCGTTCGCATTCTTCGTGCTCACTGGTACAATTGGTTTCTGTGCCTGTTTCTTGTTCACAAGGTCGATTTATTCGTCTGTGAAGATTGATTAGCTGCCAACCCGGCAGAGCATAGCATATGTTTTCAGCTTTTGAGTCATGAGAACTGTATAATTAATGTGAAGTGGGGATCATTCCCCCGTTTTTTCAGGAAAGTTACTTTTAGGATTAGTTTATGAACGATTTATGTTTGTTGTGGTCAGATGATACATCTTAGTGAGTTGGAGTTACAAGGGTAGAACACATTGTGATGGAGTTGTTTAGTTTTGCAAATTTTTATGGACCGGTGTATAAATTCAATTGATTATGACCGGCATGCTTGTACTGGGTCAGTTCCTGGTAAGGTTCCAGCAGCAGGATAAAACACCCTGATGGCAACTATGTAATCACTGTGTTTTAGAATAAAAAGGTGCCTTTTTTGCTTCCTAGCTTGTCTTTCCATCAACGGGCGTGTTGGTGTTCCGAAGTGTTTTGACTCGACATGTTATCACGCATTATTATGCTAGCCTTGTAATACCTCACCTACTTTTTCCCCTCTGCCAGAGAGACGTGGCCAGCTGCATGCTTACCTTGGCATGCATGTTTGCCACCTACACCTTGCACCCTGCAGAAAGACAATACCCAGCACTCCCCTTAAGTCAAGCCCACAGGTAGCCACCCCAGTGAGGAAAGTAACCGGAGGCAAGGAAGAGGGAACCCGAAGAGGAGGAGCAAGGGGAGCCACCTGAACTCCAACCTCACCCACGCCAACTCCTTTCTAGCTCAGAAATCGGGTAGGTCTCACCTTCCACCCGTAGGAGCAAGCCAACGAGTAATAGTAGTGGCGCTGTAGGGGAGCGGCGGAGGAGGCGGCCGGCGGCCATTGGCCATGCCGGCCGGGCGGCGGGGCCCAGCGTTCCACCACCGCGCGCACGGGAAGGCGAGTAGGGGGCGGCCGGCGGTGAGCCCAAGGGGCTGGCGCACCCGCTTGCTGCCGCGTCGCCCAAGGAAGGGAGCCGGCTGCTCGGCTGCACGCGAGCGGGAGAGGGGAAGGGGACGGCGGAGGGGCCGCCGGCGACGCCGAGCTGGCTACGCGCTGCCCCGGTCCCCGCACGCGAGGAGGAGAGAGAGGGGATAGAGGAGTCGGGGTAGGAGGAGGAGGATCGTCGGCGGGGAGCTGGGGAAGGGGGGGCCGGCGACGCCGAGCCGGCCCTGCGCCGTTGCGTCGCCCCAGGCGAGGCCGGCGGGAGGAGAGGCTGTTCGGCCGGGATGGGGAGAGGAAGAGAGTAGGGAGGAAGGTAGAGGGGGGCGGCGGGAGGGGCCGCCGGCGGTGAGGGGGGTCGCCGGCCGGCCTTGCGCGCCGCCGCGCCGCCCCTGGGAAGCCCATTCGGCCAAGAGGGGTGGGGAGGAGAGAGAGAGCCAGGAGAGGAAGGGAAAAGGAGGAAGGGGCGGCCAGGAAAGAAAAAGAAGGAAGAGAGGAAGAGAGAGAGGAGAGAGAGAAGGAAAGGAAAGGAAAGGAAAAGAGAAAGAAAAGAAAGAGAAGAGAAGAGAAGGAAAAAAAGAAAAGAGGAGAAAAAGAAAGAGAGAAAAAAATGGGTTCGGCACCTGCACGACAGGTCTCTCAAAACCCGTGCGATCACGCCCGAGGTCGAGATACGAGCTTAGGGACGCTGTTCTCCGTTTAAGCTCTGGTTTTTTGTTTTGTCGTTGAGTCAGGTTGATGTGTGCGCAGGTGGAGGTCCCGGGTCGGAGCCGTCCACGCGTCATCCCCGAGGCTAACCAGGCAAGTACATGGTAGAGCGGTAGACCAAGATTTATGAATATGCGATGTTTACCTGATATGATGATATGTATGTGGAAATACGTTGATTACATGATATCTATGTGGAAATGAGACGTTTACATGACATGAGGTTGCACGGTAAATGATGGCAAAGATGATGGAGTGAGGTAGGCAATGGTGCTTATCTGCTAATAATGTTAATGATGAGCATGATTATGATCATGGGCATATGCATTTGCATGAGGAGCACTCAAGAGTGAGGGCGGTGAGAAAGTCCCTAGCTATGAGTAAAGCTAGCGGACTAATCCGGAGTGCTCTTGAGTAAGACCTGCTTCGGTAGGCCTCCACGGGAGTGGAGAGGTCCCGTGCCTAAGAGGGCGGGCCCACGATGGGTGAACATCGACGGGTGTTCACTCGGCAGTACCGGTACTTGCAAAGTGAAGAGCAAAGGAGCATGTAGAGTAATAACGCATTGCATTGATGGCAGATCAATGTTTGGCTATGAGGATGATGATACAAACATGATGATATATGTGGATTATGTTTAAATGCTTACTTATGTGGGGAGTGTCTATTGTTCTATTATGTACTTGTTGAGTCTCTGGACTCACCTTTGCTTTATTTGTCGTTTTTAGGTGACCGTTGAGGACGACATGCACGGGCGGGAGTAGCACATGAACAATATGCACGAACCAGCAGCACTCTTTACACTATCCTTTTGTCAACTTATTTTAGTCTCTACTAGTATGCTAGAGTGAGAACCAAACGAAACTAAACCTATGTTGTATGTGTTCGCTGCTACCTGATTATATTAGTGTTGACTTAAATTCTTTTAGGGTTGATAAAATGGTATGAGTATGTGGTGGTGGTAGCATTCTGGCCCAGAGTGTGGGCGGGGTGTTACAAGCCTCCAAAGTTTGCTTGGGCATCAGTATGAAAATGCGCCAACATTTGTGGCATGATTACATGTTATTCTACCCATGATGGAATCATGTAGTGGTTTTATTCAGGGAGAGAAGGCGACCATGGAATGGAGCAACTTGCTAAAGCTGCTTCTCTTTTGGCTGTCTGTCGTATATTCCTCTCGTGTGGTGATTGCCTGATCGGTGTTGGTCGTCTTTGTCCATGTTCCACCACGTTCCTGGGCGAGTGGACAAAGGAGGCAAAAATGGGTCGAGGCGGGTGGCCTCTGGCGCCGCGCCGGGAGTTGCCGTGGCGCCTAACGATTCAAATTCGCCAAATCTGCATAAATCCGCTCCTGTCCAAGCCAAAAGTGGGCCAGAATCAGCAGCGAAATCGTCCTTTTCTCCTCGTCATTCTCCCTTGGTTCACATCCACCACACTCTTGACTCTCTCCCCGAGTCACTCGAGCTGCACAATGGCGTGCCTCCTCCTCGCCGCCGTCCTTGCCGGCTTCGCAGTCGGTCTCTCCGGCGCGACTGACCACATCGTGGGCGCCAACCACGGGTGGAACCCCAACATCAACTACTCCCTTTGGTCCGGCAACCAGACCTTCTACGTCGGCGACCTCATCTGTAAGCCTCCCTGGTCCCTCCCTCCCGTCTAGCTCCTTTCTTATAACGCCCTTATCTACTGTACGATTCCGGATTCCAACTGGAGAGACCGAAAATTCCAATAGCTAGCAATGCCACACAAGTTGGTAGGTCGCGTTCTTACAACTGAATCAGATCTACTTTACTGTCTCCCTAATGCTTGTATGCAGCATGCGTTAGGCTAGTTCCATTTGTATGTATTGTGATGTGAGCTCCACTTTTAACCAGTCTTTAAAAAACAGATCTATACTCGGCCGTATATAAGTAACGAATATCCCTGTCTGTTAACTGGTTATATGTATAATCGGGCTGGTTAATAGATCGATTATGCCGTAGGTTGGATGAAGTCAAGTACTGGTTATTGCTTTTTAGAACCATGCTTTTAACGATGCCATGCGGTGTGTGGTTCTTATTATGGGTGCAGCGTTCCGGTACCAGAAGGGGACGCACAACGTGTTCGAGGTGAATGAGACGGGGTACGACAACTGCACCATGGCCGGGGTCGCCGGCAACTGGACCTCCGGCAAGGACTTCATCCCGCTCAACGAGTCGCGCCGCTACTACTACATCTGCGGCAACGGATTCTGCCAGCAAGGCATGAAGGTCGCCATCACCGTCCACCCGCTCCCGCACAACGCCACCGCCAAGCGCCGCGGCGACGAAACCGCGGAAGGGACCTCCGCGGCAGCAACCGCCGCGCCCGGCGCCGTGTGGCTGGCGGCGCTCGCGGTTGCCGCGGCTATCGTTGTTGCGGCGTAATTGATCTACTTAGGAATTTAATTAATTCCCAATACCTTGACATAATGTTGTGCGTCCAGGCATTCATTTTCTAATGGAATCCATTAGTTTTGCATTAGATTTCCTGCAAGCAAAGTTTCATTTTGAGTACCATGTAATGACCAAGGGGGAATTGAGCTACTGCTGGTCTGCTACACTATTTAGCAAGATGATCCAAATCATGAGGAGCCATCACGAAATGATCGACAGAGGAAAAAGGGGAGAAAGCAAGCACTGGGAAAAAAATTCATGCATTTCACACGACCCAGTTCGATGAACCAAGATGCCATGTATTACAGGTTGTGAAGACGCAAGGAAGCTAGAAAGAACAAATCCTATAGAAATTGTCGAACAGAACCCCTTTCTTTATATACACCACTTACTATCCTTTTGTCTATCACCGGTTATAACTCCATGGCTGGGTCGTCTTTGTGTGCTACTTCGACGGATCGTTCGGGCCATCAAGCTCGCTGTTCTTGGGGGGGGGGGGGGGGGGGGGGGCTCAGATTCAGAAAGAGCAACTGGGGCTTTTAGAACGCGAGATTTCATCATCTGGAATATGGTGTGTTTTGAGTCATTTGTCAAATGCAGGCTTACTTCGGCCGCATCTCTTCTGTAGTGTCTGCAGATTGCTCGGCACTAGAAGTAGCGACTGACTTTGTTGGCTTCTTGAACTGAACCAAGATCACCGTCATGTTGTCGCATCCATCCCCACCAGATACAGGCGCCAGGCATCGGTCAAGCAGCTTCTCACACACAGCAGATAGCCTATCCTCCTGCAAAATTTTCGGTATTCACATAGCAGAACATTATATTATAAAGCACCGTTATGAGCTATACTTTATGCACAAAATCTAAATTCTACAAAAAGAGAGTTGCTTACAGTGTTTATGTGCTCATGAATAAAATCCACTACTTCTTGACTTGACATGCAGTCCCTGTCATTAGAAAAATTGGGTCTCAACAAATCATCCAGCACAATAAGACAAACCACAGGAGTCATAAAATGTGGAAATACGCATGCATGTATGCTAAAGCTCATCAATCAAGTCACACAGTTAATAAATTACCACATCATCAGATCACGTGACAAAAATATCATGGTAAGAGTTGATGACTAAGTCAGCATCGTATTACAGACAGTCAATCTGTGTTGCCTTCTATGCGGAATCCATCAATTTAATGAGGAAATAGTCATGATTTTGAACAACGTGTTTCTGCGACAGCATTGGAAATGACATGAATAAACAAAACTGTGTTTTACAACCTCAAGAACATGAACTCAGATAGTTTCCAATCTAAGGTGCTGACTCTGGTGTGGAATTGCAACCTATTTTCCACTACTGCCAGTCTATCTAAGTCTAGCAACACCTGCTAAATGCACAAGATTATCCCTTGATGCATACTATGATGCAAAGTGTTATGAATATTATGTGTATATTCATGAGGCCCAAAAGGCAATATCAATAGGGAGTACAAGGGGGTATATAAAGAAATATGCCGTACACACAGAAGAAAACCAAGGCATATAAGAAAACAAATTAATCAATTCTATTCTATCCTTAACACAAAGGAGGTAAAGACTGTTATCTACATCATTTCTGTACCATACTGGTCAAAATAGATCTAACGCCATGCTAAGATAACTAAGATCTCATAAGACATGCAGGCATTCTCCAGTTCAAATTCTTTTCAGGCTTTGCATGAATTCTTGAATGACATGCATTCTAAAGTTGTTGATGGTGATGATCGTTGGAATATGTAATGTCCAAATCAAGAAATAGCATGTGCGGCATTGACAAGCTTCTCTTATCTCCTAGAAATTGTTGGATGGAACTTATAACAGTATAATATACAAGGAAACCCAGGAAGACAATTGTGTGATTCTCAAGTTTCTTGTCTCAATCAAACAGTATAATTGGGAAGTTTTACTATCATATCATATAAATATAATGAACATCAGGAAGAAGCAAGTAAATCAGCTATCACGGTAAATCTGAACTCAAGAGAGAAAATGATGGGTGCAAAAAATCATACCATATGCCATCACATGCTAAAACAATGAATTCATCATCCTCAGAAAGTTTAACCTGACCAACAGCCAAAGCAATCCTGAGTTCAAATAATTTTGTTCAGGGTAAATACTGGCAGAAGGGGGAGCAAAACTCACTGTGTTCAATTCAGGTTCAGCAGTGACAATCTGTCTCTCGGCAGGCAAAAGCTCATTTTGCTTCAACTCCATATCCCCTAGAGGAAAGGCACAAAATAAATAAATAAACTACATGTAAGGAAAAAAATATTTCTATTTGAGAAAGAGCAAGTTCTACCAATTGCCCTTGCCAAGTTCAAACTTCCATTGACCCGCCCAGCAACAATGAAACCGCCAGCATTCAGTATCCTCTCTTTTTCTGCCTCAAGGTCTGGCTTGTGATCTCTTGACAAATTGTGAGCCTATATGACAGATGAGTCAGGAAAACATGTTCTAGCATTTACAATTGGCAATTAGATCTAAACAGAGTTACAGAAGTCTGACATACTTGACCCTTCCTTGAGATAACACACCGGGAATCCCCAGCATTTGCAACAATGAGTTGATCATTTCTTATGATAGCCACACAGGCTGTGCTTCCGGAGGTTGGGCCAGGAAAATCAGAATGAGGACCCTGGTACAGTAACTTAGTTAAAGAAACGCTATATTCAGTAGAATTTCACCCCAGTGGATTCTTTTTTTTAAATGAGGGTAAATATACATATAAAGCCCCAACATTGTTGTCCTGCAAGCAATATCTATGTACTAGCTAAGGGATGTTGGACATTCTTTCCCGTTATTTGTACAAAAGGATTTTGGATGAGGCATTTGACCAAATGGCCTTTCGATCACTACATGTTTTTGACCTGCTTGAAAACCGAACAAGACATTATCTGCTGATATCTAGCATAGATCTATGTTTCAGAAGCAATAATCTTAGGCAATGACCCCAGAGCTGTTCTCATATTTTTCAAGGTATCTACTAGAGAGGTGGATATCCCATTAGTAAGAGATAGGGGTATGAAGGAATCTACAGTCTGTTTATGATTGGTGAATGTTAGGAGATCACTAACCCCCACAGTTAGCCCACCAGCCCAACCCCCTCCCTGCAGAAATCCCACTCGCTCCCCAATCCTTCCCCAAGCAGGACCCTAGACCCCCCCCCCCCCCCAATTCCCATGCAATCCACTTGATTAAAAGCAGCACCACTTTTAAGCAAACCCCTCCTTATTTATGGATTCAGAATTGCCAGCACCCAAGCAGTTTTTATCCCATAAAATGTGTGCTCTAATAAGAAATACTCCAAAGCTTCATGCCACAAAAGGTAAGCCTTAAATTTCATACTCCAGTAAAAAGGTTTGCTAATGAAAAAAGAAATGAGCAGTTTTACCTCCTCAGTATCCCAACCGTCCCCAAGTTTATCTGAATCTCCACCTTTGGGGGACCATATTATGCCTTCTAACATGCCGGCAAACTTCTGGCCCTTGTCTCCCAGCTCAGCCAGTTCTCTCCACCCTCTTTGCCCTTTCATCATCTCATCCATTCTGAAAGAGCAAAACATTGTGCAGATTCATTGAACCACCAAAGAGATGTCAGTTTCACCCAAAAGCACATCATTCTCAAAATAGAAAACGTGATATGTACCTGAAAAATGCTTTCTGAACAGAAGTAGCTAAATCACCAGAGGAATATGCTTCATTTCGTAATACTTGAATGTGTAGATGCTTGGCACAGAATTTAGAGACTGCTTTTCCTGAAATAACAAACCATAGTTTGTCGTGTCGCCAGATAAAAGATTTGTTAGTCACACATAAACAGATGACATAGAATGCAGGCATGCAGCTATTTTTAACAAAAGAAATGAAAGAACGTCTTTACAACTGACATTTATACTATGCACTTGTACCTGTTACACCTAATCATTAAAATGAAAATGTGAAAGTGTCGAATTATTTTATTTGCCTTTGCCATGTTAGGGTACTGAAAAGCCAAACACAGCACAGATCACCTCCACAGAGTGAGAACAGCACATAATCAATGCAAAGCATGTTTAACTGAGACAATTCCCATAGTTTATAATGCCAGTGAACATTTTTCACCATTCAAGCAATCCCTTTTGGTTTCAATAAAATCCATTGGAATGAATTGAAAGGTTGTAAACCTTCAGGAGAGGGTAAATAGGTAAAGCAAAAAGGATGATCTAATAACAAGTGCTTCCAGTAAGCATGACCAGGATAATTTCTGACAGTAGATGCTTACATATAATCAGATACTAGATGAAAGCACTAGCACAATGCCATGATGCTAATTATATTTGTGTTCAACAGAATATCAACAAACCCACAGTGCTTTTGCAGTAGAATCTTACCGCCCATCTATTTGGTGAAAGGTAACAATACCGAATTTAGTACTGGTTAAGGTTGTACCATTGAAACTAAGGATCGATTGTTTGTAAGTATTAATTGGATTAAGTTGTAAAGGTTCAGATGATACCAATCCAATCAAAGCACCTCTGATAAGCTTAAATCACACTCGATACAACCGAAGGGACAATATAATAGTAAGTTAGACCTGAATAGAAAACAATCAAAATTTACCTCCATGCCCATCGTAAACGCCAAAAAAGGATGTGCATTCATCAAGGTGTGGCAAAGCAGCATGCTGCAGCGTAAATACATGTTGGATTAGCTTCTAAAGAGAAATAAACATGTCAATTCCTTCAAAATAGTGTAACGAGTAAACAACTCTTATCTTCAACAAACAAACTTCAGTTATGACGCAACACTCTAAATCTCTAACTTCAGTCATACATCATCAGAATCAATTTATCTGACCTAGTAATGGACTTTCAATGCAATCCGCAAGCCGACAAACCGCTTATAGGGAAACGCATTGCGCGAATCACAAATACGAACTCCCAATGCAAGCAACAAGCCGACAAGAACGGTATCAAAACGCCATTGGACGAAATAGAATCACAAGGGAATTTATTCTAAGTGGTCGGTTCCCAGACAACAGGAAACAACAATTCGCCTCTTGACTCATCATGCAAATCTGCACACTATAACAGAATCACGAATTAAACCCTAAATAGCCGCAAATTTCACACGGATGCATCTCACTCAAAAAGTACACCCTAGCTAGCATCGAACAGAACACTCCCAGGTCCCAACCGAAAGGAAGGCGCGGGGGGTGGGGGGGGGGGGTGGACTCACAGCATCCTCCATGGTGGTCCGCCATCCCTGCATGGAGGCGAGGCCGAAGCGGAGGCTGTCGTTCTCGCCGTCCGCGTTGTACTTCTCCGTCTTGGGCGTGCTCAGGTATGCCCCCATCTGCCCCGCACGGCCGCGCCGATCCAACACCTGCAAATAAAAAACACAACCACCCCGTCCCCGCCGTTACAACCAGCGCGCACATCCCATTACGACGCAACGACGGCGATCTGAAACCCAACCCCAACCCAGCTCCGCGGATTGCAGCGGCACGAGCCCGCACGGCACAATCTCGCGGGATTGCGGTTGCGATTCGGCAAGCGGAAGGGAGGGGAGGGAGCGCGGCGAGGAGGAAGGAACTCACGATCGAGGAGGAGGGAGCGGAGCGGAGAGGAGGCACCGAGAAAGAGACGGGTGGGTGGGGTTGGGGCGTGTATTTGTAGGGAGGTGGAAGGGAAGGAGCGAGGCGAGGCGAGGGGCCGTGGGGGATTTTGCGTATCTCTTTTTTCTATTCACCGTCAGCTCCTGACTTTCCTGCTCCCGACCTTTTTGGCACTGTTCATTTTAGCATTCCGGGACGTTCATGGGATTCTGTGAAATCAAATGTCCAGCTTTCTAGAACGGTTTTTCTATTTCTCTTGATCTCGTCTTATTTTGAAGATAAAATAGAGGTTACAGATTACATTACGTATCTTACTTCTCTCACTTCTATTTCACGCACGTATTTTTACCTTACTTTCCTCTCCGCTCATGCCTTTCTTCTACAAGTCATTTCTTTCAATCACTACTATTCTTTTTAACTAAAAACTTAGGCATAGCTAATATATAAGTGCCCCATTTAGCTTTTATCTTCTCCAAAAGTCAAAGTAAATAGATTATCTTTTAAAGCATATTCTTAAAATGGTTTACTGAATCTAAAACCGTATATATCATCCGCGTCAACATTTTCGCTGTTCAAAATCTAGTAGCCGTAGCTAAAACCCAAAGCTTCATCTTCCTGCTCCTGACTTTTTATCTTCCCCGCCTCCTCTGCCTGCCTCTTGCGCCGTGCCGTACCACCGCACCACCGTAGCGGCGATCTCCGATTCAAACTCCGGTTTCTATTTTGGAGATGATACCATGATCCAGCTCGCTACAGCGAACAGCAATGCACATCTCACCTTACAGCTACAATACCCCAACTCTTTTTTTGCTTGTATAAATTAGGTACACATTTTAACCAACATTTTTTATATACTGCTCATCATACACAGTATGACAGATAGTATTTTTACTCTAATTACTTCGCGGTGATGTAGCAAGCTATGAACCACACTAGAAGCACTTGTTCTTGGATCGATACTTCTGGTTGGGATTCTGGCATTCTGCTAGCAGCGTTTGAACTCTGCAGCTCAGTCCAGAGCTTTCAGAGTTCTGTCGACAGGGCCAGCGCCTGTTGCATCATCTTGTTTTCGTCAGTGTCAAACTTTTAATCCCCAGGCGGCTCAACACCACATCTCGTAGATTTTTTTTTGCTTCATTTCCCCTCTAACCGACGACCAAAAAAGGATTACGATGGGGAAAAAAATCAACAGCACTTAGGTGGTGATCGGTTCGGCTGAAACGCTCGTGGCTTATGACTGAAAACACTGTAGCTGGCTGAAAAAAGCACTGTAGCTGACAGAGGCTTAATTACCATAATTAAATTTAAAAAAAAGAAAAAACATATTAGCCCATCACGTATAATGTAAACAAATACGAGGAAAGAAAGAACCGGTAAAAAAACTCAAAAAAAACCAAAAGTTCAGAAAAAGACGAAATTTATGAATAGTGCAAAAATAAGCTGAAGCCAGAAGCTAAAGCCATAGTGAAAAAGACTCACAAAGTCACGAGCTCGGGACAGCTGGGCTCTTAACATTTTCTAAGGTCATTATCTGACCTGTGGCTATCTAAGCCTTTTTGGAAAAGAAAAATGGACTAAACGTAGTTGGTTAACAGCGCAGGGCTATACATATTAGCTTTTAAAAGCTAATTTTCTATAGTAAATAATTTTTTATAGTATATAGTTCTTAAATAAAGTATCTTTTCAAGATGAGTTATACTAGTTAATTGTAGTACACGTTATAGTAATTTCATTTAAATCGGCTAAAATCGTACGTAAGTATCTCTTTAAACTTCTCTACAGACTGTTACTGTTCATAAGCTAAAACAAAAGCCGATATATGGGGCGCTCAATTCGGCTAAAATAAGCTGATTTATATTTTTTTTATACTGTAGTTACCTTATTTTACACTATAACTGTTGGTGATTTTTTTGGTGTAATTAAATTTAAAAAATAAAAAATATATTAGACCATCATAAATAATATAAATAAATATAAAAGACAAAAATATCTAAAATCCAAAAATAATAAAAATTAATAAAATTAATAAATAGTGAGAAGTCAAAAACTAAAACTGAAGCTAGGAGAAACATAAGGGCCGCGGTTAGCTAGACGGCTACACAAGGCATCCCATCATCAAAGACAGTAATAGCCTTTTGATCCCAACAAAAATGCGAACATCCTATAAAGCCCCACCGTACTTAACTCCCATAAAAGAAACTTAGGATGGCACACGTCACCTAATTCCCAACAATATTCTATGTTAAAGTCGGTACTAGTACTCATGGCACGAGGATCCTCTATACATGGCTTACAATAAGGCCTCCTTTTCAAACGAAGTTAACAGTTAGAACTTAGAACACACGCCTCATTAACAAGTACGGGAGATTACGGCATAAAATCACCATGCCTAATCACTTTAGCCTTTGAATCTTCGTTGCTATGTATAGAGCATGGGAGATTACGCCGGTTGTAGCTACCGCAACCAGCTGGTTGGTCACCCCATAATCTTCATGCACAAAAATTTAAGCTATTAGTAATTTTTAGTGCACTTAGGCCAGTCTCAGTGGGAGTTTTATGGGCATTAAATACGCTGGCATGGCACTGTATTGATGAAGAGAGAGATGATAAAAGTTTCATGGGAGTAGAGAGAGTTTCATGGGGATGAAACTCTTCTGCACTGTTTCCAAAATATGGGTGTGTTGAAAACTGGGACATGAAACCTCCACTGAGACTGGCCTTAGGGCATCTCCAATGGTCTGAGTCAGCTATCTATATGCATGTACACATCAGCATATATCCTATGTGGAGGAAAGAGAGTATGCAAAAAAAATCGAGCCAGCTCTTCCTTAAGCACTAGTCTATAACGCTAAACGAGGCAGCCTCAATAAATTCTGTGTGTGCATGTAAGCATCAAATAGCTATCCTTATAGATAGTTCTTTAGAATGCTAGCTTTAGTGTGTACTATATAGATGATGTGGAAGTCTTATAGTTAGTTGCTAGCTATAACTATCGGAGATGCCCTTAGCGAGCGATTTGTTGAGTTCCAATTCTTTGTTCCGCTTATATTTTATTGTTTTATCTCAAATAAATAAATAAAACGACTTTTTCATTGCCTTTTTAAAATGATTTATCGTAACAATCTTTTTTAAACAACTTATCGATATTCGATTCATTCGTACAAATACTCATGTTAAGACTAAAAGTCATACCACACAAAAAGCACCCAAGCAAGAAGAATCTTTTCTGAACACTCGTCGCTTTTCCAGCCAATTTACAAGCCTATCTTTTTCCTCTCTTGCAGATCTTTTCGGTTCCTTCGCGGTGTGTTCCTGTGCGTGCAGGGCTCACCGGATCCCTGGGATTTGCTGCCATGTGTGTGCCACTCGCGACGATCGATTGCATCGCATTACAATAATCGCGCAGCTAGCTCACATTGCCGAGCTCCGGAATAAACTGTTAGGAAACCTGGACTCTATCCAGGAGTCCTGATCTAATTGGGCACCCCACCGTAGGCTATAAATAGGGACCTAGACCCCCCTCATTATGTACCCGATGCAATCTAAAGCAATAAAGAAAGACCAGGAGTTCTCTCTACCTCTCTGTGTTCAATCTATTATTCTGTGATTCTGTGATTGATTCGTTCTTGTTCTAAGCAGAGGAATCGCTCGGACTGGTCTCCAGCGTCGGTTCCTCAACACGTTATCAGCACGACTTCGCTCCGATGAACGAGGTAATCATCGAAGCACAGATTGAATTTTCTAGATCGCTTTTGAATCTGTATTTTCTTTTCGCGTTCTAGATTGAAATTCTACGGTGCAAATCCGCCCTAATCTACCGCGAGCAGACCTGAAGTCGCCGGCACAATGTCGATCGGTAGATTGTGAAACGGGTAGATGTTGATTGCACTGTAGATTAGAAACGATGCAAATCCGCCCCAATCTACCGCGAGCAGATATGAAATCGCCGGCACAATGTCGATCGGTAGACTATGAAAAAGGGGTAGATGTTGATTGCATCGTAAATTAATTTTATGCATCGTTTTTCTGTTTGGAGATTGCATGAGAAAAGACTGCACGAGAAATATTGGCATCGTTCTCTATGTTTGATCACTGCATGAAAAACACAAAAAGGGGAAATCGAGGTGTCGCCGCGCTCGCATGC
The DNA here is from genome assembly GCA_017311315.1 of Dendrocalamus latiflorus. Lineage (NCBI taxonomy): Eukaryota > Viridiplantae > Streptophyta > Magnoliopsida > Poales > Poaceae > Dendrocalamus > Dendrocalamus latiflorus. Next base: position 39,138,590 of record CM029657.1, read on the forward strand.
GCGCCACCGGCCGCCGGCCAAGCAGCCGGTCCCGCCGATTGATTGCCACCCCTGAATGGGCACCATCGTCGTCGGAGATCCCCGCATGGGGCGCCATCATCCGTGCGCGCCGCCGAATCGGCCCCGGATGCCATTGGTCCCGCGCCCTCCTCGCACGCGCAGCCGCTTGCCCGAACGCCGCCGCCATCACCGGCCGGCGCTCGGGTCCCTGCCGACCGCGCCCCACACGGTGCTGCTTCCACCGCGGCCCGCAGCCGCGCCGCCTCCCCGCACGGAGCGCCGGCTCGAACCACGCGCGCCGACCGAAATCTCGACGCCCGAAGCGCGCGCCACCCGCAGCTGTGCGCCGCCCGGCCGCCCGCAGTCGGCCTCCACCAGCGCCCATGCCCGCAAGTGCCGGCGCGCCGCTGCCGTACCGGTTTTTCCCCATCCGCCGACGCTCGCCGCCGCAAGGCGCAGCTCGCCCGCCGGTGGCCTACCCGCTCTCGGTCGCTTCGGCCCGAAGCCGTCGTCCAGTTTGCCGCCGCTTCCCCGGCCTCCCCACATGAGCCCTGCGCCCGAAGCGCCGGCGCCTTGGCATCCGCCGGCCACCACCCGAACGCGCCCGCCCCGGCCTCTGCCGTGCCGTCCCCTGCCCCGCAGAGCCGGCTCCCGCAGCGCCGGCCACCGCAGCTCCCGTCTCCGGCCCCGCAGAGCCGGACCCGCCGCCGTTTGGCCCTTCGGCCGGCTGCACACCGGCCCCGCCGCCTCGCGCCGCCGCCACGCGCCGACCCCGCCGCCTCGAGTGCGCCCGCTCGCCTCCCCGTCCTGTTTTGCGCCGCCGCCGCCCGAGTGGAGGGAGGGGAAACCCTACCGCCTCCTCCCCTCCTGTCAGATGGCTCGGGCGGGCCGAATGGGCCAAGGGCAAAAAGAAAGGCCGGGTGGGCCGCGCGGGGAGGAGGGGAGAAGGGAGATGGGCCGCGGGGTGAAGAAGGCAAATGGGCCGGGAGAGAAGAAAAAAAAAAGAGGGCCGGTGGAGGGCGCTGGCCATTTTGCGGAAACGACCCTGGTAATTGTAGAAATTACCGAAATGCCCTAAAACTTGCATTAAAGTCCAGATTTTTGCAGAAAAGGCCTCGGTAGTTCCGAAAATTACCGATAGGTCCTTAATTTTACGAGTGGGTCCAGAATTTTGCAGAAAACCCCTCGGTAAATCAGAAAATTGCGCGAATTTTTCTCTGAATTGGATAATTTGCGTAAAAACCCTCTGGAATTGCAGAATTTGCTGAAATTTCATATTTTAGCATAAAAGGGCCTCGGGAATCTGAATTTTGAATTATTTTAGCATTTGAAGCTTATTTATTTCTGCCATTATTATTCTCTGTATTTATTTACTGTTTTTGGTTAATTGTAATTGTTTAAATTGCTTTTAATCACTGAAAATAGCAGTAAAATTATAGAGAATGCATAGAAATTTCTGAAACATTGCGAGAACCTTTTGTACCATTTATTTACCCGCAGTGAATTATTCCGTGCATGTCTACCAGCAGTAGACTTATACACATTTAGATGACTAGCATCACGAACTGAAAGTTCGAGGAGCTGGCTCAGCATGGCCAAAACTATCTGACGTAGGCATCCGATGTCGAGATTGTGCTTGGAGTCAGGAAGCTCCGCGCGACTATTGGGATTGGTGGACTGAATGACGCCCAACCCACGCTAAGAGAATGATCATGCACTTCATTTTCTCAGGCACCACTTCTGCCTCACTCTCAAGAATGAGTACATGGTAGAGAATAGCGCGTTAGCACTCTTGATCGCACCCAAGAAGCGGTTTAAGAGGCTAAAGTACATCATTCTTCCTCAAGCAGAGTAAGAGTGGATCAGACTGAGGTTTGCCGACTTTAAAACGGTCAGGGAATACAATTCTGCCTTGCACAGGATTTGTACCCCAATACAGAAAATTGAGAAAATCCTTCCACCCCAATGTAGCTCAATCCGCACGCAACTATCGTCAAGATGGCTATAAGGAATACGCCGGATTGACTGATATGGTGCAAGTTGTGGAGGCTCAGGACAAAGTTCTCCGTAAGAACTACGTCACTCAGCCACCTGGGAGCCCCGTTGGTCCTGAAGCCAACGTCGGGAGCAACAGTTGCGAAAGCCCTTGATAAAGAAAAGGGGAAGGAAGGGTAAGACCGCAGCCCAGAAAGGCAAATCAGACGCTCCACATGAGAATAAGGCTAGCAAGTCAAAACGGGATGGCAAATGGCAGCATGAAGCCGACTCTGCATCGGTTGAGGGGGAGCGTTCTGAGCAGCTACCCGCGCTGATGGTGTTTCAGACCATTACAACAGCAGCACCCCTCTTGACCTAGAAGCAGTCACCGCCATGATTTCTCTTGAAGAGAACGTTACCCCCGAGAAAATAGCACAAGAAGTCTAGTGCACTGAATGCATTTCGACTTTAATTGTCATCTATTTTGTGTGGAAGAATATGTTAGAATTTGCATGGATGGTACTTAAGAATTGTTATTTTCTCGTAATGGTTGGATGATATTTGAATAATTCATTCATTTATTCAGTTTATGATGGCATGACATGTTCTGATATTGGTATATTTATTTATGTGTTAATTGCCTTCTCATGCATATTAATAAAATACCCTATATTAGAACAAGTGTAGCGCCCTATAAAGGAAGTGTGCTTAGCCAGCAGCGGCACAATGCATACCATCTTAAGAGAGGTTGAGTATTTTCAGTCGATTCGTAAGAGCATTGGCAGCCTTACGACAATCGCCAGAAGCGATGCATGTATAATTGGTTCAGGAAGAGCCACAATGGGCATAACTTTGGTAATTGAAGAAGCCTTATTGTACCCAGAATCGGCTAGAACTCTCCTAAGTTTTAAGAATATCCGCGCAATCGGTGTCCACGTTGAGACTGAAGAAGAGTACGGTAAGAAATACCTGCTCATTACGAAGCGCGAATAGAATGAAAAAGTGTATTAGAAAAACTTCCTTCACTAGAAACTGGGCTATATTATACCAACATTAAGGCGCCTGCAGCGTACACTGTCCTGAAGACGGTATTTAGAAGCTCTGAACTATTCTGTCTCTGGCATGACAGATTAGGCCACCCAGGTCTTAGGATGATGAGAAACATAATAAATAACTCGCATGGGCATAATATTAATATGAACAATTTCCCGAATCATGAAGATTTTGTGTGCCCTGCATGTGCCACCGGGAAACTAAGTACTAGACCCTCCACTCTGAAAGTGAAGGATGAAGTCCCTGCATTCCTGGAGCATAACCAGGGAGACATTTGCGGTCTCATTCAGCCCATCTCAGGGCCATTTAAAAATTTCATGGTGCTCATTGACGCTTCTTCGAAGTGGTCATATGTGGGTTGTCCACAAGAAACCACGCCTTTGCAAAATTGATCTCGCAGATCATTTGTATCAGAAATGTGTTTCTGATCAAGTCCACTAGAATAGGACAACGCCGGAGAATTTATTTCAAAGGCATTTGATGATTATTGCATGGCGATGGGAATTGCAGTTGAGCATTCGGTACCGCATGTCCATACCCAGAATGGTTTGGCAGAGGCTTTCATTAAGAGAATTAAATTTATTGCCCGACCCATCTTACATAATTGTAATTTGCCAGCTACATGTCGGGGACCCGCAGTCCTACATGCAGCGAATCTCATCAACCTTAGACCTTTGGCCTACAACATCCATTCACCTATGCAACTAGCGCAATGGTCACCACCGAAAATTTCCCAACATTAGGGGGAGGAAATCAACCCCTTGATGAAGAATGTCGGGAAATTACATGGCAAGCCACGGGAATTCATGCAGATGACCCGCGCATTAGTGAAGCAAATAGAGAAGTCCAGAAGACAAGTCCAGAAGACAATAGAAGTCCAGAAGACAAGAGAAGTCCGGAAGACAATCGATTTGCAAGAACTAGCAAATCAACTGCCTTATCACTTTAGTGATTTGAAAAGCGTGACTAAGTCGCATGTGCCTGCACGCACTGCACCGGAGAGGGTTGAAATACCAAAGAAACAGAAGGTATCCCTAATCTCGTCCAGAGGCCTCAGAAAAATAAAAAAAAGAGGACGAGAACTCCGGCTCCTCGAATCCTTAGTAACCGGGGACGCCTGGCGAAAAAGGATAAGCGGGATTTATCACAGCCGATCACTGAAGTTCCCCCAGAATGAGAAGGGGAGCCAGTTGAGACCTGGCACAAGTATGACACCTCCAGAAGAGGGCATACCGGATCTGAATATCCTCGTCGGCATGGATGTGTGCGCACACATCGGAGCCGAAAAACTAAAGGGACTTGCCACCGCAATTGAAAGAAGCGATGCGCAAGGCGAAGCTCCTGAAGAAGCAATCGCTCCAGAAGTAGCAACTCATGAAGAAATAGCTATAAATTATGTGCACACGGGAGAGTCCCTGAATAGGACAACAGCTAATATCGATATCTACTTCGCAAAGAAAATTGCCTCCATTATTGATCTTGATCTCGAGCCTGCATCGCTCGTTGAATGTAAGAAAAGATCAGACTGGAAAAAGGCAATAGCAACTGAATTGCTATCTCTGAATAAAAGAGAGGTGTTTAGGCCCGTATGCTGCACGCCTCCCCATGTGCACCCCGTAGGGCACAAGTGGGTATTTGTTCGAAAGAGAAATGAAAGAAATGAAGTAGTGAGATACAAAGCAAGGCTAGTAGCCTAAGGTTTCACTCAACGTCCTGAAGTTGATTATGAAGAAACCTACTCCCAAGTCATGAGTGGAATTACCTTTAGATATTTGATCTCAATGGCAGTAAACTTGAACTTAGAAATGAAATTGATGGATGTTGTGAATGCATACCTTTATGGTAACTTGAATTCGGAGATTTATATGAGAGTCCCTGAAGGAATCTCTCTCCCGAACCAAAATAGAGCAAATCGAAATCTGTACAGTGTGAAACTCAGAAAGTCACTGTATGGACTGAAGCAATCTGGAAGAATGTGGTATAATCGCTTGAGCGACTTTCTCTGCAAGAAAGGCTACACGAACAATGAAGACTGTCCTTGTGTGTTTATACGGCGATCCCAGAATGGATTCTGTATAATCTCTGTGTATGTAGATGATCTGAATATCATCGGGACAACCGAAGACATAAAAGAAGCAAGCTCCTACTTGGAGTCAGAATTTGAAATGAAAGATTTAAGCAAGACCAAGTTTTGCTTAGGCCTGCAGCTTGAGCATGTCCCTGAAGGAGTCTTGGTACATCAGTCGACCTACACCCAGAAGGTGCTTGAAAGGTTTGGCTTCGAGAAGGCATTTCCCTCGAAAGTACCGATGATCGGTAGGTCTTTACAGCAAGAAAAAGATCCTTTCCGACCAAGGGAAGAGGGGGAGGAAGTCCTGGGACCGGAATTCCCATACTTGAGTGCAGTGGGAGCACTCATGTATTTAGCAAACTGCACTAGACCGGACATTGCATTTGCCGTGAACCTGTTAGCAAGGTACAGTGCAGAGCCCACCAAAAGGCATTGGCAGGGGATAAAGGACATCTTGCGATACCTCCAAGGAAGCAATGACCTTAGATTGTCTTACAGAAAGAATCAAGATCTGAACTTGATTGACTATGCAGATGCTGGGTACCTGTCTGACCCGCATACCGCTAAGTCGCAAACAGGCTATGTATTTCCATGTGGTGGAACTGCAATTTCCTAGAAATCGTCTAAGCAAAGCCTTGTAGCTACTTCGACGAACCACTCAGAAATTATAGCACTGTATGAAGTCGCATGAGAGTGCGCTTGGTTCCGCTGAACGGATCACCACATCCAGTAGTCATGTGGAATGAACATTGTGCAAACCCCCACAATTATCCAAGAAGATAATACAGCTTGCGTTGCATAAATGCAGACGGGCTATGTAAGCATATCAACCCCAAGTTCCTCTATGCTCATGAATTGCAAAGATGGACAAAATTGAAGTACTGCACACTAAGTCATGAAGACTTATTCACTAAGTCATTCCCCGCATCTAGCTTTGAAAGGTGCGTGTGAGGGATTAGGATGATGAGACTTAGAGAAGTGCAGAATTCAGGGGGAGAATTCTCTCAAGCCCGTTATTAAATCTTGATCATGAAGATTAAGTACCCAAAGAAATAAAGTCCTGAAGACCAATGAAATTGGGTGGATTGTACTCTTTTTCCCTTGACGAGTTTTCCATGAAGTTTCTCGACCAAGGTTTTTAATGAGGCAATTCGTGCATCGCAACATCACATGTATCATGTACTCTTTCTCCAAATTTTTCCCACTGGGTTTTTATGGAGTTTTAACGAGGCATGAGCATGTTGGGTGAGTGCCCAAGGGGGAGTGTTAGGAAACCTGGACTCTATCCAGGAGTCCTGATCTAATTGGGCACCCCACCGTAGGCTATAAATAGGGACCTAGACCCCCCTCATTATGTACCCGATGCAATCTAAAGCAATAAAGAAAGACCAGGAGTTCTCTCTACCTCTCTGTGTTCAATCTATTATTCTGTGATTCTGTGATTGATTCGTTCTTGTTCTAAGCAGAGGAATCGCTCGGACTGGTCTCCAACGTCGGTTCCTCAACATAAACTAAGGATCCATGCAAACCTGTCGAGATTGTGCGTGGGCATGCGATGCGATAGATGCCATCATCACGGCCACAGATTAGGGGCCTGTTCTTTTAGGTTTTTAAAATCGATTTTTGATTTTTGTTATAGTATCTAACTTTTAAACGGAGTATTTTCTCAAAACGGGGTCTATAAATTAAACGATCACACGTTAAAAATTCAACATTTGTACTAGCCAAAATTACAAGTGAGTGTCAGTCTTTCCGTAATCTGTACCGTAAACAACCAAAATTTAAAATTTTCAACCAAAAATCAAAAGCCGCAGCTGAAAAGAAGAGGCCCTTAGTTTGTTTTCCTTTGCGTGCTCCCGGAAGCTCACGTAGCGCCAGATTCCACTGGATTTGCGTCGCTAAATGTGGTAAATTGCGCTATAAGCATGCTACTAATTAAGTATTACCGCTAACTATTAGGTGGCGTAGTTGCTACTTGCTAGTATAATTGATTATTATACGTGGCTTTTACAACTGCGCTAGTTAGGCTGGTCTCCAAGGCTCCGGTGTTGCCGCAGAATATGGGCTTGATGTACGACGGATGAATTGTCCGGAATAGAGATGGCAACAGGTAAATACCTATCGGGGTATTACCATTCCATACCCGTACCCACTAGGTGTAAATTTACCCGTATCCGCACGCAGGTAGGAAAATTTACCCATACCCGTACCTGCGCGGGTATTACTACCCGACGGGTAATCCGTACCCGCAAGCATACCCGGTTCAACACATAAGAATATCATCAATTTAGACATTCATTAATCATACATGCCAAGCACAAAAGCGTCTAATGATCAAAATTAGTACATCACATAAACATACTTGATATGACCATATCAACATATGACAAACAAATAAACAATCAACAACAAGTAGATAATAAAATTAACATTTGAGTGGGATGTCTAGTTGTCTAATGCGGGTATTCATTACCCGCGGGTAGGCGGGTATGGGTAGTATATACCCACACCCGCACCCGCCTACCCGGCGGGTAGAGAATTTCACCCAATAACGTACCCATGGGTACATAAAATTTTCTATACCCGTCTCTTTATCGGGTAAAACCCGTCGGGTATTCGGGTATCGGGTACCCATTGTCATCTCTAGTCCGGAACCCAAATCACCTCACTCATTTCGACTTAAATTTCTAACTTCTAATTTATTTTTACTATTTCTAATTTTTTTGGCTCTTTAACTTTTTCGAGCTTTTTTGTCGATTCTTTTTTCCCTATTCGTTTGCGTTGTCCGTGATAACTAACTTGTTTTTTCTTTTTTAATTTTTTAAAATTTAATTACGCCAAATAAACTATCATCAGCTACAGTGTAATTTCAGCCATAAGTCAACTTAGCTCACAGTCCACCGCATGTACAGATAAAAAAATTAAACAGTATTTAATGAAAATGATGATATATGTCTATCTATTAAATAACATACCACAAGCGTTTAGCATCTTTTAAAGTATTTAAGTAGAGATATAGAGAAAAAATTATAATGACCATATTCTAGATTATGTGAAGGAACAAAAAGGTTCGTCAATAAATAAATATATTGAAATAAGTACTTCCCGACACTATTGACAAATATACCAAAAGGGTGGAAGTACAAAAAAGCTGTAACCTTTTCTTTTAAAATTTTCAGCGTGCCTCTCGTGTAAGGAGCTGCTCGTGGAACTTGCTGTTAAAAAAAAGGGGGAAAAACAAGGAGAGTATCCGTACGCGATCAGTACACGATACTACCGCTCTACCATGCAGAAGAAATATGAACTATCATCTTGCATCTAGTCTCTAGCCTTCTAGGATGCTGAGCTAATGGATTCAATTTCTCATTTGCTTATGCTAATGTTACTGTAGCTGCAAGCAGCCTAACAAGGGTACAGTTATCCGATTTGAGGCCCTCATCAACTCGGCTTGGGCTTCTGGTTTATTTTTTACTATTCATAAGTTTCGTCTTTTTCTGAATTTTTGGTTTTTTGTTGAGCTTTTTTGCCGGTTCTTTTTTTCCCGTATTTGTTTGTATTATACGTAATGGGCTAACATATTTTTTATATTTTTAATTTTTTTAAATTTAATTATGCTAAATAAGCCTCTGTCAGCTACAGTGCTTTTTTCAGCCAGCTACAGTGTTTTCAGCCATAAGCCATGAGCTTTTCAGCCGAACCGACCACCACCTTATGCAGGGTGTTAGTGCACAGGAATCCAATTTGGACCATGTATATACGGGGTGTAGTATCGGTCATAAGTTGGTATCAGCATTTATATGCTATTTGGGATGTTTACTTGTAATAGTAACTAGCCACATAGGCGCGGCGACACGCCGCGCCAGCCACCGTGTGCACCAAAGTAAAAGAGGCGATAATTTGTGAGTAGTTTTTTTAAAAAAATTGAGGGCACATGCGTATTTTCAAAAAAGTTTAAGGGCTTTTTCGTAAAAATTAAGGACCTGTATGTAACGAAACAAGGACCCGTACGTAATTTAGAAAACCGCGGGGCGCTATCCTGCAAATTGGAGGGGGTTTTCAGAAAAATTCGCCGAAAAAATCGTCAGGACCTTTTCGCGAGGAAAAAGGACCTGTCTGCGAGGAAAAAGGACCTGCACATAATTTTCGGAAAACCGGAGGGAACTACCTCCCCTGGCCGTACAGGAAACCCCCCGCCACGCGCCGGCCGGAGTGCGCGGGCGGGGGACGTGGCCGAGCGGGGGGCCGGGAATCCCCCCTGCTATAAGAAGGGGTAGTATACGTAACGGATCTTATTTTGTAGTTTCTGGATTTTTGTGCATTTTTGGCTGGTTTTTAGTGAGAGTGTAAATATTGTTGGAGGAGTAGAATGATAAGCAAACTCTATTTTTATATTAGTAGAGACTTATAACTTCTCTCAGTTAACGTCCTTCTACCCTTTGGATTTTTTTCTTTTTTTTTAATAAAAAAGAGCTTCTACATTCCTCGTTAGATTCCAAGCATAATAGTCTCCTGCTCGGGAAGGTCGCCATCCATCTTCTTGGTGGGTGCAAGCGCAGTCGACGTCAACACTTGCTTTCCACGAAAATTCGGATGGAAAAAGGAGGAAAGAATATTACCCTCTCCGTCCATGGCTTAGAGTTTAAATTTTTAAATTTTGATTATTCACGAAAGACAGTATACAAATAAAAACAGTTATATATAATTTTAGCCGGTATAACTGAATTCAGTATATTTTTTTATTACAATCTTACTGTTTACTACAGCTGTTTGAAAGCTAGTTATTATAACATAAGAGAAAAAAATTGTGCCATAAGTCTAACGTACATATCTAAAAACACATTACTTAATAGAATTAGATCATAATTGATTTGCTTCTATTAGAGTAACTCCAGCAGTACCCCTCAAAACAGGACCCCTACTTTTCATTTGAGGGCTTCCCCTACTTTTGAGAGCCTTTGTTTTCTGGGCTGCACTCCAGCAGGAGCCCTCAAAACAGGGCCCCTACTTCTCAATTCTCTCTATTTCCTCACACACTATATGCATATGTATGGGACAAAAGCACAATACACAATAAAATATTTATGATTTCACAATGAGGGACAATATTTAAATATATGAATTCAAATACGAATATTCAAATTTAAATTCAAATTTGTTCCGAATTTAAATTGAAAGCACAAAGTTCATCACATAACATTCAAATTTGTTCCGAATTCAAATATGAATTCAAATACGAATATTCAAATTTATTCCGAATTTAAATTGAAAGCACAAATATGAATTCAAATACGAATATTCAAATTTAAATTCAAATTTGTTCCGAATTTAAATTGAAAGCACAAAGTTCATCACATAACATTCAAATTTAAATTCAAATTTGTTCCGAATTCAAATACGAATTCAAATACGAATATTCAAATTTAAATTCAAATTTGTTCCGAATTTAAATTGAAAGCACAAAGTTCATCACATAACATTCAAATTTAAATTCAAATTTGTTCCGAATTCAAATATGAATTCAAATACGAATTCAAATACGAATATTCAAATTTAAATTCAAATCTGTTCCGAATTTAAATTGAAAGCACAAATGTTCCACAAAAAACGAGGTAAGCTGAAAAATGAGAGCCGGAGTAGGGGGCCCCTAGGAATGAGGGCTTGGAGACCTCATTTGAGAGGCCTCCTATTTTTGAGAGCCAAGTAGGGGCCCTGCTGGAGTTCAGTTTTTTGCTCTGGCTCTCAAATATGAGGTTTGAGGGCTCAAGTAGGGGCCCTGCTGGAGTTGCTCTTAGATAGATATAGTACAACGCTTTTTTATTAATGATAAATATAATTTAATTATATTAAATATTATTTAAATAAATGCATCTCCTCAGTTGGATTTATATTGCACGACGGAGGAGGGAGAGTAACGGAGAACAATTCGAACTTAATGGACGAGTCTCTCTCTCACTGAATCGTCTCAAACCGGAAGCCCAAAGCCCACCGGCCCATACCGGCAAGCGAGCGAGAGCTGCGTGTCGGCACGCACGCCGAAGCCACAAGTCCGCCGCGCGGCGCGACCCCATCCCCTCCCCGGCCGACCAGAGCCAACCCAAACCAAACGAAACGCAGGAGCCAGGAGGAGAGATCTCCAGTTCTCCGATCCGATCCGACACCCCGATGGCGTCCGGCCGGAGCTGCACGTTCCTGGAGATCCTGCTCGCCATCCTCCTGCCGCCCCTCGGCGTCTTCCTCCACTTCGGATGCTGCAGCGTAAGCACCCTCCACTCCATCCCCTCTCTCCCGACGATCTTGTGCGATGTGCCTCTTGGATTGGATCGGTGAAGTAATTTCTAGCTAGGTGGCTGGAGAATCCGTTGGATGTGTATCTGCTTGGTTACCGGCTAGATTTGGGAGGCGAATTTTGCGATCTGGTGACCGGGTAGGAGGCGGCCGGTAATTCCAACATATTGGGACGGTGCTTGGCCAGAAATTGCGAGTTCCAGAGCGCTAAATGCTACGCGCTGCTTCCCAATCTTGTGCGATATCATCGTAAATCTACTTTTTGCTTCCTGTAGGTGACGTATTGCATTGTATTGGACTTGGGCTTCCGTTTTGTTTCTCCCTGAATCATATGGGCGCCGGTTCAAATGAAAATATTTGCTTGTAATATACTATGATTTAGGTTGGTCCTTGCTGTTTAGATGACAGGATGCAGGTTTAGGGTTTTTGCCTGGTAGATTTTGTTACAAGGCTTTCGTTTCTTTGGTTTTATTCCTAGGGAACCCCTACTTGTTGGGACAAAAGGCTTTGTGGGTGTTGTAGGTTGGTCCTTGCTCCTTACGGTACCAGTACCCTTCAGTTCATGGGAGTCAGGCAACCCCAACTGCCAATCCACCCGAGCATATTCAAACCTTCATATTTTATGAAACTTCCTGTGTCATATTATAGCCCATGTGTATTTGGTTTAGTCATCTGCAGTTCGGTTTTACTTATGGAGGAGCTATGTAAGTTGCATGGGAATCATGTTTGAATTTCAACCACCATTGTACTGATATAGTTTATTTTGCTACCAAAGTCATGCCATAGGCATAGCCAGCACCACAATTAATCCCCCGTCAGAAGAGTTGTTCCGATGTTTTTTTGGATTAATGTAGAAGTTTGGAACGAATTGGTGATGTGCAAGCATGCTTTGTGTGGAACACTACTGATTCTGATAGTACCATGTTCTTTTTTTTATCTTGATGACATACTATTAGTATTTATCTTCCTTTTATCTTAAACAGATGGAGTTCTGCATCTGCTTGCTGCTCACCATCCTTGGCTATGTCCCTGGCATCATCTATGCAGTCTATGTACTTGTTGCTCTTGACACAGATCAGCACCAGAGGGAATACTATGCCCTTGCTTAGCCTGCTTTAATTCTGTAATAACACTCTGCTTTATGGCAAACTGCCAAGTCGAATTGGTATCTTGTATCTTCATCTGGATTATCTGACATGGCATTGTGCGTATAAAATAGTCATCTGGTCTGGTTCTACATCTTTCTTTCGTCTTGGTCTCTTGTGATCCATTTACTGCTTTTTTTTCAGTCTGTTAAATGCTTAAATTGTGTTCCAGTTTCTCCGCTCTGTAATTCTGACACAAGGGAATAAATTGTTACTCTTATTTATGTGAGTAATTATGATTGGTGCTCCATGTGGTATTTTTACACTTATATAATGCAAATTCTGATACAAGGGACTTTCCTTCATTTTTTTTGTGGACCTTCTGCCTCTTTAGTCAATTTATTCGTGCTTTAGTTTAACTTCACTGGAATCACTGCTGATAGGAATCACACCCTTGTATGTGCTTTTTAAAAGCTTATTACAGTTGCTACTAGGCTATGGCCAGAGGTTTTTAATTTAGCTAGTCTCATTGAAAAAAAATTGTCTTTAAAACTTGAAACAGTGGTCGTCATTTTATCTTGATAGGCATTCAAATTTGAAGGTCAGTCTGCTTATATGTATGGTAGCGATGCAGCATGAACAAAAAATTTCTAGCCCCGTGCCAACACCATCAGCAAGTAGATTACGAAAAATCCATGTTGAAAGAGAGAAGGCAGCGTGCTTGATCGACCGAAATTATGTTATGGCTATAGACCAAATAATAAAGTGAGTAGTTAGAGGGAGCTGACAGGTAAGGAAAAAATGAGTGGATCTCTCTCTTCCCGCCCTTCTTTGGAGTGTGAAATTTCCATCTTATTTTTTAATAATTACATAAGGTTGGGATACATTGGTATATTCCTCTATACTATTGGACCAGTTGTAAGACTCAATCATAGGGAATTGGACCACTCCTACCACATGACTCCCTCGATAGCAAGCGTGGAGGTCCCGATGGACGAGCTGACGTGACAAACTATCCCAGCCCTTCGTTCCCCGACAGCAAGCGCGAGAGTGCCGACTAGTAAACTGATACAACTGGTAGCTTGCAGAACCTAGAAGTCCCCGTAAAGAAGTTGGAGGCGACATCCGCGCGGAGCTCCGCAAAGACCATGCGAAGTCTTGCAGAGACCGGGCGAAGTCCTCGGCAGAGACCGCGAAAAGTCCCCGCAGAGAAGTCGGAGGCGAAGTGCTCTGTCCCCAAGTGTCGACCACGGAGAAGTTGTGTCTATCGGCGAAGACCAGACCACGGCGTGGTCATAGGTGTCTCCAAGGTCACGACCGTGGCACGGTTGTGGATGTCAATGTAGCCAACTGCGAGGTGAAGGCTTTGGAGCGTGCGCTTCGTGCAAGATCCCCGCCACTTGAGAGGCTCGACATTTGCTGGTGTTGCTTGGAGGCCAACTCCCTGGTGTGGATGTGACGGCGCAAGCGTTATGGTCGACAGTCGTTTAGCGGCGCAGGCGTCATGGTTGATGGTCGGGCCGACGCGGGTGTCGCGGTCAATGGTCGCACCGGCACGAGCGTTGTGGTCGATGGTCGTACCGTGTGCGGGCGTCGCTGCAGATTGTCGCTTCCGCCACACCTCTTTTTCGCTTGGGTGATGTCGCTCTCTAGCGCAGCTTCTTGCGTTGTCCTCACGGATGACGCCAACTGTTATGGCTATAGACCAAACAGTAAAGTGGGGAGTAGCTTGAGGGAGCCGATGGGTAAGGAAAAAAAATAAGTGGATCTCTCTCCTCCTGCCCCTCGTTGGGGTTTATATATATGAGTGAGTTAGGTTGTGAAATTTTCATCTTACCCCTTAATAATTATATAAGGTGGGGGTACGTCAGTACATTTCTGTATACTATTCGGTCTATTGCATATTGGGCTAGTTGCAAGACTCAGTCATGGGGTTTAGGCCACCCCTACCATAAATGTTTTTTTAGATGCACTAACCTCTACGCCAGCTTTATCGGCTTTTAGCATAAGCACACCAAAAGTAAGAAATATTCTTAAAAATATCTTCTTTTCAAAAATATGTTATGTTTTGTCTCATGTTGTAACGTGCAGAAAAGTTTGTTTTGTCTATTGCTCTGGCCCTGACTATTCCCATATCACCCAGTAAATTAAGTATCCCTCGTTTGATGGACCATACCTTGCTGCTGGTTGCAACAATGGCTTGATTATGTCATTTGTCGTGTGCTGTTGTCTGCGCTTTCTGATCGACATTCGTATTGATCATGATTCAGTGGAGAGATTGTTAAATACAACCAGAATGCTGTTTCTGGTGCTGAATGTTCTTACCCATGTGTGGTTCAGCGATTCTGTTAGATTGTGTCCGGCTGGTCAAGAAGCTTGTTTAATGTTTACATTTCTGATTGGAACGATTCTGTCTGCCCTGCTGTACGAAAGATGCCCCTAATCTTTCCTGTCCAGTTGAGCATGTTCACTAAAGCTGAGCTTGCTGGTTGACTCAGGTAGGGCATGCATTGCAACACTAGATTCTTTTTTGCGCTCTTTCATTGGACTTGACATGTTGCTGTTTTTTTAGTCTTACAAGAGCAGAAGATCCTTGCATAAGATTGTGTGCTGGGCCAGCAGTCACGGGAGAGATCGCGATAGAGATATGCTGCTGATACCTCTGAAGTTAACAAACTGCATGTAATAATGAGAGGGGAAAAAATGGCTGGGGTTGGTTCATACTTGACGTTCTTGTGCCACGAGGGATCTAAATTCTAAAGATCCTTGTGTTGATTATATCTGAATGCGATTTACATGTGGGCAATCAACATTTGGGGAAGGCATGTGCTTAAATGAACAAGTGATTCAGAAGTTGGTTTTGAGAATCTGATCATCTCATCGTATCATTTGCTTAAATGTTCTTCGGAATGGAGCAGTGAAAATGTGAAATGCTCACGATCCAGACTCTTTTAAGACTGAAATGTTAGAGTGATCTCAGGGCTTTGGCCCAACGGCCAAAGCCCACCCCTTGACCGCGCCCTGATCGGGGGCGCCCAGCCCGTTTGGCTGGTGGGCCCCTGTCGCCAGCGCTATAAATACAGAGGTGGGGGCCGGGCGGCACGCATCACGAGGTTGACCGCGCCGCCGTCACCCCACCGACAAACCCTAAACCCGATCTGTTGAGGGGGCGCTCCAGCGACGGGAAGTCACCACCGGCCAGGGAGATCGTCGCCACCGCGAGACGCCACCGCCGCTCCTCTTCCCCGACCGTCGCTGCCCGTGCGCAGAACTTCACCGACGAACCACGATGGCCGGATCTTCATCCTCTACACCAGAAGGTTGGTACCTCTCTCTCCCTCTCGGATTACCTCAAGAACCCTAGAGAAAGGATAGCCCGCCAGATCTAATCTAGGGACCCTAAAGAACCTAGTTCTAATAATGGTATCAGAGCCTCCTAGTTTTAGATCTAGACGGAGCGAAGAAAGAAAAGAGGACGACCCCCCCGAACCCTAGAAAACCAGAAAAGGAAAAAGAACAGAAAAAAGGGAACGGGGGAAACCCTAACCCTAACCCTAGAAAAGAGACGACTGGGCTTACCTGGCCGTCGTCACCGGGCCGTCGTCGTCGCTGGCGTGCGGGAGATCGGCCGAGTCTTGGGCTCGCCGGCGCTCCACGTACGTGCCACCGTCGGCGTGCGGGAAAGATCCGAGCGCGCGCGCTCGGAGGGGCGCCGACACGGAGCCGCTCGACGGCGGCGCGCTCCCTCTAAGGGGAGTGCGCACGCCGGCGAGAGGGCCCATGGCGGCGCCGGTTGCCGTCTTCTTCTCCGGCGGCGTGGACGTGGTCGCCGCCGCCGCCGCTTCGCGGTCGCTCTCGGGTGCGAGGGTGAGAGAGGGGAGGCAGAAATGATTAGGGTTTCGGGGGACGTCCGCCGCGCGCCGTTTTGATCGGGCGAAATCGCCGCGCAGCCGTCGGATCCGATCGGGCGGCTGAGCGGCGACGAGCGCACGCGGGCTGGTTTCGGCCCAGGCGGGCGAGGGGATTCCCGGCCCAGGCCCAGGTTGTTGGCCGGGCGCGGGGCGACGCGGCATCAGCGCGCGCGTGGGCGCGTGAGGAGCGCGAGAGATCCGGCCGAGCAGGCCGCTGAGGCGAGCGGGCCGCGCGTGAGGCGTGGGCAAGCGCGTCCGCGAGCGAGGGAGCCGGCCGAGCAGGCCGCAGCGAGCGCGCGCGCGTATGGCGCGGCTAGTTGGGCCGCGCTCGGCCGCACGGGGAGAAAAAGGCCGGCAGGCCGTGGGCCGTGGCCAGGCTGAACAGGCCGAATGGCCGTTATGCACAGTAAAATCCCGAAATTGATGTTTAATTATTTTTCAGATGTTTTTTTTGATGAATTTCAATGAAATTTGAACTAAAATCTCTGTAAATTTTGCACCAACGTGCTAATTTTTCCAGAGATTAAATGTGCACAGTCTAATGCTTCTGAATAATGAATTATTTTAGAATAATTACAGTTTCCGCTGCAAAAGTTAATAATGATTGTTTTTCATTATTAAATTCGAACCAACGGGAGAATTTAATTTTGGAAAAATAGATAAAAAAATTCCCAAAAATTTATGATATTGTTATTTTCTGACCAACGTTGTTAATATCAGTATTATAAATTTTTAATGTTGATTTCATGCATTATTTCTATCTCTGCCCAACGGTGATGTAGATTTAATGTATGATAGAATTATTTTTTTTAAATTGTATGTCGTATTTTTGACCAACGTTGGAAATAAGGCATATAATTTTGATGTTACGTTCTCACTGTATTTGAAATATTTTTTCAGGAGGATACAACTTAATGAGTTGTATTAGAGAAATCCCCACTCTCAAAGGTGATAATTATGGAGAGTGGAAGAAAAAGTTAGACTTAGCTTTTATCTTGGCTGAGGTGGACTGGGTCCTCACTACAGCACGTCCCACTGAGCCTCTGGCGCCAGTGAGGGAACAGAATGAGGATGACACTGCATGGCAGAACAGACAGAGGGATCATGCTCCCTTACAGATGTCTTATGATCTTGATCATAAGAAATGGACCACAGCCAACAAGAAATGTATGGCTGTGATAAAGAACACAATTGAGCCTGCAATTCTGGGCTCAATTGCAGAGTGTGACACTGTCACTGAATACCTTGATAAAATAAAGAGTCAGTTCACTGGCTCTTCAAAGACTTATGCTACACAGCTGATTAAGCAGCTGGTAACAGAGAGGTATTCTGGCGGTGGCAATGGCATAAGAGAGCACATTCTTAGAATGAGCAACTTGGCATCTAAACTGAAACCGATGGATTTGGCTCTCAAGGATGAGTTCCTTATTCATTTGGTTTTTGCTTCTTTGCCAAAAGAGTTTGACACTTTTGTTGTCAACTATAATATGCAGCCCGAAAAATGGGACATGGAAAAGTGCATAGCCATGTGCGTGCAAGAGGAGGAAAGAATCAAATCCTCACATGGTGGTGCTATCAACTTTGTGAGGGAAAACAAGAAAAAGAATTACAACAGTAACCCCTTCTCAAAGAACAAGGGCAAAACCCATGTACATCAGCCTCAACAGAACAAATTTGCTGTAGACAAAGACCAGTGCCTTCACTGCAAGAAGACGGGACACTACAAGAAGGATTGTCCTGACTACTTAAAGATGATAATGGCTAAGAAAGGTGAGAACATTATTACCTTTATTAATGAATGCCTGTATGTGAAATATTCGAAATCCACTTGGTGGATTGATTCAGGAGCAACTGTTCATGTTGCTAATTCATTACAGGGATTCCGTTCGACGAGGACTACGCAAAGAAAAGAAAGATGCATTAAAGTTGCAAATGGAGTCGAAGCTGAAGTGGAAGCCGTTGGCGATCTTTCATTAGAATTAGCTAATGGCTCTACTCTTTTACTTAGAGATGTCCTTTTTGTACCCTCTTTACAGAGGAATTTGATTAGTGTGTCAAATTTGGACAAAGATGGTTATGATTGCAATTTTGGAAATGGCAAGTGCGAAATAATGTTTAATAAAGAATGTGTTGGTATTGCCATATTACAGAATGAGCTTTATTTGTTATCATTGTGTGATGATGTGAATGTCGTATGCGATAATGAGAACGTTGCGTGCGAGAAAGTGATTGAATCCTCGTCTACGAATGTAAACAGAAAACGAAAGATAATTCTAGATGAGTCGTCGAAATTATGGCACTGTCGTTTAGGCCATATTTCGAGGGGGAGAATAGAAAGACTAGTAAAGAATGATATTCTTCCTCCATTAGAGTTCTCAGACTTAGAACAATGCAGAGAATGCATTAAAGGAAAATATGTAAAGAAAATAAAGAAAGACGCTAAAAGAAGCACAGGAGTTCTACAAATTATTCACACAGATATTTGTGGTCCTTTTCCTGTGAAAAGTGTGGATGGATATGACTCGTTCATAACATTCACAGATGATTACTCCCGTTATGGATATATTTATCCAATCAAAGAAAGAAATGAAGCCTTGGATAAATTCAAGATATTTAAGGCTGAAATTGAAAACCAACACGATTTAAAGATTAAGATAGTCCGATCAGATCGTGGGGGGAGTACTACGGTCGACATACCCCATATGGACAAGTTCCTGGACCTTTTGCGAGGTTTTTACAGGAAAATGGAATAGTAGCCCAGTATTCTATGCCGGGCGAACCTCAGCAAAATGGAGTAGCTGAAAGACGCAACCGTACCCTGATGGATATGGTGCGAAGTATGATGAGCTACTCCACACTCCCATTGAGTTTATGGATGGAGGCGTTGAAAACCGCCATTCATATTCTCAACAGAGTGCCTAGTAAGTCGGTGCCCAAAACACCGTACGAGTTGTGGACAGGAAGAGTTCCCTCACTAAACCACTTACGTGTGTGGGGGAGTCCTGCTGAGGCTAAAGTATTTAACCCAAACCTTGGGAAACTTGATCCCAAAACAGTAAGTTGCCATTTCATTGGCTACCCTGAAAAGTCAAAAGGTTATCGTTTCTACTGTCCAGACAGATATACAAAGTTTGTAGAAACGAGACACGCTATCTTCTTAGAGGATGAGATGATGAGGGGGAGCATGGTAGCTCGAGAGATTGACCTTGAAGAGAAGCGGGTGTATGCGCCCACTCCGATGATTCAAGAGCCATTCTTCACACTACCTGCTGTCGCTGCACCGACGGTACAAGACACTGTGGTGCCAGCACCTGTTATTGTTCCTCCCGTGGCAACAATGAATGAGAATGAAGAACCTGTTCTTCAGGATCATATAGAACCTATTGCCACAGATGAGGGGGAGCAACAGCAGCCTCAAACAGTAGATGTACTAAATGAGGAGGCCCCGAGGAGGTCTCAAAGAGTAAGAAGATCAGCTATTTCTGATGATTATCAGATTTATCATACAGAGGAATTTCAAATGGAGGATGATCCCACCTCATTTGAAGATGCCATGAGAAGCGAAAATTCCTCAAAATGACTTGAGGCCATGGAAGAGGAAATGAGGTCCATGAAGACTAATAAAGTCTGGGACTTGGAAATTATTCCTAAAGGAGCCAAAACAGTAGGCTGTAAATGGGTCTACAAGACAAAACATAACTCGCAAGGGAATGTAGAAAGATACAAAGCGCGACTTGTGGCAAAAGGATTTACGCAAAGAGAAGGGATTGATTACAATGAGACCTTTTCTCCAGTCTCATGTAAAGACTCCTTCAGAATCATAATGGCATTAGTAGCACATTATGATTTAGAGTTACATCAGATGGATGTAAAGACGGCATTTCTTAATTGGGATTTGGAGGAAAATGTTTATATGGCACAACCGAAAGGTTTTGTCGTGGAAGGAAATGAAAGAATGGGATGCCGCCTAAAGAAATCGATTTATGGGTTAAAGCAAGCTTCAAGACAGTGGTATTTGAAGTTTGACAGTACAATAAGAAAATTTGGGTTTAAAGAGAATGTAGAGGACAACTGTGTTTATGCAAAGTATAAAGATGGGAAGTTTATCTTCCTAATCCTGTATGTGGATGATATCCTACTAGCTAGTAGTGATGTTAGTCTACTACTGGAAACAAAGAAGTTTTTGTCCTCAAACTTCGGTATGAAAGACCTTGGTGAAGCTTCATTCGTTCTAGGGATCGAAATTCACCGAGATAGAAACAAAGGGGTATTGGGACTGTCACAAAAGGCATACATAGAGAAAGTCTTAAAGAAATTTGGTATGCATAAATGTAGTCCATCACCTGCACCTATAGTCAAGGGCGACAGATATGGGGATTTTCAATGCCCCAGGAACCAGTATGAGATCGATCAAATGAAAACGGTTCCATATGCTTCAGCTGTCGGAAGCTTACAGTATGCTCAAGTGTGCACACGCCCTGACTTAGCATTTGTTACCGGGTTACTTGGCAGATTCCAGAGCAATCCTGGAATAGAACATTGGAAATTGATAAAGAAAGTCTTGCGTTATTTGCAAGGAACAAAAGGCCTCATGATGACATACAGAAGATCAGATTCACTCCATATAGTGGGGTATACAGATTCTGATTTTGCGGGAGATGATAGAAAGTCTACATCCGGATATGTGTTCACTCTCTCTAAAGGAGCTATATCGTGGAAAAGCTCAAAACAAACCGTCACTACATCGTCCACAATGTATGCCGAGTTTGTAGCATGTTATGAGGCTACGGGGCAGGTGAACTGGCTAAAGAAGTTCATACCCGGTTTAAAAGTGGTTGACGACATCAATAGACCACTTAAGTTGTACTGCGATAATGAACCCGCAGTAACGTATGCCCACAACAATAAGTCAAGTGGTGCTGCCAAACACATTGACATAAAGTACTATGTTGTGAAAGATAAAGTTCGGGATCAAATTATAAGTTTAGAGCATATAAGTAACGCAAAGATGTTAGCGGATCCGCTTACCAAAGGCTTACCACCCAACGTGTTCAGAGAACATGTAGCCGGCATGGGTTTAAGAGAAAGCCTATGATTCCTGGACTAAAAGATGGCCCAAAGATTAAAGTAACTGTTTCAGAACAGAGAGGTGTATTGTAACTGTTGAATCTATCGGCGATTGACCGTGACGATGAGACATGTTCTATGTACTAATCTGTGATGGAATGTGTAAAGTCAAAAGTAATTAAAGATAAAGTATAGATTGAGATCAAGGGGGAGAATGTTAGAGTGATCTCAGGGCTTTGGCCCAACGGCCAAAGCCCACCCCTTGACCGCGCCCTGATCGGGGGCGCCCAGCCCGTTTGGCTGGTGGGCCCCTATCGCCAGCGCTATAAATACAGAGGTGGGGGCCGGGCGGCACGCATCACGAGGTTGACCGCGCCGCCGTCACCCCACCGACAAACCCTAAACCCGATCTGTTGAGGGGGCGCTCCAGCGACGGGAAGTCACCACCGGCCAGGGAGATCGTCGCCACCGCGAGACGCCACCGCCGCTCCTCTTCCCCGACCGTCGCTGCCCGTGCGCAGAACTTCACCGACGAACCACGATGGCCGGATCTTCATCCTCTACACCAGAAGGTTGGTACCTCTCTCTCTCCCTCTCGGATTACCTCAAGAACCCTAGAGAAAGGATAGCCCGCCAGATCTAATCTAGGGACCCTAAAGAACCTAGTTCTAATATGAAACGCTTGCAAAGCAAAGCAAAAATCAGTGAAAGCTTGACCTGAAACGCTTTGAAACCAAAAGCTCTTGCTCTCTCTCCCCCGCGTCCCGCTCCCGCGCGCATGACTCGCAAACCATAAGCCGACGGCTCCACGACTGCACCATCTCACTCCCCTCCTCCTCCCCCGGTAGGAGGGACAGGGACGTCCCAGGTAGGATATCCCATCTCGGGGTGGTGTTTGCTTCTGGGACAAGTAGAGTCAAGGACATCCCACTAGGAATATTCCTTGTAGATCCGGGACCAGACAATCCTCTTTTTTTCATGGGACAGAGTCATCCCACGTGGGATAGAGTCATCCCACCTCTTTGTTTTTTTAAGTACTATTTTGTTTAATTTTTTTTTAAAAAAACTCAAAGGTTTATGTGTACAAACATATCAACAATAGCCTTCAAATTTTTTTTAAAAAAAACTCAAAGGTCACACATGTCCCACCTTCATGCTTCCATCCAAACAAAGGATGGAACCATTCCATCCCACTTTATCCTTCCAACCAAACAAAAAACAGGGATGACTCTATCCCCCTAACCAAACAAAAAATGGGATCATCCCATCCCAAAATCAGGGACAGGACCATCCCATCCCACCTTGTCTCTGAACCAAACACAACCTAAAGTTAGCAATTATGCATCAGGCCTTACAATTACCCATGATTTTCCAAAACAAAAGGGGGAATAGATTGCTTTGTTCTGCACACATAATTTGCATACCCATTCTCTTTCCATGATGATGTGAGTTTCTGATAAATGACTCCATGAAAGGGCTGGCTGTGCTGCTACTACGAGCGCTTAGACAAGGCCAGTGCTGCCCTGGCCCCCTGATTAGGTTTGTTTCCATCACTTCATTACCCTGCATGCTTCATTATAAGCTGAATATTAACTATGCACAGCATTAGAAGTAGGGTTCCATCATTGGGTTCAATGTTTCAACAGCGTTTCAGTACGAAATGCTTTATGTAAATTAAGTGCCATTCGTGTCCGTGCGGCAGCCAAGCTTTCACGCTGTGCATAAACATCTCCTCGCTTGTTTTCTGGACGCCGAGCAGGAACGATGTGCTTCTTTTGCTGTGCCGCCACCCACGACACACTAGCATTAGCATCCAGCTTTGTTTCTATCCCACCATGGCCTGCCGCCCTCACTTCCCCCTTGGCCACCCTTTTCTTCTCCTTTATTTCTTCATGCAAAGCTGGACTAACATCAATTTGAGCACTGAAGGTAGGGTGATCGGTTGGGCTTCAGCTTTTAACTTCCGGCTTATTTTTCACTATTCATAAATTTCATCTTTTTTTGAACTTTTGGCTTTTTGTTGAGTTTTTTTTGCCGGTTCTTTTTCCCGTATTTGTTTGTATTATATGTAATGGGCTAACATATTTTTTATTTTTTTTATTTTTTTTAAATTTAATTATGTTAAATAAGCCTCTGTTAGCTACAGTGTTTTTTTCAGCCAGTTACAATGCTTTTCAGCCATAAGCCACCAAAAATAAGCCAAATGATCACCACCAATTAATTCTGAAGCACAGACCGGCGCAGTGATGGTAGGCTGGCGTATCACCCGGGGAGGGGCTGAGTGGGAATTGTGTGTGTTAGTGGCCCTACCATGGCCCCTTCCATCCACAATGCATGAGTCCATGATGTATGGAAGCAAAAGGTAGATCCATTTTAAGGTATGCAAAGGAAAAGACTTGTATACCTCTGTTAGCAAGAATCCTAGGAAAGATATTATGTCTAGACACACCCTATGTAAAGGGTATTGATAAACATTATCTGGATGTTTTCTTCCTAACTATTATCTAGATTTATGATCATTGGATTATAGATTCAACGGCCATGAATTCTCCCTTACCCCCTCCAAAAAAACCCCATCCAAAAAAAGGATGTTGGATCTAATCCAACAGTCTCAAATCTGAATGATTGTTAGAAAAAAAATATCCGGGTGATGTCTAGACACACCATTATGTAATATCCTTACACTGATCAACTCGGCTTCGGCTTCTGGCTTCTGGCTTATTTTTCACTATTCATAAGTTTCGTCTTTTTCTGAACTTTTGGCTTTTTTTGTTGAGCTTTTTGCCGGTTCTTTTTTCCCCGTATTTGTTTGTATTATACGTAATAGACTAACATATTTTTTATATTTTTAAATTTTTTTAAATTTAATTATGCTAAATAAGCCTCTGTCAGCTATAGTGCTTTTTTCAGCCAGCTACAGTGTTTTCAGCCATAAGCCATGAGCTTTTCAGCCGAACCGATCACCACCTATAAATATGTCTTTAGAGCATCATAGGAGGAGAGAGAATGATTGGGAATAGACATTGTTGGATTGCAAACAGGGTGCTCACCCTCTATGCTTTTCTCCTTGCTTGAGTATTAGACTCTAGGTAACTCTCTCAGACCTCCCGAAGCACCATTACCTATTATTTGGCGCGTAACCACTACTCTGATTAACATGGAGGAGACTGCAGAGTGGTCAGCAGGTTGGCAAGGGAGGAGTGTCTTTCTGCTGCTGATCATCAAGAGGAGCTTGACCTGGACGTCTCCTCCATACATCTGGGCCGAACTGTGGGTACCACTCACCCTCCAATCTTCCTAATGCTAGGTACACTCTCTTCTGCTCAGCACTGACTTGGATGGCATATTCTCGACGCAACTTAGAAACCTTTCCGTTAGGGCAATGCTGAGTTCAAGCAAACCTGCCTAGAGGATGTTGATCATCAACTCATCATCCCTCGACATGAGATCTGCTGATTCTACATGTATAAATATCCAATCTTTGGTTTTGTTCCTATTGCTTTTGCTCTGTCAATTATAACAAGCTCTTCGTCTGGCATGGCGACGAAATGAACGATGATACCCTGCTCGTGGACCTACCATCTGGACTCACCGTACGGCTTCGTTCTCGATTGAAATAGACTTGTCTAGTACTGGTAGTACAATAAAATGGTAGGAGTAGGTTGCTAGCTCAAATGGTCAGCTGCTGGAACAGTAATGGTACTAGCAAGCAGGCAGCCAGAGCTCTGCAGCGTAAGTTCGTTGCAGGGAAAGGAGGGAAGATGCTGCCACCAACCGCGGACAAATGGAAACCGAAAGGGTGGTGGTGAGGTCGTGGAGTGGAGGAGTGGAGGTCACCAACCGCGGCAGGCTGCGCCTTCCGGTGCCGTGGAGAACGAGGTGGCTCAGGTGGGCTCCACCGCAGCCCAGCACGCTACGCTACGCAGGCCGCGCCGCGCCGCTGGTTCGAGTGTGTCCTCTCCCCCGTCTTTTCCCTCTCGGCAACGCATTCCGGCCGCCTCCCTCCCCACCCCGCAGCCTCCGCACGATCCGCTGCGCGGCCGGCGCGTCGCGACGCGCCGCTCCGCGGGAGGGGCCCCACGCAACAGCGCCCGCACGAGCCTTGGCGTCGCCCTCGTCGGCCCGGCGCGGTGCCCCCACCGTGTTCGCTGCCGCGGCCCCGGGACCGGATCCGGTCAGCGCTGGCGTCACCCTCCACTCTCGCCCGCGCCCGTTGCCTCCTTGCCCGCTGCCTAATGCGGTCCGACGCGCGCCTCCACTCCGAGCGCCCCGCCCCGCTGCGTGCGCCCGGTGCACCGCCCCCGCCTCGCTGACGCGCGGGCCCCGCACCCAGTT
The DNA here is from genome assembly GCA_017311315.1 of Dendrocalamus latiflorus. Classification (NCBI taxonomy): domain Eukaryota; kingdom Viridiplantae; phylum Streptophyta; class Magnoliopsida; order Poales; family Poaceae; genus Dendrocalamus; species Dendrocalamus latiflorus. The sequence goes on from CM029657.1 coordinate 39,164,374, forward strand.
GGCGCGCCGCGGTTGGACTGGAGGGGACGGACGGACTCCTTCCAGTCTCCTACTTCCGCCGCTCCCCACCACCTCCTCCGCTCCGCTCCCCTCCCCTTCCTTTCTCTCTCCGAGAGCCGATCCCTAAGCCAACAGCGCGAGAAGAGAGAGATCTTTCCCCTCCAGAATTCTGCTCCCTTCTTTCTTGCGCGTTTCGCAGCTCGAATCTTGCTGTTCCCAACCAAGCCACATCCTATTCGGTTTGGGTCTTGACTGTTCTTGAGGCCCTTGCTGGCTACTAGCTACCTCTGTTTCCTCTTTCTCGCCGCGTTCTTTTTGGTCTAGGCTTTGTTAACTTGCTTGTTTATGGCTACGGGGTTAGGCGTCGGACTTGGCGCGCAGCAGGTTTCTTTGTGCTGAATCCTTTTTGCCGTGGTCAGCCCGCTCCGGGTCTGGGAGCGATTCATCCATCCAGAACCACGCCATCTGTTGGCGCATAAACAGTAGAGGAAGCCAGGCCTTTTTGATGTAGTAAGTTTTCATCTCCCAAAATTTCCTTCTTTTGGTACTCCTTGGCAAAAAGAGGTGCCCTCCTTTTCAACCTTTCCTGGTCTTTCAGCTTCAGTGAACCTCTCTTTGTTGTGATCTTTCCTGTCTGATCACTGAGCTAGTAAACACTTAAAAGAAGCTCTTTTGAGCCAAATTCAGTCTTTGGTACAATAACACCTGAGCTCATGCAGTAGCTTCAAGGAAGATCCCCGTGGTACGGACCCCTTCAAAACCGCAACCAAGGACATGATACGGTTCGGTTCCAATTCCCCAGCCTGAGCTGCACAATTTGGGGTTCTTTCCGGCTGCTGCCCCATGGATGGCCTTCCTGACGCCGACGTGGCGCCGTTGGCGGCCGCGCCGCCGCAGAAGCGTGACGAGTGGAGCGAGAGCGGCATTGTGCATCTGCTCGAGGCCTACGAGGCCAAGTGGCTGCTGCGGAACCGCGCCAAGCTCAAGTGGAGCGACTGGGTCGACATTGCTCACGAGGTGTCCGCGCATTGCGCCTCGGAGAACACCGCGGGGAAGCCCGGGATCAACAGTGCCAAGACCCCCAACCAGTGCAAGAACAAGATCGAGTCGATGAAGAAGCGGTACAGGGCGGAGTCCGCCGCGGTGGCGCGTGCTGGTCCTGCTGCCGGCCCATCGTGGCGGTTCTTTGCCCGCATGGATGGTCTGCTTAAAGGGCCAGCTGGTTGTTCTGGTCAGGTGCAGGCAGAGTTGAGTAATAGTATAGACCTGCGAGCCCCGGCAAAAGCAGAGGTTGAGGTCGAGGCAGATTTTGCCAGGCAGCTGCCAGATTCAGGGCCAGGTGCAGTTTCTGATTTGGTGAATGCAGATGCAAATGGCTCTGTCCCAGAGAAAGCGGATAAGGTTGATAACAGCGGGCTGAAAGAGAGCAGGGGTCCAGATAGTGATGCCAACGTGAGCTCTCCAAGGAGTAAGGAGGCGAACGAGGATGTCGAGGAGGTGGACAAGGTTTGGGACTTGTCTAAGAAGAGGAAGAGCACAGAGTTTGATATAGCAAAGAGCATCGAGTTGCTGGCTAGCTCATACTTGAAGATTGAGCAGGCCAGGATGGAGATGCACAGGGAAACAGAGAAGATGAGGGTTGAGGCTGAGATTAAAAAGGGCGAGATGGAACTCAAGAGAACAGAGATTATGGCGAAAACACAGTTGCAGATTGCTAAGCTTTTTGCTAAGAGATTAAAAGAGAGCAGCAGCAAGACTGGTGGTAGCTCATCGGTAACAGCTGCAGTAGACACCATTACCAAGAAAGGCGAAAATGGTTAGTTTCAACATAACTAACTTCCTAGTTCTGCAAGAACTTCCTAAAATCTAAATTATGGACATATGCAGTGTCTTTAGCCTTTACATTCTATAGCTGTCACTCTGTCAGAAAAAAAGACATAGAAACCATCAATGCAAATCGAAAAACTACTGCGCATTTGCTATGTGTATTTTTTTTATCTATTCCTGCGATTTACGAATAGAATAGGGAATTCCATTCAGAAGTCATTCTTGTAGTGTATAATTATGAACAAAATGATCTTCAAGTTTAGTTTTTTTAGTTTTTGTTGCAAATGTATTAAAAGAAGCTGATTATTATGTATTGAAATGGAAATTTGAGGACACATTGAGTTTGTGTGGTCACTGGACCGTACCATTTCGGTTTCACTACCTTGACTATTGAGAAGCAATGAAAGTTCAGGTAGGAAACTCGTACTGTAGTTCCTCATCAAAACCCTCTTTCAACTCATAACAGAAGAGCTTGATTGTAGGACATAATGCAAGTTCACAATGTTTAGCTCTAGTGCAAGATTCTGATTGTGGAATGCAGATACTGCTCGAGTTCATGGGCAAAAAATACTATTGCCTCAATAAAATGTCATATGCTGCAAACACATAGCACTTGAAATTACTTAATATTCTGAAGTTTTGTGTGACCCAAAGGTAGAATTCATATCAAGGAGTGATTGGATCTTGTTGAAATTATTTCTGATTGCATGTTGGCACCATCATCTGAACAGATTGAGCTTAGAAGTATTCTAGAAAAGCATTACTAGGTACTGCTAGGCTTTACACACACACACACACACACGGGTGTAATTACACCCTATATCGTATCTCGCAATGTAGGGAGTATCTCACGTAATGGAGGGTATGTACGTGTAGTATATGAGTATTTAAGACCATCTAGGTGGTATGTACATTTTTTCGACATACTCCTTTTTATGCGCGTATATGAGGGTATTTACAAAATACGCTAAAAACTATGAACTCCTTTACAAGTTTTTCGTATGGTTCACAATGGAGTATCTTATAATTAGTATACAAATATATCTAAAGTGATAAAGGAGTATTTCAAGTTTGTTTAGGTGGTATATTAGAGGTGGGTGTAATTACACCCAGGAGTAAAAGGTATTTTTCCTATATATATATATATATATATATATATATATATATATATATATATATATATATATATATATATATATATATATAATTTGAAACGGATGTAACAGGCTTTAAATATTTAAGTGTGCATGTCTGATTTGATTAACCTGCCACTCTTTGGTTGATCACTTCTTATTTCTTTCGTATTCAGATTAAGCTTTAGCTTTTTACTGCACTGAGTACCTTACTTTATCTGAACAAGCTTGACCATGGTAGCATTTGACCAAACAAAACTAGAATTAGATCCTGAACATTTCTCAATGGATCTTGAATGTTTTCAACTTGGTAGCATATATGCAGAATCAGCCAACCTGATTATATACCACCTGAGCTAATTCCTGGTCTTGGCAAAAATTGTCGATCACAATGTGCTAGAGTAATGATGTTTTCCTTGTATTGATAAAATGCACGAGAGCACACAAGTTATTGAAGGATTAGGGTTTATGTTCAAAAATTGAGACTGTTCTGAAGTATTTGTGAACTTTGAAATGTTTCCATCTTCAAAATGTTTCACAATACGATATGTAGAAAATAGCATTCAGCGATCAGTGTAGATTGTCTCAATTTTGAACTAGCACCCAGTGGAAGTGTGATGTTTATTGGAATTCGGAAGCAACATGTTTAATGATCTGTTTGGTTGTTTGCATTGCTAATCTTATCTTTGTGTCGCTGTGAGCAATTCTCTTCTCACCTTTGGGCTTATGAATTTCAGGTTCAGGGTGATTAGCCATGCACAGCACATCAGCTGATTCTCTTCTCAAAGAAGGTTGTTAGTTCTCCTTGGTATTGCACTGTTCTTGTGCACCAAACGTATGTGTTTGATCGATCCAACTTCACCATGCTTGAAGAAATAGTTTGTTGTGTAATTGAAATGCAATAACGGGAGCAACGACATGATTGTTTCCCCTAGTGGGATTACAGAAGAAGAAATTTTAGAATCAGTGATCTACTTGTCGGAAAGTTGTCAACTTCCATTCCTGAAGTAATTTACTAACAACCATCATTTGTATCATTCGATCTCTATGCTGTGAAAGATGGAAGCAGCAGCCACCAATGAAAATGTTGCGAGAAACTGTATTATTGAGAAGTTGGTTTTATCATGTATTAGTATGCACTATTCAATTCAAGGTTCAGGTAACTTGATACGAGTGGAACTGTTACTTGCTTTTCCTTATCATGTTAATGCGAATTCAAGATCTCATCTTTATTGTTTACCGTCTGACTCCAGCTCCTGAATGCGGTGCTTTAAGCGCCCAACATGTTGGCCGCTTGAGGAGAGAGTGAGAGATATGGGTCATATCAAGGATCGCATAATTATCTCAAAGTCTGCATACATATCAACGTGTGTACTGTACCTTTTCTTAATAATAATGCAAAATTTGAGCTTAGAAACCCTCAAGTCTATGCTGAATTGCTGATGCTGTAGTTGTTTGGAGCTATTGTAAAATGGTGTTTTATGAGGAAGAACGGCTCAGTCTTTATCTCGCTTCCGAAGGCATTTGTTCTTCCATAAAGGTGTGTCAAATTCACAATTTATTTTCTAATTTGGTAATGTTCATCCACATATTTATGGGGTTAAACGATACTTTTTGTTAGAGAAAAGAGATGGTCTGTCAAAGACACTAGATACGTACCCGTGCGTTGCAACAGAACTCATTGAATGTGTAGAGAATCGTGCTATAGAAAAGAGTTGTTCTGATCGATTGAAAAGTGGAAAATGGTGAGAAGTTAGGGGAATAGAGCGGTTGGAGGAGAATGAACGTACAACCATCAACTCATTCTTTTATAATGGTAATAATAAGCATGCTGTTTTGGAACACGTGGATTTTTGTGAAAATCGTACATGAATTGTATTTCATTTCTATGGGTTGTTTATTCGTAAGGTGTGACTGAAATTGTCTTTTAACTTTTTATCAATTTGTAAGGTGTGATATAGCACATCAATCTCATATAAATTCAATTGTCACAAAAATCGTCTCTGGCTTGAGGAAAAAGAAAGAAAAAAAAATCAGCAAACTTACAAACATCAAAACTGTTTTTCTATCTCCACTAAAATTTCTACGATATCCTTAGAAATTCATAATTCCAAAATGGGCCTCAATCTAAAACAACGAGAGTGCGATAAAATCGACATATTTTAGGACCACTATCCAAAAGTGTAAACTTTTACAATCCAATTTCTGGGTTTGTCAATCTAATGCAGACACTTGGGGCCTGTTTGGATCCCATAAACTAACAACTAGTTGCTAATTTTTAGTCCTTGTGGATCCAAACAGGAGGGCTAATGAGTGGGCTAAAGTTTAGCCAAAGCCCCAACTAGTTGTTAGCCAACTAGTTAGCCAAACCCAACTAATGAGGACTAAAGACCAGCAGGATGGAAAAAAGACGCTGATACCCACGCCAACCCTCCCAGACCGCCATACATAGGGGTATAACAGACTTTGTACTGAGATAGTAGTACTTATTAGTCCTTAGATCCAAACAGAACTGGGCTAATCTTTAGCCAGCTAACTACTAGTCAGCTAACAACTAGTCCTAGCTAACAACTAGTCCTAGTCCATCCAAACAGACCCTTGTCCCCGCGGGTCAGGACATCCAGATTGTGTCGAACTTTCTGTGTGGCCCAAGCTTTAATATGCTATTAGGCAGTCCACTTGACTTGGTCCACCCTCCCCTCTCCCTAAAAAAATTGCAAATTTGCTGTCTCCATTCTAGTTCTTGGAATTTCCCGAAGTGAGCAAACAAGAGAGCCAGTTATGGAGTTTGTCATGGTGGTGATTCGGGATCGAAAGCACCGGGCCCTTCCTCTTTTTCCCTGATCGGTCTCAGTTCAGTTCGGCGCAAGAGTTGGACCGGAGGAGGGGGAGCGGCCGCAATGTTTGGGTCCAGGGTCCAAGATGAGGTGGAGATGCAGAGGAGGACTACCAACAGGTGAGGTGGACACTCGATTCTTGATGCTTATGGAGGAGTCCGATGTCGTTTTAGCTCTATTTTTCTGGATCACCTGTTGGAATCGAGGATTACCGGCTAGAATTTTTCTTGAATTGGGATTGACTTTGGGTTGCTGTGTGGAGCGCAAAAAGATGGAGCGGAGAGATTCAGGTTTGGTTTTGAGTTGAGGGAAGATGAAGGTGGCAGGATTTAGCTTTGACGTTCGAGTTGTTTGCTGCCTGGAGGAATTGAAGAAGCCCAATCGAAGTTTTGCTTCGATTTGAGCTCTGATTTTTGTTGCTGTGTTGGAGAGAGGAAGGATGGATCTAGACTCGAGAGAGAGAGTTTTGCTAGAGGATTAACCAATCAAATCCAAAATAACGTTTTGATGTTTTTGTTATTGGTGGGTACAGGTGGAAATGTTAGATTCTGATTATACTTTGTTAAATTGGTATTAGAAGTTGAAAGAGCTCACTTTGTTTCGTTGGTTCAAGCCTACAATTTTTGTTAACATACATGAAGCAAGGATGCAGAACGAAAGATTCAATTTCCTGTGCAGGCTTCTTAGTTTCTTCCTTTCAATATAGTAGCATGAACCACGGTAGGTAATAGGAGGATGTAGCCAGGTGAAATATTTTGTGAAACGATTAGTTCAAGTGCTAGTTGCCTTGTTACCCTTTCATATTGGAAGCACCCAATATTCACTCAAAATGCGTTAAGCTGTAAGCGTGCTGTGTGGATCATTTTGACATTTTTGCAGTTTTTTCCTCTCAAGTTGTTGTTCTATTTGTAGGATCTTTCCTGATGAGAGACAAGACCAATCTAAGCTACCATATCAAGCTGCACGGGCTGACAGATTTGGTGCAGATAGAATAGATGCAAAGAATCCTGAGAAGATTACAGTGTTAAATGAAGGCAACAAACCATGGCACGGTCGCATTCTAGACCCTGGAAGTAGTGTGGTACTAACATGGAACAGGGTGTACCTAGTGTCCTGTTTGTTTGCTCTTTTTCTCGATCCTTTCTTCTACTACCTGCCGTTGGTTATAATACTAGATGAAGATAAAAAATTTTCATGCGTTGCCAAGGACCAGCGACTGAGTGTAACTATCACCATTCTGCGGACACTTGCTGACTTGTTTTACATGCTGAACATCATGGTCAAATTCCATACTGCATATGTAGATCCAAAGTCCAGAGTCCTTGGGAAGGGAGAGCTTGTTGTGGACTTAAAGAAGATTCAACAAAGATATCTCAGAACAGATTTCTTTATAGACCTACTTGCAGCGATCCCTCTTCCACAGGTTAATAGCTCAGATTCAACTCAGAAGTAAAGTTGTTGGAGTTCTTATTGCGTTATTGATGGCTAATACCTACAGCATGTACTTATTTTATTTTTCATTTCTAATGAAATAGCATGATAATGTGTACTAACATTAGTTTAAAGAGTGGCCATTGCGTATGTGTTTGTATTTTATGTATTTTACATACACTTTTTCCACCCACCACTACTCATCCTACATGTGGGAGTGAAGGGAAGTGTCAAAAATACAGGGGGAGGACAAAGTTGATAAACTTTTTGTAGCTAAAAGTTGTTTATACCATAGCGATCCCCTTAGTTTTAATATTTGCCTAAATTTATAGCATATTCAAATTTCTTTGTACTTAAAATTGATTCATTAGAATCTCCATGACTCAAAATTGGATAAGATTCCTTGGGTGAGCCTTTGAGCCTATCAGAGGAATGGCCTTTAAACCGGGCTTGCAAAGGAAGGCTATGGCCGGTGCCTTTTGAGTGGTTGCTACTGTTTCTGAGGTGATTGCATTTAGTAAGCATGTTAGAACCAGTCAAATTGAGACTTTAGACTCAGCTGGTTTTTTACTGGAAATTGTCAAAGGACAATTCCTTTGATTTCTCCTATATTTCCCTTGGAATATTCTTCTGATCTAGTTAACTACTATTTTGATTTATAACTGATATAAGTTGCCTTTGCCAAAATTGTTCTAGAACACTTTTGTCACTATATTGCCAGAATTGCATGAATACCCATTTTCCAACTATTGAATGCCAATAGTGTACTCATTTGAGGTTATCAAATTTTACAGTGATAACTTGAATATTTTGGTGGTGCTTGTTGCTTGCAGGTCACTGTGTGGGCAATCATGCCTGCGATAAAAAGACCAAATTATAACGTCCAGAACACCACATTTGCTCTTGTTATTGTGATTCAATATATCATCAGAATGTATCTCATTGTACCATTAAGCAAGCAAATTATCAAAGCAGCTGGGGTAGTTGCAAAGTCAGCCTGGGGAGGAGCAGCATACAATCTTCTGCTCTACATGCTTGCAAGCCATGTATGGCCACCTGCCATCTTCAACTTAATGTTCAGCATTCCAAATCATGCTAATTTGAATAAAGATTTAGGAAAGTTTGTTGATTATATTTGACCTAAGATGTGCACAATTTTGTTACACCCAAAAATCAATTTTGTAGTTTTTTTTGATATCTGATGTACAGAGGAATAGGACAAACAAAACGAGTCTATCTATAATTATATAATATAGTTACTTCAATCTTAACATCTGCAAAAGGAAGCACATACATGTGTGCAAATTCAAAGCAGAGGACTGTAATTGTCATCTCACATCTCTTAGCTACACGTTGGTGCAACTGATACTTTAATAATGTTCCTTCTGACTCGTACCACTGCAGGTTACTGGGGCAATATACTATCTTCTCTCCATTGAACGACAGATTACATGTTGGAATCAACAGTGCATTGCTGAGTCAAACAATACGTCTTGCGACCTTAGATTTATAAGTTGTGAGAATACTGGTTCTAGCAGTTATCTTGATTGGCAAAACAAAACAGGCATATTTAGCTACTGTGATGCTAAGTCCGGGAATTTTACCTACGGAATGTTTTCGAGTGCACTGCAGAAAGGTGCAGTATCAACCTCATTCCATGAGAAGTACTTCTTTTGTCTGTGGTGGGGCTTGCTGCAGCTTAGGTAGTGATTTGTCATGATATATCTTGTTATACATTTGTTGTTGATATTCATCTTAAAATACTTTTGGTATGATTATGTAAGTTACATAAGGTTCTTTCATTTCTCCTTGGGTATATGCATGGGTTTTTTGTGTCTCATGTTAAGTTCTTTGGTATCTGCTATCACATTTTCAGTTCAAGTGGAAATCCTCTTGCAACAAGTGCATTCATCGTTGAGAACATATTTGCCATAGCAATCGGTGCTGTCAGTCTCATACTCTTTGCTCAGCTGATTGGCAATATGCAGGTAGTATTATGAAATTCTCTCTTCTGAACTAGAATAGAAGTTTCAGAGTTGTAATTCTCATTTCTTACGCATGACTTGGCATGTAGAAATTGCACTATTTGATAAACTTATGAGCAATATTTTCTTTGATCAAGCATTTTCTTAAAAAAAATACCTACCATTTTCCACACTGTCAACCCAATTGACGATGTTTAATTCAGACATCACTTACTTCCTTTTGTTTTTCATCTTTTAGACATACCTGCAGTCTATCAGTAAAAGGCTTGAAGAGTGGAGGCTGAGGCAAAGGGACATGGAGGAGTGGATGAGACATCATCAGCTCCCTCCTGACCTTCAAGAACGCGTCCGGCGGTTTGTTCAAGTTAAATGGCTTGCGACACGAGGAGTAGAAGAAGAATCCATCTTACAAGCTTTGCCTGCAGATATACGTCGGGATGTACAGCGCCATCTTTGTTTGGACCTTGTTCGACGTGTAAGTTGTGGTTGTATACCCATGACATCTGAATTTGTAGATTTTTTAAGCTTCTGAAAGGTTCTTGATGGAAGTTTTTCTAGTGGGCTTCATCTTTGGATGGAAAAATCAATATAAAAGCGTGCCGCCACTGCTTGCATTGCTAATTCAAACTCCGTATGGAGTCGCTGACAGGCTTCTGATTCCTTCGTAAAATGCAGGTCCCGTTTTTCTCCGAGATGGACGACCAGCTTCTGGATGCCATATGCGAGCGGCTGGTCTCTTTCCTGTGCCCTGAGGGTACATACATTTCTCGCGAGGGTGATCCTGTGAACGAGATGCTTTTTATCATACGCGGCAAACTAGAGAGCTCCACAACCAACGGAGGCCAGAGCAACTTCTTCAACTCCATCATCCTCCGCCCCGGTGATTTTGCAGGTGAGGAGCTCCTCACATGGGCCCTTCTTCCAAAGACCAACGTCCACTTCCCACTCTCTACAAGGACCGTGCGGAGCCTCACAGAGGTGGAAGCCTTCGCCCTGCGAGCGGAGGACCTCAAGTTCGTCGCAAACCAGTTCCGAAGGCTTCACAGCAAGAAACTCCAGCACACGTTCCGGTTCTACTCCCACCATTGGAGGTCATGGGCTGCCTGCTTCATCCAGGCGGCGTGGCGGCAGCACCAGAGGAGGAAACTCGCCGAGAGCCTGAGCCGATGGGAGTCGTACTCATGGTGGTCAGATGATCACCCAGCCGCCGATAAACCTAAGCAGGAGGGCAGTTCAAGCAGCAGCACGAGAAATATTGCTGAGGGCGCCATTGCCCAGATGCACAAGCTGGCATCTGCTTCCAGAAGGTTCCGCGCTAACAGTACCGCGATCCGCAGGTTGCAGAAGCCTGATGAGCCCGACTTCTCAGCAGACCATTTCGACTGAAGCTGCTGATGAATATACCTTGTACAACCAAAACCGTCGCCACTGTGCATTGTATATTTGTATTGTACTCCACTAGTCAAATGCTGATCCATATGCAATTCTAGTATACGAGAATTTAGGAGCTGTGAATTGTGAAAAATGTACTGTGTAAACCTTGACTCCAGACGTTTTCTTTGTGCAATGAATCTTAGTTTTGAAGCTTCCTTGTAAACTGGTCTGTTTTTTTTTTTGCGCTTGGATCCCTGTACTTTTTGGATGAAGCTCATGGCTTTTGGCCGTGTCTTGTGACTTGGCTATTTGTGCGAGAGGTTACAGAGTAACAGAAACTCATGTGTGATTTTTGTCGATATAAATGAAGTCGGTACAATATATACTATAATTAATTAGTAGACTCTATTTTGAAAAGATACACCGTTTAAAAACTAGTTACTATAGAAAAACTGAAAATCAGCTTTTAGAAGCTGAAAATAACAGGCCCATGGCTCTTGACTACGGTTTACAGCTTTTATGCTGTTTGTGTGAGAGGGTATGGGGTAATAGAAACTCACGTGTGATTTTGGTCGATATAAATGAAAGTGCTATAGAAAACTTATAAATCTTGTTTTTAAAAGATATTCTATTTAAAAGTTAATTATCATAGAAAAGCCAAAAAATTATGTTTTATAAGTGAGAAGAAGAGTCCGGCTGGCCTCTCCAGCGTCTGACTCTGCTCAGGACTCGGCATCCCTGGCTTGCAGCTCAAACGCCGTTCGATCTGCATCAGGATTCGCGATTCTTGTCCCTCTAGGCTTGGCGTGTAACGCGCTGTGTCTCTGCATCGCTCACCTTCCCTGTCCTCCGCGCCCCCAACCTCCCGTGCTCGTCGGCCTCTTCGTCGTCTTCCCCGCTGCAAGTAAGATGGAAGTAGACTTAGAAGCAGCTACGAATTTTTAGTTCTTCCTCTTCCGATTCCAATTTCTTCTCCTTTTTCTTGACATTTTTATGCTCAGATTACTAAGAGACGCTGTTCTTTGTGGCCATTCATTCCCCAATCCAGCAGAACCTCTGCAAGAAAGGATTGGTATGAGGACGGCGCGGCCCAAGATCGGCGACCGGGCGACCAGCGACGTGGTGGTGCGGCTGCGGACGCCGGAGGGCCGCGACGAGTGGCTCTACTGCCACGCCGACGTCCTCGCCGCCAAGAGCAAGTACTTCGCCGACCGCCTCTCCGACGACTGGCCCACGTGCCAGATCCTCGACTCGCGCTACTGCGTCGAGGTCTACTGCCAGGAGCCGGACCTCAGCTCCCACGTCACCGCGCTCCGCCTCCTCTACGCCGCCGAACCCTGCTCCCGCTTCGGCGTCCGCGGTGCGCTCGGCGTGCTCCAGGCCGCCGTGCACCTCGGCTGCACTCAGATCGCCGCCGCGTGCGTGGACTACCTGGAGTCCGCCCCGTGGGACGAGGCCGACGAGGAGGAGATACTGAGGACCATCCCCTGCCTCGGCCCGCAGTATGAGTGCGTCCTTGCCCGCCTGCGGCCGATCGATCCGGCGCCGCTGTCCAGCATCTTTCTGTTGGCTTTCCGGCATGCGACGTCAACGTCGTCGGCGGCAGGGCCGGCGCGGGAGCTGAAGTCTGCAGCTCAGGAACAGCTGGAGTACATGCTCACTGAGGACGACGACGCGCCACTGTTAGTCTTTGACAACGACATTGTGAAGTCCCAAGTGAAGGATATCATTACAGGTTTACTGAGTAGGTTCAGTGATTCCACGAAATCTATCCTGACGAAACAGAAGGAGGCGCCTGATTTGGGTGGCGACGCCGAACTTCAGCAGGAGCTGCATTCTTTTGTTTCTGACATCTCCTGGGTCTGTCAGGTCTTGAGCAAGCTCGAGATGATGAAGTGTCTTGTTGTCTACTGGGTTGGGGTGTCATCTGATGTCGTCGAAGCTGTTGAGGAAGTGTGCGTGGGGTTTGATTGTCTGAAAACTAGACTGAAGGTGGTAGAGGTGTCTGCAAAGGTCCTGGAGGCAATTGCGTTTGGCAATATTGTTCTCCCAACGGAGAAACGTTGTCATGCTGTGAAAGTTTGGATTGGCTTCGCAGGGAGAACAAAGCCTTCGGTTGAGCAAACCGATGGCGATGATGAGGGCGATGCTGAAACACCTGAGATCAACTTGGACAATGAGGTCTGGCAGGGACTGGAATCAGCAATTGTTTCGATCGTGCTGACACTGCCATCAAATAGGCAGGCTGAGATCTTGTCAGAGTGGCTTCAGTCAAAGCATGTTAGGTATCCGGACTTGACGGAGGCGTTTGAGGTCTGGTGTTATAGATCAAAGGTTGCTACAAGAAGGCTTTCTTTCTTGGGACACATTGATCAGGATCTTGATTCTTGATCTGTGCTGTCGAATTCTATTTGACATGTAAAGTTTTGATTAGCACCAGGGTAAGGATGCATCATGCAAGGTATGAGCTGGAGTGGACTCTCTACCTTTCACCAAAATTAATCATCACGAAGTTCCATTATTTTGCTTCCTTTGGTCAGACTCACAGTGTTGTTGTCGGAGTTGCTAGAGGATATCCTTATCAACTTATTACATACATTCATCACAGTTGATGGAATGAATACACCATATAAGCAGAGGTAAACAAGGTTGCACAACAGCTTGGTTGACGAACACTTGTCAGAATATATGGGTAATTCCAATCAATGACTTGCCATATGGATCCACATGTGACATTATGTACTACGAGGAAGAAAATATTTCTCTCCAGTAGTCAAATATCCAGTGTGCATGGCAAACATGGAAGCTCTGAACTAATGCTAATTATATCTCATATCATGAACCATAGGAATTGGATGGTCGCCACTTGGGGTAAATGTTTCAGGTAGCCACCACAGCGAGGCTTTTGATGCGGTGTCAAGGGAGAACATGGCTGTTTGTTTCTTAAGAGCACTGGGAGTCTGGGACACATCAGTACAGTAATGCTATAATGTTTTTGCAGAAGCTTACGCTGTCTTTGTATATACTACTTAGTAGCACTTGGCGAGGTGCTACTATGCTGTTTTGAAGACTAATAGACTACTGTTGGAAGCAAATAAACTTCACATATACAGTTTGATGATATGATTCTATGGGCTTGTTTGAACCTTGTGACCTGCATTGCTGTTCATGGCTTTTGTTGTATTATCTGATGTTGGGATTCTTAGTGTTATACAAGGAATAGGCGAAAAAAAAAATCTTTACTGTTTGTAATTGCTCCTATTATTATTACGAACTCTCTGCTCAGTCTTTCACTGGCCTGCATTGCATGGTATAATCGATGCTTATCATAAATATTGAAACCTGCATGCAGCTCGCTGCATACCGCATGGAACTTGATGATCACGAGGAGATGGAGAGCGAGCGATGCTTCTTGCTTAGAATCATATGCTTGTTCCCACTGGTTCTATGTGCATTCGTTTCTGCAAGAAGTTTTGAGATCAGTAATGAGTGGTTGCTGTGGGTATTCGGTTTCTTCATTGCTCTGCGGACTCCCTTTTCCCCCTTCATGCTGGCTGTCCTCGTTCTATTGCTTTCAGTCATCGATTGATCTGCAATTATAAACTGCAAAGGGCTTCATTGGAAGATGTTAGTAATAGTGTTTAATCTAAGTCTAACATAAGCAATAGGCTTAAACCTAGATTCAATCATGAACACCTAGCAAAACTTTAGAGCGGAAGCATGATTAACATACTGTAACTGGATGAAGCCATGAGGGATGTGGTCGGTGGCGCAGTGAAGCTGAGATGGCTGACGACGTGAAGGAGGTCGCCGTGTACACGAACGGAGAAATTTCAGTCTTCGTCCACCTGAGCGCCCGTAATAGATCAGGTATGTTAGGGTTTTTGAGAGGCCTAGAACAACTCGTGTACTTAGCCCTGCCGAAAACCCTAAAACTTTTATATGGTGCTAGGTGACCGGGACCGAAACCAATTAGTTGGTAACCGCCTCCGATCAAGGCGCGAGGTGGAGGCGTGCCTCCTTGAAATCTCGGGCTCTGTTAGCCGAGATCAACCCAGCTGTGATTAAAAGTGATGATGAATAATTGACTTTTAAATTGCTTTGAAATTTGCACGTGTGAAAGCTTCGGTCGATCGCAGTCAAAGGTTTTGAATCCGAGTGAACTGAACCGAGTGGTTTCGAGTAGTTTTCGTTGGCTCTTAGTGGTTGTGGTTGCTCTGAGTGGTTTTGATCTACTATGAGTGGCTTCGATCACATACGAGTAGTTTTCATTTGCTCCGAGTGGTTTTGGTCTGTTTCAAGTAGTTTCGAATATGTCCGATTGGGTTCGAGCTGCATCAGACGTTTTTCGAGTAGCAATAGAGTATCAGACGATATTTGACTAGCATTGGTGCATCAGAGGCACTCAATTGGCATCGGAGGATCGCACGACAGGTTTCGACATCAAAGAGTGATGGCCCAGCTGATGTTTTCGACTACTCAGAATTGTTTACGACCACACCCAACTTCGACAACGACAAACTTCGACCACTGCAACTTTCGACCACGGCAATACAAGCATTGCAGCACGACTACAGAAGAACAACCACGTCTGTTTTCGACTACGCCTGGATTCGACCATGTTTGACTTCGATCACGTCTGGCTTCGACCACGTTCGACTTCGAACACGACAGAACGACCACTGAAGGTAATCATATCTATAGTACTTTTTCATGGTCGTACATACAATGCTTTTCTATTGTTCTAGCTACAATACTCAACTTTATTGGTCAGTAGTCTTAGACTTTACGGTGGATGGTCGTAAATTTCGCGATCTGTTGTCGATGTCTTCGGTTTTCCGGTCGATTGTTGTAGACCTCACGACCGGTAATCGAAAGCTTTGCGATCGGTTGCCGTAGGCTTCATTGTTGGTTCGAGTGCCTCATTCTTATAATCTTCGAGTACTCATGTTGGGCCAGTGGTTAGTTGGTCGGTGCGTGGTGGTCGGTGATTGGTGGTTGTAACAACAGTACTAGGTAGGTACCCGATGATCGGTGAACAGTATTCGGAGGAACAATACTCGCAGGTTTCGGTACTTAGAAGATGGGAGTACTCGATAGTCGGAAGGACTCAATACTCGATGGTCATGGTTTTCGCGGTCATGGTCAGCAAAGGTGTTGCAATCGGTAGTCATAGTCGTAGCGATTGGTACTCGGTAGTCGATACTCAGTGGCTCTGTAGTCGATAGCGATGCGGATGTTATCCCCAAGTGTTTTTGGCCAAGGGATGGTATTTCTCGAGTACTTATGGTCGTGGATGATTTTGTTCTTATCTATAGATGAACAAGGGTGGTGTGAGTGTGTGTGTGCTGATGATGGTCAAGTTGTGGAGAACTTGTACTAGGAGAAAGTTTTTTTGGTTTTTGAATGTGCAGGTGAGCGTGAAGACAACCGTGGTCGGTGACGAGGAGGACTGGGACTAGGAGGGGTAATATGAGATCTAGGCAGTTGGGATGTCACGCGAGATGGTCGGGCTCATGGTAGAGCACGTGGAGATCGAATGTGGATAATGCGTGGAGGTGTGGAGACGGTTACAGTCGGTGGCGAGGAGGACCAGGACTAGAATGGGGTAATCTGAGGTCCAGGCGGTCAAGATACCACGCGAGGTAATCTGGCTCATGCAAGAGTATGTGATGATGTGTGGAGAAGCTACAAGAGGTGCGGTCTTGAAAGCTTCGATACGGGAGTTGGTGATGCATGCTGGAGATACAGGAGGCACGTCCTGAAGGCTTCTGGTAATTTAGAATGTTTTTCTTCTGCTTTTAGTTTCGGTTTCAGATGTCAAAAAGTAGAAATAATTATTCACTCTCTTTAATTGTGCTATATGATCCTACAAAGGATATGGATCCGCAGAAGCGGCTGCCGGCAGATTTCAGTCATCGATTGCTACTTTCTTCAACATCTTGACTGAAAGTTGTGAGGATCTTCCATTTGCTAGGTCCGTTCTGGCACCTTGTCAGGTTTCATGGTAGCTCCGGCGCCGGCGGAAGCAGTGGCAGGGGTTTGAGGCCCAAGAAAAGGCAGCGACCAGCAAGCCTCAAGAATCTCCTCCGGCGGCAGAGCATCTTTCTCGTTTCCGTTTCTGGTGTTTGCGCCGTCGGCTCCACTGGCGACTGGCCGTGCTGGCCGGCGACCCCCGACATCTCCAATGCCCAGCCTTGCCATCTTGGTGTGCCATTCGGCCTGAATGTAATACTGTTACTCGCTGATCAATGAAGCATCATCACCTGATTGCGCTGTGTTCACTTATCAACGGATGAACGTTGCTCATTTAGGGATGCGTCCTCCTTTCGAAAGGAATTAATCTGCAGTGTCATGCACCCGTGCTTCTGCCCATGATACGCCGGAAAAGCAACTCCCATGTGTCCATTTCCTAAGCTTCTGCCTGTGGGCTCGTCACGTGTGGCGTTTAAATAATGAAATTATTTAGCATCGTTCAGAACGGCGCCCATGGCCTAATGGATAAGGCGTCTGACTTCTAATCAGGCGATTGTGGGTTCGAGTCCCACTGGGCGTGAATGCTTCTCTTTTGTGTTACGTTTTTGTTTTGTTCGTTTGCTGTTTTTTTGGGGGGGAACATGTTTCTTTGATATTTTTAAGCGAACGTATTCTTTAACGAGTCTAGTTTTCATAGATATAAGTCTAGTTTAAGCAGTGCTGAAATATGCCTGTGAGCGGAATCACTTCTTGGTAGGGTGCTGGATTTCATCCATTAAAATTTAAATCTTGATATTTACTTTACGTATATGTGAGTATACATCGTTAGGAATTTTGTGAGGTTTTAGATATTCCTTGATTTCTATAAGTGTGGTAAGGAAGCACACTTACATGTGTATGCGTGCGTGTGCGTTTTGTTTGTCATAAAAATGCTAAGTGAGCCCAATTGATTGTCTTTTTATACAAATAAATCCATATGGTAGAAAAGAAAACTTTTTTTTGATCGAGAATCGTTAGCTTTTCCTTTCCACCATGGGCGTTAGACATGAGACATGTCGCAAAGCTAAGGTGTGCTCGCGGTCGGTCGAGATGGCGGCCCTGTTCTTTTCAGCTTCTAAAAGCTGCTTTTCGATTTTTCTACAGTAACTAACTTTTAAACGGAGTATTTTTTTCAAGATAGAGTCTACTAGTTAATTGTAATACATACTTTACTGAATTCATTTATATCGGCAAAAACTGCACGTGAGTTTCTGTTACTCTGTAATCTCTCATACAAACAGCCCAAAAGTCACAAACCGCAGCCAAAAGCCAAAAGCTGCAGTAAAAAAGAACAGGCCCGGAATACGACGCCAAGCGACCCTCGAAACATTGCAGAGCAAGTGGCCCATGTTTTTTGAGTGGAAGCAATCGCGGCCCACGTTGGAACGGCGAAGGCACAAGGCGGCGGAATGGAAACGAGTAGCAAGGTCAACGTAGGCCCACGGCTTCGTTCATTGCACCGGAGCGGCCCAGTCAGCTGTACGCGCGCAAAACCAAGCGGAAGTCAGAAATTTTTGCCGAGCAGTCCGTGTGCCGTGCGTCCTCCGCCCACGCACGGATCTGTCTAGAAAACAGGTCGAATGTAGATTGAATCTAAATTATATTTATACCCATATTTTTCAGATTTCAATATGAATTGGACAAACGTTGGATACAAATATGGACTGAACAAATATCAAATACGAATTTAGATCAGATTATACTTAAAATAAGATTGAATTCAACTATTTTCCGGATTCCAGTAATTATTCATGGTCCCTCCTATTGGAACATGGCACCAAATTGTTTTAACATTTTAAATTTAAAAAATAGCTAACTCTAACATGTAACTACGCATTAAATGTTGATAACAGCAAATGAATCATTCATCTCACGTATTTGTATAATGCAACTTTTGAGGACAGCTTCATATACTTCGACACAATGAAGTTTAACAAATTAACATCAATTTTACAGTAATATTTATGTCCCTTTTATCTAGTTTATCATGTAATCATTGATGATTACTGCTATTTTATCACTAATTCTAGATATATTACAAATAAATCGGTTATAAATATATCAAATTTGGCTAAAAAGAGCATGCAAAAAGCTTTATTAGGGGATGTGATAAAACAAAAAAATGAAATACCAAATTAAAGTCTACCATGATGACGGTCTTGTCAAGATGATCGAAATGCATATATAATATACCCAATTTGGAAGTCAAATGCAAAATATATGTATTAGTCAGTTGTTGCTGTTATATCAGTCGAATCCGGATATCCGACTCCGAATCCAGATTTTATTTGGATATCTGAATCCGCATCCGCATCAGGCCATACTGAATTTACATCTGGCATCCAGGACTTCACGGATTTAGCACCTGAATTCGGATCCATTTTCTATCCAGATTTGGATATTAAGTATCTAGATTCGGTAGCCAGATAATCTGACCAAATTCGGATCTGTTTTCACCCTAGACCTATCCAACACATCCGCATGATCTCAGAGCATGTACAATGATACATACATGTTACAGAAAGACTACAAAATGCTATAGCATTTTCATATATTTTTCGTGGAGTCGGAGTCGGACACGGACAGTTTCAGATATCTATTCTCCATTCTGTACTTGTTCTACAAGCCTTTAGGCGGTTGATTGGATGAAAATTATCTGCTTCTTTTACACCCCTACATAGGATATTGGACAGTAGGGTTGATTGGAGTGAAACTTGCATGAGCATGGTTGGGACTACACTGCCTAGGTCATTGTTGTAGTTGTTAGATCAGGGAAGAGAGGAGCACGGTGGAAGTTTTGGCAGCGCAGATGGTGCTGGAGATGCGTGGGGAGGATGGAGGTGGTTGCTGCAGTCGCTTTTAAGAGCACGGAGGAGGCTTTGATGATACGTGGTGTACGTGACGCGAGAATTGGGAGGCACATAGGTGGAAGACATTGGTAGATCGTTGGATTGAAATAGATCATAGGGCTCTGCCCTATCCCATTGAATTGGTATTCGATGGTACAATGTCGTATAGCCACGTTCTATATGTTAGTTGCCTGTGAGACTATTGTACGTGCCCTTAGACACGACAATATACAATAGCATGTTATTTTACCATTCTCAACTTCCATCTCTCCTAACAAAATTTTTGCTACTCCTTAGGCATATATAGAGGTGTGCAGACTGTATTGGTGCAAGCTAATATTTATTTTTTCATAGTTTGTGTTGATGATGAACTCCCCTATAGGATTGTTGATGGCAATTAGAGGGGGTGACTGATTGTAATCTGCAGCTTAAGCTTTTTCCTCAAATTTACTATCTTCTGATTGTACAACCTGCTAATACAGCAAGAACACAAAAATAATAGACAACAAAGGAAAAGGAAATATACTTTAGTTACTGTAGCACTAGTGCGTGTACTGTAGCAACAGTGCGTAGCAAAATTAAAAATTCATTTACGTCTCTTTCAATCAATCAGTGGTGTTGCTGCACACAACACATTTTCAAGGAAGTTGAGTTGGAATCAAACTCTTTATCCCAAAGAGACTTCGGAGGGCAGAGAGACACCAATTATATCCAAGTGATGTCTAGCCTGATACAAGATGGCACATCACCAAGCTCATGTCAAATTAGCGTCTAATAAAAGTGTAATGGATTTTGGCCAGCAACGCGATGCCACTCGATTTGTCAACACGAGCATGAGGCCTGCTACGATGTGATGCATGTGCATGATTCCTTCTTGCGTCGGAGAGAGAATAACAGAGAAAACAAAGTCACCGAGTTGATCTGTTGTCTTCATATGAGGGGATTGCACACCATGCACAACAGCTCTTTTTTTTCTTGATGTGATGTCTTGGCTTGCATAAGCGCAAGGGAACGAGATGCGCTGCTGGCCTTTTCTAGATCTATTTTTTATTCCTAAATCATCATGTTTGTGGCTACAACATGCCCTCTTAGCACCCCTCAAACTGTAGCACAAAAATTATATGTCTCAGCCTTGGGGTTAGTCTCTAACCCTATCTATATTTATAGTCTAGGGGCTCAAACAAATTCTTATCTAATTTCAACAAATAAAGGACCAGAAATACTTAAGTAACATAGGTGTTTTAATTTTTGTCACGCTACCAAATTTTGGACATACCAAAATTAAATTATCATGTGTCATAGCCTCCGGACTGCATCTCCGTAGCTCCAACACATATCATCCATCTTTGATCACCATGTGCCCCAACTTGACAACGACAATCTCCTCCAGCATCCTTGACCCTCCGGACCATGAATTTGCACCAAGCCATCTCCTGGTCCTCGCCGTAGACCATGGCATCCTCTGAGTTACCTTGCACATATAAAGACCAAAGCAATATCTTTCTCAGCACAAGTTCTTTCCGTAGCACAAAAATTGTATCTCTCAACCTTGGGGTCAACCCCTTAACTCCATCTCTATTTATAGTTTAGGGTCCAAACGAGTTCTTATTCAATTCCAATAAATAAAGAACCCAAAACCCTTACGTAACACATGTTTTTCAACTTTTGCCACACTTCCTAATTTTGGACACACAAAAATTAAATTGTCACGTGTCGTAGCCTCCAGACTGCACCTCCGTAGCTCCAACACGTATCATCTATCTTTGATCTCCACACGCCCTAACTTGAGCACGATCGTCTCCTCAGCATCTTTGACTCTGTGGACCATAACTTTGCATCAAGCCATCTCCCGATTCTCGCCGTAGTCTACGATCGTTTCTGAGTTACTCTGCACATGCAAAAACCAAAGCAACATTTTTTCCTAGCATAAATTCTTTTCAACTTGGCCGATATAAATTCATACATGCCTCAAATAATATCAATAAATAACATTGTTAATTATTTATCATGATAAAATATTCTAAATTTAATCATATGGTCTAAGATCCCTCGTACTGTAATTCAATCATCTGTTATCTATAGTCAACATGACAACAATCTCAGCGCGTAAAGATACATTAAAATTCATGGTCATACTCTCTATGAACAGTAGAAGACTTTGTATATATAGAGATTTGCAAACGCGCATGCGCAGATTTGACGTGAAACTGGGCTGTTTTTTAGCTGAAGTTTATGGTTTTTGGCTGCGGCTTATGACTTTTGGACTGTTCGTGCAAGAGATTACAGAGTAACAGAAACTCATATGTGATTTTTGCCGATATAAATGAAATCGGTACAGTATATACTATAATTAACTAGTAGACATTATCTTGAAAAAACATTTTATTTAAAAGCTAGTTACTATAGAAAAGTCAAAAGTTAAAATCGAAAGCTGCAAAAGAACCGGGCCTAGCGTGTCCAGGTTTGAGTAGTAATGTGATAGCCAACATTTAATGTTCCAACCGTTTCATTTCCACAATATCTCGAGTGATGGAGCAGCTGTAATCTGCGATTAGACTAATCCTCTCACTAATTAGTCCATTAACACCGATCAACCAAACCACGAAGAAATCAAAAGGGCATCTCTCTTAATTTCCTCACTGATTAGATGCCACGATGCCAATAACTCCATGATGCTACGAGCTAAGCTAGCTGAGCCGAGGCAAGGCAAGGCAACTGCCCCCCACTTATTACTTGTCCATTTGCCTCATCTGGCTCCAACACGATGTGCTCTCTGAGATTTCTCCTGAGTACGGTTTGGCAGCGACGAGATGTTTTGCCTGTGTTTGTGTTTCCTGCACTCAGGAGCTAGCTGATCAGAGGCTAGCTTACAAGAGCCACACTATATAATTGACCATTCCAACTATTAATTCATTAGGCCATTAATTGGCATGTGATTAGTACAACAGCCTACATATGCATCGAGATGTGAACGCAGATACACTTTGAGCTAGCCATACGTCTCCAGCACACGTCGCAGCACCGACTGACACGTACCCCGCATGCCTCGCTCATGTTGCGGTACGTTACATCAATTTTGTAAATGTCCGCTTTTAGCAATCCCACTAATATGTTTCACCCTTTCATGCTTTCCTTGCAGGCGGACGTCGGTGCTGCGATTTAGAGGGTCTCTCGCAACAGTCGCTGAACAATCGAGCGATTGCAAATGTAGTCGCCCAGCCGCTAGGCGACAGGCTCCAGTCGCCCAACGGCTCGACGAGTGGAACCTGTCACCCAACGGGCGACGGGTAGCTTGTGTGTCGCGTGTCTATTGGGTGATAGGTTTCAGTCGTCCAACGGTTCGGCGACTGGAAGCCATTTCTATAAAAATGTACGCTGGGATATATTTCTATTATTTCTAATAAAATATGGATTATTTGAATAAAATTCGCAGCTGCCAATTCAATCGGGGACTTAAGATTTGGACTCTTCCTCAGAACCGAGCTTTTCTTGTCTTTGTGTTAAATCACATGCTAGGACTATGTCTAGGATTGTTCAGCATCAGGAGCTAGCTAGCGTAAGGCAGGCCCATTAACACACACCATTGTCGTCATATGATATCTATATTTGTGCATTAAGCTTTGCTTTTCCACCGTTGATCATAGGTAGGTGTCAGTTGCTGGTCACTTGCTTGTATGTTGTATGTATATGGCTAGCTGCTGGTTTAAGTACGCCAATAGAAAATTTGTTTGTGAACGACTCAGTTTGATGAGTACGTGCAAATGTACACTATCACTGATTGCCTTCAAGTTTTCAGTGATTTTGGCAGGGTTTGGAATAGCTGATCTCACAGACATGCGGTCTAACTGATTGCCTTCAAGAAAGCTTTATTTGTTTTCGGTTGGCTAGCTTTTGCCTGTGAACTCAGCGTCGAAGCCCTATAGCTAGCTGTTGAAATAGCCCTACGTTAGTTGTAAAAGGACAAGAGATTTAATTTAAAAGTAGGGGGGTCTATCATCTTATAAGCTAGCTTTTGAGAATGAAAAGACCCTTATGATCCTACAAGTGATATTAGAGCTCAGTTCTAACATTTCTGGCCCAATGAACACTAGTGTGTAAACGTCCGATGGACCGTAACCCTGAGGGATCATCGGTGTACAGTGAATAGGATGGTGAACGGCTGAGAGACATCAATGTGTGAAGGAGGTATTGTTGGGATAGTCTCACATTGGTTGTGGAAGAACAAGGGAGCTAACTTAAAAGTGGGGGAGTCTCTCACCTCATAAGCTAACTTTTGAGGATGACAAGTCCCTTACGATCCTACAAGTGAACCAATATGGCGATAGAGGGAGAGAGTGAATGGTGCCTTCAAATTTTTCCCCAAGTATTCTCCTAATCTTTACTCTAATAACTATGAGAAACGATTGCTCGTGGAAAACGGGTCAAAAACCTAAAACGGTGAATACGACTTACTCGTGGGTGGATGATAGCCAAGATGATTCTATACGTATTCTCACATGTCAAAGCAAGTTAGAATACCGAAGAAATTAAGCCAAAACTTTCAGATCAAAAAATCACTTGAAGGATAAAAAACATACAGAAACCGAGTTTCTTGATGAACTTGCTACCAAAGTGTTTAGATGGGTAGAGATTGATTTTCTAATATTATCTCCACCTCTTACACATCCTTAGCACAGTAAGATCATGAAGAGGGAAGAGAAGATATCAAAATCAACTAAATCAAAAGCAAATCAATCAAAACAAAAGATAGCCATGGAGATGATCAAAGATTGATGTATTGCCACTTATAGATGTAAGGTTTACAGGCACTCCACCTTGGAGGACAGAGAGTACACCACAAGCACTTAACTCTCAAACCCTAACCCTAAAACAAAAGAGCACACAAGAGAGATAGGTTAGATGGATTACCCACAAGCCTCCATTCCAACTCCTTTAAATAGATGAGCTAGCCAGCCCCATCTAATCCTAATAGATATTATCCACTTAGCATAATGGAGGAAACCCGTTAACCCCACATACATGAGTTTTAACTCACACATCACACTTATGCACCCTTTTCAAAGCGTATAAGGTCGAATCCGCTAAGTCCTAAACTTTGATCCATCTTAATCATACCAGTTTCTGCTTGATTGCAGTTTTGATCCAAGGCAGATTATGATATTTTGGCTAAACTACCAAAATACCTTTTCTTGACCCGGTCTTCTTCTTCCAATGTAAGCAATCGCTATACTTACCACGTGTAGATTCACCATTGGCTTGCCATGCGTCTGCAGGTCTCTCTCGATCCGGTTCCACCGGCCACGCCTCACTTGAACCGACCAAGCCACATGGTGCAAACCTGCCGTTTAAACTCGCCTTCAATATTTCCTACCTTTGTCGTGCCATGCTTGAACTCACCATCTCACCTAACATCCTTGATCGTTCTAAGCCTCGACTCCTCTCTGAGCGTAGCCCCGATCCTCGCTGTTGACTATGGTGACTTCAAGCGTCCCTGCACATTCAAAGGCAAAGAAATCACTTTCGAGCACATGTTCTTCACAATTAAACACACATTAGCAATGATATATCTCATACAACCTATAACCACTGAGCTAGGTCACCAAATCATCATATAACTCAAAATTCCTAAAATCATCTGTTTTTGTATGCTGTTGATAAAAATCTATAGATCTACAAATTCCAAATTTTCACTCCTGCAAAATAACAATGGTTCATCACAACAAAATCATGGACCTTCTCACATTGTTCTTCACTAGCTACATCCAGTAAATTCAAGGAAATATTTTGGCTTAATCGCCTGGATCAAAGCTCTTCGTGTTTAATTTGGCAAAGCTGCATGAGGAGTTCTGGAATTATTTCAATTATGACAACCCTAGGTGGAGCACTCAAGCAAAGCCCTTCAATATTTTTTGCTCCACTAATGCGTTTATAAGTTGGGAAATTGCACCCAGTTTTAAATTTTTCCCCTCAACGTTTTTCTGACTTTAATGCTGACGCACGCTTTGATCGATTTAGCCAATCGTTGAGAGATTATATGTTTAGCCGTGATGGACGCTTTGATCGATTTCATTGATCTGTACATGTCAAATTAAAGACTGCAATCAAGAGTAGGTGCCCAGTAATGATTATCAGTGCAAAGTTACACGTATTACTACCAAAAAAATGTTACTATATAACTTGGTGAAGTATAAGCATGTAATTTCCTAATTGGGCACTGCAGAGCCTCATGGTGAGCGTACTTACTGCTTACTGCTCAAGAGAGCGAGTAACTCTCAGCCGTTTACTAGCTTGTCGTGATCACAATTAATATATATAATTAGCTAGTTATCGTCACTGTCATAGCAGATCAACTTTGAACTCCACATCGCTATCTAGCTAGCCATCAGATCACATGCTAATCTTCGTTGGAATTAAACGTCGTGTTGCTACTGTTAATGTTCCCCAAAGTTGCAGATGTTCGTTTGTGGCTGATTATACTAGATGCGTGCATCATAAGAACTTGTGTAAAAAAGAGTAAATGTGTGAACACTATGCATATGCATGATTGGGCTGATCATACTAGATGCGTGCATGATTAGTAAACACCTAATCGATCGATCCATGTATTGACAGTTCGACACATCATGCAACTTTGAGCTCCGGCATGTATTGACAGTTTGACACATCATGCGACTTTGATCTCCGGCAAAGCAAAATCCCCAATTGATACTTTCGCCATTAGAAGGTGGGGAGCAAAGACTCTTGCAGCCGAGCAAGCAACTTCCAAGAAACTGGAAAAACCGGACCTCAAGCATAACAAGACCCAACAGGCAAAAAGAAAAGCACAGCAACAGACATATACTATATATGCATCACTCAACAACAACAGCACAGCAGTCCAACAGAGCATATATGCATATATGGTTGATTAATTTGACATCAATATATATGCATGGGATCGATGGCAAACAAAAATGAGTGATTCAGTAGTAACCTATTAATCATGCAACGGAACGAATGCTGAGATAAATTCGGTTAATTAGTTCAATACGAAAAGGAAAATAAAAAAATGATCACGTTCAAATTAAGAAATACTCCATCGCTCATTTTTTTCCTCTCTCCCATCTTCAAAAAAAAACTATCCTGGGGAAGTAGGGCCTTAGCATATTTGACACTATTTGATACTGTATTTACAAAAATAGTCGTATGTCTAACATATTGACAAAAAATGACGTTTTTATCGTCTGGTGCCAGACGGCAACACGCGTGGGCTGACGCGTAGCCGCTGCCATCCCACGGTCTACCATCCCACCACCAGGCGGTAGATGATTAAGTTGGTTAATTAACCAGCTTAATTATCTGCTCTAATTTATTTTATTTATTTACTACTTGTTTGAATTTTTAAATATACGGTATGTTTGCTGCCATGTTATACAGTCAAGGCGGGAACTTCTTCGCACCACGAGGAGAATTTTTAGAGTCCTTCGTTCACGACATTGTTGCTGGTGGCTCGCAGTTCGGCATGTCTCAACTAGAGGACATCGACCATTATCAGATCTGGCCTGTTGTACTTGAGCCTACTGGATCACCGCCGGCCACTGAGCAAATGGAACGGTCTCCATATCTCCTCCGAACTGGGACGCAACCTCCAGACTAGCTGACGTACCCCACGGGACATGCTCATGCTCAACGAAAGACAAGGCCACACACGAAGAGGCAGACGAGGTGAGGAGATAGCGGTGGCTTAGATGGGGGAGCCATATCATATCCCATGTGATATGTTTTCTGTACTATTGCATGTACTTATACAGATATTTATAATGTATGAACTGCAAAAGATGTCTGAGCATCATTAAATTCATGATTAAATTAACATGAATTAATGTAGCAAATTCAGAGCATATAAAATTCTAAAAAAATTACACAATTACTATGACTATGTCGAGAGGCTTTCTACAAATATCGAAATTGTATTAATTTTTTAGCAACATTCACAGTGGATAAAATTACCAAAAAAATTACGCTGCTAAGTACGTGTGTCAGAAGGCTGCACATAAAATTTCATAATTTTTTAGCTCATTTGCTATATTTAAAAATTTAAACAAACAACACACAAAAAATAAATTACTACAGATAATTAGGCTGGTTAATTAATCGGTCTAATCACCTGCTGCCTGGTGGTGGGACGGCATGTCCCTACCATCTGGTGGTGGGACAGTAGACCACCTGCCATCCGGCCATGGGACGGCAGGCCGTCTGCCGTCCCACCGCAGGATGGTAGCGGCTACGTGTCAGCCTACGCGCGCTACTGTTCGGTCACTATACGACAAAAACACTATTTTTTATCAACACGTTATATATACATCTATTTTTGTAAATGTAGTGCTAAATAAGCTAAAAAGCCGGAGAAGTAGCTAGCGAGGCATATGCTCTCATCGAGACATGTATATAGACAAATTTAACTCAAGTATGCCATAGATAACATTATATTGATATTGATAAATGGGACCATGCAATACGCATACAGGTGCATGGAGAGGCCTATATAGGGCTAGCTAGGATTAATTAGTTATTGCATGAGCTATACTAGCTAGATATATCTATCCCAAAGAGGCGGCTACGAATTATTTAAAACAATTGCACTGGAAATTAATCGATCACCAGATGCATGCATAACCCTGGCCTCAACGTCATATTAACTCAGAGCTTGAGCGACAAATCGATCTCCTCCCAATTCCGGTTCACCACGGCGGCTGGCGGCGCCGCGGCCTCTTCCTCCGCCGCTTGCGCGACACGGTTCGTCCAGAAGTCCCCGACGTCCAACCCGTGGACGACCCGGGTCGACAGCGGGCCGGGCTTAGTCGGGTACGACGGGGCGGCGATGTCCTGGCTGCGCCTGGCGAGGGTGCGCTCGAGCTTGTGCGCGTTCTGGTGGCCGCCCAGCGCCTGCGAGCTGAAGAACTTGCGGTGACAGTAGTTGCAGGAGAAGGCCTCCCGATGGTCGATTACGGCTGGGGCGCTGCCGCCGGTGGCCCGTCGGCGGCGCGGCGACAGCTCGAGGCGCAGGTTGAGGTTGACGCCATGGACGACGTGCGCCGGCTCGTTCTCCATCGATACAAGAACTCTTCTTCTTCTTCTTCTTCTTCTTCTTCTTCTTCTTCTTCTTCTTCTTCTTCTTCTTCTTCTTCTTCTTCTTGTCGTGGTGGTTAGTGTGGGAACGCAGTAGGCAGACCGCAGACGCGAGTGCGTGTAAGGTGGGTCGAATTAGAGGCAGCCATGGACGCGATGGCGCGAGCCGGTATATAAAGAGGGGTTTCGGGTCGGATCTGTACATAATATGCCCGAACCAGCACAGAGGCGGATCTATAGATCTGTTCTTTTTTATCGCGGCTTGTGATTTTTGACTGCGGCTCAGGGGCGGAGGTACGTAGCTAACCGTGGGTGCGATCGCACCCACGTGAAAATCGGAAATCAGTGCTAAACTCTAAACTTTCACCTCTTTTGCACCCCCAAGTCCAAAGTCATGCACCCAGGCCGTGGGTGCTGATTGCTCAATTAAGTTATATTATTGCTTAAACATTGTACGTATGTATACATATACATGGCATGAAGGAAGTGCCGCACCCCCCTCAATTTTTCTCTAGCTCCGCCCCTGCTGCGGCTTATGGCTTTGGCCTATATGTATTTATTATGTTTAAGTGACATCAATGCTTTTTAGCTTAACCCACATAACCTCTTATTATTATAAACATGTGACCTCTTATTACAAATTACAAGTTAGTATTGTAAATTTATAATAAATCCGACGACCTCAATGACCTTTTTTTCCCTATATCCGCCCCGGAACCCGATGCATACATGTCTAGTTACGGCTTACAACTATGTACTCCATGTAAAAGCAAGCCATTAATCGCCAAAAAAAGAAAAGAAAAAGAACATAGAAGCAAGCAAGCCTTGTGAAAAATATGCGATCGAGCCGTAGATGAAGAGGATGCATGCTGCAGAGGAAAGACAACCGAGGAGACAGGGAGAGGTCCACGGAGTCAACTCGCGTGATCAATATATTTGTTGAACATGCGTAAATCAATTAAAGAAAGGAAGGCTAGGGTACAAGAATTATTCAAGGACTAGCTCGGCAACATGCAGTTGCATGCATGTGCATGACTCACCTAGCCACCTGCAGGATGCAGAGGCCAATAGGGAACAGGAACATCGATCGATCCATCAGATATTCAGATGTGTGTGGGGTTCAGCTGTGTGCCCTTTCCCTGACACATTAAAGACCATGCATCTTCGCTAGCTAGCTGCTGTGTCTGATCCTATATGCCAAGGTCGACCTCCTACGCACGCAAGCGCTTAGAGCAAGGTTAATAATATAGCCTTCAGCTGGTTGTATAGACACTTACAGCTCACTTATCAGCCCATTTATATGGTAATTTACAGCCAGCTGAAGGCTGTATGACTCACCCATTTCTCTCACAAAGTTTCTTAGTTCTTGTGCTTCAGCTGGCTGTAAACTTACAGCCCACCTCTCTTCTCTCTCCTCCTCTCTCTCCTCCACCTCAGCATACAGCCTACTAACAGCCTCTTATTATACTTGCTCAGGCTTTGCCTTGGAGCCGTCACGTCGTCAGGAGCAACTCCAGCAGTCCAGCTAGTTATGACTTCGCTTAAATAAATAAATAAATATAGTTTCAAAACGATTTATTAGAATAATTTTTAAAATAATTTATTAGCATTTAATTTATTTATACAAGCGCAGCTAAAAATTATAAGCCACACGAAAACAAACTGACGTCATCGTTGGGCAAGCGAATTCACGTTTTTTTTTTACTTACATCCCATGCATGATGCATCTGCATCAGCAAGAGCTAGCTGTCACTCGTATCTGAAATACAAGTAACCATCAACCGTACGTGGCCGACACAACCCATTCAGACAAAAAAAGAACAAGCATGCTCAACGTGTGCTTTTGATCTGAATGTGCGTAGAGATATTGTGATGCTGATGTGATTTGCCCATATGCAAAAGCTAGTGCGAGTCACTTCTGGTCAGTCGTGCATGTACCAGGTCGATCAGGATTGCGCATGGCATGGATCTTCGATGTAGATATAGGGCAACTTTACCTTTTCATTCAGCTCGCCTTGTAGTTAATCCACACGTTGGCCGGAGGCGAACTGATCGTTCTTCAATGCATATCAGCTAGCCGAGCTGTTCTCGGTCAATGTTGAGTTTGCAGTGGAGATGTTGATGTTAACAACAACATCTCGTAATGGCCTAACGACAGTTCCATGCTTGATCAATCGCTTGCATTCAGTGTCCCAAGATTGATTCTGAATTCACATCTCAAGCTGGGGAGAACTACGCACACAAGGGAACCCAGTTCATGCAAGTATATGAAACAAAAAAAAAGGGAGCAGATTTTCATAAATTACTGCAAAGCGTGTAAGCTGATAAGCAAATGGCCATTTTATTTAGATTTAGTTTCAGAAATCACAACAATGATGATTTCTTGAACAAATAATAGCTAGGCTGCAGTCCTATATATGAGCAATCCCACCATGCTTCATACAAATCCGGAAAAAAGATTCCCACACTCCATTTGTGTCTCCCACCAAACATTTTTGCAATCGGGGAAGAACTTCTCTGATGTTTAAGCGTTTCACTAACTTCCTACAGAACGCATCATTTTGTATTTGTGGCGGAACCCTTACATCTAGGCAGAAACACCACTTAGGGTGAGTTTGCGAGTATGGGTTTCGTCACCAAACATCTCTTAAGTATCTCCCTTCCATCTGCAGGCTCTTCACATAGCTTTCTGTCTTTGAGTTATCCAAAGAACCCTGCAAAGTACATCCAAAGTAGCATTCAGCAAACCAAAATGAAAGTACTTCATGTAAAACAAGAGCAACGGCAAAGATTTCTCAAGTTGTTATGCTAAAAGTCAAGCAAGCAATTGTTGGATTCCAATAAGTCAACCTGCCACTTCACAATACTAGAATCACTACCTAAATGAGGATAGGAGAGCTAAACTAGAATCACAATACCAGAAGCAACAGAGTTGGAACCAGTCAAAGCCAATGATCAGAAAGTCCAGTTTTCTAGAGGATGATTCGCTCACCCTCGTTTTGGTGTTACTTTCTAGAGCAATAAACGATGGTTAGTTTTCATTAGATATGTCCCCAAGTAAGAAACTAAATCTAACAACAAGAAATGGTGCTATAATAACAAACTTTGGGAAACAAGCAATACCTGTTCCTGAACGATGGTGTGTAGCGTGCGGTGCACATCTCTAGCCATGCCCTTGGCGTCACCACAGACATAAATATAACCGCCCTGAGAAATGATGCTCCAAAGCTCGGAAGCCTGAGAAGATTACACAGGAACGGTGGAAAAAATAAAATAAAGGATTATATCTGATTAACAAAACCGGATTGAACAATGAAAATCAATTTACCTTCTCTGCCATTTTGTGTTGAACATACTCTTTTGTAGGACCCTCACGAGAAAAGGCTACAATCAACTCAGACAGGGCACCAGTATCAACAAAGTTGTTGAGCTCATCCTCGTATATGAAGTCCTGAAGAAATAAAACAGTAATCACGCAAATTTTAAAGAGGCCAGAGAGTACGTTCAACAATCAGCTATAATATGTTTTTACTAGATGTAGAATGCAATGCAGAAAAGTTTGCTGAAATATAACAAGGAGCTCTGATAAGGGACATAACAACATAGAATAATATGTATGGCAGATTGATAGGAATTTTGCCATGCCATAGGAATTATAGGTGACTGGCTGACAGGTTCCAGAATTAATGAACTTCTCCTACATCCAAACTACAGGTGAAGCTGAATAAAGGAGAAATATAGGCCATACCATCTTGCGGTTCCTGCACCCAAAGAAGAGCACGGCACATCCTAGTTCCACCCCCGTCTCTTTTAAAGCTAATCTTTCCTGCCAGTGCCAAATGCATGGATATGCACATGAAAATTATTAGTGTGTGATAAAGCTTGAAGAACAATGTCAACAGTAAAAAAACAAACAAAACAAACCTGTAAGAAGCCCCTGAAAGGTGCCAGACCAGTCCCAGGGCCTATCATTATAATCGGCACAGTAGGATCAGCAGGCAGTTTGAAGTTTGACTGCCTCACAAAAATTGGAGCCCAGCTACATTCTTGGCTCTCTTCCAAGGGAGTTGAATTCTGTGCGTAGGATAATCAGACTAAAATGTTTACTGGATGACATGATGATCACTGAAAAATACTTCAAAGGATTTAAAATTTTTATACTTGACTACATTTATAATCATTATGATTTTGAAGTAACTATATCAAAATCTCAAAGTTTAAATGTTTGAGTAGCCATCTATAAATGGAGGCAAATAAAAAACAGTATTTGTCAAGAACTCTTGGAGATGTATTATACTGTTGATTAAAAGATCTAATATGTACTTCACAGGGAGTAATACAAGGTCACATAATTGAATGAAATGAGCTGTGGACAATATCATTTATTTCATTAACATACCCACACAGGGGAAGCTCGCAAGGAGAACTATTAAAGAGAAGATAATCAGTTGAGCCCATCCTAGTAAATTAAAGAAAGACACGAACTAGAAGCTTCATTCCTACATCAAGAAACTTGGGGAACTATGCACGAGCCAACATGGAGTTCTTAAGGGGAAAAAAGAAAGTGGTTGCCTCAACCTTTTAAAGTTAGATTGAGCAAATGGGGATTGAATACAAACATCAAAGCAGGCTAAAATGGTCAAATTCAACTATGTTACAATCAATAAAAAATTGAACAATGCATTAGAAACAAACTGCCTTCTAACCATGAAAGAATAGGCAACAGTATACCTTCATCCAAGTAGAACAAACTCCTTTATGGATCCTTCCAGTAGGGGTTGGCCCACAAACTAGTGCACATGTCACATGAATTCTTGTTGGTGCCAATCTAGAGCAATATAATAGCATGAGTCCTGAGTCCTGACTGACTGGTCAATATGCTCAGGTTATATGGGGTATTATTTGTACCTTGGTGAGGAAGATATTGAGTAATATCTCGGTTGCATGCGAGGGGCAATAGCTGCAAAGAAGACACCAAGCGGAGGCTTTGCTGATGGGAACTCCAACATAACTTCCAAGAGACTTCTTTGACTTGCGAATATCCATTGAGAATACTCCTTCTGCCCAATGAAATTCATGTGAGAAACACAACAACAACAACACCATAAAATCAGAAAGTCTATATTACAAACCAACCTTTCCAGCAGGAGATGCCAGATGTCTTAGCCGCTCAGCCTCTTTGGGCTCAGATGCATGAGCAGCCAAAGCAATTAAAGCACTCTGCAGCAACCCATCGAGAAAATAAAATTAATACAAATAAAAATATAGAGTGCAAATGAGTTATTACACAAAAATTTCACCTTCTTAGGTGAATTCAACAGGTCGGCATATCTGGTAAGTGCAGTCCTCACTGTACAGGGAGATGGGAAAGGAGCTGGCAAAGAGCCCCCGTAAAGTGGAGTGCCATCCTGTTGGTCAGCATAAATTGAGAAAAAGGTATCTGGTGAATAACCTAACAACTTTTCTGCCTCCTCTACAGTCTCAATGCAATTTTCTGCGTATACACCAACATGATCTCCAGTCTCATATCTGGTAAGGAAAATGAGTCATCAACTGTCTCAAGACCAATTAAATAATCATGTCTGTCTACTCTTATTTCCGAAACTAACAAAGCTGGATCATTGAATATGCTTACGTAAGGCCAGTTCCTGCAATATCAAACTCCAAATGAATGCAGGACCGGTCAGAAGCTGGTGTATGAAGCTCCCTCCGCACAGCCACATTTGCCCTGGAAGAAAGCATGATCAAAATTTGCTCGTACCACAACCAAAGTCCCAGTCCCGGGAACATAAAAGCAAAAATGTGATACCTGCAAGGATGTTGAACGTCATAGACAGCATGACCATTGGTTAGACTGAAAGACTTGATGTGTGTGGCGTCCTCTGGTTCGACAAACACAATTCTATATTCCGGAATAGCAGCTGTGTAAGGAGTTGGTGCTGCTGAAGAATCATCTTCAACACGGAGCAATTTATCCAACTCTGGCCATAGCAGTTCCTTCCTTTAGTTGAAGAAACAAATCATTAACTTTGATGTGCAAGTGTCAGTCTAAAGTTGAGATCAATATTAAGCTATATGCACAAATAAGACCACCGTACAGGTGTACACAAGATAAGTCAGATAAATTAACTATACATCAATGCCCTAGTTCGAAAGTTGAGATCAAGGTTAAGCTCATTGCAGTGCGTACCATGCGTTGAAGTCATCCTCAATGCATTGATCATCATCTCCAAGACCAAGAGGAACAATGCGTTTGCCACCTAGAAGAACATGATGGACAAGAAATAACCACCAGCAAATGATAAAAGACACAACAAAAGTGAAGAAAGCACATAATCAGAAATACATGTTGCAGAAGAGTCACAATATCTCACTGAAAGTTATTACGTGGTAAAACCATTGTTCAACTCTTTTGGCATTTGAGTACTGTTACCAAGTAACCCTGATAAAATTGCGATGTGTTTTCAGTGCAAAGTGCTGAGCACATATATAAATTAGATAAGCTTTAGCCCTAATCTGTATTCTAAATTAGAATTTCTGCCTGTAACTTGAGTGACATATAGTTCTTTTGAGCGGGCACACGCATACAGTCTATACACACAGTCAAAATTTTGGAATCTAGCTGAACTGAGCTACAATCAATGAATTAGTCGTTCAACTTTCGATACCTTGTTCGGCGAGGAGCTGATCAACCACCTTTCCAACCTTCAGTTGTGATTTGAAAGAAAAAAAGTAACATAAGTGTACAAATTAGAGTTCATAAACGCATCAGATCATCAATGTATAGGCACAAACAAACCTTGTTAAAATGCTCATACTGCCTATTTCCAAGGCCAAACACCGCATACCGGAGAGTACTCAACCATTCAGCTCTCTCATTCCCCTGTACTCCGACCAAACAAAGAGGCCATGAATACAAACCACGAAAAACAAACACACACACACACACAAAAGTTCACCCAAACAGTAGATTTGTAATCCAACCTCTGAGAACCATTTATAGAACCTGGCCGCATTGTCAGTTGGCTCCCCATCCCCATACCTACAACGAAAACAAGACATTAGCAATTAACTCAAACCAAAAATTCATGCTTTCTCCTGGCTTAATCGATGTAATAAGCAATCCACTAGTAGAATAGAAACAGTAAAAGTGGAGATGGCACTGCCGATCCATCCTTACGTTGCCAGGAAGAACAATGCGATGGTCTCCTTCTTAAGCTTCTCCTCATACTCCTCATCCTCCGCAGCGTAATCATCCTAAACCCCAACGAAGCACGCATCAATCATAACAGACAAGCAAACAGACACGAAGTTTTAGGCAGCATAAGGATCAAATCACGGCGACGTACCAGATCGACCACCTTGAAGACGGCCTTGTCGTACCTCGCCTTGGCCTCTTCCACAAGCGCCTGCAAATCCACACGAAAAATCCATCAACTTCCATCCAATAAGAGCAAAGCGGGGAGCTTGGTTGTACCAGAGAGTACAAGTACCAACCTTGGCGAAGCCCTCGGCGGTGCCGGTCTGCGTGCCGAAGAAGACGGTGACCCTCTGCCTACCGTCGTCGGGGTCGGGCTCGGCCTGCGGCTTCGCCGCCAGGGGCCGCGGCGGCGTCTGTGCGGCGGGGGGCGAGGCGGAGCGGCGCACAAGCAGGGCGACGCCGCAGCCGATGAGGACTGCGAGTGAGGTGGTGAGCAGCACGAGGAGGTGGCGGTTCTCGGCGAGCGACCAGGTGGCCCCCTCAGGGTCGCGGCCGGTGAGCAGCGCCGCGAGGAGGTCGAGCGCCGAGGGCTTCAGCGCCGCGGAGTCCATCGCGGATTAGCGGGGCGGTGGCCGGGGCGGGGGAGGGCGTTTCTCGATGGGATCGAGGCGGAGATGCGTGTAGCTAGCCGCGGTGTTGTGTAGGTGGGAGTTGGAGATCTGTGCCGTCAGAACAGCGGCGCGGCCGGGGAATTTTAGGTGCCGCGGACGGGCGGGTTACGGCGGCTGCACCGGCAGGCAGGCAGGCGCAACGCGGCGGCTTGCCAGATGGGGCCGAACGGAACGGAAGCCCAGCTATTCGGGAAAGAGAGAAGGAACTGTTCGCGTGCGGGCGGCGTGCGTAGATACGCCACGGATACCGGTGGTTTCCGAATTTTTTTCACGAATATTCTATTTTTAATTTGAAATAACAGAAATAACAAGATGCACAAAATCTATAAAAATTTACAGGGTGACAGTATGCAGTCGCCCTACGGATGGGTGACTCCCCCATGCAGTTGCCCTATGGTCGGGCGACTGGAATACTGCACCTAGCCGTTGGACAATTGACTCCAATTCTATGCCTGTAAAAAATATTGGCGCAAGTACATTTCTATTATTTCGAATAAAAAATAGATTATTCGTATAAAAAAATTCGATGGTTCCCTCGTGCTTTTTTGCTGCGAGGACGCACGATCGGACAGAAAACCTTGAAGGGTTGGGAACAGGGTGGTGAGCTAGGGCCGGTTCTTATGGATTGCGGTGGATTTTTTTTCTCCTATGGTTAATATTTTTGGTTAAAAATAAATAATGTTAACGAAAAAAGTGATTTTTTAAAGAAATGTGTGTGTACGAAATAGATGTAAAAGAAGTAAAGTATGGTACATCTGTGACATCTGTTTTTATATTTAGAGTGAACGAAAATGAGAAAAATAAAAAAACTATTCTAAAAAGTTATATATTATATTAACTTTTGATTTTTTTTTTCTGAACGGGAGGAGACGGTATAAACCAGCGCTTGGTGGCGACCGCGGTGCCGGTGGATTCGAGTTGTTGCCTGACAAGTTGAGCTGTACCGGGGACGGGCGGTTGTGGCTGTCGTTCGGCCACCGGTCTCTGTAGGAGGATCGGGCGCTCGCGGAGGACCGACGGAACGAAAGCAAAGCAACGTATGGAGTCGCACGGCGACACATTCCTTGAGCCATGTTCACGGCGACCACCGCATTGGTGCGAGGCCCCCACCGTACCTGATCTGGAAGTTTGTAGCCTCCTGCTAGAACATCACCGTCTCACATGGTGTGACATTGACAGTGCATGCACGGCGATCTCTACTGCTACTTGCCGGTGTATGTAGTGGTCGTGCCGGCGAAACGCCGAAACGAGTGACATGATTGGGTCGACGGCGATGCAGACGTCCAGATTCATCCGTGTTCCTGTCGAGGTCCACGATGCTCTGTAGCTGGGGCTGCACGGCTTCATCCGTGGATCCACCGGCAACGTGCAGAGTGGATCTGAGGGGCGGTAGCGCTATGGAAGTGGCGGTGGCACTGTTGTCGCGGCGGCGTGCCGGATCTAGAGGAGAGAGTGACAAATGGCAACGGTGGTGAGGGTGCAGCGCGAGATGGAACCGTCGACGAGCTGGTCTAGCCTCGCTAGTGTCGGAGTTGGAGAAGAAGCATAAGGAGGCAAGGGAAGAAAGAAATGCTGGGCTCAAAAGGTGTAGGCGGCGGCAAGGGTTAAAGGGAATTTTGGAAATTTTTTGATTTAGCTCTCCATTGTTTAGCAACTTACAAACAAGTCCTTTCCTGCCCTATTTTAGTTGTAGTCCTTGGAAAATCTAATTTCTTTAAAAAAAGATCTTAGGCATTCATGATGATGGGTACATCGGTAAGGAGGATCGCCGCATTTGAATATAAATTCACCTTATCGTGTTGGCCAGCAAGAAAACTAAATAAAATATAAAATAATTTATTGGTAATTAATCAATGAAAAATTGTGTAAATGACAAATAATAGTCGCACCATGCGAAAAATATACTTGGTAAATGGCAGAAAATATATGCAAATATGACACATATCAGTTTGTCTCCTTGAATCCTTTATATGGCTAGCTATGCATAAATGGGATGATTTGAGATATTTTTTGTTTAGTGTTCTAGGTGATATTGTATTTGCAAATGGTATGGATACTATCCGTTCATATTATCCATTTATAAGTTAGGATATAGTTTATATCCTTCCATATTATCCATTTATATGTTAGGATATGGTATTATGTCATGTCGAACTTGTGTTTGTAACAGTTATGATCATTATTATGTACTTATGTCTAATAGTTTGAGGCTTAAAGTGACGGTGGTATGGTTTAGCATATGTTCCTTTCCATATGTGCATACTGACCGTCTATATTATCTGTTTTCGATCAGAAATCATCTTGTATCCATTCTAATGGTACCCTGTCCGAAGCCCCGAATATTCCATATTCGCATTTGTAACCGATCTTACTGTATCCAATCCTGAATCCAAAAAATGGATTAAAATACGATACGAGCAATATCCGTCTAAATCCAACCCGATTGCACACTTAGTATACAGTCTACAATGGCGTCGTATCGATTATCCAAACCATCCATCTCACCGATGTCAATGGTGTACAACGATGCCAACTTGTATGATTAATTGTTCTCTTGTACTTAAACTCATGTGATTTTTTGCAGTTTCGAGCCCGTTCCTTGTGGGGAGATTGGATCATATATCCCCCTTTAGTTGGGAAATTGAGGGTTTACCCTCCATATCTCAATGACACATAGGGTCATCATAAGTCACTGACACGTGGGCTAGGAGGGTAAATCCTCAATTTCCATCTAAATGGAGGGTATATGATCAATTTTTTATTCTAACAGAGATGATAGATCGTGGGTTGCATAACATCAAATGTTCAGGTTGGATGGATTCCAATTCGTGAATATTGTACTGTACTACTCCATTTTGCTGTACATTTCTGTGACCCAGAAATATCTATTTTAATATATTTATCTGTTAAGAGAATATGGAATTTAGTTATTGTGATTTTCTCTCTCTACACCTACTTAAATACTTTGAAAGAGATTAAGTGATTGTAGTATAATAATTAACAGGGGTATGCATGATTATTTTTTATTAAATATTTCTTAGATTTAGTATTTTGTTAGTCTGTATATATGGTGGACTGTGGATAAACATAGGGAAGCGGATGAAGTATCTAGCATACTGGGCCCTGTCTTGGTTTTTATTCTAGTTGTTCAACAACTTTGATGGTCAACTATCATATCTCTAACTAATTATAAGAAAAGTGTTTCGTTAATTGCACAAAAAAGTTCTTTCTGCTGGAGCCTAGTACAAATAGGGGGATTTGGGGACATGATTGAATTTAAGATAAAATATGGCATCTAGTATTGCAACGTTTTAGCTCATATGTGAGACCTTTTTTTGTGGTGCAAATGATACGGAATGGAAATTGTGTTGTCAAGGCCCCCCCCCCCCCCCCAAAAAAAACTGTCAAAGATAAGTTGTAAAGGCCATGATCATATATTTTTTTTAGAGATAGATAATGCTCATTGTTAATTGTATTTTATTCATATACATTTTGTTCATCAAATTCTAGTTCTTTCAATGTTTTAGCATTAGGTCCTTTTACTCTTCCAACTTTATGTTTTTCAAACGCAGGTCATAGTTCTTTCACAATTCTTCCAACTGAGCTCCACCCATTAATTTGCCCATGGTTTGCTAAAATTTAACGACCTTTTCAAGTAATTCTTAGTTTTTAACGGT
The DNA here is from genome assembly GCA_017311315.1 of Dendrocalamus latiflorus. Lineage (NCBI taxonomy): Eukaryota > Viridiplantae > Streptophyta > Magnoliopsida > Poales > Poaceae > Dendrocalamus > Dendrocalamus latiflorus. Next base: position 39,204,482 of record CM029657.1, read on the forward strand.
TGCATGAAATCCCCGTGACATTACAAGTTTGTTCCGCACATGCGTAGACTTGTCATACTACATAGAGCTTCACTTACCTGAAAATATATAATTTGACTAGTGACCCTAATTGAAATAATTGAACGGACGTCAAGACCCAATTGTCGAAATTGAAAAGAAAAGACAATCCAATTAGGAATATTTTTCCTTAAGTGAAGTGAGGTCAGTTTGTAGTTGTCTCAAGGGTATTTATAATAGAGTGAAATGCACCATAGGTACCATAAAGTGTAACTTGTAAGGCGGATATAAGTAGATCACATAACTGTAAATTTGCTCATTTATATCACTAATTTTATTTAAATGATGCAACGAAATATAAAACGAGACCTGGTGGCATATTTGGCGCTGATGTGGTGCTAGCTGTGCTTTCAGCGTGACTTCAAGTTGTGCGTATTAAGCTTGGCATGGGAAAAATTACAAAGAGCCCCTAGGTTTTATCCTCCTAGTTAGTTAGGCCTAAACTATCACCTATTCTCATGAAGAAAAGCGATAGACACTTCGAGCACATCGTCTAGAGAGTCTAACGATTTGGCCGGCGTGCACGGATGGCATTCTAGTGGAGTTGTAGTGAGAAGAACTTGCAGTGGAGTTATCAATTCTTCGATTGATTGTAGTGGAGTTTCAACGGCATTCTACCTTCCCTCAATTGATTCCCTGCACCACCACCATCCACGTGGCATGTGCCTGCGTCACTGCCGCCCCCACGCCCTCTCCACCCACAACCGCCACCCCCATGCCCTCACCCCGTACCACTGCCCCAACTCCTGTGCCTCTCCACCTCACCTGTCTCTTCTCCAAGCCCCACAACTCATCGTATGTAGGCGACACTGCTCTTGGTAGTCGAAATACCAACGCTACCATCCATGCATACCAGCCAAATCGTCGGACCCTCCTCCAGGCAACTTGTTCGAAGTGGTCATCACTTTCTTCGCAAGAATAAGGAATGATTTGTACCTAACTAATAGAGAGGATAAAACCCGAGAGCTCTTTGTAATTTTTCTCATGCCAAGCCTAGTACACATAATCTTGAGCCACGCTGAAAAGCACAGCTAATACCGCATCATCATCAAATATGCCACCACGTCTTTTTTGTACCTCGTTGCATTACTTAAACAAAATCAGTGACGTAAATGAGTAAATTTATAGTTATGTGACCTACTTGTACCTACCTTATAAGTTATGGTACCTATGGTATATTTTTACTCTTTTATAATACTGTTAAGACATGTTTTAAATGTATATTCAACACATTTTTCTTTCACGTATGACCAAGCTATAATCAACCCAAACCGCAATTCAAACCAAACAAAAACCTAATTCTGCAGCACATTGATCGCTAGCTAGGTGAGCCACAAATGTAACCAAGGTGGATCACTCTTGCTTCAAGCCACATTAAACCTAAAAGGGATAATTGATACATTGCCATTTAGTTTGGCTGCCTTTGATCATTTGTCATCTTTTACTTTGATATTCATATTTTGCCCTGAACTTCTTTTGCCAATTGCTATTTTACCCTGTAGTCTATTTTAATTTGTTTTTATTCTATGTGGCCGATATCCTGATGTGAAATGATGAGATTGCCCTCATGGGTAATTCAGTGACCACCTCCATCTCCATCTCTCTGTCTCTGACACCCCACATCCGAGCAAGTCGATTGTCGGGCTCGCTGCCGGCGACTGCAGCCGCAGCAACTGCCACCCAAAAATTCTCCTAACCACTACGCCCTCGCCCTCGCCCTCGCCCTTGCTCTCCTAGAACTCCGTTCGCTGTCCCTCCGCTCGTTTTCCCCAGCTCCAGTCGTGCGCCGCCGCCACCTGATTTCACTGCACAGGGTTGTTGCCCTAATCGGGACTGTAGCAGCAGCAACAGTAGGGAGGCAGCCATGGGGGAGGAAGAAGATGATCTTGTTTGGCTCTGAGCGTTCCAGGTACCCATCTCATCTCACACTACTCAACCTCTGCCTAAATCGGGGAAAGTGCCGGCAAAATAAGTTTTTCTTCTCGTATTCTGGGTGCAAATGAGACTTTTTTCCAGGACAAACCTGCACATAGATTTCTTGCAAAATAGATCTTGGGTAGGTAGGTGCATATGCGGTTTGCATCACTGACTCCTAGTGGATGGCAAAATTTCCCTCTTCCAAGTGCTAGGTTCTTGGTTAATTTGTTATGTATGCATGCATTGCTATTCTGCGGATTTAAATTGGGAATTGAACCCTACAGTAAGTGCTTAAACTAGTTGCGCACTAGCAATTGATCGGCATCACGTTGCAATGGCACCATTTCTAGCATATATTACTCTCAAATGCTTCGTGGTGTTCTTAGTAACCTCTTGCTCTTTATAGCCTCCATAAGTCTGATATAGAATTTGTGCATTTATATCAGAACTTGTTTATACTCTTGTTTTTGTTAAACAGTGGTTGAATACCTGTGCTATCATCTATTCATATCCTGAATGATAGCTTCTTATTTGGTGGCAATGGGCTAGGGCATAAGCCGGCACGTTGGTCTTGCTCTACTTATGCACTACTCATTCGTTTCTCTTTACAAAAAACTTCGGCTTTCCATAATTGTGACACGTTCTCTCTAAGATTAGTGTTTTGCATAAGTGGATAGCTATTGTTTGAAAATTACATGGTTACTACTCCATTGATTTGAATGTCACTTATTTTTTGGTATAGGCACCAAGTACAGCACTGGTGATGCTCTCTTCTGGTTCTTATTCTTATGAAAACAGTCTTACAAGAACTACTCCATCTAGAGAAGAAGGAAAAGGAGCAAAGAAGGCTAATTTAGAGTGTGCAGGTAGTACAGATGCTGCTACACAAAATAAGGGCAAACCGCCAGCAACTACTCAAATGTACTGAGAAAATACCAACATAGAATAAAATGGTGTTTAGACATGAGGGCAATTTTGTCATTTCGCATGAGGGTGCCAGCCACATTGAATAAAAAATGAACTAAAACGGGCTATAAGGTAAAATAGCAATTGACAAGAAAACTTTAGGGCAAAATATAAATGGCAAAGTAAAAAATGGTAAATAATCAAAGATAGCCAAACTGAGGAGCATAGTATCAATTATCCCAACCTAAAAGAGAGTCAAAATGATCAAGGCTTTAAAGAAGTCAAATTGATCTCAAAGCATTTGTTATACACACTAGCCTTCCTTTAATCGTAACCCGTACACAATTGTGTAATTTAGCTCAATATAAATCAATTTAGGTTCAAGCCAAACTAAACCAAACAAAAAAGAAGATCAACCTAAACAAAAACCACCCAAAACCCCCATTTTTACAAAAAGAAAATGAAAAAAAATGAAACCACATACACGACTACGAGACGAGTCCTCGTCTGAGATCCAGCCCCTGCGAGCGAGGCTGCAACACAGCAACGACCAAACCAGATCTCGCGGAGACCACCCCCTTCTCAGATCAGATCCCAATTCCCAAATGCCCTCGTAGCTGCCCACGCCCCGCGCACTGCTCGTATCCATGGGCGGCCTCAGGGCAGCATCGCCGTCGCCGTCGTCGCGCGCGGGCGCGGGATCGGACCCCTCTCCACCGCGCGTGGCGATGGCGTGCGTGGTGGCGTCGGAGGTCGCCACGGTGCTCGCCGTCATGCGCCGCAACGTCCGCTGGGCCGGCGTCCGCTACGGCGGTGACGAAGGCGCCGACGACGAGCACGTCGATCACCCCCTCATCGCGGGGCTCAAGTCCCTCCGCCGCCGCGCCGCCTCCTGGGACCCGTGCCGGTGGCGGGGGGTCGACCCGCTTCTCTACCTCCGCCCCTTCCTCGACGTCGTCCGCTCCGACGAGACCGGCGCGCCCATCACCGGCGCCGCGCTCTCGGCCCTGCACAAGATCCTCACCCTCGACCTCGTCGGCCCCGACGCGCCCAACGTCGCCGAGGCCATGGGCGCCGTCGTGGACGCCGTCACTGGCTGCCGCTTCGAGGTCACCGACCCGGCGTCCGAGGAGGCCGTTCTGGCTCGGGTCCTGCAGGTGCTGCTCGCGTGTGTGCGTGGCCGCGCCGCCCCTGCGCTTGCCAACCGCCACGTCTGCGCCATCGTCAGCACATGCTTCCGCGTCGTGCAGCAGGCTGGCACCAAGGGGGAGCTGCTACAGCGCGTCTCCCGGCAGACCATGCAGGAGGTTGTCCGTTGTGTCTTCGGCTGCCTGCCTGACGTTGATGCCACTGCGATCGCCGATGAGCAGGTGCGGTTGCCTCTAAAGATTCGAGCCTGCTGTTACTTGCTTACTTGTGCATAGGAACATGGAAAATGCTGCTTTTTTTCTTCCACTTAATGTGGTGATTTAACTCGCAATGCTCATGTAGGTTAGTGTAAACAAATGATTTATCAGAGGGTTTTTTGGCTTATTAGTTCTAAATGCTGTCATTCCGGCAATTTGACCTTGCGCACCAGTGATTCTGAGTTCAATTCTCCTGGCCTTGAGTTATTATTACTTGCAGCATATGTATCATGTTAGTTTGGAATGAAGCATGATGGTAGTAAGAAGATTCATGCAACCTATAGGTCTATACTAAGTTTAATGTATTAACGTCATGATTTCATTTCTTCTGCAGATTGCTGTTAGCAAGAACCAAGGTTTGGGTGCTGGGGAGATTGGGAATGGGAAGAGTGATTATGTGTGTTTGAACAGTTCTGGGGATGAGGTTGGAGGTGGAATTGGTGTGGTGCAAGACAAGGCCATGATGGAGCCGTTTGGGGTTCCTTGCATGGTGGAGATATTGCAATTCTTGTGCTCCCTCTTGAACATAGCGGAAGACATTGAGGTAAACCCAAGGATTAATCCGATTGACTTTGATGAGGATGTGCCACTCTTTGCTCTGGGGTTGATCAATTCTGCTATTGAGTTGTCGGCTTCGTCGATGCAAAGACACCCAAAACTGCTGGCTTTTGTACAAGATGAACTGTTCCGCAATCTAATACAGTTTGGCTTGTCCATGAGCCCCTTGATTCTGTCGACAGTGTGCAGCATTGTTTTTACACTCTTCTACCATTTACGCCAGGAACTTAAGCTGCAACTCGAGGTTTTCTTCTCTTGTGTGGTCCTAAGATTAGCCCAGAGTAGATATGGAGCTAGTTATCAGCAACAGGAAGTTGCTCTGGAGGCTCTAGTGGATTTCTGCCGACAGAAAGAGTTTATGGCTGAGATGTATGCGAACATGGACTGTGATCTACAGTGCTCTAATGTTTTTGAAGACCTAGCTAACCTTCTATCTAAAAGTGCATTCCCTGTGAACAGTCCTTTATCCGCCTTGAATGTGCTTGCATTGGATGGGTTGGTTGCTGTTGTTCAGGCAATAGCAGAGAGGACTGATAATGCACCTAAGCATCATGAGCAAACAGTGCCAGAAATAAGTGAATATTTTCCTTTCTGGCAGTTGAAGTGTGAGAACAGTAATGACCCTGATCAATGGGTTAAATTTGTTCACCAGCAAAAAAGCATCAAGAGAAAGCTAATGGTTGGTGTTGACCATTTCAATAGGGACAAAAAGAAGGGCTTTGAGTACCTGCAAAGTGTTCATCTCTTGCCTGAAAAACTTGATCCACACAGCGTTGCTCTTTTCTTCCGGTACACACCTGGCTTGGACAAGAATCTTCTTGGGGACTACCTTGGGAATCATGATGAGTTCTCTATTCAGGTCCTTCATGAATTTGCTAAAACATTTGACTTTAAGGAGATGAACCTGGATGCTGCCCTAAGGCTCTTCTTGGAAACTTTCCGGCTGCCTGGTGAGTCACAGAAGATACAGAGGATTCTTGAGGCTTTTTCTGAGAGGTACTATGAGCAGTCGCCACAAATGTTTGTTAACAGGGATGCTGCTCTGGTGCTGTCATATTCAGTAATCATGCTCAACACAGATCAACACAATGTAAGGGTTAAGAAGAAGATGACTGAAGAAGATTTTATTAGGAACAACCGCCGTATCAATGGTGGGAATGATCTTCCAAGGGAATTCTTGTCGGAGCTGTATCATTCTATATGTCGGAATGAAATCAGAACCATTCCTGAGCAAGGGGCTGGATGCTCTGAGATGTCTTATAGCTGCTGGGTTGATCTGATGTGTAAGTCAAAGAGGACATCATCATATATTGCTTGTGACTCCTACCCTTTCCTTGATGATGACATGTTTCCTATCATGGCCGGACCAACAGTTGCTGCTATCTCAGTGGTTTTTGATAATGTTGAGCATGAAGAGGTTCTTACAGGATGTATTGATGGTTTTCTGTCAGTGGCAAAGCTGGCTGCATTCTATCATCTTGATGATGTGTTGAATGATCTTGTTGTGGCACTATGTAAGTTCACCACTTTGCTGAACACTACTTATGTTGGTGATCCTGTAACAGCTTTCGGGGAGGATTCCAAGGCTAGAATGGCAACAGAGGTTGTTTTCACTGTAGCAACTACTTATGGTGATCACATACGTAGCGGATGGAGGCCCATAGTAGATTGCATCTTAAGGTTGCATAAGATAGGCCTTCTGCCAGGTCGCCTCACTGGTGATGCAGCTGACGATCAGGAGTCCTCTTCAGATTTGTTTCCTAGCAAGCTTGCCTCCTCATCAGCTGCACCACAAGTTGTACCAATCAACACTCCTAAAAAAACATATGGGCTGATGGGGAGGTTCAGCCAACTACTGTATTTAGACGCTGAAGAACCAATGTCTCAGCCAACTGAGGAACAACTTGCTGCTCAGAGGAATGCTTCAGAGACCATAAAGAAGTGCCAAATAGGTACCATCTTCACCGAGAGCAAATTCTTACAAGCTGACTCGCTCTCAAATCTAGCAAGAGCCCTCATTCAGGCAGCAGGCCGACCTCAGAAGATTACCAGCTCACTTGATGACGAAGGCACAGCAGTTTTCTGCTTAGAGCTACTAATTACTGTCACATTAAACAACAGAGACAGGATTGTGCTTTTGTGGCAGGGTGTTTATGAGCACATAACCCATATTGTTCAGTCCACAGTGATGCCCTGTAATCTGGTGGAGAAGGCTGTTTTTGGGCTCCTGCACATCTGTCAGAGGTTGCTTCCTTATAAGGAGAATCTGGTTGATGATTTACTGAGGTCACTGCAGCTAATCTTGAAACTTGATGCCCGTGTAGCTGATGCTTACTGTGAGAACATCACCTTGGAGGTCATGCGGCTTGTGAAAGCGAATGCAATCCATATCAAGTCCCAGATGGGTTGGCGAACTATCATTTCCTTACTCTGCATCACCGCTCGCCATCCTGATGCTTCTGATGCTGGTTTTGAAGCCCTGGTTTTTATCATGTCTGAGGGAGCACACCTCTCACCTGCCAATTTTATCCTTTCAGTGGAGGCCTCAAGACAGTTTGCAGAATCTCGGCTTGGGTCTGCCGAAAGATCTATCCATGCTTTGAACCTAATGGGCGATTCAGTGAGTTGCCTTACACGCTGGTCACGTGAGGTGAAGGAAGCCGGTGGAGAGGCAGAAAGGATATTGGAAGGAATTGCTGAGATGTGGCTGCGGCTAGTGCAGGCACTACGAAAGGTGTGTACGGATCAGAGGGAGGAAGTGAGGAACCATGCACTGTTATCTTTGCACAGATGCTTAGTAGTTGATGATATTTCAGTTTCATCTTCAGCATGGTTGATGTCATTTGATATCATCTTCCAGTTGCTTGATGAATTGTTGGAGATTGCTCAGAGTTACTCACCAAAGGATTTCAGAAACATGGAGGTGTCCCTTTTGCATGCTGTAAAACTGTTATGCAAGGTGTTCTTGCAGTCACTAAAAGACCTTTCAGCACAGAGCAGTTTCAGTAAGCTTTGGTTGGAAGTCCTTGACATGATAGAGAAATTCATGAAGGTCAAAATGAGAGGGAGGAGGACTGAGAAGCTACAAGAGGCTATCCCAGAGCTGCTCAAGAACATACTGCTGGTGATGAAAGCAAGTGGGATCCTGTCAAATACAAGCACCAGTGGGGAGAACAGTTTGTGGGAAGCAACATGGCCTCAAGTTAACAAGATTGCACCATCGCTGCAGTCAGAAGTTTTCCCTGTCAATGAGGGTGACGACACAACAAAAGGTGAACAAAACAAGTCGGACAGTCCAGCACAGTCTGAGGGCAATAGTGCTGAGCAATAGGATGATACATTCTGCCTCTGATCAAGTTAGTTAAGCTGAAATTGAATCCAGCAAGGCAGGATGGTCTCTCATCTTTTTTGGCCGGAGTTATACACAAATGCTTGGCACTGCTCTCGGTGGACATTAGGGAGAGTAAGCTGGTATATTGTAATTTTTTTAGTTTATATATTTTCTTGGTTATTGACAAGGTTGTTGCTGTTGGGCTTTATTGTTGCAACGCCAAAGTTGTATGATAGGTATATCGCAGTTACAGCATTTTTCCCCCACAACACATTATTTGTCACATTTGTTACAGAGGTGACGAGGTAGCACCACAGCTTTATACTGTGGACACATGTGAATTCATGTATCCATCAGAAGCTGTAATGAAACAAGATACTGTATAATTCTTAGTGCTACATTCTTGTGAGTGAATTGGATTGATTTAGTACAGTACATAGTTTAGGCAAACATGTTTAGGTCATAGAAGATTGCTAAGATGCGGTGGACGTGAGTTTGCTGAGAAGATATGCATATATCTTCTGATGTTCTTTTATGGTAGTTCACCCGAGTTTGATTGCTGTACATTTTGTTAGAAGACTAGCCTATAATCTTGCTATCAGTTTTGGAGAAGTATGATGGCTGGGAAGTATTTTCATGCTTTCTACAAGAAAAAGGTGGGAAATGGAGAAAGGACACGATTTTGGAGGGTGTATGGAATCAGGAGGTTTCTTTAGCTCAGAAATGCTCCAGACTTTTCAATTTATACTTTAGCAAGAATATAACAGTTACTAAGTTTTTCAATGAAGGTTTGGGATCAATTAGATTTAGATGAGTGTTAAGAGGGGAAACCTTACAATTGGTGGCATCTATTACAGAACGATTGCGAAAATGTTCTTTCTGAAAATTGAAGATAAAGCAGTATGGATGCTGAATGCTAATGATATTTTTTTTCAGTCAAATCCTTTTACAGGGCGCTGAAAATGCAGACCATTGATTATCCATATAGCTTTGCCTGGAAGATCAAGTTACTGCGTAAGATCAGGGTTTTCCTTTGATTGATATTACAAAAAAGTATATTAACCAAGGATGACTAAAAGTGGATGGAAGGGGGATAGTAGCTATTCATTTTGTGAAGCTGAAGAAACACTCAGTTATTTGTTTTTGAATTGCTCCATTGCCAAATTTGTGTGGAATGTGAGTTGCTGCTGCACCTTTGGTTTTGGTAGACTTTCTGAAAATGTTTACCAAGTATTGGGAAGTTTGTTGAATATGTTTCTGATGTAGTCTAGAAAATCTGTGGTGGTAGGCATTGCTGCAGTGCTTTGGATGATATGGAAGGCACGCAATTTGGCATGTTTTCAGCATAAATTACCCACTAACCCTGTATCAATCATTTTCTGTGGGTGATGTGGTGGAGTTGTTAAGATGATAGGAGAGTTCTGGTCTTTTGCTGGACGTTGGGTTGGGTTGTGACAGTGTCTGTTGTTGAAGTTTAGCTCTGTGTTTTGTGTGGTGACATGCGCAATGGTAGCTTGACTTATCTGTTTCTGCTATTGTTTCTTTTGTTCTGCGTCTTATGTTGTTTGGAGCTAGTTCCTATTAATGACAACTGGGGTTTACGCTGTTTCAAAAATAATAATAAATCTTGCTACAGCTTTACAAAGCAGGCTTTAGAAGCATTATATTTCATTCATGTAAGAACTTATGTTTCCTCAGCTTGTGCTTCACCATGTTGCGCTCTGGGTCCAGGTAGCACCCGTAGGCGTACATACGTCTCAGCACTCGCCGGCAGTCGGCGATCTGCTCGTACGCCTCCGTCAAGAACTCGAGCTTCGTCACCGGGAGGCGCACCGCGTCGGCGAGGGCCTCGAGCTCGGTGCGCTCCAGGTCATCCATGTCCTTGCGCACCTTCTGCAGCGACGTATTGTTGGCCGCGCCCAGCGGTCGTAGAAGTGCAGGTACCTGTCGAGCGACGCGTTGGCCTGCAGCCGCCTCGCCTCCTCCTTCGTGAGCTCGCCGACGTCGGGCTTGTCCTGTGCGTAGCCATGGCAGTTGACGTGCTGCAGCCACGGGCCGAGGCAGAGCCAGCAGAGCTCGTGGCGGCAGGGGTCGCTGCACGTCATGCGCATGCGCCCCATGCTCCTCTCGATCGGGCGCCGGCACTTGGGCAGCACTTCGTGTTGGTCAGCGCCCAGTTCATGGTCTCCGACTCGGACCTGTGCTTGATCAGCCACTTGCGCACCGTGTCGCACGACACCGGCCGGTGCGCCTCCTCGGCGCAGCGCCAGCAGAAGCCGTGCATGCACTTGCAGAACACGTCGAGCTGCTCGCCGCCGCCGCCGATGAACTCCACGGCGCGGGTGCACCCCGGCTCGGGGCACCACTTGATCCTCTTGCTCTCCTCCACGTACGACCGGAGCGCGAACCCGCGTACCGGTCCGGCGGTCCCTGTCCTCGTCGTCGGCAATGTCGTCGTCGACAAGATCCTGGACAACGGCCACCGAGCAGGACGGGTCCAGTCACCGCGGACCGGCGCCCACCGCCGCGAGGGGTGTAGCCATGCCAGCACTCGTGGCAGTAGTACTAGTGGGAGCACCCCGTGGATCTCGTCCCGCCGGGAGAATAAGGATCGAAGCATATTGCGCAGATGAGCAGCCGGTCGTTGAGCACCGTGGGCCGTCGCGGACACGCTGGTTGTCCAAGAACCAGTCGTTCTTAAGCTCGTTGGCTCTCCAGTTGTAGTGCCGTAGGAGGGCGGCCGCAAAGCTCGACAGGATCGACAGAACCTCGGAGACTTTGGCCGCGTAATCGTCTTGCCGTGCGCGAACAGCGTCTTCGGTTAGAACGATGTACGGCTGCTCGCGCGCCGAGGCGTCGACGTCCTCCGTTTCCTCAGCCTGTCCTGCCTCATCGTCTCTGTCGTCGTCCATGTAATCGCCGGTGCTGTGGCCGCTCTCGCCGTCGTCGTCGCTATACTCGCAGCCGCTTTGATAACTGTGATCATCGTCCTCGCCGTAGTAGTAGTCCTCATTGTCGCTCGATGCCATGGCTGCGCTAGAAGTCTAGGGCAACGGATTCTGGGCGAGAGTTTTGACTAATCTTATATGCACGGTGCATCCGAGTAGAGTTCAATCTCCTGATTTGATTCGCTTCCTAACTAACACACTCTTTTTCAAAGATCCGCTTCCTAACAAACTTATACTGGGTATACGGCATGCTGTTTTCCTCACTAGGGAAGTCAATATCTTGTTTTTTCAAAACCAACCTCTCTTTTTTTGTTAGTTATAGCTGAATATCCGTACATTACTTTGGATAAAAAATCTATATTATCCCAGTATTTCGAATCAACATTGTCAGGATCAGTCCGTTTAGCCCACAATGGCTCAGACTCCACGCTCAGTCGCGTCCTCATCCGCCTCCGTGCCGTCGGGTCTATTGTGCACCTGGTGGAGGTTGTTGTTTTTTTGTTAGAATTTTTAGGATGGTAGTATTTTTTTTGATAGATTGTTTTTCTATTTTTGTTAAAAAAATTTAGAATTTTTTTAGAGACAGATAAACTATCACTATTAACTTTATCTTTTAAGTAATAAAGATATGAGTAAATACATATGCACACAAACCAACGAGTATGCCCTAGCACACCCTAGAATTGCTGAGGCCATGTGTTACTTAAGGTGGGCAATTGATCGATTGGTAGAGACATGGGACGACTACACTGGGTTCGATCCGTTGTTTGATTAAGCCAGCTTACTACATACACAGAACGATACCTTAGTTGTATATGTTGTGAGACAAGCAATCATCGCCGTCTAGCTAGTAAATCACATTCACTTCAAACATGGCTTGGGAAAAAACGATCCCCCTATCCATTTAACTAGCCTCATAGGCGCGGCGCCACGCCAGCCACCGTGTGTACTGAAGTAAAAGAGGCGATAACCCGCGAGGAGTTTTTTAAAAAAAACCGAGGGCACATGCGTATTTTCGAAAAAGGCAAAGGGTTTTTCCGTAAAAAATCGAGGACCCGTATGTAACGAAACGAGGACCCGTACGCAATTTACAAAACCGCGGGGCGCTATCCTGCAAAGTGGAGGGGTTTTTTCAGGAAAAAGCACCGCAAGAAAAACGGGCAGGGACCTTTTCGCGAGGAAAAAGGTCCTGTTTGCGAGGAAAAAGGACATCTACGTAATTTTCAAAAAAGTCAAGGAAAATGCCTCGGCCGGCCGTACGCAAATTCCTGCGCCACGCGCCGGCCGGCCGAGCGCCGCGGGGTGACGTGGGCGGCTCTCCGCGTGGAGAGTCCCCCGGCTTTGTATGGTTAGGTATTAGCTTTGAGAAGTGTGTGTCTAATTCCGATTCTGATCATATGGTTCAAAAATATGTTTCATACTTGAGAAGAAAAAGTCAGACTGTACTACTTGACAGTGGCCAACTACTCCTAAATTGTGGACGGCGAGGAAAGTTTATGTGAATTTTATAAATTATATGCACATGTACCATAGTCACTCTTATTTTAGAAATTAATGCAAATCCAGAAGATGATTGGTTTGTATTTAAACATTTTACGTACTAATGATGATAAAAATTATTATTTATTTGTAAATAATATTGTTACATTATTACACTCCTTAAATATATCATTTATCTATAAGGGAGAAACTTAACCAAGTGATTGGAAACATTTCTACGATCAATCTTTGACCGTAAACCTTTCTATATCCGCTTCATGATCATAAGTTCTTTTACGATTATGACATAGTCGTAAGTCATCTTATGACCACCCTGTGACTATGATCATAGACTCTTTTGCGACTAGCTCTTCCACCGGCCTGCGGATTGGCAAATCCACCACCGGCTTCACCTCCGCCAGGTCGCCCTCAACCGCTTTCACGAGTTGCCGGAAGCGGGTTCCCGTCATTGCCGTGAGAGTCTTCAGCTTCACCTTGTACGCCCGGTACCTCTCGGCGCCGTCCTCCTCCTCGCAAAGCATCCACCTCTCATTCTCCGCGCAGTGGTGCAGCCGCTCTAGCCACCCCTCGGCGTCCGACTTCAGCAGCCCGAGCAGCTCGTGCTTGAGCTCGTCGCGCTCCGGTTCCAGGAAGTAGCCGTAGGCGTACACCCACCTCAGCACCCGCCGGCAGTCGGCGATCCGCTCGTACGCCTCGGTCAAGAAGTCGAAATCGTCCACCTTCACGCCCACCGCGGCGGACAGCCAGTCGAGCCCGCCGCTCTGCAGCTGGTTCATGTCCTCGAGCGCCTCCTGCCGCGACTTCCCGTTCGCCGCCCAGCGCTCGTAGTAGTGCAGGTACTTGTCGAGCGACGCCTTGGCCTTCTCCCGCCGGACCTCCTCGTCGGTGAGCGTGCCCTTGGCCTTGGCCTTTTCGTAGCTCTCGCAGCGGAAGTAGTCGCCGACCTTGTGCGCGTCCCACGCGCCGAGGCAGAGCCAGCAGAACTCGTGGCAGCAGGGCCACCGGCACGTCATGTGCATGCACCCCTGGTTTTTCTCGATCGGCTGCCGGCACTTGGGGCAGTGCTTCGTGTTGGTAAGCACCCAGTTCATGGTCTCCGACTCCGATCCGTGCTTGATCAGCCACTTGCGCACCGTCTCGCACGACAACGGCCGGTGCGCCTCCTCGCCGCACCGCAGGCAGAAGCTGTGCTTGCACTCGCAGAACACGTCGAGCGGCTCCATGCATTTCTCGCCGCAGAGGAGCTCCGCGGCGAGGGTGCACCCCGGCCCAGGGCACCACCGGATCTTCTTGCTCTCCTCCAAGTACGACCGGAGCGTGAACATCGCGTACCGCTCCCTGTCCTCGTCGTCGGCAACCTCGTCGACCAACTCCCGGACCACGGCCACCTGGCAACAAGGGTCCGGGCACCGCAGCGACAGGCACCGCGGGCCGTCGCCCACCGCCTCGCGGATGTAGCTACGCCAGCACCCGTGGCAGTAGTAGTGGGAGCATCCCGCCGATCTCATCTCGCCCGGGGAATAAGGATCGAAGCATATAGCGCAGGTGAGCGGCCGATCGTTGAGCACCGTGGGGACGCCGTCCACCGGCAGGCCGACGTCGTTGCGGACGTGCTGGTCTTCCAAGAACCACTCGTCTTCAAGCTTCTTGACGCTCCAACCGTAGTGCCGTAGGAGGACGGCCGCAAAGCCCGACGGGATCGACAGCAACTGGGCAACTCTGGCCGTGTCATCGTCTTGCCGTGCGCGTACATCACCCTCGGTTACAACCATGTACCTCTTCTCGCACGCCTCCGGGTCGTCGTCCTCCGCTTCCTCGGCCTGCGCACTCTCATCGTCTCTGTCGTCGTCCGTATAATCGCCGTCGCTGCAGCCGCTCTCGTTGTCGTCGACGTCCTCGCAGGCGCTTTGGTTACTCTGATCGTCGTCCTCGGTGTAGTAGTATTTCTCCTCATTGTCGCTTGATGCCATGGCTGTGCTGCGTGCTACAAGCCTAGGACGTACGATGGATTCTTGGCGAGAGTTACTAATCTTATAGGCTCGGTGCATGCCCATTACGAGCCCGATTAGGGTTCATCTCCTGATCGAATTCGCTTCCTAACAAAGTGCGGCGTGCATGTAAATGTTTACTCATCTGACGGATTACCGATTCAATCTCCTGTTTCCGTAACTAAGCCGGCTTCCTAGTCTCTACACGTACGGAACTGCTTTAATCCGTACTCGTACGGAACTAGTGTCCCCAAACACTCGTATTGATCGCCCCTTTTTATCACAAGTACTTAAGTAAATATTTTGCAAACAGCAGTACATTACACATCAAACTTTATACACAGTAAACCGTACAAAAACAATGAATATGATCGATTATTATTTTTTGAACGTAATGAAACAGAGCGTTTCTAAAGTGTAATTAGTGTTCCCTCGCAAAAGAAAGAGAGAGTTTATTGTTAGAAACATATGCAAATATCTACCTCTGGCCTCTGCCTGCCTGCTAACAATAGGCCAATTCCAATTGACCTTGCTTGGATACTCTTTAGCCACAATTCACTCTACCGTTGGAAAACACGATTTAGGTTCCGAACATAGCTGCACCGGCAGCCATCGCCTCCGCCGCCGTTATGCAATCGCTTGCGTTGCCTCAGAGAAGCACTCCACATCATGCCTCTGCCATCATCTCTCTTCCTATTTGTGAAGATGATCCCTGCGATGTTCATCCTCTGCATCTCCAGCTTCACCTTGACATCTTCCCTTTCCAGAGAGGCCTCCATTAGCCCAATCATGGGGTCACCAATGGCGCCATACCCTTCCTTTGGGTCCCTGACCTGTATCAGGACCACATGGACCAGTCCACCGCCGTCTCCTCCCGCCTCCGGTGGGCGCCAACGACAGCGGGCGTTGTGGTGAAGTCAGTAGTCGTTGAGGTCATCTGGATCTTTAGGCCTTCTAGGACCAAACCTTCCATCTTCTCCATTGCTTTGAACAAGACAGCCTCCAAGAATTCGTCCCCCGAGTTCAGCCTCGCCGTCCTACGGATGGTTTCGCCGAACTTTTGCCAGCCGGCGATGTCCTTCATCAGCATCATCTTCACCAGGAGATTGCACAAGTCCTCCGCCTTGGTCATCGTCATCTTCAAAAGAACCTTGTGAAGACAATGCAATTGTCAACCATAACAGGGATCGGCGACACGGATATTGATCCATGGATCGCAAGGTTAACCGAGAGCTAGCTCACCTCTGACGCGCTCGCCGCGTCTTCTCCGGGACGACGGGCCGCGACACCTGCATGGCCAGCCGCTCCCATGGCCATCCCACCCGCCTGATCCCAGCTTCACCATCTCCTGCACGCCACCGGCACCATGCCCGACGCTGGTTGTGGCGGTGATGCTGCTCTCCTGATCTCTGGCCTTGGCATTGCTCCTGGAGCACTCGGCAGCGGCGGAAAGCCTCTCCTCCAGGCCCAGCCACTTGCCCAGCATCCTGATCTCCTCCTCCAAGAACTGCACCCTCTTCCAGTACTGCTCCGCGGCCGCGTCGCCGCAGCCGTCAGCGTTGCTTCGTGGCTGCGGCTGCGTCGGCTCGTGGCTGTGGAGGGAGAGGCAGTACATGATGCCGGAGCAGGCGGTGGACACCACGGCCGGCGCGGGCGGCTTCTTGTGAGACATCTCCGTTGACGTGATGGATTTTCCCGGTACAATTAGTACCGGGACGACTGTGGAAATGCAGTACGAACTCCTCCGACGAGTCGCGTGCCGCCGCCGTGCAATTCGAGTTTTGTAGGTTAGCGGCTAGTGGAGTGGATGCTGTTGGGGTCAGTTGCGCTTTATGAGGCGCAGTTCGAATTCGAACTCCAAGTTGTTCAAACTTGGAGCAGGTGTATGTGGCTAGTTTTTTTTGTTTCATAGTTTAGGCCCTGTTTGGAATGCGGGAATTTTTTCCGATTCCTGCGGGAATTGAACTGTTTCCTGTAAAATTCCTGTGAAATTCCTGTGAAATTCCTCTGTTCCAAACAGGCCCTTATGATTTATATTTTTTCAAATAAACAAGTATGATGGTTTCTCCATCATTTTTTCGAAATAGTTTATCGGAATAGTATTTTTGAAACCGAAACGGTTTATCGGTATTCGATTCGCTCATATAAACACTCATGCTGAGCCTAAAAACCATCAACCATCGAAATGAATGTACTTATAATGCAACAATGAGGTGCATCGGATCGTGCGTCGTACTGGGCTAGTAGGCTATAATATGTGTAGTAACTTTGGTGCTCCAGTCTTGTTGAGGCTTACACGGGGAACTTATGAGCACTAGTAGTGTACCCGTGCTAACGCTACTCATACAAATGAAGGTTGTATTTAAAAACTGAAACCTACAAATGAAGGTTGTATTTAAAAACTTAAGGAATAACTGATAATGTAAACTCTTAACAACTACGATATAGAATTTGATGATGGCTCAAATGATCTCTATAAACTTAGCTAAAACTACACACACACACGGAGCTTAGGTCAAAAGAACATCAAACAAGGAAGCTCCATTGGACAAAATCATTGAAATCGTGGTTCTGCTGTTATGATTATGAGATAGTTTTAGACATTATGCTAGTTCGCACCATGTGATACTGCATTTTAGTACAAGAATAGCATGTTTTGTGCAACAAGAGTCAATATAAAGATACTAATGCATAAAAGTTAAATAGTGGCTGATAGTCGATCACAGCAACAAAAAAAATGGTAACTTAAGAACTGAGATTGCTACAAAGATAGTGATAGCTTTGCCCAAAAAGATGACACTCAAATAATAATTTGTGATCAAGATTATGTAAGTACTAAAGAAAAAACAGTGCAGAAAGTGAGCTCTGTTGAAGCAGTGAGTTTACATCAAAAGAAAAGCCACCGTTGCGAATTCCATTGATGCGTTGGGGTTGGGATCCGTGTTGTCTTGGAGATATCAACGCGTTAAGGCCTGTAAACCACACCTCTGCCTCAACTTTGTCCTTGCAGATCTTTAAAATAGGATCAGAAATAATTAGATAACACTCAATCAAAAAGGAAGAGAAGCAAGAATGTTAAATTAATTCTCATTGTAATACCAGATCAAGGGACCGCTTCCCATCGTTATATATGAGTGAGAAGGATAAATGGTCCTTCTCAGGGAGCAGAAAACGTTGAAAAACCAGCTGAAAAGAATATAATTGTTGAAAGATCAAAGACTTGAAATAAAATACGACCAAATTGTTTAAAAGGTCCTTACCGTTTTTTGTCCTGAGAGAACTCTGGACACAGAAGCTAGTTTCAAACTTTTCTCTTTGTTATTTGAGACCCAAATAAGAGTTGATTCATCCTGTGGAGCGTAAAAGAGAAATTCATATGAGTGTATATAATAACTGCAAAAGGAAGTTGTATTGCTCTCAATTCTCTTGTTAGTATGTTAAAGATTTTTCAGCGATTGCCATTTTGCAGACATTTCTGCCCCAATGGTTGTAAGCTTGGATGAGTAGTTCCATGAAAAAAAGACATATACATATGTATCAATGAAGAAAAGGCCATCTGAAACCACGATGGGTCTAGTTCAGGCCAAACATTGCAGAGTTAAAAATCATTCTTCAAGATCAAATTTTATGAAACACATGAAACACACACACACACACGCACACGCACGCAGAGATGTTGCAGCAGTGAACTTACATTTGATAGTCTGAAGGGAGTAAATTTTGGCTTCCCTTTGCGACCATATTTAAGCAGTTGGGAGCCTTTCTTTAAAGCAATAAGCGCCTGCCAAAGCAATCAGTGCAGATCATTGGTAAAACATTATAAAAAACTATTTAGAACAATTCCTAGAAATGTACTTCACAACCCAAACTTTGACAGCACCAATGCTAATGTGAGACTTCCAAGTGTCTTCCTGGCCATTCCCCTCAAAACAAAGTAACTAATGGGGGCGTTTGCCTGTAGCATTGTTTTCTTCGTTGTATTTTTTATATTCTTTGCGCTCACATGGAAAGGTGCAGCTACAGTGTAGTATGTTTGGCTGCCTTAAAGAATCCAGTTATCCAGAACATCTAAAAGAGTAGGATTCATTTTCAGTAAGAAGAGAGATCTCAGTCATACCGCGCAACAGGAAAATCATGGGTAGGGTTCATATAAGGATAACGAAGACTATTCACAATCTTTTTGTGACCAACAGAGCTCACGAACATAACCTGGCTACAAAATGCTTAGAATGATGACGCCGCAGCTAGTCCCAACTCCTAACAAAAGGGCAGAACTGACTTGACTGCTAGTTTGGTGTTTATCATACAAATGGTGAACATCATCTTAAGCCCTGAAACCAAGTGGTTTAGCAAAACCTTGAAATTCAAGCTCATTTATTTTAACTTGCACTAAAATGAAGCTGGTGCTACAACACCTCCTCCTTCGAAAACATGTTCACGAAATAATTTGAACAGGGCACCACGACGCCTGAAATTCCAATGCCACAAGCCCGAACGAAATTCCCAAACTCAAATCACACCCTCCTTGTCTCGTCACAATATTCTCCAACCAAGAAACGATCTTGCGTCCTAGCATTTCATCGCAGCATGCCTCGCTTGGCGTGCAGCAATTGTGCATCCAAATATGTGGACTGGAACAGCGCAGCACTATTCTCGCCCCCCCCACACACACAAATTATCCCAGCAGAAATTGTGCATTGCAGTAACCACAAGGCTCCCGGAATATCTCAGGTGCAATTAAACCATCGGCATTTCAGAAGGCAGCAGCGAGCATTGCCCATACTCCGGACGCCCACATCGTGATTGCTGGTATCAAACAAACTATTGATGTGGGTTGGCATTTCCATCACAACATCCCCATAAGACTCCAAAACCTCTATCCCTACAAGCCACATGAAAGGTTTGACCTTGGCTCGGCCGGATAAACCACAAGGCTGGCTCCCACCTCCCACATTGGCAATTTGGCAATATGCTCGTAAGCTAAAATAACCTACTTGAACAAAAGACAAGAGGAAGGGGGGGAATAAAGGTGAAGAGATGGCGACTGCGGCGGTATGGGGGGGCAGCCCTACCTTGTCGATGTCGACGGGATCTGCCATTCCATCGGCGGCCTCCGGTCGTCATGGACCTCCTCGTCGGGGTCTCATGAAATCCTCCCCGGCACAGGAGCGCAGGCAGCGGCAGCGCCCCACCAAAAGAAGAAAACGTTGGAAAAGGGGAGAGGATTGGCCTCGTTAGGCGCGCGCGGCGGCGGCACCTCCAGGAACCCTAGATGGGTTTTGATTCGCATACTACCATCATCTCGGAGACATTAAACCCTAGGTACAATACACGCGGAGAGAGAGAGAGAGGTGGGGTGGGAGGCGTTGTGTGAGAGATCTACCTGCGCCGTCGCCTTCCACGCGGGGCCGCTTGGCGTCCTCGCCGGCGCCGTTTGCCTCCGTGCCCGCCTCGAGCTTCCTCTTGTGATCTCCTTCGCCCTCGGCGGCCGCGGGGGGCTCCTGCTGCGTGGCGGCGGCGGCTGGGGGCTGCTCCTCGGGCGCTACCTCCGGAGGCGGCGCGGTTGCGTCGGGCTCCACCATGGGGACAAGGGGATTAGGGTTTGAGGGTTTTCGCCTCCGATTTTTACACGGGTGCGGTGGGAGTGGAGGCACGGGGGAGAGACAGGGGAGGCGGAGGGAGGGGAGGCGCGGGGGAGGAGGGGGAGGATGGGGGAGGCGGAGGGAGGGGAGGCGTGGGGGAGGAGGGGGAGGCGGAGGAGGCGCGGGGGAGGCGGAGGGAGGGGGTAGCGCAGGTCGAGGGGGGGCACAGGGGAGAACGGAGCGGTTTCTAGCGGGAGGTGGCGGCGGCAGTGCGGGGTGGGTTTTAGGTTAAATGATGTGCATGATCCAAATAATTTTGACCTTAGGATCTTCAATGAGTAAGAGAAGAAGGTTTAAGGAGAGATCCAGGCCATTCGTTCGTATGAAGTTGGATTACTTTGGTACACAAATCTGGGTTGACTTAGATTAGGCATGACTGTGGGGGTGGTTGAGGGGGGTGGATTTAGTAAAGAAAAGTTTGGTGTATTATAGAGTGGTAGAGATTTACTGCTGCTAGCTTGGTACTTTCTGCTGTGCATCTGTGATGTTGCATTCTGAATTTGTAATTCATCGTGAATCTCTTGATAAACCCCTTGTCCCTTCAGTACATCATTCCTTTCCAAGTTGTGCTGCAAGTTCATGAACTGAATACTCGGTGCTACACAGCACTGAGGCCAAACTGCACGGACGTGTTCCTAGTTTCAACGAAACTTTCCAAATAATTTTTCCTAACCAATATGCTCAAATAAATCAGCTAGTAACCAACCAAGGATCAATCACCTCACAAAAATATCACCCATTCTAACAGTAGAATGGTCATGTATTTTGATGGTATTTTTTGAGCAGGTTTGGCTGGAATTTCAGTTAACTTCAAAGTTCAAACTATGCACTTCGGAAATTTGGAGTTCTATTTTGAGGAGGCCTCTGCTGCTGTGTTGAGTGTCTGACTGGATCGGTCCCACACGTCAGTCTAACACGGGCGAAGAACCCGCCGCTTCTGTCCTCGTAGACATAGGCCTACACGGCTACACCCCGACGATCCCCAACGCAAGCCCCACGGCGATGGACGCGGCGGCGGCGGCGCTTGGGGCGCCACCCTCGTCCACGGCCGCAGGGGAGCAGCAGCAGCAGCAGGCGGCGGCTCCCCGCACGGAGTAACTCAGCGCGGGGGTGCAGCAGCGGCTGAAGCCGGAGGGGGATGCGCGCGCGCGGTGGGGCTGTATAAGGCCGCATTCTCGAGGAACTGGACGCCATCACCCGCACAAACCCCAACGCCTCACCCAGTGGTACTGCCCCCTCCCCTCCCTTCCCGATTGCTGGCCGAAGCGAAGTCTAGGGTTTCGGACATTTTCGGTTCCTGCTAGTATTGCTGTGCGATTGCCGACTGATATGGGACTGCCTCGTGGTGGCTGGTAGGCAGGACGTGCTCGGGCAGTTGTGGATGCTGAGCATGGAGCTTTATAATTTCTAAAAAAAGATGTAACCTGATGAGATTGTTTTAAGTAACGTAGGAGAGGTTTCTGTTTCCAGTACATTGTTGTATGAACCTCCAGAACTTATTGTTGCTAAGTGGGTTTTGGAGCGACATTGTTGTATGAACCTCCGGAACTTATTGTTGCTAAGAGGCATGTTCTGGGTTTGTGATTTTGGTCTGTTAGAATTGTTCGTGATTTAATTAGGCTTGAAAAGGAAAAATTTTAGGGTGGGAGAAAAAATGGAAGCATCAATGTGTTTTGAGGAGAAATGTATCAAACATGAAAGAACTTTGCTCAGTTTAGTCAAGCGGATACTTTTTGAATGGTCGATCAATATTTCTCAATGTCTGGTAAAATGACAACTCACGTGTACTTCATCTGTTGTTTGAAACAAACTATTGGTATCCCACTATTGGAACTCGACCAAGTGAAGGCTGGAGTGTACTTAGAGCAGCAGTAAATACCGGTGAAGGTGAAAGGCAAACACTTTGTCAATATAAATAACAAAAATAAACAATTAGATTTAAATAGATAGCTACTATACTTCTTCTGTTTGTATAACAACCTCAAGGTTTATAGTCCATGATGAAATAGTCTGGTTCTCGGGATTGCAGGTACCGGCATACCGGGAGACCAGATGTCCAGATGTGTGCTACATTCATCTCTTCCTAGCAATATGTGGAAGTACTTCCTTTTGGAGATGGGGCATAGAATTATGGTGATAATCTTGGTATGTTCAGACAAAAAAATTGTCATGGTCCATTACCTGTTATGAGTTATAGAATCTATGAGTTGTCTCAAATCTGTGTTATTGAATCAATTTTTGCTATGCTTGGATTTATTTTTGGTCTCAGTGCTGAAACAGTTACCATTTGTGTTGGGGATGTGTATGTAAAAAACACTTGAAGTCTTGAACGTCTACATCTAACTGCCAATAGCTCTGCAGGTGTTTCTCCCAAGAATACTTCGACATTTGCATCTAATTGTGTCAACACCCCAGGAAATCCAATGCAGGTTAGCATTAGCAATACTGGCTTTGATATTATGGCCGTGATATTATGGAATTAGAAGAGGTCCATCTTGTTGCTGGTTGATTAAAAACAATATTAGTTAGAGTAGGCAGATCTGAAGGGCTTTACTTGGTTCATTCTTTTTGCATGACATCAATCTTCTCTTCACACCTTTTGATGGTCAGCTTTCGAAGTATTCATACTTCCTATCTTAATTTCAAATTTGTTGCCTTCATGCTTTGGCGGCAGATCTGCTCCTTCTCCCGGAGCTACAGGAATCCTGAATTTCAAAAATGTATCTACACCTCCAATGCCATATGTCTTTTCCACTGCAAGTTACTATCTCTGTAATTGGACACCATTCTAGATGAAGGGCTGCCCGTGGTATCTTTTAATTTTACTTTTTTAGAGGATTATCATTTCATTTTGCTTATCACCTGCATTTTGACCTATAGCTCAACTGCCTTCATGTAATTTGCCATACTAATTTAAGTTTGTGATGAAATCTTTGTGAGTCTGTGATGGACCTTAGTTTATCGGGGTAAACACCGCCGAGAGGAAGGCCGGACGGCATCGGCTTGGTGGGATAAGAGATTTGACTATAGACTGGGATGATAGAATTTAGGAAAGAGACTAGATTAATTCATCGTCATTGCATGCTAGCTCTTTTATAGGGATCAGGCTTATTAAGGCGTCGCCTAAGCGTCGCTTAAGCGACGCTTAGGCAGTAAGGCGGCGAAGGATCGTAAGGCGTCGGCCTCGCCTTGCCACGATGCTGTATGGCGTCCGCCTCAAACCCTAACGCGTCGCTTAAGCGTCGGTGAGGCGAAGAAACGCGAGGCGACGGCGAAGGCGGACGCCCCAAGAACCGGAAAAAGCAAGTACAAAGAGACGACACGGGACGAGAGGGGCCAGTGGGGAACCTGTCGGCTGTCGCATAAGCGGAGCTGCGGAGGCGCCGAAGTCGAACCCTAGCGCCGCCTCCATCGGTCCATCCCCGTGGCGGAGGGAGGGAGGCGGCGGCTGGGAGTGAGGGAGGAGGGAGGGAGGCGGCGGCAGATGGGAGTGAGGGAGGAGAGGGAAGGCGGCGGCTTCGAGTGAGGGAGGAGAGAGGAGGCGGCGACGGCTTCGAATGCGCTGGCCGCTGGGGTGAGAAATATTAGGGTTAGACTTTTACATTTGATTCCCCAGAGGTTTATGAAATTACAATTAGATCCTTTTAAGTCCTTCATCTCTTTGGATTTGTTCTAATTTAGTCCTCAGAACTCCGTTTTCTTCGCCTTATGATGTTTGTAAGGTGTCGCCTCGCCTCACGCCTTACCTCGCCTTACCGCCTTAATAACCTTGATAGGGATAACTCAATTTAACCTCCAAGAAATACTCTCTATCTCTAAGGAAACTTATCTCTAATAAATGGAATATATCTATAAGGTAGTAAACACATCTAATAAGGAATCTAACTATTTTTATCTCTATCCTAATTCATCTAATCATGCCATACATGTTTGCTACAGTAACATGGTACTATTGATGTGTATGAACAGTGCACGTAAACAGTGATTTTAGCACATGACAATTTCTCCCCCCTTCAGCGACAGCTTGTCCTCGAGTTATGGTGGTGACCATGGCTGCAATCCTAGGAGATCCCAAATTGACGAGAGACTGCGACATTTACCGATAACCTTGAGACCGTAGCCTCCATGTATAGGTATAGCAACTTTGATGGCATCTGCGATCGCCATGGCAGGTGCGGTGGCAACCACGTCAGCGTTGTGGTAGGCTTCTACGATGCGGTTGCTACAACAAGTTTTGGTAGGGCCATGGTAGACTTCGGTAACACCGCAATAGGACATGGCATGGTCGCAGCGGGCGTCAGTAGTACCACAGTAGGTCGCAGCAGCGACATGGTTGCCGTGGCATACTTCAGTACCAACACGGCTGCCGCTGCAGGACCTGGCAGGGTTGCGGCAGGCATCAGCAGAACTGTAACTACCATGACATGTTCTGGTTGCGCTTGGGCGGCTACTAGGAACAGGGCTGCTGCCAACTTTTGTTGTGCTTTCTTCTAATTCGCGATCTTCTCTAAGGTGGCACACATGATGAGGAAGATGGCCGTCATCTTCTTATCAAGGTCGTTGGTACTACTAGCCATCTTGTTGGTGTTAGTCTTTATCTTGGCTAAAAACTTAGCAACAGGAACCATGATAGCAGAAGTGTAAGAAGGGATCGACTGCTCTGATACCAAATGTGATGATCCTTTGTTCATCCAGGTAAACACAGCCGAGAGAAAGGCTGAGCGGCGTCAGTTTGGTGGGATGAGAGATTTGACTATAGACTAGGATGATAGAACTTGGGGAAAAGATTAGATTAATTTATCTTTGTTGTTTTATTGCTCGATAATAATATATACATGTTAGCCATTTTATAGAAATAACTCAACTTGACCTTCAAGAAATAATCTTTATCTCTAAGAAAACCTAAATCTAATAAATGGAATATATCTATAAGGTAGTAAACCTATCTAATAAGTAAACTAACTATTCTTCTTTCTATCCTAATTCATCTAATCATACCATATATGTCTGCTACAGTACTGCGATACTGTTCACGTGTATGAACAGTGCACGTAAACAGTGATTTCAGTACGTGACAGAGTCCTTGCATATTATATCTTTATATTCAATTTTTGAGCAGTTCCCTTCATTGCGTCCTGTTGTATTGTTTGGCATGGAGCCTCAGTTCCCTTCATTGCATCCTGTTCCCGGTCTGCCCCGAGAGCATGAGGGATTACATACCATTCCTTGACAACGAGGAGATCAGGTGGTGTGAATGGTGGATAGAGGAGGGAGGGAGAGAGAGGGTGTGGATGGTGGATATAGAATGGAGGGGGAGGGAGGAGGGAAATTACAGAATGGCATGTGGGCCCCATTATTTTTAAAATTTTATTTGTGATGGAGGATGGACAAGGCTCAGTGATGACGAGACTTCATTTGACAGCAAGGATCCGATGTGGCATTTGAGTCAGCCCAAAATTGGAGTGGAGTGGGTCGAGAGGGGTGAAGCGAACGGTTTTAATAGTTAAAGGTTGTGTTCCAGACGGTTTTGCAGTTAAGGTTGAAAATCAAACTTAGGTCAGAGTTCAAGGTTGAAAAGTGGATTTTTTCCTATTTTAAACATATTCCTGTGTTGGTTAAACCTGATTATTTTGTTTTTGCATTTTAGATGGCTAATATAATTGGGACAATGTAATCACAGTCAATTTTGTTGCAAATGCAGGTCAGTTCTTTTCTTGTTAATTATCTATTATCTCCCAAGTCTTGACAGTCATTAGACTTATCTGCATTTATTGAAACAAAATAGTGTAGTGCATATGGTATGATTATTGCAATCACTGGACAGTTGCACAAGTTTACTCCTCTTTACGCTTGTAAATCTTAACAGGGATGTTTTTGTTAGTGCAATTGACTTGAGAAATCGTAAAGTAGGATAGTCAGATTACAAGGTTTGTTAGTTGCACGGTTCATATTATTGTATTATTGGTGTCAGAAGCTGGCTAGTCAGTAGTCCCAGACAACTTTAGCAAATACCACTCATAATTGGTGGTCTTGGGCAACAAGTCAAGGGCTCATGTGGGCAGTAGGTTGGACTGGCAACTGATATGGTTCATCTATTCTCATGCATGTTTCCTGTCGATAATGTCCCGCATGGACACAGTTTGCTGATTAACCAAGAAGCAGCATGACATGAAGAATGCATATTTTGTTCTCTTTTTTCTTGTTGTTTCTGTGATATCTTGTGTAATTCTTCACACATGAAATTCCTTCTTATGTTTGTAATATTGTTTAGATGATCATTAATCAGTTTGGTTTGACTGGTGGGCATCTTCAGAGGAGTCATCCGTCACAAATGCTGACCAACCAAAGTATGTACTGTTTCCTTTCCTCTTAAGCTTTTGTCATTGTTAAATGGATGGAAAATGTATTGTTACAAGTCATGAAGTTGAAATATATATAGACCACTATGTACTGTACTGGTTCCAATACTGGCATAGTTGGTGGTAAACTGTCACTAAATGTAACACAAGGTATGCGTACTGGACTACTGAAGTACAGATAGGGAAAATATTTGGTGTTACATAAAACCACATACTGATCACAATTCAGAAGAACAAAAAATATTGGAATTTAGTCTTTATTATAGTGTGAAGTTAGGAGCAGAATTGAACAAGTAATTCCAAAAACTTAAATAATACCAAGGAAAAGCAGGGGCACTGTCCTCGTAAGATTTTTAGCACGCCGTTATTGTAGATCTGTTTGGTTTCTCCAAGATGTATGTCTTGTCCAGTGCAAGCACTAGCTCTGCAGTGTTGTGCCTGGTGAAAGGCTTTAAATGCGTTTGATTCAGAATTGACCATTTATCTGTATTTTTTTCATCCTACTTAATTTGTGACAAAATCCTCTTCAGCCCCACTAGTATTTCTAAAGTTTCTTTTTTTTGGAGCAATTCTGTCAGTTGTTTCCTACTGTAGTGTTAGGTATGGGAGCCACAAATACCACTAGCATGATGGGAATGCAGCAGCAACAACAAGGGGTATTTGGAAACATGCAAGCAGCAGCTCAGAAGATGTAACAGGGCATGGTGGGCCTTCAGAATCAGACTCAAGAATCCAAACTTCCCCCAGCAGAGGCCACAAAACCAGCAATGATTCAAACAACTAACGGCAATTTGCTAGAGCGAGGGACAAACCAATCCATCAAAAGTTGCAGGCCGTCAGCAAAGTGCAAATAGTTGTTCGGTTAGATGATGTTGCTCTGGAGGACTTGTCTGTGTTTTCATGTTCACTAGTACAGCATGAGCTCGCGCCATTAGCTTGCTGTGCTATATCTGAGAGTTGCGCTTGTTGTGGAACCGCTGGATAATCATGGTTTCGCTGTAAATTGATGCAGACGTAGCACCATTAGTGTGGGGCGGATTCATTCTAGGAGGGAGTAATTTAAGTCGCGATAAATCCCCAAATTGTATCTGTTTGGATGGTGTAGTGTAACATGAATTCCCACCCCTGTTCGGTCACAATTATAACCTGAACTCAAATAGTAGTGTTCAGGTGGTATTGGCAAAATTTTCTACTGTTGAAGTCTTGGACCCAGGGAACTGATGCTTGGTTTCGAAAGCTTTTGGTGAATTTAAACATGGCAATATCGCAATTTAAACACGGATTCCTTGAACTGTTTGACTTGTGTCAAAGGTAATAGTGGTTATCATATATTGGTGGTATTTGGCTGCATATCAAATTGGTTCTTCTCGTCTAAACCGGAGGGCACCGGATCCGTGGAGCATGGATGAGTAGCATATTGTACTCTATTCTTATTAAGACAACCACTAAATTTTAATCCTACATTACATAGACAGGCTCGTTGAAATGCTAGAAATCTAGGGAGACGCGACTAGTATCATCGCGACCATTGATGAATAATACATCAACAGGTGATGGAATCATAATAATCATTCGTGGCAAACAATACGGCGCACAGGGCACAAGTGGCTCACACATGCCGTGGCTCATGGCTGCTCACACTGGACTGGAGCAGTTTATTATCAAGCCGCTCATCAAGAGCGGCGCACTCACCTCAAAAGAGAAGGGGGGAAAAAAAGGAATCAACATGCAGGACCAGCATCACAAGCAAACGACGATAAACACACCAAGAAAATACTGCAACGGAATTAAGCGCCATCTCTCAGGCTGGGATAGAAGAAACCTCAATCTCTGCAGTTTCTTGTTCAACCTCAATCTCTGCAGTTTCTTCTTCCTCATTATGTGGAGGGGGCTCCGGCTTATGGATCTTGTCGGCCATGGTCTCCATCCCCATGAATGACAAGAGGAGCCAGACGTAGGAGAGGTACTCCCCGCCTTCACCCAGGCTCCTGGCGTGCAGGTACGCTGTGCTTCTGGCAGCGGAATAGCAGAGCATCTCCACCCACACGCCCTCGATCACCTCCCACCTCTCCTCCTCGTCGGGCAGCCTCGTTGTCAGCACCTCAAAGACTTTCCACGCGTGGCGAAGAAGACTCTTTTGGTCTGTGGCCGGCGGCGAAGTACGTGCGGTTGACAGCTCGATAATCCTCCGCGCGATGCTTTCACCTTCGTCGAACGGTCCCGTCAATCCCAAGATTTCGTCGCTGGCGCGGGTGAAGAGAGCCGGCCTGGAGCCGGGCATGAGCATCTCAGGACGGATGAAGAGCAGGTAGACCATGTAGTTGGATATCCACCAGCCACGGCGCGCGGCGCCTAGTCCCGGTCCTAGTCCTTGGCGGCATATACTGTCGGGGTGGTAGACGCAGAGGTCGGTGGCGATGTGCCAGAGGAGGACGCTCTTGTCGAACGGCACCTTCAAGCTCAGGCCAAACTCGGTATCTTTCCCGTCGTCGCCGTCGAGCCAGCCTCCCAGACCGTGCCTCCTCAGGGTCCTCTGGCCCCTGAGATTGCTGAATCCCCTGTAGCTGGCAGCGTCGCGTATGTACTTCTGCCACCCATCCTTCACATGTTCGTGGACCAGCTTCGTGATCTGGCGGGCTCTGGGTACCTGCCATACATACCAGTGCTTGTTGACGTACTCCCTGAGAGAGTTGACAGTGGCAAGCTTCATCAGAATGGTGGGCTTCTCCTTGCGAGCACAGTAGGACATGAGGCTGTACTGGGAAACCATGTCGTGCCATCTGAAGATACGCCCTCGAAACCAAACAATGGGCAATAAGTATAACAACTCCTGCGCAAGAGTGCAACAGAAGAGGATGTATGTCACCACGACGTCATTGTCATCGTAACCATCCTTGTGGCTCTTGGCGAAGAGCACCAGGGAGGCCAAGGCCAGGAACGGAAGCGACCAGTGTAACCAATTGCCGAGAGTAGTGTCTGTTACTCTCTGCTTGGTGTACAGGAGCACAAATGTATAAGCCAGGGACCCCTGCAGCAAAACGTATGCATCCTCGTCTTCAAACTTCAAGAAGAATCGCAGCTCTTTAAGCCGACGAGAGTACGGAACAGACCGGTCGACAAACATCTTGTATAGGAAACCGAATAGTATTGGCAACTCTTCTTCATCACTGGCTACCTGGGGCATCTGTACGAGCTGCGCCTTTGCGTCTCGTACATATGCTTCAAGCTTGGATGGGTCTTTTTCATCATCATCATCTCCTCCTCCTCCTCCTCCGCCTTCTCCTCGCCTTTTGAACATTTCCCGAATAATATCCACTTGATAGGTAGTGAACCTATTCCAGCGCTTAGCAATGGCTGCAGTCCATCTTCCTAGGCGTCCTCGCGGGATCGGCACAGCGCCTGCGGAGGAGGCCAGCATGTCTTTAAAGGTAGCTTTCTTGAGGGCCCAAGGCTTCTGGCTGAATTTGATGATGCCAATGACGAAGAGCAAGACAGTGGCCTGCATCAGCGTCTTCTCGCCGGACCACCACTTGCAGAAGACGTACAAGGCGACCGTGACCTGAGACACCAGGGTTATGGCATGCCGCCTCCATAGCTCGTTGTCTTCGAGGCTGTAGGCGCTTATCGACGTCTGGCCGCCGAGGTGGATGAGGAGGAGAGGCGCCCATACCACCTCCAGGGCGCTGCTGCTCCTCGCGTCCGCCGCCCGCTGCTTGTGGCGGTTGAAGAGGGTGGCGAGGGCGTACACCGCCAGGGCGTCACCGCCTATGTACGCGATCCAAATCAGCAATCTCAACCTGCGCAGGGCTGGAAGCCTACGCAGCCGCGCAGCGAAGAAGAGGAAGATGTGGACGAAGAGGCTGCCGAGCACGAGAATGCGCAGCTGCCACTCCTGCCACCATTGCACAGCACTTGAGAGACCCATGCATGCATGCAGTGCTCTTAGTTTGCTTCCCCTCTCTCGTTTGGTCTCCTTTTTTGTTTTTGTTTTTTGTGTGTGTGTTCTAGCTAGCCTTGTCCTAGGCCCAACCCAAGATGTGATGGCCCTTATGACAGGTGGGTGCTGCAACTGCAAGCAGATGCCCCTGTATATATAGACTACTAGGATCTACCCTTAGGCAGTTAGGCTCTCGTTGCTGTTGTAGTTCCTTGCGTGTTTGTGGTAATATTCCTGGTGCGTACTCGCGAGTTCGTGATTATGTTCCTCTTCTTTACCTCCTTTTCAGCATTCCTGACCCTTTATCTCTTTTTAGCGCAATTCCTGCTTCTTGTGTCGTGGTGAATTGGGAACACTGATTCAGAGTAAGGGTGCGGGAACTGAGAATAGGGGTGGCAAAAAAAAAAAAACTCGAGGTTCGTGAGCTGGCTCGGTTCGGCTCGGCTCGTGGCACAAACAAGCCGAGCCGAGCTAGGGTTTCAGCTCGGTCCGTTAACGAGCAGAGCCGAGCTGACTCGCTAGGCTCGGTCGGCCTAACTCGGCAGCGTCTTCGGCCATCATGACGTGAACAGCTCAGTACAACAGTAGTAGTATGTATGCATACCAATTTTCACATCTCTTTAGTCACTGAGAGGTATTATTAAAGTACACGTTACTTTTTTCTCTGTTAATTTCACCTATGGAAAGAAACCATTAGATGTCATATTTGCTCATACTAGAATTGGAGTTTTTTTGACAATTTTTTTTTTACTTTGTTATGAACCTACTACATTAGATGCTCTTTTCTTTTTTGATGTAATTTCAGTCAATGGATTATTATTGTATAAGTTTCACTATCACTCTAGATAATCAAAGAAGTTATCATTCAGAAAAACAAATCTGAAACATAACGAGCCGAGCCTAACGAGCCGAACCTAACGAGTCATAGAAATGATGCAATTTGCATATTCCACCTAACGAGCCTAATGAGCTGAACTGGAGCTTTTCAACGAGCCAAGCCGGGCTTTTATTTTAGCTCGTTAGCGAGTCGAGCCGATTCCCTAACGAGTTTTCACGAGCCGAGCCAGCTCGTTATCCACCCTAACTGGGAAGCACATACATTTTAGCCACTTCAAGTACGGTTAATCATACTAGTACCACTAAATGCCAGCAAGACTAAAAATTAGTGCCTTTCATCCCAGTTTGGCGCACACGAAATCTAGATTGTGAAAGTAACATCCATGGAGAGGCCGAGCTAATTGGAGTGGAAAATTTGTGATCAAAGCAGGACCTTGACAATCCAATCCTTATTCTAGCTAGCCCTTCTCCTGGCCTTCACCACGTACGTCTTGAGTGGTGCTGCAAGCAGCTGCATAGGCAGGCGTGCATGCTCTGTTGGACGCCCATGTACGTGGATTCATCGGATGCCACATTGATTGCTATTAGATCCGACGGCGGAGGTAAATTGCTTACATTTGAGTACTAGATACTTACACTGCTCTAGGTCACGTAATGTACCACTTCGAAATCGGATGAAAGCAAGGTCGGACAATTAAGTTAGTGTATATACCCATAAAAATAGAGAAACAGGTGAGTAATAAAACAAACTTTAGTCCAGAATTTAATAAAGACTCAAAACTCCTCGCTAGACACATCCTAACGTTATCAGGTTCACAATTACGCTTGGACTTTTGATGTTCCCTTTGCTTGTTTGTTCGTCGAAGTACTAGCAGTGTAAGCGCGGTGGCATGCCACGCTAGCTACCACGTGGACCGAAGTAAAAGAGACAGCAATTCGCAGGAAGTTTTTTTTAAAAAAATCGAGGATACATGCGTAATTTTGGAAAAATCAAAGGCCTTTTTCACAAAAAAAAATTGAGAACCTGTAAACATCTGTACGTAACTAAACGAGAACTCATACATAATTTTGGAAAACCGCGGGGTACTATCCTGCAAAAGGATACACAATTTCGGTGAAGTAGAGGGGGTTTCAGGGAAAAAAACTTGACAGGGACCTTTTTGTAGGAACCAAGGACCTTTATACAATTTCAGAAAATGCAGGAGCCTTTTTGTAAGAAAGATAACGTGGCATAACTGGGAGGCCAGGAACTCCCTCAGTTTTGTTTTAGTGATGATTCATGCATGGTACGTACTCACGTGTTCGTAATGATTTTCTCTTCTTTGCTTTTTTTTTCCAAAGATTTGGTGTCCCTTATTTTGCTTTAGAGCAAATCCTGTCTCTCTTGTTTGTCTCTCTTGTTGGTTCTCGGTGATCATTATTACATCCCGTTAATTGTAAGACTGCTGCATATCTATATAAATAAAAATAGCCGGTGCTATTCTAAACATCTTCTTTATTTTAAGAGCAAAAAAATTCCATAATAATCCTAAAAAATATTCTAGAAATTCTCACATTAATCAAAAGAAAGAAAGAAATAATCTCCACCACTTATTTTAGTGAGACCAGATTATAACGGCATAGATTAATCGTATATAGATATTAGAGTTATAGAACAAATCAAATTAATTTTAGTTATAAAAAGTTGGGTTGTATATCAAAAACAGCTGTATTATAATATACATCCGTGCAACTGCACCGACAAACTAGCTAATTTTAGTAATTTTAAGTATGTACACTTAACAAGACAGCAAGACTCCCCATTTGCCACACACGTAATCTTGATAGTGGGAATAACACTCATCAAGAGGCCAAGCTGATCGAAATTGGTGATTGGACCGCTCTTACCGGCACGCTGCATGCGCTAGGCTAAACCTAAACCTAACCTAACCTGGGCGAGTGGAATGCCGTTAACTAGAGTTAACTTGCAGGGTCCTTTTCAACAAGACCACTAACTTGCATTGTCACTTGGTCAGAGTCGATCGGTCCCTAATCAACCTGAATTCAAATTTTCGACTGATTTAAATATTGGTGAGATTTTCTATTGCTGCTAAGCCTTAACCAATCAGAACTTGGTATGGTATATATGCGGCTTTGAAATTTGCCCACAGAATGACAGCTTCATTTTATTTTCACTCTACTGTCAAATCTTGTTCTCTCGCTGTAGTCATGCTCCACACTTCATATTGATTCCTCGGTGAAAAAATCCATCGAGCGGTCCTTGTGAATGCTCGTCTACGCAGATGGATAAATAATTTGCATAATCAGTTCTCTCTAGGAAAGACATACGTATTTGAGTGTATATTATGGGCTCATCAAAATAGAACTCCTACCTTCGCATCATTGAACGCTCTGTTTTGAGATGGAGAAGCAATGATACACTCATACAAATTAAAGAAGGAAAACAGCACTGGTATTTTTCACCTTTGGCAAACATTGAAACATAACAAGAAACACACAGACATTACATAGCTTTTATTCAGTTGGAGAACAAGAGAAGTAGAGAGAAACACACCAACAAACACGCATGACACTCGAACAATCAAAACAAATCTTCCACGGATACGCAAATAAGCAACTCAGAGCGAAAAAAACAGGGGCGAAATGGTCTCCATAGTCCATATGCATCTTCAAACATTGTCTGCTCCAGTGGCACTGACCTGCGAAGTCGATGGAGCAGCGCCGGCATTTCCTCCTCCACTTGGAAGCTCCGCCTCCTCCATCCTCTGCAGCCTCTCCGCCAAGGTCTCCATCCCCATGTGTGACAGCAGGAGCCAGACATAGGAGAGGAACTCCCCTCCTGTGCCCAAACCCTTGGCGTGTAGGTACCCTCGGCATCTACCGGAAGAGAAGCAGAGCATCTCCACCCACACGCCTTCGATCACCTTCCACATCCTGTTCTCATCACCTAAATCCAACAACGCTCTAGCAAGCGTCCAAGCATCTTGAATGAAACCTTCTTGGCGACCTTCTGGTGACTGCACCTTAGCAATTATTTTCTGCGTAAGTCCTCCTTCCTCGAGCGGTGGCTCTTCGCCCTCGAGGATTTTCACGAGTTCGTCGTAGGCGGTCGTGAACAGATTCCGTCTGGCTCCGGCCATTAGCATCTCCGGATTAACAAACAGCAGGTACATCATGTAGTTGGACATTTCTCCCTGATTGACATCAACGATCCTAAAATCAGGAGACATCAGCTTTTAAAGAAAAAGTTTCCACTACACATAACAATCATTCACTCCCTGATTGACATCGACGATCCTATACACTATTTGCGTTCGACTTGTCATTATGTAGAGCCGATCTGAACCAAACAAGGTTAGACTTGTGTAAAGTGAAATTTTATTTGCTTTATCCTGGTGCAAAATTAAGGTATGTATTAACCATGATGATGTAAAGTGAATTACCTGATGCAAAGTATAATTTACTATAAAAAATACTAGAAATCAAACAAGACACGCCTAGCAGTATTACAACCATTTATCAATAATAAATCAACAAGTGACGGGATCAATAATAATCATTCATGGCAAACAAGTCGGCTCACAGGGCACAAATAGCTCATACATGGCGGCCATTACTCATGGCTGCTGATATCACACTGGATCAGGGGTGGATCTACAGTGGTTCATGGGTGTTCAGCTGAACACCTAAAATTTTTGACAAAAAAACTAGTATATATGAGGTATATTACATATGTATATATATAATTGGGCCATTTTAACTGTTTCGCATCACAAATCTGCCGGCCAGGCCGGCCCGAGGGAACTGCGTCCGCGACTCCGCGTGCGCGTGCGCGGCCAGGCCCAGCCCATTTGCTCGCGCGGTGCGCTCCTGCTCCCCCAGACCCCATTTTCCCCGTCCCGCCGCCAAACCCCCAGTTCGCTGCCCGACGGCCGACCCGACGCAATCCGCCGTAACCCTAGCGGCGACTCGGCGCTGACCGCACCTCCGGCCCGCCGCCCTCCGATCCGGCGCTTCGCCCCTCCGCCTCCAGTCTGCTCCGCCGCTCCGCCCCTCCGTCTCCAGTCCGCTCCGCCCCTCCGTCTCCAGTCCGCTCCGCCCCTCCGCCTCCAGTCCGCTCCGCCGCTCCGCCCCTCCGCCTCCAGTCCGCTCCGCTCCTCCGCTCCGGCGCTCCGCCCCTCCGCTCCGGGCCTCCGCCGCTCCGCTCCGCCGAGCGCTGGCACCGCGAGGTCCGCCGTCCGCGTCTCCGCGACACCGCCCCTGCGCTAGATCCCAGATCTGGCCGTCCGGCCCTCCGCTCCGCCGGCACCTCGACGGCGGGGCGGGCCCGACCGCGACACCGCGTCATCACCTCCGGCTCCGGGCTCTCTGCTCCGCCGCTCCGTCCCTCCGCTCCGCGCGACCGCGCCCGGCGCCTCCGCAGTCGCCCAGTCGGCCACGACCAGTGAGTACCTGAGCACTACTGGTCTACTGCTGTATATGAGTATGTGACTATGTGTAATTTGTAAAGACGACTAGACGACGAGCATGATGTTCAGATGTTGAGTTGAAATGTTGATGAATGCTGATTGAATCGATTGATGTAGTGCTTGGTGAATCGCAGACTCGGTTGAGACTTTAGATGAAATGTTGAATACTTGAATTGTTGTTTAATTTCAGAGGAAATGGCAGTTTAGACTTTAGATGTCTCAAGATTGCATCTTTAGATGAAATGTTGAATTGTTGTTGAATTTCAGAGGAAAGGGCAGTTTAAGTTTAGACTTTAGATGTCTCAAGTTTGCATGTCAGATTGAGATTGTTGTTATGTGTTGAAAAATGAAAATGAGAATGAGCAATGCTTGTATGTGAAATAACCACACTACATACTATGGCTGCAGGAAATAATGGCATTCATAAGATCATATGTCAAGCCTGAAGGGTTTCCAGACTGTTACTCCTTCGTGCATCCCGTACATGACCTAGAGAGCTCTGAAGGTATATTTTAGAACTTGTGTTCACGGTCTTGATTCAAATATATAAAGCTAAGTTTCACTTTTTTCACTGCTCAGCATTTCTTTGGTGGAGCAATGGGTGTGTTTACAACAAGAAGCTTGCTAAGCTCCATTGGAGTCTCACAGAGCAAGGCAACCCTAGGTGCCATTGCTATCAACTGGATCCTCAAGGTAAATAAAGACACTTATTTCTGGCACAAGGCCTCTCCTTGTCATTTTGCTATATAATTCAAATGCCTCTTCAACTTGAGATGCTAAATAAAAGACATAGGGTCATCTCTATATTTTTCTATAATTCCTATATTTTATTATATCTATATACACATATTGTTGTATCATTGTTTTTGGGGGAAATGATGTGTTGCGGTATCGACATATATAAACAACCTAGCTCCAAAGTCCGAACACCCATTCTAAAAATCCTGGATCCGCCACTGCACTGGATTGGAGCAGTATATTCACGTAAA
This sequence comes from Dendrocalamus latiflorus, assembly GCA_017311315.1. Taxonomy (NCBI): domain Eukaryota; kingdom Viridiplantae; phylum Streptophyta; class Magnoliopsida; order Poales; family Poaceae; genus Dendrocalamus; species Dendrocalamus latiflorus. The sequence goes on from CM029657.1 coordinate 39,241,326, forward strand.
GAAAATGAAAAGGAAACCCACACAAATGCAGAGCAGCAGCAGAAGCAAACAACCATAAACACACCAAAGAAAAAAAATCAATCCAAACAAATGAAGCAGTCAAGAAATACTGCAACGGAATTAATTAAGCGCCATCGATCTCTCAGACTGGGCTAGAATAAATCTCCGCGGTTTGGTCGACTCCGCCAGCTTGGGAAACTGATGCGCCGGCAGCAGGAGAAGGCGGCTCCGGCTTATGGATCTTGTCGGCCAAGGTCTCCATCCCCATGAATGACAAGAGGAGCCAGACGTAGGAGAGGTACTCCCCGCCTTCACCCAGGCTCCTGGCGTGCAGGTACCCTGTGCTTCTGGCAGCGGAATAGCAGAGCATCTCCACCCACACGCCCTCGATCACCTCCCACCTCTCCTTGTAGCCCAGCTCCATCAGCGCTTCAGTCATCCTGCATGCATAGTGAAGCAGCCTATTTTGGTCTATGGTCGGCTTTGCCACATCGTGAAAATTACCTGCGCGTGACAGATTGATAATCCCCTGCGCGATGTTTTCTTCTTTGTCAAACGGTTCCCTGCAGCTAGGACTGTTCGTTCGGTTTTTTCGGTTTATACGGTTCGGTAAATACGGTTTGATCGGTAAATACGGTTTTAGTATTTCGGTAAATACGGTATTTTCTAGAATACGGTGTGGTATCGGTAAATACCATTTTATTTCGGTACGGTATCGGTTAATACCAATTTTACCAAAGTTTACGCGAATTGCTAAATGTTAATCTCATCCCAAGACTCCCCTTCCTAGAAGATTGGAGTCAGAGAAATTATCTGTTGCTGCAAGAATGTCTTCAAAGATAACTAATGGAAATTCTACATTTTCGCCTCCGAGTTCAGTGGAAGCGCTTAAGTTTCCTAGCATCAGTCTCTTCTGGATTTCCTTCCTTTGCCGTTTGCCTGCTGGTAGGAAACTCAATACGTACCTTTTTTTCTTAACATTTATACAATATTACTGCATTTTTTTTAAAAAAACAATGTCTCTTGTTCTTCTACCTCTGTATTTCTGTATCCAGACAAGGGCTATGCATGTGAGTAGCACCAGGCATGCTGTAATCGGGAGTAATATCTTTACTAAATTGCTCTTCTCCTGAACTGGACAAATGTATCACATTCCCATCAGAATTTACTACATCAAGTATTACATGCATATAATATCATCAACGATCTTTGAACGTAAGTACCTAGCTAGCTAGCAGTAACCCCTCCAGCAAGTGCCGCGTGCGTCGAGCCCATCGGGCCGTCGTTCTTGCGTGACTGCAGTGCCTGGTGCTGGTGGGCCAAGACTGCAGACGTGAGACGCTGTCGCCGAGCTGATCAGTTGATTGAGCCATGGATGCTCGGTTCGATCGGTAAATTCGGTTTTTTTCGGTTTTTACCGAAAAAACCGAATCAGTGAAATACCACTTTTCTAGGAACCGAACCGAATACCGAATACCGGTCAAACCGAGTTGACCGGTTCGGTTCGGTTTTTTCGGTACGGTTTTTTCGGTTCGGTTTAAAATTGCACAGTCCTACCTGCAGCCATCCTTCAAGCACAGGATTTCGTCGCTGGCGCGGGTGAAGAGTGCCGGTCTGGAGCCGGGCATGAGCATCTCAGGACGGATGAAGAGCAGGTAGATCATGTAGTTGGACATCTCCCTGCCGCGTTGAGCGGCTTCTAGTTCTTGTTGGTCACCACCTCGAGCGGACGTGTCGTCTGGGTGGTGGAAGCACAGTTCCGTGGCGATGTGCCAGAGGAGGACGCTCTTGTCGAACGGCACCGTCAAGCTCCGGCCAAGCCAGCCTTTCAGCTCGGGATCGTGCCTCCACAGGGTCCTCTGGCCCCTGAGGTTGTTGAATCCCCTGTAGCTGGCAGCGTCGCGTATGTAGTTGTGCCACCCATCCTTCATATGTTCGTGGACCAGCTTCGTGATCTGGCGGGCTTTAGGTACCTGCGATCAGTGGCGAAGCCAGAAAGAAAATAGAGGGTGGGCTCAAAGCATACTGGTGGTGAGAAAGATTAGCGAAGTCATACTCGGAAATATCGTAGTCTAAACGTGAAAAGCGGTCCAAACAAAATAAAATCAAATGAAATAAAAATGTATAAAAATAGGTACTTGGAAGTATAATATAAATGTAGATGAATTTAAAATTTTGAACCACTTGATTTAGAGTTTTGATGGCAGAAAATAGGTCATTGGAAGGTTTGCCCGAGGAGACAGTATAGAACAAGATGAAGGAGACAATGTTCATTGGTGCTGTTTTTGTGGGTGATGCCTATTGATACGGCTGGGCAGTACAATTTTTGAAACAAGTTTATTATGATTTTAATTTGGTTATGATAAACTGGGAAGGAATCGTGCCGTGGAAATCAGCAGTAACTTTTGCTCTCGAGCAACGAAAATGTTTAGAGCGCAGAGAAAGGCAAGAAGTAAGCAAGTAGTAAGCAAAATGGCAAGTATTACTAAAAGTAGGTTGTTGGTTGTTACCAATGGCAGAAGGCTTTTGATTGCTTGTTTTGCTTTACTTTGCTCAAGCAAAATGGCAAGCAGCAAAGTAGCAAATAATATAAGGGCAACAAGTAAATATATAAAATCATTTCTACTTTGTTTGTTGGTTGCCATCGGGAGAGGTGAGGCTCAAGCCTCACCAAGCCCCCCTGCTGGCTACGCCCCTGCCTGCGATACATACCAATACTTGTTGACGTACTCCCCGAGAGAGTCGAAAGTAGCAAGCTTCATCGGAATGGTGGGCTTCTCCTTGCGAGCACAGTAGGACATGACGCTGTACTGGGAAACCATGCCGTGCCATTCCGGTACGTAGCAACCGTAGCTACGCGCTACAGATAAAATACAGCCCAATATGAAGGGTAAGAACTCCTGTGCAAGAGTGCAACAGAAGAGGATGTATGTCACCACGACGTCATTGTCATCGTAACCATCCTTGTGGCTCTTGGCGAAGAGCACCAGGGAGGCCAAGGCCAGGAACCGAAGCGACCACAATGAGCAGAAGCCGAGAACAGTGAATGTTGATCTCCGCCTGGTGTACAGGAGCTCAAATGTATAAGCCAGGCACCGCTGCAGCAGAGCGTATGCACGCTTGTCTTCGAAAGACAAGAAGAATCGCAGTTCCTCAAGCCGACGAGAGTACGGAGCAGACAGGTCGACAAACATATACGTACTTATCGGTGCATATTTTTTATTACTTATCGTCCGTACGCGTGCTTGTTGTACATATTCGTCAAGCGTGAGGGCGCGTTCTTCTTCATCATCATCATCTTCTTTCTCTCTTTCTCCTCCTTCTTCCGTATGCAAATCCCCACAATAGGTAGTGAACAGTGTCCAGCACTTCGCAATGGCTACAGTGCATCTTCCTCGCGGGGTCGGCACAGCGCCTGCGGAGGAGTCCAGCATGCCCTTCAAGCTAGCTTCCTTGAGGGCCCATGGCTTCTGGCTGAATTTGATGATGCCAACGACGAAGAGCAAGACAGTGGCCTGCAGCAGCCTCTTCTCGCCGGACCACCACTTGCAGAAGACGTACAAGGCGACCGTGACCTGAGACACCAGGGTTATGGCATGCCGCTTCCATAGCTCGCTGTCTTCGAGGCTGTAGGCGCTTATCGACGCATGGCCGCCAAGGTGGATGAGGAGGACAGGCGCCCATACCACCTCCAGGGCGCTGCTGCTGCTGTCCGCCGGCTGCTTGTGGCGGTTGAAGAGGGTGGCGAGGGCGTACACCGCCAGGGCGGCAGGGCGTCGCCGCCTATGTACGCGATCCACACCAACACTCTGAACCTGCGCAGGGCTGGAAGCCTACGCACCCATTCAGCGAAGAAGAGGAAGATGTGGACGAAGAGGCTGCCGAGCACGAGAATGCGCAGCTGCCACTCCTGCCACCATTGCACAGCACTTGAGAGACCCATGCATTTGCTTGCAGTGCTCTTAATTTGCTCCCCCTCTCTCGTTCGGTCTCCCTTTTTTTGTTTTGAGTATTGATAAACATCATCTGGATGTTTTCTTGTTAACTATCATCCAGATTTGTGATGTTTTTTTGTTTTTTCTTTTTGTATGTGTTCTAGCTAGCCTTGTCCTAGGCCCAACCCAAGATGTGATGGACCTTATGACAGGTTGGTGCTGCAACTGCAAGCAGATGCCCCCTGCATATATAATACACTACTAGGATCCTTCCCTTAGGCTCTCGTTGATGTTGTTGTTCCTGTTAGAATGATCTTAGGGGATTTAGCCCAACGGCCAAATCCCCCCTTTTGCACGCGCCCTGATTGGGGGCGCCCAGCCCATCATGGCTGGTGGGCCCCTGTCGCCAGCGCCATATAAAGAGGTGGGGGCCGGGGCGGCACGCACGACGAGGTTCACCGTGCCGCCACCTTCCCCACTAACAAACCCTAAACCCGATCTGAGGGGGCCCTCCAGCGACGGGATACCTCCGCCGCAGCCTCCTTCACCGGATCTGCGCCGCCGCCGTCGCCGTCATCCTTCTTCCCCGACCGCTTCACCGAGCAACCGCGATGGCCGGCTCTTCATCCTCTACATCGGACGGTTGGTACCCATCTCTCCTTCTCAGTGTATCACTCAAGAACCCGAACGCAATAGAAACCCCGCTAGATCTAAACCCTAGGAGATCCTAAACCTAACATTGGTATCAGAGCGAGTTCTAGGCGTAGATCTAGATGCGGGAAAAGAAAAGAAAAGAGATCCCGAACCCTAGCTTCCCAGATCGGCAAAAGAAAAAGAGAAAGAGGGGAGAGATTGGGACTCACGGGTGAGGTCGCCGCCGTGCGCTACGTCGGACGCCGCCAGCCGGCGCCTCGGGCCGCCATCGCGTGCTCCAGGTGGCCGCGCCGCCGCTGCCGGCTCGGGGTGGCCCCTCCGTGCGCCCCGCCTCCCATGGGGCCGACGCCCTCCGCCCGGCCGCGCCCAGCCGACGCTGCCGCGCTTTCCCGATGGAGCCGCCGCCGCCCCAGTGCACCGCGCCGCCCCAGTGCACCGCACCGCTCCTCCGGTTTTGGGCCGCCGTCGCCGGCTCGCCGGGCCGCCAGCGTGCGTCGCCGCCGCGCCTGCGACCGCGCGCGCCGCCGCTTCCTTCGTTTTTTTCGCGTGAGGCAGGCCGATTTGAGGGCTAGGGTTAGGGTTGGGGGTGTTATCCCCACCGCGCGCCTGCTCGGCCGTCCGATCTGATCGGACGGTCGCCGTTCTTGCTGGCCGAATGGGCCGCGCGTGGCTTGTCTTTTGATGGGCCGATGGAGGCGTGAGGCCGGTTTATGGGCCAAAATTGGCTGTTTTGGGCCGGCGGAGCCGGCTGCCTGTGCGGGCCGGCTGGGACGCGGCCGAAAGGTTGGGCCAAAATGGCCATTTGAACAGTGATTTTTTGTGGAATGGTTTTATTGATTTTTCAGAAGTATTTATGAGTGAATTTGAATGAAAATTGAACCAAAATTTCTGGAAATTTTTGCACCAACGTGTTAATTTTTCCAGAGATTGATGTGTACAGTATAATGCTTCTGTATAATGAATTATTTTTTAGAATAATTACAGTTTCCGCTGCAAAAGTTAATGTTAATTGATTTTCATTATTAAATTTGAACCAACGGGAGAATTTAATTTTGGAAAAATAGATATAATTCACAGAAAATTATGATATTGTTATTTTCTGACCAACGTTGATAATAACAGTATTATAATTTTTAATTGATGTTTTTATGCATTATTTCTATTTCTGCCCAACGGTGATGTAGATTTAATGTATAATAAAATTGTATGTCGTATTTTTGACCAACGTTGGAAATAAGGCATATAATTTTGCTGTTATTAATGTTTAAATGTTCTCACTATATATGGATTGTGGTTTCAGGAGGATACTCCTTGATGGGCTACATCAGGGATATCCCTGTTCTCAAAGGAGACAATTACGGTGAATGGAAGAAAAAGATTGACCTGACCTTCATCTTGGCTGAGGTGGACTGGGTAGTCACCACACCGTGTCCCACAGAGCCTGTGGCACCGGTGAGGGACGAAAATGAGGCTGATGCTGCTTGGCAGACCAGACAGAGGGACTTTGCTCCCATAAAGATGTCATATGATCTTGATCATAAAAAGTGGGTCACTGCCAACAAGAAATGTTTGGCTGTGATAAAGAACACGATTGAGCCTGCTATTGTGGGCTCAATCGCAGAGTGTGACACTGTCACAGAGTACCTTGAGAGAATAAAGAGTCAGTTTACTGGCTCTTCAAAGACTTATGCTACACAGCTGATTAAACAGCTTGTGACAGAAAGGTACTCTGGTGGTGGCAGTGGCATAAGAGAGCACATACTGAGGATGAGTAACTTGGCATCCAAGCTTAAACCAATGGATTTGGCTCTCAAGGATAAGTTCCTAATTCATTTGGTTTTTGCTTCCTTGCCGAAAGAGTTTGACACCTTTGTTGTCAATTACAACATGCAGCCCGAGAAATGGGACTTAGAAAAGTGCATTGCTATGTGTGTGCAAGAGGAGGAAAGAATCAAATCCTTACATGGTGGTTCTATCAACTATGTGAAGGATAAGAAAAAGAACTTTAACAGTAACTTCTCCTCAAAGAACAAGGGAAAAACTTCTGTCCATCAGCCTCAACAGAACAATTTTACAGTGGAGAAAGATCAGTGCCTTCATTGCAAGAAAAGGGGACATTACAAGAAAGATTGTCCCGATTTCTTAAAAATGATTATGTCAAAGAAAGGTGAGAACATCATTATGTACAATATTCAAAATCTCCTTGGTGGATTGATTCAGGTGCAACTGTTCATGTTGCCAATAATTTGCAGGGATTCCGTTCGACGAGAAATACGCAAAGAAACGAAAGATGCGTTAAAGTCGCAAATGGAGTCCAAGCTGAAGTTGAAGCCGTTGACGATATTTAATTAGAGCAAGCTAATGGCTTCACTATTTTGCTTAGAGATGTTCTTTATGTTCCCTCTTTACAGAGGAATTTGATTAGTGTTTCATGTTTGGACAATGATGCTTATGATTGCTATTTTGGAAATGGCAAGTGTGAAATAATGTTTAATAAAGCATGTGTTGGTCTTGCCATCTTACAAAATGAGCTTTATTTGTTATCATTACGTGATGATGTGAATGTCGTATGCGATAATGGGAACATCGCGTGCGAGAAAGTGAATGAATCCTCGTCTACAAATGTAAACAGAAAACGAAAGAGAACTCTAGATGCGTCGTCGAAATTATGGCACTGTCGTTTAGGCCATATTTCGATGGGGAGAATAGAAAGACTAGTTAAGAATGATATTCTTCCTCCATTAGAGTTCTCAGACTTAGAGCAATGCAGAGAATGCATTAAAGGAAAATATGTAAAGAAAATTAAAAAAGACGCTAAAAGAAGCACAGGAGTTCCACAAATTGTTCACACAGACATTTGTGGTCCTTTTCCTGTACAAAGTGTGGATGGTTATGACTCGTTCGTAACATTCACGGATGATTACTCCCGTTATGGATATATTTATCCAATCAAAGAAAGAAATGAAGCCTTGGATAAATTCAAGATATTTAAGGCTGAAGTTGAAAACCAACACGATTTAAAGATTAAGATAGTCCGATCTGACCGTGAGGGGGAGTACTACGGTCGACATACCCCATATGGACAAGTTCCTGGACCTTTTGCAAGGTTTTTACAGGAAAATGGCATAGTGGCCCAGTATTCTATGCCGGGCGAACCTCAGCAAAATGGAGTAGCTGAAAGACGCAACCGTACCCTGATGGATATGGTGCGAAGCATGATGAGCTATTCTACACTGCCATTGAGTTTATGGATGGAGGCGTTGAAAACCGCCATTCATATTCTCAACAGAGTACCTAGTAAGTCGGTGCCCAAAACACCGTACGAGTTGTGGACAGGAAGAGTTCCCTCACTAAACCACTTTCGTGTGTGGGGGAGTCCTGCTGTGGCTAAAGTATTTAACCCAAACCTTGGGAAGCTTGATCCCAAAACAGTAAGTTGCCATTTCATTGGCTACCCTGAAAAGTCAAAAGGTTTTCGTTTCTACTGTCCAGACAGATATACAAAGTTTGTAGAAACGAGACACGCTGTCTTCTTAGAGGATGAGATGATGAGGGGGAGCATGGTAGCTCGTGAGATTGACCTTGAAGAGAAGCGGGTGTATGCGCCCACTCCGATGATTCAAGAGCCATTCTTCACACTACCTGCTGTCGATGCACCGACGGTGCAAGACACTGTGGTGCCAGCACCTGTTATTGTTCCTCCTGTGGCAACAATGAATGAGAATGAGGAACCTGTTCTTCAGGATCCTATAGAACCCATTGCCACAGATGAGGAGGAGCAACAACAGCCTCAAACAGAAAATGTACCAATTGAGGAGGCCCCGAGGAGGTCTCAAAGAGTAAGAAGATCAGCTATTTCTGATGATTATCAGATTTATCATACAGAGGAATTTCAAATGGAGGATGATCCCACCTCATTTGAAGAAGCAATCCTGGAATAGAACATTGGAAATTGATAAAAAAAAGTCTTGCGTTATTTGCAAGGAACAAAAGGCCTCATGATGACATACAGAAGATCAGATTCACTCCATATAGTGGGGTATACAAATTCTGATTTTGCGGGAGATGATAGAAAGTCTACATCCGGATATGTATTCACTCTCGCTGGAGGAGCTATATCGTGGAAAAGCTCAAAGCAAACCGTCACTACATCGTCCACAATGTATGCCGAGTTTGTAGCATGTTATGAGGCTACGGGGCAGGTGAACTGGCTAAAGAAGTTCATACCCGGTTTAAAAGTGGTTGACGACATCAATAGACCACTTAAGTTGTACTGCGATAATGAACCCGCAGTAACGTATGCCCACAACAATAAGTCAAGTGGTGCTGCCAAACACATTGACATAAAGTACTATGTTGTGAAAGATAAAGTTCGGGATCGAATTATAAGTCTAGAGCATATATGTACTGCAAAGATGTTAGCGGATCCGCTTACTAAAGGCTTACCACCCAACGTATTCAGAGAACATGTAGCCGGCATGGGTTTAAGGGAAAGCCTATGATTCCTGGACTAAAAGATGGCCCAAAAAGATTAAGGTAACTATTTCAGAACAGAGAGGTGTATTGTAGCTGTTGAATCTATCGGCGATTGACCGTGACGATGAGACATGTTCTATGCACTAATCTGTGATGGAATGTGTAAAGTCAAAAGTAATCAAAGATAAAGTATAGATTGAGATCAAGGGGGAGAATGTTAGAATGATCTCAGGGGATTTGGCCCAACGGCCAAATCCCCCCCTTGCACGCGCCCTGATCGGGGGCGCCCAGCCCATCATGGCTGGTGGGCCCCTGTCGCCAGCGCCATATAAAGAGGTGGGGGCCGGGGCGGCACGCACGACGAGGTTCACCGTGCCGCCACCTTCCCCACCAACAAACCCTAAACCCGATCTGAGGGGGCCCTCCAGCGACGGGATACCTCCACCGCAGCCTCCTTCACCGGATCTGCGCCGCCGCCGTCGCCGTCATCCTTCTTCCCCGACCGCTTCACCGAGCAACCGCGATGGCCGGCTCTTCATCCTCTACATCGGACGGTTGGTACCCATCTCTCCTTCTCAGTGTATCACTCAAGAACCCGAACGCAATAGAAACCCCGCTAGATCTAAACCCTAGGAGATCACTATCTTAATACAGAGTATCACTATTTGTTTTGTATGCTCGGAAGCACAGTCAAATTTTGTTTGATTAAATTTCCTAATTGTTTTGTCACATAGTTCAAAATATAACTAATTTATAAGGAAAAAACAGTCAAATAACAAATAGACACTCCTTTAAATATTGGTGAGATTTTCTATTGCTGCTAAGCCTTAACCACTCAGAGCTTGGTATGGTATGCGGCTTTGAAATTTGCCCACAGGATGACAACTTCGTTTTATTTTCGAACACATTGCGTGCGCCGACATTTCGAGGCTATAGCATGAAGAGTCGAAGACTACCCTACTGCTGCCAAATCTTGTTCTCTCGCTGTAGTCATGCTCCACACTTCATATTGATTCTTCAGTGAAAAAAAACCCCCATCGAGCGGTCCTCGTGAATACTCTTGTCTACGCAGATGGACAAATAATTCGCGTACTTCTCTCTAGGAAAGATGTATTTCAGTGTATATTATGGGCTCATCAAAATGAAACTCCTACCATCGCGTCATTGAACGCTCTGTTTTGAGATGGAGAAGCAATAATACTAGAATCACATCCATACACTCATGCAAATTAAAGAAGGAAAACAGCACTGGTATTTTTCACCTTTGGCAAACATTGAAACATAACAAGAAGCGCCCAGACATTACATAGCTTTTATTCAGTTGAAGAGCAAGAGCAGTAGAGAGAAGCACACAAACAAACACGCATGACACTCGAACAAACAAAGCAAATCTTCCACGGATATACAAATAAGCAACTCAGAGCGAAAAAAAAACAGGGGCGAAACGGTCTTCATAGTCCATATGCATCTCCGGTGGCGCTGACCTGCATAGCCGATGGAGCGGCGCCGGCATTTCCTCCTCCACTTGGAAGCTCCGCGGCTCCGCCTCCATCCTCTGCAGCCTCCCCGCCAAGGTCTCCATCCCCATGCGTGAGAGCAGGAGCCAGACATAGGAGAGGAACTCCCCTCCTGTGCCCAAGCCCTTGGCGTGTAGGTACCCTCGGCATCTACCGGCAGAGAAGCAGAGCATCTCCACCCACACGCCTTCGATCACCTTCCACATCATGTACTCATCACCTAAATCCAACAACGCTCTAGCAAGCGTCCAAGCATCTTGAATGAAACCTTCTTGGGAACCTTCTGGTGACTGCACCTTAGCAATTATTTTCTGCGTAAGTCCTCCTTCCTCGAGCGGTGGCTCTTCGCCCTCGAGGATTTTCTCGAGTTCGTCGTAGGCGGTCGTGAACAGATTCCGTCTGGCTCCGGCAATTAGCATCTCCGGATTAACAAACAGTAGGTACATCATGTAGTTGGACATTTCTCTGCATCGGATGGGTCTACCGTGTATTTCACAACAAGGGGGACTTTCATCAGGAGAAGCCCCCATGAAGTAGAAGCAGAAATCTGTGGCGATGTGCCAGAGAAGAACGCTCTCGTCGAATGGCATCTCTAAGCTCCAGCCCAGGGCTTGGTCGCATTGGTGGCGCTGAAGAGTCCACTGACCCCTGTGGTCGTTGAACATCCTGTAACTAGCAGCGTCTTCTATGTATTCCTTCCACCCAGCCTTCACATGCCGGAGAACCAACCCTGTGATTCTGCGGGATGAGGAACAGGACTTCATGCACCAATGTTGGTCAAGATAGTCCTTGCATTTGAAGAAACTCACGATGCACATCTTCTTTTTGTGCCTTTTGTTGCGGACAAATAATCCAGTGAGGCTATATTGAGCAACCATGCCAAAGATTTTTGACACAAGGCGGCTGTATAAGGTTCTCCGTTTTCTGAAAACGGTAGCCCATTTGTGCCGAGTTTTCTGAAAACGACCATCTGTGTGGACCTTTGCACTAATGGAATACATCTCCAGCACAGCAGTACAACAGAACAAGGCATATGTGATCTTGACATCACTAGCATTATAAGCTTCTCTATGACTGTGGTGGAAGAGGCCGATGGGTGCGAATGGCAGGCACATACATATAAGCCGTAAAAGCCCACCACCCGTAAAGTTAAAAAACAAACCACGTCCTACGTTCGGAGGGTTTTTTCTGGCCTCCATCTTTTGTTTGGTGTAAAGAAGATCGAACGTGTTGGAGAGCCCTTGTTGCAGCAGGTGATACGCTTTCTTTTCACCAAGCACCCAGAAGGATTTTAGGGTACTAAGCCGATTAGGATATGGAGATGCAAGGTCTACAAATAGATCATAGGGCTCACCGACCACTGCATCGCCTTGCGCTTCTTCTCCTTGCGCTTCATCTCCTTGCTCTTCATCTCCTTGCGCTTCATCTCCTTGCGCTTCTTCTCCTTGCTCTTCATCTCCTTGCGCTTCTTCTCCTTGCTCTTCATCTCCTTGCGCTTCTTCTCCTTGCGCTTCTTCTCCTTGTGCTTCTTCTCCTTGCGCTTCAGGGTGATCATTGTCCTGGACAAAAGCCCTCGCTTCTCGCACGTAGTCTTCAAGCGTCATGCCTTCTGTGTTTGTCGTCCTCCGAGCAGGGCCAGAAGAGCTGACTAGGCTATTAATGCTAGCGCTCTTGAGAGCCCAGGGCTTCTCTAAGCATTTGAGAACCCCAAGGACAAATAACAAGATGGCTGCCTGCAACAACCTCTTGTCACCGCCTGGCCATGATTTGCAGAATACGTAGATGGCTACGGTGACCTGAGACACCGCAGTGAGAACGTGCCGCCCCCATAGCTCATTGTCTTCGATGTTGTAAGCAGTTATGGTGTCCTGTCCGCCGAGGTGCATCAGGAGGACAGGCGCCCAGACTACCTCCAGGACACTAGTGCTGTGTGCAGAGCTGCAATCTTGCTTCCTCTGGCGATTGAAGAGGGTGGCAAGGGCATATATCGCCAAAGCGTCGCTACCTAGGTACGCTAGCCATGCTAAGAATCTAAACCAAGAAGGAATAGCAAACTTACGCATGGAGGCAGAGATGATGAGCAGGTACTGGACGACCAGGCTGCCTAGGACGAGGACGCGCAGCTGCCACTCATCCCACCATTGCAGAGCACTTGAGAGACCCATCCTTTCTCACACGCACACAGAGGCACTACTCGATTCAGTTCAGAGTCCTCCGTTAACCATACATACATAATTAGCGATAACTACGTGCCTAGTGGCTAGTGCCTGCTGTGGTGAGAAAGACGGGGAACAGAGCTGGCACTGTCGCGACAGAGATGGGAAATAGAGATGGCTTTGAGAGCGTAGGACCAAAAGATAACATAGGGGTAAATAATGATGTCTAAATTTTTCTCAAAATATTCTTGATCCTTTACTTAAACAACTACAGAATTACAGATAATAGGATCAACAGCCAAAACCCAAAATAAATTACTCAATAGAACAACCTCCAGAAAAATGCCAAACTCTGGCGATCTGATCGGCTACCTGCCGTCGGTCTAACCACCAGTTCCAAGCCGGTCTGACCGGCGTCCTGAAGGCTCGACCGGTCTAACTGAAATCAGTCTAAGGAGATCCAAGAATTGGTGCAACTTCTAAATTATAAGTTCAAATTTAATCTTACTATGCAAAAGACGTATAAACGATGAACATTATTCTTTGAGATCAATCCTCAACCATAGGCATCTGGTTTGTAAGTTCTTGACCTTCTTGACCCTCACGAGTGATTTTTCAATCCGAGTATCTTTGCCTTGATTTTTTTTTATGTTTTTACTTGTCGTGATATGTAGGAATACATTTAAAGTCATATTAGCCATCCTCCTCTCACGAATAAACCATATTTATCATATTTTTATTTTTTTATATGATTTTAGTATAATCTTACTTAAATATGAAAAAAGATCTGAAGTTTAATATAGATTATTGCGATAGGAGCCAATTTACTTTGTTCGTGGGCTCACTTGCCCCTTTACTTTGAAAAAGCTGGATTTGGACAACCCCCCCCCCCCCGAAATTTTTTTGCTTTTTAGCCCAAAAATTGAAAGTTTTTTACATATGGACCCCTGGAGAAAAGTTTTGCAAAAATGGACCCTTCTCTCAGCGCCAAATCATATGGCGCCCATGGTACATGTCACGGCGCCATATTCTTTGGCGCCGTGAATTGACACGTCGGAGCCAAGGTGGCACAGCACGGCGCCATGGTATGTGGCGCCGTGATATGTACCCTAGGCGCTAACTGTGATGGCGCCGTGCTTCGGGACTTAAGCCCGAGCGCGGCCCCCGGCCCCCCAGCTCCCCCTCACTCTGCTATGTTCAAACAGTAAACCGCCGCAGCCTCCCCTCTATTCCCCCTCCAAATCCTCTCAAATCCACCGATTTTTCTCACGGTTTTGCTTCCAAATCGAACAAGTAAGGTGAACTCTCTCCCCTCCCTTGATTTTTTGCAATAGATATGGATTATTTGAGCTACATTTCGTGGGGGAATATTTGAAACCCTAGATGAAATTAGTTCAATTTGGATCAGTTTTAGGTTAGATTTGCAATAGAAATGCGTAATGTAAGAGTAGTATTGTGTATAGAATCGTTTTTAGGGTTTGATTTTAGTGAGATTGATGAATATTTAGACATTTGAGTAAGATTGATGTCGGAGAATAGATGCATTTATCGTTTATTGGTGAGACTTATATCATTTTGTTGCCCTCATTATCAATAAGCTACCAGTGAAAACCATTCATGAATCGGAGCTGCCAATCAAAAGTTATGGGTAAAACAAGAAAAGAAACATTTTAGTACTAATAAGGAACTCATATTTGTTTGTTGGCTTCGTACTAATAAGTATGTACGTGCAGTATATGAGCATATAAGACCATCTAGGTGGTATGTATATTTTTTGGCCATACTTCTTTTTATAAGCGTATATAAAGGTATTTGCAAAATACGTAAAAAAACTATAGATTCCCTTTCAATTTTTTGTTTGGTTCATATTGACATATATCTTATATTAGTTATGAGTATATCCAAAGTGATCAAAGAGTATATCAAGTTCATTTAGATGGTATATCAGATTTGAGCATAACTACATCGGGAGTATAAGGTATTTTTCATATATACATATATACATATATACATATATATATACATATACATATATACATACATATATATATATATACACACACACACATACATACACACACACACACACATATATATACATATACAAGCTCACCGGATATAGACACTAATATGATCATCACATTGGGGAGAAACGGCCGTAAACAAAACCTATATCAACTTTGTAAATGGGACACCGGGGATAGAGAAACGGGGATGGAGGGTAAATCATATACAAGCTGACATGTATTTAACCAAGGGTAAATCTCTAATACTTTCATTTTGATTCCAATTTCATAATTCAATTTGATTATTATTTTTATTTATAAATCATGTTTTATAAATTTCTTATTTGAATATTTCTTAACCATTGAATTCTAAAATTTATCACAGGATGGCGAGATACCGGCTGCTAGACGAGTACTACGAGAGGGAGCACCGCGGCAGGCTCACGGAGGACGGCCAGGTACGTGTGTGGTCGAAATGTACATGTGTTCAACTTGATGGTCACGCAGCTAACTTTTATAGCAATTTTCAGGAGATACCCATACTTCGTCCTCGAACCCATGATGGGTTCCAGTTGATGCGCTACGACGACCGCTATACCCCACTGCTGCGCCGTGCTGGGCTTCACACGGTCGCTAACCTAGTACGGTGGGGCATGCCGGTCTTCAACCCCGCAGCTTTGACCGCACTTGTCGACAGGTGCATTTTCTATATCGGGTCTATTTGTTTTCGCTTCTATATTCTTACGCACGTAACTAATTCTTTTCTCCTTGTACTACTAACAGGTGGAGGCCAGAGACACACACTTTCCACCTTCCCTGTGGGGAGATGACCGTCACGCTGCAGGACGTGGCGATGATACTTGGACTTCCCATCAGGGGACAGCCGGTGATCGGCCCGGCGGTGTCTGAGGGCTGGAGGGCACGTGTGGAGGCCTTCCTGGGCACGCCATTGCCTCCTGCCCCAGATAATGCCAGGCGAGGCCGCGTCTCGGGGGTCCACCTTAGATGGTTGCGGAGTACCTTTGGCGAATGTCATGCTGCCGCGGACGACGCCACGGTGACCTACCACTGCCGCGCCTGGGTCCTGCACATGTTCGGGGCAGTGCTGTTCCCGGACGCCACGGGGGATGCCGCTTCGTGGATGTACATCCACTGCCTCCAGGACTGGGGGGACGCTGGACAGTTCAGCTGGGGCTCGGCGGTCCTCGCATTCCTCTACCGCCAGCTTTGCGAGGCCTGCAGACGCAAGGCCCCCTCGTCGACGCTCGGTGGTTGCGTCTTCCTCCTGCAGGTGTGGTAATGCATTTATTTTTCCTACAGTTCTTTGTTTTTGTGCATGGCTAATCGTGTGTCTGCCCGTATGTTCGCTTGCTAGGTGTGGATGTGGACACGCATTCCAGTGGGGCGCCCTCGAGTGTTGCAGGCGCAGCCTTGGCATCCACTGGGTGTGGATGACCTCGGCCCCACTGTTGCGTACCTGTGGGATACAGTGTCAGTCCCGTTCGCGATTACTCAGCGGGCGTACGTGGATTTCAGCAACGAGTTTGACACTTTGTCTCCCACGATGGTAAGAAATTGGTACTGCATTTATTTATTCTACAGTTCTTGGTTTTTGTACACGGCTAATCGTGTGTTCTCTTACTAGGTGACCTGGGAGCCTTACTCCGAGCCACAGGTTCTAGCGCTACCGCTCAGCACCATGTGCCGCAGGGACTCCCATATTTGGAGGATGAGGTGTCCGCTGATCTGCTTCTATGCCGTGGAGATTCACCTCCCTCACAGAGTTGCGCGGCAGTTCGGCCTCGTGCAGTTCTTCCCCCCAGAGGGGATGTCGACTTCTGTTGAGTTGCACAAGTAAGTAACAATTTAAAATTCTTTTGGTTCGTACTAACAACTATTGTTGACATCTGCTATATGTACAGGTTCGACAGGGTCCGCCAACGAAAGGTGACGGACTTCGCTGATCACCACCGAGAGTACGTGCAGTGGTGGAGGAAGATGGAGGACAACTGCGAGCCGGACAGTACCCCCCACAGTAACGCCAGCTTCCGGGGTTACTTGTCCTGGTACCACACTGCCACGCGCTACAGGCTGAGGCAGCAGTGGACCGATGTCGACTACGCGGACCTCGCTTCGTCCGAGGACGATGACACTGCGTACGACAGGCGTGCGAAGGAGGGCACAGTGGTCGAGGCCGCTCCGATTCTCGATCGAGTGGTACGGAAAGCATGATATTTGTAATACTTTGGTTCCATACGTTTATCTCGCACTTACTTGTGTTTCCTTATTTCTTTAGGGGACTTCTCTCCAAACCTCGGTGCGGGACATCGACGAGGCTCTCAGCCACCCAGTTGGTGACCTGGACAGCGAGAGCCGCCGCCTGAGGGACCTCCTGCAGGTACGAAGATAGTTTGTTAAGTTAGATCCATTCAGCATGTATACAATTGTGACATATCATTACTTGCAGAGACTTCGACGTCGCCTCAGTCGGGCGGCAGGTCGGTGTGGTTGCCGCGCATGCTCAGACGTGATCGTACCACCGGCCTCCCAGCGCTCAGCCGATGCAGCGTCGTCATCACACGTCAGCAGGCGCCAGTCCACGAGGAGCTCGTCACGCACTCCGACTTTTAGTCAGGGCGACGACGACGACGACGAGGCGGAGCAGGGTGACGACGTCGAGGAGGAGCAGGGTGACGACGTCGAGGAGGAGCACGAGGATGAGGAGGCATCTACCCACGACGAGATTGGGATGTCGCAGATGCCTGACGCGCCATCTACTCAGGCTTCGCAGCGGCCTCGTCGTTCGGCTCGTCCCCCGAGCACGTATACTCCAGGGAGTGATGCTCTAGGCAAGGGCAAGGGGAAGGCCAAGAGGCAGTGATGTTTTGAGACTTTTTTTATAGACATGTGATATTTTCAGACTTATGTCATATTTTGAGACTTTGTATAGTTAAGTGGTATTTTGAGACTTATTGGTATTGTGAGACTTATGTCATACGATGTTGTTATTTAGGTTTTCAGATGTTTCATGTGTGAATGTATGTGTATGTCTGTATGTGCATATGTTTTACACAAAAGTTTGCTGTTTTGCTGTTTTTTGTCAGGTGTACGGCGCCATACCGTTTGGCGTCGACATGTGTAAATATGGCGCCAGGGTGTTTGGCGCCTCATTTGGCGCCAAACACTCTGGCGCCGTATTTACACATGTCGACGCCAAACGGTATGGCGCCGTGTAAGGTAAGTACGGCGCTCGCATGTTTGGCGCCGAGCTAGGTGGACGCAAGGCACGGCGACCACGTTTGAGTGGCTAAGTCAACACTCGGCGCCACAACCTTTAGCGCCGTATATACATATTACAGCGCCGTGTTAATTGGCGCCGTGCTATGCCACCCTGGCTCCGACGTGTCAATTAACGGCGCCAAAGCATATGGCGCCGTGACATGTACCGTGGGCGCTATATGATTTGGCGCCGAGAGAAGGGTCCATTTTTGCAAAACTTTTTTCCAGGGGTCTATATGTAAAAAACTTTCAAATTTTGGACTAAAAAGCAAAAATTTTACCCCCCCCCCAAGTTCCTCTAGTGGTCTGCAAGTTGAGAAGCCAAGGTGGTACTCCAAACTGATATCAATTTATGGTTTTTTGGCGGACTATTAATATTTTTCTAAGTAATTAGATTTTTAAAAATAATAAATAAATAAATAAATTATATCATCACGAATAATGAAAAAGAATAAGAGGAAAAAGAAAAGTAAAAAACTAACAAAATAAAAAAGCTAAAAAGATAAAATTAAGAAATCGATATGTTTTAAAAGTCCGAAGCATAAGTCGTTTGGAGCAGAAGGCATTTCACACTTGCATATGTTGCTGAAACAGACGTACATGACCCGTCATACCCTATTTCAATTTTTAGGTTATTGATAAATATCACCCGGATATTTTCTTCCTCATTATCATTTATATTTATGACCATTGGAGTAGAGATCTAATGGCTATGAATTCTCCCCTCCCCCAAACCCCTCCAAAAAAATCTTCCTCTCCAAAAAAATAGGGGCTGTTGGATCTCTAATTCAACGATCTCAAATCTCGATGATTGTTAGGAAAAAAAAACTTAGGCTGCCCTTCCAGCTAAGGAAATTTGCCTCCATTTCACCCCCTCCATGGGATCAGATCAACCAAACCTTTGAGTCCCTATCTTTTCATTCTCTGTGCAGAAGCGTTGTCGGCCATGCTACAGAGAGCGGAGGAACAAGGAAAAATTGAGGGGATAAAAGTCTGTAGGGAGGCGCCACGTATAAATCATTTGTTCTTTGCAGATGATTCCCTTATCTTGATGCGGGCTCAGAAGGAGGACGCTACAGAATTACAAAGGATCCTAGATGTGTATGAGAAAGCGTCAGGGCAAGTGATTAATAGGGACAAGTCTTCTGTCTTGTTCAGTCCTAACACAAACCAAGTAGACCGAGACCAAGTCCGCACTGAACTCCGCATTTCAATGGAAGCGAAAAATGAGAAATACCTGGGGCTTCCTGTGTCCATTGGCAAGTCACGCAAGAAAGCATTTGGGTATATAAAAAGGAAGATCTGGATGCGGATACAGGGGTGGCAAGAAAAGCTGTTATCAAAGGCAGGGAAAGAGATTCTAATCAAGGCAGTGGCCCAAGCAATCCCATCATATGCCATGTCGTGTTTTGATCTGACAAAGGGGCTTTGTGACGAACTGAACTCCATGATAGGTCGGTGGTGGTGGAGCCAGACTGACAAAGAAAATAAAATCCACTGGTTGAGTTGGGACAAACTGACGTTACCCAAGAAGGAGGGGGGTTTGGGATTTCGTGATCTGCACCTCTTTAACCTAGCCATGCTTGCACGACAGGCGTGGAGAATCCTAACAAACCCGGAAACTCTTTGCAGTCAAGTCCTAAAGGCCAAATACTTTCCAAACAGCAACATTCTGCAGTGTAGTGCAAGAGAGGGCATATCTTATACTTGGAGGAGTATTCTGCAAGGAGCCCAATTGCTTAGAGAGGGAGTGGTGTGGCGGGTAGGTAATGGCAACTCGCTCAATATTTGGACTGACCCGTGGATACCGTTTGGAATGACTCGCAGAATAGTAACCCCTAGAGGTGCTTATGTGCTGTCTCGGGTGTCCGAGCTTTTGAACCCGGCGACTGGCTCTTGGGACGAGGGTTTAGTGAAAGACATTTTTTGGGAGTCGGATGCAAACACCATTCTAGCTCTCCAGACGGATGCAGATATGGATGACTGGCCAGCCTGGCAGTTTGATCCAAAAGGAGCCTTCTCGGTGAAATCAGCTTACAAGGTAGCTGTAAGGAAAAGGGATCATGAACTAGCAAGAGACGCCTCGGGGTCGGAGATGGGAATGAGAGACGATGCCGGCTTTGATTGGAAGAGAATATGGCAGCTTGAAGCACCAAATAAGGTCAGGATGTTTGTGTGGAGGTTTGCTCATAACAGCTTGGCAGTAAGGAGGAATTTAGCACGGAGGGGCATAAAGCGTGACACAATTTGCCCGATGTGCTATAGAGCTGATGAGGACGGCGGCCATCTGTTTTTGAAATGCAAAGGTGTAAAGGAATGCTGGAGACTAATGAACCTGGAGGACGTGCGAGTTAGGTTGACGAGCTGCAATACGGTGAAGGAAACAGTGAGGGCAATCTGGAGACTGGATGCAGGGATTCAGATGCAGGTCTGGGTGCTATTTTGGAGATGGTGGTCAGCAAGGAATAAAGTCAATGCAGGGGAAAGAAGAGCGTCGGGCCCAGAAATTTGTTCATTAGTTGACTATCATGTGAAGGAGTTTGAAAAGCTCAAAAAACCAAAGGGCCAGAAGGGAGTAAAGGAAAGTTTGAGGTGGGAACCTCCACCGATGGACATGTACAAGATCAACGTAGACGCATCTTTTAGGGCCAATACACAAGATGGCGGATGGGGTTTTGTTGCTCGCAATTACAATGGTGAATTTCTGGAAGGGGGTTGTGGGAGGCTGGAGAGAGCGTCGAGCCCCTTGCAGGCCGAAGCACAAGCTGCTCTGATGAGTCTACATCGAGTTGCTGAGTTGGGAATGAGCCGAATTGTACTCGAAACAGATGCAACAAACCTGCAGAAAGGTCTGACCTCAACGGAGTTGGATAGAAGCACCGAGGGCTGTTTGTTTCGTCAGATAAGAAGTTTCATTTCGATGTCGTTTGTGCAATGTGTGATCCGGGCTTGTCCGAGATCATGCAACAAGGTGGCTGATAGCCTAGCTTGGTATGGGGCGAGCGTAGTTTGCTCGGGTTCAGAGCTGTTCATGAACCAAGTCCCCGCCTTTGTAACTGATCTGGTCTCTGGCGATTCGCCTAGAGCCAATGGTTAATGGAAGACAATGTTTTCCTTTTCAAAAAAAAAAAAAACCTTTGCGTGTCTTTGCTGAGATCTAGTACGAGGTGAATTCACTAAATGAAACTATTCCATGGAGGTGAATACTATGCCCATGTGGAACTGCAGCAATCTGAGGAAGGTGTCACCTTAATCTTGTAGCCGCCACTGCCGAAGCACATCTTCTCACCGGCTTCTAACTCCATCTCCAGCATCATGCGGACGAGTTGGCCACCATGGCCCGAAGCGGCAAGGAGGTGCCCAAAAGCTGTGAGTCCTCCGGACTCACCTCACAGCCAGCGACGGCTTCCGCCTCGCCGAGCTGTCATGGCTGGATCCGGTTAGATCCAAGCCGCCACCGTTGAGATTCGATCGGATCTGAGCAACGACATCCAGATTCGATCGGATCTGTCGCCGAGCTGTCATGGCTGGTGCCTTTTGACGGGATGCGGGGACGTCGACGGCGGCAGAAAAAATCGGGGCGGCGGGGATTTTTCAGACCAGCTACAGTAACCGCGGGGGAAAAATCTCCGTTCACGCCGTGACACTGCCGTGATGACATGGATTAGTGGGGTTTTTGCTTTAAGATTGGTGTAAGATAGATTAGAAAGGAGAATGGAGCTCAAATCCAATTTTGCTTTTGCAAATTTTTGGTTGTTTCAACTTATTGATTAAAAAACACTTGGTGCTTGCCGATTTGCACTGTGCAGGGGAGGGGCGTGGGTGGGGAGAAGGCCGCACCGCAACAGCCGTTGGGATGCAGTGCAGTCATGCTGCAATGCCTGGCAACAGTATAGATATATATATATATATGCATGCGCATCTTCCCTTTTTGCACATAGTATGGCCCTGTTATTTTTAGGCTATAGCTGATGATTTTTAACTACGACTGGTTAGCATAATAAGTAGTAATTACTGAAAAAACTTAGATTAAAAACCGACTAAAAAGCCGAAAAGAATGAGATCATAGTATATCTGTTAAAAAGGTAGATCGCAGGAATGAATGCATATATGAAGCTTAAGCAGCGTATACAATTTTTCTACGTGCCTCCCTTTATATATGTAACTAAGTGCTGCAGTCTATCATATTGCACACCGAAGGTCTACAAGTGACACCGGCACTATTGATCAAATGAGAAACATATATCGTCGGGTTTAGTAGTTCACAACAAGGGGAAGACCCACCGGGGGTCAGCTAGGGCTGGGCTGCCCCCCGATCGCTGTGTCCGCGGGAGGCGAAGCGGTGAAGCAATCTAGGCAACTGAAAATTGCATGCAGCCTGAACAACACGACCTGCAAGCTGAAACTCAAATATTACAAGCAACCTGAGAAGCTTTGCACAAAGGTAGACATATTGTAGGATTAGTAATATTGACTGACTGACTGACTGACTGACTGACTGGCGATAACAGAAATGCTCGGTTGTTAATTGGCAGGTTTTTGTGCTAGATAGCAACAACGTGAAGGTCCTGTATAGGAGGGCGTAGGCTTATATTCAACTGGCTGGCTCAGATTTGTCTGCGATGGACATTTAATAAGGCTGTTGAGATCGATCCTTTTACAACAGGCAAGCTCTAACCCTGCCTTTGGGAATGGTCTCGTACACCTGTCCAACATTGATGTCGTCATTTTGACGTGATTATATTGTTCCATTCACACATCTTTAGGGATGTGAAACTGGAATACAAGACACTGAAAGAAAAGGTCAAGGTCTACAAGAAGAAGAATGCAAAATTCTACAACAACGTGTTTGCGAAGGTGAGTGAAGTGTGCGAGTCGAAAAAAGGGTAGGGAACTCAGCCTTTTTTACTTCCTTTGCTCTCAATATCTTGATGATATTTCGCATTGTATTTCTCCTAGTCCTTTCTGATTCACATAAAAAAGGTTGGATATGTGGATGAATCAAATAAACAAATGTAACCTTGAATTAAGTCATTCTTCAAATTGAAAAGCTAAATAGCGGAGACATTTTTATCCAAGAATAACTATGTATCCAATATGAGATTTGGTACAACAAAACACAAAGCTCCTGAATGATGAGAGGATAAACAAATCTTGGTGGACCTGTGAACGCGAGCATTGGTGTTGGAGCAATGGGGAGAGCCGAATGTTGGGGATTGAATTGCTCGATCCTCTCTTAATTTTTTTTATTTGTTGCAACTCTCCTACAATTTAACAGGAATCACACGGCTTAAATAAGCCTCATGCACACACACAAACTTCACACACCCACTAACTATACTAACTTGGACCTATTCTCATGCCTCCTGGAATCTCTCCAGGATCCACATGACTCAGGCAGTTTATGTACTCAACTACAACCACTTCTCATGGTGCTTCAACTTTCGACTTCCCTCAGCACTCGGATGCTCCAACTGCACTTGCCTTCGAGCGCTCGTGATTTTTTTTCTCGCAATGATTTTTCGCGTAAAAATTCGTGTCTCTCATCTCTATTTTTCTATGTATTATTTACAACACACCTAAAAAATCAATTTTGAATGTATAGTGCATGGTTTGTGTTGATCATTAGATCTCCTCACTCCAAACAACACGTAGGTTTCTTTTGGGGTTTTATTGATCATATACCCTCCATTTAGATGGAAATTGAGGATTTACCCTCCTGGCCCACGTGTCAGTGACTTATGATGACCCCACGTGTCATTGAGATGTGGAGGGTAAATCCTCAATTTCCCAACTAAAGGGAGGTTATATGATCCAATGTCCCCCCAATTGAGTACTTTAATCTAGGTGCCATATCGACATCGGATGATCACATGGTTATCAATGACTTATACCAAAATAAGATTCTCAAACTTGCCTTGGTCTAGCCAGTGTGTGGTATCTGTACCATCTTATAGGCAAATATCATGATTCGACTCCCTCTAACTTTACGTGAGGTGAGCCCCATGGCGCGGACGTCGAGCGCGCCAGCAGCTCCTTGCGTGCTGCACCAACACGCCAGCTTCATGGCGCGATGCCCGACCGCGCTAGCGGCCTGGTGCGGCCGCCGCCCACGAGAGCGGGTCCAGCCTTTTTTTTTAAAGTAGAAATGTCTATTGGAAATTTAAGGTCGTCTTCTTTTTATTTTTAGTAGTAATGTCTATTAAAATTTAATTGAAAAAATAATATCTATCA
The DNA here is from genome assembly GCA_017311315.1 of Dendrocalamus latiflorus. NCBI lineage: Eukaryota > Viridiplantae > Streptophyta > Magnoliopsida > Poales > Poaceae > Dendrocalamus > Dendrocalamus latiflorus. The sequence goes on from CM029657.1 coordinate 39,265,583, forward strand.
CATTAAATTTTGAATTACTTGCGTATCAAAAGGAGTCATGGATCTAATTGATATAAGATTAAACCACATAAAAATATAACTGCTATTTGTATGTAAGATTAGGCCGCCTGTTGGACGCACCACATGTGTTTCAGTTCACCGATCCACTGATTTAAAATAATAATAATTTTTAGATTGATCCGATAGAAATAATTGTTGGGGAATAAAGAGCAATTTTTGTAGGTAATATATGTAGCAAATCTTATTTGTATATTGTTATTATTTTGAAAATAAAAGGGTAGATAATGTAAATAGCTTACTTTGTTTATGATTTTCGTAAATTTCCAAGGATACGGTGGCCGCGCCGGCCGCTCGCGCAGTCGGGCAACGCGCCATGAAGCTGGCGTGGTGGTGCACCACGCAAGGATTTGCCGTCTGCGCCAGGGGGCTCACGCGCACGGAGACTGTGCCAGGGGGCCAGAAGAGGAAAAACGACATGCAAGGCACCATCTCCGGGAATCTCGCGCCACAGAGGGCCAAAAAGGTCTTCGCTTCTACACACCCAAGGTTTATAAGTAGTGTTTTATTGAGGTAGATAAGGAAATATATGAAAAAAATGTCAATATAAGAGGATGTGCATTCCTATATGTTAAGGTAATGCTATAGGAGAAAGAAATTTCTTAGCACCGATGTCAACGGATGGAGGAGTAAGTGCTAAAGTCTGGATTGCATAGCATCGAAACAAACATTAGAAGCTGATACTATATTAAAAAAGTTAAAATTTTAGCACCTATAGATAGTACTAAAGATTAAAGTAAAAATAGCTAGAGATGATATAACCATCTTACTACTTGGTTTAGTTGCTAAGGGATATACATGCAAGAAACAAACAAATCCATGATAAGCGAGGTACTTATATGGTCTGCTCAGCTGAAAAAATATGATTTATAACTAAAATTACACTGTAACTGATGGTTGCTTATTTGACGTAATTAAATTTAAAAAATTAAAAATAGAAAAAATAAATTAGCCTATCACAGACAATGCAAAATGAATTGGGAAAAAAGAATTGGCAAAAAAGCTTAAAAATTAGAAAGATAAAAAAGATAAAATTTAAAAATAGTGAAAAATAAATCAGAAGTCGAAATAAATGGGATTAGCGTAAAACGACCATTGAATTTTCTTTCGTTTTTTCTAGTAAAAAAATGGGCCAATCCAGGGCAGTCGTCGTCCCGAAGCGAAACGTTCCCGGCGTATCGGAGGTTGTGACGGCACCAGCTCCGCTCGTACCCGATGTTGTAATCCTCACCCAACTCCATCTCCACTCCCCCCACCCACCTCTCGCTCTACATCGCAATCCCTCTGTTTCAGTCCCTGCTCGATTCGCGAGTTCGCTAATCCCACGGCGGCGTCCGCTAGTTCCAGTTCTTGATTTGCTTTCCGGTATGAAATTGTTTTGAATAAGTGAGAGTATTTCGGCTTAGATGGTCGATTTTGCGGGGGCTCGGTTCTTGATTTGGTAATGGGAGTCCATGTTTTTGGTTTAGGCGATACGTTGTTCAGTTGACCAGTAGTTTATTCTCAATTGGCGAAATGTGTGACTTGTGTGGCCTAAGTATTGAAGGATCTGTGATAAAAACGTGAAATTTAGGTTATTTGAAAGATCATTCAGTAGTTTTTTGTAAGTAGTTTCTCTTGAGGAGACAAATCTGAACCTTCTTTGTCTATAAGCAAAAGCTGTTCTCTTTGGTCGGATTAGTGCAGAGAAAGGCAACGTCTTTGGGAAGCTAACTGAAAATCCTTGGGTTAACTAGTCATCCATCCAATTACCCCTAGACAGTATAGGTGTGCATGGTTGTTTTCCTTCTGTGCAAATTTTGTTCTTGATCTGTCTGCGGCGGATTGGCGGATTAGTTCTTGAATCTTCAAACCAGGTAGTGATATAAGGAAGGCAGTCAACATTTGTGAATACTACAGTTTAGCTGAAGGGGTATACAAGTCTTTTCTTTTATTGCAAGTAGATTTGATCTTCAAATTATGGTCTTGAATTAGGTTGGCTTACAATCTGGCAACATGAATCTCAAACAGTTAAGGATTAGTTTAGCATCTATGAAAGTTGTAATGCATGTTCCAATGAAATGATATCTTTGGTACTGTTTGAAATTAGTTGTCTGTTAGATTACCAAATGTGAGACAGTCCTTTAGTTGTTTTAGTTTTTTTTTTTTGCTTCTTCTAAAGCATGATTTTTGGGATAAGATCCAATCCTGTTCCATATCCTATGTTGTTTCCCACTTGATGTGTTGTCCTGCTGAAAAATTGTTTTTGCACTAAAGCAGTATGATAACAAGTGCGTAATCTGTTAATGTCTCTCTCATGGCTGTTTGCTTCTCTCAGATGGAGGATGGTGTATCTGCTTATACCGTTGATGAGGCACTTGTGTCCATGGGGTTTGGGAAATTCCAAGCATTTGTGCTTGCTTATTCCGGGATGGCTAAGATTTCTGAGGCAATGGAAATGATGCTTTTGTCATTTGTTGGGCAATCAGTTCAAGCTGAATGGGAGCTTTCTGCACAGGCAGAGAGTCTCATCACAAGTGTTGTTTTTGTAGGGATGCTTGTAGGGGCATATTATTGGGGCATAGTCTCAGACAACTACGGAAGAAGGCAGGTCCTTTACTTCTTCTTTTCCATTGTTTATTAGAAATTTTCGTACAAATGTTCTCACCCTGTTAAATACAGCTATTGCCATCATAGTGAAGTGTTGCACATTTTCCCTTGTGGATAGAAAGCTAGGCATTGGCAGTTGAGCCAAGTAATGTCTTGGATGATCTGGAATTAGTGTTATGGACATGCCAATATATCCCTGCACTTGATTGTTTCACTGTAAGCTAGATTAGTTGAATTTCTAGGATGTCTTCTAGGAGAGGCAGATTCATGCAACCCTTGTGACCTTGTCTACGTTAGAGCATGCCTGAATGGTAACCTTCAAGGTGAGAGCCAATGGGCTGGATAGATATTGGACGCAGGTTTTGAAATCCCATACTGGACCAGTTCCCACTGTTCAATGACATGAATCAATACTGGTTCCTAGTTGATAACTGATACAGACATACATCATTGTCAGGTGACAAATGAGCAGGCCGCTTGTTGGAACTTATTGTTTTTGCCAGTTGACAGTGCAACTGGGAAAACTAGGGGATTCTTCAGGCCTTTTATAATTTTTTCAAAGAAAATTATTAGATGATCTTTTAATATTTTGACATGCAAGAATAATGAGAAAATTTCTTGGACTAATCTAGCTTTATCGAGTCTGTAAAATGATAAACCCTTGTCATGTGTGGCTCTTTTAATATTTTGACATGCAACCGTTGTCATTCATACATCGAGTCTGTGTGCCACTTCATCGTTTTACATTGAAGTTTTTGGATATCAGTGCTAATCATTTAAATGGCCAATTCGGATATCAATCTCAAATTAGACTAAAAAATGGAGCGTTTTAGGATGTCATTTTTCTTGTCACGGTCAAACATTTTACTCATTGTAGCCCCTTCATACTTCTCCAGGGTTGGGTTCAATTTCACAGCCCTTGTAACTGGCGGGGCTGGTCTTCTCAGTGCCTTTGCGCCAAATTACTTATCCTTGATTGTGCTGAGGTTTATGGTTGGTGTTGGACTGGGTGGTGGGCCAGTTCTAGCTTCATGGTTTCTAGAGTTCATCCCTGCTCCTAACCGAGGAACTTGGATGGTTATTTTCTCAGCATTTTGGACCATTGGCACAATAATGGAAGCTTCACTTGCTTGGGTAAGTTTCTACATTTTGCAAAAGTAATACTACTGTCTAGATAATCCAATGAAAATCTTGATGGCATAACAGGTCAAATGACACATGTTCATTCTATATTTTTGTATATGTACCTATTTTCGAAATTACCATGTTCATTTTGTAGGTACTTATCTACTTAGTTTGCAGGCTGTGATGCCAAATTTTGGCTGGAGGTGGCTGCTAGCGCTCTCATCATTGCCATCATTTGCTCTACTACTCTTCTATCCAGTCACACTTGAGTCACCGAGATACTTATGCATGAAGGGCAGAATAGCTGATGCAGTGCATGTTTTGGAAACAATGGCACGAGTCAACCGTGTGACTCTCCCTTCTGGCCGACTTACCTCTGGCCACCGAATGGAACTCCATGAGATAACAGATTCTTCAGAAACAGTGCAGTTGGTTTCAGTCAGGAAAACCAACCCTGTTGATCAGGCTAGCAAATCTGAGATTAGGGGCCTCGATGCCATCTTAAAGCTTCTGTCCCCAAATTTAGTTAGATCAAGTTTGCTTCTTTGGGCTGTCTTTCTTGGTCATGCCTTCTTATACTATGGCCTTGTTCTGCTAACTTCAGAGTTGAGTCACGGAAATAGGATTTGTGGATCAGAGGGAGCGGTAACAACCCAAAATACCCACGTAAACAATGTTAATCTCTACAGAAATGTATTCATCACTAGCTTTGGAGGTATGTGTGCTTTCCCCTAAGGTTGACCATATATCTTCAGAAACCCTGCCTTGAAGGTTGTTCACATTCATGTCACGTTTGATGCAGAGGTTCCTGGCCTTATTCTGTCTGCCGCCATCGTGGACAAGATCGGGCGCAAGCTTTCAATGTCCTCAATGCTTTATATCAGTTGCCTGTGCATAGCTCCCCTTATGTTCCCTCAAACAGAATTTCTGACAACTATCTTCTTGTTTGGTGCTCGCGTTTGCATCTCGGCGAGCTTCATTATCTTGCACATCTATGCTCCTGAGGTTTGGTCATGTCAAATAGCCTATACTTTGTTACATCACTTTTTGTCGAACATCTTAAATCATTACCTCCCGTCTTGTCTTTCCTCCAGATATACCCAACTGCAGTCAGGGCCACCGGTGTGGGGCTTGCGAGCTCAATTGCTCGCTTGGGCGGGATCTTGTGCCCTCTTGTGGCCGTCGGTTTGGTGCACGCGTGCCATCAGACTGCAGCGATTCTGATATTTATCACGGTGATGCTCGTATCAGGCGTTGCCGTGTCGTACTTCCCCCTTGAAACAAGTGGTCGGAAATTGAGCGACCACATTGCGGCGTAGAGCGAAGTTACGAGGGGCATCTGACATGTTGTTGTCAACATTAGAATCTCCAGATATAGAATACAGAATTGAGGCCCCGGAGGCTGTTCAATTTCTTTTTTCATTTCTTGTTTCCCTCTGCAAGAGCATGGAGAATGGAAAGGGAAGAAGTACAGGTGGATTTCAGATTCTTGAATGATTAAACTGCTTTCAATAGAGATGTGCCCTGATAATTTGAGAATTGATATGTTTACTTTGCACTCTTTAGATAAGTAGTTTGAGCTTTCAAAAAGAAAAAACAAGAACATGCCTCCTTACATCACTTCACCTTGGAGAAAAAAAATGTCCTAAAAAATTTTCCGTTGCCGGGACTCGAACCCGGGTCTCTCGGGTGAGAGCCGAGTATCCTAACCAGCTAGACTACAACGGAGCGCATTGCTATCTGTTAGAATGAATCAGAAACACCTGATCTCAACAGGGAAATCCGCACGGTTCGCTGAACTTTTGTCGACTTCGTCGTCCTGTATGGAGCCCCGAAACGGACGGCTTCCCGCCACTCTCGCTGCTCCAATGGTCAGTCACTGGTATCCTCCTAGCTTCCTCCTTACATTCCTTCGACCTCCATTTCCTAATTTTAGAAAAACCATTTCACCCCACCATTAGCCAATGAGAGAGTGGAGGAGAGGTGGAGGGAGGAAGAACCGAAGAGGTGGTGCTCATGCTCCCTGAGACGGGCCGATCAGGGACGATCCGTGCTCCCCTTGGTGTGCCATGGCTCGCCGATGGCCGCCCCTAGCCGGCCTCGCTGTTCTTCTCGCCGTGGCAGCTGCCGCCGTAGCCAAGACCGACCAGCCTGATGGTGAGGGTTGGCAATTTTTTTCATACAGATGTATATGCATAGTTCATTGATTCTTTTAAAAAAATGTGTTTTTGTTGCGTCTCTTTTTCAGTTGCCGCACTTAATGTTATGTTCGCTAGTATGAACAAACCATCTAAATTGTCCGGTTGGAAATCAAGTGGTGGTGATCCATGTGGCGATGACGACGAGTGGAAAGGAATACAATGCAGTGGCTCATCTGTCACAGAAATGTAATTGCCTGTAACATTCGCTCAAGGAACTTGCTTGTTGATGATCAAGGCACTTCTAAATAACTCTTTTCCCGTACTTATACAAGATGTTTACTTCAGTTTGCTTACCATGTTGCATAGAGCAGTGACTTGTCGGGGCTCGGATTAAGCGGCACACTAGGTTACCAGCTATCAAGCTTGAAATCAGTAACCAAATTGTGAGTTGCCCCCGTGATCTCCAGTATCGGTCATCGTAGTTATGCAACTTAGTTGAATTTTCTTCTTTTTCGTAGTACAGCGATGTGAGCAAGAACAATCTCAAAGGCGAACTTCCATACCAGCTTCCACCAAATGTGGTTCAATTGTAAGTTTGCGGTTTTCTCATCCATAGTTACCGCTTTGATGGCTAATCCAAGGCATTTCTGATATTTTGCTGATGCAGAAATCTGCAAGGAAATTCCTTTACCGGTGGGGTTCCTTATTCGATATCTCAGATGGCTGACCTGGAAACGCTGTAACAATTCAATTCATATTGCTGTCTTCAATGCTTTTATTTTCTTTACCTTCCACACAATCATGATTTTTGTTGCATTAATCACTAGAACTACTTTTTTTAATGGGTCGCAGAAATCTTGGTAAGAATCACTTAAGCGGGCAGTTGACAGATATGTTTTCACACCTTCCAAAGCTCTCAACACTGTAAGTTAAGCATCAAATTCACGAGTTAGTTTCTCTCTAACAAATTTACAGCAATTGGAATCTGCATGTATGCAAAGCTAACCATAACAGCAATTTAGCTTGTATTACTTCAGTTGCCAAAGCAGCAAAGCTTATTAATTTTCTTCTGATAGCAAGCCTATTTCTATCTCAATTTTGTTATCCTACATGAATAACCTCAGTTGTGTCATCAGGGATCTCTCTTTCAACCGCTTCTCAGGTAACCTGCCCCAGAGTTTTCAATACCTAACAAGCCTCAAGGCACTGTAAGGAAACTGAATTTTATGGATTGTAGTTATTCATCGATACACTCTTTCAGATCAATAAATGACTGCCAATCTTTTCAAATATATCCAGGAATCTAGAGAGCAACCAATTCAGCGGTCACATCAACGTTCTGGCTAAACTTCCTCTCGAGGATCTGTAAGTATACCTCAAGTAAAAACTACATCTCAAACCAATTTTGTCATTGTTATAATTTTGATCCAGGAGAAAACGCACACATCGCAAATAAACTGAGAAAATACAGGAGAATTTCTGAATTTCTCTATTATCTTGCTTGCTCCTTTTTCTTTTCTTTTCTTTTCTTACAAAACTAGCTACAAGCCTTCTCAATATATAGGCTAATACTCTCCTACTAACAAACGTATTCTGACTTCAAATTGGACACAACTTCAACTTGAATTACACACGGAGACGGACTCCACTACGTCTTGAACTTTAAGTCAAGATTATTTCTAACAATCCCCTCCTTAATTTTGACTTACATACTCTAATTTTAGTCTCAATGTATTATAAACTACCAGCCACGCCTCCACACGAAGTGTTCTACATGCATGCTACATGTAGGAACTCAACTCAACTGGTATGGATCCATCCAGTGCAAAGATTCTAAAACTTTGAGACAGTCGGTCTCAACTACGACTTACTAAAGTCATACTTGATATAGAACGGTGACACATCTCCTCAACGTTTCGAATTCTTTTCACCTTATTTGAGTTTGGACGGTGACACATCTTCTTGACATCCCTGACTCAACTCATCATCAGAGCACTGTTGATTTATCATCGCTGAGCGTTTTAGCAAGAAACGTTTTCTTCATCTTAATTGCTCAGGCTGCATAATTGCTCGTCGTGAGCATCGGATAATGCAGCGAGACAACGGAACTCTCCTTCGCCATCATACTAGATGATGCCTCGTCACCGGTGACACCACTTCCCGGAGAACGCGACATGATCTTGAGCACGGATTAAGATCTCGAGCTACATTGAAGTGACTCTTGGACTGCGGGAGAGCTGTGCGAAGACGAGCGACGTGTGCCTCAGGAGCGCCACATGAGATGCGCTGAAACGGAATCCTCGAAACGATTTTTCCAGCGACTCGGTTCTTGGCTAGGATCTAATACCACTTGTTAACTTTTTTCCAAGAGAAAACGCACACATCGCAAATAAACTGAGAGAACATAGGAAATTTTTTTAATTTCTCTATTCTCTTATTTGCTCTTCTTTTTTCCTTGTTTTTTCTTACAAAACTAGCTACAACCCTACTCAATATATAGGCTAATACTTTCCTACTAACAAACGTATTCTGATTTCAAGTTGGACACAACCTCAACTTGAGTTATACACAGAGACTACGTCTTGAACTTTAAGTCAAGATTATTTTTAACAGTCATCAAGGTTCAAAATGTATGCTTCTCAATGCCTCACCATGGAACTACACAAGTACTAATGTTGTCAAATATCAGGAGCTGTTAATGAAATGTGTATAACAATCATTCTTAATTTTGCATAGCCTATTTACTTTACATAAATACTAATCATTCTTAATTTTGCATAGCCTCTTTACTTTACATAAATACTGCAAAAGGTACAAATTTGAATGTACGAATTGGTTTCAGTATGCTAATCTGAGAACTAAGCTAGAATGATTTTTTCCCATTTGTTCTCAAGGAATTTGCAGAACAACAAGTTCACCGGGTGGGTCCCAAGTAAACTGAAAGACATTAACAGTCTACAGTAAGTAATACTTCCAGTCAATATATTCCTTTTCATTGCACTTGATGAATACTGACAGCTCTGACCACATTCTCAAGGATTGGTGGGAACCCTTGGTCATCCGGATCAGCTCCTCCAGGTATGGACAAGGGATCTTCAGTGGGAAGCTCATCGAATGGAGGGAATGACGGTGGAATCAACGGTTTTGCTATTGGAGCAATGGTGATAGCTGTGCTTCTTGCGGCTCTGATTCTCTTGTCTGTGTTGAAGAGGAAAAGTTCATCTCCTGTTTCATCTCATTACTACATGGACGAGTCAGGTCAGAACCGATCATTTACCCCGCTAGTTGATGGCTCCAGAGGTACTTTGCACACGATATTTCTTGAATCATAGAAAATTATGTGGTTTCTGTTGTGTTGTGCATAAATTGTGATGTGTAAAGACATACCTCCTTTCCTGATGCTATCAGTAACAGTTCTTCTTGCTTTCTTTTCTAGGTCGTAAGGAATCTTCAGCAATCGACATGAAGTCGCTGGAGCAATCCTCATCAATGGGATGTAGGACACCACCTGCTGTGCCTCGCAAGTCAATCAGTGATAATGAGTTTGAGAACAAACTGAATTATTCGAGGCGAAGCTCGGATCCGATCGACCTAATTACCTACTCATCATCAGACCTGCAAGCAGCCACTGGCAACTTCCATACTAGCAGGCTAATAGGTCAGGGAACGATTGGCCGCGTTTTCAAGGCAAAATATGCTGATGAACGGGTAGGCTTTTATGATTGCCTTCTAAACTCATGCCAAAGAAACTTGTTTATAATTTCAACTCAAGAAAATAACTATGTCTGAGATTTAGAATTTCATTTGCAATATCATGTCAAATACTCATCTAATGGCATATTGTAGTAACATACAGTTGAACTGAGCTTGACAGTTACTTTCATCAAGAGGTTCAAAGAAGAATGTTTGAAGAGCCAGAAACTTGAACTTCATCATATATCCGTATACGCATTTTGGGTAATACTTATATTCTAGCACGATTATTTTTCAGGTACTGGCTGTCAAGAAGTTCGATCCATTGAGCTTCTCAGGAAGCAGTGACTTCATGGACATCGTGAACGGCATTTCCAAGCTGAGCCATGCAAACATCTGTAAGCTTGTGGGTTACTGCTCAGAGCCTGGGCACTACATGCTGGTGTATGACTACCAGAGGAATGGATCCCTCTATGAGTTCCTGCACTTGTCAGACGAGTACAGCAAGCCGCTGACCTGGGACACCCGAGTTCGAATCGCTCTCGGCACAGCTCGCGCTCTGGAGTAAGTTGATAAGTAACATTTAAGCCTAGAATCCACAATTCTATATGCATCAGCATGCACATAAGGATCTGACCATGTGTGTTCATAAGTACGATGCTAAGTTTCTTTTCTTTCAGGTACCTACATGAAGTCTGCTCACCTTCAGTCATCCACAAGAACATAAAGTCATCTAATGTCTTGCTTGATGGTGATCTCAACCCTCACCTATCTGACTGCGGCCTTGCATTCTTCTATGAGGTTTTCATAATGGCTCTTTCTGACATTCAATGAACCACCGATAAGATTGTAAAGGTGATGTGATCTTAATTTTGACATGGAATTCTCTGCAGGATACAAGTGAGAGCTTGGGACCGGGGTACAATGCCCCAGAGTGCACAAAGCCATCAGCTTATACGATGAAGAGTGACGTCTACAGCTTTGGTGTCGTCATGCTCGAGCTATTAACCGGTCGGAAGCCTTATGATAGGTAACTGATGGAAAAAAAACATTCTTTCTACTTTTGAGTTCATCTTGTGTCATTTCAGATCATGCAAAGCTTGACTGGGGGATGCTGCATTTGTCGGTCATGTACAACAGCATGACAATTAAGCTCCTAACCCTACTGATTCCTGGACAATACCCCCACTATTTCTAAGAATTGTTTGATCTGCAGCTCTAAGCCAAGAATGGAGCAGTCCTTGGTCAAGTTGGTGACTCCACAGCTTCATGACATCGATGCCTTGGGAGCATTGGCAGACCCAGCTCTGCGTGGCCTGTACCCGCCTAAGGCGCTGTCCCGCTTCGCCGATGTCCTCGCTCGCTGCGTTCAGGTGAACTCCTTGCTGAAATCACCAGCAGTGATCCTCCTCAAGAAACCACAGTTTGTTTCAGCTTAGCTCTTCACCACAATTCCACCGACCATCTTATGTCTGAAAGCTTTTGCTACTTGGTCGTCGGTGCAGTCTGACCCAGAATTCCGGCCGTCCATGTCGGAGGTGGTGGAGGCGCTCCTCCGCTGCGTCCAGCGCACGACCAGCAACAAGAGGATGGGCGGCCGCCACAGCGCTTCGCAACGTAGCGACGACTCTGATTGGTGATGCTTCTTCTTCTGCGTCCATCTTATCGCCGAGACAGACCCTCACTGCCATGCCACTGCAGACGTGTCATTGTACAAAACAGATTGGTTAAGAGTGTTGGGATCCTACACAATCTGATTGCTCTTGCGATTACTAGAACAATGCGAGAATAAGCGAACTGGTTAAGTTAGATAAGATTAAAAAAAAAGGTGTGTGCTTTGTTTCCACTTGTAGTGAATATGTAATTGTATCGAATTCTTCTCCTCCCTTGTTTTTGCCCCTCAAAGGAGCACATGCAAACCTGATATTACCGGTTAGCAAGTCAAATGACGGCACAGAGGTTGCCGAATTCTAGTTTTACTGTAAGGCATTTACCAGAGTACAACTAGGTAAGAGCAACTTATCACAATTCACAAGCATAAAACCACAAGCTCATTGATTACTTCTTGCTAAAGAGCAAACCCAGACCTATAATGCTAAATCAACTGCCGTTGTCCCAGTCATAAAACACACATGTTTAACTGGCAAACTACTAGTCTTGCACACAATAATCAAACCGAGTATACATTGTCACACAGGTTACAGTGCTACAAGAAAAGAAAATGTGCTCACTAAAGCACTGCCGCATGGTGTGAAGTTTGAACATGAACTAGGTTACATCATAAGGGGAAATATTTCACATCGCAGTGGCCATGATGGTTTCATTTCCTCTGCACACTCTAGATGAAATTTTCCTACAACAGCGAATTGATGCATCAGTAAAACATGAAATCCAAATTTAAGTAGCAGAATTGATGGGACAATTCCAGTCATTTTCAATGGGCAAGGAGGATTACCTGCATGTGGCAACCTCACAAACTTTGGCCAGTTTAAATGCAAGCTGTGCAATGGCAATTCTGATCGCTGGTTCGGAAGATCCACTTGTTGTCACTTCCTCCAATGCAGAAAGGAACTCCCTTCGGGCTCTCGCAGACACAAAAAGTTGACTTGGCTTATAAATAGTGCTTAAATCCACTACCTGGAACAACATATACAAATCACAATTGAAATGAGTAAATTGCATAAACTTTCATCAGACTAGACAATTATTGAAAAGCATAAATAGATTACTAGTGACTTTACCTGTTGAAGCCAAGGTAGTGCCAAATCAAAGAACTTTTTATTAAGAAATTGGCCAGCTATAACTCTTAAAAGTTCATTTGCTGTTTCACGCGACAACTTCTCAAGAACAGGTCCAGTTCTATCCATTAGGTCAATCAGATCAACACAATCACCACAGTTCAGGGCTTCCGCGTATGCAGCCTCCATGTTGTCAGCACCATGAAACTCACCAGCCTCTTTAGCACACAATGCATGTTGCAGCTCGGGCTGCTCACATGAATTGGTAAATGAAACGGGAAAGGTCCCCTTAACCCCTGATGTTCGACTCCTTGCTGAGCTTGGAAGATACCTCCCCAAGTTGCTCTCTGAGCTCACAGACCCAGGCTTCCTAATTTTGTTACGAGTATTATCCTTCAGAAATTCAGCTCCCTCTTTTATGCACACTCTTGAGCTCTTAGATGGTAGATCGTGCATCCACTTCTTTTCATGTTTCAAATGTGGAATTGTTGGTGGCTTATAGTTAGCATCCACAGATGTTCTAGGTGTAGAAGCAGAAAGCCTGGGTGAAGAAGAGACACTTTGGTTCTTAAAAAACTTGGAACTAGGAAGGTGATAGCGGCTTTCACTTTGAGTAATTGTATACACAGTTTTGTCTACAGCATTCTCCAAATTGTGCACTTTCAAGTTTAACACTGACATGTTCTCCACTGAGTTAGACATGAATTCCTGCAAGAAACCAGTGAAAGAAAGTTAGCACTCGCAAAGACATTTGGAACCCAATTCATTTCATTACATACATGTTTCGTGCAAGGTGCATAAGGACTTGTATACAGTACAACACTTGTTCTATAGGAAGAATCAGCATTCTTTTTTCTACATGATCATGATGTAGGAGGATAAAAAATGGTAATCATTGGTGTGAGTTGATGATCATGATGTTTTTATAAGGGGTTGGCATTTTATTAAACTGGCAATAGGCTAATACAAGTAGCTAAAATGTACAGAGCAGGTTATTTTTCAAAGGATATCACTTATCCGATAACTGAACTTTCGAAGTAAATTGTTACCACACTTTACAATCAGACCACATATACAAACTATCAAATTGGCGAAATATAGAGAGGAGTTAAATCGACGAGATTATTCACAACTGAAAATATGGGAATTACCTGCAATAGATCAAAAAGATTTGATTGTTTCCTTTCCATCTCTTGAAGTTGCTTCCGAATAAGGGCTAATTCTTTCATGGCACTCACACAGCATGTATGTGTGCCATGTGAAGTGACATCTGTAACAGAAGAGTCTATGATCTTACTCTCTCGAGCCCTGGGGCATTGCTCAGTAACTTGTGTAAAATCACAATCTTCAGTGCACTCCTGAGCAGATGTGACATGCTTTGTCTCACAACTCCTGCTGGCTACTTCTGATACAGAGGAGCATTCTTGTTTATCATCCATGGGGTCATAGTCAGACTTACTGTCTTCATCTGCAATTTCATATGCGCTTCTCTTTTCATCTTTCAGCACGTAAATGTGACCAGATTCCTTTTCTTCAAGATTAACCGCTGGCATCATATTCTGCTTAGGGACTGCTATCTCAACATTCCAATCACTTGGCATCAAGCGTTGCTGATTTGCAGCATTGTTTAGGGCTATCTTGTTGATAGACAAAGGAGATCTCTTCTTTGTCGAAGTGATAGAACTGCCACTGATAACAGATACAGAAGATGCATGATCAACTCTCCTAAAAGAAGTCTCCCTTGATCCACCATCATGTATACTTCTGAGATCATGATGGTCACCAAAGAAGTTTTCTGCCAGAAAAGAAATTAATTAACAAAATAGAAAAGAAATTGATTATACGAATGCAGTTTAAGTACATGCAGAAGCTAGAAGCAATGCAGAGTAAACGTGAAAATAATAATCGACTAGAAGGCCCAAGGGTAGCATTTATATTTTGTGGCAAATCATGGGGAGGCATTAATATGGTATTCTGAAATACCCCTTTAAACTCATGAAGAACTTGAATAAGAAAACTCTACGAAGAAAAGATCATCAACATCTGAAAGGTTTGTGCTCAACTTGTCATGATCCTATTATAAACCTAAGCATAAGATGGCCTTAGCGTGCCATAAGCTGCTGTATCTTTTAGTTGTCTGACCTTCTAGATGAGAGCGTTAGAAGTTAAGATGCATAGTACTGGAAGAGGTAACAAAGAGTAACAAAAGGTACTTCAATATAGCAACATCAGATAGCTGAATGAAGTATATGAGTTCAACTGTTGATTAGCTCATTTCTTTGTCGATACACTATTGTTATGAAAGTAAATAGTAGTATGAAGTATAAGAAAGAAGTGTGCTACCCAAAAAGAAACTTGCAATCCTGTCAACAAAAGAAAGAAAGAAAGAAACTAGCTATGTAGACATGCTCCAGGAAAGAAGTACTGCATCTGTTTTGCTAAACACCAGGCTGTAACTTGATATTAAAGGATTGCAGTACCTTTTGTGGATGATCCAGCTTCCGATGGTTCAGGAGTATCAGACCCTGGAATAGTTTTCCACAACTGAATGGCGTGGGTAATTGCATCACGCACTGGTTTTACCTATCATAGGGGGCATAAAATAAGTGTATCATATGCAATACATGTTACTGCATCAATTTCACAAGTGTACCAACCTTGTCAAATTTACAACGTTCAAGGGAGCGAAGGCAGGAAGTTCTGAAAGAGGCAACCAAATATCCAGAACTGACAGCGATACTAGATAGGGCTAGAGAGGCTGCTTTCCTTGTAGTCCAGTCACTACTCTTCAGGGCATCCATAATACTTGTTAGAGCAGATGACAGAGCCTGCTCTGTAGAAGCACCTTCAGCCTAAAATTGGGACCATAGCGAAATAAGAATCGTAATAAAAGGCCAATCTCTTGTTCTAGTTACAACTTATAGGACCAAACTGAAGATGAAGATTACTGCTCCACTTCTAGAAAATTATTTAGACAATATTGCTGAATTTCCACCAGAAGAAAACAGATGCAATCAGACTGGCAGTCTGAAGCATGAAACAAGGAGTGAGAAAGCAACAAACACACTTGACTTTGTCGGAAGAGCTGAAGTAGTTTGTGTGATAAACTGACTGAGCAGATATTGAATAAAAAGTATGTTATCAGTTATCACACAGAAGCATGCTTCTTTCTCATGGTACTAATTACTACTTCATAGCAATTAATGATGTATGTTAAGATACTTCATCATCAGCATATACTATTTTTTTAAAAAGAAATCATGTACATGTATATATTATAAACTGTAGTTCATAAAAGGATTATAAACAGGCAAGTTAATCATGTCCAAATGTAGAAAGCCTACGCAACAGTGCTGCTAGTACAAGAAGAAGTTTGAATGGAATGCCATTGCTGGTACAAGAGCAAAAGGGCAACCTGAACAATGCTTCTGATCAATTCAATCACTGCAGGCTTTGCCATGAAATGGGGGTTCTTGAGCAGTTTAACAACACGAACAAGCATCTGAGGGAGAACAGGGCCAGGGAAGTAACTGCTCTCATCTATAACCTTGGCCAAGCACAATGCTGCCCCAGCCTGAACATATCTATTTTGTTCACCCAGTGATTCAAACAAGGGCCGAACCAACGCAACCAATGCGGCTCCGCCATCCCCATAATTTCTAGCACACATTGAGAGGGTACCACAAGTGTCAACACATGCATCCCTAACAACCGAGTCGGCATCCTTCAGGCGCTTGACTACGCTAGCCACCATCTTCGTCATGTGTGGTGCCAGTAGGCTTCCATGTGACCGTGCCAATGTTCCAATCACCTTAATGCACTCCTTCCGCACTGCACTCTTCTGTTCAGCATCAGTGTCAATCACACATGACAAGAACGAGCCAATCATGTCAGGAGCCAAGGTATCTGCCGCCTTCTCAAGCTCATCTAGTCCGATCTGATAAGTGTCTCTGTCTGCAATCTTGTTAAGAGCTTGGACCAGCTTGTGCTTCAGCTCAAACATGGCCTTGCCTTTCGAAGTAACCGCACTAGACTTCATCTTGGCAGCCTAATACTCTTGCAAGATACAACTTGGACACCAACTTCTTGAGCAGAGAGCTCACAGATAGATAGATAAGGGAAACAACAATGCCTTCTCCCCCTGGGGAATGGAGATCGTGTTTCCTGCAGCTCCCCCACCCATCACCTGATCTCTGGCAGAAAGCATACAGCAAGACGAATAAGAAATCAAATAATGAAATTGGAGCATTCGGTACTCGAATGGCAAAACTTTATCTATGAAAATTTTGAAATCGCCCACAATAAGATCCAGCTTGTCCTTATGTATCAATTAAGGTTAAATTGCCGGTAATAGGATTGAGAAATCTAGTAAAACAGAAAGGAAGGAGTTCAAAACCAACCAAACAAAGCATATTAATCGGTCCAATTTGAGCAAAATAAAGACAAGCAAAGGCATCCACACATCGATGCCAAGCTTTAAACTTGCCGCATTGTACTATACTGGAACATTCAAACAGTTAAACCCTAGAAACCTCAAGATCAGATCGACAAAACCACGCCCAAAAAAAGAAAGAAAAAAACCCACTAGTTCGCGCAGAGTTGGTTGCGTAGGTCGATCTCCAGCTACTGGCGAATGAATCATAAAATTTCGGAGCAAAGCGCCCAAAATAGACACTATAAGATCACACGAACATGATTTCAAATTACCAACCCTTGGGGATGGAATTTTGAATTCGCCGCCTCCCTCTCTAAGCCCACGCACCAAAAAAAAAAGGCACAAAAAAAGAAACCCAGTGAAACCAACAATGCAGACCTCAATTCGAACAAGGCACTGCTAAAAAAACACCTTGCGTTGGCGCTCGCAGGGTGATAGCACAAAATCCGACCTACACAGAGAAGCAAGCAACATGGAGTAAAAAAAAAAAGAAACAGCAGGTGAGAATCGGAGGAGGCAGTACGTACGGTGGGAGCAGTGGGATACCGGAGATCTCTCTGCGAGAGCCCCAGAGCGAGCACCACCTGGAAGCCGCGCCTCGCCTCTTCCAGACGAGACGAGAGCGATGTGCTGCTGCTGCTGCTACTAGTAGTGGAGATTTGAATTCGAAACCTACCTTGTGGTAAGTGGTAACCAAGTAAAATGGCAGCTTTTTTACTCTAGCTCTTTTCTCTCTCTCTCTCTCTCTCTCGCCCACACCGAGGAGGAGCGCCAACTCCGAGGCAACTAGTCTTCTCTTCATTCCTCCTCTGACCTCCCCGCTTATATAGCTTTCTTGTATGCTTATAGTTTATTTTATATTATAGTTGTTAGTTATTTTTTAGTATAATTAAATTAAAAAAATTTAAATAGAAAGAAAATAGATTAGACCATTACAGATTACACAAAGAAATACGAAAAAAAATACAAAAGATTCAAAAGATTAAACAACTAGAAAAAACAAAAATAATAAACTATAAACAAAAAACTACAGGAAAGAGATCGGTGGTACCAATTTTTATGATTTGGTGTGTGTCCCAATGATGCGTGGCGAGAGAACGGGACCACATGTCAGTTTCTGGTGTGTGTGTGTGTGACAGTACTGGGTGGAGTGGTGTGCGGAGCCATGAGCGCTTTTGGGTTCCGGTATTCGAATTTCAGTGTTCCGACGGCTGGCTCGGGCGTCTGACGCGGGGGTGTGGGCCGTTGGATGGATGGCACGTCACACATGTAGCTGGAGATCGGGATCGTGGTTACTATTCTCTTTTTCACTTAAGGCCCTCATATATGCAACACGTAAATCGCCAGGGAAAAAAACGATATGCAACAATGGAATTTTGCAAGCAGCAGCATCTGTAGACGAAACACTTGAAGGAGTTTTTTGAAAACGACTCGAAGACGAGTGGCCTAAACGTGACAACTAGATAGCCTTGTCTGTTTGAATCTGACACGCTACAGAACGTACGTACCTGGCGATTTTCAAACGTGCGCCAGCTGACATGTGGGCCATGTAAGGGTGGACCCGGAGTTCAGCGACCATATCGCGACACACACCCTCGTTTCCGCTACCAGCCAGATGCGGGAGCGCATGCGACCGTGGTGATGTGTGTACGGGGCCCACATGCGAGCGACACATTTTCGAACCGGTCACAAGGGGGGGTTGTTGGCGTAGATGCCAACGAGCTGGACACGCATTGCCGGCCCAACACTACCGAGCCCTGAATTCAAAAATCTCATCACTGATGTGGGATTGGGTCACGTTGCCGGCAAACATCACACAGTAACGAGAATACAGAGGAGTATGGTGCAAACGGAGTATCTGGTTTACGATGCGAATATGAAATTAGTAAATAGATACATCTAATACTTTAATTTTGAAATAGAATAGAACATAGAATGAATGATATATGTCTGTATATATCCACATGTTAAGTAATATGAAGAAGTTCATGTGACTTCACTTAAAAATAAAATATATACGGATTGACATATCTAAACAGGCGGAGAATATTGAGTGCTCTTCTTTCGATATCTCGACAATCAGTCTTTTTATGTTCGATCTGATTGCACCCTACTGTCCAATGTCCTATAGGGGTGCAAAAGAATCAGATAATTTTCATTTAACCAACCGCCCAAAAACTTATGAAATGGATATGGAATAGAGAAATGAGTATCTGATATTATTGGTATCCAACTCGAACTCTAAAAAATTTAAAAATAAGATATAAAATAAGCAATATCTATCTATATTCATTCTAATTATACCCTTAAAAAAGAGCACACAATATGTAGCCCCCTTCTCTTTTTTGTATAGACCCGGAAGATGAGCCTTTCTTCTTGAGACAAGGAAGTAATCGCGCGAAGTGGCCGCCTGGCCGGACTAGCCGCAGGTGGCTGAAGTGGGGCGCACTCACGCTGACTAGCCCGCAGGTGGCGTACGAATCGCCAAGGGCTGCAGCCAGTGGTCCCCCTCGCCGCGCTGGCTGCAGTCCCTGAAGATACTGCCGTACACGTACATCACTGCATAGTACTAATCGGTTTGCTCTTGTGTACCGCATAATTGCTACACTTGAGATTTGAATAAAGCCTACAGCCTTGCACACTTGCACCGCGTGTCCTAATGTTCTGCTGCAGCTCGCGTCCTGCCACTGTAATGGCCGCGCGCGGCAGCTTGCCTCCCACCCGGCCAATGCGTTTCTTCTCCTGGGCTTAGAGCAAGTATAATAAAAGGTTGTTAGTAGACTGTATGCTGAGGTGGAGGAGAGAGAAGAGAGGTGGGCTGTAAGTTTATAGTCAGCTGAAGCACAAGAACCAAAAAACTTTGTGAGAGAAATGGGTGGGTCATACAGCCTTCAGCTGATTGTAAACACTATATGAATAGGCTGATAAGTGGGCTGTAAGTGTCCATATAACTAGCTGAAGGCTGTATTATTAGCCTTGCTCTTATTGCAACAGGTACAATAGTAAGGCCACACTCATTATAATTTAAACTTCTAACTTTAGATTTATTTTTTACTATTTCTAAATTTCATCTTTTTCTTATTTTTCAATTTTTTGAGCTTTTTTACCGGTTCTTTTTTCTTTATTCGTTTACATTACACGTGATAGGCTAACATATTTTTTCTATTTTTAAATTTTTTTAAATTTAATTATATCAAATAAGTCACCATCAGTTACAGTACAATTTCAGCTCTAAACCGCCAAATTTCAACCTAAATAAGCTGACTGTAAGACTTGTCGATTTTCAGTAACGCTAAATCATTTTTAGCAGTACTAGATCTTTTTTGTTTACTAGTCCTCAGCGCCCCTTTTGTCTTTCTTGATCAATATGTAGGTCAATTTTTCCACCTTTCATTATACATTTGGTTTTACATGTGTAGCGTGTTGTTTGTTCGGACGCAAGCAATGTTAGTGGATATGAATTTGATCAAAATCCACATGACGAGGTTCGCAAAGAAGAAATGAAGAATGTAAGTGTAAATGTATGGGTGCTATATCATGCTATTCACTATGCACACTAATTAAGTCTATTCACTATGCACACTAATTAAGTCTGTCCTTGTGAACGCTCCCATTTCTAGGGGCGCCGTGAATCACTCACAACTATTCAGAAGTGTTCAGCTACAAGTTACATCAATCGAGTGTATAACATTGCCAACACATGCTCAAGAACAAAAGCCAACTTTATTACAAGATACAGGCTTAACAGCCGAGTATTACAGCGGGACGAGCAGCCCTTAAGCACACACAAAACCAAAACACACCACTGGCAGGTTTGAGCGGAGAACAACCCTAATCCCAAGCGCCATCTATTTTGTAGAATTTCACCATGTCGTCCTCGCAGACTTCTTAATTTTCTTGCCAAATATTTTCTGTTATTGTTTTTAACAAGTATGAGTACAAACCACCGTACTCGACAAGTCACATGGAAAATATTATTTAGCTACATGCAAGAGCTTACCAAGGAGTGGGGTAAAGTAGTTCATTATTTTATGTGGATGCAATTTCAGTTGTAAACAAGTTTTAGACATAAAATCATAACCTTCTTATGGAGAACAGGGTTTTACAATATAAATACCAATCTTAGTTAAATTCCAAATCTATTTATGCTTTGTTATTGGATTCACCCATTAAATATAGCTTCATTTTCTGGAAGCACGCGTATTCGAATACTCTTCATTTATGACTTTTGCAGAGCTGCCCAGCTTTACCCACAAGATATCTTAACTCTCGCGACAGAATTAAGAAAATAAGTCTTTTTACTGCTCAATTCTTTGTATAGCCTCTACCCAGTAGATTTTTTATCTCAACAAACTCGAGTGGCCCACACGGCCTTGCCCAATTTGTCGCACCCTACCGTTGTATGGTTAACCACCTCCCATACGGACTTACCCTCGATCTCCCCCCATCAGTTGTAGATATTCAGTCGAACTGAGTAGTTGCTAGACCAGGTTTGACGAATCGACGTTTGTGGTCGGACGATCACTATGTTCTTTACTTGGCATAAGGGTATAGTCCTTATATTTTCACTGAGGCAACTTCCACCCACAAACCCATATATCAGTGCCCACTGCACTGCCACCATTCCATTCCAAGCCTTCACCCTAGAATAAGGTCATGGGACCCAGCCATCTCATGGCTTCCTGTGATACCTCCTTATCTTAGAACCACTTTTAAAATTCTATCAGCAAAATGCCAAATCTCTTAATAGTGGAAAGATTTATTGAGTTTCTAAACTACCATGATTATATTAATAATGCATTTAATATTACTAAGTCTTATCAAGGTGAATATGGCCATCAAATGAAACAGAGCTTTTTCGGGTGGTAGGACATTAGCTAATATCATGTCATTCTAGACATCAATTATACAAGAAATAATAGTGCGTAAATACCATAATGGAAATACTGATGAATAATAATTAACAGAATGTAGGTTCAATATGATCAAAAACATATGACTTGTCTTGCAGGTCTAAGTATTAATAATTAACAGATGATATTAAGGAAAATGTAAAGTTGTTGGTTATTTTGCAATATGATACCAGTTGCATTTGGATTTATAATGATTTTTCCTGGAAGCTTGGCAAAAGGTTTCTAAAGCTAAATTGGATCAAAATAAGCAGCTATATTTGAATGGTAGAGATTTAAAAATCTAATTAAGAATCTGAAAAGATGATCCATAAAATACCAGAGGAGAAAATGTAACTAAGCATGAAATCTCATCCCTAAAAATAATGGCAAGCAAATTTAAAGAGGCCAGCATTTACCCATGTATGCGGACACATAAGAATACCAATATATGTATATACCTGAAAACTAGGTGGAGAAGTAAGCAAATAAACATATATGTAAATGTATGTATGTGTAAATAGAGTAGATATGTGCATAACCCAGAAAATAGATACAGCTAAGTATGCATGTATATACCAGGGTATGTATATATATATACATATGTACACATACATAGTCACATGTAAAAGCAACAATAAAAAGAAACAAAAAAAAATATGTGAGGGGAGCCAGACCAGGCCGGATCGGCCCAGCCCAGCCCCACCTCTCTCCCCCGCGGCGCGCACAGCCCACCTCCTCTTCTCTTCTTCCGCCCGAGCGCCCCCCCTGCCAGCGCTGTTTTTCTTCTTCCTTCGCTGCGCGGCCAAGCTAGCTCCACGTCGCCCCTTCGCTCCGCGCCTCTTCCTCCGCCTCACCTCGGAAACGCTGGACAACGTCGCCTCCGCCCATTGGTTCGCCGTGCTCTGCCGCTCTCTTTTTCTTCCCCGCCCTGCCGCCGCTCTCTTTTTCCTCCCTGCGCTGCCGAGTTGTCTCTCCGTGCGAGTGGCTCGAGATTTCTGCAACTCAGCGGGCGCAGCACAGTGGCATGATGCCAAATCATCCCCGCGGGATTTCCCTGCCCTGCCCGTCATCGGTTTCGCCGCTCTCCGATACAACCGCGCGGGCAAGCTCCCGCGGGCAGCCCTCCTCGCGCGCCTATAAGCTCCACCGAGGGCCTCTACGAACTCCCCTTCTCGCCCTCTCCCTCCAGAAGAAAGGAATCGGAATTTCGCCCCCAAATCGCCGCCACAACCCCCCTTCTTCCCCAAGTCCGGCCGCCGAGCCATCTCCCTAACCGCACCACCATTTCTCGATTCCTGATGTCTACACCCTCACCGTGACGTCGTGAAGACAACCGGGAGGTCGGCCGAGCCTCTCCGGCCCTGCAGCTCGCCGGCGTCGACCTCCTCCCTGAGCTGCCGCCACCGCAAGCCGCCAGCCCTACTCCGGTGACCCCCACCCATCGCCGACTCCACCATCGGGATCCCCGGCGTCAGGACATTCCATTTCGGCCGTCACCCGCAACCCTCCGGTCGCCCGCCGCCGACTGCACCGCCGCCCATCCTCGGTTCCGAACTCCTCTGCCCCGGCCGCTACTACTGCATACCTTAAGAGGTAATAACGCCATATATGAGTAAGCAATGATTGAGAGGGTCTCCTGGCTAGCAGCGTCGGCATTAGAGCACGCCCAGGCCGCGCGCGTTCGATCCCTCCCCGCCGCGCCGGGTTGGTTCTTGGGTTTTTAATTTTTGCTGTTTTGCTGTGCATCAGAGAATCCAGCCGACCGTGAGTGTCCATGTGTGTACACATATGAGCTTGTATAATAAATAACTTTGTTTAAACCTTTAGCAAATAAATTGAAGGAATACTTGAATGCAATTTAAATGGCACATGAAATAGCAAAGATCTTGTATTTAGACCTTGAGTGTTAATCTTTGCAGGTTGCAACTTAAGGATATTTAGGGACTCTTGAGTATGGATATTTATCATGTGTTAGAAGGTAGCACTTGGATATGGGTGTAGCATGAGTAGTTATTCAAGCTTCCTGTCAAAGGAGGGGATTTAGTAATAGTGTGACTAGGGGAGAATGTCACATGAAATAATGACCCATCAATTAAAGGGTATAGAAATCAACCGTTAGTAAGCTAGGCTATTAGATATTATCACTAACCCAGATCATGACATCCAAATAAAATTATGGAATGCAGCATATTAAAATGAGTATGATTAAACTTAGCTATTTAAAATGGGATTACCATAGCACCAAAACAAATAAAAACTAGAAAATTTGTATTGAATTTATTTGGGTCTTTTGGTGAATGTTTATTGGTTTGTTGATTGCCTTTTTCCTTTTTATCCAAATTTTTGCGCGCGTTAAAAATAGCTTACGAAGCACAAGAGGAGGAGGCAGAGGCAGCGGTACTAGAAGCTTCAGACGATCCAGAAAACACCCCCTGTGACCAAGGCGAGTCAATACTTTGATCATTTCGAACCTACATTTCCTGCAAATTACTTTGGTTTAAATTATCAAATTGCATGTTGTTACTTTATATGCAAATACATGTTAGTTTAATCTTCTAGTTATATGCCTACTGTTTACATTGAATAATATTACCCTTCATTTGGAATATTTGAATGTGTGAACCTTGTCGCCCTAGCAAAAATTTATATTAGTAACCTTTCGAAAGTAAGTCTGTAATTATATGCCATGCTTAGCATTGTTTAGAGTCTCATGGGCGCGAAAGCGCCCAAGCATCACTTTTAATCCTGAGAAAAATTAGTTGGGCAGTCATGGTAGTAATGACTGGTGTATGTGGATATAGTTATTTTATATTCCCCAAAAACCTCGAATTGCTTAATTACCTGGGCGGATGGTTTGGGGGTATGGTGCAGGTGTGCACGAGAGTGTGGTTTGTGGTAGAACCGCCCAGATACCATTAAGGACCGAATCTTGTCTTGTCAACCCATGTAAAACAGTACAACCACAAGTCTGTAAAGTATAGCTTGGCTAAGTAAATTTATCGAAACCCCGGACTCATCTCACCGGTAGTGGTTGGGAAGTAGATAAGCTATGGCAAGGGGGCCTGAAGGGACACCAGTGGAGGGTGAAGTTCGCCCAGCTGTCCTAACGTTGCGGGGAGTGGAGCCCGGCTGCGTTAGTGGCTGTGGGGAACATCCCGCGCATAGATGGGACCCACCGCAAGTGGGAGAAGCCCATAAAGTGAGATGAGAAAAGGGACTAGATACTTTGAAAAGTCACGTGATGGTCTGCTCAACCACACTTCTAAGGAATCGTGTGGGGCAATGGGTTGATTGTCTCTTGTGGTGAAAGTGTACAAACTCTGCAGAGTCAAAACTATTCGAATAGCCGTGCCCACGGTCAAGGGCGGACATGGGAGCTTAACTAGATATAGTTCTGTTTCAAAATATTTGAAAATGGGAATGGGAACTGGTAGGGCAACGGATCGCCCTAATTTGAGTTTTCCTGGGTGTCGTCCCAGTGGTACGGTAAGTGGCTATAACACTGAAGAATGTTATATGATGCAGATTCCATGTAACGGTGGATGGAATTTGGGTCAATATTAAATTTAGCTCTAGGCATCATACTAAGTCATTTAAAATCTGCCAGGTCATAGGATTTTTAGTATAATATTTCAATGCAGTTTGGCAAAACAAAATAACCTGGACCTTCCATTGTTAAGACTTGCATATTATCTATTGCATACTGTGTGTTGACTCGCGGAGCACGGGGTCGGAGTGCTCACGCTCGCTTTTGCGACACAATACAGAAACAGGATCGCAGGATCACTATGCTTACGAAGACACCCCTGCCACTGAAGGAAGATCCAACGAAGGAGATTAGGACGTAGGCTTCGTTTTGCTAGCCATGGACAAGTAGACCAGATGGCTTTGTGTGCACGTATATTCCGGAATCCCGGTGATATATATTGCACACATTACCCTTCCAGTCGCTTGCCTGTGGAGTTGGGCTTACTTTTGCTACTGTTTCCGCTGTATGACTGCAATGAAGATATTTGGCCA
Source organism: Dendrocalamus latiflorus (assembly GCA_017311315.1). NCBI lineage: Eukaryota > Viridiplantae > Streptophyta > Magnoliopsida > Poales > Poaceae > Dendrocalamus > Dendrocalamus latiflorus. Next base: position 39,291,273 of record CM029657.1, read on the forward strand.
AAGTGGCCTTTTGTAAACTATCACCCGATGTGGTGTATTTCAACTTCTGTAATATTACTACGCGATGTATGACATGATCCAGCTATGTTCCTGTGTGCACTAACTACTGATCCAGGGATTAGTGCAATAAAACACAGTAGATTCGGATTGAAAAATCCGGGTCTGACAGAGCTGGTATCAGAGCATACGACTGTAGGGTAAAAGCCTTAGAATGGTCGTTAGAAGGGTCTTAGGGATTTAATTTTTAAACCTCTACAAAAAGGAACTTCTAAAAATATAAAGTATTATTGCTGTTCGTATCCTTCTTAGATCTGTTCTAGTCTACTTTTCAGTTGATTATTTTTAAAAGTTACTAACGTAAGTATTGTAAACTGCAGATGGCAGGAGCCGCCGCCGAGGGGCACTGGGACTTTTTAGCCCATGGCGTGAGGGAGGGAGAGTTTGCGAGCCTGCTTCGCAGACTTCTCCACTACTTGGGCTACAAGAAGCCGCCCATTTACAGGGGCAAGAGGACCAGAGTTGGAGCAGACGAGTCTTGGCTGATGGAGGTCTACATCGACGCCAAGGACGAGAGGGACCCTCCTCACGTTTTCCCGGCCATCCATAGGAGGGGCACCGCTCCCGCAGCGCTCCAGGACGCAGCCCGTTTGGCTGTGGCCCGCCTCTGCGATCTTCAGGGACTCGCGCTCCAGAGGACTCCTTTTTGCTACTACCTGCTGCGCCGAGAGGGCGACCGCTTCGACGAGCTCCTCATCCCCGATATGGAGGACGACCCGAGGCTGACACACCAGGTGGATCTCACCCGGGCTCTGGGGACGATCCACATCAGGGCTCAGGAGGAGATCACGGCACTGCGTGAGCGCCTGCACGCTACCCACAGTGAGGCGGAGTCCCTACGTGAGCGTCTTGCCGCGTGCGAGGCGGCCTTGGCGGAGGCCAAGGCAGAGGCGGCTACTGCACGTGCCCAGCAGACTCCTACACCAGCTATGGCCCCCGCACCACCCCCGCCAGGCTCGGGGGGACTACGCACCAGACTTACCGCTCGTAAGAGCACACGTCCCCCGGGGCCGCAGTCCGCACTGCGCCTTGGAGAGGCCCGCCGTGGCCGCAGCCGTAGCCGCTCTCGCTCCCGCTCCGACACTGACCCCTCCGAGTTTAGTGGCAGTCGCTCCCGTTCCGAGTCGCCGGGCGATAGCCCCTCCAGCCCCGATGTTGGACCTATGGAGGAGTAGGACGCTTGCAGTAGGTTGGCTAGTCGTAGTAGGTGCAGGTTCCCCAGTTATGGTAGTGTCGCCTTTTGCTAGTTTCTTAGTCCTGCGATGTATAATTATGAACTCTGGTTGTGGTATGTGATGTGTTTTGTAAGTCCAGCTTGGGTTAGAACTTTAAAAATGCTGGCTATGTGGTATTGTATGTTAATGCAGACTTTATGTTATGAGTGATCTTGTCATTTGGCTTTGTTGGTTTTTATTGCATGAAATGGTATCTTGTTGTTAGCTGCCTAGTGTTAGTAATAAATTACATAACTATAACTGCAGATGGCCAGTAGAAGGAGCACCAGGGCTCAGGCCAATACTAACCAAGCCGAGATAGACTCAGCACGCGGGGTTTTGCCTGAAGACCAGGGCAGAAACCAGGATCACGGCAATGACGACCTTCCAAATCCTCCGGAACACCCTACAATGGCCCAAGTTATGGCACAACAAACCCAGCTTTTGCAAGCCATATATGCGGGGCAGCAAGGGAACCAAGGAGGGCACAAAGCTGACTTAGGAGATTTCCAAAGGACAAAGCCAATAACCTTCACAGCGGCAGAAGAACCACTTGAAGCTGAAGACTGGCTTCGGGATACTGAGAGAAAACTGCGCTTAATTAAATGCGCAGAGGAGGACAAAGTCATGTTCGCTGCACACCAGCTGCAGGGTGCCGCAGCGGCATGGTGGGAGAATTACTTGGCTGCTAGAGGCCAAGAGGATGCTACCACTGGGATCAACGCCGAAGCTATCCCTTGGTCAGAATTCAAGACTGCTTTCAAGGCAAATTTCATCCCGACAGGAGTAATGAGAATGAAGAAGAACGAATTTCGCACTCTGAAGCAAGGGAATTTGTCCGTGAATGAATACCTTACCAAATTCACTCAACTGGCTCGTTATGCTCCTAAAGATGTGGAAGAGGAAGAGGGGAAAATTGATAGGTTTTTCGAAGGGATGAATGAAGAGTTACGAGTTCAGCTAATCGTCCAAGATTTCACCAGCTTCCACCAGTTGGTGAACAAGGCTTTAATTTTAGAAAATGAAAGGAAAAACCTAGTGGCCAGCCGTAAGCGGAAGTTGCCAGTCCAGCGCCCCCAAGGAAGGTTTATCCAGAAGTTCTTCAACAACCCCTCCTTCTCAAGGTTCAACCCATCCGGTGCTTCCGCGTCAGTTTCCCGGCCGGGCGGGAGTGTATCTCAAGTTCCGCGTACAGGAGGCCAGTACAATCCCGCGGCTAATCTTAATTGTTATAGCTGCGGGGAAAAAGGGCACTTTGCCAATAAATGCCCCAACAAGCAGAATGTTCCAGCCCGCAGTCAAGCACCAGCCCCTAGCAGAGGACAACAGAGCTCTCAGGCCAGTAGAAATTCAGCCGTACCAAACCGTGGTCGGGTCAACCACGTCACGGCTGAGGAAGCTCAAGAAGCCGTTGGAGTTCTTATGGGTACGTTCTCTGTCAAATCTATACCAGCACAAGTGTTGTTTGATTCGGGAGCTTCTCATTCATTCATGTCAAAAGGGTATGCTGATAAATTGGGATTACCTACCTTTGCTTTAAAGAAACCACTGGTGCTCAGTTCGCCAGCTGGTCCAATTACCGCCACCTTAGTGTGCCCTGGGGTAGTAATTACCATGGAAAGATGTGACTTTCTAGCAAATTTAATAGTTTTACCCTCCCAGACCTTAGACATCATATTAGGGATGGATTGGCTAGCGAAATATGATGGGATCATAAGCTGTGCCACTAGGAAAGTCAAACTTACCAAGTGCCCTGGATTAACAATAGAAGTGAGGGTAGAACGCCCGTACCGATGGGGCCGGGCAATCTACTATTGTGAAGGTGTACCATTAGAAGGGATGATAGTGGTACAAGATTACCCTAAGGTATTTCCTGAAGAACTGCCAAGTATGCCACCCGACAGAGATTTAGAGTTTGTCATTAACCTAAAGCCCGGTGCTGCTCCCATCTCTAAGAGGCCCTACAGAATGACCGTGGATGAGTTAGAAGAGTTAAAGAAACAACTACATGAGCTACAAGGCAAAGGGTTTATTAGGCCGAGTTCCTCACCCTGGGGATCTCCGGTAATCTTTGTGAAAAAGAAGGATGGTACAGCCCGCATGTGTGTAGATTACAGGGCCTTAAATGAAGTGACCATCAAAAACAAGTACCCTCTACCCAGAATTGATGATCTATTTGATCAGCTCGGTGGAGCCACTGTATTCTCCAAAATTGACTTGAGGTCAGGTTACCATCAGTTGAAGATCAGGCCTGAGGATATTCCAAAGACTGCTTTCACCACAAGATATGGGTTGTATGAATTTACAGTCATGTCTTTTGGGTTAACAAATGCCCCAGCCTATTTTATGAATCTCATGAATAAGGTTTTCATGGAATACCTAGATAAGTTTGTGGTGGTATTCATTGATGATATTCTCATCTACTCCAAGACCGCAGAAGAGCATGCTGAGCATTTGCGCTTAGTATTAGAGAAATTGAAAGAACACCAGCTCTATGCCAAGTTTAGCAAATGTGAGTTTTGGCTGTCGGATATCAGCTTCCTGGGCCATATAGTGTCGGCTGGGGGAGTAGCAGTGGACCCATCTAAGATTGCCGCTGTAATGGAATGGCAACAGCCCACCAGCGTCACGGAAGTGCGCAGTTTCCTCGGATTGGCTGGATACTACCGCAGATTCATTGAGGGATTTTCTCGAGTTGCCAGACCCCTGACACAGCTACTCAAGAAGGAGCAGAAATTTGAGTGGACCAAGGCCTGCGAGGAAAGTTTTCAAGAACTAAAGAAGAGGTTAACCTCCACCCCTGTGTTGGTCCTGCCAGATGTACGCAAGGACTTTGAGATATATTGTGATGCTTCACATCAAGGCCTTGGATGTGTGCTTATGCAAGAAGGCAAGGTGGTAGCTTATGCGTCAAGGCAGCTTCGCCCCCATGAAGTCAATTACCCAACCCATGATTTGGAACTGGCTTCAGTGGTACATGCATTGAAAATTTGGAGACACTACCTTATCGGGAATCATTGTGATATATACACTGATCACAAGAGCCTCAAGTACTTCTTCACGCAATCCCATCTCAATCTGAGGCAGAGAAGATGGCTGGAGCTAATCAAGGATTACGACTTAAGTGTTCACTACCACCCCGGCAAGGCTAACGTGGTAGCTGACGCCTTGAGTCGTAAGGCATATTGCAACAACCTCATGGTTTTGGAGCAGCAGCCCGAGTTGTACAAGGAGCTAATGACACTAAACTTGGAGGTCGTGGAACAAGGCACCCTAGCAGCCATGGAAATCCAACCAAGCATAGAAGAGCGGATCATGGCCGCGCAGCAAGAAGATCCAACTGTGTTGAGACTAAAAAGATTGATGGAAGCAGGGAAGGCTCCCAAGATGACAGTTGATCATGAAGGTGCTCTGCGATACGGGACACGTATCGTTGTGCCACATCAAAAGGATCTTAAAGAATTGATATTGAGAGAAGCTCATAGCTCGGCATACTCTCTTCACCCCGGGAGCACCAAGATGTACCACGAAATGAAACAATTCTGCTGGTGGCCTCGCATGAAAAGAGACATCGCTGAACATGTAGCCTGCTGTGATGTATGTCAGCGAGTGAAGGCAGAACATCAGAGGCCCGCAGGGTTGCTACAACCATTGCAAGTGCCCCAATGGAAATGGGAAGAAGTCGGCATGGACTTTATAACTGGACTTCCTCGAACAAAATCCGGGTATGATTCCATATGGGTGGTAATAGACAGATTGACCAAGGTTGCACATTTCATCCCTGTTAAAACCACCTACAAGGGGGACAAGCTGGCAGAATTATATATGTCTCGCATCGTGAGTTTGCACGGTGTACCCAAAAGGATAGTCTCAGACCGAGGATCTCAATTTACCTCGCATTTCTGGGCTAGCCTACATGAAGCCCTTGGCACCCACTTGGATTTCAGCACCGCCTACCACCCTCAAACAGATGGGCAAACGGAGAGGGTAAACCAGATATTGGAAGACATGCTCCGAGCTTGCGCTCTGGATTTCTCCAAAGAATGGGACAGATGCCTGCCCTATGCTGAGTTTGCTTACAATAATAGCTATCAAACCAGTCTTCAAATGTCCCCATTTGAAGCACTATATGGAAGAAAATGCCGGACCCCCCTTCACTGGTCAGAAGTAGGAGAAGGTTATATCTTCGGGCCAGATACACTAAAACAGGCCGAAGAAAAGGTTCGCATAATCAGAGACAGACTGCTAGCAGCCCAGTCCAGGCAAAAGAGCTATGCGGACAAGAGAAGAAGACCACTAAGCTTTGAAGTTGGAGATCATGTCTATCTGAAGGTATCACCGTTGCGAGGAGTCAAACGGTTCAAGGTTAAAGGCAAACTTACTCCACGATATGTTGGACCGTTTCCAATAGTGGCCAAGAAAGGAGAGGTTGCCTATCAGCTGGGGCTACCTCCAAATCTATCTGACATACATGATGTCTTCCACGTGTCCCAACTCAAGAAGTGCCTACGAGTGCCAGAGGATCAAGCTCCAATGGAAGCAATCGAAATTGAGGAAGATTTAACCTACAAGGAGCGTCCCATCAAAATCCTGGACACCGTGGAGAAAAAGACACGAACCCAAATCATCCGCATGTGCAGAGTGCAATGGAGCCATCACTCCAAGAAGGAAGCCACCTGGGAACGTGAAGATCAGCTACGGAAGGACTACCCCGACCTATTCACTAGCTAGGCCGAATCTCGGGGTCGAGATTCTTTTTAAGGGGGGTAGGTTTGTAACATCCTGAAAAATGATATTAAGGAAAATGTAAAGTTGTTGGTTATTTTGCAATATGATACCAGTTGCATTTGGATTTATAATGATTTTTCCTGGAAGCTTGGCAAAAGGTTTCTAAAGCTAAATTGGATCAAAATAAGCAGCTATATTTGAATGGTAGAGATTTAAAAATCTAATTAAGAATCTGAAAAGATGATCCATAAAATACCAAAGGAGAAAATGTAACTAAGCATGAAATCTCATCCCTAAAAATAATGGCAAGCAAATTTAAAGAGGCCAGCATTTACCCATGTATGCGGACACATAAGAATACCAATATATGTATATACCTGAAAACTAGGTGGAGAAGTAAGCAAATAAACATATATGTAAATGTATGTATGTGTAAATAGAGTAGATATGTGCATAACCCAGAAAATAGATACAGCTAAGTATGCATGTATATACCAGGGTATGTATATATATATACATATGTACACATACATAGTCACATGTAAAAGCAACAATAAAAAGAAACAAAAAAAATATGTGAGGGGAGCCAGACCAGGCCGGATCGGCCCAGCCCAGCCCCACCTCTCTCCCCCGCGGCGCGCACAGCCCACCTCCTCTTCTCTTCTTCCGCCCGAGCGCCCCCCCTGCCAGCGCTGTTTTTCTTCTTCCTTCGCTGCGCGGCCAAGCTAGCTCCACGTCGCCCCTTCGCTCCGCGCCTCTTCCTCCGCCTCACCTCGGAAACGCTGGACAACGTCGCCTCCGCCCATTGGTTCGCCGTGCTCTGCCGCTCTCTTTTTCTTCCCCGCCCTGCCGCCGCTCTCTTTTTCCTCCCTGCGCTGCCGAGTTGTCTCTCCGTGCGAGTGGCTCGAGATTTCTGCAACTCAGCGGGCGCAGCACAGTGGCATGATGCCAAATCATCCCCGCGGGATTTCCCTGCCCTGCCCGTCATCGGTTTCGCCGCTCTCCGATACAACCGCGCGGGCAAGCTCCCGCGGGCAGCCCTCCTCGCGCGCCTATAAGCTCCACCGAGGGCCTCTACGAACTCCCCTTCTCGCCCTCTCCCTCCAGAAGAAAGGAATCGGAATTTCGCCCCCAAATCGCCGCCACAACCCCCCTTCTTCCCCAAGTCCGGCCGCCGAGCCATCTCCCTAACCGCACCACCATTTCTCGATTCCTGATGTCTACACCCTCACCGTGACGTCGTGAAGACAACCGGGAGGTCGGCCGAGCCTCTCCGGCCCTGCAGCTCGCCGGCGTCGACCTCCTCCCTGAGCTGCCGCCACCGCAAGCCGCCAGCCCTACTCCGGTGACCCCCACCCATCGCCGACTCCACCATCGGGATCCCCGGCGTCAGGACATTCCATTTCGGCCGTCACCCGCAACCCTCCGGTCGCCCGCCGCCGACTGCACCGCCGCCCATCCTCGGTTCCGAACTCCTCTGCCCCGGCCGCTACTACTGCATACCTTAAGAGGTAATAACGCCATATATGAGTAAGCAATGATTGAGAGGGTCTCCTGGCTAGCAGCGTCGGCATTAGAGCACGCCCAGGCCGCGCGCGTTCGATCCCTCCCCGCCGCGCCGGGTTGGTTCTTGGGTTTTTAATTTTTGCTGTTTTGCTGTGCATCAGAGAATCCAGCCGACCGTGAGTGTCCATGTGTGTACACATATGAGCTTGTATAATAAATAACTTTGTTTAAACCTTTAGCAAATAAATTGAAGGAATACTTGAATGCAATTTAAATGGCACATGAAATAGCAAAGATCTTGTATTTAGACCTTGAGTGTTAATCTTTGCAGGTTGCAACTTAGGATATTTAGGGACTCTTGAGTATGGATATTTATCATGTGTTAGAAGGTAGCACTTGGATATGGGTGTAGCATGAGTAGTTATTCAAGCTTCCTGTCAAAGGAGGGGATTTAGTAATAGTGTGACTAGGGGAGAATGTCACATGAAATAATGACCCATCAATTAAAGGGTATAGAAATCAACCGTTAGTAAGCTAGGCTATTAGATATTATCACTAACCCAGATCATGACATCCAAATAAAATTATGGAATGCAGCATATTAAAATGAGTATGATTAAACTTAGCTATTTAAAATGGGATTACCATAGCACCAAAACAAATAAAAACTAGAAAATTTGTATTGAATTTATTTGGGTCTTTTGGTGAATGTTTATTGGTTTGTTGATTGCCTTTTTCCTTTTTATCCAAATTTTTGCGCGCGTTAAAAATAGCTTACGAAGCACAAGAGGAGGAGGCAGAGGCAGCGGTACTAGAAGCTTCAGACGATCCAGAAAACACCCCCTGTGACCAAGGCGAGTCAATACTTTGATCATTTCGAACCTACATTTCCTGCAAATTACTTTGGTTTAAATTATCAAATTGCATGTTGTTACTTTATATGCAAATACATGTTAGTTTAATCTTCTAGTTATATGCCTACTGTTTACATTGAATAATATTACCCTTCATTTGGAATATTTGAATGTGTGAACCTTGTCGCCCTAGCAAAAATTTATATTAGTAACCTTTCGAAAGTAAGTCTGTAATTATATGCCATGCTTAGCATTGTTTAGAGTCTCATGGGCGCGAAAGCGCCCAAGCATCACTTTTAATCCTGAGAAAAATTAGTTGGGCAGTCATGGTAGTAATGACTGGTGTATGTGGATATAGTTATTTTATATTCCCCAAAAACCTCGAATTGCTTAATTACCTGGGCGGATGGTTTGGGGGTATGGTGCAGGTGTGCACGAGAGTGTGGTTTGTGGTAGAACCGCCCAGATACCATTAAGGACCGAATCTTGTCTTGTCAACCCATGTAAAACAGTACAACCACAAGTCTGTAAAGTATAGCTTGGCTAAGTAAATTTATCGAAACCCCGGACTCATCTCACCGGTAGTGGTTGGGAAGTAGATAAGCTATGGCAAGGGGGCCTGAAGGGACACCAGTGGAGGGTGAAGTTCGCCCAGCTGTCCTAACGTTGCGGGGAGTGGAGCCCGGCTGCGTTAGTGGCTGTGGGGAACATCCCGCGCATAGATGGGACCCACCGCAAGTGGGAGAAGCCCATAAAGTGAGATGAGAAAAGGGACTAGATACTTTGAAAAGTCACGTGATGGTCTGCTCAACCACACTTCTAAGGAATCGTGTGGGGCAATGGGTTGATTGTCTCTTGTGGTGAAAGTGTACAAACTCTGCAGAGTCAAAACTATTCGAATAGCCGTGCCCACGGTCAAGGGCGGACATGGGAGCTTAACTAGATATAGTTCTGTTTCAAAATATTTGAAAATGGGAATGGGAACTGGTAGGGCAACGGATCGCCCTAATTTGAGTTTTCAAAATGAAGGGCAGAATTGGGTTAGGGCTTGCCTTGGGGAATTCCGGCGATTGCCGGTAATGGGGGAGGCTATCGGATCTTTGGGGGTGTTTGGCTGACCCTGGGTGTTAATGCCTTTGAATGGATGGGCTCAGGGGCTTTTATAGAGCGGCAGAGGTGGTTCGGCATAATGGAGGAGCTTCGATGGCGGTGGCGCGTGGCATGGTTGGGAAGGGTCGTGGAGGCATGGTGTGGCGGTCAGAGGGGATGCACTGGCTGCCTCGGGTAAAGAAATGCAGCAGTTAAAAGTGGTCAGGCTGGCAAAGAGATCTAGGAGGGCAAAGAGCACGAGAAGGTCGGTGCGGCGGTGGTGGCCGTGGCCGACAGCTCTGATACGGGGTTAGGGTATTTAAGAGAGGGTGTACGACCTCTAACAAAGTGGCGCAGAGGCGGTAGCAATGAGATGGCGTGGGAAGGCGCGAGAGCGGGCGGGATGGACCGGTAGTGGCAAAACAGGGGCAGCGGCGATGCATTTTCAAATGGTGAACAATGCCGACATAATTATCCCCCATTGAAGCAATGCCAGTGAGGATTGGTGACTTGAACGGCTGAGATTCGTATTGAATTGGGCTAGGGATCAAAGGAAACCAAATCCAAAACGAAATCCAAATTCTTTTGAAAAAATCGGTTTTGTTTCACCTTGTATCTAGCTATTCATATTTTTCTAGTTTTTTTCTCTTAATACATATTTCTCTGATGTGTATATTTTTCGTTTTTATGTAAACACACTACAATAGCCTTCATGGCAGTACTCTATTAATTGAGCAACATTGGCATGTTGTTAAGAAGTTACTAGCTTTTTTTGAATTTCTTTTATGATTTTACTGTTGTTTTTATCTGTAATTTATTACCAAACATCTCCCAAATTGTGTATCGTATTCTTGAAATTGCTACTCATTTATGGGCTAATGAAATTATATAGTTTTTACACTATATTTAGTATGAAATCCAAAATTTTGAAATATTGGAAAGAAATTATTACTTTATATTTTTTGCATTTATTTTAAATCCTAGAACTAAACTGTGAGGATTCAACAATATTCTCCTAGTTCGGAGTGATGTAGTAGGGATAGATTATTCTAGCTATTTCTCACTTGTTCGTACTCGACTAACTGATGTCTATCACAAGTATAACAGAAAATTTGAGGAAGTTCACTTTGTATGACCAAAGGTTTCAGGAAGTTCACTTGCAACGACCTCCATCACTACCCATTGTAGGTAAAAAGAAAATCGCATGGGGGCAAGATCTGGTGTACATGTTCTTCATTCGGAGGTTCAGATTCTTCGACGACATCAAGCACTAAAGAAAGACAAAGCAAGCATAGCATTGAAGAGCTATCCGCCTAGTTGGATAGTGATATAGTGTTGTACTAGGAGGATATCAATATTTTGAACTTGTAGCAAAAGCACAAGATGCAAATCCGGTGCTATCCTTACTAGCATGGGATATGTTAATTGTTCTAGTCTCAACGGTTTATTCCAATTTTATTTTCAATCTTTTTGTGAGAATACTGAAGGAGAGAATAACAAGTCTCACAAAGCGAGATGGTGAAAATATTTCTTACAGTTAAATAATGAGAACAAGCCAACACACGACAATAACATTTCATCGAAATACGAAGTTGGTGGAGTCATTTGATAATTTTTATCTAGACAATGACAATTAAAACATTGATGTATGCAGCGCTATAGGCTATACTATTTTTTCTTATCCAATGTTTTTCTCAAATCGAGTTTTTTACTTAGCAATGTTTTTAACGAGACAACCGTCTAAGCATAAATAAATGTCTTCATCAATCTTCAATTTATTTATAATTATCTTTTTTTCTCTTTTATTTATTTATCTCAATTAATTAATTATTTATCTCAATTAATTGCCTCTTTATTTATCTTATTTTTTGTCCCTTTTTTCCTTTATTTATCTCCTCCCTCTCCACTTTCCTCCACTCCTCTCTCCTCGGCCCAGCCACCGCCTCCTCCCTCCCCGTTGTCTCCTCTTGTGCCTCGTGCTCCCGGCTCCACTCCCTCCCTCTTGCAGAGGTGGGACTTGGGCCGGGCTTCTTTGGGCCAGCCCGAAGCACGGCCGGCACGGCCTGGCCCAAGCACGGCCCGGCCCGACACGTGGCGGGCCGTGCCGGCACGGCACGAACGGTGGGTCGGGCTGGGCCTCAAAATCCGGCACGGTGGGCGGCACGGCACGGCACGGCAGATTGGGCCGTGCTCGGGCCGGCACGGCACGAAGAGCACGGTTGGCCAGAAACTATTTAAAATTGATTTCTTAACTATAGTAAGTTGTATTCATGACTCTCCTTGAGCTTTTCTATTTGACTAGTTGGGTAGGCATATGCTACATTGTCGGGCGATATCCACGTACGCCATAGTCTAATTTGCACCAAGATATGCATTCCATTGGACTAGATGACCAAGTTCGGAGGTGGAATGGCATGAGACAATAGAATCGAATTTTAAGTAGGTTTTTAATAAGGCGGATACAAGAGAAAGGAAGATAGCGGCCACCGCTACCATTGTCGCCGTCGCTTTCGTCGTGTATAGTTACTTTGGGCTGGGCTTGGGCTGGCACGGCACGAACGCCGGCACGGTGGGCTTTGGGCCGTGCTTGGGCCTGACCGAAGACGAGGCGGACCGGTACGGCACGGCACGACGGAATGACTGGGCCGAACCGGCACGGTACGAAGCGGCCCAAAGCACGGTGGGCTTGGACCGTGCCGGTACGGCACGGCCCAATTCCCACCTCTCTCGCTGGCAGTGGCGGCGAAGGCTCCAGGTAACACGCGACGAAGGCGGCACGAGCCTACGTGCTAAACAACCTGGAAATATTGTTTTCGTCCCACGGATAATGGCTGGCGCGCCAAGCCAATAAGCGTCAGGATTTCCCCTCGTCCCCAGCTCGCTGCACTCCGCCGCCCTGGCCATGGCTACCACCACGTCCACACTCCTCTCTCCTCCGCTCCCCAAATCCCTAACCCCTCCACTCCACGCCCTGCCACCCCAACCCCTACGCCACTCCAAAACCCACCCCTATCCGCCGCTCCCTCTTCCTTTCTTCACCCTCCCGCGCCGCCGCCGTCGCAGCCCCATCGCCGCGTGCCCCATTGCGGCCACCTCCACCTCGCCCGCCTGCGACGCGCGCGAGGCCGAGCGCGCCGTAGCAGAGCTCCTCCGTGAGCACGGCGCCTCCCCGGCCGCCGCCGCCGCCATCGCCGCGCGCGCGCCGGGCTACGCCGCCATGCTGGCGGACGGAGTGCGCGAGCTCGACGAGCTCGGCCTATGGGCCTCGTGGAGCTCCGGGGTGGGGGCGCGCGATGTCGAGATGGGCGCGCTCGGGTTCGGGAGGAAGGTGTACTTCATGGGGAAGAGCAAGCGCGACAGCGGCGTGGTGCCGCTCCTCGAGAGCCTCGGCGTACGGCTCTCCTCCGCGAAGTTCATCGCGCCCTACGTTTCGGCGGCGGGCCTCCCGGTGCTGATTGATAGGGTGAGAGCTAATCCATTCTGAGTTCGGTTTGCTTGCATAGGTCCTCTGATCAAAATTCCACCCAAGCTACCCAATCAAGTCCATGACTTCGTATTAGATGTGTTTGGTCGAACAAATCAACAAAATTCAATCTAGCTAATTAAACACGGAACACTCAAATTGATAGGAGCTTAATTGGTCGAACAGTATTGTCCTTAGCTCAGCTGCAAGCCTGCAACTCAAATCATCAAGTTTGTAGTCTTGTGCAGAGCTTGAGCTCAAGTATGTTAATTACTTCTCTGTTCATTCGTGCCACTAATCACAACAGTACTTCAATTTTTTATATCATGGCACCGAACTAATTTATGGAATCATTTACTGGCATTAGAATACGTGTAGCAAATTTTCGTTAACACTAGTAAATGGTGACATCACACTTTGATATTATGATACTATGGATTATGATAGTGGTAGTTATGTGGATTATGATAGTGGTAGTTATGTTTCCTTTCGACAGTTGTGGTACTGCTTGATACTATCTTATGGTCACTAGATTACTGCATTCGTTACTTATGGTTTATTCACATATAGGTTAAGTTTTTGAAGGAAATATTATTTTCAAGCAGTGGTTATGAAACGCTAATCAGAAAGAATGCTAAGCGCATGATGATGCACTTATCAATACCTGCAGATGAGGCACTCCAAAGTACTTTATCATTTTTTGAAAAAGTAAGTTTCAGTCCCAATTATTGTTTCTCATACCAAGTTTCAGTCCCAATTATTGTTTCTCATACCAGTTTCCTTGCATTGAATATCTCTAGAGATTTAATCTTTCTTGAACCATATTCTTGCAGATGGAGGCCAGGTATGGTGGTCTTAGCATGTTGGGACATGGAGATGTGTCATTTCCCTATCTCATCGAATCATTTCCAATGCTTCTTCTCTGCTCAGAGGACAATCATCTTAAGCCATTAATTGATTTTCTTGAGTGCATTGGAATTCCCAAGCCAAGGATTGCAACGGTTCTCCTGTCATTTCCTCCTATCATCCTTTCTGATGTTGAAAATGATATCAAGCCAAGGATTCATGCATGGGAAAAGGTATACTATAAGGACTTGATTCTCAACTGACCTTTATGCTTGTGATGTCCTTTGAAACCTGCAATATTTGTGTTCACTGGACAATAGGTGCAATAAATGTAATATTATCCCATTTCAAACTTTTCTAGGCTGGCATTGAACAAGAATATATTGGTAGGATGTTGTTGAAGTATCCATGGATTCTTTCAACAAGTGTAATAGAAAACTACGGGCAGATGCTTTTGTTCTTTAACAGAAAAAAGGTAACTGAAAAAAAGAATCTTCCTACTATGCCAACTTGGCTTAATATCCTGTTCACTTAAGGATCCTGTTCTACCTAGTGTTTGTTTGTTGGTACTGGAAGTGGTAAGTCAGGTTTTTTGCTTTCAGATTTCCAGTACAGTCCTTTCTATTGCTGTGAAAAGCTGGCCTCATATTCTGGGTTGTTCAACAAAAAGAATGAACTCAATTCTGGAGCTGTTTGATGATCTGGGCATCAATAAGAAAATGTTGGTTCCAGTTGTTACATCAAGTCCACAGTTGCTGCTGAAAAAACCTAATGAGTTTCTGCAGGTGTGTAACTATTCTTATGGTTTGCTTTCCGTATATAAACTCCATTGGTAACGGGAAAGCTACTTCACTTAGATTTAGCAAACAACAACCAATCGTCAGTAATACAATATTTTGCTTAGCCCCTAATCATAGGTCTTCCATTTAGTTGACATGCGTAACAGCTTTCATCATTACGTCTTGAGCAGGGATAGAAATCTCGGAACTGGTGCAAAACCCAGCCGGTGGGCGGTAATGGTAACCAGTTAGTTACCAGAAAATCCGGAAAAAAACTGGATGAAATTCATGTTTCAAAATTTGAATTTGGGCGGTTTGAAACCGCTAAAAACCAGAAAAAGTTAGAGAAAATCTAGCTCAAAATGTTGAGACTAGCATATTTATGCATATTTAATTCATACAATAGGTAATCTAGCACAAAAAGTCCTAAACTAACCTAGGAACTTCCTAGATTACTGGTTGATTTTTTCCCTCCCGGTATCCACCAGGATTTCCGGTAACTGATGGTTACCGGCCGATAATTGCCAGTTTTTCTTTCCCTGGTCTTGAGTTTCATATTGTTTCCGAATTAATCACAATGAGATTTCCTAGGATTAAGACTTAGGAGGCATGTATACGGTGGTCAACCTCAATGCTCGATTCAGGTCTATTGCATCCTTTGCTGTCAGTCTATAATTGTATCCACGGTGCAAATTGGTCTTTTAGGATATCCAAAATTGGGGATGGTCTTGAGTTGTTAATTTTTTACATCTTTGATCCTCCAATAACTGCTTATCTTGGTACTAATTGTTCTGCCTCGTGTCCCAGATTGTTTTCTTTTTCAAAGATATGGGTTTTGATAAGGAAACTGTGGCAAAGATTTTGTGTCGTTCTCCAGAAATATTTGCTTCAAATGTGGACAATACCCTCAAGAAGAAAATCAACTTTCTTATTGACTTCGGTGTTTCCAAGCGTCATCTTCCTCGCATCATTAGGAAGTATCCAGAGCTTTTATTGTTGGACATAAATTGCACACTGCTCCCCAGGTATGACCGCAACTTCTTCTATAAAGGAAAAAAAGGTTTTACTACAAAGGCTCAATCAATGCATTTGATATGTTCATAGTTCTTGTATACTTGTAAATGGCTTTAACTCATCTAGCTACTGCCTACCAGTAACTAATATACTAGTCAGGCCAGGTACCTTGCACCCAACATACTCATTGGAACCAGAACCCTATTCTCAGGCTCTCAGCTGATATATATTTAGTTAGGGCCTTTATGGATGGTTTTCACCTATATTTGGGCAAATTCCACATCAGCCGTGCACATAAATACATAATTTCACAATACTCTTTGAAACATAAGGAACAAAGTTCAAAAACTTTACCCGACCAAAACTGGTGGGATCAAGTTGCGGGCTATCCTGCTACTTCTCAAGGGTCATTGCTGGTAAAGGCCTGCTATATATACACACTAAGAAAGTGTACCACCAGCACATTATTATTCAGTAGAGCATTTAAATTATGTTTATTGCCAAGATAGATGTATGCGGAATATGCAGCACAAGTTGACATTGGCTAAACTCATTGTTTCTTAACTATGCTATGGTCTATTTTGAGTTTCTTCTACAAGCTGCAATGTGCTATTGGTGTAATTATTGTTGATGTTGTTGGACAGTTGCACCTTTTATCTAGATAATATACATTTTTTTGCAATTTTGGAATGTTCTGGAGTCATTGTGGTCAACAGCATAATCCACTTGTGCAGTCAATTTCTTATTCCTGGTACTTGATATCTGATTTACTTTTTGTTGCTTACCTGAAGTCTAATAATGTGATCTTCACTAGTCAAATATATTTGCCAAGATGCTCTCAAGTGTTCAATGCATGTAACTATTTTCCAATGTTTACAGAATGAACTACTTCTTGGAGATGGGCTTGTCTAAGAAAGATGTGTGCTCAATGATCTATAGATTCTCCCCACTTCTGGGTTACAGTATGGAGCTTGTTATGAAACCAAAGCTTGAATTTCTGTTAAGAACCATGAAGAAGCCACTTAAAGCGATTGTAGAATATCCAAGGTACTTCAGCTATTCACTGGAGGGGAAGATAAAACCACGGTTTTGGGTAATTAAGAGTAAAAACATAGACTGCAGTCTGACAGACATGTTTGCAAAAAACGATGAACTTTTTGCTCAAGAATACTTGGGAATAGGAAGATTACTTGTGACACCTCCACAATCAAGCAAAGGTGGTTAGTTTCTGGACTTATATCAATAGCTAACCATGCTACTGTGCGTGAACTGTACAGCTGTATGCTTCCATCTGGGGAGGCTGTTTTACAGATGGGAAGTCAACTAGTTATCACCCAACTAGTATGTGTTATCACCTGTGTAGCTATCATCACAGCCACCAGCTACAAGGTGTCTACGAATATTTGAGATGAGCATCTGCAGGTTCGCAGATGCTCACAAGCTCCAATCAGCAGCTGAGGTACATGACTTCTTTACTATCAGGCTGATTGCTTTCTCTGAAACTGCTGAGAGATAGACCACTACCCAGGCCGCCTCGGTTGCTAGCTCTTCATCTGCCTTCTCCAAGATCTGCAAGATTGCATTCAGTACGCCCTCGCTGCTGATAAGCTTATTTTTGGCCTTGGGATCAGGGCCCTTAATAAGATTTGACAGAGCCCGAGCAGCAGTTCTTGCAATAGTAGAACCCACCCTTATTTGACAATGGCTGCATCATCAGACGGGGCAAGAGGACACAAAGCACCTTGCGCCAGTAGGGTGTTGCTGAGGCCTTCCTTCACCAGCAACATTACCAATGGCTTATGCGCACTACTCGTCGACAAGTATGGGGGTCTTCCCACCAAGATGAGCAACAAGCAATGGTAGATCTGGCAGCAAGGCGCACTGCGTTCCTTCAGCTGCTGACAAGTTTGTTAAGGCACCAAGCTGCCTCTAGCAGCTGTGCTTCATCTGACGAGGATACGGAGAGTAGGCATTGCACCAATGGAGGGAAATCTCCAGCTTGAACTGTTGCTTCAATGGCGGAGCCTTTCTAGCGTCAAGACCACGAGGTGCATCGGGTGCTGATGGAGCTGCTCGCCCAGATGGACGGATTCGACCGGTCGACCAACGTGCGCGTCATCATGGCGACGAACCGCGCCGGCACGCTGGACCCGGCGCTGCTGCGGCCGGGGCGGCTGGACTGCAAGGTCGAGTTCCCGCTCGCCGACCGGCGGCAGAAGCGGTTGGTGTTCCAGGCGTGTAGGGCGGGGATGAGCCTGGACGACGACGTCGACCTGGAGGAGTTGGTGGCCCGGCACGACGAGATAGGCGCCGCCGAGATCGCCGCCGTGTGCCGCGAGACCGGTATGCAGGCAGTGCGCGACAATCGGTACGTGGCGACGTGCGGGGACTTCATCGCGCCGTCGCCAAGAAGCCCGAGGGCGGTGCCAATGAGTACTTCTACAACTGGAGCAGCAGACCAGTTAGCTTACTAGGCTTGTAATATTGAAAACTTGCTTATGTGTTCATGCTTGTCCAGCTTCTCAAATGTATGCATTATTTTGTTGCGCACCACCAAGGTTTCTTTTTCAGAGAGAGCATCAAGTTTGGAAGATTTAGAGAGCGCTAAATTAGTGGATTTTTAGGCTAACATACTCCCTCAGTCGGGAAACTGCGAAAGAACGTCCTAAAATCTGCAGTCCTGTCCAGCAACTATAACTTTGAACAAAAGATATCGTTGTGAATATTTGGATTGAATTTATGTAAGTGGGACATGTTAAACATCAAAAAAAAAATTCCATAACTGCCATGCTAAAAAACATTCTCCGTTGCTGCAAACAAAATGCTCACATCGAGTATCGCATAAAGCATCAAACATATTTGCTAAAGAAGAAACGTTCAATCTTTCGAATAGTGAACCAAATCTGTAAGTAAATTCATCTTTGCAATGAACTGAAGGCATAACTTCAGAAATATGCAAGAAACCATGGATCTTCGACAACAACGGATCGTGTCTACATCCAGAGCATTAGACCCTAACGTAAATCCCATAGAGGCTTATGCATCACGAGTTTATTTGAATTCCAAACCGGCACTCCTTGTATGACATAATAAAAGAAGTTACATGAAGCATCCGGCATATGCTCATAGTAGCATACTTCTTCCAGCATTGATCACTGAGTGCAGATTATGACAAAAGAAGGTAAAAATAGGAGTCCTCCATGCAAGTTGGAATATCCTTCAATATTCCTTCTTGCCAAAGTTTTTGCACCAAAGTTGAGATGGGATCGGTCGGACTGGGTGATGCGGGCGTTGCTGCACAAAGTATTACATTTGTCAGCACTTCTGTCCACAACTAGAAAATAGATCAGGTCATTTATAACAACCACCTAACTACATGGAAATTACAGTGCCAACATGTCTTCCAAATGAAGGTTGAGAAAGGCAAAAACCTACTAGCAAGCTTTCATTTTTTGCTATACGATTGAGGAAAATCAGATATTTAGCTGTTGCTATGAAATAAATAAAGGCTCACATGTAACAATGATAGAACAAGATGCTTGTGGTTTTGCATATGAATTTTGATTCAGATAGAATAATTCGTAGTATTCCCTAGCATGCAGCTATCCACGAACACATATATGTAACGATCAGCTGAGGACAGCACCACCCCAGTGCTTGGACATCAAAGTTTGATAAGTCATGAAGATGAATTAAATAACAGAGTTCGAAACCAATTCTAACACAATTTATTTGGAAAAAACAGATAAGCACATTAAGGCCCTATTTGTTTAGGCTTTTTCTTTGGCTTAAAAGCTAAAAAACCAAAACCTAAACAAATGGGTGGCTTTTTAACTAGCCTTCTGAAAAAGGTTGAGCCACCCTATAAGCCAAAACCCAATCAATGGGTGCTTATTTTGGCTTTTTGCGGGATGGAAATAATCCTTCAGTTTTTCTCCTCATCCTCCCCCTCTCCAACCCGTACGAGGCTGTGCCTCCTCTCTCACGACTCATGAGCCATGTAGGGTTTGGGCCATCGGCGGCGGCCATGTCTCTTGACGCCACCATCCTCCACCCCCATCTCTCCATCCTCCCCGTGCCTATCGCCGTCATCCTGCCTCGAGAAGGCCACCGCTGCCTTGCTAGGGTTTCGAGTGGCGGCTGCCGCCGGCGACTGCATCTCCCCAAACCGGCGACCTCCTCCCCCAAAGAGGCTGCTGCCCTCCTACAACATCCTCCCCTGGAGAAGCCGCCGCTATCCTCTTCACACGTGCAGCCGTCGTCCTGATCCGTTGCTTGGTGTTGCTGTCCTCCTCACCCGTGCCACCATCCTCCTGTTGCGTTAGACGGCGCTGCCATTCTCCCCCGCGCCGCCGTCCACACGCCAACGCCCTTGTCATCTCCTTCCCTCCAGATCTGGATCTGTATTTGCTACGCCGCCTCTCTTCGGCTCCCCTCCGAGTTGGTTGTAAAATCGAGTATTCAGATTCAGTTGTAAAATTGAATTGTCTATTAATTCAGATTTACTGATATTTTTCCGTTCTTTCGAAAAAAATGCTTGGAAACAGAAGAATGCAGTGCATTATTGTTAATTGGTTCTTGATGTTAGGAATAAATGTTGAAATTTTTTGTAGTTGGTTCTTGGTGTGATATATGAGAGGGTCAAAATCCGTAAAAAAATGTTGTATTGCGCAAACTATGGATCGATATAAACTTGCTCATGCTGGGTTTGTAAACAATTGTTCTACTTGATACTGTCAGTGAAATACGTGAAATCAGTGATGTATTAGAACCAAGGGTATTTCAGCCATTTCAACAATAAGCCATAACTGATAACTCAAAAGCCAAAAAAAAGTCAGACTACCAAATATTTCGACTCAGCTTTTAAGTCGTTTAAGCCAAAAAGTTGGCTTTAAGCTATAAGCCAAAAAACCTAAGCCTAATCAAAGAGAGCCTAAGCCTGTACAAGACCCCTAAGCAACAAGCCTCCTGGCTGAACAAGCAAGGTCAGTTCTGAAATCCAGATAACCATAAAAGCAACCCCTGTTTGTATTATAAAGGTATGCCTATATGGTAACATCCCACTAGGAGCACAACTAATATTGGAGGACAAATGCTGCATGGTGAATGGCCAAAATACACAGTCAAGAACATGAGAATAAATCTTATCCATAACAGAATATCGCTAGACAGATGCATCAATAGGGGATTCAAAAGAAGAAATTTTTGCTCGATATTTTGTTGAATCAAGTAGCATTACAAACAGCACATGCGGTTATGTTACTAACTTGCTTTACATAAAAGTAACAATCACAAAATTGGTCCATCTCAAAATTTGTATAACAAGTGAGAAAGATCCATCTTAATCACCATACAAAATATCTTATGACACTACTTATCATGCACGGTATGGAAAATTTTCATTAAAGAATTTCCGCAAAATCACTGAAAGCGCATGTTCAACTATCAGGCAGCATTTGTGTGCACAATAGTTCAGTACAAACTAAATAAGCATGCCTGCTACATGTGTGGCACCAGTGTGGTTCACATGTCACTGTTGCAAAGCGCCCAAATGGGAACAAGAACGTTAATCGCAATTTATCTACAGATCATTTGAGTGCACGGGCAAATCACATGAATATTTTGGTTTTTCATGCAGCATTCCTACCATCCAACTGCAATGAAGTAACATTAGCGACAGCGTCCTAGTATTCAGAAACTGCATTTCATAGCCCGCACTATTTCCTACCTAGGATCACAAAAATTACTGAAGCCGCACTCAAAATTTTGATTTTTGCAGCTAAATGCAGAGCAGAAGTACCCAATAGAACTTACTGACCATCACTTCCACATTCGAGTTGTGTGCTATATACAACGGAGTAAAAGTTCTTCCTACTGCCTAATGACGAGAAGTCTTTACCAACCAAGTGTAATATTTGTTCTACATATCCAAATTCTCTAATGACGAGAAGTCTTTACCAACCATGTGTAATATTTGTTCTCCATATCCAAATTCCCCCACAGATCTCATCTCTCCACTAGAGTTTGGGTCAGGTCGAATCCTTTACACTAGATAAGCCAATAAGGCACCTTGGAGTAACTAGGGTTAGGGTTTGGGCAGCGGGGGAGTGTACCTCGAGCTCGGCGGACTTCATGGCTATGGGGATGCAGACGAGGAAGATGCCGAACATGGCGATGGCGGTGTTGCGGCGCCAGTGCACGGGCCGGCAGTAGGGCCCGCCCGTCATGCTCCACACCTTCTGCCGGAAGTCGCCGCCCCCGTGACCGTGCCCGCCATGGTCGCCGCCCATCGTCGCCGCCGCCGCCGCTTCTGCTCCTTGGATTCAATCAGATCGGGGATGTAGGTGCGGGTGTGGTCTGAGCCTGAGCGTGCCGGCGTGTGTGTAGCTGGGGTCTGGGGATTGTATTGTGGACCGCGTTTTTGCACAGGAGACCCTGCTAATTTTGCTAATGACATGCTAGTATCCTAGTACTACTATATTGAGAAATGGTGAGAATAAACCTAACTTCCAAAATTGTTACAATTTGAATTTTATTTAATATAGGTCATATCACTTGTGCGAAGATTTTAGTAATTTGTTTTCAAGAGAACCGATTACAAACAAGTACTAACATATCTGTGCTGGAACAAATTGCAATTCGAACCGCTTCTCCAAGTGGTTCAATGTGAATAGCTACAGGCCGAAAAGGAATACAAGTCACTTCAAAGTGGGCCAATTTTCAAAAGACCAGGCCTCCTACTTTTTCTACCTCACCAGATCCTATGGCAGCAGAGGATTGGTTAAGAGATGTGGAAAGAAAATTGAAGACAGTGCAATGCGACGAGAAATAAAAAGTACTATATGCATCACATCAACTTCAAGGACAAGCCGCCACTTGGTGGATAAATTTTCAAACCATGCATGCAGACCGTGAGATCTCTTGGAAGGAATTTGAAGAGTCCTTCCGACAAGCACATGTTCCTAACGGTATTATCCAGGCGAAATGCCGAGAATTTTTAGCACTCAAACAAGGAGGGAAACCATCATGGAATACTTACATCAATTCAATCAACTAGCAAGATATGCTTCTGACGATATCAGAACTGAAGATAAAAAGATGGAAAGATTCAGAGATTGCTTGCAAAAGTCCTTCAAATACCATATTTTGGCTATGGATTTCAAAGATTTATCAGCTATGGTAAATTAATTAATTACATCTGAAGAAGCCAAGGGTGAAATGGAAGAATCAAGGAAAAGAAAAGCAATGCAGAAACCCACAAGTTCATTTAGCGCTCAAAGAGGAAGAACATTAGCACCACCACAAAACAGACAACAAACAACAAACAGAAGGCCAGTGGAGCCAGGAAGAGCCAGCTGAGGAAGAAGCTCCTGAAGAACCTTTCTTCTCAGAGGAAGATTGGTCTAAGGTCTTAGCCTCGCTCAGGCCGCTTGGGAACTTTTGTAATGTACAGTGGTTTATAGGCTTGCGTGTCCGCTAGCAAAACTGGTTGCTAAACCTTATCTTGTAATAAAAGTTGAATCTTTTGTTGTAAGCTTGTGTTGTTGTGATGATCGCTCGTGTTCAGAACGCCGTAACTGTTCATTTTGTACGGTTGCGGGGTTCCGTAGTGCCTTCAGAAATGGGGGTGTTACATAATCCCCGAATCCCATCCGAATAGCACAACTCTGAAACAACCTTCATGTTTCGCCCTCCCAAAATCGATTTTCCCCCCATAGGCCACAGGGTAACAGACTGACAGAAGAAGAGAATCGGCTAAACTTCTCGGAGTACTGGCAGGGGATGCAGGAGCCTGAGGGGGTGCATCGTTAGGAGGAGTTCCCCGCGCCTCCACGAAGCCCAGTAGGGACCTCCGCCCTCCGGAGGCCGTCGAGGCGGCGGCTGCCATGGCGATCGCCGGAGGAATCCAACATAGAGCGGCCACGGCGAGGAGGAGGAGGAGGAGCAGCGGCCTTGTTCACCATGGCTGTTGCTCTCCTCTCGCCGATGTCTCTCCCCTCCCCTTGCGCGATTCGGTGCGACACGGTGCCCTTGGCAAGTTGGATGGAGGCGCCCGTTAACCCGCTAATCTCTCTAGGGTCGGGTGGTCAGTGACGAATAACGGGTTCGAACCCGTGGGCCCGCTTTTATACTACTTGTCCAGTTCTCTTCCGTCTCTCGCTGCCAAACGAACCGCCCGCCGCCGCCGGCAATGTTCCGCCGCCTCATCCCCCTCCGCCGCCGCTTCTCCACCTCGACCGCATCGAACCCCACCCCTACGCTCTACTCGAGCGGTACCACCCCCGTGTCCCTCCTCTCCTGGGGCCGCGGCGCGTCCGGCCAGCTCGGCGGCGGCAAGGAGGAGCGCCGCCTCTATCCCTCCCCCGTCGCCCACCTCTTCCTCCCTGACCCCTCGCCGCTCCTCTCGCCCACCCCCGGCCGCCTCCCTGCCGCTGCGGAGGCATCTGGGGTGGAGGTGGGGATCTCCTGCGGGCTCTTCCACTCCGCGCTCCTCGTCGACGGTAGCACCTGGGTGTGGGGCAAGGGCGACGGCGGCCGCCTTGGACTCGGCAACGAGTCCTCCTGCTTCGTTCCCCGCTCCAATCCCAACCTCAGCGAACTCCGCGTCCTCGCCCTCGGCGGCATCCACTCCGCCGCGCTGACCGCCTCCGGAGACGTCTTCACCTGGTGAGGAAACTGCCACATTGCTCATTTGAAATTGCTTAATGTGATTAGATTCCTAATTGCTTTCTGGATGAATTGCAAGAAGATTAGAAGAATGCATTGCAATTTTTTTGAGAACACAGAAAGCATTGCATTTTGGTTGATGTGGCTGCTGCATCACTCAGCTTACTGTAGCCTGCAGGGGTTATGGTGGATTTGGAGCTCTAGGTCACTATGTTTACCATAGAGAGCTATTGCCAAGGCAAGTGAATGGTCCTTGGGAAGGGAAGATATCACACATTGCTACAAGTGGAGCGCATACCGCAGCAATCACAGACTCAGGTTGGTCTGGTTCATGCTTAATGCTAAAAGATAATTCTGGATCAGCTGTTGCTGCATTTCACAATTGCATAGTGAGAAAGGGGAGAGAAGACACTTTAGTGATAATCATTTGTGGAGTATTGGCCTTTTGTGATTATCAAACTCCCTCAGCTCTGATCCTTGCACTTTGCTTACAGGTGAACTTTACACTTGGGGTCGTGATGAAGGTGATGGTAGGTTGGGGCTTGGAAGTGGGGGTGGTCCAGGTGAAGCTGGCTCTCTCAGTGTTCCTTCCAAGGTGAATGCGCTGCCTGTTCCAGTTGCTGCTGTAGCTTGTGGTGGCTTCTTCACAATGGCGCTGACTTCTGATGGGCAGCTGTGGAGTTGGGGAGGTTAGGATGTGACTATGCATCCACTAATGACACTAGAATATATAGTTCTCTGTTCATCAATACTCTTATAAATACTAGGAATAGGTTATCTGATTGCCTTATTGGATTGATTTTTTTTTTTCCTTTTATGACAACAAAGTGACGGAATTGTGCTAGCAAGACCTTGCAGTTCATATTAACCTGCAGTTATGATCATACGAGGTGCTTTTGCTAAGGGTGAAATGTTGTGGCAGTATAGTATTTTCCTCTTAACTAGCTGGCACTTTCATACCCAGATCATTTGTTTCATTCATTGGGCATAAGTTAACTGGGCTTTGATAGTTTTACTGAAATGCTCTTAAGCTTCCCCAATCTGTATCGAAAACAGTATTTGACATGTCACTCTAAGCTTTCAGTTGGCTATCCAAGCAAGTCAACCCTAAAAAAAGCTAAGCTAATATCAGTCAAGAACATAGCTGATTTGGTGTGCTTCCATCTCTTCTCCAATCATCATGGCTCTAGAATCTTCACTTTTAGGCCCGTCAATTTTTATACCAGGTGGAAGTGAAACCACATAGCATTAGTTAGATTCTAAATTTTCTGAACTATCTTGTTGAGTTAAATGGCAAAGAAATGCATCTCTTCATTTTGGCTTTCCAGTTTCCACTGCAAGGGGATTGTGTACCATTTTAGTTTTGGAATGCACCTCTCATCTAACTGTCTTAACTACCGTTTAGTTTAAATTTTCCCAATACTTGTTGGTAACTTATTGCTATACGAGTTATTACAACTTGCATATGATTTCCAGCAAATTCAAACTTCGAACTGGGCAGAGGAAGCAATTCCAGTGATTGGAGGCCACAGCTTGTCCCTAGCATGAAAAATGTCCGTGTAATCCAAATAGCATGTGGTGGATATCATTCTTTAGCTTTGACTGGTAAGTTATCACTACCTGCAAATTCTGATGCTTTCCCTGTTACTAGTGGAATGTAATATCTGCGATTTTCCTACCAAAATTTAAAATCATATTACATTGGCAAAGTAAGCGTTTGCAATCAAAGTCCTGAAAGATCATCCAGACAGGAGTGAAAATGGAATTATATGCATTTCAAATATTGTTGTCTTAATAAATGGGTTAATTATACCTGCTGTTGGTTTTGCTTGATGCAATGATGATCTTCAATCAGAAAACCACATCTGATCATAAATCGAGTTCTGTTGGAACTTACAGGAATCAGTATGGCCACAGTAGTTATACTGTTATAGAAATATTTATTTCAGTCGTATTAATTTCAGACTCTAGTTATAGCAAGCACTTAGCACTGTGCTGGCTGTTGCAGCATGCAATCATGTGAAATGTCTTACCTCTGTTAAATGTGTTCAGATGAAGGTGAAGTTCTCTCATGGGGACATGGTGGACATGGCCAACTTGGGCATCCCACACTTCAAAACCATAGAGTCCCACTTGCCATCAAAGCTTTGTCTCAGGAACGAATTGTCTATCTAGCCTGTGGAGGATCGACTTCTGCTGCTATATCAGGTGTTCTTTTTCTGTTAGTGTCGCTGTGCTGGGAACTCTTGACGTGTTGTTCTTGGTTGCACTTATCTTTCATTCGTGACTAAAATATGGTGTAAAAGGAAGTCTTGGTTTAAAAGAAGTGAAAAATGTCTCTGCTTAAGATTGGCAGGAAATGTTAAGGATGCAGTACTGCCATAGTACAGTGAGTAAACTGATACTAAAATTATGTACTTTGAATACCATTCCAGAGAGCAAAAAATATTACTATCACCCTCATCTAGCCACTGCATGGATCTTCCCTGACGTGGTAGAGAGGATCTGAGGCTTGACTTTAGAAGAAGAGAGAGACTAGAGAATTGTTTGATTGTTCATTCCTTGATTATGAATGTTGCAGCTTCTATCTTTATATAGATAAGATTAGCCCCTAATAATATAGAAACTAACATAATCTAATACAACCAATCAACTAATGATAAGATCATATCCATACTATCTAAATATAAATATATGCATCTAAATATTCTTAATATGAAGATATACATCTAACTCTTTCTAATACGAAGATATGCATAAGATCCTATCCCTAAACAGATGTTATAGCACCACACGGTACTGTTCATGCATGCTATAGTATCGACTGTACTGTTCGTGTGATTGCTACAGTACTCGTCGGCATCCTAGACCATAACATTATACCCCCTCGCGGCGAGACAACCCATCCTTGAGCTATCAGGTGGTGCCTATGGTTGAAGTCCGTCGTAACTCCATGTCGACGAGAGCACGTGACGTCAGCGGAACGTCGTATGGAAGAGAGTCTGCAGCACTTTGATGGACAGCAGTAGGACTACGGTCTATTGGTGTGACTTGTCGTTGCAGGAGGCACTGACGACATGGTCAAGTTGCGTGAGGCAGTAGTGATGCTCTTCCTGCTGGTGCGGGGAAAAACGTGACGCCGTTGCGGTCCTGACACCCGCCTCTTCTCACATCTATGAAGACACAACATCGGCTGGTCATGTGGAGAGGACCGTCGCTGGGCAACGGCAACCTTTCTCCTCGGCGAAGGCACCAGAGGTGCAGCCATCGACAGCGCTGCTTGCTGAAGCGTTGGTGAGGACGGTGGCGATGGCATCGGTGGCGGCGCTGGTTCTGGAAGTGATGGAAGTGGCGACGAAGCTATGTTGGCGATGACAGGCATCACCTCCTTCTGCTCCTCTATCTTGGTGTAACTTCTCTCCTCCTTCAGAACACCAAGCATCTTAATCATGTGACCTAGCATGTCGCTGATTGTCGTGGAGTTGAAACCCTCATTGCCTGACATGGTGGAAGGGGCAACAATTGGCTTTGATACCAAATGTTGTAGTCGGTGGTTGGCTACGGGTCCGAAGACCGAGGGTAGGGCACTTCTACTCATCTAGCCACCGCATGGCTCTTCCCTGACGTGGTAAAGAGACTCCGAGGCTTGACTTTAGAAGAAAAGGGAGACTAGAGATTTGTTTAATTGTTCATTGAGATTAGAGTCAAGATTTGTTTGATTGTTCATTCCTTATTATGAATGTTGTGGCTTGTCTCTTCATATAGATGAGGTTAGCCTCTAACAATGTGTAAACTATCATAATCTAATGCAGTCAATCAACTAAAGATAAGATCATATCTATACTATCTAAATATGAAGATATGCATCTAATTTTTTTTAATATGAAGATATTCATCTAACCCTTTCTAATACGAAAATATGCATAAGATCCTATCCCTAAATAGATGCTACAGTACCATGCGGTACTGTTCATATGCGCTACAACACTGATGGTACTGTTCACATGATTGCTACAGTGCTCACTGGACCCTAGACCATAATAAGTTTGTGCTGTTCTTTAATTTTTTCAGTGTTCCCCTAGGCGGCCTCCTAGCCCGCTTAGATGGTGCTTAGGCGCCAGCCTCCCGCCTTGGCCGCCTAGCCGATTTTGCCCGTCTAGCCCGATTAGGTGCTAGGCGCTGGTTTGTCGTCCGACTAGCGGCTAGTGCCTAGGGGAACACTATTTTTTTTAGTAAATGCCATTGTCTTAATTAGAGTACGAGTTGCTCAATCTATTTTGATTCCCATATATATTACATTGTAAAGGTTACTACTTTGTGGCATGTGGTTGGTCTACTTTCTGGGCCTTAGTTTGCTTTGCCTTATTCTAGTTCTACATCGTGCTATCGATCAGCTAAATGCAAGCAACTACAGATTTCCTCTCTATAAACAGCTAACCTGATTTTACTTTGTTTTAATTGTCTGGCCAGAGAAAGGTGACTTGTACATGTGGGGAAATGCAAGAGATTGCCAGTTAGGCGTCCCTGGTTTGCCAGAAGTTCAGCCACTACCGGTTAAAGTTAATTTTCTCAGGGACGGTGATGAGGACTTTGGCCCTCATCGTGTCATCTCCGTTGCAATAGGTGCTTCCCATGCCATGTGTTTGGTATCCAGGCAACAAATTGAGAAATAGCACCTCTGAGGTGTTCAAGTTGTAAAGGCATTCAAGTTTGGACATTCTAACCTGCGAGTTCATTTTTGAAAGGATCATGTTCTGTACTGGTTGGAGACTGCTGAGTGCTGACCCAGTTGGTGGAAACCGGAAAGTCCTTCTCGGTGCTAATGCTCTCTAAAGTTCGACGTCAGCAAGAAACAATAAAAGCCCTTTGCTGATTAAAACAGAAGGCTAAACACAACCATATCTGTCTCTCAATTCCTTAAATTTGAATACTGAAGGTTCTGCTGTGGGTAGAATCGTTCTTGATTGCTCGAACACTGTGACACGAGGGATGAAACTCCAACAAGATCGTTTGTAGAACATGCACCTTTCTGATGTCGAATCTGTAGAGGCTCTGTTGTAGTTAAGATGACCAAAAATTTTGTAGCATGCTGAGTTTACTGTGATTGCACAGGACACCTGGTTTCAATTGCTGTTCAATAAACCGAGCAATGCTTTATGCCTTGCTTTCTCTCTTTTTTCCTCCTCTTAGAAATACTATGTCCATGACTGCCGTGTCCTTGTTGAATACTCTTGTGCTATTATTTCAAGGCTGAACAACTCATTCGAGAAGTTCTAATTGTAATTTCAAAGGCAAATCGAGTTAAAATCTAATAATAACACACACTACTTCAAACATTTTATGACGGTGTTCATTCAGCCGGCTTGAATTTGCAATGTGCAGAACCTGACCACAACCCGAAAACAATCACACGCAAAAGTGCAAAGCTGTGAAGATCTTTGCTAAATTTCTTTCCGGTTTGTGTAAAACCATCGGCGATTCACCCGATTGCCGGCTGCCGAACCTGAGATTTCACGGTGACTCCATTGGCATATCCATGTAAAGCTCCTCTTCTTTGGGTGAAAAAAAAGGAAAGAGAGGACAAGGACGAGCAGTGGGGAGGGAGATAATTGGTCGCCGTTAAAGGTGGCACCTTTGTTCGTTCCTCATCGTCCTCCGCCGCCTTTTCCATCAAAAAGCCGAGGGGGGAAGGGGAAAAGAAAGGTTTTCTTGATTCGCTCCAAGGTTTCACGGGCTCTCAGGTATTCCTTTCTTCATCTCCCTAAATGGTGGCGTCTGCAGATTCTTCCTTAATTTTCTTTCTCGTCAGGATCAAGGCTTCGTCTGCAGATTGGTTCTTTGCGCGCGCGCGGGTGCTAGTGTGCTCTATGTTCTTCTGGCCCGATTGGTTAACCGATATGAGATATCCCTGAGTTATGTATTGATTTCATTCAAGCCTAGGCGGTGTCTCAGCAATCAACATTCGAGACAAGGCGGTGTTCCTTCTGCCGTTATGCTCTCTTCTTCCTGCACTAGCTTTTGGGGTCAGAATCAGATTGCACATCTGCCTAAGTGGAGAAGTTCAGGAGATACGCCTTTCGTGCGCTTCTCTGCTGGTGCCCCTTGCTTCCTTCCCATCAGGCAGCGACCTCCTGGATATAGCTTACTTCGCAGAGCAATCTTCAGTTCTCAACAAAACCAATTGAGTACAGGTGGGTCAGGTTAGTAAGATTAGAGCTTGTATCTTTTGATCTCCGTCAACGATTTTGTTCCCTTAGCCAACTTGAACAAAACGATCTGAAGACTGGACTGCACCTACAAGGCCACAATCTTAGCGTATTGGCACACGTCATCCTTTTTCATTTGCTACCTGACTAAACTGTTCTGGGCTTCAGGTTTCGGTATGGATGAAAGGGAGTTGATTGACAAGGATAAACTTGTACTTCAGGGTTTGCAGTTCCATGGTTTCCATGGCGTGAAACAAGACGAAAAGACTCTAGGCCAAAAGTTTATTGTAGACGTTGATGCGTGGATGGATTTGAGTGCTGCTGGTGAAACCGACAGCATATCTGATACAGTTAGCTACACAGATATCTACAGGTAACAAGTGTTAGTGTTTGTAGATCGACTAGCAGAGAAGGGGCTTTGATTTTATTTTTGCCATATTTTCTCGCTGGTAGATTTTTGCCTTCCCCACTCATACAGTCGTACTAAAAAAGTCTTTATTTATTAATTTTAAGATATTAAATTTCTTTATCCGTTTTAGCAGCTTACCAGGGGATTGTTCAATGTGCAATTCATACTTCCTTTTTTGTCTATTCTTATTGATTCCCGAACACTGAAGTATGTCCATGCTTTACAGGATCGTCAAGGATGTAGTTGAAGGCCCATCGCATGATCTTTTGGAGTCAGTGGCTCACCGGATTGCAAGAGCTACACTGCTTAAGTTCCCCCAAATCTCAGCCATCAGAGTGAAGGTTGGGAAACCTCATGTTGCTGTACAGGGAATTGTCGACTATCTAGGTGTTGAGATTTTGAGGTATAGAAAGGACATGGGTGGAGATTCGTCAGGAGCTCCATTAAGCTAGTGTGTCGTACTAAGGATTGCATGCCAACATTGTATTTCTGCAGTTGTTTTGTACAACAATAATTTGTACTGAATGTTGGTCTCAAAAGTTGTTCAGCTCAAAGCGGGTGAAGTTATCACGGGGTTGAAATAGGCGACTTGAGTTGTTTGCTCGAAACCTTTGGCAAACTTGGCTTGCTTTGCTTGGATTGGAAATTTTGTTATGAGGTCGGCTGATATTTTGCATCGTTTTACCGTCGTGTTCTGGAGTATATACAGTGATGCTGTAAATATTGTAGACTTTCTTGCTTCGTGTTATGCAAACCATGAGCACCTTTTGTACCGAGCAAATTGTAGTTGTCATGTGGACCCCACAGAGTGAGCTCAAATTTCTTCACTCGGTTGTTGACAAACACATCTGAAAAAAAGCAACCTTTTTAGTGGGTACAGATAATCTTCTATGGAAAGGGTAAAGTGATGCAGACGGTTTGGTAGGTGATGCTCACCTTTCCGGCTTCCAACACACGCTCTGAAGGATAGCTTTGTCTCTCTAGCCTTTTAGTTCCTTGCTTCGTCTCTACTCCTAAACCCTCTTAATTCTTTCCCTCGTTCTGCACTCTCCTGATGAAGCTTTTCTGAAAACTAGTACTACATCACCATTTGTTTCTGTCCGACATTTGGGACATTAGGCCTTCCCACATTTTCTCTTGCATTTCTTGCAGCAGTTGCAGGACAGGAATATTCACTGTAGCACTTTCTTGGCCGGAGATAGCAAGGCCACCGATGAACGGTGACAGAGCTGGAACAAACTCCGGCCACGGTCCGGTAGCCGCCATGAAGAAGCGCAACAAGCCTCAGTGTAATCTCTCCCCCAGAGAAGTAAATTCAATATTTCTTTCTCCTGCTTGAACTGTTCTAATTAATTTCAGTTACTTGATTCTAGAATATAACCCTTTTTACCTACTTTGGATATTGAACTGTCATATGTGGGTATTCAGTATAGCATTGGATGCATGACGTCTTAGTAGACTTTGCAGTTTCTCTATTTCGGAAAGGCATGCAGAGTTTGGGGAGAAAATTATTAGTGCAATGAAAAAAGGCAGATGAATTCAAAGGCCAAAGCTGTTTGTTCCCATTAGTAGAATGTAGAAGTTACCATATTTTGTTAGAAATTATTGACATATTTGACATCAACGTAGCCCTCCATCTGTACAAGTCATTGTTGACAACTTGTTTTTTTTTTTTAAAAAAAACTTCACATTGCTGATAACTTGATATACGGCAAACTGAAGAACAACCTTTCTTTTCCCCAAATTAGAGGAGTGTTGTTAATAAAGTCAAGTAGCCAGAAGTAATTTACTTGTTGAAAAATTTGTACCGGATATTTTTATGGTTAAAATTTGAAACAAGTACTTATTTGCATTCATTCTGTTCATTTTGAAGATCACGCATTTACCCAGCAACAACTTCCAGCATGCAAGCCTATACTGACGCCCTATACGGTGAGTCCAATTGTTTGGTCATACCTCATTATTTCACATTTTTGTCGATATGAGTATGGTTTAGAAATTCAATATGTGATGAAAATCTGCGTAACTTTGGACAATCAGGTTATTCCTGTACTTGTGTTTGTGGGCTTAATTTTCATTCCGATTGGCCTTGCTTGCATTGCAGCTTCAAATAAGGTATGTTTGAGTTGTGCTTTGTGTTATATATAAATCAGTACTCGAAACCTTTTCTTCTTCAAATTCAAGTTTGGAACAACAGTTTGCTTTCAAATAGGTTGTCGAAGTGGTCGATCAATACGATACAAAATGTGTACCAGGGAACATGCTTCACAACAAAGTAGCTTATATCCAAAATCAATCAATAGATAAGACCTGCACAAGAATTCTCAAGGTAAAACAGCTTGCTTCGGGTAGTAGAAAGCAACCCATTTTGTGTCTTCAACTGATTAAGAGGGTTTCCGTAAGATGAGAATCTTTTTTTCTTTGTAGGTTCCTAAGTATATGAAGAAACCAATCTACATATATTATCAACTTGATAAGTTCTACCAGAACCATAGAAGGTAGAAATGTGCCTACTAATTTCACTGACCAATTCATACAAAAGCAAAACAACCCTGTCTGAGCTGAAGAAATTAGATTGGGAATGCAGGTACGTGAAGAGCCGTAACAATTTGCAGCTGAATAATCCTAAGAAGGCAAACGATACACAATACTGCAAACCTGAAGCTACTGCAAATGGAAATCCTATTGTCCCTTGTGGGCTCATAGCTTGGAGCCTGTTCAACGACACATACAGCTTCGCTCTTGGCAACAAGTCGTTGAAAGTGAACAAGCAAGGCATTTCATGGAGGAGTGAAAGGGAGCACATATTTGGCAAGCATGTGTATCCAAAGAACTTTCAGAATGGGACTCTTATTGGTGGTGGGCACCTAGATCCAAGCAAACCTGTAAGTTTTGTGGAACTTGTTACTGCAATCGTTGGGTTATCCTATCTTAATGGTTTATCAGAAAAGGGCCATTTGCTAAGCAGAATAGCTATTAAATATTTGAGTTTCAGTATGTCGGTGCCGTACTGTAAGCTTTGCGAGTTTTACTTCTACATTTCAAATGCAGTTCAACTTAATAAGTTAAATTCAAGATTGGCTGCCAACAACTGTTAACTGAGCAATTTCAACAGCTGAACGAGCAGGAAGATCTGATCGTCTGGATGCGAACTGCGGCGCTCCCAACCTTCAGAAAGCTGTATGGAAGGATTGAGGTGGATCTCCAAGCCGACGAGCTTATCATGGTGACGATGCAGAACAACTACAACTCCTACAGTTTCGACGGCAAGAAGACGCTGGTGTTGTCCACCACCGCTTGGCTAGGAGGGAAGAACACCTTCCTTGGCCGAGCATACGTAATTGTCGGCATGACCTGCTTCCTGTTGGCACTGCTTCTTACACTGCTCTGCGTGATCTTTCCAATGTGAGTAATTGCAAAACCACCTTCACAACACATTGTTCATAGATTATTTTGTTCGTCGATGAGATTGCAATGTGTGTGTATTCTCAATATGTTGACACACCAAGTCTAACACAGTGTTGTTAATGCTCTCGTTTTATATGCAGGAACGAGGAACTTCTTTTGCTGCGGTACCCTTCTGCTCGAGTTGTACGATGAGCATGCATGCATGCATGGTATGCAGTATGCCACAAATACCATGGTGGTGGTAGTTTCCCCTGATTCTGATGTATAATTGTTCTTTTTCGACCAAGGATTGGTAATTGTTCCTAGTTATAGCTCTGTATATATCCAACAGGTTACAGTACTATACATCGTGTGCGATTTGTAACTGAACCTGCTTGTCATATACAAATTCAGACATATTGGTTTCTGAGGGAAATCAGTCAATGCTCTGCCTCACTGCCTTCTTCGGTGTGAATGTGATGGCATTTGTAGTAGCAGTCTGTTGCATTCATTTCGTGTAGGCAACAGTAACACTCGATCGAGATGAAATACTACAGCACGATTTTTGCTATCAATTTGGCTTCCAGGACAGCAACATGGAGTCTGACAGAGACATATGTTTTCAGAGAGTATAGTATAGAAATTTCTCTTGCCAGAACAGTCAGGTTGGTGTTGCAAGATGCAGATGCACGTGAGAGATACGGATGCGATCTCTGAACCTGAAGCGTTTGGTGTATTTCAGAAGAACACCCATGGAACTGAACATACAGTGGGTGAAGTCTCAATCCATCAAGTGATCAAACAATATCTTACCGACGTCTGCGAAGCACGAGTTCCAGGTGCATCTTTTCAAAAATCCGAAGACGATTGTTAATAATTCAGTTGCTGAGATCATCTTTTGCTGTGCGAGAGGGTACAATTAATTAAGTTCAGAATCTGATGTCAGTTATGGACTTATGGTTGTGTAACTTGCAACTTCCAAATGAAAGAGAAAAAACTAGTTGGGCACGCCACAATTCTGAGGCCGCCATCAGATGAAAGCGATTTCGCTCCTAAAAGAAGCTGAATTTGTTTGCCTAAACGCTGTCCTGTCGCCCACTTAATTATCCTCGTGAGAAATCACAATCAGTGACACCCAAAAGGGTACTAAGTAATTAAATCTTTAAACAGCATTACAGCATCATCAACAGTGAAGTATGAAGCATCCAAACTCTGCCACCAAGGACCACTTTGGTGCTGTTGTGTGCCTAAAGTGGAATCTATAGTTAGCTAAGCTAATACTAGCATTTTTATGTTTATAGTAAAGTTATTCTGCGCGGTTCTGCGAAAGAGTTCTTTGTTACTCCCACCGTTCCTTTTTTACTTGATGTTATTTCTTGGAACGCGGCTTTGCACCTTTAACGAAAGATTTAGTGATACAGTTCATATGTTCAGTCCAATTTCGAACATATTTATTGCCAAATTTTTAGAAATTCTGAATGCACATATTCGAAAACATCATTTCAGAATTCAATACTAGAGTAAACATGTTTATTGGAAGATACTCTGTCACAACACCAAACCCAGCCTAAATTTACACGTGTACAGTGGTACTTTGTATTTAGCGCACCATGACAAAGGGCATCCTTGTAACTTCACAGCACGAACCACCAAACTAATTGCACACTTCACTAAACTGTTCATACTTTTGGCATTATAGTGATTTTTTCAAATTTAGGCACCGGACACTTATTTTTGTAAAAATAGCCTTATCCCTAAGCTCGACAAGCAATATGTGTCACCTGCAGTACCACCACAGCTCAGCAGTATGTGGGCGCTGCGGTAGGCGAGGCGAGCTCGGCAAACAGAGCGAGCGCGCGGCATGCAGCCGGGGCCATGGTCTACCGAGCTCCCCAACCTCGGCAAATAGAAACTGTTTTTTTTTCTGGTGTGTGAAAGAGGCTACGCACTAGCCAGGTGGCACACATGTCTTGGAAGAAATTCGACTTCCATGTTGACAGCTGTGCCAAGACTCCACTGAAGATCCTGTTATTATGAATTTTCCAAAATCCAAATATGTGCCAGCAAGCAACCATAACAATTTCCATGAGAAATTTGAGCTTCAGAGATCGATTCAGCACCAATAGATTGTCTTTTCGGTGTGATGTTGTGGTTCCAGCTAATACCTGTACTCCTGTTCTCCAAGCAGGAAATGGGAAGGGGTAGTCAAAAGAAAAGAAGAGGTGCTGAATAGTTTCCTCAGCCAGTCAGCCTGTTGTCAACAAAGGAGCAGCAATAATAATTTTACAAGTGATAGTTCATCCTTCTCGATAGGCTTGTAGCGTGAAGACAGGTTTTCAGCATGAGCCAAAAGGAAATCTTGTGCTTAAGGACACACAGGTTCCAGATTATATATATAGGTCCAGTGATGATTGCCCTCATTACCATGTAGCATCAAAATCGTTTGAAACTTGTGAAATCCAGAGTAAGCTTCTTGAGAAAGAGGAAGGTGAAACATGTTAATCTTTTCCTCAGCTGAGGTGCAATTTTTGAGCCAACTAGACAAGCTCCATTGGCACTTTCCACAGCCGATTTCTTCCACAACTGAGAGGCTGCTTCCATCTATGCATGCGTCTCACCACATTTCGAGCATATCTGCTTGCTGCTCGCCATCAACCCTCGTGATTGGATAGATATTTGGATGGAGAGAGCCGCGACAGATCCACTACCGAATCTACATTGGCCGATGTACTGAAAGCGATTCGCTCTTAGAAAAAACCTGGACTTGTTTCGATTAAACGCTGTCCTGTCCTGTCACCCACCCACCTATCTCCATCGAGGGAGTGTTTTCATCTTGCGAGCAGCCGGCGGCTTGCCTCGCGTTTTGTTGTTTTCTCGTGTATCAAACATTTATTTCTTCTTAATTTAAAGGATGCGCGGTTTTTCTGCATATTCGAGAAAAAACAATATCGATGACACATAATATAAGGAATTTTTTGTACGGATAATCCATTTTTTATTCGAAATTACATAAATATACCCGCGGGAAAATTTTTTACAAAAATAGGCTCCAGTCGCCTAATGGTTGGGCGACTGGAGGCGTTCGCCCAACCACACGGCGACACAATATATCTCGCTGCACAGTAGAGCGATTGCATTAAATCGCTCTTCCGTATGGCGACTGGCATGCAGTCGCCATACCGTTAGGCGACTGCCATGCAGTCGCCATCTCGTTAGGCGACTTCAGGTAGCCCCCCGTGATTGTTTTAGAATTTGTGAATTTTGTAACGTTGAACCGGTAAAAAATACGGTGAAGTTGTAATAAAAGTTTATGTTCATTGTATATTGTAGGTGTGTAAAAAGTTTTTTAATTTTTTTTTTGAAAGATTGAGTAGAGAACGATCGATACATACACTGTTAAGTGAGATAGTTTATATGCGGAAAGAGATGATAGACTTATGTAAATATAAATAAACTTCATAATATAACTGTGAGTAACATGGCGCATGTATTTTCATTACATGCATAACATATATAGCATCTGCAGCACGCCTCACTGGTCACCCTGCTGTGCCCCGTCACCGCGCCCGCGTCCTCCCATACGGCCTCGCTTGGCCCTCCTCCGGTGCAACGGATTAGGACGATCCGAAAAGGTAAAACGAGGAGGAGGGTGTCTATCCCGCCCCTGCGCTGGTGGAGTCAGCTGCACCTCTGGCTGTGTAATCTCCGGTGCACCGGGGAGGGCACTGGCAGAAAGAACCTGCGGTGCGACGTCGGGCGACGGCGCGAAAAACTGGTCCACATCCTCCTGGCCTGGGGAGACGCCGTGCTGGTAAGTACCTGCAATATTAATATCGTTAGTGCGTTGCATGTCGTCTTCGGATAAACACGGTATAAGACCCTATGCGTACCCGTAGCTGGCGCCATGGAGGAGGCGTACACCCCCTGCGTGGGGAAGACAGGGGTCTGCGTAGGAGGCGTGAAGTGAACCAGTGTAGGAGGCCCTGCCCAGGCTGAACCCCCTGGCTGCTCCGGGTGAGGTGGTGGAGGACGTGTCCACGTAGGTGCACCATAGTAGTGCCACGCTGGTGGAGGTGGCACAGGTGGAGGTGGCACTGGTGGACGAGCAGTCGTAGCGGGGGGCGTGGAGACCGCCGGTAGCCTCGTGCAGGACAGTAGGCTAACGATACGTCTACACCCCTCGTGCACCCGACGCGCAAAGCTGAGGCCCTCCTCATGGGTCAGCTGCGCACCACTGGCGAGCCTCTCCAGTACTGTGCCGGACTCGGCGTATAGGTCAGAACCGACGTCAGCCTGGACACAAAGACATAAAATGGTCGATTATGGAAACGACATTACCATTTGGGAATCTTTGAAATGACATGTAACGTACCGCGAGGTGAGCGTCGTGCGCGAAGTGCGCGGGGTACGTGTCCGTCGGAGCGGCGACGTGTGTGGCAGGCGGGTCTACCACATATACGAGCCTGATACGGGTCTGCGGCTGGTACCAGCGCAGGTACTCCGCGTACTCCCTGCTGTCGTACGGTCGGTCCTCGTCCACGCGGTCGTCGAGCGCATCCTGCCACTGCTCGACCCAGGGCTGCATTCTCACCGACCAGTCCGTGCCTCTTTTCACTCCCTTCCCGCTGTGCCTGCGTATAAAACCATTACGTAATGTGAGATACTTGCGAACGCAGTAGTAAGTATGTACATATTTAGCACAAACGTACACTCACCCGTGCACGTGCCGCGGAAGCGATGGTCCGACTGGTACAGGAACCGGCTGTCATAGCCCGAACTGCCGCATCACCCGCTGGGGTGCGTAGTCCTCCACGTAGATGAGGTACACGAGCTTCCGGCGGGTGAGCCAGAAAGCCCGGTCACGCCAGCAAAGTGAAGACAGACCGCCAGGAGCACGGGCCTGCACTACCGTATCAGCGTACGGCTCCCAGCGCACGTCGTCGGCTGTGATGCGGTCGAGCTGCTCCACAAAGACTCGGTACGCCCGCGTGACCTGCACGTGCGCGAACTGTACCTGCAAGAAAGACAAGTTGTTTACAATGACGATCGTCAATAAGAAAGAAATAGTTAACTGTGATAAAACTTACTCGGCGACGGCACCACATAGAACCCATCGTCGGCCGATCGACTTCTCCCCCCGGATACATCTCGGGCCCGTACGGACCCACGTCGTCTAGCACAGGTCGTCCGACGCTTAAGCGCTCGAACGACCACAACTGTAGTAGCAGGGGACAACCCGTGAGGATCGAGTTCGGCTTGACCCTCGTGCACGCATCGCACAGCGCGCGGTACGTCGCGGCAAGTACGGCCGATCCCCAGCTGACCTGGTGGGGCTCGCCGTCAGCGATCGCCCTCGCATAAGCGATAAGGCGCGCATCCACCGAGTTGCCGTGGCTGGTGGTGAAAAGCACCCAACCAAACAGCCACAGCACGTACGCCTCCAGGTGCCGCGAGACCTGCTGATCGTCTGCCTGCGGAACCATGCGCTCCACCTGAATGCAAAAAAGTTAGTACGTAATACCACAAAAAAGAGCTTCGAAGATACGATCGATTTTATATACCACGTACCCGGTACTGTCTGAGCCACCTCAGTGTCGGCCCATGGGTCTGCGCCTCTCCGAACACGTGGTGGTCAGCGGCCTGTGGAACGACACCCTCGAATCTGCCGAGCAGGTCAGCGCGCCAGTCGGCCGGGGCCTCCGGTAGGAAGGCAGCGTCTCCCGCGATCGGAAGCCCAAGAAGCAGGGACACATCCTGCAAGGTCGGCGTCATCTCCCCGAATGGGAGGTGGAAAGTGTGCGTCTCGGGCCGCCAACGGTCCACCAAAGCCGTCAGTAGGGAACGGTCGAACGGAAATCGTCGTGATCGATCCCCGCCCGCCTCGTCCCCGCCCTCGTCCCCGCCAGCGGCTCCATCCTCCTCTGTGGCCTGCACCATCCGGGCAAGAGGGAGTAGCCCGGCATCCCGCAGCCTGCAAACAAAGTGAAGGTCAGCACGGAACGAACTAACGGTCGCACTAAACGCTGGAATAGTGCTCACCTGGCAGTCCAACGAGGGTCGAGTCCCCAGGCCACGCGAGGTGTCCGTGTCCGGACCACTCCCAACTGAGGCGGCTCGTCCGTGCTCCCCGGTGGCGGCACTAGATGGGAAGCGCGATGAGAGCGGTCCACGTGCTCGTCCAACAGCGCGAACCGCCACTCCGAGTCACGTCCAGCACGAGTCATACCTGCAAAATTTGTACAATACTTTCAACATTCAATTTTCTGCATCTAAATTTGTACAATAATTTCAACACTAAATTTTATACATCTAAGACTGTACATTAAACTTGGTACATCTAAATTTCTACATCTAAACTTGTACATTATACTTTCTACATCTAAATTTGTACAATAAATGGTACACAAAATTTATAAACTAAATTTTCTAAACTTTATTTGTAAACTACATTTAGTACACAAAATTTGAAAATTAAATGTCTAAATTATATTTCTATATTTAATTTCTAAACTAAATTTTGAAACTACATTTTCTAAACTAAATTTGTAAACTAATTTTCTACACTACATTTTCTAAACGAATTTTCTAAACTAAATTTGTAAACTAATTTTCTACACTACATTTTCTAAACGAATTTTCTAAACTAAATTTGTAAACTAATTTTCTACACTACATTTTCTAAACGAATTTTCTAAACTAAATTTGTAAACTAATTTTCTACACTACATTTTCTAAACTAATTTTCTAAACAATATTTCTAAACTAATTTTCTACACTACATTTTCTAAACTAATTTTCTAAACTAAATCTCTAAACTAATTCTCTACACTACATTTTCTAAACTAATTTTCTAAACTAATTTTCTACACTACATTTTCTAAACTAATTTTCTACACTAACAAAAAATATAACACGAAAAATTACCTGAAAATCGCGCACTCCCCCTCCTCTTCTCCTCCTCTCCCTCTCCTTCTCTTCTCCTCCTCTCCCTCTCCTTCTCTTCCCCTCCTCTTCTCCTCCTCTCCCTCTCTTCTCTGCGACGGCGGCCGAACGACACAGGACCGCGCTCGGCCTGGCCGAGCGCGGTATATATCTCACTACAAGTCGCCGAACCGTTGAGCGACTGAAATGCAGTCGCCTAACGGTTGGGCGACTGGATGGAAGTCGCCCAACCGTGGGGCGACTGCAATTAATCGCCCAACGGTTAGTAGATTCATTAAATGTCGCCGTGTGGTTGGGCGAACGCCTCCAGTCGCCCAACCATTAGGCGACTGGAGCCTATTTTTGTAAAAAATTTTCCCGCGGGTATATTTATGTAATTTCGAATAAAAAATGGATTATCCGTACAAAAAAGTCTAATATAAGAGCCCTAAAATAGGAGATCAATAGGAGCTACAGTTAAACTGTTTAAGCCGCTGAAACGGATCAAGATGGCTCGTATATATCAGCCATTAAAATTAGGAATAAGTCCATATAACGACCACAATTTTGATTCAAAGTCTGTTGAACATCTCGAACTATGAAATCAGATATTTAACCCTCTGAGCTTTGCAATCCGATTCAAATAGCACATTGACCCGATTTCACATGATGGTATTGCCCGCAAGACGTGATGAGTGAACGGTTTTACGATGTAAGATGATACATTGGCTAAGTTGAGTCAGTGACATGTAGGGTCCACAAGGGTTTTTCTCTACTGAGCTCTGAGCCGTGTTTTCATGGCTACTGCCCCTATAGTTTCCTTCCTCTCTGTTTCGATTAGAGAGAGAAGTTCTTATAGGCATCACCTGTTATTTATCTAAACTTGACCAGCATATCATCATATATGGCAAAACCGCCCACTCATTGCGACACGCGGGTAATACTATCATCCGAAATCGGGTCAGGATGTTATTTGAACTCAATTGCAAAGTAGACGGACTTTCAAGCAAAATACGAGAGTGTTATATAAACTTTTTCCTTAACATTATGCTACCTGCCTTCAGAGGTGCCAAATAGGCGGCACGGGTGATGTAGGCACAACCTATTAAGCCCGTCAACTTAAACGAGGAATATTGTGCTGTCCCATGGGATTGGCCATAGGCATAAGCACGACCCACAAAGCACATGGGCCGTGCCATGCTTGCCCATACCGCATACCGGTTTGGCCTTACTGGCCCATTACAGCTCGATGGGCCGAAACAGCGCTAAGTAGGTCATGCCTACCAGGCTAATCCTACCTAACGGGTAGTGTCTAATAGGTTAATCGTGTCTAACGAAATAGTTTTGGCCTTCTGGGTCATTCAAGTTCCTGGGGTAATCTTCTTGAAACTGAGAA
Organism: Dendrocalamus latiflorus; assembly: GCA_017311315.1. NCBI lineage: Eukaryota > Viridiplantae > Streptophyta > Magnoliopsida > Poales > Poaceae > Dendrocalamus > Dendrocalamus latiflorus. The sequence goes on from CM029657.1 coordinate 39,333,809, forward strand.
ACAGTTACCTGTAAACTTTGTGAAATGATTGTTTTTTTAGATGATGAAATGGTCAGTATCACCACATTGCAAAATAAATAACATATCACCAGAATCTGTTAGTATTCTGTACACCTATGACTTTGACTAACCAGTATATCAATGCTATTCCTATAAAAAAAATATAGCAATCCTCTTTGCTTAGCTTCAGTGTTGGTTGCCTCAGATTCCTAGAATTAATCAAGACAATGGAATAGATGGGGCTGAAGCCGCCGAACCAACAGAAACTCTACTGACATACCGGTCTGATGAAGTGCTGCGTCCGAGCCACAAAAATAGACGGCAGGTAATCGTCTCCTGCAACCTATTCTACTCTTACTACCTTTCTAAACGGGGCATTATGGAGTGTCTTGCATGCTGATCAGGAACTTGAAGATGCTCAGGAATTATGTTCAGAGTCATTGACAATTCACCATTTTTATCGATTTTTTTGTAGGTGTACTTTGGGCAAAATCTAGTCTGCAAGGAATCTCTTTCAGCGAAGGGCAAAGGAAAGATCATCAAGGCCGGCGATCCAGTCTATGTTCTGCAGGCATACCCTTCTTGTGATGAAGCTCCAGCGGGCTAAGTAGCGACTGTTTTATCTCTTTTCGGCCTGTGCGTGAAAAACACTAGAAGCTAGCTAACAAGTAGGTTGTGTTTATGCACTCCTGGCTGTAAAAAAATAATACAGCGTAAATAAAGCTCGAGAAGTGTGTGCGTTTGTTATGTTCCCCACTTTGTGTGAACTGTTTCATCTGGTTCTTAAGACTGTTGACCATACAGTAGAGCATTTCCCACTGCTGACTGACTATCAGTTAGCTCTGCCTTCATCAGAGATATATTAGCGCGATCTATATCTATTATGAAGTTGCATAGCTTATTCAGGATAATACAAAACAACATGAAGTACCAAATTAAGAGAAAAGTTAGAAGACCCTCGGTAAATAGGATCGACCGAGTCTTAATTTAACCCTACACAAAATCAATGATCAACTGAAATAAGTCCCCTTAGTCACATCAGAACAACCGGCCTCTATTACCGCTGAACTTCAGAAATGATGTTCAACTTCCAAAGCCCTGCGTGGCTGCATAGCTATGCTGCATTTGTTGCCATGTTGGTTGGATCACATCAGATTGTAATGGCAGCCCTCAGAACCTGAAAGCAAAGCAAAGAAATTGTTACACTAACTATTTGGTTACTGAAACACTTGCATGGAGGAGGAGGAGATGGTGGTTGCTGTGCTGGTTGTTTGCATGAGTTTTTGTGTGTGCTTACTTGGATCTTTGGTGATGAGCATGGCCGTGCCGCCGAAGTCGCAGGTGGCGCCGTTGGACTTGGTGCGCTGCCAGTAGCTGTTGAAGGCGTAGGAGGCGTGGGCGATCATGGTGTCCGGCCGGAAGCACGGTCCGTCCGGCTGGATGGAGTCGCAGTCCGCGCCGGACCCGCACGCGTAGTCCATGGCATGCTGGATGATCGGGCCAGGCACCGACGGCTTCGCCACGCACCACTCCGCACTAACCGTCGCCGGCGACGGCGGCCCGAACGGAGGCGGGAACACCACCGGCGGCAGGAAGCTCGGTGGACCCGGGAAGGTCCCCGGCGGCTCCGGCGCATACCCCGGTGGGCTTGGCACAATTTCCGGTGGGCTGGGTACGATCTCCGGTGGGCTCGGCACAATGCTCGGCGGACTGGGCTCGTAGCTGGGCGGGCTTGGCACAATTTCCGGTGGGCTGGGCACGATCTCCGGTGGGCTCGGCGCGATCTCGGGCGGGCTAGGTGTTACTTCAGGTGGGCTCGGATACGGCGCGATTTCCGGTGGGCTAGGCGCTACTTCAGGTGGGCTCGGGTACGGTGCGATTTCGGGCGGGCTGGGCGCGGCTTCAGGCGGGCTCGGACTGGGCCCAATCTCCGGTGGGCCGGGTGTGACCTCAGGTGGACTTGGATAGATTGTGGGTGGTAGTGGTGCAACGGTCGGTGGACTTGGGCTGATATAGGGCGGAGGGAAGTAGAGCGGCGACGGCGGTGGAGGCGAGGGGTAGATGAAGGTCGGTGCCGGGACGGTGGCCGGCGGCGATGGTGTGCTCGGAGGGTGGGCGCAGTTGGCAGAAGCCGGAGGAGGGTTCGGTGGTGCAAATGCGTCGCCGTAGGGAGGCATGATTGGTGTGCTGTAGTGAGGATCAGAAGAAGAATACTGATCAAGTAGCTCCTCTGGCCTTAACACTCTTGCTCCTGTTCAATCAGCGAGCCATGGTTAGCATATGGCTGTTACTTGCTGCTTATTAGGGCCAAATGAAAATGACATCAAGAAGAAACCTATGAAACAAGCGAGAGATAGCAATGTAGCACAGCTAGCTCACTGATCAGGGACAGAATCTTTTGACGGTCAGAGCATGAGAAGGCGAGGTGCTTAGCCTTGGCCTTGAACAATACAGACAAAAAACCAAAAAGAAATGCAGGAAAGCGAGAGCAAATAGGGTGGAAGAACCCGGAGCATACCACATTGCGCGAACAAGGCGAATGCAACGAAGATAGGGAGAAGACACTGCGACGGGCGCGGGTACTTGCTGCCCTCCTCCATGACATACACGGGCTTGGGCTTGGTTTTCTGTACAAAGACGACAGCAGGCATGACGGACGCATCACAACGTAGCGACGGGCTTGTTATAGCGATCGTGCAAAGGTTAAAGAAACGGCTACAAAGCCACATGTGATGTAGTGCTCCAATTAGCTTATAGCTTAAGTTTATGACTATAGTTTTTAGTTAAAATTACACTATACCGGTTGTTAATTTTTTATGAAAAAAATTAAAAACCTGTTATATCGTCAAGGATAAGGTAAAAAAATAAAAAAGACAGGAAAAGCTAAAAAACTAAAACAAATCAAAATTAGAAGCAATGATTTTAAGTGATTTTTTACTTTAAATAAGTCGAAAAAAAACCAGAAACTGTTACGGAACAAAGCCTAAGGCCCGCTCGTTTCGGCTTGAGCTTCTGTCTTCTGACTTATTTTGCACTATTCATAAATTTCGTCTTTTTCTATACTTCTGACTTTTTTGAGTTTTTTTGCCGGTTCTTTTTTCTCGTATTTGTTTGTATTATACGTGATAGGCTAACATATTTTTTCTATTTTTATTAAATTTAATTATGCTAAATAGACCTTCGTCATCTACATTATTTTTTCAACCAGTTACAGTACTCTTCAGCCATAAATCACTAAAAAAAAAGCTCTTTTTGAGTATGGCCTAAAACTAGGCAGCATCCAGCTCCAGCGCGCGCTCCAGTTCCGGTGCGCGGCAAGTGAGGTGGCAGCGGAAAGGAAGAGTGAGCTTTCGTGTTTGGTAAAAGCCGCGTACGATGGGTAACAACTGAAGCATTGAAATGATTGGATTCGTTGGTGATTTGGAGGTCTTGGACCCGCTTGCCGGCTACCACCTTTTCTCCTCTCGCAGTTTTGGCACATATGCTTTGCTTGTTGCCCAGAGAAATGGACAGGATCTTGGGGCCTCCTTGCCCTTCATTTTTCCTCCGTTTGCTTGGGATCCACTCAAGATGGGCCCCAGGCACAAACCAGCATTAGCACATGATGTACCTCGTGTGCCTTGAGCTGTAAGGGTCTTATTAAGGGTGTAAAATCAACTCCAACTGTGCAAAGCATTGTGCTTCGCGACACTCAACAGTAGCATTATAGAATCTAGATGAGTGATTAACAGACAAGCGTGTTAGAAAGCTCAAAGGAAGGATAACTTGAGCAAAGACACTTCCCAGCCTGACATTGTTTGACATTCACATGAAGAAAATATTAAAAACAGTAAGATATTCCTCGTTTGTTTTGCAACTAATGAATACACCACGCTACAGTCGGCAAAAAGATGCCGCTAACCCATCATCAGTTTTCCATGGAACAAATGATTTCTAGACTAACATTTTTCACTCAGGCGGGAAGATAGGACAAAACGATGTTGAAACCTCTCCAAGTCAGATCAACACTTTCCTTTTAACTGCAGTAGCTCCAGTCACTAAATAAATCAGGAACCGGGAATCCGGGATCGCCAACTGTACGGCTTTACTCCTATGCACGCACTGCTGAATGCGTGGATCCATCTATGAATTGCATGGGGCAATTTACCAAACATGGGTCCAGCTTGTTTATAGGGCCATGCGTCCAGCAAGCCGACTTTCTGATATTCTACGATCAATCGCTGCATCAACCGAGTTCATCTGTTCACACAAAGTGTGAAACAAGAAAGAAGATGTTAGATTTGATCTCTGTAATTTCGAAACAAATAATCGAGCATTTAAACTTCTCTCTTTCAACAAAGGTATCAGGCTCACGGGCCAAACAAAAGCTGACCTGGAACCAAACTCTTTGCACATTCTCGACCAAAATTAAGTTACAATAAATGCTACCGGTATTGGCAGAAGCTCAGCCACCTAGTTCTTGTTACAAACCCATATTTGCATGTGGTGAATCATAAGCAATAAAAGTAATGCTTCAATTGAGATTAATACATACATATTTGCGAACTGTCCAGGGCTTGGTCGATAACCCTCAAGTCATTAGCACCATGAGATTTGTCAGATTGTAAAAAACTTACTAGCAGGAAGAACAATGTAAATACCTACTTGGAACTCCTGATGTGCGCGAAACCACCAGGATATAGATGATCAAACAAATAAACACCAAGGAGATATCATGAAAATGTAGAAGGTAGAATGCAGGACCTATCTCACATATGCAACTACTGAAGGAGCATGTTTCACATTCCCACGAAACATTACAAAACTTCATGGCCCCCTCTGATTAAAGTTCACAACTCAGTATGTTCTACAAGTGCCTACAGTTTATCACACAAGAACTATGTCTGTGCTCCCAACAATCCAGTGAGCAGCAAATAGTGATGTATGCACAAGATTGCTTCATAAATTGATCAGCAGAGTGCAAAACTACAATAGATTTTGATGCATTTTTGCTCATCACTATCATAAGACAGAGGTGCCACATACCAGAAAATAAGACGAACAAGCAGAGAATAGTTGTTGGTTTTGAAACCTGAATACGCTTTAGAAAGAGGGTGATGGGAGGAGTGGACGTAGAGATAATAGCTTTAATTTCATATTCCAGTAATAGGCTCAATAATTGTTTATATTACCAAATACTGAGTTTGCAAATCGCAGTTACTGTGTCAAATTTCTCTCTATAGGTTCACACATGAACTTGAGTACTTGACTCACCAGGCTAGCGCAAAAGCAAGCTGATAAACCACATCCAAGTTAGGAGTAGTGAAACTTGCCAGGCTGTTTACTCACGACTTATGCATAAACACACAAAGCAAGTTATGCCTTTGATGCCAGTAAATTAAATGCAATAACTGAGGTAATCCAGCACTGATTGCAACAAAAGGGAAAACTCTCTAGAATGAAACACTTACAGAACTTTGCAGTCAAGAGCTTCCTTATAATAAATAAACTTAACATTTCACAGGATCGTTAATATTAGAAACGTAAAAATCAAAACTTACCTGGCTAGTTTCATCATGCACCTGATACTTGGGCAGCGATAACCTTCTTTCTTCCTACATAAGTCAACAAACATTTCAGACAACTATCAAACTCGTGTCAGGATAATGTACCAAATGCCCATGTGACCCCAGAAGAACAAGAACCAAAGAGAAGGGAATAATACCATTGACATTGCTTCATCATCCCACACCAGATAGACCTCAGTTGTAGCTGGTTGGGTAGCAGACGTTTTATTATTAGGTACAGCGGGTGGAGGTCCAACTGCTGGACCTTCTGTACCTGGAACAGATGAATGCACAAGTGAACTCGTGAAGGGCATACCTAACACTAAGAGCAAACATAAATATGAACAACACCATCCATAAATGCCCATCACACACCATTGAGGTTCTACACATAAAATGGTACGTACTATTCCTCTTAAGAGGTGTTCATAGTAGGACTTAATTAGTCTATATACCTCTTTGAATTCCTCTACATAAATTTAATGGTACATGTGCTTAAGTCACCACATTTACCCATAAAAAAATGAATAAGTAGCCCGTCTCAAAATGATGATATAGGTAGGGTTGTAAGCTATGAGAAAATCAACATACCTTGGTTATTGGCTGCATATCCAACTCCTGCAGTAGCAACTGGTGCTGGAGAGCTTGCTGGGATAGTTCCAGGTGCAACAGATGCTACATATGGGGAACTTGCTGCTCCATTGCCAGTGGAAGTGTTGACAGGAAACAAAGGCTGGGAAACCTGAGGGGCAACAGGTGAAGGTGTTCCAGGAGGGGCCATAGGGAATGATGTCTGAAGTAAATTAACAGGCGCTGATGTCATAGGAGTAGGCATATTCTGAATGGGAAATAGTGGCTGTTGTGGTGCCAGTCCAGCAGCCATTGGAACTGAAACTGCTGGTTGTTGAGGAAACCAAGCTTGTGCTGATGAAGCAGGCCAAAGCGGAGGTCGGGCCATCAATGGATTGAATGCAGGATTATAGCTGCCAACAAATGTGAGAAAATTACAAAATGATCCAAAACGAGTGTTTACACTATGAATGCACAATCAACAGGTTAAAAGAGACTGATTCTCAAATTCTAAAAAAATATATTAACTACAAGGAAAAGGGAGCATACATTGGTGGGGCTACACCATAAGCCGGCCGTGGGGGAAATGCCATGCCTAACGGATTAGGCATAACAGGAGGCCTTATTGGTGGCACTTCCACTTTGGCCACCTTCGATGAAGGGTCTTCCTCTGCATGTGGAACAGATGTCAAATAAAGGAAAACATTGTGCTCCTATAGAAAAAAAGGCAAGTTCAACTCTTAAGGAAAATTAGTTTCCTACACATGCATAGTTTCATTTGCAGATCGAAATTTTCTCTAAAATGCGAGGCTTGTAGTGCTTTTTAGACAATATTCAGGAATCCTACAATTTCGACCGTCATTGGTCATCATAATGACAAGTCAACCCAACAAATGCTATCAAAACAAGAAAAATACAGCACCACTGCCCTTCCAGATCACAGTAACTGAGCAACTACTCTAGTTCTCCAAAATAAGAGCAAAACTGAAAAATTAGCCTACATATGGTAGTCATGAAATTGCTATTGCGGTACCTTCTCCATAGTGGGCAGCAAGTACAGCTGGAGGAATCCCTTGCATTCCAAATATCTCAATCTCTGTTGATTCCCTCTCAGGCTTTGCATTAGGAACCCTGTAGTCAAAATAGTTTCATAAAAACATCCATAAGTAACAGAGTAGAAATGCTAACTGTGCAAATAGAGCAGTTGCTGTACCATTTATTTATCGAGAAAATCGTACAGCTGAGGAGAAAAACTGGATAGGGCTAATGAACAAAGAGGAAGTCCAAGGACACCAGAAACGAAACACAACACATTGATCAGTGCATAATGTCGTGAGAAGCTAAATAGGGAGGTGTCCATCAAAAGCTAACATCTTTATCACTACCGAGCACATGAATGAATTCACATAAAACACGAATTAAGCACACACAAAAAAGCAAAACATCATTCAAATAAACTAAAGCCTTAAACTAAATAGCTTATGCCCAGAAATAAACTAAAGTTCAGAATGATACGATCAGAAAAGCAAAGCATGAACGAACTCCAACACAAGGGTATAACAGGAGAAACCCCGAACTGAACTCTCCTTTAACAAATCACAGCCCACAAACAGGACGGTCACCAAGATTTCTTAGCATTTGCACCTATACGACGCTGCAGTGGCACCAATACAAATTACAAACGTAATAATTTGTAATTTCTGAAGCGCACGTGCAACAATCGATCCACTACGCCAATAAGGGCCCGTCCAACTCGAGAATCGATCTAATCAAACATCAAAGGCGTCGGATTTGGAAGCAATTAGCATCGCCTAATCCCAAATCTAAGCTATTTCCACGCCCTGACAAGACTACCGGATCGACGCGGATGCAGATCGAGGAGGAGGGGGGGGGGGGGGGGTAAGAGACGTACTTGGTGACGGACTCCTTGTGGACCTGGAGGACGTGGATGGCCATGCCGCCGGCGGTGGAGAGCTTCTTGTGGCAGACGTGGCACTTGAAGTGCTTGGCCTTCTGGTGCTGCACGAGGATCTTCTCGTCGTCGAACTCGCGGTCGCAGTAGTAGCAGAAGACCTTCTCCACGCGCTTCTTCTTCTTCCCCATCACCCCCTTCCTCCCGACCTCACCGGCGGGCCGAGCCGAGACCTAGGGTTAGGGTTTCGGCGAGGCCGGGGGGCGGGCACGGTGGGGAAGAATTCTACTCCCGGGCTGCGCTGCGTTGCGTGGCGGTTTGGGGAGGAAGTGGACGGCGCAGAGAGAGATTTTGAGGGGGGCTTTTGCAAATGTATCGGTGCAGCTAGTGCTGGAACTGGACGAGGGGATGGGACTCTGACGTGTGGGTACGATGAGGATTTACGTTTTCCGAACTGTGATTCTACATTGGATCGGAGATTTTTTAATATAATTAAAATAGGATTGATGTATAAAATTTTATATAATTCTACCAAATAAATATTATAAAGAATCTATAGTATATTATAACACTACTGTATTTTTAAAATTATGTCTTTTAAACTTTTCTTTATAAATTGTAAATAAAGATAAGATCATATGTTATTTTATGATAATTATAGTGAACATAAAGAGATAAAAATTAAAATTTTCAATTAAAAGGTAGTATACAAATAATTGTTTATAATAAACAATAAAATTGACCGAATTGAATAGGATTGTATGAAAATTTTGATCATGATTCTACAAAAGTTTAAGAGAAATAGTGAACAATAATTTTGATCGAATTGAATAGGGAACAATAATTATAGTGAACATAAAGAGATACATGAGGCTGACGCCGGTGAGGGGTGCCATTGAATAGAGAGCTGGTGTAGGATGCGGATAGAGAGGGAGGAGAAACAAGTTCAAGGCTAACTGTGAGGTAGATGTTCAGGTATGGCTACTCACTAGTAACTCGATCTAATGTTCAGGAGGAGAAGAGGAGGAGGTCAGGAGCAGCAGCAGCAGCGAACTCCAAACATGGGTTGATCAAGTCATTCAACGCATGCATGGATGCGCGCGCGTGTTTGGTGAAGCAAGCTCGCCGACACGCAACTGACGCGCTGTACGAGCGGCGGTCAACTTGCACATGCACTCGGTAGGAGCGCATGCAAGTTGCTCAAGTGATGCTTATATATCCGAGCTAGCAACTGCGGCGATACCGGTGGTGATTGCAACATTGCAAGTAGTTAGCCAAGTACTCCGGCAGATATATATCGGCGGTGATGATTCCGGCCGCAACTGCGGCGGCGCTGCTGGTGTTGCAGCTCTACTCTGCGGCAGCTCAGTTGGGAGGAGCAGGCCCGCCGGCGAGCTGCCCGACCAGCTGCGGCAACGTGAGCGTGCCGTATCCGTTCGGCATCAGCGACGGGTGCTACCTCCCGGGCTTCAACCTCACCTGCGACCGGACGCGTGCCCCCCCGCGGCTGCTCATCGGCGACGGCACCCTCCAAGTCCTGGAGATCTCCCTCGCCAACTCCACGGTGCGCGTCATGAAAAGCGCCGGCGCCGTGAACTTCACCTACGACGGGTCCGCCAACGGCACCGGCACCGGCATGTGGGGCGGCCTGATCGGCGCCGGCCCGTATGTCGTCTCGGAGCGGCGCAACCATTTCGTCGTCACGGGGTGCAACGTCCAGGCCACGCTGCTCGGGGACGGCGGCAACGTCATCAGCGGCTGCTCCTCCTTCTGCTCCATCAACGACAGGTGGTCGGGCGCCGTGGCGACCTCCCCCGACGGCGCCGCGTGCTCCGGCATCGGCTGCTGCGAGACGTCCATCCCCATAGGCCGCCCCTCTTACGCAGTGCAGTCCAAGTGGCTGGACCTCAACCACGAGTTGGACGAAATGCTCCCGATCGCGGTGCGCATCGCCGAGCGGGGGTGGTTCGACGGAGTATCCGCCGAGCTGCTCAAGCAGCTCAACACCTCAGCAAGGGACGCCTCGCTCCGGATGGCGGTTCCCGTGGTGCTGGAGTGGGCGGTGGCGTCCGCCCCGGTGGTGCTGCCGAGAGTGGCGCAATTCGAAAACTCGACGTGCCCCAAGGACGCGGCCAGGAGCGCGTGCCGCAGCAGCCACAGCTCTTGCCGTAACGTCGCCGGCAACTACCGCAGCGGCTACGTGTGCCAGTGCCAGGACGGGTACCAGGGAAACCCTTACCTCACCGGCGGATGCCAAGGTACGTACGCGACGCCACACCATGAGCTGTGCTTACGTCTTTGCAGTTGCTTCAACCGTGGATGCTGTTCGTTTCAGATATCAATGAGTGCGCGCTCCCGGAGAAATGCTTCGGCGACTGCACAAACACGCCCGGAGGATACGTGTGCCAGTGTCCGCGCGGTGCTCGTGGGAACCCGCACATCCGAGACGACTGCGTCAAATCTTCTCTAGGTGAGCAGAGCACCACTGTGCTTGCTTGCTTGCCCTGAATATTGATTCATGCAGATTGCACAAATCAAAATGGCTTTTGGCTTCAGTTTCCAAGAAGCTAAAATAAATCGGATGATTTCTCTAAACAGCTTCCGAAGTCACTTCTCTAAATGTCTTCTCGAGTCCATTGCCACATGCACCGTTTGCACCAGCGTCTCCACTATATCAAAAAAACGCACTCAAAAATCATCAGTCACCGCGGTTGTTTTGAACGGGGCTAATTCCATACTAACTAGCTAGCATCAGTACTCTGATTGTTTTGCCGGATCTTTTCGTAAGATAGCTTCTCATAGACACACAGTACCCGTTCAACCACGCAAAGATCATGATGAGCACTACACTAGCTCTTAAATCTTTCTAGTGCATTTCATATTCTAAACTGTTGCAAGTAGATTTAGAAGTAGTGTCACCAGCTGTTCTACCTGACAACGAAAACTCCTTTTCTCTCATTTTTTCAGGTTTAAGTGTTGGCCTAGGAGTTGGCAGTGGCGCCGGCCTTTTGTTCCTGGTACTTGGTGCCACTTTTGTAACCCGAAAGCTAAAGCATCGGAGGGCAAAAATGCTGAGACAGAGGTTCTTCAAGCAGAACCGTGGACATCTGTTGCAGCAATTGGTATCCCAAAAGGCAGACATCGCTGAAAGGATGATCATCCCTTGGGAGAGCTGGAGAAGGCAACAAACAATTTTGACAAAGCTCGTGAGCTTGGTGGAGGAGGGCACGGTACCGTATACAAAGGGATTCTAGAAGACCTGCATGTTGTGGCGATTAAGAAATCCAAGGTAGCAATCCAAAGAGAGATTGACGAGTTCATAAATGAGGTAGCCATTCTCTCGCAAATCAACCATCGGAACGTGGTGAAGCTCTTTGGATGCTGCCTTGAGACAGAGGTGCCACTACTGGTGTATGAGTTCATCTCAAATGGA